>CM075690.1:33138776-34410060 GCA_037954015.1 Psophocarpus tetragonolobus | reverse complement strand
TTTTCCCCACATGTAGACATTACTACAAGACCAACCTTATAACCCTTTTTGTATACATGACTTTATTGTTTGGACTTTGGAGTCTTTTGTGTGTAGAGATGATGACCTTTTTTCTCTTGTTAATATGGGGTTCAACTTTTTTTTTTAAAAAAAAAAAAGAGGTTAAAGTCCATGATCTGATTCATCTATAATCGAATTGGATCAGATTTGATATGATATGACTGAATTAGTTTAGAGATCTAATAAGATTGTTTGGATTCACGGATTAATCAAGATCCATAAACAATTCTAAGACAATTTACAACTTACTAATATTATGTAATAGAAGATAAGTGATCCATAACAATGATAGCTGGGACACAAAAGACAAAAGTAGTTACCAATAAATCATAAGAGAAGCATATTCATAACAACTTTTGTTACAGATAAAAATTAAGTTGTTAGTGGAAATAAACATCTGATAACAATATTTTGTTATTGTTGGAATATGATTTCTATTTTATTTTGTCAATAAGATAAAAAACGCGAAAAAAACTATATTATTCTAACGATAAAAGTTGTGGTTGCATGTGAAAAGTGTTTTAAAATATTTTTATATCAGAGAATTTTTTCATATTAGTTTATAATAAACTAATTTTAACTTTATTTTGGTATTTTTTTCTTGAAAATGCTTCTAAGCTCGTCCAATATCCAACAAATTTAGTCTTTAAAATTATAATATTCAACTAAATTGGTCATTAAAGTTAAAAAAAAAAAAGAAAACATAATCTCTAAAATTATAAATATATGGTTTATCAATCTATTCATTCCGACATTATATAATACAGCATAATACTGTTAAAAAGGCTGAATTAAGTATTAACACATTAAAGTGTCTCAACGACATTCATATATAGACACATACGTAAATATTATTACTTCATATAAATTAAAATGTCTAAAATCTAGCTAATTGAATTAACAAATATATCTTTCCAATCCATTTTTTTACATCAATTTTCTTTCTCTATTTATTAGTTAGTTTTTGCATTAGTCTTCCTTTCTCCATTAATATAAAATTATATTAATGTAATAATATCTAAAGGACTTTTTAAAAAATAATATCTAAAGGGTTAAGAAAGTGATATGTGGTATGTAAAATATGATCGCTTAAGGACAAACATACCTTACACAATACTAACAATCAATTTAAATCCAGATATCGTATCCCAATGACCAGATCTAGTTTTCAAATAAATCCATTTTGGAAATAAAGTAGCAATACAGGAAAACAATAAGGTAATATTTATCTGCTAAATAAATTAGGCTCCCAATGGTGAACGAGGATGAAAATAATAGGTTTGAAATTCAATAGATTAAGACATAAGATTGTGATTTCAGTACAATGCTTTTGCCTTCTATTTACTAAGCAATTCCATTCTTCGTACGCAATGACATTGAATAATAATGAAAAGTACAAGAGAAAATCACAAAAAATTTACATGACAACTCTAGAAAAAAGTGAATTAGGAAGACATGAGTAATGAAAAGCCAAATGTTTTAAATTACATAATGCATTAATGATAAAAGAAAGAATTATTAATACAAAACATTTTAAATTGACTCAATCCAAAGCTTCATTCTTGTTTCTCGCTTCTAGGTCCAAATTTGATTCTTCATTCGAGTCAAAGTTAGTTCCCTTTTATTTCTCATATTTTGGTATTTAAGGAAGAGTTTGGGTTTTTTACCACGGGTTTGTTGGAATTAAGCATGATTGTGCTTATTTTAGCACTTTTCTTGCAATCTTAGTAAAAACGGTCGTGCTTAATTGAGCACGACTGTGCTCTAGAATTTGTAATCACAGCACAACTATGTTGAATTAAGAATGACTATACTTTTTCTGGCTGATTTTTTTGGCTACGATGACTTAACATGATTGTGCTTAATTGAGCACGATCGTGCTAACCTAAATCTTCAATAATTGCTCTAGAAATGTCCGATTTTATCCCTTTTTCTTCTTGTTTCTTAAGTACTTGTCTAAAGTGAGAATAAACACTAAAAATAAGTTTTGTCAGCAAATATGCAATTCTTTTCTTTACCAACAAATGTTAAACATGATAAAAATATGGATCAAAATTCATTTTATCAATATACTTATGTAATGATGGAATGTGATGACCCATTTGTGGATCAACTATTTTTGTTTTACAAGTTGAATATATAAATAAAATTCATTCGAGTGATTAATTTGGCCAAATTGATTTGTTATGATGGAGGGCCTTTCATATATATTTCATTCACCACATTTACATGTTCCCTGCAACAACTCTCTCAGGTAGGAGGAAATTGAGGTATGCCTTTGGGCCTCTAACTCTAAAGAAGTTTTGACATAAGGCATAGTTGCTTCTTCAATTGTTTTAAATAACTCAGGTCAAATTTTAACATTTTTCTTTGTTGAGTCTCTAATGTGTGCTGCATATGTTTACTTCCATGACTAGAATTATTCATATTACATGGAGAATTCTCCATGGATTTTATATAAAAAATTGTAGGAAATAAGTTTTTTGGGGATTTTCTTATCAAATTTAATCCTTTTTGGACATTTTTTCCACTGAAAATTTTGCAGGTGATCTTCCTATAGATTTAAAATTCGAACCAAATAAAAAAAATGGTAGCAAAAAATTTCATAGATACAACTTTAGAATTAGCAGGAAAGTTTATTCAAACTAAAGAAAAATATAATTGAATGAGAGTCTAATATTTTTAGGCATTGTCCTAACTGCTAAGGGCAGTAAGACAAGTTTGAAACAAAATGTAAAAAGAGTAGCAAAAAGAAATCCCCCTATCTTGCAAGAATCTATGAGGAGAAATAACAAAAATATAATTCTAATTAATCACCAATCTTTTTGGAATAATACACTAAAATTTTAATGTGGAAAACCCTTCAAAGCAAGGGTAAAAACCACGGGTCATCAAGACCAAAGAAATAGTTCCATTATTATTAATAAAAAGTACAAAAGAGTCTCAATTAAGTGTCAAAAACAATATCAATGTCAACACCAATTTCAAACAATAAAGCAACAAGCTTACAAATAGAGAACAAGGAAGATGAAAACCCCCCAAAACATTGCTGCCATATGAACTGAATACATCTCAACTCAGATCCCTTTTAAATGATCAGAATGAAGAAACATACATTCTAAATGTGATATCCAAAAGTCAGTCCAATCCAACGATGAACGAATCTACAGTGATAAATTTACAGTTGCAGCTCTGTGTAAAAAGGGAATAACTTTCTCTCTTCTTTACTTTCAAAACAATTGGTGTGTTTTAAGAACGTCTCTCTCTTTATCTCTGTCTACTCTTTATGTCAAATAAATTTCTCCACTTAGCTTAAATAAGATATCAAGTGGGTTTCTCAATTTAGGCCTTTTTCTCCATGTAGCAAGGGAGTCTAATACTTAACAAATCTCCTCCTCACGACTATGTGGAGAGAACCGCCAAACCAGTGATCTCACAACAGACTTCAAACTTTCCTCTTGACAATGTTTTAGTCATCATATCAATACCATTATCATCAGTATGAACTTTAACCAACTCCTGCAACTTAGCATCCAAAACATCATGTATCCAATGATGTTGTACATCAATATGTTTGAACTTAGAATGGAAAGTTGAATTCTTACCAAGATGGATAACACTCTGATTGTCAATGAGTAATGGATAGTTGTCTTGCACAAAATCAAGCTCCCACAAGAATTTCTTCAACCATAACAACCTCTTGCATGCTTCAGTAATTGCAATGAACTCTGCCTCAGTAATAGACAATGCCACACACTTTTGCAACTTAGATTGCCAAGCCACAACTCCCCTTGCAAACTTAATCAAATAACCCGATGTAGATCGATTGGAATCAATGTCTCCACCCATAAATGAGTCTAAGTAGCCCACCAAAATAGGCTTATCACCTCCTAAACAAAGCTTCTTATCAATTGTACCATGAAAATACCTCAAAATCCATTTCAAAGCTCTCCAATGCTCTCTACCTGGGTTTGACAAAAACCTACTAACTATACCAATAGCATAAGCAATATCAGGTCTCACACACAACATTGCATACATCAAACTACTCATTGCAGAAGCATAAAGAGCTCTCTCCATGTCTAATTTTTCAGCTTCATTTGAAGGAATTTGTTTAATACTCAGTTTAAAATGAGTCACAAAAGGAGTGCTCAAAATCTTAGCTTTTTCCATCTAGAATCTCTACAACACCCTTTTAATATAGTGTTCCTGTGATAGCCATAACTTCTTTTTCTCTCTATCATGGATGATTCTTATACCAAGAATCTGCTTAGCTGCTCCCAAGTCTTTCATGGCAAATGACTCGCCCAATTGCTTCTTCAACTTGTCAATAATAGAAACATCTTTCCCAATAATAAGTATGTCATCAACATATAATAACAAGATAATAAAGTTATCATAAAAAAACTTTCTAACAAAGACACAATGATTAGAAGTAGTCTTCTTGTAGCCCTGCTCACACATAAAAGACTCAAACTTCTTATACCACTGCCTCAGAGCTTACTTTAAACTGTATAGACTCTTTGTCAATCTACACACATAGTCTTCCTTGCCTTTAACTTGAAAACCATCAGGTTGCTTCATTTGGATCTTTTTCTCCAAATCACCAAGAAGGAAAGCAGTTTTCACATCCATTTTCTTTACCTCTAAATCAAGAATAGCTGTCAAACTCAAAATTGCTCTAATGAATGATATCTTCACCACAAGTGAGAAAATGTCATTGAAATCAACACACTTTCTCTGTCTAAATCCTTTCACCACTAATCTAGCTTTATACCTTGGAGACATAGAATTGTTCTCATGTTTCACCCTAGATATCCACCTATTTTCTAATGTCTTCTTACCCTTAAACAATCTCACTAAGTCACAAGTGTGATTATCATCCAAGGATTTCATCTCATCTTGAATTGCATCCAGCCATTGTTTCTTTTCTTCACTCTCCAAAGCCTCTTCAAAATACTCAGATTCTCCATCATTAGTCAAATTCACATATTCATCAGAAGAATACCTGGTAGATGGTTGTCTCTGTCTATTAGATTTCCTAAGTTGTACTTAAGAGGATTTTGGTACATCATAAACATTCTATCAAGTGATCTCTCATGATCCTCCTGTTCATCATTAATAGAAACATCTAATTCATCTCTAAGTTGTTGATCAACATCAGCACTTTGTTGTTCACCATGTTCAACATTACCTTTAACATTATCTAGATCGTGAATAGGCAATTGCATAGGATCAACATTTGACAGATTTCTATCCTTTTCAGGTGTAGTCTTCTCCACCTTATTAATGTCCTCAATGGGTTGGTCTTTAATAAACTGTACATCACGACTTCTAACAAGCTTCTTCTCAATAGGATCATATAACTTGTAACCAAATTCATCTTCACCATAACCAATAAAGATGTACTGCCTTATCTTCGTCCAAATTGGATCTTTCATCCTTTGGAATATGAACAAACGCTTTGGAACTGAAGACACACAAATGATCATAATTCACATTTTTTCCAAACCAAATTTTATTTGAAACTTCATTGTTCAGAATAACAGTAGGAGTGAGATTAATAACATGCACCGTTGTGTACAATGCCTCACCCCAAAAATGCTTAAGTAATTTAGCATTTGAGAGCATACATCCCACTCTCTCACGCAATGTCTTGTTCATCCTCTCTACTAAACCATTTAGCTGGAGAGTTTTAGGAGGAGTCTTTTCATGTGCAATACCACGTTGTTTGCAATAAACATCAAAGAGTCCACAATACTCACCACCATTGTCAGTACTAATACGTTTCAGTTTCTTGCCTGACTCTCTTTCAACCAAAGCATGAAATTGTTTAAATTTCTCTAGCACTTGGTCTTTTCTCTACAAGACATAGACCCATAGCTTCCTGGAACAACAATCGATAAAGTAACAGAATAAAGTGCACCACTAAAGGGAGGATGCTTCTTGAGAGAGGATGCTTCTTGAAGAATACTCTAGTTTTCTTGCCAGCCATGCGATGAAAACATCTCTCCAATTCTGCATTTTTTAGTCCTTGAAGAACATCCATTTTAACTAAGCAGTTCAACCTCTTTTTCACTAGTATGACTAAGCCTTCGATGCCACAAATATGCCTCCATATATACGACATTCACACTATCTTTAGTAACCAAAGCTTTTGTCCAATACATTTTAGAAACTTTTTCCCCTATAGCCATAACCAAGTTACCTTTGGTGAGTTTCCACTTTCTAGAACCAAAGTGATTATCATAACCACTATCATCAAGCATCTGCATAGATATCAGGAGCATGTTTGACTCCTCTGAGCAATAATTGTACTCCCATTTTGGTTTGCAGGCAAACATCACCAATACCAATCACCTGAGACACACCATCATTACCCATCTTCAATACTCCAAAATCACCAGAAGTGTAAGATGTGAAGAACTCCTTGCTTGGTGTAACATGCAATGTAGCACCACTATCAACAATCCACATGTTTTCATCTGATACAAGAGTAACTGACTCATTGTCACAGAGATTAACAAGATCACCACAAGTAGCAGTAGTTACACAATTATCATCACCATGATCCTTCTTTTTCTGTTTACCATTTTTATTATCTTTGTTCTCCTTTTTTCTCAGAAAACAATATTTTTGTATGTGCCCTGTCTTATGACAATAGTGACACTCCACATTCTTGTCTCTGGACTTGGATTTACTCTTGCTCTTTTCTCTACCACTCTTTAGTTCCTTCTTTGACTTCTCTCCTGTTTTTAGTGACAAGTACTTCAGGCTGAGATGAAGAACCATGTGTCTTCCTTCTCATCTCTTCATTAAGAGCACTACTCTTTGCCGTTTGCAAAGAAACAACACCATTCTTCAGTATGTCTCCCAAGACCCAGGTAAAGTATTCAGTAGCCATAGTCCCAAAACTTCATCATCAAATTGGATACCCATACCAGATAATTGATCTAAGAGCCCTTAAAATTCATTCAAGTGATTTGAAATAAAAGAACTCTCCTTGTACTTCAAATTCATCAAACAGTTCAACAAATACAATTTATTATTCCCTGATTTAGAGGCATACAAAGACTCAATCTTCTTCCACAATGTTCTCGCATGTGTCTCATTAGCAATGTGATTATAAATATTATCTTCTACAAATTGCCGAATAAAACCATATACATGTTGGTGTTCAAAATCCCACTCTTCTTCAGACATAGAATCTTGCTTCTGAGTAACAAAAACAGGAATATGCATTTTCTTCACAAATAGCAAGTCTTTCATCTTGCCTTTCCACAAGTGATAATTAGTGTCATTTAAAGCAACTAATTTTGTATTTTCCTCTATCATACAAGCAAGTGAAATAGTCCCTAGACTAAAACCAAACCAAAGAGTTCTGATGTCACTCTGATAGGGGCAATTAGACAAGTTTGTAACAAAATGTAAACAAAGCAATGGAAATAAATCCCCCTATCTTGCAAGAATCTATAAGGAGCAATAACAAAAATATAATATTAACCAATCACCACTCTTTTTGGAATAAGACACCAAGATTTTAACGTGAAAATCTCCTCAAAACAAGGGTAAAAACCACGGGTCGTCCAGATCAAAGAAATAGATCCACTATTATCAATAAAGAGTACAAAAAAGTCTCAATCAAGTGCCAACAACAATATCAATATCAACACCAATTTCAAACAATAAAGCAGTAAACTTACAAATAGAAAACAAGGAAGATGAAAACCCCTAAAAACACTGCTACCATATAAACTGGATATCATACAACTCAGACCTTTTTTCAATGATCCGAACGGTTAGAATGAAGAAACATACATTCTAAACATGTTTTCCAAAAATCAGTCAAGTCCAACGATGAACGAATTTTCAGTGGTGAATTTACAGTTGCAACTTTGTGTAAAAACGAGAATAACTTTCTCTCTTCTTTACTTTCAAAACAATTGGTGTGTTTCAGAAACTTCTCCCTCTTTATCTCTGCCTACTCTCTATGTCAAATCACCTTCTATATTTAGCTTAAATAATATATCAAGTGGGCTTCTCAATTTGGGCATTTTTCTCCACATAGAAAAGAAGGCCAATACCCAACACTAACTCCACCTCATGGCCCTCATCTCCCCTCTTACATTTAGAACCTCAATTGCCCCTGCCACAATGGTTTATTTGAAGTGATGGAAGATAATTTGTGACTATCAATGAAGATTTTGCATGTTTGTGCTCATAACCCTTGGGTTTAGCGTTTCATGTTACATTAACGACCTCCATCGCAGAAGCTTGTCCCTTTCTGGTGACGTGCCTTTATAAACATTAACTCGTGATTATCAATGAACATTTTGCAAGTTTGTGTTCATAATCTTTGGTTTAGGGTTTTGTTGAGATATTTTCTACACTATTTTTGTCAAATCCACCAATCATATGTAGTATTTGATAAATATATTAAATCAATCTCTTGGGGACTTGGATGATACTACCAAAATTTTGATATTTTTTACTTATAATAAATAAAAGAAGAGGAAAATTTTTTACTAAGACCTACTAAAACAAGATTGAAAGATGTCCTTGGTTGAGCTTTTATTGCAATAAATCGCCGCTCAAGTTTATAATTAAACTCTAAATCATCGTTTACTACTCATGTTTCCATCACCCATAAAAATACCTTTCACCTTAATTTCTTGCAAACAAGAGACTAAGCTATTTGATATTTAGATTATTCATTCCTTACATAATCTAAAGTCAAATAACTTGTATTAGGAAAAGAAGCTTAAGATGGCAAATTGGTTTTACTCTATTTCTAGCAATAAACCTCATTGGAAACTCTTCTCATTTTACAAGTCAAGATTCTCGCTTGAGTTCATTCAACAAGTAAAATTCATGAAAGATAAAAAAAATAAGTATAAGGTAAAGAAGAACACAAATGTTGAATAGTAAACTTTGATTAAAAGAACAAAATATACATGAAAGTTAAGTTTTAGTTACATCAAACCCCAACAAATAAGAAACCCAGCCAAACATGGGGGGGGGGGGAGGAACATGATCAATGGATGAGAAGTACAAAAATGGAACGAAAAGATGAAAAAGCAGACAAAGAAATGGGGCCTAGAGTGTGCCCTAGTCAGCAAGGTGTGTAACCTTCTTCCAGAACAAAAAGTGCCTTTAAATAGCCATCAGATAGAAATACCACCGCCCAACAGTGACAAAGTGATCATTGGGTGCTGAGAGAAAAACTTGGGCGCCAATTAATTCCATCGTTGGACCCTCACTCCATGGGTATTGGGTGGCAAAAATGCAAAAATATGAGCTCTCAGTCAGTCCACATTGGACGCTCCAATTAATCATGTTGTTGAGCACTGGCAATCTACTACAACATCAAAAATCCACTTTCATCAAACATTTTATAGTTTTTCTCAAAACCTATATCTAAATGAAGGAAAATATGAAAATAAATGTAAAATTTTTATAAAAGTAAACCTAAGACTAATTTTTTAACTAAAACTATTTTTAAATAAAAATGGAGGAAAACAAGATCTTAAATAAAAAAAAATTATGATAATTATTCTATCTTATATATATATAAAAATAGGTAAATTAAAAAATTATCTAAGTTTGGTGCTATGTCAACGACCTTTATTACGGCTCCGCGTCCCTTCCACGATGTGCCTTTATAAATATTAACATTATTTCACCGTGCTTTAAATGTAGGACTCTTTGTACTTTTATTGTGAAATTCCTTCTCGCCATAGAATAAAAAAGTTCTTTCCTCTGCCCTTTATCTTTTATTTTAAAAAATAATTAACTTTAAAATTTTTCATCTCTCCACTTATGTTTTCTCTAAAAAAAAAAAACTTTAAAATTTCTCGTCTCCCCATGATACCTTATTTTATGTGAGCAAAATTTGGCTTCTTACTAGCTTTTTACCAAGTTTATTGTAATACATAAGTTTTTTAATATATATTAATAATATAAATAAAAATATGTTCATTCATGCTGGAATCGTACACATATAATTATAGCAAATATAAAATAAATAAGTAATATAACAAGTATAAGTATATTTTAATAACAATATAATAAATTAATATCAATAAAGTTTAAAATAAATTTATTTAAAATATTGAATTATATATTTTGAAGGTAAGTCTTATGATTAAAAAAAATAAAAAATACATATGTCAGTCGTAAGTATAAAATTTTAAAATTATTAGTTTTTTATAGTTGAAAGTGTTGCTATATACTTTAGGGTTTGTTAGAGCAATATTTTTGAGAAATACTTATAAAAAAATATAAAGAAAAAATTCAAAATAGCTTTTCGTGAAGTTTTTTTTTTTAAATGAAGTAGGGTTATTTATAAGTTAATTTGTAAAAAGTCCTATATTTTTTAAAAATACATATGATGATTTTTACATATCAGTTAAAATTAATTTAAAGGAAGTTTAAAAAATTTTTAAATTTTCTAAAAAAATGTATGGAGAAGTTTTTCTTTTGACTTTTTCATAATAACTCTTGTAATAGTTTTACTAGAAAAAACTTATCTAAACAGATTTTTAGTACTGTTATACATTAAATGACAAAACATTATAATTTTAATTAGAAAACACAATCTATTTTTTAAAAAAAGTAAAATTATTTTAATTAAAATATTAAATATAGAATGAATGTTTGACCTTTATAGAGGATATGATAGAATGGAAGTATTTGTGAATTATGATTTCAAGAATGATAAATACTAAGGTCATCTTCAATGAGAGCAACTCTCATGAATTTTGGTGGTTTGTATAGTGTAACATAATTGCTAAGCAACTTATAGTTAATTTTAATCCAATGAAAGAAATTATAAGCAATTTTAAGAAAATTACAATTTTAACATTTTATATTTTTTTAGTTGTATATTGTTATTAATTTGTACAGATTTTGTGAAAAATTATATTTTTTAATCATAAGTAACAATTGTTTGGTGAAACAACTCATTCACTTTTTAAGCAATTTGAATTATCACGTAGGATTATTCTAATGAAAGAATTGTTTCAAGCAGCTTAATAATTTTTTAAGCAATTTTAGAAGCATCTCCTGGTGGAGATGCTCTAAGAATCATGTTTTAGTATTCTTCCCAATATTCATATGAATGTTTTTCGAAAACCTAATTATTTACCTAGTTAAATGATTTAATAACAATGATACATACTTTTATTTAAAATTTTAATGATTTATTACATTAAATTATATTCAAAACAGTAAAGAGAGAAACCTTCGTTGTGACAAGTAAAAATTAGATTCTCACCTCCCATGAAAAAATTCCGGTGGAAAACTTTTAAAATGATGAAATGTGAGAAACTTGTTAGGAAAGTAGAAATCTTTTCTTTCAAACAGCCTTGAATACATTAAGATGTGTATTAGATTGAGATTTTAAAGACTATTATTTTGATATAAAAAAATTTATAATAACTTAGCTAGAATTATAAGAAACTTATTAATCTATTTTAAATGAGTCCCTCCACCGTACATCATTCATAAGTATTTTTTTTTTATAAGTTTTGCTTTAATGATAAGTTCTTATAAGTAAAACAAATTTTTACCGTATATTGACATAAATAAATATTAACTTATGTTGTTAAAATATTTTTTATAAATAATAATATTTTAATTTTCATAAATTAAAAATAATAAAACCTATACAATTATTTTAACACAATAAAAAATATTAAATATAAAAAAATATATTACTAATCACAAAAAATACATAACGGTAAAACATTTATAACATTACATAAAAAATAATTTATATTATTTTCATGCCAAAACGTCGTCAAATATTAAATAAGAATATATTTTTTATTCATAAGTAGCTAGTGCTTACATAATAACGTATGCTTAGATTTAAGCAATTGACAATGTCAACTCAGCTTTCTTTAATATAGGGTTCTAACGCTTATTGTTTTGTTAAGAAGAAGCAACCCATTCTGGAGTTGTTCCAGATTTTACAAGACTAATGTATTTTATAGTTTTGATTTTAATGAATTTATTACATAAATTTACAAGATTTTAAAAAAAATTTATGAATTTATAAATAAAATAGATTTCGTATATTTTCATAAAACATTCAAATTACCAGAATCAGGAAAAAAAGATAACAAATAAATGAAAATGTTTGAAAAGAGAAAAATAAAGTAAAACTAAAAATAATTTCTATAAGATAAAAAGGAAGTTTTTTGTAAAATATTATTATTTTTCATTTATATTCATATATTTTATTTCAGCAAAATAAAATGATTCACATAGAAAAATACAAATTCTTACTTTTACAAAGAATTTGTATAAGTTCCTGAAATGTAATAATAACTTATAACTTTTAATTGAACATTTTTTCTTCCAAAAAAAAAAATTTCATTTTTCTTATGGTGCAAATTTGCTATATATATTACTATTATGTAGGTTGTGGACTTATCCTATCAATAACACTTGAATTTTATTTAGCCATTGGGATAATTTTAATTATGTCAACTATTTTTTTCTTTATCAAGTGTAAGGATTTTGTATATTAAAATCTAATTAATATCTTATAAAATGAATTGTCTTAGTATAAGATTTTTATCTTAAATGTTCAATTAATCATACATGAGCAAAAACAATTTTGTTGATAACATTGTTTTCTTATTACATATTATTTGTGATTACGTTGTTGAGATCTATATTAAAGATTTTGTATTAGTTTCTTGTAGAACATTTACTTGTAGATAACTCTTTATTTATGCAAAATATTAGTATGCAATTCTTATAAAGACAATATAAGAACCCCAAATTTGAAGAGATTAATTTCTCCATACCATATTTTATAATATTGTTGATGTAATTCTTGTAAAAGTTATATGTTTTATTTTGGGATATATAGATAAACTTTTATCCATTATAAATTGTTATGAGAGTTAGAGACTATTGTTATTATATCCTCAATATATATAAGAATATGTCTCATATTTTTCCGTTATGTGTAATCATATTTTATTTTAAAGTGTGTGTGTGTGAATATTGTTTATTGTAGCACTTATTTTTTTTATGATTATTTGAGAACTTGCTTATGTGTAATCATATAATTACTTTTCGAGATCCTCATAAGGATCAATATTTTTAAAGAATTAATATGTGGTCAACTATGAAACAATTTTGCAAGAATTATTTATTCTTATATATGGATTTATGGGTTTCGTATTCTCATTTTTAATCACTTCTCTTATTAAGGCTTTATAATTCTATTACTTTCTATTCTATTAAGTAGAAAAATAATGAATTTTAATTAACTCCGAACCAAAGTATACCCAGGGACATCCAACGGTGGCAACTCCTCTTTCCTTCTATTACCACCCCTATTCTTAGACACCGTAGACACCACCTCCTTTTTCTTCTTCTTCCCCTTCACAACCATTGCCTTTGAAGAAGCTACCTTCTCCCTAACCACCATCACCCCATAAGATGTCACCCTCTTTTGATGACAACCGTTGGGACACTGCCTCCATTAGATGATGAAGACGAAGCCTCCGGCACCATCGAATGGGAGAATGAACCAAATGAACCTATGTCTTCTCCTATATCCATCACCTCCTGTGAGAGCATGAAATCATTTTTCTTTTTTCTACCTAAACCCTTCCCTGGAATCAGACAACATGACTAAACAACAACACAAGAAAGGGAAACTAACAAACCCTAACACACTTAAGCAACACCAGCACAAACCAAACAAATAGGAGGGACACAAGAGGAAAAACAACACTAAACATACCTTAAAGTAGACATAAGACCCCAATTTTAAATATCATAAGCACAAGCTCAACGGAAGATAGATGAAGAGGTGAAGGAAGACGAAAGGATGGCAAATGTATCATACAAGCCTCAAACACACAATTGGCTTTATAAATCGTTTTCGCCTAACCTAACCTTGATCTAATGACGGAACACGTAAGCTCTCATTATCATTTGACGGCCACCAAATCAACACAAACCAACGGTCCCCTCCTGCAAAGTTGAATCCAACGGCCAAAAGATCACCTCAGTCACCTCATATGATGGGTGACAGAAGTAGGTGGCCACGTGGCTTAACCCTATTGGCATAATTGTGCACTTTCTCACACTCCTAAGTAGCCTTTCCAGCGACCTGCAGTCATCCCTTGAAAATATTAGCTCTCAACAAGCTCACACACTCATGCACAATTCGTGAGGAACACTTCAATGCTCTAGCGTCTCGCTCACGATCCTTAGAGCTTGAGGGGCTTATGTACTACCTAATAGTCACCCATATCCTGATCTCAACCTTGCCCAACACCTGACCTCAAACCGACCTTATCGCCTCAACCTCAACCTTGCCAAAAAACTCAAACATTAATGACAAACGACTTCCACTCCAGACCAAATGCCTTCAAACGGCACCACCCACTCGAACAAAAGCTGCTCTATAACATTTATAACAGTCGTCAACAAGCCAACAATTATGTATCCATTAAACAACCAAGCAATAAATTGTCCAAATTAAGGCCATTTATGACACTTTAACAATAAAATCAAAGAGACAGGTGCTTACAACTGATCTGGTAGTTATAAAAAAAAGCCATCTTGACTGACTTGAGCGTCGAAATGTCTCTTGCAGGTATCCCCATCGTTGTGCTTTCAAGGAGATATTTGTTAGACTTGCTGGAGAATACACTCACCATTTTCTGGTAAGTACACTTTATGAGAAATATTTATTAATGCGCATGATATATATCCCTATTAGATATTATTTTTTAGCTTAGATTTTTCATATTGTTGTCTAATATAAAACTTGTTTATAATTGTCATTTTAACTTAATGATTTATCTTTTGATTATTCATTAATACCATTCAAGTGGGAAAATCTGGAAATAATTGTGAATTGATATTAATCAATTATCTTTTATCATTGTCTGGTAATTTAAGATATGTAATAATCATATCTTATAATATATTTATGATTATTTGAATAAGATTATAGTAAGATTGATTACGTGATGGGTTAGGTCAACTCTTTGCCTACCCCAATGGATTATAAATTTGTCATCTCATTAAGAAAATTTACACACACATTCTCTACAATAATCTTCTAGAAGGTAGGTAGTAAAACCCTTAAGAGTTCTTATTTAACTTATATCTCTACAATAATCATACAAAGAGTTTTTGTTCATAAAGAGTAAGGAGCTCCAATTAAATATATACGAGGTGTACAAATTTTCTTTTCGCTTTCTTTTATATTTATCTCTATACATGCCATAATTTTGTATCTATTGATATAAGGTTTCATTTTATTTCCATTATACGCTCTTTCCTTTTTTTAAAATTATATAAAACCTTTTTAGTTTTATGTATTCATTACAGTTATACCTTTTTTTTAAAACGATGTTAAATATGTTAAGTCATCATATCAGTGATAGAAATCAAAAAGAAACCTTTAGATCAATAGACATAAGATTATAGTATTTTAGAGAATAAATATAAAAGAAAGAGGAAAGAGAATTTGTGCATCTCATATATATTGAATTGGAGCTCCTTCTATTTATGATTATTGTAGAGATATAATTTCAACCAAAACTCTTAAGGGTTTTGCTACCTACCTTCTAAGGGATTGTTGTAGAGAATGTGTGTGTAAATTTGCTTCATGGGATGAAAATTTTATAATACCCTAGAGTACACAAGGACCTGTTAAATAGACTTTTTATAATTGACCTAACCATAAAAGTCAATCTTACTATAATTTCATTCAAATAATCATAAGATAAGATTATAATCATATCTTAAAATTGCTAGAAAATGATAAAAGATAGTTGATTAATATCAATCCACAATTGTTTCTAACATTCTCCCACTTGGATGATATTAATAAAGAATCCAAAGATAAATCATTAAGCTAGAATGACAATTATAGGCAAATCTTACATTAGACAACAATATGAGAAATCTGAGTTACAAAATAATATCCGATAGGGATATATATCATGTGCGTTAACAAATAATTCTCATAAAGTATATAAAATAATGTAGTTCAATAAAATGATATTATAATGATCTCAAGTATCCAAAGAATGCTAAGACATATGTTACTAAAATAATATTACTTCAAACATATCTCATAAGAGAGTTTTTAGACTCCCACTAATCTAAGACATAAAAAATTAACAAAATCATGAGTCATAAAACTCCAAAAGTTAAGTTTTTTATTAATGAATAAAAAAATATTCTTTTAATATCATTTTTACTTGAGTCTGAAAAAATATAAAGGCCAAGAAAACATAATTTGCATTCTAAGTACTCATCGTAGCCTAACAACAAATGTAATTACATATAGGCTAGATAAATGCTCTACAATATTTTTCATTTAACTAATCCGAGTTTCAGAAAATGAGTGATTATGTAAAAATATAAAGACAATTAGGAAATTCATAAATTTCCTACTTGGATCACACAAACACCTAGTTTATATAAAATGACACTTAAATTATTATGGCCACAAAATGTCAATTGAGCAAACACTTAGATAATTGGTCTAAACAAAAAATTCATAAGTACTTCAATAGTCCAAAATTGTACTTGATATAAGTACTATCATCATAAGCGATTTTACAAAGTAGAAAATCATATTCGATAGGAGTATTGTATCTACAATATAGTTACAGAATTTTGACCAAAAAAATGCGAATTTTTTGGTAAAAGAAATTATCAATACATAATTGTCTGCCAACAAGATTAATATGCAATACCCAAAATAATGATCTCAACATCCATTAAGGATGTCTATTAAGATACAATGAATTTAATGTACCTCAATTAAAATAGGACAAAAATAAATAGTCAAGTCTTATGGAGTATGTCATGTCATAATTAAATGTGCACAAGAACATATGACAATACAAATAAATAAGTCTTGAAACATAATACAATATTATATACTTGTAAAATTTGGACCAATTAAAATATGAAATTTGGGTAAAAGAGATACATAATACATATTATATGCCAAAAAGATTAATGTGCAATACCCAATATAATGACCTTAACATCTATTACAAATGTCTACAAAGATACAATGGATTTTATATATCTCAATCAAAATAAGACAAAAATAAATAGTCAAGTCCTATAAACTATGTCATATCATAATTAAATATGCACAAGAAAATATGACAATACACATAGATAAGTCTCTAGACAAGACATAACACAAGGTTATATACTTCCATTAATCCTTAATATACAAAAAAAATTAGGATTATCATTAGGGTACACTAGTATTAAGAGTTCTAGTGATTGTGGGATTATGATTTTATAAGATAATAATAAAAGTGAATTAAAAATCACTATTTTCTACTTAATAAAATCATTATAAGAAATTAGTAGAATAATCAAGAATTAATGAGAGAAGTGGTTAAAAAAAGAGAATATAAAACTCACAAATTCATCTACAAGAATAAACAATTCTTGCAAAAAGGTTTCATAGTTAACCACATATTAATCAATACTTTTAAAACATTGACCCTTATAAGGATCTTGAAAAGTAATTACATGAGTGGAAAAAAAATTATCTCTTGATAATTTTAGGTAGAATATAAGATAGTAAACAAGTTCTCAAAGTAATCATAAAAAATCAAGTACTACAATAAACAATATCTACACACACTTGAGAATAAAATATGATTACATGTAGTAGAAGAATATGAGACTTATTCTTTCAAATATTAAGGATATAATAACAAATAGTCTCTAACTCTCATAATAATTTACAATGGACATATGTTTATCTATATATCCCAAAATAAAGATATAACTTTTACAAGAATACCATCAACAATATTATAAAATATGGTATGAAGAAATTAATCTCTTTAAATTTGAGATTCTTATACTTTCCTTACAAGAATTGTG
This sequence comes from Psophocarpus tetragonolobus, assembly GCA_037954015.1. Taxonomy (NCBI): domain Eukaryota; kingdom Viridiplantae; phylum Streptophyta; class Magnoliopsida; order Fabales; family Fabaceae; genus Psophocarpus; species Psophocarpus tetragonolobus. The sequence goes on along the minus strand of CM075690.1, from coordinate 34,392,087 downwards.
TAATAATATTGCATGTCAATAGATGATTTATTATATGAGAAAATATTCTGAAAGAGACCGATACAAAATCCTTAATATAGATCTTAACAACGTGATAATAAATAATATGGACAAGAAAATTATTTTATCAAGAAAATTTGTTTTTGCTCATGTATGATTAATAGGACATTTAAGGGAAAAATATTCTACCAAGATAATTTGTTTTATAGGATATTAATTAGAATTTTAATATACAAAATTCTTCTACTTCATAAAGAAAAAAAAGTTGACATAACGAAAATATCCAAAGGACTAAATATTCAATTATTTCTTTATTACACTAGAATTATGTTAAGTAATGTCATACCGATAGGGTAAATCTACTACCTACATAATAGTAATATATAGTTTTGGCAAATTTGTACTACATGAAAATGCAACAATTTTTTTTAATGAAAAATATTCAATTAAAAGTTATGAGTCATTATGGAACAACAAGAAAATTAAAGTATAAATTTTGGTTCCACATAAATATAACTTTAACATGATAAAATTAGGGAAATAAACTAAACATCACAACAATATGGAGACGTTATATAATTCAAAAAGTTAAGCTAAAAGAAAATACTTAAACAAATTACAATGCACTATAACTTATATCAATAAAATCATAATACGGATAGGTATCAACAAATCATTAACATAAGTAAAGAGAAGTACATTGTACAACACCCAATTACATTAACAACAATACATTGATAGAGTATAATTATCGTCAAAATTCACATAAATTTACAAAGTACATTGTAAATGCAATAAAATAAGAAATTATATCACAAAATTCACATAAATGCATTCATGAGAAGTGAAATTACAAATTATGTGAATTAAAAGAGAAAATATGTCTATTATCCAATAAATTTGTATATATATATATATATTATTAAAATACTAAATTCACATTATTATACCACGATAGGCGAGTTATAATAATGCAAATTAATAAAAAAAAATATGCACACAAGAGAAAGACAATTAAGATTATGCATAATTAATAAAATAACCTAAAATTAATTTATAGATGATAATTCAATATTAAAGAGTGTATAGTATAAATGGAGAATACAAATACTGTAAAGAATTATCACAATGGAAATATGTCCAAATTCAAGACTATAATAATAAAAATTTTTAATTTAATCTTGAAGTATTAATAATTTTTATACCAAAAAATACCAATAATATTAAATAAATGTGGTATTTGTGAAAAATATGGATATAAAAAATGAGCAACCCACTCAATGCTCCCTAGATTTTGAATTTAACACACAAATCATCATACAATATTGTAACAAAACGGCAAAGTTTTCACTTGACCAAAACAGCAAAAAATATGGGTATATAAAAATAAGTTCATGCAACTCTATTAAAACTTCTGAAAGTGAAGTTAACAAAAATCATCTTATGTTGTCCATACAAATGACGCATATTAGTCAAACATAAAAAGGAAAAACCTCAAGTAATATTGAAAATAATTTACCTAGTAATTGAATTCAAAAGAAAACTAGGTTTTAGATGGGTAGTACTTAATGAAAGTTTCAATAGATAATTTACGAATGTAAGAGTAATTGAATGAAACTTTAATATGTTATTTTAACAATAACATGTAGCGCAAACCCTCAATTTTTTTGTGCAAAAGATAATAGTGAGCTATATTATAAAATTTCACTAAAAACACAAAAAACTTCAATTCAAATTTAATTCTCTGATAAGAAAGAAAACAACCATAATTTGTATCTAAGTTGCCTTTGATACCAATTGATAGAAATAAAATGAAGCCTTTAGATCAATAGACACAAGATTATATTATCTACAAAGAATAAATATAAAAAAAAAGGAAAGAGAATTTGAGTACCTCATATATATTGCTTGGAGCTCCTTACTCTTGGTGAACAGAAACTCTATGTATGATTATGATTATTGTAGAGATATAAGTTTAATCAGAACTCTTGAGGGTTTTACTACATATATTCTAGGGAATTATTGTAGAGAATGTGTGTGTGTAAATTTGCTTAATAAGAAGGCAAATTTATAATCTTCGGGTAGGCAGGGACCCATCAAATGAACTTTTCTATGATTAACCTAACCCATCATATAGTCAATCTTAATATAATCTCATTCAAATAATCATAAAGATATTATAAGATATGATTATCATCATATCTTAAATGTTACATAATAATAAAAGATAATTTATTAATATCAATCTACAATTATTTCCAACAGTCAGATGCTAGACATGTGATTTACTCTTCCCATTCTCATAAAGTAAAAGTTTTTCCTTTCATTCTCATTTCTTGGTTTCGTGTTGTTTTGGCTGAAGAAGGAAGACTTTGTTCCTTTTTAAATTGTGATATGACTTTCATCCATTGAATGTGTATATAAAGTTTTAATCTTGCTTATTTTGACACTATTATGTGTGTATTTATACATTTTTTTTAATATTTTGGCAATCTAACAATGGGATGAAAAGGGTATCCTCTATAATGTTTGAAAATATGAAAGATATATGTGTAATAGTGTACAAAACTTAGGGGTACATGTGTAATAGTATACAAAAACTAGAAAATACATATATAATAAATTTTATATTAGTTTAAATGTAGGGTATACATGTAATAATTGAAATAGTATTAAACCAAGCCTAAAAGGAAAAGAATTAGATTTTCATACCTATGCACTTTTTACACTGTTTTTTAATCACAACGTTCATTTATATGATTTTTAGAGTATTAATTGGTAAAATCAACAAATTTACCATATATGAAGTGTTGTGATTAAATGTTAGTGTAAAACATTACACTAACAGTGTCTAAGTTTTTTTTTTTTTTCAAAGAATTAAACCAAGAGTCATTTTCAATTATTACATGTGCATCCGCATTTAAACTACTATGAAATTTATTACACATATACTCCTAAGTTTTGTAGACTATTATACATGTAATCCCTAAGTTTTGTACACTAGTACACATATACTCTTATATTTTTCAAACATTATAAACTATTCTCACTTCCATTGTTAAATTGTCACGAAGCCTTCACGAAAAAACAATAGTGATGTACATCATTATTCACACAAAATCCATATGTAATTAATAATTAATAATTTCAGACAAATGAAGTTAACATACTATATACACATTCAATGAATGAAAGTTAGTTTAAAATTTGAAAACGAAAAAAGTTTCCCCTCTTCAACAGAAACAACACAAAACGAGCAAATGATAATGCAACAAGAAGCTTTTACTTTAGGAAAGCGAAAAGAGTAATTTTATCTTTAAATTTAATCAAAAATCACATGTCCAATCCTTGACTTGGATTAATTTGACACCATTTGAGTACGTAAAAGTAAGGAAATTCTGTGTAGTTAAAAATAAAAAAGAGGGGATACATAATGTAATTTTAGTAAGCTTGAGGGGTGTATCCAAAGTTTGGTCTATCTTGTTTTTGTCTATCATTTTGCAATGAGGTGAAGTAAAAAGCAATTCACTTTTTTGTATTTTTCGAACAAAAGTGGACCCAGGGACAAAGAAAAGTATAAAACCAATGCTAGCTCAATCAATTCCAGTGAAGCATAACTACCAAGAAATATAATTAGGAACAAAGACATACCAAATAGATCGCAACAAACTATTTGACTTGCTTCGCATCATATCATACCTCAATTTGTTCTTTAATTTCATCATAGTGTATTGGTTAATTAAGCAAATTCTTTGCTTTTCATCATTCATTACCTCCCTTCTCCCACACTTAACCAACTAACGCCAGCACTATACCTACTTTGCTACCACCATACATAGTTTTTTGTGTCCTTGAACTTAAAGAAAAGAAATGCTTTTCAGGGCAATGATTGCATTTTATAAATTTGATCAATTCCATGAGCCACAACTAAAGTAGGTACTACACTAGCTCCTAGTTCGTTAAGGTCTTTCACTTCCTTCATTATTTCTACCTCAAACTTGTTCATAAATATGTTGTTTCAATTGTTTCCAAGCATTAGAGTATTTTTCAAAGAACAATAAGATAAGACAATGAGTACAGCTAGGTTTATCAAGTGTGTGACAGTTGGAGATGGTGCTGTGGGAAAGACATGCATGCTTATATCCTATACTAGCAATACCTTTCCCACGGTATGTTTCTTTCAATTTTATTTGCTAATCATGGTTGAAGAAGCTACTAATGAAGCTAATATTCTTTTCCTTTTGCTTTTCTCTGTGGTAGGATTATGTTCCAACAGTGTTTGACAATTTCAGTGCTAATGTAACCGTGGATGGTAGCACTGTTAACCTTGGTTTATGGGATACTGCAGGTTTGTCAACATTCTTCCTGAAGCAATATCTCTATGTTCCACATTCACATTTAATGCTAACTCATGAGTGATTTGTTTTAGCATACAAGTCTAAAGGTAATTGGTATAATTTGTGGATTGTAGGACAAGAAGATTACAACAGGCTAAGGCCTTTAAGCTATAGAGGAGCTGATGTGTTTTTGTTGTGCTATTCTCTCATCAGCAAAGCCAGTTATGAGAACATTTCAAAAAAGGTTCTTTCCTCTCTGCCTCAGATTCCTCTTGCTTTGTAACTCTAATTATGTTTTCAGATATTTATATATAAATATTTAAAATAAATGTGCACATTCATGTTGGATATTTTGATTAACAGTGGATACCTGAGCTGAGACATTATGCTCCAAATGTGCCTATAGTTCTGGTGGGGACAAAACTAGGTAAGCTAATTCCATTGAAGTAGCATAACAGTCATCATCATGGGTTGACAAGTAATGATGTTTTTTGCTTTCTTTTGTTCTACTTTTTTGCTTTTAAGACAAAATATAAAACTGGGTATATCTGGTGTTCTGTTTGTGCATACAAAAGACAATCTTTGTGCTGATTCTCAATTTTTTACTTACGATAAAGCAAACTTGAATGTTTTTTGTTATGCATTACTCACTCTACACGTACCAATCTTCCTGTTGTTCTTCAATAGATGCTCTACTTATCAAAATATTTCCAATTCAATGTTATGACTCATGCTATGGCAGAAAACAGAGGAAATGAAACAAGTTACAAAAGTTAGCCATAATGATTTTTTTTTCCCCCTTTTTTGGTTAATTGATAGGCAAAGTCTACACTGATTAATCCCAGAAAAAAAAACTATGTCTTCCAACTATGCCTTTATTTACTTTATGTATTTAACCTTAATGCGTTTCATGTGTAAGATGATAAATTATCTTGTCAAATTTCATCTGGTCTTGCTTACAAAACAAGCAATACTTAAAACCTTTCTCAATGAACTTCAAACTTATTACCGGTCTCTATTTAAACCTTGTGTATGCACAGATTTGCGAGATGACAAGCAATTTCTGATTGATCATCCCGGAACTGCAAGAATAACACCTGCTCAGGCATGTCCTCATCAAATTTGAGCAAACAAAAGCCATAATGAAACTGAAATTCTTTAGCATGTATAATGAACTTAACTTGTGAGCAGGGTGAAGAATTGAAGAAAATGATTGGTGCAGTCACTTATATTGAGTGCAGCTCAAAAACACAGCAGGTAAAAAACCTTCATTTCATTGAACTCACCTACTTTGAGCCATATTTTGAAGTGAACGCAAGCTACATATTAAGAGGAAGTTATAATAACCATTGTTTCTAGAATTTAATTTACATGTATAATTAATGTAGTTTAAAATTTACACAAATATTTAATAAGAATTCGCCATGTTGCCACATCATATTATGTTTTCAATTTAATGTACCAAGTCAGCAACTGATGAACAAAAAATCCCAATTGGAAGAAAAATAAAGTAGTAGTTAGAAATTCTCTTTTTATTTTGTTTGCAGAATGTAAAGACAGTATTTGATGCTGCGATAAAGGTTGCGTTGAGGCCACCAAAACCAAAGAAGAAACCACGCAAGAAAAGGACATGTGTTTTTCTCTGATAATTCATTTTCTGTTATCTTTCTCCCCAGATCATTTATAGAGCAGAAGTGAAATCCAATGCCTCCTGCTTTTGTGATCTCTCTCTATATATATATATGTATGAAGAGCCTATGGGTTTTTAGAGAGTTCTATGAAGAACCCTGCATTCTTCCCGAATTGTAAACGATGACAAATGAACTTAAGTGTTGCATTGTTCAGTTAATTATTTTATTTTGCAGTGTCTAGTTGTGGCCATGTAATTCAATAATCTTAGTACAGAAGAAGCCTGATATTTGAAATTGGCAATCTCCTTTTGCATTCCTCATCTTTTGTTTCTAGTTCACTTTCAGGTGGGTTTGGTAACATTCCAAATGGTGAACTCATTAATAAGGGTGAATAAGTTAATTTGAGCAACACAAATAATAATACTAATGTTCAACATTATTAGATCAGGAGGTATATAAAAAATGTCTTTAGCATCCCAAATATTAATTAATAATAAAAAGTTGGGATAGTGATAAAATTTATATGTTAGAGAACTGTGGATTCGTATATTTTCACTAACAAACTATTATTTGCCTACACAACACAACCTCACCTTTTAGGCTAAACTAATTTTACCAATGGATTCAGACTTTATTTTTTTCCCCTTAAATGTGGGTCCGGTGATAAATGGTAATAAGATATTAGGATTAACATTATCATTTAAGGTTCAATTTATGAAACACACTTTGAAACTTGATCTTCCTTCTGTTCTCTATTATAAAAAAATAAGTCTTTCGGGAGTTTCTCTATACAGTAGTATGCTATTTAGGCTAAAGAACTAATAAACCGTATGTATAGCATGAGCTTATTTTTTTCTTAAGAAATATTAATTAAAAACTAAAAATATATGAAATATTTTTTCTAGATCAAACCCATGTTTATATACAGTACCTATGTTCTTAAAATTTTACGAAAAATTATTTTTAGTTCTAAAAATTAAAAAATATTTTTTTTAGTCTCTGATTTACTTTTAGTCATTCTTTTCTCGTTAACGCTATTAAAAAACTGGTGACAAAAAACATATTTTTTATTTGTTAATCCCTCTTCTCCTCAACCATAATCCTTTAATCTTCAATTCTACATCTAAAATAATCAAATACAGCAGAACTTATAAACATGCAATGTTAATACAATAAACAAATTAATTTCAGGGACTAAAAAACTTTTTTTAATTTTAACGACCAAAAATGATTTTTTGTAAAACTTTAAGAAAAAAAATTTATGTAAACTTAAATTTATTAAAAACTACAAATTAAAAGAGGAAGTTAATGACAATAGAAAAATGGTAATAAATTTTAACAAATCAAAGAATGTGCTTAAAAATGTGTTAAGAATTGTGTTATTACTTTTTATTATGTTTACTTTATATATATATATATATATATATATATATATATATATATATATATATATATATATAATTGTGATATATAAAGTATATTTTTTTTCAATTCTTAAATATTCTCTTTTAAAATTATATATCTGTTAAGGAATTTTTCAACAAGTTTAATAAAATTTGCTAATATTTTTACTAAAAAGATATCAGCTCCCTTTCACTCAAATTAATAATATTATATATATATATATATATATATATATCAGGTAAAAAAAAAACTTATCACGAAAAATAAGAAGATTTAATGATAATTGTAAAATTAGCAAGGGTTATGTTACTAATGGAGGATATCTATAGCACTGTCCACTTCGGTAAGAAGCCACACATTTCAATTCTAGGGTCTGTTAAATAGGAATAAACAAAAACACCTTGTGTGAAAGTCTAGAAGCAATGCATTATTCAATGGCTATGAAGTTGGTGCACTTGAAATTGTTCAACATGTTTAGTTTAGTTCGTGAAAGTTGTGCTAGACAACTATGTTTACAACACACTCTTACACTGAATGATGTTTTTGAAATTTATGCATTGCATTTGAGAGGTTTGCTTTGTCTCTTTGACTTAATTTTACTTTGTAATGATGGAAGACATAAGACTTGTGTTTTTCTTTGGTTTTAATAACTTTTACTTTATGACAATTTTAAGATTAAATTTAAGAATATGAATTTTTATTAAAAATAATAAGATATTTAATGCTTATTACTTTTGATAGGAGGTCACTTTATTACTGTTAATAATAGGTTACTCTAGAGTAAATTCTAGATAACCACCCACCTAACACATCACTGTTAGACACAATCAATCACAGTTACATAACTAATAAACATAAAAAAAATTAAGTTGTTGATGTAAAAATGTATTCATTGACATAAATGATGTTTCCCATAGAAAATGCATTAACTTATAAAAATGAGTGATTACAGATTATACAGATGTATTTTCATTCAATGATGATATTTCATAATTTTTTATATGTTTAGTTTTGTAAAAACAAAATTTATAATTGAGGTTGGGTTTGATTATGAATTGAAATAACATAAACTAATTTCTACATTAGATTAATAATTTTATATTAAATTTTATTTATATTTATAGTAAAAAACATTTTATCATAAATCACATAATCTCAAAATCAATTTTAACCAAAATAAATTTAAATAAAAATCAATTTATTAACGTCCATCTAAGAGCATCTTTTGTCTAGGGTCAGCGGATAAAAAAAAAAATCTAAAAGCATCTTTATTTCTAGATCTTGAGTTGAGATGTTAAGCTCAAAATTTACCATTTTTAAGATCTTGTGCTGGAGGTGGAAAAAAGATATCCACGGCAGAGAATCAGTTCTTCACAAAATCCTTGAAGATATCTATAGAGATATACATGCGCATGTATATTTATTGAAAACTAAAAATTAAAAACTTAATATTTTAAAGATACGAATATATTATATATTTTATAATTTTAAATTTAAAATTAATAAATTATATATTTTAGAATTTTAAAAATAAAAAATATGAAATTTAAAAAATAAAACAGAAATTAAAAAACAATGTAATTAATATTTTTTATTTTATTTTTAACAATTTAATTTAATTAATTAATTTTTTTTTTAAAATAAATTTTATATTCTATAAAAAAATAAAGCTACAAATAAAATTTAAATAATGAGTTTATTGTGGGACCATATAAAATGCTTCAAGATCTCAAAATGAGATTTTGTAGTAAAATAAAATATGAGAGAGATCTTAATGATGACATAAGATTGAGAGACCTATAAAAAAATGGTTTAAGATCTCAAAATGAGATTGACCAATGAAAATGCCCTAAAAACACACTTAATTAATTGCAAATACTTTCTTTGTTTCTTTTTTATATATTTAATATTATTGTATATAAATTAAAATTTTTTAATAAAATTAAATATTAAATTTTATTAAAAATATTCTTATTTAATATTTAAATTTGTAGTATATTGCTAATAGAGGATACTCCTTAAGACTAAAACATTAAGAAAAATGGAACAATGAATTATTCAATTAATAATAAAAATTATTAATATACTTATTTTATGTTCACTTAATACTATTCTAAAATGTCTTATAAAAAATATGATTTATTTTTAAAATAATGTCTTATAAAAAGTATCTAAGGAAATATTTGTTTATGGAAATAATTGAAAAATACTGAAGATTTTCTATTTTCTAATGAAATGAGTTCTTAAATACTATGATGGAAGAAACACAGAGTTGTATCTTGCATGAGTTTTTATTTTGTATCGAAGTGGTCAAATATCATTAATGCCTATAAATACGTTTCTGAGTAATAATTTAATTTTTTGTCTTAATTAATTGCTAAATTATGGTTGATTGTGTATAAAGAGTGATGTTTTAAGGAGGAACAAAATGTGCAATCCTCCTTTCCTATTTCAGCCCATCAATAAACGTTATGTCATTTAATGAATTTTTCTTTTATAAATTTTAAATTAACGTTTGTTAAGATAGAGAATATGACATCAAGTTGGAATAAAATATTTTGTTCCATGTTACGTGTGTGTCTATGCAATATTTAGTCATTACATTATTACTTTTAACCAATAATGCAATTAACACTTATAAATTTAATTTTAAAAGTTATTATTAAATTTTCTCATTTTTTTTACCATAAACATATTTTTTAATTGATATGTCATCGATTCTCCTCTCTCCCTTTCTCTCTATATATAAATAAAAGTGTTGATTAATTGTTTATTAAAAATAATAAGGGTTAATACTTTTAATAAACAAGGAAATCATTATCATTAAATTTGATAAAGTTATTATTAAATTTGACTTTATTAATTATATATATATATATATATTTATTATAGGTGAGTTTTCCTGTTTATTAACGTGTAGATTAATTGATAAATATAATATATATGACCAAACTTTCATATTCCCTCTTCTTCTTCTTCTTTTTTTCCCCGATGGAGACAGTATGTATATATATCAAGCAGCATGCACAAAAAATAGTGAAGTACATTTGGATTGGCTTCCACATAAACAAAAAACATGTTTGGTAAAATTTTCAAATCATGAAATAATGGTTCAACCACCAATAGATGTCTCTTAACATTCTGTCTCTTAAAACCAAATCTCCTGTTTCAAGCATGTATTATAACCACTCTTAGTTTTCTAGTTTTCTCAAGGTTGCACACATCAGGTATAACTTGTGGTATCATGTGCATCAAAATTAAAGCATTCAATCTCATCAGTATAGGTATTTACTGCATGCACGTTAGCATTTACTAAGTAATGTTGGCGCAATTTCTGCTCAACCACACATGTCTATCTCTTGTTTTGCATTAGATTAATACAACCATTTATTGATAACATGTGCAAGTTCAACATCTTGTAAAATTAAAGTAGCAAAATGGAACTAGTAACCAGGCATCAAATTCATGAATTCAAGATAGGATTCAGATCTCCCACAAAAATTTGAAACAACACCAACTCAACTGATTTATTATAGAATATATTAATCTTAACTTATTTAATTTATAATTCAATAATAAATTTAAAAAATATATCATTATAATTAAGGTATAGTTTATAATATATATTTTTAAAATAAAAATATCATAATAAATTATATTACAAAAAAACACTATTTATTAAGTACAAAATACATAATTAAAAAATATTTTTAAATAAACAATATTAGATAATATATCTAAGCATATATAACACGAATTCATCTTAGAAATACACAATTCTCATGAGCATAAGCATATTTTCACTTTCAACTGAGTTTTGATTGTTGTAAATATGGAAGACAACGATAAAAAACCATGTGGCTGTGTGGTGGACCAGCAATGATTTTGATGATAAAATTAGATTGGTGTCATGTAGAGCAACACAATTTATGCATGTGAGACCATTGTTTCATTATTCACAATATTCATAATAATAAAATTAGATTAATGTGAAGTGTCATACTCATAGAGTCATAGTGTTTTGTCCATGAAGATGGTGGTGTTGGTATGGAATGTGTTCCTTAATTAATTAGCTACAATACAAATTGTGTGTGATAACAATAGTCCACTATGCATGTCTCATTGGATGCCCACAAATGGTAGTGTTGTCTCATTAAGGAACATTTAGAAGTGTGAGTCGGTGCTGCTTATATACACTTAGGGTTATTTATTACAAAGCACAGCATGCACATAAGTAGTTTTATTCAACGTTTTGAGATTATCCTTAATTGGTCCATCACATGTTGGGAGAAGCTTTTCAGAGATATAGATAATTAGATATGTATCTAGGACTGGTTTTAGGGATGTTCATGGCTGGATTCCTTTCATATTTTAAAAAAAATAAGAATATTTAATGGGTGGATTAAGTTATTTTAGAACTAATTTCACTCCATTTAATAATTATAATATATATATATATATATATTAAATTTTAACTATTTAATTAAAACATTATTTTGTAAATCAAATCAGTAATTTTTTATCAAATTTGAAATTGTTTTCATGTTTTATTAAATAAATTTAATATAAATATAATTTTTTTCAAAATATATGCTAATTTGGAATATAAAATAATATAATTACAATTTACAAATGTTGTATTAATTAGAATTTGATATAGATTATTGATATAAAAATATTTAGTGGTTAAGTTATTAATTTTTTATACAACAACAATATCAAATTTAAACCTAAATTTATATAGAATGAAATAAATCTACTCTGAATTACTTATAAAATAACTTAATATCCATTGTACAAACTTATTATATGTTAAGAAATTAAACCTGTGTATATATTTTCTCAAAATAAATTGAAAGTACTAAATTTATACTTTTAATTGGTTAATCCATTTTGTTTATTATTATTTTTATTCCTCATTAAAAATTACATTTTTTATATAAATCTACCATTGAGTTTAACAATATAACTTTATCTATTAATTTTATCAAAATTAATAATTAATTTTATCAAAATTAATCTTATATAACTTTAACAATCAACCCTTGAGTTTTTTTTAATTTCTTATTGAATATATATATATATATAAAGATTTCATTTTTATTATTTAAATACATAAAAAAGCATTTCTAGTTGATTTTATACATAATTATTTTTATCTATTACTATTTTTATATATGCCTATTAAAGTATAATTCAAAATTAAAACAGATAAACTTTTGTAATTTTATTGTATTCCTGGAACATTTTTCAAACAGTTAACAATACGGAATTTATATATTATTAACCAATTGAATTCATTAAATTCTGTTAGTAAGACAAAAAAAGGAGTAAAATAATTGTCAGGCCTGTGTATTGATTCAAGATGCTATTGTGTGGGATAAGACTCAACCTACTTTACATGTATGTATCTTTTAACATGCCATTGTGTGGTCATTATAAAAACACTGACAGTATAATCACAACGTTGTATCATAATTTTTTCTTAACATATATAGTCAAAGTCGATCATCAAGTATAAGGACAAAACAGAAAAGTTTGTATCTTTGATGTAATCATTATCAAACTTGTAAGATAGATAAGACGCAAGACATTCACCATTACCATCACCACATTCTCATTCTCACCTTTAATATAATATTAACCATTGAAATTGTAATAAACACTTCCATGTGATGCGGAAATTTACTATACAGTATTCATAAGCTTATACTTCTCAAGTTTAACGAATGTATTGGTTTCAAATTCTGATCACTATAATTAATTTATTTTTTTATAAAACAAATCTAATATAAAATTAGTGTGGTCTGATAAATATAGTTGGCTAAATATTAATGTATTGAGTTTATGAAGTTTCTACTTTGTAACACCTGATCTTGGCTTCTAGTTTATACCAATAAAGAAAGAAATAACCAATATTATTTTATATGTTAAAGATTTCAAAATTTGGATCAAGAAGCTTTTCAGATTAACAAAACTTCTAGAATTAGAAAAATGTTTATCACGTATCGTCCACTAATTAATAAACTTTATCATTATGGAATGCGTTGTCAAAAACCAAGCAATATAGAATAGCGTCACAAAAAAATAAAAAATAGAGTCCAAAATTTTTAACATCATCATATTTTTTTATATCACAAGATCAATTATTTTAATAATTTATCTATATATGTTTTCTTTTTTTAATATTAACAAATGTCTAATTGAGATCAATTAAAAATTATTTTTTATAAAAATATTATTAAGACTTTATTTTTAATATAATTTTATTATATTTTAACTTACAAGTTATATTTATATGTATAAAATAATATCTATTTTCTCATGTTTATGTGTAAAATAATACTTGTGAGAGTTGAACCTCTCTATATATATATTTAAGTACATTAACTAATTAATATTTTTAGAATTTGTTTAGGGTGTTGGAATAATTTTTCATTTTCAAATGCTATTTTTGAAGCAAACCATATTTATTAATTCAATTTCAAAATGCTTTTCTATTTATTTTCAAAATCAAAAACTCATAGTTGCTTATGTTATCAATATTATTGTAATCATCATCTTTGTCATTATCATTATTACTGTTATTGTTACTATTACGATTATCATTAGTGTTTTAATCATTACTTTTATTATTTTTTTTATAGTTGTTTCTGTCATTGTTATTAACAAGATAATGTCATTATTGTTATCACTACCAAACAAATACATCCTTGAATTATTCTTTTAAGAAATTCTTAAATAGATTTTAATAAGATAAAAAACTTTCAAAATAAATTTATTTCAAAATGAAGTTAAAATAAGGACTAAAAACATAAATTTTTGAAATTTTAAAACTTTGTAATTAAAAATCATGTCAAATACAGGTTGTGAAAACCGGATCGGATTGATCAGTTCAACGAGTTGAATCGGGAACATGATTACTGTCTAGTTCATTGTTTCCAAAAAACCAAGCATGCTAGGAACCAGCTAAGAACTAGTCAAAAATCAAGTTGAACCGGCCGATTCAAAGGTTAACCTGTTTTATTTTTATTTTTTTAAAAAAGGAAAAAATATATAAAAATTAAAATTTTGTGGTTTTTAAAATTTTAGATACACAAATGAGAAATATTCTGATAAGGTATTGTAACATAAAAAATATTTAAAAATAATTTTTGCAAACTACGAAATGTTGATTACAATTTAGAATATAAATAGTTTTCAAAAAGTCATTTTAGGCAACATTCAATTTTACCTCTTTGTAATATTATAAAGACAACAATACTTAAACTTAATAAGTTGTATTATATTTGTGTATTACAAATCATATATACCTGAAAATAATATTTTATTGAATCTGATTTTAAAAAACTTGTGTCTTAACTTTTGATTAAGAAATACTTCTGCTTTAGAAAAAATAGTATAAGAGATAGAAGTTTATGTATATTTTAATTTATATAAGAGTTTAATTGGTATACACTATCAATGTAAAATATTTGTACACTAACGTTCAATCACAACCCTTCATTCATGTGGTAAGTTTATTGACTTTACTAATTAATATTTAAAAGTCACATAAATGAAAAGTTATAATTCACTGGTGTAAAAAATCTTTACACTAACAGTGTATACCAATTAAACTCATTTATTATTTCTTTTATTCTTAATATGGACATCATCGAGAAGATATTAATTATTTTTTATAAGATATTTTTCTATGAAGTGTTTAATTTTTTTATTTGACCTTATTAAAAGTTTTAAGTGTTGTTAAAATATGAATGATGTTATGCTTATTAAAATTTTGGTTAGTATCATCTAATCTTACCAATTTCTTAAAAAACCAATCACTTCTTTTTATCAAAGACTTTGGACAGTGGAACGGAAAAGGAAAAATTTGTAGATAAAATAATGAAAAGAAAGATATATAAATTATAATGGGAATTGGAGTTGGTTGGTTGAGAAAGTTATGCAAACAATAAAAAAAAGTTATAAACTAAAATTATTATAATTATAAAATTATCCATTTATATTAATGGTGGAGACCTCTTTTGTGTAAGCATAGGTTAATTTTAGAAAATTAATTTTATTTACATTTTTCTTTCTTTTCATGTCTATATGTAGTGTTTATGGATATAGATCGATCTAGATGTAATTAGATTAAATTCAATTCAATCTAATTAAATCCGATCAAAGATGGATCGTATTTCAAATTTGCAATTTGAAAATTTATAGATTTATGAAACAATTCATTTAATTTAAAGTTATATATATTTATATATTTAAGGTGTAAATGGAGATTATGAGTTATTAAATTTTATTGTTTTTAACTTTTAAGTATTGTAAGAGTTATAAGGTGGATATGGTAGTAAAGTGGAGAAAAGAAGGAAGAAGAGGTTGTGAGTTCGTATCTTTCTATTATTTTATTTACCAATTTGATATTTACTATTTTATTTTCTATGTTTTGTAGAAAAAAATCTAAAAAAATTTCCTTATAATTCATAAATCCAATCTGATCGGTTTGGATGAGATCACTATTTTCTTTTTGACAAATTTAATTCAATCTAATCAAATTAATTTAATCTTAATTTCATTTTACTACAAATCTAATCCAATCTAATTCATAAATACCCTAAATATACATGTCTGTTTGGGTAGAAACGTAAGATACTCAACTTACCACCTATTCATCCTTTTGTTTTTTCTACTTGTGCCTTTTCCTACTTGTGCCCTATCATAGGTGAGAAATATTATTTTTCTTTTTATTTTCTTGCACAAGAAACATCCTACTTACTACATTTTTTACCATCTCAACAAGGGATAGAGTATTCTTGAAACTTGATACCAAGAAAAAAAAATAGTCATTAAAATTAAAACAAGAATTAAACAGAGGTATTTTTTATAATATCATTAAATAGAAGTAAAATAATTAAAATTTACTTTGTAATTGAAACCGAGAAGAGTATATCAATAATATTTTTTAAAAAATTAACTAATATAAATTTTATCCGTAAATTGTTGCATTTGAATAAAAAAATCTCAAGTAAATGTTGCATTTGAGTTTTCAATGAATTTTTTTTTAATGATATTAAAGTTAATTTTATAAAATTTTTATCCTCTTTTATTTATTTATTAATTTTTATTTATATACATAAAATCACTTCGAATAACACTTATTTAGGAGGAAGTAACTATTTTCATTGGTTTGTGTAATTGGATTAAAAGTCTCAACCTATTTTAAATTATATTAAAATAGTTTATTTAAGTCAAAGATTTCTATCTTTTAATGTTTGTAATTAATAGTATAATACTTTTTTATTTAAATAATTATATTGACTAGTCTTATTGAGCAATTTCTTAAAAGCCTAAACATATGGAGGAATTTGAGTCAAAATACAGATATGTAACGGATAATAAATATAGGCCCCTCGAGTCAATCCAAAACTCCCAATCTCCTTACTTTGCCCAAAATAATCAAAATAACTTGCAATTACTAACCCACCACCGCTTTCCAATCAAACACAACACACCCCTTCATGTCTTTGAAACCCCCACCCCATATTTATTCCTACCAGCAACCTCTTCCATTAGAATAATCCCACTCTTTATTTCTTTCTTTCCTCTTCTTCCCTTCCCCTTCCCATTAATTCACCCCCTCTCTCTTCCCCTTCTCCCTTCTCCCTTCTCCTTTCTTAGCCTCACCCTCCTTTTTCACTCTTCAAACCCTTTGCATTAAGACCCTTCTCTCTCTCTCATATCCTCAACATTCTTAACTCCCTACCATCTATTTCTATCCTTCCTCCCCTTGCTTTTACTACTTTCCTACAATAACCTCCACACTCACATGCACTCATCAAATCATTTTTTCCCAGCCTACTAAATGCAAAAGTAAGTGTAAGCAAAATTTAGCCATACCCAAAAGATCATGCCAGACTCATGATTTTTTTCCCCACTTTTCCTTATTATAATAATATCACCGGAGATTCCTGTACTTGGTTGTGTCGATAATTTTTATGCATGTTTAACTATTGGCTTTTTTTATTTTATTTTATTACTTTTAAATTTATGTAACTGAGTAGTTTTTAACATGCAAGATGTGTTTATGTAAAAGATGTTACACGTTTGACTTGAAAATGATGATAGATTTGTGGTTATTGTTTATATTATTGTTATTATTATTATTAATTATTAACTATTAATTATTAATTATTATTGGAATAGAATGGTGACAGACCAAGCTCACAGGACTAGGTAGGTGAAAAGGCTATAAGAAGAGATGATGCATACGTTAGTATAGGGAATTCAGTTCAGACAAAAAAGCAAGGGCAACAAAAGGGCTGCTTCTGTGATTGATTTCTCTTTTGGTTGGCCACTTTTGATATCTAGCTTCCAGTTCAGTCATTCTGCTATCACATTTGCACAGTTTTTTCCATCAGCCTCATCATGTCTTCTTCCAACAGACACTGGCCAAGTATGTTCAAATCCAAGCCTTGCAATCCCCACAACCAATGGCAAAATGACATCAACTCCTCTCTCATATCCACTGGATGTCAAAGAAGCCCTTATAATTCAGGTTCCTGATACACTTTTTATCTTCCAGAAATTTTTTTATTACAATCCATGCACCCACCTTACTTTTCATGGTATAAAGCAAGAGAGTGTAACTATTTTACCACAAAAAACGGCAGTAGAGTAGTGCAGTAATTAAAATTCAAAATTTATGAGAATATATGCATTCAACTTATAACTATCATGGTATGAAGAAGATAGTTCAACTATTCTATGGTAAAAGATGACAGTAGACTTAGTAGAGTAGTGCAGTAAAATTCAAGTGCATGTGGAGAAACATTAATGGTTCTAAATTACATAAACAAAACTGAAACAGTTTGTACATAAACTTTAAATTTGTTTTAAATTCTAATGTTTAATCAATCTTCTTAGTACTAGATTCTTGTATTAATTTACACAAATGCTAGGGTCACATTTATTTTAGTTTGTAAATTTCATTTCATATCTTAGAATGTATAAATATATTATATAATTGATTTAATTCACATTTTAAATTTACATTTTTCTCTCTTTCTCTTCTCTTTTAGCTGCAGGAGGGGAAGACAGAACTCCTGAACCAAAGCCGAGATGGAACCCAAAACCGGAACAAATTCGTATTCTGGAAGCCATCTTCAACTCTGGGATGGTGAATCCTCCGAGAGATGAGATCAGGAAGATCAGGTTGCAGTTGCAAGAGTATGGTCAAGTGGGTGATGCTAATGTTTTTTATTGGTTTCAGAATCGTAAATCTAGAAGCAAGCACAAACTTCGGCACCTCCAAACCCCAAAGAAAATAAATTCAGAAGCACAACAAAACACTGCTTCTCTCTCTCAGATCACACTGCCATCATCCTCATCCTCTTCTTCAGACAAATCCTCTTCAAAAGAATTTGTATACCCCAATGGATTCTCCTTTGGCTTCTCACATGTCAATGATGCAGTGCCTAATTCTCCCACCACTTCTATTAATCAGACTTATTTTCAGCCTCAGAATCACAATGAAATCAATTTGTTACCACCAATGGCTGACTCTTTCTACTTTCCCATGCACAATAATGGACAAGGTGGATTAGTTAATAACGCCACATCATCGCTTGGGTTTTCTGTTCCTCAGTTCTCCAACAGTGTGCTGCAATCTCAACCTCAGTGTGAACAAAATGTTGGACCTTGCACTAGTCTTCTGCTTAATGAGATGATGAACCAAGACATCTTCTCAAAGAATGACCAAGATCAACTCAAGGCATCGAAAACAATGCGCCAAAACTCACAACTTAGTTTTTCTTTTGCTCCAACTACAACCATTGTCCCTTCCATCTCTACTGTTCCTTGTCCCATCACTCAACATCAAGGTAATACAATTTTTTGCACAGAAAATAACTAATCCTTTTTATAGAATTGACAAACTATAAATTGTACCGAACTAACTAAATCAATTCTCAAAACATGTTCTTAAAAAATCAAAATTTAAACTATGAAATTAGATTTTTAATTTAACAAAATTTCATATCATTATACTTATTAACAGATGGGTGTAATATGTAGAGGCTAGCAAGGTAATTAGGGGTCTCTGTGTTGCACTATTCATGTACATGGACGTGTGCATGGCTTTGTTGGTTTATCTACCTTGTTTTATGTAGTGTTTTTTCGACTTGCACACATTAGAGATGATTAATTCGGTCGAGTGTGTCAGGTGTTGGTGAGGTTGCAGCAAATAGGGCAAAATGCACAGTGTTCATCAACGATGTCGAATTCGAGGTTATGATGGGGCCCTTCAACGTGCGTCAAGCTTTTGGAGAAGAAGCCGTGCTAATCCATTCGTCTGGTAACCCTGTTCCTACTGATGAGTGGGGCATCACCCTCCACCCCCTGCAGCATGGTGCTTATTACTATCTGGTATGCATGTTTTAACACCTTTGTAAATGTCAAGATTTTTTTTCCAAAACTTTTCATGTTAATTATATACAATAATAGAAATGCTCGTTTCAATACTTTAATTCTTTTTTTGTTGATTATAAGGTTATTTGATTAATTTTATATTTTGCAGATTTACTAAAGAAGCAAATCCAGAGAAGAACGATGAGATTTATATATATATATATATATATATATATATATATATATATATATGGTATAGGATTTTATTTTCTATATTTTCTTTTGGTCGGTTGGCTTTGTCTCTATATTGGTGTTGCTACAGGATATGAAATATGGTTTCTACATGTGACAATGACTAGTTGAGTGCAAGACTGAAAATAAATCATGTCATGGTTGACCAGGCGACATTTGTATTTTCATTTTATAGGTAATGAATTTTAAATAATATATTTTACTTTTAATACAATATTATTTTTACTTCATTTTCTTATTAAAAATTTTAAAAATAAAATATAAATTAAGTAAGGTGATAAAAAATTAAAATTAAAACATTACTGCATGCCGTAAAACTATAGATTACAAATGATATTGTTTTATTAATTGAGTTCTAATTAATATTAAGTAAAAGTTAAATTATACATTTATATATATATATATATATATATATATATATATTAAAAATTTTATAATAGTGTGATCACAAATAAATTAATAAAAAATTATTTTAATTTCAAAGGATCAAGATAGCTAGTTCAACTTTGAATTAAAATATATTTTAAAGAAAAATTAATACAACCTTAAATTCTGAAAATACAGTTAACTAAAAACATATCTTAAAATTTTGACATTTTAAAAGATAAATATGATATAAGAGATAGAGAACTGAATACAGATAAGATTTACTACTATTTTTTTATAAGAATTTAGCATGCGGTTTATGTGAATATGCCAGGTGATAATTCTTCCATTTTCTGCCAGCTTTTTAGGTTGTCCTGACTTGTATTTTAAGTCACTAGTGTTACATAATTTTATTTAGTTTCCTCCTTCCTTATCTTGTCTCTTTAAAACAACATGAATAGTTGACTAAAAACTATTAAAAAGATAAAAACATAAATATATAAAAGTAAAGATTTTTGTAAATATAAAAAATAGTTAGGTTTTAAGTTTAATAAATTATCACTCATGCGTAATACATAAATAAATATCTAATTATTGTTATTTGTTTATTATTTGTATTATCATTCTTTCATTACTCATAAAAACATTCTGATCCTTATTCTTTACTAGTTGAGTATAAATTCATTTAAAATTTAAATTATCCATTTCTTTCATAATTTAAATCAAATAGTTTTCTTTACAAAAAAGAGTTAATCAAGATAAATGAGTTTTACAATCAATATAAAATATAGAGAAAAGAACAAAAAAAATATATTAAATAATAGACTTAGATTAAAAATTAAATAATACAAAGTTAAGTTTAATTAAACCAAACCAAATTTGAAAAAAAACCTATAAACTTTTGAACATGCCCTAGGTCACAGAAGGTAAATATCTTTTATTTTAAACAAAAACTCTTTTTATGGTGTTCAAATTTTGCTTATTAAAGTGCATAAACACAACCTCCCATAGGTCCTATCTCGACCACGGAACACCTTAAATGAATTGTTGGATAACTTGTCTTAATATAACTCCAAAACCTATATGTATATTTTTTAAAATAATACTAATTTAAACAAATTTAAATATTTAAATTAAAATAAAAAATAAAAAAATTTAAGATAATTATTCTCTTACACTATATAGAATTAAGTATATCAAACAATACCACAATTATAATAATATTAAACCTACAAAAAATACAATATATAGTGTACTGAACTTTTTCTTTAGATTAAAATCGAAAAGAATAGTTGTGTGTACCGATAGTCTTGCTAATTTAACACTTACTAATTCATAATAAACAGACAATCAGGATTTTTTTTAATTTTTTTATTATTTAATTTTTGAAATACAATAATATTATATTATGTTACATTCATTTTTTAAAATATCAAAGTATACACAAAATATTATGATTAATCTATTTTCTCCAAAACATCTTTCATATTTAAAATAAGAATTTTAATATAGGCAAATGAAGTTTATAGTTCATAGTTTCAAAGGATGATAGGTTTGTTAACTTAATGTTAACTAATTTATAAGAAATAGATAAATATTTTTTATTGATCCCTTTTGATTATTTAATATTCAAAATATAGTAAGATTATTATTATTATTATTATTATTATTATTATTATTATTATTATTATTATTATTATAAATTTAAGTTTGTTGTTTATCAAGTACTTATAAAATACCATGTTGTACATTTTTTTCTCTTTGCATGCAATGGATATTTAAAATAAAAGATTTAATTGGGTCAAGCATATCCAGAAATTGGAATAACAGTTCATAAATGATTCAATTAATTGGAATAACAGTTCATAAATGATTCAATTAATTGGAATAACAGTTCATAAATGATTCAATTAATTTTCTACCGTATTTATAAAATTAGATTGAGCATAAACCCTAAAGTAATTATTTAATTAAGTTTCATTCAAAAAGATTAAAAAATTAGAAAAGGTCCCTTGAGCATCTCACACAGTTATATGCACTCTTTTATTCAAATGACTCTTGCTTAAAATACTTGTTAATTAGAAATATATATATATATATATATATATATATATTATAAAAATATATATCTTTAATTTGTTGGAGAAGGATATATTTTTTATAAGAAGGATTGGAGTGATTAAGAAAATGAAAATGGAATATGTTATTTAAAACAGAATCTTGATTGCGAGAAGAAAAAGGACCTGACCAGAAAGGGAATGATGCTAACGTTTTAACACAAAATGGCAGTTTTGTCTTAAACTTAGCTGGAGACAAGAGAAAGAAGAGAATAGGAAAGTGCTTGCTGAATAGATAGAGGTCACAGGCACAGTTGCAAATGGGTTTGCGTGTTGTTTGATAACAACAGTGTTTGCTCTCATGTTTGATGGCTCGATTTGACTCTGCGATTTGGATATATCAAGGATACTTCTCTGCCATTTGAAATTCCTCACACACTCTTTTTATGCTATGTCACACCCACACATCCATTTTCATCTGCATCAACCATCATTTATACATGTTAAATACAATCATGACCACCAAGACCTCTGATCATTTTTGCACCTGCACACTCATATCATGTGAATGATGTTATAATTTCTCATTTTCTCTCTCTATAATAATTTATCTCTTTTTTACTAATGTTTGGAGAGAATTACATATGGTTGAGATTTATCAATTTGTCATTTGTGGCATATGTATATATCTTCATATCAAAATATATAATGCATATCACCAGTTTGAAAAATGGTATTCTATCCTATAAAATCAAATGATTGGTGAATTAGGTGTTTAGTGTGTGGGATTAGCCATATCTTTGATGTGACTTGTTAATTCTTTGCAGCATGAGTGTGTTTAGATGTAACATGTTATCTCCATCCATCTTTCATAGTTATTCTTTTAAGATTTATCTTTTATATAGTATAACTAATGTTAGCTTTAGTGTTAAGGTTGAATTTCAAAATTTTTATTTTCTTGAGGATTTATGTTGTTGATTTTTCTTAAGCTCTTTGAACATGCCTACATATATAAAGAGTATTCATTATATTTCTTAATTTTATATTCCTTTGCATAAAACAAAAATATGCAGGTGAATGAGGAAAATCAAAGATATTAAGATAGTGTAATGTAATAAATAAAAATTAGAGATGATAGGAATCACGAGTTGGTGTTATTGATTATATTTTAATTTTAAAAATATATAAAAATAACGAATAACAATATATTATAAATTAAAATTTAAAAATTAAATTTTTTAATTAAATATATAACTTTAAATTTATTATATAATTACTAAAATCATAATTGACATATCGGTACTTGTATAATAGTTAGTTGCATACTCATATACGTACTTGGTCTGCTATATCGAATAATACTCATATCCGTATTAGATTAAAACATATCATAACTTTCAAGTTCAGAATGAGTTCAAGGCAGTACCTTCGTGTGTGTATTTTTTTGTGTGTGTATTTTTTTGTTACTTATAATTAGGGATAACAATAAATAGATAGGGTCAAGGTACATACAAAGGTACATACAATAGTACTCATTCCCGTACCGATATTTAAAAAATAGGCTTTACTTGATTCATACTAACATGAGTATCAACTTCAATATCCATCCCTGTATACATGCACCTGCAATACCACAATACATATTTTTTATTATGTAAAAAGATAATATGTTAATATCATATCCACATAAACAAACATAATATTAAAAAATAAATCAATCAGCAACCGACATTAAGTATAAATGTTATCAAAATTCACAAATAATAACTCAACAAAACAAATTATAAAATTAATTTAAATTATAGTTATTTAACAAAAAGTAATTAAACTTTAACATGAGCATATTAATAAGTAGTAATTGTTTATTATTTAACAATGAAAGAAAATAAATGTATAATACCCGTATCTAACTCTATATCCATGGTTTTTTTTCGTATTTAGATACGACCATACCCAAACCTAAACTATGAATGATTATTTGTCCCGCTTAATGATATTTTTGCAGCAAATATCTACAAAGATGAATATATTTTGTGATCTAATAAAAAACACGTACTCTACAAATATATGAAAAATTGGAACAGAACTTAGAGGTTAAATTACTCTAAAAACAAAGTAGATGTTAAATCTAACGACTTAAATATAATTTAGAATTACACATAACTTGATTTGTAATTTTATTATATATTTTTTTCATTTTTTACATTATTTTATTATTATAAATATTTTTTACATTATTTTTACATTATATTTACACATTAAGAATTTGATGTAACAAAAACAAACCCGTGTAAAACGATGCCATAAAAGTAAAAGAATTAGATAAATTTTTGTACAGTTTAAAAAATAAGAGTATTAAGTGTAATATCGACAAACTTTAGGTGGAGTATGTATAGTTTATTCATATAATTTTGGTTGTTTCTTTTAAATTATTTTTTTTAATTTTATTTAAAATAAATACATTTAATTCTTGTTTTTTTAAAATCTATAATTTTAATTTTTTTTAAAATAAAAATATTTAGTCTTCAATTTTGTATAATTTACAATTTTTTTTCAAATTAAAAGTATTAACTATTATCAAATTAATATTAATTATGATGTGAGTTAAACAAAATAATCTCATATCAGACTAATCTCTTAACAATTTCTAATTTCTGGTAAAAAACAAATTCTAATTTCATGGAAAAACAAAAAAAAAAATACATGTACAAAACTAGTTAATAATAACATGGGTACAAAAAAATATTTGTTTGAGGAAATGACAATGACAACCTTTTAAGCTTTATGTAATTTAAAAAGTACTCTTTCTTTTTGTAATCATTACATTCACCTTTTCTACACGGGATTTAATGAAAGATTTGAGAAAAAAGTATGAGATAATGTGTTTAAATTTAAATAAGAGTTTAATTGGTATACACGTATCATTTATTATTTATGTGATTTTTAAAATAATAATGAATAAAATTAATAAATTCATCATGAATAAAAAATTGTGATTGAATGTCAGTATAAAAATCTTACATTAATCGTGTATACCAATTAAACTTTTTAAATAATTAGTGTAAGAAAAACATGATAAAATTGTATAATTTGATAAAAAAAAATTAAAGACGTGAGTATAATTTGTTGAATTTTCTTTTCACCATTCTAATATGTTATAAGTAATTTTTTACGGCTTTGTAAATAAAAACAATAAATGTACTTTTCCTTTTTTCACAAAACATTATCAATATTAATACAAAAAATGGTACTACTAATAATGGTAGCAAAATGGCCTACTGGATCGGCATACAGTCCAAAGTGGGCTGTATCAGACTCGTAGAGATTACCATTTAAGGGATTTTTATTTTTTATTTTTGGTGAAGTTAGGGACTTTTATTTAACATCTATAAAAAATTTGTAAAACACTTTCGGTATTAAAAAAAATAAATATATTCTCATTTATTCTTTTTCTAGGAGAAAGAAAGAAAATTTCTTTCCTTTTTTCGGATAACCACATCAAAAAAAAAATTTTCTTTTTAAAAAATTTATTTAGACCAGCCTTATTTTATATTTTATAATAATTTTAATAAAATTTAAAAAAATTATATTATAAATAAATTATATTATGAAAATATAAGATTTTAAAAATATAATATAAATATTATAAATAAAATTTTAAAATATAAAATTTATAAAATATAAAACTTTATTACAGAACCTGTAATAAAGTTTTTATATTTTATAAATTTTATGTTTTATAATATAAAATTCAAATAAAATTTAAAAAATTATATTATAATAAATTATATTATTTAAATATAAAATTTTAAAATATTATATAAATATTATAAATAATTTTTAAATTAAAATACAACTTTAAATTATTAAATTTATAAAATATAAAATTTTAAAAATTATATTATAAATTATGTTATTAAAATATAAAATTTTTAAAACATGATATAAATATTGTCAATAAATTTTATAATTAAGATAAAATTTTAAAATATAAAAGTTTATAAAATTTTTCTTTTCCACATCATCCGGAGAAGGCTATCTGAGTAAGGAAAAAATATTTTCTTCTTCAAATAACTTGTTTTGTAAAATAAGTGAGATTAATAGATGATCAGGTGTTGTGAGAGAGAAATAAGAATTAGGAGACAGTTGAGGGAGAAAGAATAAAGTGAGAATTACTTTAAAGGTTATTCTTAGATTTTGCAAAAGAATAATTAGATAAGTAGTAGTTAAATAAAAGATCAACAAGTAGAAAATTAAATTCTCATGATTTTCTTTAGATTGTCCCCAATATAATAATTACATTAGATATATTTACCGTCTTTTTTTTTTAAGTAGATATATTAACAGTTCTAAACCTTATATGTTAGATATTTTAAGTTCATTTCATTTGTTACCTTTAACTTTTTTTAGGAGAGCTATCTTTAATTATTGATAGCTAACTGTGACAGTGTTATTACTTTTTTTTATGGCTCGGTGTTATTTTTTATTAGAACAGAATTTAAGAATAATAACAGGAACAAGACCGTGTCTAATTAAAGAATAATAAGATTAACAGAATTTAAGAATAATAATAACATGAACAGAATTTAAGAATTGTTACTTACTTACTATTAGTCCAGCGTTACAAAAATAAAGTTCCCTTTTTTTACCATTCTTCTAAATCTGGGTTTTGTTTCAATTTCAATTCCCTATCCCCTATCCCCAACAACAAAGCATGCTTCTTTTCTTGAATTGACGCCACCCCATTTGATTTTTCTCTCTCCTTTTTTTTTCCCTCTCTCCCCAAACAACAAAAACAAGAACAAAAAAAAAAAAAATGGGGACGTATAGAGCCGACGACGATTATGATTACTTGTTCAAGGTGGTTCTGATAGGAGACTCTGGTGTGGGAAAATCGAACCTTCTCTCTCGCTTCACGCGAAACGAGTTCAGCCTCGAATCCAAGTCCACCATTGGCGTTGAGTTCGCCACCAGAAGCATTCGGGTCGATGATAAGGTCGTCAAGGCTCAGATTTGGGACACTGCTGGTCAAGAAAGGTTACCCTTTTATCCTTTCTCCCCATATATTTTTTAATTATTGTTTAATTATGTGTGTCAAATTATATTTGTGATTTGAATTTTTCGCTTTGGATGGAGGAAACAAGGTGGGCTATGTGTGGTTGTTTGAGGCTTTAAGATGATTTTGTTTTTTATGCACCCTTTTATTTTATTTTATTTTATTTTATTTTTTCTTATTCGGCCTGTGCTTGTGTATTACAATGGACCGTGGAATCGTGGTATTCCTGGCTTTTCAGCTTGTTGGTGAAATGGTTTGAATTGTTTTGCTTGTGAGTTGTTGCTTTTGATGACCTTTGAGTTTGAGCTTGATGTGCGAATGGTTTGATGTTTCTGTTTTCTTTCTCTTTGAAAATAGGTTGGAGTTGTTGGTTACTTTGAGATACATTGTTAGTAAGTAGTGAAAGAATTATGAAGTAATGTATTATGTGGCTGGTGGTACTACGGTGGGTTCAATGTCTGAAGTTCAGAATGATAAGTAGTGGCGAAGAAAGTTAGTATGATTTATTTGATGTTTATGACAAGTAAACAGAATTATATAGAAACTAGGGTAATGTGGGAAATTGGATGGTGGGCAGCTTTGGATAAATCTGAATTGGTTTCCTGCTAATGAAACAAAATTTTGGAGGAAAGTGTTTCAACTGTGTCCATGAGGTTAGAAGACTTTTCAAAGCCATTAGAATCTCTCAAGATATCCAATCAGCTGGGTATTTGAAAAAATGCCCCTTATAATGATTTGGCCAACCCTTCCCTTTGAAGAAACACTAGGAGTTAAAGTTGGGCTCAATCTATTTTCAATTTTAATACAACTGATTTCATATGTTATATTTAAGCTTGCACATCTCTTTTTGTCAAATAGGTAAATGATTTTTAATTTTTTATAAAAGCAGAAAAGTTTTATTTTGGGTTATAACAAGTGATTTTTTAAAATGTATTCGATTCTTGTTTCTCATAAAATAGCTTCTCATCAGTTTATTTTGAGAAACTATTTAAATAAGAAGCTACTCCAAGTAGCTTCTCAAAATAAGTTGTTTTCAGCTTTTTTCAATTTCTTCTTTTTTTAAAAAAAAAATTAACAAAAAATCTAAAAAGTTACAATAATTGCTTATTCTGTTTAAACAAATGATATTTTCTCATAAAAAGTTTAAACAAACTCACGCTTTTATCAAGATTCCATTTTAGCTTTTTTTAATGTGTTTTTTTCTTTAACTATCTTGTGCATCCAGTAATCATGCTTCATTTCCAAAATTATGTGTTTGAATTTGCTTTTTGTTTTTTTTCAAAATGGACAGAAGATGTTCCCTTCTGTTGTTCTTTATGAAACAAAGTTGGAACTCGTGATTTCTTTTGTAAGTTCATTGTCTATCTTAGCTATCAGCAACTTGAGGAACTTGCTATTCTTTGTTTGGAATTAAAGGAGAAAAACTATATATAAGAAATATATTAATAGGTTGAATACATGAGGAAGTGTGAAAGATTTTAAAATGGGAGACATGTCATTGCTAAGGTGTGAAGATTTTGTCCCAGGCATTGAAGATTGATATGTCAACATGCTAATGCTATGGTTATAGTGCGATGGTTAGAGTCACTAATAATTAGATTGGAGAATTATGTTAACAGCTAAATGATGAAGTAAATTAAGACAACTGAGCTTGTATTATTATGATTGTGAATGCCTGAATTTTTTTGTAATATGATGTCTGGAAAAAAGTCAATACAGTAATGTTCTTAGTAAACTAAGCACCATGCCTATCCTTTAGGCGTTGTTGTGTCATGCCTGGGCCAGAGCAGTGTGTTTTGTGGTCAAAATCATGGAAAAATCACAATAAGTTGCAGGCTTTGCAGCCAATTCTCCATTTTTTACTCCTCCATTGTGTTGTTGCTGGACAAGCTCAGCTACTTGTGCCATTGTCAAACAGCCACTGTTCTCCGTCTGTTCTGCAATTTCCACAAGGCAAAATGTTTGGGTGAAGAGGAGATAGAAATTGATAGAGAAAGAAGCTAGGTTTTCTTTCTTGGTGAGAGGAAGCATCAACTGATGGAGAAACTAGAATGAGGTTAAGAGGCTAGGGTTTTTTTATGAGAAGGTTGTTGAGCCCATGCCTCAAATGGGGCCGCTCTCCCCACGTCAAACAGCCCTACAATTAAGGAATTTTTTTTCTTATTAATTACATATTATACTATTGTAATGCTATAAGGTACTCTATAATGTTTAAAAATATAGAAAAAAATATTAACACAACTATATTATGTGCTAGAAACAAATATATGTATCTTAAAAAAAATTATTGTAGCAATCATCCCACTAATTGCTATCCTACTATAGCAATTTTGGGGGCAGCTGCTCTGCCCCACTATCCATTATTGAGTATGGGCAGAGCTACCATGAATCAAACACACTCTTATACTTCCAGTATTTGGTCTGACATTCTGTGCCACCTGAATTTATTTTTATTAATGCTAGTTTTGAACTGCACTGTCTAATTTATGTATTTCTTGTGTCAATATGGTTTTTTACCACCAGTGCTAGCTATTTTCAAAGATACAATGCCTTTTTCAATGCTTCTTTATTTGCAAAATAACACTTTCAAGAGTTGAAAATCACACAACTCTCTTTTAGCCATTATTGTATTCGTTTCTAGCCAACTGCTATCTTCCTAAGGACACTGATCCTATCTGTCTAGTCATGGAGACAAGAAATTTAAGAAGAAAGATAAGCGTAAGCTAAAGCTAATCTTCCCTTTTTTGTTAGTTACGTTGATCATTCGATGTAAATTTAGCTTCTTAATTAGGCTGGTCTATTATAATCAAATGCCACAATGTTGTGCATGTCGTTTTTTGAAATGCTGTTTATACATGAAAGCGAGCGAGCAGTCTTGTTGATTCAGAAATCCCAACAAGAATCTTCTGTAGTAACATAGCCTAACTCTAAATTCCATGTAAATAATGATCTACCCTGTTGTATTTTATTAACTTTTTTATTGATTTTTTTTAATTTGCTGAAGGTACCGAGCAATTACAAGTGCATATTACCGAGGAGCTGTTGGTGCTTTACTAGTCTATGATGTTACACGTCATGTTACTTTTGAAAATGTGGAGAGATGGCTAAAAGAGCTAAGAGATCACACAGATGCCCACATTGTGGTGATGCTTGTAGGGAACAAAGCAGATCTGCGTCATCTGCGCGCAGTTTCCACCGAAGATGCTACATCTTTCGCAGAGCGAGAGAACACTTTTTTCATGGAAACATCTGCCCTTGAATCCTTGAATGTTGAAAATGCCTTCACAGAAGTGCTGACTCAGATCTATCATGTTGTGAGCAAGAAGGCCCTTGAGATTGGAGAGGATCCAGCAGCTTTACCAAAAGGACAGACAATTAATGTTGGTTCCCGTGATGATGTATCAGCTGTGAAGAAAACTGGATGTTGTTCTTCTTGAGCGTGTAGTAAAAGACAGTCTCTGTATTTTTACTTTAAAATATATGCCTTGTTTATACCATGTAGAGATTGGCTTCACAGCATGAATATGATTGTTTGGAGAGCATCAAACTTTAAAGTTTCTGCTTTGGTTTGTAGAGAATTATGTTCAAAATTAGCCAAATGTTTAGGAAACATTAAACAAGCACATTCATTTTGCATTATTACTATTTTTGTGCCATTTTAAGATATTTATTTATCTAATTTTCAATTTTTTATTTTGGTTCTTTTCTAATCCTCGTCATGCTTCTATTTGTTCTCTCATCTATGCCGCTTTTGAGAACCAGATTGGTTTCCTTGTCTTCCTTCCATAATGAAGAGATGAAAGCTTAAAATATATGGTTCTCTTCCTTTTTGGGGCATATCAGCTGTGGGAAGCAATACTTGCCCATTTTTTAAAAGCAGACAGCTATAATAGGCTCAGATGACATAACACAAGGGCAAATTTGGAAAAGAATCCAACCAGCTGAGCAAACATTTAGCCTTTTAGTAGGATTTAAGAGTGAGATTTTTATGTTTAATTTTGTATTGAAGAATAATTTCTACTTTGAGTAGAAGAATTTATTACTTAGTGTATGTTTAGTTTTCAGTAATTAATGGTCTACAAAACTCTTTCAAAAAGAATGGTGGATATCTTTTTAGGAAACTCATTTTCTGTCAAACTAAGGCATGAAAAATAAACATCCCTTACTTTTATAACATAAATAAGATAATTTCAAAATAAATTTTTTCGGTCTTTCTCTTAATTTGTCGCACTCCATGAACTTTACTCCGTCGTGTTTGCCTGTGAACAGCTCTGACATTGTAGCCTGAAGATGTTACTATCTTGGGTTCCTTCCTTTTTTTTATTTTTAATCTTCTGTCAAATTTTTTTCTGGATTTCATATTCTATAAGAGGTAATATTTCGGAATAACTATTCAAAAGAATATTACAGATGGAGTAACACCACTGTTGTTCAGACCAGCAATCTCACATCACAATTCATGGCCACTTATTAATGATTTTGATTATGATTCCCACTCTATCACTGAAGCTGATGCGTCATTTATCATTCACTTTCTTGCATCTTCCCAAATCGCTATGCAGCAATGTTATTGCAATCAGGCTAACATCCACTACTACTCTTCACATGGAAATGAAACGCTGGAATCTTTTTATCTCTAGACTCTGCCAGGACGGCAAAATCGACCATGCACGCAAGGTGTTCGACGAAATGCCTGAGCGGGATATTGATCTGTGGACCACTATGATAACTGGGTACTTAAAGAGTGGAATGATCAAGAAAGCCAGGAAGCTGTTTGATAGACAGGATGCTAAGAAAAGTGTGGTCACTTGGACAGCCATGGTTAATGGGTACATCAAGTTCAATCAAGTTAAGGAAGCTGAGAGATTGTTTTATGAGATGCCACTGAGGAATGTTGTGTCTTGGAACACAATGATTGATGGGTATGCGAGGAATGGCCTCATCCACCAGGCTTTGGACTTGTTCTGGAGAATGCCGGAGAGGAATGTGATATCTTGGAACACAATCATGACATCGTTGGTACAATGTGGGAGACTTGAGGATGCACTGAGACATTTTTATCAGATGAAGGAAAGGGATGTGGTTTCATGGACTACCATGGTTGCAGGTTTATCGAAAAATGGGAGACTTGAGGATGCTCGAGCACTCTTTGATCGAATGCCTATTCGGAATGTGGTTTCTTGGAACGCGATGATCACGGGTTATGCACAAAATGGGAGGTTAGATGAGGCTCTGGAATTGTTTCAGAGAATGCCTAAGAGGAACATGCCTTCATGGAATACCATGATCACGGGTTTCATTCAGAATGGGGAGTTAAATCATGCAGAGAAGTTGTTTGGTGAAATGCCAGAGAAGAATGTCATTACTTGGACAGCAATGATGACAGGGTACGTGCAACATGGGCTAAGTGAAGAAGCATTGAAGGTATTTAACAAAATGCTGGCTACTGACGGGTTAAAGCCCAACACTGGAACTTTTGTAACTGTGTTAGGCGCTTGTAGTGACTTAGCTGGTCTAACTGAGGGACAACAAATTCATCAAATGATAAGTAAAACAGTTTTTTTGGATAGCACATATGTGCTATCAGCGCTGATAAATATGTACTCAAAATGTGGTGAGTTGCATACTGCTAGGAAGATGTTTGACGATGGGTTATTGACCCGAAGGGATTTGATATCTTGGAATGGTATGATTGCTGCCTACGCCCACCATGGCTATGGCAAGGAGGCAATTAATCTATTTAATGAAATGCAAAAAATAGGTGTTTGTGCTAATGATGTCACCTTTGTTGGACTTCTCACGGCTTGCAGTCATACTGGTTTAGTTGAGGAGGGGCTTAAATACTTTGATGAAATTCTGAGAAACAGATCAATACAACTCAGAGAAGATCATTATGCATGTTTGGTTGATCTTTGTGGTCGTGCAGGAAGGCTGAAAGAAGCTTTCAATATCATAGACGGGCTTGGGGAAGAGGCACCATTGACTGTTTGGGGAGCGCTCCTTGCTGGATGTAATGTGCATGGAAATGCTGATATTGGGAAGCTTGTAGCAGAGAAAATTTTCAAAATTGAATCACATAATGCAGGCACCTATTCATTACTTTCAAATATGTATGCTTCAGTAGGGAAATGGAAAGAAGCTGCAAACGTTAGGATGAGAATGAAGGAGATGGGGTTAAAAAAGCAGCCAGGTTGCAGTTGGATTGAAATTGGTAATACAGTGCAAGTATTTGTAGTAGGTGATAAATCACATTCTCAATTTGAGTTGTTGGGGCATTTACTTCATGATCTACATACAAAAATGAAGAAGGCTAAGGACATGCGAGATGATGTTTCAAGTGAAATTTTGGTTGGTTGCTTAATGTGAGAAAATGTTGATGTGGTGCAACAGCAAGAGAAGAGTTAAGAATTCAAAGGCTTCACTGGCAGACCCATATACTCAGTCTGGTGTGGGTCAGAAAGTGAGCAGGGGGCAATATTTGTTCATGAAATCAGATGTGTTGGTTGCATGAAATGTGCTTTGTTAGCTGAAAAGCCTTTTGATATTGAATCAGTTTATGGAAGAGCGAGGATTGTTGCTCGGTTGGTTGATTCCCCAAACAAAATTGATGAGGCAATAAAGTCTTGTCCTGTCAATTGCATTTCATGTGTATATATTCTGGATCCAGATGAGAATCATAACAATTTCTTAATTGCTACACAATTAATACCTTATTTGTTGTGATGTATATTGTACAATATTCTTGTTAGTTAGCAGAATAGAGTCATATTTTTTTGGTAAATTGTTGCACACCTTCAGACTATACTATCTTGTAAATTTTTCTTCATTTCATATGTCATTGCTTTACAAATAGAACTGCATTAGCACACCATTGCTTAAAATTCTAATCTAACATGGAAGGCGCCATTACAGTTCTATCCTGCAATCAAGAAAAGAAGAAGCTTTTAGTTGAAATCACCCATTGAAGGGTTGTGGCACCAAGAATTATTAATCAAGAAATGTAACTGGCTATCAAGAATTACCAACAATTATCAAATTATAATATAACTCTCATTTCACGGTTCATTATCATCGACAAGAAAAAACAAATCAAAGAGTGAACTTATGCAAACTATTTGGTCATTAAAAGTTCACCATAAAGTTATGTTCTTAGTATGTATGAAGGCTAATGATGAATAGACTACCAACAAGAGTGAACCTTCTAAGCGGAATCTTCTTACTAATGTTGATGATTTCGGTTTTTCCATTTGCAGGTGGATTGTATCCAACACATTTTCTTGACATGCACTTATGTTGCTTCTATATGGAAAAATTGTTTTCCTTGGTTGGAAATTTCATTAGCATTGCTGGATATACCACAAGCCAATTTTTGACAACTACCTCATATAGGTATGTCCAAGGAGACTAGAAATAGGTGGTGAGTTTGGTATTCAATTGCTTTTAGAATGTTAGAAATAAGTGCATTTTTAAAGGAGGTAATTTTGTCATGGAAGATGTTATACACATTATTTCATATTATGGATGGTTATGATGTAGCGGTTAGTAGGCAAAGAAGGAGTTAAAGGTAAATCTCTTTTTGCCCCCTCTCCCGTCAATGCTTTGACTTTTGTCTCTTTTACTGACCAGTTTTGTATGTTAGCCTTAGGGTTATTATTAGACTTTGGTTACATGAAAACATAACTAATAGAAAGAAAAAGAATATTTGATTGAACCAAACTGACTAGTTTGATTGATTGTATTTGAAATTGGTTTAACGATCGGTTTGATTAGAATACAAAACTTCAGGATTAAAACTAGTCAACAACCAGTTAAATTGGCTATGAATGTTGGGAGAAAAACACACTTGATGTTCTCATTTAACCTAAGTAGAGAACATGCTTCTAAAGAGGAGTAGATAGAAAGAAACTTATTAGTCTGAGAAATACACCAAGGAAAAGAAGGGAAAAAATTATTTCTGTTTTTATACAGATCTGCAACCTTAAATTCGTCATTGCAAATTTGTTCACCATTTGATCGGGCCTATTTTTTGACAACAGGTTTGGAACATATGATTCTTCCTTCTGACCGTTTGGATCATTGAAAAAATTTTTGAGATGAGAGATATTCAATTCACACAGTTGTAGTGTTCGTGGGGTTTTTCATCTTCCTTGTTCTCTGTTTGTAAGTTTTATTGTTTGATGTTGGTATTGACATTGATCATAACACTTGATTGAGACTTTTTTATACTATTCATTAATAATAGTGGAACTATTTCTTTGGTGTGGATGAACCATGGTTTTTATCCTTGCTTTGAGGGGTTTTTTACGTTAAAATCTTGGTGTTTTATTGTGTGAGAGTGGTGATTGATTAGTGTTATAATTTTTTAGTTTCTCCTTATAGATTCTTGCAAGTTAGGTGGATTTATTTTCATTACTTTGTTTACACTTTGTTACAAACCTGTCTTGTTTCCCCCATTAGAGCTCTTTAGTTTTGGTTTAAGGACTATTTGACTTGCTTGAATGGTGAAGGAAAATACAAAATTAGTTGCTTTGAATGACATTAATTATCCCTTATGAAAGGGCAAGATGAAAGACTTGCTATTTGTGAAGAAAATGCATATTCCTGTTTTTGCTACTCAGAAGTCGGATTCTATGTCTGAAGAAAACTGGGATCTTGAACACCAATAGGTATGCGATTTTATTCTAAAATTTGTAGAATGTAATGTCTATAATTACATTGCTAAGGAGACATATGTGAGAACATTATGGGAGAAGATTGAGTCTTTGTATGCTTCTAAATCACAAAATAATAAATTGTATTTGTTGAATTGTTTGATTAATTTGAAGTACAAGGAGAGTTTTCTATTTCATATCACTTGAATGAATTTCAAGGGCTCCTAAATCAATTATCCAGAATGGGTATCAAATTTAATGATGAAGTTTTGGGATTGTGGTTACTGAATACTTTACATGGGTCTTGGGAGACATTTCGAGTTTCTATTACAAACTCGGCCCTAATGGTGTTGTTTCTTTGCAAGCAGCAAAAAATGGTGCTCTTAATGAAAAGATGAGAAGGAAGGTACAAGGTTCTTCATCTCAGCCTGAAGTACTTGTCACTGAAAACAAGGGGAAAAGTCAGAGAAAGGAATTGAAGGGTGATAGAGAGAAGAGCAGAAGTAAGTCCAAGTTTAGATACAAGAATGTAGAGTTTCATTGTTGTCATAAGGCAGGGCACATACAGAAATATTGTTTTTTGTGAAAAAAAGAGAACAAAGATAAAAAGGGTAAGCAGAAAGAGAAAAATCATGATGGTGATAATCGTGTTGCTACTGCTACTTATGGTGATCTTGTTAATCTTCGTGACAATGAGTTAGTTAATCTTGTATCAAAAGAAAGCATGTGGATTGTTAATAGTGGTGTTACACTACATGTTACACCAAGGAATGAGTTCTTCACATCTTACACTTCTGATGATTTTAGAGCATTGAAGATGGGTAATGATGGTGTGTCTAAAGTGATTAGTGTTGGTGATGTTTGCCTGAAAACCAACATGGGAGTGTTGTTGTTTCTTAGAGGAGTCAAACATGCTCCTAATGTTATTTTAATTTTATCTCTATGCATATGCTTGATGATGGTGGTTATGATAATAACTTTGGTTTTGGAAAGTGAAAGCTCACCAAAGGTAACTTGGTTGTGGCCAGAGGGGAAAATATTTTTAAATTGTATTGGACAAAAGCTTTGGTTCCTAAAGACAGTGTGAATGTCGTAGATATGGAAGCGTATTTGTAGCACTAAAGGCTCAATCATATTAGTGAAAAAGGGTTGAATTTCTTAGCTTAAAAAAATGTTCTTCAAGGGCTAAAAATGTAGAATTGGAGAGGTGTTCTTATTGCATGACTAAAAGCAAACTAGAGTATCCTTCAAGAAGCATCCTGCTTCAAGGAAGTCAAAGTTGTTGCAATTGGTGCATTATGATGTTTGTGGTCATTTAAGGTAAAATCCTTTAGTGGTGCACTTTATTTTGTTACCCTTATTGACGATTGTTCCAAGAAGCTATAGGTCTATGCCTTGCAGACAAAAGACCAGGTGCTAGAGAAATTTAAACAATTTCATGTTTTGGTTGAAAAAGAGTCAAGCAATAAGCTGAAACGCATTCGTACTAACAATGGTGGTGAGTATTATGGACCTTTTTATGTTTATTGCAAGCAGCATGGAATTACAATGAGAAAATTCCTCCTAAAACTCATCGACTAAATGGTTTAGAAAAGAGGATAAGCATGACATTGCTTGAGAAAGCGAGATGTATGCTCTCAGATTTTAAATTATCTTAGCATTTTTGGGGTGAGGCAATGTACACATCGGTGCATGTTATTAATCTAACTCATATTGTTATTCTGGATAGTGAAGTGCCAAATAAAATTTGGTTTGGAAAGAATGTGGCTATGATTATTTGCATGTCTTTGCATGCAAGGCATTTGTTCATATTCTAAGGGATGAAAGATCCATGTTGGATGTGAAGACAAGGTAGTAAATCTTCATTGGTTATGGTAAAGATGAATTTGGCTACAAGTTTTATGATCTTGTTGAGAAGAAGCTTGTTAGAATTCATGATGTACAATTCATGGAACACCAAACCATTGAGGACATTGATAAGGTGGAGAAGACTTCACCTAAAAAAGATAGAAATCTAATAGATGTTGATCTTATGCAATCGTCTATTCACGATCTAGATAATGTTGAAGATAGTGTTAAACATGGTGAACTACAAGATGTTAGTGTTGATCAGCAACTTGGAAGTGAATTAGATGTTCTTATTAATGATGACTAGGAGGAGCATGAGAGGTCACCTGATGAGAATTTTGATAATACACCTGAATCTTCTCAAGTCCAACTCAGGAGGTCTAACAGATAGAGACAACTATCTACCAAACATTCTTTTGATAAATATGTGATTTTGACTAATGGTGGAGAACCTGAATGTTTTGAAGAGGCTTTGGAAAGTGAAGAAAAGCAACAGTGGTAGGATGCAATGCAAGATAAGATGAAATCCTTGCATGATAATCACACTTATGACTTAGTGAGACTGCCTAAGAGCAAAAGAGCATTAGAAAACAGGTAGATATTCAAGGTGAAACATGAGAGTAATTCTGTGTCTCCAAGGTATAAAGTCAGATTAGTGGTGAAAGACTTTAGATAGAGAAAAGGTATTAATTTCAATGATATTTTCTCACCTGTGGTGAAGATGCCATCCATTAGAGCAGTTATGAGTTTAACTGCTACTCTTAATTTGGAGGTAGAGAAAATGGATGTGAAAATTGCTTTCCTTCAGGGTGATTTGGAGGAAGAGATCTATATGAAGTAATCTGGTGGTTTTCATGTTAAAGACAAGGAAAGTTATATGTGTAGATGAGAAAGAGTCTATATGGTTTAAAATAAGCTCTGAGGCAGTGATATAAGAAGATGAAGTTTTTATCTGTGAGCAAGGATACAAGATGACTACTTTTTATCATTGTGTCTTTGTTATAAAGTTTTGTGATGATGACTTTATTATCCTGTTATTGTATGTTGATGACATGTTTATTGTTGGGAAAGATATTTCCAAGATTGACAGGTTAAAGAAGCAATTGAGCGAGTCGTTTGCCATGAAAGACTTAGGAGTTGTTAAGCAGATTCTTGGTATAAGAATCATCTGTGACAGAGAGAAAAAGAAGTTGCAGTTGTCCCAGGAACACTACATTAAAAGGGTGTTTCAGAGATTCCAAGTGGAAAAAGTTAAGGCTGTGAGCACTCCTCTTACAACTCATTTTAAACTGAGTATTAAACAAAGTTCGAGAGAGTTCCTTATGCATCTGCATTGGGTAGTTTGATATATGCAATGGTGTGTATGGGACCTGATATTGCTTATATTGTTGGTACAATCAGTAAGATTTTATCAAAACCAGGTAGAGAGCATTAGGAAGTTGTGAAATGGATTTTGAGGCATCTCCATGGTACTATTGATAATAAGTTTTGCTTGGGAGGTGATAAGCCTATTGTGGTGGGCTACTCAAACTCAGATATGGGTAGAGACATCGATTACAAAAGGTCTATATCGGGTCATTTGATTAAGTTTGCAAGGGGAGTTGTGACTTTGCAATCTAAGTTGCAAAAGTGTGTGGCTTTGTCTATTACTGGGGCAAAGTTCATTTCAATTACTGAAGCATGTAAGGAGTTGCTATGGTTGAGGAAATTCTTGCAAGAGTTTGGTTTTGTGCAAGATAATTATTCATTACTCGTTGACAATCAAAGTGTTATCCATCTTGGTAAGAATTCAACTTTACATTTTAAGTCCAAACATATTGATGTAAGGTATCATTGGATATGTGATATTTTGGATGCTAAGTTGTTAGGGTTGGTTAAAGTTCATATTGATGATAATGATGCTGATATGATGACTAAAGCACTGCCAAGAGAAAAATTTGAAGTTTGTTATGAGATCGTCGGTTCGGCGTTTCTCTCCACATAGTTGTGAAGGGAGATTTGTTTGGTATTAAACTCCTTTTCTATGTGGACAAAAGGTCCAAATTGAAAAAACCTACCCAGAAAGAAACTCATTAGTGAGAGAAATACATCAATTGCTTAAGAGAAAAGAAGAGAAAGTTATTCTTGTTTTTACACATCTGTAACATTAAATTTTTCATTACAGATTCATTCACCGTTGGATTGAATTGATTTTTGGACAGCAGGTTTGAAACATATAATTCTTCATTATGACTGTTCGGATCGTTGAAATGATGTCTAAGTTGGGAGATATTCAATTTGCATAACTACAGTGTTTTTGGGGTTTTTCATCTTTCTTGTTCTCTGTTTGTAAGTTTTATTGCTTTATTACTTTATTGTTTGATGTTGGTGTTGACATTGATCATGACACTTGATTAAGACTTTTTTGTACTTTTCATTGATAATAGTATAGTTATTTCTTTGATCTAGACGACCCGTAATTTTTACCCTTACTTTAAGAGGTTTTTCACGTTAAAATCTTAGTGTCTTATTTTGTAAAAGTGGTGATTGACTAGTATTATACTTTTGTTGTTACCTCTCATAGATTCTTGCAAACTAAAGAGATTTATTTTCGTTATTTTATTTACACTTTTTATAAACTTGTCTTGTTTCCTTATCAATGAATAGATAAAAAATCAATCTTAAAAATTTATTAAACTAGTCTCTAATTTTAATATAAATAAACTTATCTTTGATTTTCTTATATAATATTTTTCTTCTTTTCTTGGAGTTGAAACTGCTTTCGCTACAGAGCTTCACGGTGCAATGACGACTATTGAAATAGGCTACAATAAAAATTTATCATCTCTTTGGCTAGAATATGACTCTTTTTTTTGTAGTTAAAACTTTAAAAAACCATTCTACAGTTCCTTGGAAAGTAGGAGTAATTATGTGTATAGATTTTCTTTTATGAATTTTACTATAACCCATATATATAGAGAAGAAACACTTGTGGTGGGATTTTATTTCTCCTTTTTACTTTGACAATTATAACCACAATAGATTGGCTGTCCCCTAATTTTGGTTTGGATGATTACATGGGTTTTGGTGTAGTCCCCATGTACTTTTTTGTATGTACTTTGATTTTCTCTATCCATAAATTTAGGCATGTTGCACATTATTATTAGGGATAAGGTACCAACGTTGATGGGATATATCTTCTTTGGTGATGGTTATACATACATTTTTAAAAAAGTATATAAAAATTAAATATAAATATAAATACATATTTAAAATAATTACAAATAGTTATATATTATTTTACCAACTTTTAAAAAATATATATAATTTACTCATTATATTAATTTACACATTTGAATATATTAATTTCTCATAATTTTATATCATAAGAATTTTTTTTATTTTAAATGTAAATTGTTTTTAATAATATTATTATATTTTATTATTATTAAAATTTGTAAACTAACTATTATGATATATTTTATTTAAACTTTGTATACTTTTATGGATAAGAATAATGTTTTACTTTAATTTTTAAGTATTATAAAATTATGACATTATAGTTACTTTATTTCATTTCAAATATTATTTTATTATTATGGGTTCAACTCTGCTTGTACCAATGAACTTTAAATCATCATTTTGAACAATTCAATTTTCAAAACTGCTTTCATATCTACAATGACAAGTAGATGTATTTGACTAGTGACTTTACATGGAATTGGAGTTTGATATGTTTATAGCTTTTAAATTTTAATATCAATAGTATGTCTAGTATATTGTATAAGGGTGATGAGGTTTTAGTTGGTGCGTAACTTTCTTAAATTTATATATATTATTTATTTATTATTTGAATTTAACTTTGTGATAAAATTTAGAAATTTAAAATATAAATTTTTTAAAATTTCATTTAAATAAATTTTTATAAAAATATTACTTAAAAATGTAACAAATTCTGAAATAATTTTAGAAACCCAAAATATATGTTTTTTTTATAAAAAATAAAAAGAGGGAAGAGTTGAAATACTTTTTATTTTTTTTAAAGTATAATTAAATATTCTAAAAAAATAGAATTAAAACCAGTATGTACATATTAAACAAATTTTGAAGTAAAAAAAAAATATCTATAAATTTAATTTAAATATAATGAAAATAATTAGTGCAAATAATCTATAAGAAAACTACATTAAAAAGATAATAAAGACAAGAGAGAAGAAGCTAGGTAGCAGGATACAAATAGTTATTAGAAAGAACTGAAACGAAGGAATGAGAAGCTCTCTCCAGGAAACGAAACCGTACATTTCCCTTTATTAAATTCGTTGGTAAGGGATTAGGATAATATATAAAAAAACTCAAATCAAGCATTTATAATAACTCTCATATTTTCTCACCTCATTTATCACTCACCCTTAACACTTTCTTCACTCACATTAGATTTTTTCTCTCCTTTCACACTATTCTCTTACCTCATTTATCACTCATCACTAACTTTAGATGACATTTGATTTGATAAAATATTTTCTATTTTCATTTTTTGAAAACTTTTTTGTTTTCAAGTTTTCAACATTTAGAAAATTTGTTTGTTTTCATCTGATATTTTCTATTTTTAAAAAAGTAATATTGTTAAATTTAATTAATTTTAAAAAAATATTATAAATTATTTATATATAATTTAGAATACATTTATATATTATTTTTTATATAATTATAATGTTGTTATTAAGTTTTCACATATTATTAACTTTTGAAAACATTGAAATCAACTTTTTTCTATTTTCTGTTTGCAGCTATTTTATGAAAATGTTTTCAATGAAAATATTTTCTTATTGTAATGAAACATATTTTCATTTCTATTTTCTATTTTATCTAAAAATGAACAAAAAATTGA
This sequence comes from Psophocarpus tetragonolobus, assembly GCA_037954015.1. Classification (NCBI taxonomy): domain Eukaryota; kingdom Viridiplantae; phylum Streptophyta; class Magnoliopsida; order Fabales; family Fabaceae; genus Psophocarpus; species Psophocarpus tetragonolobus. Next base: position 34,349,219 of record CM075690.1, on the reverse strand, counting down.
CAAAACAAATGCCACGTGAGTTTTTCTTTCACTCACTTTTCGATTTACTCATGGTACATTTAAGATCTAAAGTTCCACTTCTTCTCAAGTAAAGACATGGGATGGGAAGAGTTCAAGTATGTTGCAACTTTCTTCTTTTGTGGATTTTAAGTAAAGGGGAGAAAATTGATTTTTAACTAGTAAGTTATGAAACAGATCTCTTAATCTCTCTTTAATATGATAACTGAAATTTTAATTGAAGAGTATTTGATTTTAACATAATAATCATTATTGCTTACTATTAGTAATAGAATTTGTTTTACATTTTTTATATATATAGAAGTAATTTATTTTAATTATTAAAAATAATTATAAAAGAAAGAGAAGAAATCAATTATGTTTAGTCACTTAGAGATTGTCCTGAATCTTGTATAGTATTTATTTTTTTTAGTAATTATTTGTATAAGACGTGGTGTGTTTCTTTTAATTATTAAAATAAATGTTTAAATATGATAATTGTTAGGTGAATGGACCTTAAAAAGAAAACACTAAAATTTAATATTAATTAAAAAATTAACTATATATGATAAATTAATAAATTAAATAATAACTAATTTTTTACGTTAGTGAATATTATGAATATAGTTTATATTATAAATATAGTTTAATCAGTTGAAAATGTCAAATTCATTAATAAATAATAATAATAATAATAATAATAATAATAATAATAATAATAATGAACCAAGTGGAAATGAGAATGAATAAATCTTTTGTACAATTTAAATATAAATAGAATAACATTTAAAATTATTGATAAGTATTTTTATAAAAGTTTTGAATTATTATTCTTAACAAAAATAAATAATTAATAGATGATAAACTTAAAATTTATTTATAATTGTCTGAGAAACTATGATAAGGAAATTGTGAATATCCATATGGATGATATTGAAATTCATATTATGATGTGAATGGTGAAAAAGTTTTATTATGATAAATTTTGTACCCTTAGAAAGAGGGTATGTATAAAAAAATGAAGAAATTTTATTGTATTTTTAAGAAATAAAATAAAATAAAAACTTATGTTAAAATGGTTTTTCTTATACATGCATCATGTGCATATTATAAATAATATTTATATTATATTTATAAATATATACTATTATGAAATTATTAGTACGTGTTTATTAGAATGGGGATTATTTCAAATTGATAAATTGGTTGAGCATTATTCTTATGAGCAGCTAATAAAGCATAAGACTTCTAGTTAAAAATATAGAGAATGGTATCATGAGATGAAGTGATAAGCTCTCAATTATCTACCTTAAATATATGAGATAAGTAAATGGCCCTGCATGCATGTGTACATTTAGAAAAAGATCATAGATCTTACTTCATTTCATTTCATTTCATAATATACGTGATCTTAAATAAGGAGTGTTTGTTTGAACCTCTGACACTACACTTTGTACTTTCAAATGTTAAAAATCATAAATATCTCGCTCCTTTATTTTGTTTTATTTTCTTTGTATGATAAAATTTTGTATGAACAGTGGTAGATGGCTTACTCGGGGTTTGCGACTATGTTGAGAGTGTCCTTGGATTACAGTGATGAGGGATTCTGGACTCATGGTATTGACTCTGGTTTAGATACTTTCACAAGAATAATTACTATTTACTTTATGCTTGTGAACCCTGTTAGTATGGTTTCACCTTCATATGTAGATTTACATATAATATTGACTAGTCCTCCTGCTCCTGGCTACGTGTGGATGCCTTAATCCCTTCTGATGATGTTATGGTTTATGTATTGTTACCATCTATAGATCAGTACTTTGAGTCACCATCACCTATTAGTGTATTCCCTAGTTATCCTTTACCACTATATTCACCTAATACTCAATTTGGTTTCCTTATTACTGGTTGGACACTTGAATCTGCAATTGAACCTTCTGAAGCACGTGGAGGATTGGAAGATGATGATTATGAGGCTGACAAAGAAGTCACAAGGAGTGATCCATCTAAGGGATCACAGTAGAAGGAATATGAATATATATATATATATATAAATAATGACATAGACTGACTACTCTGTCCAAGACCTTTTTCCTTTTTAGTTGTCTTATATATGGGAAGGGTAGGATCATACCTTTTTGAATGTATATATTCTATTCATTTAGTAGTCACGTCTAGCTTTTAATATTTTATACATTAAAGTAACATGTATGATAAAAGTATGATAATGTTACATGTAGTATTATTGGCTACAACATGTTAATCATACTTTTATGATATCTTCCTATAAATTTGGAATACAAGAATATATATATATATATATATATATATATATATATATATATATTACTCTGTTGCTTTTTTGGAATACCATATTAAGATAACTATTAAGAAGGTTACTTTATTAAAATAACTTTAAAAACATGGTGTTACATTTAGTCGTATCAAAGCAGTTCTTTCTTGTCAAGCATGGGGTTGAGACCTAACCATTTTTGTTGTGTATTCTTGCATTATCTATTAATTAACAGTTATGTAAGATTATATGCTTTGGTAAAAGTGTATACCTTGTATGTGGAACATAAAATGGTTATTTATTTCAAGAAAAAATGGCTAGAAGACCTCAAACTCTTGATCCTGTTACTTTATCTTCTCGATAGAATGATTACTGTATTAGACAACAGAGATTGAGAAAATATTTGTAGCCATGACATGTATGGATGTTCATAAAGTAACCTTTTCTACATCTATTTTAATAGGAGAAGCTGGAAATCGATGGCATTATACTAGACAATTGCTGATAACTAAAGGGAGACTAATTACATAGGAAGTCTTCAAAATAAAATTTCTTGAGAAATATTTTCCATAAGATATAAGAAGGCGAAAGGAGGTAGAATTTATAAATTTAAAGTAAGAAGGAATTAATGTTGGTGAATATGCTCCTAACTTTGGGGAATTGTCTAGATATTGTCCCTACTTCATCGAGAGAGTGGATAATTATTCTCAGTATTCTAAGTTTGAAAATGGATTGAGGCCAAAAATAAAACAAGTTGTGGGATATTTGCAAATTACACATTTTCCTACTTTTGTGAATCGTTGTAGAATCTATAAAGAGGACGCTAAAGAAATAAAAAAAAAGGGTTTTATAACAAAAAAAAAACCTTATCAACACCCTTTCCATCTTCTGGTAGTTCACCTGGACAAAGAAATCAAAATTTTTCTACTACAACTAAAAATTTTAAAACTAATCCTACTCTCAAATGTTACCAATGTGGAGGACCTCATCTACTTAAAGGTTGTAACAAAAAATATATTACTTGTTACAATTGTAGAAAGATTGGACATTATATGAAAGATTGATGGTTATTGAGAAAATAAAATGGAAATGGTAGTAGGAATGATAATCCCAACAACAAAAACAAAGAATTAGGGGAGTGAAAGGTTATAGGAAAAGTATTTACTATGAGTGGTAGTGAAGCTGCTCAGTCTGATGATCTAATTTGACGTAAATGCATCATAAATGGATGTCTCTTAGATGTATTGTACGATTTAGGTGCAACTCATTCATTTATTTCTTACGATTGTGTAAAACATTTAAAATTGTCTATGTCTTCTTTGTCTTTTGATCTCATTATTTCTACTCATACTAATGATCATGTTACAACATCTCAAGCTTGTTTAAATTGTTCGATTTCTATAGAAGGCATGGTATTTCTTGTAAATTTGATTTGCTTACCTTTATCTCATTTAGACATATTATTGGGAATGGACGGGTTATCTTCTAATTATGTTCTTCTCAATTATCATGATAAAATTTTGATTTTTGAATCTATGTCTAATAATCCTGTTGAACCTTTAAATTCAAGATTTTTTCTTACTAATTGAAATATTACTTCTGAAAACAAAGAAGCTCAAGTATGTATGATATTTACTTTTTTGGAAATAGAGGGAAACTCAAATATCGGTGAGTTACCTGTAGTTCGTGAATTTTCTGAAATCTTCCCTGATGACATTCCTGAGTTACCACCCAAAAGAGAAATATAATTCACCATAGATTTTATTCCTGGATTTGGTCTCATTTCAGTATCACCTTATAGGATGTCTCCTTTGGAATTGGTAGAGTTTAAGAAACAATTGGAAGAATTGTTAGAGAAATAATTCATAAGACCAAGTGTTTCTCCATGGGATGCTCCAGTGTTATTGATGAAAAGAAAGACAGAAGTATAAGATTATGTGTGGAATATCGACAATTAAACAAAATTACTATAAAAAATAAGTATTCCCTACCAAGAATTGATGATCTTATGGATCAATTGAGAGGAGCTACGGTACTTTCCACAATTGACTTGAGATCTGGTTACCATCAGATTCAAGTTAAAACAGAAGATATTTCAAAAACTGCATTCAGAACACATTATGGTCATTATGAGTACTTAGTAATGCCATGTAGTGTTACCAATGCTCCTGTAGTTTTCATGGACCACATGAATCGGATTTTCCATCAATATTTGGATAAATTCGTAGTAGTTTTCAAAGATGACATTTTGGTATATTCCAAAAGTCATGAAGAACATGTTAAAGATTTGAGAATTGCCTTACAAATTCTAAAAGAAAGACAATTGTATGCAAATCTTTCAAAATGTGAATTTTGGCTAAAACAAGTTAATTTCTTGGGACATGTGATATCAAAAGGAGGAATTGTTGTTGCCCTACTAAGATGGAAGTAATTATACATTGGAAACAACCAATAACAATCACTAAGATACATAGTTTCTTAGGATTGGCAGGTTATTACCGAAAATTCATTGAAGGATTTTCAAAGTTAGCATTTCCATTGACTAAATTAACTCATAAAGGATAACCTTTTGATTGGAATAATGAATGTGAAATTATTTTCCAAGAATTGAAGAAAAGACTAACTTCTTCTCCAATTTTGATACTTCCTGGGTTATTAGGAAAGTTTGAAGTTTATTATGATGTCTTTAAACAAGGATTGGGGTGCATTTTAATGTAGGAAGGGAAAGTGATTGCTTATGCATCAAGACAATTATGACCACATGAAATGAATCACCCAACTCATGATTTGGAACTAGCTGCAATTGTATTTTCTTTAAAAATATGGAGACATTACTTGTATAGTGTAGGATTTGAAGTGTTTAGTGATCATAAGAGTTCGAAATATCTCTTATAAAAAAGAATTAAACATGAGACAAAGAATATGGATGGAATTTTTTAAAGATTATGATTTTAAACTACATTACCATCTTGAAAAAGCAAATGTGGTAGCAGATGCACTAAGTAGGAATTTCTTACATATATCAAAGATGATGATTAACGATGGAAATGATTGAGAAATCTAGATATTTAAACCTAGTTGTGCAAGTGAAACCGAGAAGTTTGTGTTTTGAAATGATAAAGATCACAAGTGGATTCCTTGAACAAATTAAGCAATCTCAAGAGAAAGATCAATATCTTCAAGGAAAGATGAAAGCAATAGTTGTTAACAAAGAATCAAATTTTAACAAAGATTCAAATGGATTATATGATTCAGAGAAAGAGTTTGTGTACCTTAAGATGAAGAATTAAGAAAATTGATATTTGATAAAGGTCATAAAAGTAAGCTCGTATTCATCATGGTGCAACAAAGATATATCAGGATTTGAAGAAAATTATTTGGTGGCCTAAAATGAAGAAATATATAGTTGAATTTGTGGCATCCTGCTTAGTTTATCAAAAAGCAAAGATAGAGCATCAAAGACCATCTGGCAAATTGTAACCTCTAGATATTCCTGAATGGAAATAGGACAGCATTTCAATGTATTTTGTCACAGGATTACTTAGGACAACCTCTAACCATGATGCCACATGGATAATAGTGGATAAATTTACTAAATCTGCTTATTTCTTACCCATTAATGTCATGTACTCTTTGGAAAAGTTGACCCAAATGCATATCAAGGAGATTTTTAGGTTACATGGGGTGCCTTCTAGTATAATCTCTTATAGGGATCCTCATTTCACGTCAAGATTTTGGGGTAGTTTGCATCAAGCCTTAGGAACTAAGTTAAAACTTAGTTCAACTTATCATCTTCAAACAAATGGACAATCTTAAAGGACTATTCAATCTTTGGAAGACTTCTTAAGGGCATGCATGTTAGAGCAAATAGGTAATTGAGATCAATCTTTACCACTAGTAGAGTTTACATATAATAACGGTTTTAATTCTAGTATTGGAATGGCTCCTTATAAAGCTTTATATGGGAGAAAGTGCAGAAAACATTTATGTTGGTATGAGACTGGGGAATGCTTAATCTTGGGACCATAAATAATTCAACAAACAACAGTAAAAGTTAAAATGATAAGGGAAAAGATTAAGGTGACACAAGACCGACAGAAAAGCTATTATGATAAAAGGAGAAAACCCCTTGAATTTCAAGAAAGAGATCACATATTCTTGAAAGTTATGCCTACAATCAGGGTTGACAGAGCTTTGAAATCTCGAAAACTTTCTCTAAAATTTATTGGTTCATATCAAATCCTTAAAAGAGTTGGTCATGTGGCTCATCAAATTTCTTTATCTCCAATTCTTTCAAACCTTCACAATATGTTTCATGTATCTCAACTTAAATCGTATACTCCTAATCTGTCTCATATAATTGAACCTAATGAGGTACAATTAAGAGATAATTTTACTTTTGATGCAATACCGGTAAGAATTATTGATCATAGGATTAAGTAAGGACAATTCACTTGTGAAAGTAGTTTCAAGTAAATTAGATGACGAAAATGCAACATGTGAACTAGAAGACAAGATGAAGAATTTATATCCCCGACTCTTTTAAAGGTTAGTAAAAGGAAGAGAGAATTGTAACATCCTCAAATTTATATATATTATTTATTTATTATTTGGATTTAAGTTTGTGATAAAATTTAGAAATTTAAAAAGTAAATTTTTTTAAAAAAAAATCATTTAAATAAATTTTTACAAAAATATTACTTAAAAATGTAACAAATTCTAAATAATTTTAGAAGCCAAAAATACATGGTTTTTTTATAAATAATAAAAAGAGGGAAGAGTTGCAATACTTTTAATTTTTTTTAAGTGTTATAAAATATTCTAAAAAATAGAATTAAAACCAATATGTACATATTAAATAAATTTTGAAGTGAAAAAAATTCTATAAATTTAATTTAAATATAATGAAAATAATTAATGCAAATAATCAATAAGAAAAACTGCATGTTAAAAAAATAATAAAGATGAGAGAGAAGAAGTAGGTAACAGGATAAGAGTAGTTACTAAAAAATACCAAAGGAATGCGAATCACTCCACGAAGATGAAACACTACATTTCCCTTTACTTGGTTAGAGATTAAGATAATAAATAAATTAAAAAAACGCTTACCAAGCATCTATAATAATTATCTTATTCTCTCACCTCATTTACCACTCATCTTTAACACTTTTTTCACTTCTATAAATTAAATAAAGTTTCACTTCTTCTTGAAAGCAGTTGAATGGATTGATTTTTAACTAGTAAATTATCAAAGTGGGTTATGAGTAGAGAGACATCCCTTAATCTCTCCTTAATATGATAACTAAAATTTTAATGGAAGGGTAATAATTCTTGCTTATTATTATTAATAGAAAATTGTTTACATATTTTTTTTATATATAGAAGTAATTTATTTTAATTTATTAAAAAATAATTGTGAAAAAAAGAGAAGAAATCAATTACATTTAGTCACTTAGAGATTGTTCCAATTCTTGTATAGTGTGTCTATTTTTTATTTTAGTAATTACTATATGGGATGTGATGTGTTTCTTTTAATTATTAAAATAAATGTTTATATATGATAAATTTTTAGGTGAATGAACGTTAGAAATAAAAGACTAAAATTTAAAATTTAATACTAATTAAAAAAATTATATATGATAAATTAATAAACTAAATAATAACTAACTTTTACGTTAGTGAATATTATGAATATAGTTTATATTATGAATAAATAATAATAATAATTTATACTATTAATAAAGGTGATTTCCCATTTTGATATCAACTTTTCAAAATACATATTCACTCTTTTTAAAAAACAAAAAGCAAACCTATTTTGTTAAAAGAAAGATTCAACCCTTGACCTCTCTCTCCTCCATATATGGACTTTGTCACTTAACCAACTTTATAACATTACAAAAAAAATTACTTTAAAATATTCATATCCAACGTACATAATTGTCCTACTATATCTATAATATATAATATTATATTATATACTATATTATTATATAATGGGAATAAGACCTTTTAGTGTCCACAATTTATGACTATTTTACCTTTCTAAACATTTTATGACTTATCTAAATTTTGCAAATATGACTTCTTCTATATTAATCTATACACATTTTCACAAGTTATACCTTACCAAAAATCAATCTTCCTTAAATATAATTAATATATGTATATCATTCATTATAAATATTTTTAATAAACATGCAAATACAAAAGTACGCAATATTTTGAGTTTGATTCAAACTCTCTCCTTTTCCCATTTTTTTTCAAATTCCTTACAAATTTGATATATTTTTTTATGATCTGACATGTTTCTATCATGTTATCATAAAAAATATGAAAATTAATTATGCATGCACGCCTAGCATAAGCTTGAGCTAGGACCAATAAGAAAGGAGCATGACTTGGATGAAGCTTCAAAGAGCTTAGTTTAGGACATGTTCCATTTAATTGTATTCATTTAACCATTTTGTATAAGTACCCTTAAGTCATTAGCATTTTAGGGGTGTAGCTAGTTTAATTTTCGGCCTTATATTTTGGCCTATAGGTTCTATTTTCTTTAGGAGGTGTAATTTGTCTCCGTATGGAGTGTGTTAATTAGTTTGGGTTGGTCCAAGAGGATTTGGACGTGTGGAACTTAATTTCTACACCCGTAATTCCTCTTTATACCCTTCTAACTAACACATAAAGCATGTAGGAGACATGTGGGCCCCCTTGTCCCCTTATTTCACTCCACATGTTCTTTCTCACTCCTGCATGACTGATTCTTATTCCTTCTTATTTTAATTTGAATTTTGGAGGCGTCATTTCATTTCCCTCAAAAATTCAAATTCAAACTAGAGGGAACATAGATTCATATTTTTAGGGCCATGTTTGGATCTTTAGTTGGATTAAATTAGTGTATTGAGCACATGTTAAATTAACACTAAATTAAGCCAACTAACCCTTGATTAAGCATGTTGGACGTTCACCTTTAGTACTTTAGGCCCATGGTTCATGCTTTGCTCTATAAATAGAGCATTCTTTCCTCTATGTAGATTTTAACACTCATTTGAATGAAAATAAACTTTCTCTAAATTTGAGAGTTCTTTGTTCTTAGAGAATGTTCATGTTCTCTCCACTCTTGTAAGAGTCCTTCATAATATTATCAAGGATTTCTTCCTTTGTGGCTAACTTCACCATGGCTTATCTCCTTCATTGAAGAAGTGACGTCAATCTTCACCTCCATCTTCTAGTCTTCCACCTCCATTTCTTCAACCTCAAGGACTTCTAAGAGTAGATCCTAGGCGGCTTCCTCCTTTGCTCAAGAATCTTCAACCATAGCTTGAGAGGGATGCATCAATTAACAAAATATATTTCAAAATATTAAACTAAAATTATTATACGCAAAATTATACAGTGGATTATTTATATTCTATTATGTTCTTACAAAATATATTAAATTAAAATTCTAAAATTTTTATAACATAACAAAATAGAAATATGAATACACAGGTGCGGCAATGTCTGTGTTTTCACTAGTAATAATAATAATGAAACAAGTGAAAATAAGAATGAACTTATAATTGTCTGAAAGACTATAATAATAAGGAAATTGTGAATATTCATATGGATAGTATTGAAATTTATATTATAATCTGAATGGTGAATATGTTTTATTTATGAATACATACTATGAGATTATTAGTATGTGTTTATTAGAATGAGGATTATTTCATTTCGATAAATTGGTTGATCATTATTCTTATGAGCAACTGATAAAGCATAAGACTCCCAGTTAAAAATATACAGAATTATATCATGAGATGAAGTGATAAGCTTCCAATTATCTCCCATGAATATGTGAGATTAGTAATGGGCCCTGCGTATATGTATAGACTTAGAAAAATATCATAGATTCTACTTTATTTCATTTCATAATATAGGTGATCTTAAACAAGGACCATTTGTTTCTTTGAAGCTTCGACACTACACTTTGTACTTTCAAATGTTAGATATCATAAATGTCTCACTACTTTATTTTGTTTTATTTTCTTTGTATGGTAAAATTTTGTATGAACAGTGGCATATGGCTCTCCCAAGGTTAGCAACTATGTTGAGAGTGTCCCTGGATTACAGTGATGAGGGATTCTGGACTCAAGATACTGACTTTGATTTAGATACTTTCACAGGAATAATTAATATTTACTTAATGCACATGGACCCTGCTAATATGGTTTCGCGTTCCGTTATAGATTTACATGTGATATTGACTACTCTTTCTGCTCCTAGCTATGTGTGGATGCCTCCATGCACTTTTGATGATGCTATGGTTGATGTACTATTACAATCTATGGATCAATACTTTGACTCATTATCTTTACTAGTGTATTCTCTAGTTATCATTTACCACTATATCCACCTAGTACTTAATTTTGTTTCCTTATTACTAGTTGGACACTTAGATTTGCAATTGGACCTTCTAAAGCACATGAAGGATTGGAAGATAATGATTATGAAACTGATAACAAAGGTACAGGGAGTGATCCTTCTAAGATATCACAGTAGAAGAAATAATGAATATTATATATATAATGGCATAGATTGACTGCTCTGTTCGAGACCTTTTCCTTTTCAATTGTATTATAGATGAAAAAGGTAGGATCAAACCTTTTTAATGTATATTCTAGTCAATTAGTAGTCAAGTCTAACTTTTGATATTTTATACATTAAAATAACATGTATGATAGAGGTATGATAATGTTACCTGTAATATTATTGGCTACAACATGTTAATCGTACTTTCATGATATCTTCTTGTAAATTTAGGATACAAGAATATATATATATATATATATATATATATATATATATATATGCCTCTGTGTGTGTATTAATTTGTTACTTTTTTGGAGTACTATATTAAGATAACTATTAAGAAGGTTACTTTATTAAAACTTAAAAAAATTGGTGTTACAAATGGTCCTACGTGTTTTTTTTTTGGGTGAGGAGTGGTAGGAGTTGATTGGTTCGGACTATTTTGGGTGGCTTATAAAGTGTTGGAATAAGACATGTGATTGTGGGTAGACCATGATAGTGTTGGATCTAGCACAATGGTGTAGGATGTGTACTAAAAGTGAACATTTCGAATAAACTAAACCACAAAAAGGTGGGATTTGGTACAAGAGTGTGGGAGTTACATCATACTATTAGTGCACAGTACATAAGGGGCTTGAGGTAAGGCACATCGTTGTGGGGTTTTTCTAAATGTACAATTATGATGATCGAGTCAACACAAAAGTGTTCTATTTGGCACGTAAGTATAAATATGGACCACACAATTAATTTTTTAGATTGAGTTGACCACGACAGTGTGGCATTTGGAACAAGTGGGGGTCACATTATAATTTCAGTGCAGAGTACATAAATGCATGGGGTAAAATACATCATTATCGGGATTTTCTAATTGTACTATTATGATGATCGAGTCGACTATTGAAGTGTGAAATTTGGCACAAGAGTGTGAAATGCGTATTGGACTAACAATATTTTAGATTGAGTCGATCACAATAGTGTGGGTTTTGGCACAAGAATATGAAGGCTATTATACTATCAACATATAGTTTAGAGAGGTGTGGGGTAAGGCACATCGTTGTGAGGGAGTGGGGGTTTATTGTACAATTGTCATGATTGAATATACCACAGATCTATGAATTTTGGCACACGAGTGTGGCAACCATTTTACATGGTCAACTTTTTTGGATTAAGTCAATTAGAATAGTGTGAATTTTGGCAAAAGGGTGTAAGGTGTGTTATGGACAAACAACACTACAATATATAGTCAATGGATAGAAAATGGCAGATTTTGGGCTATTCTAGGCCATTTATAGATGAGATTTTTTGTAAATAATAATTTGATTGGATTGGGTTATTATTTGATTCTCCAAATTTATATTAGACTCATTATTTATACCTCATAGAATTATTAATATCGTATCAACCTTAAATATGATATTTCAACGACTCTACTCTACAACATTTCACACAATTCCTTATCCTTCACATATAGGAATGCCTGGGCGCTTTTGGATCAGTGGTTGACCTTCCAAACCAATTCACTTATCACATAATTGCTTCAAGTCAAGCACACTTAACTGTGAATTTTTTATGTGCTACCAAAAAGTAGATGCATCTTGTTGGTGTAGGTACTATATATTAATTCATTTAAGTCATCCTCAATTTGTAGTCCCTACACATGTAAATATATCTCCCTTCTCATTTTTATTTTAAATATTTCTTAAAATACCCTAAATTTATACCTTTTATTCCAAATACCTTACAATCCAATTATTAATATACCTCACTTCTCATTTTCTCTATACCTCCCCAAACTCCATTACTTATATCCTTCCAAAATCTCACAATACACCTTATGTTTAAAAATACAAGGTTTCTGGAAAAGTACTTTCCAAAATGTAAATTTAAACTTTTGGAACTATGTTTGAAAATAAAGATCTTAGAAAGTACTTTCTGGAATGTACATTTATACTTTCGGAAAGTACTTTCCAAAAAAGTTTCTTACTGTTGTAGATAGTAATTTCCAAAACAGCACCCTATCAAGAGCATGAGCATGATGGACATAAAATAAGTCCTGAGATCAATAGATACAAAATTATGGTATGTATAGAGAATAAAGATAAAAAGGACGAGGAAGAAATTATGTGTGTCTTGTATATATTGAATTGAAGCTCCTAATTCTTCATGATCAAAAACTCTATATAGGATTATTGTAGAGATATAAGTTCAATAAGAACTCTTGAGGATTTTACCACTTACCTTCTAGGGGATTATTATAAAGAATGTGTGTGTTAAATTTGCTTAATGGATGACAAATTTATAATCCCCTAAGATAGGTAGCGACCCCTCAAATGAGTTTTTTATTATTGACTCAACTCATTACAGAGTCAATCTTACTACAATCTCATTCAAATAATCACAAAGATATTATAAGATATGATAAAATATGATCATCACTATATCTTAAATTGTCAAATAATGATAAAAGATAATTTATTGATACAAATCACAATTATTTCCAACATTCTCCCACTTGGATGATATTAATTAATACTTCAAAGACAAATCATTAAGCTAGAATGACAATTATATTAGACAACAATATGAGAAATCTAAACTACAAAATAATATCTGATAAGGATATATATTGTGCGCGTTAATAAATATTTCTCATAAAGTATATAGAATAACATAGTTCAATAAAATGATACTACAATGGTCCCAAGCATCCAAAAAATGCTTAAGAGATGTTACTAAAATAATATTACTTCACACGTATCTCATAAAAGAGTTTTTAGACTCCCACTAATCTAAGGCATCAAAACTTAACAAAACCCCATGCTACTAGCCGATTTATGGCAGCTAGGATTCTCAGATCTGGATTCTACTAGCCCACCATGCTCAACGACTGCAGAAACTTGATCTGCAAATGCAATAAGTGTTAAGAATTCAGGAACTTGTCACGACAACCTCTTGAGGTCCTTCACACCTTGACTTCTCCTTGGCCTTTTGCAATACGGGAAATTAACATCTTAGGTCATCTCTCTAAGCTCGGAGGCAAACCAAATTTCTAGTAGCTATCATTGACTACTTTACCAAGTGGATAAAAGCGGATGTCATGGCTCCTATCACAGGTCGGTGTGTTAAAAATTTTATTTGACAATAACTAATTTTTAAGTACAGTATCTTTAATACAATAATATTTGACAACGGAAGACAATTTGTGGACTCCAACGTTGAAGGTTTTCTACATGACCTCAGAATAAAGCATCTTATGACATTTGTAGAGCACCCCCAAACGAATGGCCAAGTCGAAGCAGCAAACAAGGTCATCCTAACCAAGCTCAAGAAAAGATTAAAAGTCACGAAAACACTATGGATAGATGAACTCCAAAGCATCTTGTGGGCATACCATTGCTCTCCATAATCTACCACACAAGAAACCTTCACACTAATCCTTTTGGCATACAATTATGTATTATGCATCTCTTTTACCCAAATTATATATTTGTAATTTTTTTACCGAATAAAATATGAAATTTTGGTAAAAGATATGCAAATATATAATTGTATGCCAAAAGGATTAATTTGTAATACCCAACAAAATGGTCTCAACATTTGTTAAAGATGTCTATAAAGATACATTGAATTTTATGTATCTCAACCAAAATAAGTAGAAAAGTGTTATAGAATATATCCTATCATAATTAAATATGCAGAAGAAAATATGACAATAAAATAAATAAGTCTCAAGATATAACACAAGGTTATATACTCTAGTAATCCTTAATATACCAAAAAAATATTTGAATTATCATTAGGATACACTAATGTTAAAAGTTCTAGTGATGATGAAATTTTGAATTTATAAGATAATAATAAAATTGAATTAAAATTCGCTATTTTCTACTTAATGAATTTATTATTATAGAGTAGTAGAATAACAAAAGATTAATGAGAAAAGTGGTTAAGAAAAGAGAATATGAAACACAAATTCATCTATAAAAATAAATAATTCTTGCAAAATGGTTTCAGAGTTAACCACATATTAATTAATCCTTAAAAAATATGGACCCTTGTGAAGATCTCGAAAAGAGTATTACACGAGTGAAAAAATGGATCTCTTGATAAGTTTAAGTAGACTATGAGATCATAAGCAAGCTCTGAAGTAATCATAAAAAAATCAAGTGCTAAAATAAATAATATCCGCACACATTTGAGAATAAAATATAATTACATGCAACGGAAAAATATGAGACTTACTCTTACAAATATTAAAGATATAATAATAAATAGTCTCTAACTCTCATCACAATTTATAATGGATATATGTGTATCTATATATCCCAAAATAAAGCATATAGCTTTTACAAGAATACCATGAATAAAATTATAAAATATATTATTGAGAAATTAATCTCTTCAAACTTGGGATTCCTAATATACAAAATTCTTCCATTTGATAAAGAAAAAAAATAGTTGACATAATTAAAAATATTTCAATGGCTAAATAAAATTCAATTATTTATTAATCACATTAAAATTATGTCAAGTAATGTCATACTAATAGAGTAAGTCTACTGCCTACATAATAGTAATATATATATAGAAAATTTGCACCACAAGAAAAAATGCAACAATTTTTTTTTAGAAGGAAAGATGCCCAATTAAAGGTTATAAGTCATTATAGAGCAACAAAAAAATAAAAGTATAAATTTTGGCTCCATATAAATATACCCTAAACATGATAAAATTAGGGAAATAAATTGAACATCACAACAATAGGGAAACATTATGTAATTCTAAAAGTTCAATTAAAAAAGAATCCTTAAGCAAATTATAATACACTTTATATCAATAAAATCCTAATACCAAATTACATTAACAACAATACACTGATAGGGTATAGTTATTATCAATGCAATAAAACAAGAAATTATATCACAAAATTCACATAAATGTATCCACGAAAGGTGAAATTACAATTATGTAAATTAAAAGAGAAATTATGTCTATTGTCCAATAAATTTGCATAATTTTAATCATATATATTATAGGATCGATGTACAAAATTCACATTAATACACATATTGTAAAGAATTATCACAATGAAAATAGGACCAAAATTTAAGATTATATTACTAAAAAATTTTAATTTAATCTTAATTAATTAATAAATTTTTATACTAAAATATTAAATAAATATGGTATTTGTGAAAAAATATAGGTATAGAAAAGAACAACTTCATTCAATGCTCTCGAAAGTGAATTTAACGTACAAACCATTATACATAATTATGACGACAAAGTTCTCACATGACCAAACAGCCACAAAAAATATAGGTATATAAAAATGAGTCCATGCAACCCATCTAACAATGAATTTACCATAAATCATCCTAATATGCCCATACAAATTACTTACACTTGTCAAACATAAAAAACAAAACCTTGAACTAATCTTGAAAATAATTTCCCTAGTGATTGAATTTAAAAGAAAATTAGATTTTAAAGGGGTAGCACTTAAAGGAAAGTTTCAATAGATAATTTATCTATGTAAGAGTAATTGAATGAAATTAAATTTTAATACGTTATTTTAACAATAACAAGTAGTATAAACCTTCAAATTTTTTTTTTTGTAAAAGATAATAGTGAACTGTATTATAAAATTCACAAACAACACATAAAAAATCTTCAATTCAAATTTAATTCTCTATAAGAAAACAATCATAATTTGTATCTAAGTTGACTCTAATACTAATTGATGAAAATAAAATGGTCTCTTAGATCAATAGCCATAAAATTATGGTATGTATAAAGAATAAATATGAAAGAAAGAGAAAACAAAATTTGTGTACCTCTCATGTATTGAATTAGAGCTCCTGGTTATTCATAAACAGAAACTCTATCTATGATTATTGTAGATATAAAAGTTATGATTATTGTAGAGATAAAAGTTATGATTATTGTAGAGATACAAGTTCAATAAGAACTTTAGAAGGTTTTTACTACCTACCTTCTGGGGAATGATTATAGAAAAGGTGTTGTTAAATTTGTTTAATAAAATGACAAATTTATAATCCTTAAGTAAGTAAGGACCTTCAAATGAGTTTTTTATAATTTACCCCAACCCATCACATGGTGAATCTTACTATAATTTCATTCCAATAATTATAAAAATATTATAAGATATGATTATCACTATATTTTAAATTGTTAAATAATGATAAAAGATTATTTGATTAATAGCAATCCACAATTATTCCAATAGAGCATTGTGATCTCTAATCTCTTCTTAACCTAGACAAAAAACAAGAATGAAAAAGAAAATGCATGTGGAAGAATAAAATGCACCTCATTATAATATGAAAGAATAAAACATATCTATGATTTCTATTATACTCCCTGAATGAAATTGTTTGAAAAAAAAAAACTCAAAGATAAATCACCAACGATATTAAAGTAGAAATAAATAATTAATAAAAGTGTAAAAAGAGTCCAAAGAATAATAGAGAAATATAAAAATATAGTTTAACAATAATCAACTAAGAATACAAAATAGGTTTTAAAGAATAATAAAGTTAAAATAAAATTAAAGTTTATATTATTTTTATAAAAAATAATATTTTATGGATAAAAGATATAAAAGAGAATATATGTTAATTATAAAAATATAAATAAGATCAACCTCTGTTTATTGCCATGATTATAGATATGGGCTCACCATCATTTTAACTTTTATAAAAAATTAAAAAATAAAATAAAAATTTAGCAGAAAGTTAAGAAATAATAAAAATATTTTTTTCTTATTTATTTGTAAGTGAGAATCTTTTTCAATCTTAATAAAGGTTAAACGATATCGTGTTTTATTAATTTATAATATTTTGTATATTATTTATTAATTTAAAATAAAATATAAACAATTGAGAATATTTTTGAGAATATAATAATGCTTGTTTGGAAGGGGAATCAAAGAGATTTGTGAGAAGAGTGATGTATTTAAGGAGGGAAGTAGTGTCCACCACTGTAAGGCTTTAACTCTAACCCCTCATTGCACCGTCTCAGTCTCTGAAACAAAACCCCATCTTTTGCTCTCTCGCATCATCCATCACTCTTCCACATTTCAATTTCCTCTCTCTCTCTCTCTCTCTCTCTCTCTCTCTCTCTGCGTCGGAATCTTGCGCGCTTCTTCACTCTCAATCCTCGGTTAGGCCTCTTCACTTTCGATCTCTCTCTGCGTTTTCATCTCTTCTTTGTTTTGCACTTTCTTAGGATCTTTTAGGCTTTTCTTTTATCTTTTTCCATTCCCCCTTCTTTCTTGGAAAATATTTCAAATGCATAACTTTGTTTTCTGTTTTCATTCAACTGTTTGATTCTTTATTGGCAAATACTAGATGTTAATTTTTTATTTTTTTTTAGTGAGAGGGATTCGAGTTCTCTTTCTCCTTTTAAATGGATTTTACTGCTGGATGAACCTTATAACTCTCATTCAACTGCGATAAATTGTTAATACATAATGTTGCCTACTGAAAATTCAGAGCATTTCGTGTTTTCTCTTGTCGTGCGGCTAATCTGTCCCTCGATATGACCTTCAAACCCTAAATTGTGCCGGTGATTGAAGATTGGGTTTATCGTGTGTATTTTATTAAAATTGATGTGTAATCTGTTGATTTTTTTATTTTTTTTTTAATAATTGTGAAACAAGTAAGAGTTTCAGTTTTAAACTTCAAAGAATAATGATTGAAGGGGTATCCATTGTTTTTCAAACTGTACCCAATGAGGATATCTTAAGTTGGCATCGTATAGAGTTTGTCTGGAAGGACGCTCGAACCTCACACAATACATTATTGGAGGGAAAGAGGTGAGAAGCCTGTGACTAAGTCTCGAACCGAGTAAATATAGTTGTTTTTAATAAAAAAAACAAGTGCATAATCTGTTAAATTGATTAACAGATTGGTGTTTTTCAAACCCTTAATTCTATTTCGTATTATTGGGCTTGTAATCTTTATTTTTTATGAGAATTGGAATTATTCAGTGTGGGAAGATGAGATAATGGTTACCTAATTGAATGTACTGACCAAATGTTTAATTTGCATTCTGACTGTAAATATTTTTTTTTTTTACTGAAATTTTTGGGTGCTTGAATATCTGAAGATCAGGATTTGAGTTATGGGAAAGAGGAAAGCTAAAGCAAAGCCTCCTCCAAAGAAACGAATGGATAAGCTCGACACTGTGTTTAGCTGCCCTTTCTGCAATCATGGAACCAGTGTTGAATGCCGCATGTAAGCAATCTTTTAACTACTTGTGAAGGGATATAGCATGTAGGCCTTTTGCTTCCTTGCATATGCCCAAACTTCAAAGACATTTAACCTATTTTCTCTGAAATCACACTTCCATTTTTATCTTGTTAGAGATTAATAACATTCACTCTGATGCTTATTTTGGGATTTTTTTGACAGTGATATGAAGAACTTGATTGGGGAAGCTTCATGCAGGATATGTCAAGAGAGCTTTAGCACTACTATCACAGGTTTGTTTTCATGGGCTGTGGTTATTTTTTATTCTTAAATAAATTAATTGATCTGTTAATTTCACACGGCATGTAGTGCTGACGGCTATTGCTGGCACCAAGTGTGGAAATGGGAAGCAAATAATATGGCACACAAAGTATTTTATTTCTTTTTTGTAAAATCCAATCTGATACTGATGATGCTCTTGGGACCTGTCTTGTGTATCATATGATGAGGTTTTCAATTTGTACTTTTAAGTTTTGAAGTTATTGTAATGTATTGTAAACCTTTCATATTAATTTCATGCCATTTTGAAAACAGGCAAAACAATTTAAAGAAAATCTGACTTATTCTTAAAGTTGATAAGCCATTTCTTATCAGCAATTAAGTCATTTCGTTTTCGATTAGTGTTCATACAGAAGTTTACCTAAAAAAGGCCTAATACAGCTTTGTAATCCTTTTGGGTTATTTGTTGAGTATCGGTAATAAATCTCTTCTTTGTGGTCTCCTTAAGAAAACAAAAGTTAATTTTTTTTTCCTTTAGTATTTTCGTTGAAAAAATGCTGTTTTCTTCAATATTATTAAATAGATGAGGAAAGTAAGGTATTCAGTTTTTGTATATATCTGTTGAGAGCTTGTGCACTGTATATATTTAGCTGATCATTCATTTTTTTTTTGTTCTCTTTTCAGCTTTATCTGAGCCAATAGACATGTAAGTTAGATTACTGTGTTGAAAATCTGCAACTTCTCTTGTAATGATACAGTGACTAAAGTAGCTTATTTGCAATGATGCAGATACAGTGAATGGATTGATGAATGCGAGCGGGTGAACAACCTAGAAGATGATGGTGCTTAGATATTGTGAGAATCCTCTTGTAATGGAAAAACTGACCTTCTTTCTAGTTTCTCCAGCATGTAATTATATCAGATCTTGTGAGCACTGGTGCTACCACAAGCTTAGTTCTTACGTACGCTCTTAGAAGAGTGTAATGAACATGGGAATAATTGTCTTTTAGATTAAGTCACTTGGACGGGAACTAGGAAGCCGTTTTGTTAAACCATATTTTAGTTTATTTTATTGCAGTATTATGTGTTGGTAGTACATGTAAAGTTGAAGTTCCCTTGGTCTCTGTCTTTGGAAATCCACCTAGAGAAAATGGGTTTGACGTGAACCTCGGTGGATTTTGTTAATTTTACACCGTTTTAATGATTGCTTAGTGAAATTGTTGATTAGGCTATAATTTTGTTAGATTTCTTACTAAAATTATTAATTAGATTATAAATGTTTGCCACTGACAACATGTTTTAATAAAGGACATATTTTAAACGCAAAATAGTATTTAAATTTACGACTTATTATTTTTATTATTTCACTATTGTATTTGTAATAAGTTCTTTGTCTCATTTTGTTTGCATTTTATTTAATTGTAACATTATTTATATTGAATTTTTAGTAGAATATTTAATTTTAAACAAAATTGAGTTATAGAAAAAATATAAGAGTTTAATATTAATTAAAAAATGTTTAAATACAATTGGTTGTTGAAAAATAACTTCTTTTGTTTGATTTTACTGTATTTTTTAATTTTAGTTCTTTTTTTACAAAGCTAAGACGATAGGAACTGAAATAAAAAAAAAAACTAAATTAAAAAAATGTTTAGAGAGAAAAAGAAATAGAAGGAGAGGAATTCCCTTGTTCTAATATCAAATTTCTCTTAACTTTATTTTTTTTTTAAATTAATGATTAAAATTAGTTATTTGCTACTACTATTAAATTTTATAAAAATAAATGAAGAGTAAACTTTGATGACGTATGAAAATGTACAATTTTGTCGGGCAACCTTCATGGAGAACTCGCATACTATTCATTCTTCATCATAGCAACAGAGACTTGTAACCACGCAGCTCTACTATTCATCTTGGTAGCATCGTTCATTCTTGCTCATGTTTTTGTCGATGGGATCTTTGTCACACCTGTTATTGTGGACATCATCTCCTTTAGATGTATTATAAATGAATGTCTAGATTGTCTAACAGCTAATTAGACATTGATAATATGTTGTTCATCCGGATCAATTTGATAATATGCCATTCAGATAAGCTAATCTATATATTGATAATATGCCCGTAATCCAGACGTTGATAATAATACATTCTCTTTCGTATGAGCTAATTTGAGTGTTAATAATATGTTGTTTGTATTAGTATTTTGGATGTTCATTTAAGACAGGTGTATGTATGTTCTCCAGATTATGTGATTCAGACGTAGTAAAATATTTTTCGAATTTCGTAATCTAGAAACAACAATGGGTGCAAAAAAAAATGTGAAGACAACTTCATATGAGTAATGTTGGAATTTTAAAAAATATAACGGATGTATAAATAAAAAGACTGATGCGAGGAGAAACGCCACAAAAACTTATCAACTCAAGCTTCCTTGTATGCTCAGTGTAAAAAAATTCATAAAGCAAAAAAATCCACATGGTTTTGTGGGTTATGACCAGCCCACATGTCCCAAATTTTAAAGACTATTTTCTATTTGAAATGAACACCTTTGGAAGGATTTATCTATACTGAAGACCAAAGACTACTTAAGTATCAATTGTAATAAAAGCCAAAACTACAGGCCAAAGGCAAGCAATAATATGCAAAGGAGAGTATTTTCAAAGTACTTGCCCACAACACATACCAGATACAGCAAGAGTTTTCAGTAGTCCTTTACATTGAATACTCGTGGTGAAGTATAATGTTCTCAACTAGATCTAGAAGTTATTAAGGAATAAACATCATCTAGTATCACTAAGGAAAGGTTAATTAGATAAAACCAAATTAGCTTGTATTACCTAATGCTTAATCAGCTGATAAAACCCAAGAGATCAAGGCTCATCTGAGAGGTATAAATAGGTGACTAGGAATCGAAGTAGTTACTGTTCATTATTATATTTTATACTTATTTATTGTCCTATCCTGAAATCCTATCTAACTTGAATATCAAAGTATCTTTAACATGTGTCTCATTCAATACTCTCATTATCAAAAGGAGACAGTGCTAAAAAGTATCAATACACCTCAAAACAAGTACATGAAGTATAAGTAATAAATATCGCCAAAACATTAAAAAAACACAACCTCCCTTCCAATCAACTTACAACTCACAAAAAACTGAGAAACAAAACAAAACAAAATAATTGTCCCTAGTTTTAGTTGTAAAACAATTATTGTACAAAACAAAAAAACATCATAGTACAAGACAAAAGTCAAAAGTTTATTTATTAGTTGAAGCAGGATACAAGGTTGTATCATGTGAAAATCAAGTATTAAAATGATAAAATCATGTGTTTTTTAACTTCTTCAATCTCCTAACTTTCCTTAACTGTTATCAAGTGTTTCTTATATTTAAAAGAGAGGTTCAGCCATATCATGTTGTACATACTATAGAGGTGTGAGAGATGCATACGAAAAAAAAGTGCATCTAGGTGTAAGACCTGTCGAGGTGTGAGAGATGCATAGGAAAAAAAAGTGCATCTAGGTGTAAGACCTGTCGGAAGAAACTTTGGATCCAAATCACGTCATCCATAAGTTGAGAGAAAAATCATAAATAGGGATGAACTCATTCGATTTGAAATATTGCAATTGTCCTCCTTCTGACCGTAACAGTAAAACTAAATCCCAAATAGGGATGAACTCATCCAAATGTGAAAAAAAATACAAACACTTAAAGCTTTAAAAAGTCATCTAGGTGTAAGACCTGTTAGAAAAAACTTTGGATCTGAATCATGTCATCCATAAGTTGAGAGAAAAAATCATAGATAGGGATGAACTCATTTGATTCGAAATATTGCAATTGCCCCCTTTTAACCGTAACAGTAAAACTAAATCCAAATAGGAATGAACTCATCCAGAATGTGAAAAAAGATGTAAACACTTAAAGCTTTGAAAAGCAAAACCTAATAAGAAGAGGAAAAAATACTTGATAGAAATGAAGTGCAAAACAATTAAGTAAGTAAGCAAAGGAGTAACATTTAGTAAAATAGATATTTTGAAGGTTTTAATTTAAAAGGTGAATAGACATTTTGGTAGTTTATGTTATTCGTAAGTATCATTAGCAATATAGCAGGTGACAAGAGAAAATTCGTAGACTCTAGAATCAAAAGTTGATTCAAATTACATTAGTTCATCTATATTTAGGCGTTTGTTAAACTCTAAGTCCTTTTATAGTTTAAGATATATTTGGAAAAACATTAGATTCAATATAATTCATGTTTTCTATGATCCAACAATATACTTCCTTAATAGTTCGGATTTTGGAACGAGACTTCAATACTTATTCATTTACAGTTTAAAAAAGTTTTATATGTTTAATTACAACCATATTTATTTATATAATTTTTAAACTATTTGTTTATTACTATAAATAGTTAGGATTTGATGTGAATGTAAAACTTGAATAAGTCATTTGCTCTTATTTTAATCCTTAAAAGTGACAGTATTTGACAGATTTTAAAGAAAACTTTCAAGTAAATTAATTTTATTTTTGTTTTTATACAATTTGATCCAATGAAGTATTTTAGATAACATTTTAAAATACTTTAAAAAGTAACTTATATAGTGTTTTAAAGACCAAATTGCACAAAAATAGAAACATAACAGACTAATTTGTGTTGACCCTTGTAACTTTCAAGAATAAAATGATCCTTCACTAATTTTGGAACATATGAACAGACACCAAACTCAAAATAGAATGAATTTATAAGTTTTAAAATGCTAAGAAAGCTCTCTTAAAAACTCTCTTAAATTTATAAGTTTTATAATTTTTTTGAGTTTCACAAGTGTTTAAATCGCTCATAAAATTGATAATTTCCATAAAATTCTAATCATTCACCCAAAAAAATCAGAAGAGTTTATAAGTTTTCTAATACTTCTCATTATAAAAATAGGAGAAACTTCATTATAAACCCTATACTCTCAAATGTATTTGGAAAAGCGTTTGAATCACATCATTGGTGTTTTCACAATTTCCAACGCCAAAATGTAGAAACAAATATGTCGTTACTTTTACATTCAACCTGAAATATCCACATTGAACTTGTACACATTATTTAATAAATTTTATCCATAATTTTGTAGTTTTCAATCAACAAGAAAAAGTATTAAAAAATACAAGAAAGAATTGTTGACACACGACTCTAGAAAATTTACATAAAAGAGAGCTAAAACAATTTTATTATTGGAGCCAATATAATATTCCTCAGAAGGTTTGTCGAGCAGCTAATACCATAAAATACTGTAATCAACTTACATTAGCATGATTTGGAAAATAGCGTCAGCTGAATCACAGCAATTTTGAGCCTAAACGATAGGTCAACTAGAGTGATGGGTCAACTAGAGTGATGCTAATGAGATTCTAGCATTCACCAAATTGCTCATCATATATCTATACAGCAAATTTTGCAGTTAGAATTCAGCAATCCAGCAGCTTCTAATGCTGCATTCCAGTGAGAATGAGCTATTCACAAAATATCTTGACAAGGCAAAAAATAACCTTGATTTCTTGTAACCTTAAAAAAAGAGAAAATTCCGAGCATTGCGGAGGCAAAATAAAAACCATCACAGAATAATGTATAACGACCAAGTTGAATGCAGCACCTTGCATATCATTCCAAACAGATCATGTCCCATAGTAGTCGCCCATGTTCTCAACAAGATAGTCATATGGTGCAGCTAACCCATACTCATACGTTCCATTCAGAGGAGTCACTCTGTGTGAAGCTGAATAGACACCGCCTATGCCAACTTTGGCATTAATTTTGGCTCTGCCTTTGGCAGCCCTTTTGTTGTCATGTGGAAACTCAGCAGAGAGCCTTCCCATCTGCTTCTGCAGATCAGCAACTGAATCATTTGCTACCTTTGTCTTGGAGTTCTTCTTACCATCAACAAGCTTCAGTTCCAATCGGTACAAGGCACATGCATCACACTTGTTAATCTCATATTCATAAAGGTGCCACTCAAAATGGTTCAGTGGTTGGGGATCCATATAATAGGATCTCTTAAGCCCTCCAAATTCATTCATCACTTGCTTTCTTGATTCATGCCAACCACGTCCACTATAATCTGGCAATGACCTTTGCTTTCTGTTTCCACTCTCAAATGCTCTTCGAGGCTTATCAAAGAAGAGCCACTCCCTAATAGTCTCACCCTCAAGAACAGACAAATCAAAGAGCTCTGCAATCAAACATGACACAATTTAATTCAAGAAATAAAATCTTGTCAACCTAGCAGATAATTTCTAAAAAAATAGCCTAAATGTCAACTAAGGAAAAGAAACTAAAAGATCAAAAGTACCAGGTGCATTCCAGGGAGACTTTGCAGTGGCCGCTCCCTCACATTCTGGGATGCCAACATCTTTTCCTTGTGCTTTTGCACTAAGAGCAGCAAAAAGTAAATTATCCTTCAATCCAATGCCCCCAGGTCGTAGAACTGGGGCCATGCCTGGAGGCCCTTCATTCAAAGCTAGGGCAGCATGAAAGCTACTGCAATAGTCTTGACACCAGTCCAACCCTTGTGCAGGCCTTGGACAGTCCCAAAGTGCACATTTTGGGCCTAAGAAAGCAGAAGGAGGAGGGCAGATACTTGGAAGGTAGCTAGATATATGAGGAATAGCATCCTCCTCACTATAACCTGTACCATTAAAACCAGTATAAAAACCATGATCATAGTCCTGATGCAAATCAAACTGATGATATTCTAAAGCATGCCCATCCGGGTTGTTAGCTGCCACATTATGAACACTTGAGGTGGAATGTTTGCACTCATCAACCAATGGGAAATCATGTTGCTGTTGGCCCTGATTTACAGTTAAACCAGGAAACTTATTACAATCTAAGATGAAATCCAATATTGAAACCATACCAGTATTGAAATACTGGATAAAAGTACAATGTGTAAAAGCAGATACTGGCTTTTGGAGAAAAACGTGAATCTTTAAAAGCAAACAAGCATAAATTTTAAGGCAACCATCAGAGACTCTCATTGGTCATCATTTAAAAAGATTAGAAAGGAGATTAAGAAAACTAGCCTAATGCATATTGCAATAGAAAATAACCACTCAATTAGCATAGGTAATGTCATCTAACATGTATAAATCCAAAACAGAATATTTTTTACATGATTTAGTTACCCTCCTCTAAACCCCATCTTCCCTAACCCAAAAAGAAAGATATATTGTCATGTTTTTTAATTTTATTTGAATATATCATTCATGTGATTTCAATATTAATGACAGATGTCAATCAATTGAGAAGACAGGACAGGAGAAACAAGTTATGAAGTTAAAAGAAAAATAAGCATATTGCCATTGTTCTGGATTCATATATAACATAAAAAAGATAGACTTTGTTTGGTACTCTGAACACAGGACTAAAACAACTCCACTTCATGTTCAGTGAAGCAAAAATAATAAATAAATTCTAACATATTGCCATTGGTCTGGATTCAAAAGACAAAATTCACAAGATACTATTTTTCAGATTTCAGTAGACTACATAAAACATTTGTGATCATATGAAGTGGGAGTAATAAACAGAGAAACTTCCAAAAATCAATGCATAAACAATTAATGTCATTGCATACAGACCTGCAAATGATAACCACCAAAATAGTTTATTTATCCCCCAAAAGGAAAAAACACTGACCTCTAGGAAGATGACCTTACCCCCAGCCTGCATTGTATGGTCATTGGGTTCAGGCTTAGGAGCAGCTAATGGACTGGAGGCATCATCTTCCTCCTCACAAAGCTGCAATAGCCGACAGATGTCCGTAGAGAATGACCCAAGACTGCCACCCTATATTAACCCATAAATATAACAGTTCACAATCATAGTTTCACCACTAAAACTTCAAGTTCGCACATGTCCATCACAATTGGAAAAGTACAGGTTAGAAACAGGCAACCACAATATATATCTCAATTCTCAAACAAGGTTCACTATTTTCAGCTAAGATGCCTCCATGATGAACATGATCTTACTTGCTGCAGAGAAGAAGCAGGTGAGGGGTCATTGAGCTCGGCCTTCCACTCACGAAGCATTTGATGGACTTGTTCCTCCAGCACTGCAGCATCAACCGTGCGGCTCTCCTTCCTAGCAAACTGCAGATCCAGGAACATCAGCTGCAAGTCATCCACACGGTTCTTTGCCTTGTCCTTAAAGAGCCTGTGTGATGCTGACTTGCAGCTGCTCTTGGGAACCTTCTTCATCGCTAAACCTTAAGTTCTGCCTACAAAACCCTACACTCATCAATATCACAAACTAAGTTTCAGTTCACCACAAAAATAAAACCTGCCAAAAACATTGAAAGTGAAACCCCAAAAAATGAACAGAACTTGCAGGCAACGTTATCATGATCAGAAGCATATTCCTGTATCACACCCTAAAGGCCATATATTCTAACACACAGAATCCAACAACCCCACCTGAGAATAAGGTCAAATTAAAATTGCATTAAAAGATTCTCCCCGTTTCAAACTAATCCGCCATCCCATAAAACACGGAAAGGTAGGAACACAAACCACTTCCTGGTGAAAAATAAACCCTAAATATAGATCGAAACGATCAAATTATTTAAAAACCATCACAACAGAAATAAACCCAAAAGCTCAAAAAAAAAAAAAAAACATCAAGCCAAAAAAGCATAAGTTAAGCCTCCTAATAAACCCCAATTTAAAAAAAAAAAATCAATAAAACCAGCTAAAAGGAACACCGAAGCAAAACCAACCCAAGTCAGTATACAGTAAAAGATCGAAAACCCAAAACGCGAATTGGATGAAAAAATCGGAGAACAGCAAAGAAATGTTGTGGATCGATTGAAACATAGGGTTATAAACAAAGGAACAAATGTTACCTAAGATTCTGTGATAATTACTTTCCCCGCGATAAAAGGGGGAAAATATATATATATTTGTAAGAGATGTTTGGGTTGTTAAAAGAAAGGGTTCAGTTTCCTCAGTGTGTCTCGTCCAAAAATTGAGAAGGAAAGGAAACTGATATAAAGGAATGGAAAATGAGAGAAAAGAAAATTGCTTTTTTGTGTTGGTGACCTTCTCTCTCTGGTTTGCTGAATCCCACCCAAGTCCCAAGGCAATAACTCAAAGGGTGTTACAGTGAAGAATGAATATGGGTGGACAACACAGTAATATTAATTTAACTAGTAAAGTCAACTCTGGTCATGAATTTTTTAAATATTTTGTTAGATAAATTTAATTTTTTAAAATTTAAATGTAAGTATTTAAGATGTTAATGTAATTATTGTAACTAACTAACTATAATTTGAGAAATAAAAAAAGCAAAATATATTGTATATAATACATAAAATATTGTTTAACTGACATGTGACATAATTAATATATATTAATAAAAAAATTATATTAATATTTAATTACAACTATTTATTTATAAAATTAAGAAATGACCGTAAATAAAAAAATTGTAATTGAATATGAATTTATACTGCTCCCAATCCACAGTCTTTAATTATGTTATAATAAGATAAAATAAAATATAGAATCTCACCAATTAATATCATAAATATATTATTGGAATTATAATAATTAGCTGTTAGAAAACTTTTATTATTGTTTGTTACCAATTTATTATAAATATCAAGAATATTTATAAATTAATTGTTTATTTGGGTAATTTTCTTCATAAATATTTTTAAGGAGAAAAAAGACTCAAAACAAGTTTTTTAAATGATATGAGCTTTTTAAATATTTTTATATTTTAAAGGAAAAAATTATATATTAACTAAATTAGCATGAAAAAAATATCATGTCTTTTACAAAAGCTTAAAGAAAAGTTTTTAGATTTTTTATTTATATTTTTTCTTGTTATTTTTATATAAAAAATTATTCAAACAGACTTTAAGTGGGAAGAGGATTAAAAATATTTTAAGTTTTTAAATAAACAAATAAATGAGAATGACATTTTATTCTAAAGTATAATTGTTAAAGAAATGAAGAAAGAAGTAGAAGTTAAGGTTAATTATATTTTTTATGAAATAATATTTTAATATTCATCTTTTAGGATATGAATATAGTTTCTTATATTGTGTGTTTAAAACTTTAATGTATTACCTATTTTTACATTTTCTAATAATTTAAGCTAGTATCTCACCTCTAATCTAACACCTCCAAAAAAGTTACATTGCCACCGATAATCAACATTGAGTCCCATCAATAATTACATGATCACATTTACATTTTATAAATAATTTATTTAAGTTTAAATAAGTCCTTTTTTTTAAGTTTTACTAAAAATTATTTTTTATTTTTAAAATTCAAAAATATTTTTTTGTCTTAATTAAGTTATTCTCCCGTTAATACCGTTTAAAAATTTGTGACAAAGAATACATTTTTGTACTTGTGAATTTCTCTCCTCCTCAACCTTAACTCTCTCAATTTTCAATTTCATATCTGAAAAGTGTGGGGTTGGGGCAAGGCGAGTATGAAATTTTAATCTCATCCTCGTCGAGTATTTTTAAGTTTAATTATATTCATGGATATCCCATGATATTATTTTTTAAAATGTACCTATAATTTATTGAATAAATTATACGTTAAGTTATAAATTATATTTAATTTATTAATTAATTGAATAAATTATATATTAAGTTATTAATTATATTTTAGTTTTAATAGTTTACAAGAGTGTGAATTTATACACATACATGTGAGATTAAAAATATATTTATGAAATTTTATTTAACATAGCAATGGGGTAGGGATAGGGACAGAGACCAATAAACTCATCTTCATCCTCATCCCTGACTTTTTTAGGTAGGGATGGAGGCAAAGACTAACAATGCATATTTTTTTTTATCAAAATCGAGGCAAAGACTAAATAACACTCACGGGAGTGGACATGATTGTCATCCCTAATGGCATGTAACAAACTAGTAGTCATATCAAACAATATTCTTATTAAAAAATTAAAAGTGATAAAAAAGTATCCAATGATATTCAATCCATTTACATTTGTACCTAGTCCTAGAGACAATGCTTGTGAAAACACACATATCTCTTTAATTACTACTCTCTGAAGCATGTTATTGAATGTGAACCAGTATGTGATTTCATATCCCAATTCTCCATCTGATACTTGTCCCTCTTCCCATCCTTGTCTTCAATCTCTAATGGGTATAAAATTTTACATTCACCCTCATTCTTATTCGAGGTTAAGTATGTCTATCTTATTCTCATTATTGTTTACTAAAAATAATTATTATTTATAATAATGTATTGTGCATGACTTTTGTTTAATTTTAAATCTAAAATTAATTTTAGTTGTTATTAATTTAAATATGCAAAAAATTCCATTATTCATAACATAAATTCAACCTATTACAATAAAAATTAATGCCAAGTCTCATGAAAACATTAAATAAATAAGAAAATATAATAATTATGTTTTTTTTTTGGAATAGGTACAAGTAAGGATACAAGGAAGATATGGTTACACACTCATATTTAGTTTAAAGAATAATACTTATATTTGTACTTATATTCGATTAAAGCATATAATATCAAAATAAAGATTAATTTAGGTGAGGCTTTGTAGATATGAAGATAATTTTCGGCACAATGAGAGCACAAATGACAAAGTGAATTTGAACCTAACACCCTTTATCCCCTTAAATAGTAGTACGACTTCGAAACTCTCACACTCATCTCTACCATCGATCTAATCCAGATCAACGGTCCACGAACACGCAACTGTTCATTTTCGATTCCACTATAGTACCCAAGTGTCGCAACTATTCATTTTCCCTCCCTCGGTATCACTTGGCAGGAAACAAAATAGAAACCCTAAGACAATTCTTACACTTATACCTAGGGATTTCGACCTCAGGATGCAAAACTGAAAACTTTTTATGCCTCCATTTTTGGAAAAGACTCCATCCTCATACTTCGGCTAGAGTCTGGGGGTAGGTTTATAGTCACTAAGAAAAACTACACCTAAAAACCATCAAGGGACTTCGGATTTTGACATAGCTGAAAATCGAAGTATATAAATCACCACATTATCAGAATCTAAAATACTATCCTAAGAGACTTTGGATTTCAGTATAGCCGAAAACCAAGAAGTATATAAACAAGTAGAACAAAGGAATTTTAGACAAGAATAAAGGCGCCTGATAAGGAGACTTCGGATTTCGGCAAATATAACATAATCCTAAAGAGAGGAAATAAACCTCAAAGGATTTCGGCCTAGCCGAAATTCGAGCTCCTACAAGCAATCAATCAATTAGCTAAGTTAACCTAGAAGATAAATAAACATAATCACCTATCGCCATTCCTGATAAAATAAAGCAGAATCTACAAAGTATCTGCTGGATAAAAAGTCAATCACGTTGGATAAAAGGAATGCACCAAGAGGGACAAATATTGACCATTAGGTAATAACCACATTTCTTACTATAAATACAAGATAGGAGGTATGTGTCATTTACCCATTTAGGAAAATTTATTACACTTTAACCTCTTTCACCTTCTCTCTCTTGCTCATTTACTGACTTGAGCGTCGGAGTCCTTTCTTGTAGGTTCTCCCCCTTCATCCATTCCAGAAGGTGCTAGAATACTTTACCGAACATTTCGGAAGGTTCATAGCAATTTATACCCATATACTTTTCGGTAAGAACACTTACAAAATGTAAAATCAAAATAATGCCTATATAGTCATGAGTTATTTGTTCTTCTTTTAACTTTTCTTAGTCTTACTTTCAAAGTTACTATTATGTATTTAGTTATAACCATATTCTACATAAGAAAAACTTATAAAATCTTTTTTTCTCAATTTATTTTATTTTCCAAACACACTATGTAATTGTATTATTTTTCCTTATCAAGAAATGTAAAAATTTACTTAAACTTTATAGTTGTGGATCTATGTTTATAATTTGAGTGTTCATTTGTTTTTATTATTTTCTTGTTTTTATTATGTGATTATGTGAATTTTGTGGAGAGATTATTATAAGTATTCTAATAATTTTAGTTTGAGAATCTTAAATTATTATGTGTAGTATGTTAACCTTTATTGATAATGTTACTATAACTTTTAAGTAAAAAAAGTTTATTATAATTTATGAAATGTAAAGGTTTCCTATATTTTATCTCAATACCACTTTCTTTTGTTGTAAGTTAAAGAAATAAAATGCTAGTAAAATTTCTTTTATTTTTTATATAGAGTATTTGAAAAAATTCACTATTTGAGACTTGTGTTACTTTATTGAGTATATAAAAATTATTTTACATATTTTTTTTCTTTAATTAAATTTTTGGTACAGTAAACATATTTAATTATTTAAATTTGATACTTGATATTTAAAAAAAAAAAATCAATTAGATACTGTAATTATCGAAAATGTATCTCATTCACTTAGTTTTGTTAAATCCTTTTATAGAAGAATATGTTAAGACAAATCCTTTATTCCATTATTGATAACCTAATTATTTTCAAGTATTCAACTTGATACCCAAATTTTAAAAAAGTTGAATCAGGTATTGTAGTTTTTGAAAATGTGGTAATATAATCTATTCCATTCAAATAAGTAAAAAAATGTTAATTATAAAGATGTTTGGAAAGTGTTTCTACTGCTAATCCCGGGATAATGTTAGAGTCACCGAGTATTTGAGGTATTGTCCTTTTTAGGGCTTATTGCTCCTTTATAGTTTCGTCTTGAAAAACGTCTCAGAGGGTTAAGAAAAGATAGTGTTTGCAAACGACCTTAGGCTTCAATTCCTAAGCGATATGGGATTGACAATGGCAATAGAAAGGTTTTAAGTTTCATTTCCATATTTGCCTTATTCATCCAACCTTATGTTCCCAAAGAAATTAGGGTTATAGGTGTTGAGTGCAAGTGTGAAGGTGAAATTCCACATTAGTTAAAAATGGGCAAGTTAAGCATTGTATAAGTGAGAAGACCCACAAATTCATTGCCTTAAGGTTATAGGTTAAATGTGGTGCCAAGTATCACTTATATGGTATGTTCTTTATGCTTAAGGTAGAGATTTCTCTAGTGTTGAACACCCTCAAACGCCAACAATGGTATCAAAGTTGATGCTTTCATCAGGTGATTAACTTAAGTTGTATAAGTGAGGAAACCCACAAACTCATTGCCTTGAGGTTTTAGGTTAAAGGTAGTGTTAAGTTTCACTTATGTGGTGTATGTTTATTGCTTGAAGTAAAAAATTTCTCTAGTGTTGAACTCCCTTAAACATCCAACAATAGGTTTCCTCATCACTTTCTTTCCTTATCTTTACAATAGATTTGTCCTCTACCTCTGATGAGTTAAGTCAAATAATAGAACTTTTTTCCTTTATGATAACTTTGTGGAGATGGGAATGAGTTTGTTTTTGTAGATTATCTTAACTAAGTTTTTTAAAAAAAAAAATTATCATGTTGTGTTTGTATAAAAATTTGTCTCTTTATGTTTTGTGTGTGTGTTTAAGCAGTAAGCAACCACTTAATTTTTCTTATGAAAGTTGCTACTCACTTTTGTATTAGTATGTTGGACAATGTTTTTCTTATTCTTATACATTAAATATTTTAAGATTCCATGAACAAAGTTACTAATGAACATAATATTAATGTGCTTGGATGCTCTAAAGTGTTAGTTTATACTGTTATACACTTGCTTGTTTTGAACATAGTATTGATATTGAATATCTTTTTAAATTATTTTTACCAATATTTGAATTAAAATCACATATAATAAAATTGGAATGATTGATGTTTTTTTTTTCAATATTAAATAATTTGAGTAACGCGTACATTTTTTACTTGGTTTTATGGTTCATAATATGGATAGAATCTTATATGGGTTTAGTTCAAGGTGGGGTTGGTATACTCAACATGGCATATGAATTGTGTTTGGCTAATGTTTTTATTTGTTCCAAATATTATATAGATACTTCTTGTATTTTCCATTTTTTATTAACAAAAATATTTAGCCTTATAAAAAAATAATATAAATATGATTTTTGTCTCATAATTGTAAGTCATATGGTTTTTGCTTTGGTTTGCTCTAGCTACTTATAAATCATTATCTAAAGTTGCAAGTTTTGATCAAACTTTCACTTAATATTAAATTGAAATATTGAATGTATACTCTAAATACAATATTTATGAGATAAAAATGATAACAATGTTAGTTTATTATTGAAATATCTTTGATTTATCAATCAAATGTATTAGTTGGAGTTCGTTTTTTTAATAGTATATTTAACTTGGTGATTAATGTATTTTAAACCTTAAATTTAGTTATGAAACATTGGCTAATTATTTCTTAGTTGTTCATTTGCCTACAATTTTCTTATTTGTATTTCTTCTTATGTTATCTAAGTTTATGGTTTGAAGGGGTTGTTGTTATTCAATATAAAAACCATATGGTTACATAAGATTGATTGTTTATACAATTTTGGTTGGGAGATAAGATTTTTGGTAGGGGTAGGATAAACATGAGAACTTTTGCATGAAAGACTAACAAAAGGTTATTGAAATTGATGATGGTGTTTAATTGAAATTAAAAAAAAAAGGTAAAAAATATCTTTATCTATTATTGTATGATCATTAGAAAGCTTAAGGAATGTTTAGACTTAATATGGTGAATTGCATAACTTCTATTATAGACAATATTAAAACTTCGACTTTTAATATTAATTACTTATATCACTCTAGTGCTATGTTTATAACACATATTTTAAATAGGACTATTTGTGATTAATAATATCTTAATATTCTAATTTGTGTATTATGTATAAAGATTTAAGAAAAATACAACTTTAAATGACAGCTTATAGAGGTTGTTATACTGTGAAGTGAGTTTATGATAATGGTTATTGAATGTTCTAGTGTTGCTTTGTTGGTTTGAATTATAAAAATGTGACAAATTAACATGATATAATAAATTGTACTATTTAATTTTTTTATTGTTTATAAACTCAATGACACATGTTAGAATTTCAGGTTGAGTGATAACAAGAATGATAGTAATATAATAATTATGTCTTGTATGTTTTTATTATGTGTTTTATACATGGAATGAGAGATGTAGTCTTATAATTTTATTTTTTTTAATTTGGAATTAAAGATATAGACTTGTAATTTTTTTTAGTAAATTGATATTTAATGTCCACCTATTTAAAATGATTGATGACTTCACACAATTGCAAGAATCACAAGTGATTGTCTTTTATCAAAATTTTTGACAATGTGACAAGTTATAATATCATCAATATCACTATTGTTAGTATTGTGTTATTGGTTAATGTTTTTTTTGTTAAGAATATAAAATTTATTCAGTAGGAACAATACATCCTCAAGTTATAAGGTATGACATGAGAGAGATTATAGATTACATAAGCAGCAGTATATTGACCTAAAAAATTACAAATCCCCTTTTTCATAGACCAAGTCCAATGTCATAAAAGAACTAATGTCAACTACCTAAATAAAGAAAAGAAATAAACTAACCGAGTACACCATTGATAAAAGGAAACTGATGAATTTTTATAGAGTCCATGAACCCACAACCAAGATCTTTGCAAGATCTCCTCCCAAACTTGTTCAGCATTGAAGGGCACCCCCTGAAACACCAGATAATTTCTTGCCACCAAATTCCCTACAGAAAGGCCAACCAAATAATACAAAGGATATTCACAACCTTTTTCCTGTTGGAGTTCATAATACACAAATGATGCCAAAAATGAGAATGACAATTTGAGGGCAGGACACATAAATAATCTAACCATGTGTAACATTTCATCCAAATATGATAGCTAGGCTCACATGTAAAAAAGCAAATGTGATACAGATTACAAATTATTACATCATACCGAACATGAAACACAAGCTAAAATGAGGATACTCCGTTTTTCCAGCTCAACCTTAGTCAAAATCCTATTATGTGCAACCTTCCAAGAAAATGCTAAAACCTTAGAGGGTACATTTGACTTCCATAACCTATTGAAAAAATGAGAATTAGAGCTTTAAGTCTCCCCACAAATTAGCTTGTAAGCCTCTCTTATAGATATTGATCATTATTACTTATACTGCTCACCTAACTCCAACCATTTTTAACATCCTTCCTCAGTTAAACCCCACTAAGAACACTCTCTGACTCACTCTTGTTCCCAACTAAAAAACTATTTCCCCCACCTAAATCTTCATTCCTATCTCTCATTAATCAACCCCCAACCTTACACAGAAGGGTCTCTTTCTGATTGGATAATGCATATAGTCTAGGATATTGGGATTTGATATCTCCTAGCTCCCCCCACCTCCCCTCCCAAAATTTGAAAAGAGACTTGTATCCTACCATGGGTTGAACATTTCCATTAAACTAATCACATACACCCACACCAGATGTTACTTCCTATATATCCTTCCACCACTAAGACTCCTCGCTACACTGCCTCAAAGACAGACTATTCCTCATGTCTTCCCCATACCTAACTTTTAAGATTTTGGTCCAAAGAGACTCATCTCCCTGTAGTAGCCTTCATCGCCACTTACCTAGAAGTTCTTTGTTGAATGTTAGCACATCTTTAATCCCAAGATCGCGTTGGTTTTTCTCTCTGTACACTAACTTCCACTTAATCCAAGCAACTTTATGGTACTCATTCGAGCCACCTGAGAGGAATCGCCTTTGTAGACTCTAGATGATACGGGTCACCTTCTTCAGGATCTTGTAAAAAAAAGAAGAACAAAGAAATAGATGAGAGAGTAGGTTTGATTAAACAAATTCATCTTTCTAGAGATGAATTTTTGTTGAATATTTCACCTGTCATTAAACTTTCTTATAATGCCAGATTGAAATAGAGGAAGGTCAATACGCAACTTTAGCTTTTTTATGAGAATTTGATCTAACTTCTTCTCCAGCATCCTAGGATTCCTCACATCAAAGAACTACACGGATCCAAAACGAGCCTCATCTTTTCTCCTATGCCTTTCAATGAAAATGTCTACCATCTCTCTCCACTTACTAAAAATTATGCATATTGCCTTCTCATCGAAAATATCAAGAAATGAGAGAAGAAGAAAGTCGTAGAATCCTTTGTAGAACCCTTCTGAGTATGCATTGTCATTCTCCATCCTATGTTCCTTACTCCCTCTCTCTACCCTCTCTCTAACCATCTCTGTAACATTATTACCACTCACATCATTCATGCAATCATCATTTTCATTAGTTAATGCTTTTACATTACTTAACAACAATAACTAATATAAAAATTTCATTACAACATTAAAATAAAAACATATATTTATAGAATTTTTTATTTAAATCATATATAAATTATAGGAATATATATATGAGATTTTTTATTAAATTACAAATAACTTATTTTTTATTTTTGTACACTAATTTTTTAGTTTAAAAATAATATATATATATATATATATATATATATATATATATATATATAAGGAGTACATGAAGCTTATCTAATAACACAAAAAAATATTATTAAAAGAATAATATTATTTCATTTAATTTATATAAAAATATTTATTTATTAATCATTATTATTTTACATAAAATTATAGTAGCAGTATAGGATTGTTATTATCTTATTATCTTATTTTTTATTTTTTTTCATTAAATTTAACTGTATATATAATTTTATTTTTTATATTATTTTCGTAAATTCAAGGCACGATTGGCGGAATAAATCTTTTATCAAAAGTATAAAAATATGCGTTTGCTTTATATATAGCAAAATTACTATTTTTAATAAAATTAAATTCTAAATTCACTTTAGAGAATTATTTTTAAAATATATCTAGTAAACAGTATGATAAAAACTTAATGTTGATTGGACATTGTTTTTATATTTTTTTATCTGTGTTTATTTCATTTTCTCTGTTTATTTATTTCCCCCCTAATATTACAGTGTTTGTTCTGCTATACAAAACACATACCACCTAATCAAGAAAAAATTACATCATAAATAATTATTTAATATTTAAATTTTATTTGTTTTATATATAAAGTTTTTTTTCTCATGATCCTAAATCATGATATTGTCTAAAATGTCACTAGATTTTAACCTATTATTTCTTCGTTAATTTTTTGACAAAAAAAGTTATGCATTTTCTGTGAAACATTTTGTACACTATTATTTAATTATATTTTTTTATTTATGATAAATCTATTAATTTTAAATATTAATATTTTAAAATTTATATAAACAAAAATTATAATTAAATATAAGTGAAAATTTACTAAATGGGTACATACAAATTAAACTTTAATTTTTTTTAGAAGTAGTCCTTCATTCTTCTATAGTTATAGACTCACTTTTAAGGGAAAACAATATTACTTGCTTAATTCAATTCTATTTATAAGATTTAAGATAAGAGTTGATAGTTATTCTTCTTATAATATATATTTTAATAATTAGAAGAGAGAAAACAAGTATTAATGAGAATCATAATCTTTTTTGACAAAATAAGAAAGATAATTTAAAAATATAAATTTAAGATATATTTATTACTATTAATCAACTCAACTATTTTTTTTAATCTTAATGAGTAGATAATAAAGATAAAATAATAAGAAAATGTTCACCGTGAGTTTTCATTTTCCTAATAAAATTAGCAAGTCAAAATAATATTTTAAAAAATGAAAAAGGTTTTCAATTTTATTTACCACAGTTTTCAATCTTTTAATACATTTGTTACATAGGAAACACCACGTACTACATATGGAATAGAATGTCAATGTCTGACAACTAGCCTAAATGTCTTTCTGCTTTCGACTTTTCCATTATAGACCACACACTTCACCGATAGTGGTTTTTCAAATAGTCTTTGGACTCTTCTCATTTGTATCTTTGTTAGTACAAATTTAAAATTTTCCGAACAATAGGAATTCAATGGTATTTGGTATAAAATTTAGACTCTCAAACCTGCATTAAAATGGATAAGTTTAATCTGTCAAGTAAATTGAATTCAACATATTTAATGGATTGGTGTGTGAGTCTGCACATATCTTTTAAAAAATATTCTTTTACATTTTTAAACTAATTAAAATAGAAGACTAAATATTTTTAGAGTTTAATTGGTATACACATCACAACCCTTCATTCATGGTAGATTGTTGACTTTATTCACTGGTACTTTAAAAGTCACATAAATGAAAAATCATGATTGAATGTCAGTGTAAATATTATTTACACGGAAAGTGTATACCAATTAAAGTCATATTTTTAATACTAAAAGTTTAAAATATTTTAATTCACAATAAATGAGTTGTAATATTAATATAAATAAAAATATAAATTAAATTTTATTTCTTTAAACATGCGAAGTCTGCCGATTTTGTAATTCAAACTCAAATTGTACCTTATAATTATACTTAAAAAAAAAAAAAAAACCAGAGTTTGCGAAGTTGCAATTGCTGCAGTCCGGTTAGTGTGCTCACCCTTAGTATTAAGTGACATTTTCTTTTGAAAATATTTTGACCTAATTTCAGGATATATTGACTTCTTATGATGCTTTCCATTGTAACGTATTCTAAAGCACCAGTTGTTTCTCCCCGCTCCCCTTTTATTGGGGTTATATTAGTTGAAAAATATTTAAATAATTTTATTTTAAAATTTTTAAGATATTATTTAAGAAAAATGAACATTTAGCATTGATTAGGTTTTAAAGACATTATTTATAAATTAAATTTTTTATTTAAGATTAAAATATTATATTTATAAATATGAATTTTAATATGAGAAGAATTACATAGTTGAAGAATAAGTCATCATCATTCTAAATAAGAGAGATTATATTTAGAGAGAAGATTTACATATTTTTCAATTTTTCAAAAAGTTTGTCATGAGATGATGTAAAAAATTGTTATATTTTTGTTTTATTTGCAATGTTGTCTTTTTTATCAATCTGAATAAAAATAAAAAGTTTAATATTTATGCTTAGGTAGTGTAAGAATGTTTTATATTGACGTTCAATCACAATTATTCATCTATATAACTTTTAAAGTATTAATTGATAAAATCAACAAACTTATTATATATGAAATAATGTCCAATTTCGATAAATTTTATACTAATAATACATAAATATATTTTTTTAAAGAATTTTGATGAGTTTGTTTTTTTTCAACAATATTGTTTTGCTATGCAAAATGAGGCCAATTCATCATGAAATAAAGGTTAATGCAAATTGCCCATTTGGGCACGATTTAAACTAAGATTCTTTTAAAAATTACTTCTTTTTCTTAAATTATGTTAATACCCTGATAACTTAAAAATAATTATTTTCTTTGCAAGTCTATAAATTATTTTGTATGTAGAGGTAAAAAAATACTTTCTACGAATTAGCTAGTCACCTTTTATAAAAAAAGTTTTTTGTTTATTCATATCACTTGGTTCGGAGAAAAAAAAAACCTTTTTTTGATCAATTGGTTTTTACAAGAGTTTTTTTCTTTTACAGATCAATTAGTCTGTAGAAGGTATTTTGTTTTACTCTTTATGGACCAAGTGATCCGTAGAACACATGTTCAGTTATATGGATCACTCTATCCATAAAGGTAAAAAAAAAATATCTTCTATAAATCAATTGGTTTGTAGAAGAAAAAATAGGAAAGAAACGAGTTTTTTTCTTGAGGAGTCTTAGTTAAGAGAAAAAAGAAGATGAAAAGGGAGATAACATGAAAATAAAAGAAAGAGATGATAGAATAGGTTATATGGGATAAGAATATTTTGAATATTTTTGTTTACTTAGTAAGTCTTTTAAGAAGAAAAAAATAAATATTAAAAGAAACTTCCCGATTTAAAATATGGATATATTAGGTAATACATGTCATAGACTAGGTTAAAAAAAATGTCATATACTATCGAATATGTTTTGTGTACGATTTAAGTTGTTAAAAAAAGTGCTTGTAATATGTGTGAATATTTGTTATTAGTATAAATGTGTGAATATGAGTATTATTTTTTTTATATAAGAAGTGAATGAGTATTAAAAACTATGATATAAGCATTGCTAATCATATTTTTAAGAAAATCAGAACTACCGACTGAAGTACTGCAACGGTCGTGAGCCATAACCGATAAATATGTGGCAAATATTTTTTTTATAGTGTAGTAAGTACGTCAATCAACAAGTATTAATGTATTTTAGGGTATCAATATCAATTAAGCTATGTTGAGGTTCTTGCTCTAGTTGAGTAAGGTGTATTAGTAATATAAATTTTTTTACATGCATTCGACATTTATATAAATAAAAAAAAATCAATTAAACTATGATAGTTATGTAATAAATAAATTGTCAAAACCAATAAAAATAATGAAATTAGTTCATTTTAATTAATATTTTAAAGTGCTCATAAAATTTAAGGATTTAAGTAAAACTTTAATTTAATTACATACTCATAATTGAAAATATACTTTCTGTCATCAACGAGTAAAATTTAACAGGTTAATAATAAATAGGAGTGCATCCACTTGCAAGAGAAATAAAAATGAGTGGGGTTTATTAATCGACTTAAAAAAATTAAGAATATAAAATTAGTGAGTATAAATTTAAAAATGTGTTTATTCCAATATAAAAGACGAAAGACACCATATTATTGGAAGAATAAAATTTGTATAGCTTCTTCAGCGTTGATTTGGTCAAACTATTTGAACAAAGAAAAGGAGGAGAATTATCTTCCTCATTTTTATATTTTCCTAATTTTCCCATTTGCAAACTTTATGAGAGGCCATGAAGAGCACTATTGGAAAAGAGAGAAGAAAAAGGCGATTCCTTTTTGGTGCTAAACACGAGAAATAAAAACGAAATTCTCCTATTAGATGAAAGATAACCAGGGTAAGGAAGGAATAAAGTGTAGCCATCCACTACTACCAGCTAACATATTCCAATTTCGATGCTCATGTTTATGGGAGATTGATTAATGGATACAAACCAAACCACCTTGTTTAAGATTATGGGATTGTAGCATCTAAGTGTCTATCATCACATGATCCACTAGGATGACATAAAACGGTGATGTGGTGTGTGGTCTTAACTCTTAACTTTGTGACAACAATTGAGTACCCGCAAATTGGGGATCATATGCGTGGCGGTGGATACCTGCAATTATCACCAAAACTACACATCTTTATCATCAATTGCTTCATTTCAATTTTCTTGCCTTTTATTCCATTGATAAGAAATGGTGGAGTGGAAAACTATTAATTCTTCTTATTATAATTGCTTTCAAATATTATATATGAAAAAATTAAACGAATTTCCATGCATGAGATAAAAGAAAATAAGTTCACACTTTGATTTGATTTATTTCATGAATAATAAATAATATCAACTCTCTTATAAGGTATATAGTTCAGTGCACTTTCTAATATTATTTCAAGATATGGAAATTTTCTTGGGAAACTTAAAAAAAAAAATATTTTATCACACATTATTGAGTTTGGAGTGAACTAAAGAGGTAAGAGAAAATAACGTGCTCTAGTATTCATTTAGACTGAAAATGATAGAAAGTTTACTAAACT
This sequence comes from Psophocarpus tetragonolobus, assembly GCA_037954015.1. Taxonomy (NCBI): domain Eukaryota; kingdom Viridiplantae; phylum Streptophyta; class Magnoliopsida; order Fabales; family Fabaceae; genus Psophocarpus; species Psophocarpus tetragonolobus. Next base: position 34,306,306 of record CM075690.1, on the reverse strand, counting down.
AATATAATATTCTTACTAGGGATGATAAGCCGATGAGTCTGGTTATCTTATTCTTATTCTCAAGGACAAGGAAGGTGAGGTGTATTTGGGATGACTTTAGAAAAAGCCAGAACAAAATATTAAAGGGAAAATTGGCAATACATTTGCAGAGTAAATCTTTTTACATCATCACATAATCATTTTGTTAATTTTAGAAATAATTATCAAAATATCATATCCACAGAACAATTATGTGTGATAAGTTAACATTTATATTGTCGGTGCATTACCTTAAAATTAACTTTATTTTTATTAGAACATTTACAATAAAAAATTAAACTCATTTTTTATAGATTTTATATTGTCACATATGAAAAGTCTTTAGTCTAATAATAAAATTAATGTATAGAGAAAAGAGAGGGGTTTTGAATTTGAATTTTTTCACTAATATATTAATGATAAATATTTATCTATAAAAAAAGATTAAAATGTTTTTATAAATTTTTTTATATTATTTTATAATATATCTAGATTTTAAATTAAGAATTGGTTTTACAAAGATACTTTTGGAATTGAAAAACTTACATATTTATTTTCTCAAATAACATTTATTTTTTAAAATAAAATAATTTATTTAATAATACACTTTCTAATATATTATTTAAACATATTTTTATTATTGATTAAAATTTATTAAAATTAAAATTTTTTATTTTTTTCACTTTTTCTTTAATAATTAATTTTTTTAACTTTATAACTTTTAATATATTTAAAATTGCCAACATCCATGGTTAATTATTTATATAATTTTAAATAAACCATATGTTAAATTAATAACTATGCTTTAACTCACATAATAATAATAATAATAATAATAATAATAATAATAATAATAATAATAATAATAATAATAATAATAATAAAAAGGGAAAGACTTATGTTGTAAAAAATCTAAAAGAAAACTAATATAACTTGCATAGAATGCTATACTCAAAACTCCTTTTATTTTAAAATATATTAATTATTTAAAATAAAATCAAAACTGAGAGAAATAAAATTCATGGAAATCCTCACCCAATGAACATGCTCACCCCATGAGATGTTTAAAAACTATAAAATTTTAACCAAAAAGTACCACTCAACAACCCTTCGTTGAACCAAATCATGAAATATCTAAATTTTGTGTTGAAAACTCTCACTCACTATAATTTTTAAACTCAAGAGTTTAAGTAAACTCATGGAAGGTTCATAAATTACTCATCAAACCTACAAGTAAATTACCTGCATTTTTTAAAACAGTAAAAATTTCTTGCAAATTTTCCTACAACTTTTTTCTACAAAAAAAATATAATTTTTTTAAAAATAAAATTAATATGTAATCATTATTTAAAAACTAATTTTAATTTCTTTATTAGATAGTTTTGTGTTGGTTGTCTAGTCAATTTGTCGTACTCTTTACAATAGTTGAAGTTTTTTTTTAAACATTAAATTTTTTTTATAATTCAATATTTTTTTATTAAATAATTATACTAAAAATAATTTAAATTTAATTATTTAATAATATCATAAATTAAAATAACTTTATTTATAATAAAAAATTTAATATATTTTCCATAGAAAATCCTATTCAACAATTTTCTTTTTTAAAAAAGGATCCTATTTAATTTAGTCTGTATATCTTATTATAGTTATATAATAACTTTCTTTTTAAATATACTGAAAATAATTTAATTATAATTAGTAAATAATATCAATATAAATGTTTTTATTTATGATAGAAAGTATAAATATTTTTAATACCTTAATATAATTATTATTTTATAATTTAATTTTGTGTACAAATAATTTATATTATTGTCAAATAAAAATTTTCTTTAATCCATTTAATTGATAAGCATACATAATATAAATAGAATTACAAAAACAATTATATATCTATTATTAATAATAAAACTTTCTATTCTGACAAACACATCAATACTTTCTTCTTTTCTTCTTCTTTCAAAACTTCTCTTTCTAATTTTTATCTCTCTTCTGTTTTAATATTTTCTATTTTATACTTTTCATATTTATACTTTTAAGACAACAAAAATAATTATTTTATTAACTAAATCTATAATAATAATAATAATAATAATAATAATAATAATATTATTATTATTATTATTATTATTATTATTATTATTATTATTATTATTATTATTATTATCACTACGTACTAAATTAAAAAAAATGTTTAATGATATAATTTTATATTGTTTAATGACATCTATGCAGAAATCACATTTCATATTTACTTAAAATATCTATAGAAATACATGTCTATGTTTGCTTTAGTTTCCTGTTTCGAAGGTTATATTGTACCTTTCAAGTCTGTCTTTCACATTTCAATCAGTAAACAAGGGGGGAAACGATAATAATGCACAGTAATGGCATGGCAATCACCGCAATAAAATGAAAATGGTAATTTTAGAAAGATTTGCAGACAACACAGTTGATCGAACAAGGATTAGCGATGATACGTCCAATTCGGAAATCAAACCAGTATCGTATTTGTACCATATAACGCTTTCTTCCAGTAAGTTGAGATTTGAGAGTAAGCTTCGCCAAATGTGTGTTCTTAGAATATGGGTTAATCCGACTTTCATTGCCATTTAAGTGTTGTATACAAGCAGTAAGTACACTCCTGAGAATCAACCAAGTCGAACAAATCAGCTAAAGAACAGATAGTACTAACACATACAATCCTAGTCAAACCTTTGACACCCTCAGTAATAGAACCAGGTTATTAATTGTTAAGATTTTTAAGCAATGACATACGCCTTTAGTATCCAATTTTAAAGCAAATCTACCTCTCTCTCCTGCCTATTTGAATTAGGAAATGCTTTACAAACTGATAATTTTATGTCAGATTCTTATCGATTATTTATAGAAATATCGTCAAGGTTGAATCAGTTTAAGAACCAGACCAAAATACACCGTACCTAGTAACTGGGAAGAGTTAATCTTTTGTATTACTTAAATTGAAGTAAGAACAAATGAAATGAAACTAGAAAGAGTTGATTTCATCTGTACACACTATCAAATATCAATGAATGTCTGTGTAGAGAGTTTAGTTTAGAAGGCTAACCAAATTTTTTTTAAAAATGGTTTCAAGGAAGATGATGAAGGCAATTGAAGTGATTATTCTGCCCCAATAATCCACAAATATATGTTCAGAATTAAATATGTAGCATACTTAAAAAGAAAACAGCAGACATGAATTCAGTGGGGCAACAACATGAACAATTTTCCAAACAGAGTTTATAGCCAGCAAATGCTTTTGTTAATCTTGAATTGTGATGCTAGCTGCTATTTAACCGTGATCATGAATCTAGTTTGCTTTCATGTAAATTTCTAAAAGGACATGTTTCGCAAACTAAGCATGTGCTTACACATAAACGGTAGGAGCATCGATCGGATGGTAGCTAGCAAGTGTCATTGTCTATGCCATATGCACCTAGTGGACTGAACACAACAGTGCCCTATAGAATCTGGTTTCAGGGAAAACAGGTTAATACTTAGAATGCAATAGGAGGGTAGCTAGCAAGTGTATTATCTATGCCATATGCACCTAGTGGACTGAACACAACAGTGATATTTATAAAAAAATTTATAAGTAATGTTGTTAAGGGTATCACTGAAAAACTCAACACACATGAGCATTGCCGGTTAACTCAACCTTGATTTGGTATTATGTTTCAGGTAGCAGGATGGGCACAAGTATATGGGGACATCTTATCATATGCCACCATAAGAGGAGCATCTCATGATTCATGAAGTCCCTTCACTCAACCAAAGAGATCACTCAGGCTACTTGAAGCCCTTTTGGAAGGAAAACCATTATCAAGTATTGTATAAAATATGAACAGATTTAATTACACAGGTGTTCTTGATTCCTTACCACAATAAAGCTTAGCATCTTCTATTATTTTGGCAACTACTTATAAATTTAAAGCTTAAAAAACGTATCATTCTACCAAAAAGAAATCTAGCTTCTGCATCAACAGCCCACTGGAAGCCCAAAAAGCTAACCACCACCAAGCTGGGAAAATCACCCATGCAAGTACAGAAGATACAATCATGGGTGTACAGTAAACACTGTAACATTACAAGGGAAAAAGACCCTGGACTTTGCCAAGATCCAAACCAAAAGCATAAACTAGGAGGGTCCCCAACATATCATACTAGAATAACTCTCATTGCAAGCATTATACCACAAAAACAGACATTGTTGACACTAAATTAGGTTAGCTTTTTCTACAAAATTGACAAAAATGAAATATCAAACTAGAGAAAATTCATCTATTAATATTATTTCATACATACTGAACAAAAAACTTCCCCGTCATGTTAACATTACATCTTTGTATACATTGTTGACACTTATCCACAACCAAATACCATAAAGCATTGCAAAATGTTGGGAATTTAATATTTTAAGGTTGTAGGGTATTTATTTTTATTCCTATAAGGATTACTACGAGTAGGGAATAAAGCAAACTGGGTTTGTCACTTGAAGGGTGGCTTTTTGCTAAGTTTTGGATTAAGACTTGAATTGATGCATGAAATTATTTTAAAAATTATGTTTCTTCTTCCTCAGTCCAGTTTTCCTTCATTTATTTTTGATTATGCTAACCACTCCTATTCGGATTTCCTCCCTCAATTTCTTAATCTCTTCCCTTATCACTAAACTATTAACACACAACCACTCCTATTATGATTATGATAACAAGAACTTTGGTCTTACAACCGGAATAAAAACCAAATTTACAATCACAGGTCATGTTAGTCACTCTACAACTGGATTTTATCATCAAAGACAAGAAGATCAGAGACCAAATATCTATCTGGCACCATAATGATATGAATTACTTTTAAATATAAAAACAATATCTCATATTTAATTTATCCCAACTGGCAGCAGCCTCATACAAATTATTATGTATAGATATAAACACACAAGGTACATGAACTCGGTTAAGAAATTTTTCAGTAAACAGAGTTTATGGGTAGATGAGTCATATCCAAATCATTCAGAGTTCAGACATTTATACTTTATAAGCTTAAGATAAGAATTTACTTAATGTACCAAGTATTCAAAATTAATACAAATACATTTGATGACATTAACATTCTTTTTAGCTGCATAAAACATAATTTATTATTGAATATAGTGATAGAGATTCTGAAAGGACCAAAAAAGAGAGGAGGGGGGGACTGAAATGCTTCCCAGAAGATATGGGTGCAGATTAGTGACTCTCTCTGATCCACACACACAGAGGAAGTAACTATAAGGCGTATTGCCAAACAATAAGGAAGAAGAGTAGAAAGGGAAAAAAATCATCCAGCCAACTAAAATTCACAATAAAAAGGACCAACAACTAAAATGCTTAAAAAATGAATAATGAAAAAAAAAAGAATATGCTTGATTGCCAAACAAGCAAACCAAAATAAATCAAAAACCCATATGGGTATCTCAAGACACCTACCATGCCACCTAGAATCTCACATTTATGAGCCCAGAATGATGAGAATGCTGCTGGGCCAAACAGTACAACAACAAACAGAAAACACCTGGGGTGGATAACATACCAGTGAACAAGGTGAGAAGTGTCCAAGCCAACCCTTTTTCCTCACTTGGGAACAAGATTTCTTGATAAAAAGGAAGTGGGCACAGTAATATCAACATAGAAGTAAAGACGAAGGAAATATGAATAGTAAGAGAAAAAAAGAATATAAAGTAGGTGTAAAATAGAAATAAACAAAATCCCAACAACAATCATCCAGCCAACTAAAATTCACAATAAAAAGGATCAACAACTAAAATACTTAAAAATTACGCCCTGTTATGACCACTGGTACTAGTATTTAATGGGTGACTAGCTATCTATTTCTTATTGTAAATCTGTCCTATTATGATCACTGGTACTAGTATTTTCAGAAAAAAAGAATACATTATATTAACCTTATTTAAGTGTGTCTAATCATGTCTTTATATTCCTTGATTAAATCAGTTTCTAATCATGTCCTTGGTCTGCTAAGTTTGGAGTGGAAAGTCTTGTTTTTTTCATTATATGTGTGTTCCTAAGATTGAGAAGCCCACAGAAACAACATTCAATAATATAAAATGAATCATCATTTTCTTGTTTAGTTAGGATTATGATCTAAACCCTAAACCCTAAACACTATAAATAATGGTTCAATGCACCAGTGTTGGTAATATTAATCTTTCTATAACGGTATTGCAGTGGTGCAAACAGGAATTACTGTAGCTATAGTTGTTGGTGACCAAATATTATAACTATAGTTGTTGGTAAGAGATAAATTTTGAATCTCAGTAAATAAAACTGCAAAGGCTTGTGACAAAACGGTTTATCTGGTTGATAAGTTGACTGCAACGGGATTTAATTTTTATACTCATGGAGTAATGTATTTGCAGCTAAGCAACTATAACTCTTTTGAGGGAGTTCTTTACAGCAGGCCACACTTCGATCAACTATTCAAAAGAACCGGTAGCCTTGACAAAAGCTTCGAAGGTAACAACATAAAAAATCCTATCATTCAAAACCTTACTAACTCCATAAGTCTATATTTTTCTAATGGATAACTTATCTTTACTTTCTTTTGGCTTATTAGGTACCCCAAAAATTGCTAAACCAGAGAAAACTGGTGATGAGGTAACAAATCTTAAATCTAGACGTTAGGATACTTGCTAGTCATACATTATATTTTTTTTAACACAATCACACTAAAATGAGTCTCAAAGAGTATTCTTGACACAGAAAGCATTTATATAACTTTTGAACTTTTTTTAATCAGAAACCTGCTGCAACCAAAGTCTCAACTATGTTTGGTGGAACAAGAGATAAATGTGCTGGTTGTCAGAAAACAGTGTATCCTACTGAAAAGGTAATACATAACTCTTGAATACTTAATATCATAAAATCAAATGCAGCATTTTATTACTATATAATAAGGAAATAACAAAAACATAACTCTTGAATACTTAATGTTATAAAATCAAATGATGATTTATGTTTTGATATTTTTATTTCAAAAACAAGTTAATAGTAAAATCTATTATAAAATTTCTAATGTAACATAAAAAGCTCGTCACATAAATGAAATCACCTCAAAATCAATTTTAATCATAATCAATTATATAAAATCAATTTGATTGATTTACTGAATAGAGCAATTCAAGTTAAATAGAAAACAGGTGTCTACCTGAGTTCCAGAGACAGGGATTCGTGACTCAATTTTCTGATCAAGCCAGGAGCACTTCAGTGCCGCAGCTCCAATGTTAGCGAGGCCAAAACGCGGGACTTGTTCATCTCCGCATGCAAAATGTGGTCACCAGAAAAAATGAGGTTACGATTTCTTAATGTTGCGGTGAAAATTGCTCTTGAATACATAACTCAGTAAATAAAATCGAAGCCGAACAACAGTGATGGAAGCCGAGAAGAATCCATGAGGAAGAGTAATTTGCGTAGCAATACGAAGAAATTGAACGATTTGACAAAGACATAGAAACCCTAATAAACTTAGCGGTTGTGAAACGACGCAAAGAGGTGAACGAGAGACAGGGAAACGACTGCAGGGTTTCAGGAGAATTTTAGTAGTTGTTTGGCAAGACTGTTACAAATTTTTTTTAATATTTTAGTTTTTAAAAAATAAAAAATTTGTTTGTGTAGTGTTTTTTGAAAATAATTTTGTTTTTTTTAATTTTAAAATTTAAAAGATTGGAACAGTTAAAAGTATATTTGTTTTTTAATTTTTGTTTTGAAAACTCAAAATACAATCAGAATATGTTATTTTTTGTTTTTTATTAATGAAATTATAATAAACATTAACAAGTTTTTTTTATTTTTACGTTTTTAAAAAAATTTTCAAATATCACTTGTTAAACAAGTTGTTTTTTTTTTTTTCAAAAACTATTTTTGAAAACTCTTTTTAAAAACTAAAAAACAAAACTAAATTAATCAAAGTTTTTAATTTTATTTAATTTTGAATCTGGTGAAGAGCTGAACGGAGGCAGTTTTATTTAACTTTTAGTTTTAATTTTAAAATTTTGAATTTCAGATTTTATATTTTAAATTTTTAGATTTTGCTTTTAATTTTTAATTTATATTTTAGTTTTTATATTTCTAACATTAATTTACATTTTAATTCTTGATTTAAATTTATATTTTTATATTTTAGTTTTAGTTTGTAGCTTTATTTTTTAATTTATATTTTTTAGTTTCTAATTTATATTTTTAATAGTTAATTTATAAGTCATAGTTTATAATTTATAATTTGCAATTTATAATTTTGACTTTTAGTTTTAATTTTAAATTTTAAATTTATAATTTTTCATTTTTATTTTTAAATTTTTCCTTTTTTCATATTTAATTTTTAGTTTTTATTTTAATTTTTAAGTTTTATTATTAAATTTTTATTTTAATTTTTTTTTTAATTTTTTTTTTAATGTTAAGTTTTTAATTTTATATTTTAGTCTTTAATTTTTCATTTAATTTTTAGTTTTAGTTTTATTTTAGTTTATAATTTTCAAATTTTCATTTAATTTTTTAATTCTTTATTTTTATTTTATTTTTTTAATTTTTAATTTATATTTTTGGAACTTAATTTGCATTTATTAATTATTTTTACTTTTTAATTTATAATTTATAACCCGTAGGATTTTATTTAAAATTATTAATAATTTCTTATTAAATTTATAATTTATAATTTTACTTTTAATTTTAAATTTTTTATTTTTAAATTCTAGAGTTTACATTTTAGTTTTAAATTTTAGTTTTTAATTTTTATTTTTTTATTTTTTAGTTTTTATTTTTAGTTTTTATTTTAATTTTTTATTTTAATTTTAGTTTTTTTATTTATAATTTTCAAGTTTTAATTTAAATTTTAATTATTTATCATAATTTATATCTTTATTTTTAATTTTATTTTTAGTTTTATTTTTCATTTAATTATAATTTATATTTTTAGTTTTTAATTTATATTTTTTTATTATTTTTAGTTTTTAAGTTATAATTTATAATCCCTAGTATTTATTGAAAATTAAATTTAAAATTATTAATAAATATGTAAATTAAATTTATAATTTATAACTTTAACTTTTAGTTTTAACTTTAAATTTTAAATTTATATTTTATATTTATATTTTTATTTTTAGTTTTATTTTTTATTTTTAATTTTATGTATATGTATTTATTAATAACTTATATATATTTCATTTGTAATTTTTACTAATATTCCTAATAAATTGCAATTTATATATTAATAATTTTAAATTAAATTTTTAAAAAATCCTAAAAATTGAAGTAAATGTCACAAGTCATTCCTGCAAATATGAAAACTACAAGTAATTCCTGCGAATAAAACCATCACAAGTAGTTCGTGTAGCAAGTTGCCGCAAGCCATTGTTGCGGAAAAAAAACTACAAGTAATTGCTACTAAAAAAAACTACAAATAATTCCTGTAGATATGGTGACCATAGGTAATTCCTGCAAAGCCACAAGTAATTTCTGTAGATTTTAAAATTTACAAAAATTATTTGTAAAAATCATTCTGAAGAAAAATTCGCATAAATTTTTTGCGTATTTTAAAATCCACACAAATATTTGCTAACATTTGTTATCTTCATGACAAGCTACAAGAATTGCCCATGGATTATTGTCCGTAGGAAAAGTGGTAAAAAAATCAACATTATTCTAGTAGTACAATATTAAATTATTATTATTATTATGAATTTAAATATTTAATATTTAATTTAGAATTTCTAAAATATATGGTATAACTAAAATAATAAAAATAAATTTACAACTTATCTTTAACATATATAAGCAAAGAAATATAAGTAAAATAATAGGAACCTGATTGAAAGAAAAGTTATGAGAAAAAGGATAATGCCAGCACAGTAACGATAACCAATTAACTTATCAAAATCCAATTAACTTTAACTAATGATAACCAAGTAACCAATAATTAGATAAAAAAAGTAATCATTACAATGAGCCTATAAACAGGTGGTTGTTGAATGTTGTAATGCAAGGAAAAAAAATAGTAAGAAACTCGTAGTGAGTGTATGTTTGGAGAAATCTAACTTTTGTATTCCTTCTAATTATTAAGGTAATGAGATCAAACATTTATCATTTTTAAAATATTATACTTACTTATTTGTTTATTTTATATTACTTTTAATTATAATTATTTAGTGAGATGTCTATAATCTCGTATTATTTATTATTTTATATTATTTTTAGTTATAATTATTGAGTAAGATACCTCTAACATTGCCTTATTTATTATTTTATGTTACTTTTAATTATTATTATTTAATTTGATATTCATAATCTTATTTAGTTTATTAAATTAATTATCTTTGATCTATTTATTAACTATTTTATTTTATTTGTAATGGTTATTTTTTAAAAAAAAATATTAATTATTGTATAAATATGAGAAATATCAAAATAAAAGTTTAATGCTTAAATAAAGGTTTGAATTAATTTGTAGTTGAAGGTTTGACTTGGAAATTTAAATAAGTAAATATTTAACGTGAAATATTTTTGTATTCTTTAAAAAATTATGGTAAAAACTCATTTATCCTGACTACTCACTATAAAAATAATTCAAAATTTTCCAAATAAATAAATAAAAAAATATATGTAATTGATGATATGCATATAAATTAAATATAAATTTGTCATGAGGTTTATAAAAAATTATTATAAACAAATATGTATATATATTACCATTCTTATATAAATAGATGCAAATCCATATATATATATAATTTTTTTCTTTGATTATCTAAACTGTTATTATTTAAATTATTTATATGATAGTTGTCCTGATTCCTTTTATGTTTCTTGTCTCTTATATATATAAAAAAATGGAATGCAAATTTAAAAGGATGGACGTACCAAACTATCCAAAAATTAATCATCTGAGCAATTTTTCCTAATACTAGTTGCAATACAGATATAATTGTAAATTCAATTATATTTAAAGTCACTAAAATTTCTACTGCTATATTTTTCATTGACCATGGAGAAGCATGAGAGAAAGACCTTTAATAGTAACTTTCTACATTCCACCCACTAATTATACAAACTTACTAGTGAATATGTTTTCACTGGTGAGAGTAATAGTAGGATAAAAGAGAAGATTTTTATATAAATAAATTTTTCCTTATCTTTCTATGTATTGGAATGAATATGTGTAATATTCTAAATGTTGTAATATGCATGTGTGTTTCTATATATATATATATATATATATATATATATATATATATATATATATATATATGTATGTGAGTGTGGATTTATTTATGGATTTTGTTTAGATAATTTAAGTTAAATAAATAACTAAAGTAAAGTAATTATACATTGAAATAAAAAAAAACAAACCAAATAAATATTTTTTTAATTAATGGCATGTTATAATAAATGTCATTATAAAATTCACACCAAAGTCCATAAAGACATACAAAATAATCATGATGCTCAAAAATATAAATCACCCATAGAACATAAATGATTAAAACAACAAAACATTAATACACCATTAATTACTATACCTGCATAGTCCATAAAGTCACATGTTGACATAGTAGTAAAATATTAATGTGAAAATGTTCATATTCCATCATGATGAAATCATGAATATAAAAGTTCTTAACTTAAAAACTAGGAAGTAAAAGGTTTTTATTCTAGTAAATTTGGAATCTTCACAATCTCAAGCCTGAAATGTATTCATAAGCATCATTCTCTTTCCCTCCTCATCCCTATGATGTTCATTGTTAAATTCATCACATACATGAATGTTTTATTCAAGGTCTACATTTTCACTGTCACTTGGATTACTTGAATTTTAAATTACAATATTAGCATCACCAATATAGGTATCTAAATCTTCACTTTCAAAAGATAGAATAATAATGTCAGCTTCATCTCTAACATTTTCACCCTCAACTATCCATTCATCATCCGAATGAATGTATTCAAAAGCAAAAAACATTTTTTCTTAACAATTTAGATTTCAGTTTCAAATTGTACGTCACATATACCAATCATTCATCTTCTTTTGATGCAAATAGTTTTTTTATGAACCTATGAACAGAAAATAAAAGCAATCAAACAAAATTTCATGACTATTGTAATAGACACTTAAATAACCTGACAAAGTAAATTAATAAGTCAATAGTAAGTAACAAAAAGTATGAAAAACTAAAATCACCATCTCAAATGAACTCTAGTTGCATTCACATCCAGATGAGCTACAAGCTAGGCTTAGAACGAGAATAATAAACCTCTTTAATTGTCGGCAATCATTATCCTAAAGGTCTCACCAGTCTGTGTGTGACATGACTAATCTATTGCTTTTTGCAGCGTCAAGATTAAAAAAGCCTCTAGCATAATGGAACTCTGGAAGCTGCATAGTAATCTTGTTTCTTTCTTCTTTGTCACTCACCAACCTTGTCAAGAAAATGTGCAATCCTTATTTAACCTCAAATTCATCTTCTTGAAAATTAGAGGCATAGTGTAATTGTTGATTAAGATAATATGCAATTGCATGTAAGGGTATGTGGAGTTGGTTATCCCACCTTTCATCAATAATTTCATGTTCATACCTAAACAAATAACGAATTCAAATTGATTAGGCAATCATTTACTGGGAACTAGGAAAATAATTTCATGTTCATACCTAAACAAATAACAAATTCAAATTGATTAGGCAATCATTTACTAGAAACCAGGAACATAAATTAAAATTTAATACATAATTAGACTATAAGAGGAAATTTAAGAATAACGAAATATTACATTTTTTATCATCCTTAAATTTGTTTTTAATCCTTTCTTTAGCATAAACATTGCTTCATATATGAAACCCATGGCGGGTTTTTCATCATAATCCACTAAATGAAGGATTGAATAAGAGGAGCAACAACCTTGACACATGTCATTGCATTCTTCCAAAATCTGTTATTCAGAGCTATGAATTGATCTTTTTTTCCATCTTGAGTTTTTTGAAAATTTTCTTTCCTTCCACCCATTTGAACTTAACAAGTTCATCAATCATGCTTTGTTATCAAGAAAACAAGATAAATTTAAATATGCAGTAGCAAACCTAGTCGCATTAGGCCTAATTAAGTCTTTCACTTCAGTTTTATTTTTCATCATGGTAATTAACATGGTATAAGAATAAATGAAATTAGTGATCTTCCTTCCTTTCGTTATAGTTGTTTGATGCATCTTTAACTTTTTTTCAAAGTCCTCCACTATTAAATCTATACAATGAGTTGCAAATAGTGTCCAATATAATTTCTTTCTCTTTTACATCAACATTTCTCTTGTTCCTTTGTAACTTGTAGCATTATTAATCACCATTTGAACCACATTCTCCTCTCTAACATATTCAACAACATCATCCAACATTTTAAAAACCTTTTTAATGTTTTTAGAAATTGAAGAAGTATCCAATGAATAGAGAAACACGATCACTTTAGGACTATTAACTAGAAAATTACAAATGGAATATATTTTCTTATCCATTTATCCATCAATCATGATTGTGCAACACGTTGTCTTTCATTTCTCTTTGAATTTTGCAAGTAGTGAATCAATTTTAGTTGCTACATTTTTCATAAGTTTTCCACTTAACTCATAATATGAAAAAGGTTTACAACTAATTCCATATATTGCAATTTCATCACACATCTTTGCAAACTCCAGATTATTAATACAGTTGAATGCAATAGCACTTATGTAGAAAAAGTGAGCAACTTGTGTACGGGATCCAAACTCTCCTCCTTTCTCCCATTTTCAAGATCAAACTTGAGTTCATGTAAGGGAAACTTAACCTTTCTTTGGATTTGAGAGATTTCAAGTTAATAACGTAATTAAGCAACTAATGATGGATGATGAGTGTACTTAGTAACTACGACTTAATATCTGAAACCCCCTATATAAACAAAATTTCCAAATAATACTTCTTGTAAAACTAGCCTAACAACCTTAACTAAAAAGAATATATATACTTCTCACATCTCAATTAACTAATCTTAGTCACTTATATAACATTATTTAATTTAATAAAATCCAATCATATTTATAATTAAATAACCATATTTCATCCAAATAATTATATATATATATATATATAATACTTCAACCATATATTCTGTAATGAATTTATTAATTAATTTAAAATTAAATTTAGTTTCACTTTTTATTTAATTGAACAACTTATAACATATTATTAAAAAAAAGACCTCACAGATTCCACTTGCATGAAGAGAAAAGTAGAAAAAGGAGAAGAAGAGAAGAGAAGTTGAGAAAGAATAAGAGAAAAAACGAGAAACAAAGCTGAATTTGACATTTAAAATGGTTGTGTATTCAGTTAATCTTGATTTTCGCTAACTGCACTTCTTTTTTAAAACAAGCTACCTAACTTCAACCCCAACAAATCATTTACCACATCTCTCACCTTACTAAACTCACATATTCATTTACCATCATTTAAAACACAGTTAAATTCAAGCACATCTATAAATAAATATTCACACCTTAAATAAAACATAACATCATTATAAACACCACCATAGAACATCCAATTGTTAATTAATAATATTTAAATTAAATTAAATTTCTTTTTTTATTACGCTGATAAAATAATAATTAAAACATAACCTTACATATGCACAATGTCAGTGTAAAAAATTTTATACTACTGACATTCAATCACAACCCTTTATATATGGTAAACTTGTTGATTTAAATTAAAATGAAGGGTTATGATTGAGTGCAAATATAAAACTCATTTACACTGTTGGTGCATAGAAATTAAACTCATAATAAATACCATCAACAATTAAAAAATATATTTTTAATAAATTGTGTAGTTTCAATTTTTTAATATTTTATTATAATTTAAATTATTTATTATTACAATAATAAATTATATTTTAGGTATAAATTTTATGGGATTGGATGGAAATAAATTTTTCTTACACTATTTGAACATTGAATTAATTTAAAAGATCAATTTTTTAATAATTATTAAGATAATTTTGTCATACATTTAATTAATTTTTAACTATTGGATTTAGACCCATAAAGAGGGAATTTGAATTATAACAATCCCCATAACCTGAGCATGTAAAAGTGTGCAGTAACTCTCAGACAAGAATATGACAAATTTTTAGTAACTCTCTACCATAACTCATTCAATAGAAGGTTGCAAGTACAATGTCATTTTCTTAAAATAAATTCAAATTGTTGTAAGTCTCTAGTATTGAAACGCGGGTCTCAATGGAATGACAAAATAATTAAAAATTAAAGGAGTCACCACCGATATTTATTTAGAAAAATATTGAAGAAAAAATGATTCATGAAACTAAATTTTGAGTTTGGGAGTCTATTACGCTTAAGGAATGTATTAACATCCTACAACGTCAGTCTTAAGAACAATTACCTCTTATTAAATGTGCAAAATTAGATAACTTTAAAAATATATATTTCAGCCTTGAAATATAAAGACTACTTTTATTTTATTTTTTATCTTAACACTAATAAGAAAAATGTTGTTGGTAAATTTCTTTTTTTTAAAAGGTATTATTAATATTTTATTTTTAATTGATTTATTTTATTATTATTTAGCACAGCTCGATAGGAGTACACTCCTGTTCCTACGTATTTCTATGTGGAATAGAGTTTACATAGTTATTGATTGAAAATATTTATGTGTTGAATTTTTTGTTTTTTTTGTTATTTTTACATTGAAATATTATAAAATAGCTCTAACCCTTTTTATTCTTGTTAGAAAAATAATTTTTACTTTTATGTGATATTTTAGAGGGAGATTTTAAAACATCAATCTGTCTAGATATTGCTTCAAAACCTCAGGATTAAAAAATATGTCATATCTTAATAACCCTTTCTCTAATGAAAATTTTATTATTAATAACTATTTTGATTATAAGTTAATTATATTTGCTATTATATTATAATATAATATTTTAAATTTTATAATGATAAAATTTTATTTAATATATTATTTTTTAGTAATTTAATTTTAAATTGTTAATTAGAGAGAAAATTTAAAACTTCAAGCCATCACTATTTACGTTTTAAAATTTCATATTAGCAAGATGTCACATCTAAATAATCAATTCTTTAATAATCATATTTTAAGGTTTTCTTTTATAAATGGGAAATAATAAAATATTTGTATTTGAATAAATTTAAATTATTTAGATGAAATTTTAATTTTTTTTGTAATTTTTTAATTTGATATTTTGATTTATGTACCAATTTCATTTTAATTTAATAGTGTGATTAGAGATAAGTTTTAAAATATCAAATTGTCGTCATAGCTTGTGTTACAAAATTTTATAATTAAAAATATGTCACATCCAATTAAATCCTCTCTAATAACTGTTTAAAACTATTATTTTAAGAAGATAAAATATTTTAATAATTATTATATATTTTATTATAAATTATATAAAGATTCATGTTAGACTTAATCAAGGGAGGAATTTAAGGGTTTGATTGATTTGGTTTTGTTTTTTAAAATAGTTTTCAAAAATAGTTTTTGGTAGAAGAGAAAAAAAATTGTTTGATAAATTTTATTAAAAAAATGTTTTAAAGATATTAAAAATGAAAAAAACATATTTATATTTATAGAAATATCATTAATGAAAAGAAAAATTATTTATAGTTGTTTCTGCTTTTTAGTTTTTAAAAACTAAAAAACCAAGATTGTTTTTAAAAAATAGTAACCAAATGAGTGTTTTAGTTTTTAAAACTAAAATACTGAAAATAATTTTATAAAGTTGTTGTCAAACAAACACTAAGCACACCAAATTGTCACAACTTGTATCCTTAAAATTCCAAAAAGTCAAAAACATGTCATATGTAATTAACTTTCTTTTTCTCTTTGATAATTAAATTGATTAAAAATTTATTTTTCTAAGCTATATTAATCTCCTTTTACAAAAGGTTAAAATAAGTTTTTTTTTAAAAAATAAATACGGGAATAAATATTTTAAAAAAAAAAGCAAATAAGAACTAGGATTCCTAAAAAAACTATTTGTTTTCCTAAATCTTTTCATCTTTTAGAAAAAAGGAACGTTAAACTATTATTCATTTTCTTTTAAAAAAAAGGTCAATTCCTTCATTCTAAAATTATCAATTTTCAAATGTAAAAACCTAGCCATGTATTCTTAGATTTCAAAATTTTTATAACATATTTATTAAACTTTATTCTATTTCTGTAAGGTGTGAGCATGACTTTTTTTAAAATAAGGTAAGATAATATTACCCAAAACCTTTAAATGCTATCCCTTGTCCCAGCATATTGAGAACTAACATAAAATAAAATATTGAGATATATGAAAACCAAAACAGCCTGGAAAATTTTAAAAAAATGTAAAGTAGACGTTTGCACTGTGAAATCAGATCAAAAGTAACGTTGAATAGTCAAAACCTTGTCCACGAAATTTAAAGGAAAAAAAAAAAAAAAAAAACCGCCACAACATAAACCTCTCAAAAAGTAACATTGCACAATGAAAGCCTACTCTAGAAAGTCTAAAGCTAGAATCATACACAACATGGGACCTCTCAAAAGTGACTTTTGCATAGTTAAATGCATCGAACACCAACAGCATAAAAGAGCACATCAACACATAAAAATGCAAAATTTGGTGGAAGAAAGCATAAATATATCAAAATGCAATGCGTGCATCGTGAAAATACAAAGAGAAAGGAGATCTCAAGTATGAAATGGACTTTCTTTATTTGTAAAATAAGAAGGTGGAACGGTCAGTAACATAACAACGCCACCTTACCTTCGTGCAGATCGAGAATGCCTCTTGGCGAAATTGGAGCTTCATGGTGATGCAGAGCCAACTCCACACTGAGATTAAAATGACTCTGTAATTGTCCCTGATTTTTTCCTCCAATCCCCTTTTTATACTCACACTTTCGTCTTGCCTCCCAAATCAATAATCGATTTTGGATATATAAAACAAATTTATGAGTCATTTTTATTTACTTTATGGTTGTGATGTAGTCTGTCAATGTTGATTGTTGAAGACTGATGTACCAAATTCGTAATGTCTTATGGCAGAGTTCTGATGTTGGAACAAAAAGGGAAGGATTTGGAAAACATAGTGAAATAAGCTTTTGGATCATCCAGAAAATAGTTTAACTCTGATATTTGTTTCTTGTAACCTTTGAGCCTATACTTCTTCATCCTCACCTATCTATTTTTTTACTTTAAATTTATTTTCTGTATATTTTTTTATTTATACTAAATGTGTTATATACATATTTTTTAATGAAAACTTAAAAAAAAAGTCTTTAAAGATTTAAAATAAATAAATAATAAAAAAATAATAAATAAATAAATTAAAGATGAATAAAATTGGGTATTCACAGTTACCTCTTTTTAACTAATTTTACAAGATAATATGAAAGACTAAAGTTTTCTTATTATTTTACTATAAATGGGTAAATACCTAAATCCCAATTTTGTCGATAAAAAAAATCAAGGTTTGGAATATATAAACAATGGACATTAGAGTTCGAAACATGAAATAAAATGAACATCATGGTTTGAAATATAAAATAAAATGGACATCAGGGTCTAAAAGCAATGAATATGATGGACAACACAGTTTTGAATATAAAAGCAATGGACATTGGAGTCCAGAACATACAATAAAATGAACATTATGGTCCAAAACATAAAATAAAATGGACATCAGGGTTTAAAAGCCACAACAACGATTAACATTAGAGTCTGAAATATAAAAGCAATAGACATCATGGTTCAAAACTTAAAATAAAATGGACATTGAGGTTCGAAACATAAAATAAAATGGACATTAGGGTCCGAACAAATAAAAATTATTGACATCAGAGTCCGAAATATTAAAGCAATGGACATGGGGTTTTGAACATAAAATAAAATGGACAAAGTCCGAAATATAAAAGCAATAGACATTAGGGTCCAGAACATAAAATGGACATCAGGGTCCGAAAGCAACAAAAGCAATGGACATCAAAATCTGGAATATAAAAGAAAATGGACATCAAGGCCCAGAAACATAAAAGAAATGAACATCAAAGTCCAAAATAATAACAAATGGTCATCAGGGTCCAAAATGGAAACCTAGAGTATGGTGCATGTGTATGCATAATGTGACCTGAATGAAGATGGAAGTGACATGTTACCCCTTTATTTATTCTTTTTTTTTTTATCTTTTTTCCCTTTTCAGCATAGGTCGCACCAATATCAAGAGATGAACTAAGATATGTTGTAGATTTCAATCTTACTTGAGAATAGTGTTTGTCTTATTGAGCCTCTTGAATTGTCAAATGTTGATCTTAAGGATTTCATTAAATTTCCTTTAGATTTTTTTCATGATAATTGTAATAATATTATACCAATTACATGTTTCATAATTCAAAAATTTGTGTTAACAAAATCATAGCAAACCAATGCATGAACAAAGGTATGAAATTTTAT
Source organism: Psophocarpus tetragonolobus (assembly GCA_037954015.1). Classification (NCBI taxonomy): domain Eukaryota; kingdom Viridiplantae; phylum Streptophyta; class Magnoliopsida; order Fabales; family Fabaceae; genus Psophocarpus; species Psophocarpus tetragonolobus. The sequence goes on along the minus strand of CM075690.1, from coordinate 34,286,734 downwards.
TACTTGGAAGAAAATTGCAATTACATGAACAAAACCTGAAATGAGTTTTGAATGGTAAGCTTAAAAAGGCTATCACAAATTGGAAATGGTCTACGACAATATCAATATGTCATAATCCACAATTTTGGAAACCCATAAGTTAACTTCAAAGGATGAGAAATCAGCCAAAGCATTTCCTTAACTCCAATTTTCTTGTCCCCATTTGATTGTAACTTTCCAACCTTTGAGGTCCTCTAACCCATCCAGATGTTTTGTCTTTTGAAGTTTGTAGCATAAAGTTTTTCCCTAATTTTTGCCTAGATCACCTTTTTTAGGTTTTCAATCTAGCGGGGTTTTTTTCTTTTTCTTCTTTTTTTTTTACCCTAACTTTTGCCTAGATTGCCTTTCTCATATTTTCAAATCTAGCGGGCTTTTTTTTCTCTTTTTTTTTAGCCTAACTTTTTCCTAGATCGCCTTTTTTAGGTTTTCAATCTAGCGGTTTTTTTTTTCTTTTTCTTCTTTTTTCTTTTACCTTAACTTTTGCCTAAACTGTTTTTCTCAAGTTTTCAAATCTAGCAGACTTTTTTTTGTTCTTTTTTTTTTAACTTTTTCCTAGACTACCTTTTTCAAGTTTTCAAATCTAGCAGAATTTTTTTGTTCTTTTTGTTTTAAACTTTTTCCTATACTGACTTTTTCAGGTTTTCAAATATAACGGTTTGCTTTCTAACTTCTGGCTAGGCTACCTTTAAAGGTTTTCAACCTAGCGAGCTTTCCTTTTTTATTCTTTTGTGTTTTTTTTTAAGAATAATATTTTTTAACGACATCAAAGTTCACCGGTAGTGGTAAATCATTACCATCCATGTTTGAAAGGATCAAAGCTCCTCCTGAAAAAAGTTGTCTTCACCACATAAGGTCCTTCATATTTGGCATCCATTTTCCATGATGATCCTTTTGAGTTGACAAAATCCTTTTTAGCACAAGATCTCCTTCTCGAAATTCCTAAGGATGAACTTTTTTATCATGAACCTTTTTCATTCTCTTTTGGTATAACTGACCATGACACAAGACGATTAACCTTTTTTCTTCTATGAGATTCAATTGGTCAAATTGAGTTTGAATCCATCCAGCTTCTTCAAGTTTAGTTTCCACCAACACCTTTAGTGAAGGGATTTCTACCTCAACAGGAAGCACTACTTCCATCCTATACACCAAAGAATACAGGGTTACCCTAGTTGAGGTGCTAATTGAAGTGTGATAAACATGCAAAGCAAAAAGGAGCATTCCATGCCGGTCCTTGTATGTCACAACCATTTTTTGAACAATCTTCTTGATATTTTTTTTGCAGCCTCAACCACACCATTTATCTTTGGTCGGTAGGGGGAGGAATTGTGATGCTGAATCTTGAAATTATCACACAATTTTTTCATCATCTTATTGTTCAAGTTGGTTGCATTATCAATAATGATACAACTAGGTAATCCATAACGACAAATTAAGTCTTTTTTTATAAACCTAATCACCACATTTCTAGTCATATTGGCATATGAAGCAACTTCTACCCACTTTGTGAAATAATCAATGACAACAAGTATGAAGTGATGCCCATTTAATGCTTTGGGTTCGATTGGACCTATCACATCAATTCAACACATAGAAAAAGGCCATGGAGAACTTAAGACATTTAAGGATGTTGGAGGCACATGGATATTATTAGCATATGTTTGACACTTATGGCACTTTTTCACAATTGCATGTCCATTTGCATAAGCTCCAAATAGACCTTCATGAACTTCTTCTATTATCTCTTTAGCTTAAATTGCATCAACACATATAAGTAACATCATGCCATGATTTATTTTGTAAAGCACATCACTATTCAAAAAGAAACTTATTGCCAACCTTACCAAGGTTTTTTTCTCATTTTCTGAGGCATTAGGGGGGTATTCCTTATTTGTGATATAACACTTGATATCATGAAACCAAGGCTTCCCATCCAACTCTTCTTCTATTGCTTGAAAATATACAGGCTTATCCAAATTTTGTATCTTAAGGACTGACACCTCACTTTCTCGACTAATATTGAACATTGATGGCAAAGTAGCCAAAGCATCAGCTAGTTGATTATCCTCACATGGAATACGGTGAAAGGTTATTTTATCAAATTGTTTCATCAATTCCTTTAGGTGAGACTGGTATGGAATTAATTTCATATCTTGAGTTTCCTATTCGTCTTTAAGTTGATGAATAACTAATGACGAGTCTCCAAATACTCTTAAAGTATTGATTTTTGACTCAATAGTAGCATGAATTCCCATTTGTAAGCCTCATATTCTGCTATATTATTAGTACAATCAAAATTTAGCCTTGCAGTGAATGGTATGTAGAAATTAACAATGCCACAATTCCATGCCCTAGTGCATTTGAAGCTCCATAAAATAAAATGGTCCATTTTTCTTTACTTGAATGCTCTTTCTCATCCAACAAAAACATCATGTTTTCAACGAGAAACTCACAATGCATTGATTGATAATCCTCCATGGTTGGTGAGCCAAGTGTTCTCCCAATGCACTGCCATTGATTGCCTTTTGGGTGACATAAACGATATCATATTCAGATAGTAATACTTGCCAACGAGCAATTATTCCAGTCAGAGCAGGTTTCTCGAAGATATACTTGATTGGGCCCATCTTGGAAACTAACCAGGCAATGTGATTAAGCACGTATTGCTTAAGCCGTCAAGCTGCCCACGCTAAAGCACAACATGTTCACTCTAACAAATAGTATCTTGATTCACAGTTAGTGAATTTCTTACTTAAGTAATAAATGGCATGCTCTTTTCGTCCAAATTCATCATGTTGTCCTAACACACACCCCATAGATTTGTCAAGTATGGAGGTTCCACCAGTTTTGTCGAGGTAATGGCAACTAAAGCTTTACGGATGAGGTATGGGAATAACTTAGTATAAGTCATAGGGATAAGGGTATATGTTATGTTTTTTTTCTCTTGGTAATTTTTCCTTTGGTTTATGTTTTGAATAGAATTTTGGCTAGTGTTTTGGTTAGAGTTTTGGACAGTGTTTTGGTTAGAGTTATGGGTAGTGTTTTGGTGCCATGACTGGTTTATTTGGCGTATTGATTGGTGAAGTGCTTGTGGAGGAGGAGGGGCATAGGTCATTCTTGGCTGATGGAAGGGATTTAGTGATGCCATATAAGGGTTATGCATGGGTGCAAGTTGAAAATTGGGCAAATAATTTGGTTGGAAATAAGTGGGGTTATAATTAGGTGTAGTTGCCATCACTACATTATTTTCCCCTTTTTTCTTGTCTACAATCACTGGTAGTTTCTTTGTTTGTTGCCCATGCATGAGTGATCTTTCCATTCCTCATTTCTGTCTCTATACGCTCCCTAATGATGATTAAATATGAAAATCTTGATGACAGGTTCCCAATCATTCTATCATAGAAAGGTGATTGCAATGTATCATTGTCACCATCTCTTTTTTTGCTAGCGGAGGTTGCACTTGAGCAGCTACTTCTCTCCAACACTGTGCATATTCCTTTAAGGTTTCCTCTTCATTTTTCATCATATTTTGCAACTGTGTTCAATCAAGAGCCATGTCCATGTTGTATTTACATTGCCTTATGAAAGCATAAGTCAGATCCTTCCAGGTACGTACCCTACTCCTCTCTAGACTCATATACCAATTTAAAGCTTCCTCGACGAGGCTTTCTTGAAAGAAATGGATAAGAAGTTTATCATCATAAGCATATGTTGCCATTTTTCTACAATACATGGTGAGATGACTTCTTGGACAAGTAATTCGATTGTATTTGTCAAAATCTAGGACTTTGAATTTTAATGGAATCATAACATTAGGGACCAAGCAAAGGTCAGTAGCATTGAAACCATAAAAATTTGATCCCTCAATAGCTCTTAGTATTTCTTCAAAGAATTATAATTTATCCTTAGAGTTTGGATCATTAGAATGGTGATGAGGCATAGTATTGGTAAAAGTTTGGTTGACCAACTTATAATTTAATGGAATTCCTGTGGATTTGTATTACCTGTGGAGTTTTCTGCAGATAAGAAAGATGTGTATTCATGTTGTGATGGAGGGACTTCTGTGTTGGCAATTCCGGGGTTTGGGTTTTGAGTTTGTGTTTGGCTTTGAGGGATAACAGTGGATAGGTGGATGTTGTCTGAGGCATTTGTAACCAATGGTGGTATGTAACTGGGAGGTAAGCCATGTGGAGGAAATTGAACCTAAGTGTTGGTATTGGATGGTAGGGGTGACGTAAATCCTATGGGTTGAATAGGCGTAGCATGAGGCTCCTCGAGTGAATTCCTATTTGCACTTTTCATTGATCTCAACATTTCCAAAAACTCATTCATTTATGCCTTCATCTAGTTCACCTCTTCCTTGAGTCCTTCATGTTGTTTTTCCAAATCATCTACAACACCTTCCAGGATCCTTGTCTTGGCACATGTTCCATAAGGGTGTTACAAGAATGCTTTCTTTGCTCCAATATTATTGTTTTTTACTCTCACTTTTTGAGCAATAATATGTCATAAGTATGTGACTTATATGAATGAAATGTGAATTCTATGTTTTTTTTATTATGTAGGATTGTTAGAGAATCATAAATCTTATGAACATATTTTGCTTAACTATCCCCTAGAATGTCATGTTCTAAGTACTAAGTTTGATGAACATGGGCTTAAGAAGACACACTTGATTAGACATTTCCTTTAATGCGAGTATTGATATATTATTGGACACAACGATATATATGGCTTTCATTATAGGTTAGAATGTCACGTTCTAAGTACTAGGCCTTTAGAAGCGAGTAGAGTAATGGAAATAACCATGATAAGAAATAAAACAAGTATCCTCTTCATTGATAGCGAAAGCCAAAAATACAACAAAGTGGGATAGATGAAACAACACAAAAGGTCATTATAAATTCCCAATACTAATCATGATTAGCCTTTCCTTTCATTAGGCTTATCATGTTTTTACAATAATCAAGAAATTCATAAATTTCTTCTGTCGTAGACAACAGATTTATCATTCCCTCAGCCCTTCACAACAGATAGGAAGCATCATTGATCGTTTGATTGCTTTGTAGAGTCTGACTCATTAAGTTATCCGCCGAACACTTTTGATTTTCTTCATGTCCTTCAATAATCTTGCTCAACCATTTAACTTGACCATCTAACTCTTCTATACCTCGATTTTCCCTCCAGGATGATTTGGTGTTTCGAAATAAAATCTTCTTTCTGTTCATTTTCAACTTGACTTCTATTTTCATATTCAGCAACCACCCCTTCCAATTGTCATTTTAGATTTTGAAGTTGTCTTTGTTGTCTCTTTCAACCACCTTAGACTTCGTCCACATTTTCATCCATTTTCCAACATTAGCCCTAGCTTCATCCCGTTCTTACCTTCTTAACTTTATCTTTTCATTAGCAGCTCTCAGACAACTTTGAATTCTAACCTTGCAAGCTTTTTCCATCCTTTTCCTTTTGTTAGCTATTTCAGCAGATCACTTCCTCTCCATGATTTCCTTTTATGCCTCTCTACATTCTTGGTAGGCCTCTATGAGTTCTCTTTTCAATTTTTTCTTTTCCTCATTGGATTCTTCAACTGCTTGCTTAAGCTTTTCAATGTACTCTTGCTTATAAGAGTTTGCACTTGCACTTGCACTTCTTCAATAGTTGGAATTCACCTGCGAAAAAGGTAACTTGACCTCTGGAGGTCTTTCTTGGAGCCATTGATGAATATTTCCTCTTGTTAGCTATTTCAGCAGATCACTTCCTCTCCATGATTTCCTTTTATGCCTCTCTACATTCTTGGCGGGCCTCTATGAGTTCTCTTTTCAATTTTTTCTTTTCCTCATTGGATTCTTCAACTGCTTGCTTAAGCTTTTCAATGTCCTCTTGGCTTATAGGAGCTTGCACTTGCACTTGCACTTCTTCAATAATTGGAATTCACTTGCAAAAAGGTAACTTGACATTTGGAGGTCTTTCTTGGATCCATTGATGAATATTTCCTCTTGTAACATAAATGCATTCTCTTGATTCTTTTCCTTTTCTAATCACTTGGTCCTAAGCATTCCTAATTCGCTTAAGCATTTCTGGATTTTCATTCCATTTATAAATAATGAAAGGAACAAGTGATTCTTTTGTAAGGGGACTTTTCATGGGATAACCAACTTGCCTTATTGCTAAAATAGGGTTGTAGTTAATAAACCCTTTAGTTCCTATTAGTGGTACATTAGATAAATCTCCACATTGGCAAATGACTTCATTTATCTCTTGCTTATATGAGTTCCAAAAGACTGTCTTTTTGCTAAGATTTACTATGTTGTTTGCCCAATCCGCTTTGTTTTGAATATCTACCCGACCTCCTCCTTTGAACACATGAGTAGTAAACCAACCGTACAAGGTAGCTAAACAACATAAGATCATTCCACATTTCCTCTTATGATGCAAAGTAAGAGTATGGTATGTATCGGCAAGAATGATTGGCACAAGGTTCTTCCTCTCATGCTTGTATGCTAGGAATACATCGATAGCTGCAAAATCTACAAAATCATTCATACTTGGGAATAGAACAATCCCATAAATGATTAGGGCTAATATATGCATGAAATCATCCCACTTGCCATTTTATGCCATATGTTGTGCATATTTTTCCAAATACCCTTTTGAGAAACCTTTAACTTTCCCTTTTACTTCTTTCTTACTTGCCAATTCTTTCACACTAGTCTTCAAAGAAGTAGCAATTTTGTCAAGTGAAGGATAAAACTCCATGTATAAATAAGGTTTTCTATTTTCCAATGAGTATCCAAGTATTGATTCATATTGCTTCAGTGTTAGTGCTAACTAAAAATCTTAGAAAGTGAAACACCACAAATGAGGGTCATAAAATTGGGCAACGCGATGAAAGCCCCTTCTTGCACATCCGTTTCTAGCAAATTAAGGATCATTCCATATCTGTTGGTGAATGTTTGACATTGAATGCTCTTTAACCTGCTACTGAGGTTTCTTAAAGTCTTTACATTTGACTGCTTAAAATTTAGGTTCAATATTCTCCTTAAGTTTGATTCCATGTTTCTATGAAAGATTTGTTCATAATGATCTTAAAACTTTATGATTCTTTGATAATCCTAAAAATTAATGTGTTGTGTTATGAATAAAATGACTACACTAATTTTTCTTTCTTTTTTTTTTGAAAATAAGAGACTGGTGTTTGAGGCTAAAATGAATGACGTATATCATGCATGATGAGTAAAATAAAAATGATACCTATTGTGAAATTATTTGAGGAATAAACAGAAAAGTTTCAAACATATTATTATTGGAGTGCAAAAGTAAGGTAGTAAGGTATTGCTCCCCTTGTGTCCTACAAGAATTTGGCTAATGGTTAACAATTCTATGAGCCCTTATACTACATGTTTCTCCCCAATAGGTGGTTCTAATGCTCTTAAAAATTGGTCCCTAGAGGCAAGGATCCTATTTCGGAATATCGATCACAACTATAGGTAAACTATTAGAAGTGATAATACCCTAAAAAAATCAAACTTTAGGTGAGACCTTCATGATAACCAAGCAAGATGTACATCTTGAAGGCTATCACTACTCAACCTCTTACTTATCCTAAGTTATGCTTAAGTTCAGGCATAGGACCTCACTTATAAGTGTGTGAAAAAAGTGTATATGAAGTGTGTGAAGAGAGCAAAAATTTAGAACAAGCCAATATACTAAAAAAAGAAAGAAAAACACAAATATAGAGAATAAAATATGTCTTCTAACCTATGGTTCAAAACAAACAATTAACAATTATGACAAAAAAATAAAAAAGAAAATAAATAGAATAACACAATTAAATTAGGATAAAATAAACAAAAGAAAAAAGATATCAACCTGCACATTTAATTATTTTAGGTTTGACTCTTGAGTTGTCCACAGAGGAGTTGTCATTTGTCGACATGCGATTCTCGATGAGATGATGAAATAAATTAAAAATTAGAGGAGTCGTAACCAATATTTATTTAGAAAAATATTGAAAAACCTTTAAGGAAAAATGATCCACGAAACCAAATTTTGAGTTAGGGAGTCTATTACGCATAGAGAGTGTATTAACATCCTATAACGTTTGTCTTAAGAACAATTACCTTTAATTAAATATGCAAAATTAGTCAACTTTAGAAATATATATTTCAGCCTTGAAATATAAATACTCCTTTTATTTTTTTTTTATCTTAACACTCTAATAAGAAAAATATTATTGGTAAATTTCTTTTTTTTTAAATGTATTGTTAATATTTTATTTTTTAATTTACTTATTTTATTATTATTTATCACGGCTCAACGGGAGTACACTCTTGCTCCTACGTATCTCCATATGGAATAAAGAATTAGAATTTACGTAGTTCTTGATTGAAAATATTTATGTGTTGAATTTTTTGTTCTTTTTTGTTATTTTTACATTGAAATATTATAAAATAGCTCTAACCCTTTTTATTCTTGTTAGAGAAATAACTTTTACGTTTACGTGCTATTTTAGAGGGAGATTTTAAAACATCAAACTATTTAGATCATACTTCAAAACCTGAGGATTAAGAAAAATGTCATGTCTTAATAACCCTTTCTCTAATAAAAATTTTGTTATTAATAACCATTTTGATTATAAATTAATTATATTTAGGATTAGATTATAATATAATATTTTGAATTTTATAATGATAAAATTTTATTTAATATATTATTTTGTAGTAATTTAATTTTAAAGTATCAATTAGAGAGAAAATTTAAAACATTAGGTCGTCATGACTTACGTTTTAAAATTTCATATTAGAAAGACGTCGCATCTAAAGAATTCATTCTCTAGTAATCATATTTTAAAATTTGCTTTGTTAAATTGAGAAATAATAAAATATTTGTATTTAAATAAATTTTAATTATTTAGACACAATTTTAATTTTTGCTTGTAACTTTTTAATTTGATATTCTGATTTGTGTACCAATTTCATTTAATTTAATAGTGCCACTAGAGATAAATTTTAAATATCAAGTTATAATAACTTGTATTACATAATTTTAGAATTAAAAAGATGTCACATTCAATTAAATCCCTTCTAGTAACGATTTAAAACTGTTATTTTAAGAAGATAAAATATTTTAATAATTATATATCGTATTATAAATTATATAAAGATTCATATTAGACTTAATCAAGGAAGGAATTTAAACACACAAAGTTGTCACAACTTGTATCCTTAAAATTCTAGAAAGTAAAAAACATGTCATATATAATTAACTTTCTTTTTCTCTTTAATAATTAAATTGATTAAACATTCATGTTTCTAAGCTATATTAAACTCCTTTTACAAAAGGCTAAAATATTTTTTTTAAAAAAATAAATATGTGAATAAATATTTAAAAAAACCACATAAGAACTAGAATTCCTAAAAAAACTATTTGTTTTCCTAAATCTCTTCATCTTTTAGAAAAAAAGAACGTTAAACTATTATTCATTTTCTTTTAAAAAAGGTCAATTTCTTCATTCTAAAATTATCAATTTTCCAATGTAGAAACCTAGTCATATATTCTCAGATTTCAAATTTTTTATAACAGATTTATTAAACTTTATTCTATTTTTTTTAAGGTGTGAGCATGATTTTTTAAATAAGGTAAGATGAGAATACCCAAAACCTTTAAATGCTCCCCCTTATCCCAACCCATTGAGAACTAAAAAAAAAATATTGAGATAAATGAAAACCAAAACAACCTGGAAAATTAAAAAAAAAAAACAGGCAAAGTAGACTTTTGCACTATAAATTCAGATCAAAAGTAACATTGAATAGTCAAAGCGTAGTCCAGGAAATTTAAAGCAAAAAAAAAAAAAAAAAAAAAAGCCACAACATTGACCTCTCAAAAAGTATCGTTGCACAATAAAAGCTAAAATCGTACACAGTATGTGACCTATCAAAAGTGACTTTTGCATGGTTAAATGCATCGAACAACAACACCCTAAAAGAGCACATCAACACATACAAATGCAAAATCTCATGGAAGAAAGCATAAATATATCAAAATGCCATACGTGCATATTGAAAAATACAAAGAGAAAGGAGATTTCAAGTATGAAATGGACTTTTTTTATTTGCACAATGAGAAGGTGGAATGGTGAGCAACATAACAAGACCACCCTACCTTAGTGCAATCGAGATCCAGAATGCCTCTTGGCAATGCTGGAGCTTCACGATGATGCAGAAGCCAACTCCACACTGAGATTAAAATGATTTCGTAATCGTCCCCGATTTTTTCCTCCAATCCCTCTTTTATACTCACACTCTCGTCTTGCCTCTCAAATCAAGAACCCATTTTGGATATATAAAACAAATTTTTGAGTCTTTTTTGTTTACTTTATGGTTGTTGTGCAGTCTATCAATGTCAGTTGTTGAAGACTGATGTACCAAATTCGTAATGTCTCATGGCAGAGCTGTGGCGTTGAATCAAAAAGGGAAGGATTTGGAAAACATAGTGAAATAAGCTTTTGGATCATCCAGAAAATAGTCTAATTCTGATATTTGTTTCTCGTAACCGTTGCGCCAATACTTCTTCTTCTTCACCTCTCTCTTTTTTTTTACTTTAAATTTATTTCCTGTATATTTTTTTTTGTACTGAATGTGTTAGATATATATATATATATATTAATGAAAACTTAAAAAAATAAGTCTTTAAAGATTTTAAATAAATAAATAATAAAAAGAAAAAAAAAATTAAAGACAGATAAAATTGGGTATTCCCATCTACCAAATTCTTGTCAAAAAGTTAAAAAAAAAATCAAAATAAATCTATTCTAAAAAAAGACCTGTCAATAATATAAGAGGAGCTAATATACGGTAATGAATGGTAGTATCAATAAGAGCAAACACAACACTTGTTCCTGCAATTAAATAAAAAAGATGCACAAAAAAAACTACTATTTACTATTGAATCCCTTGCTTATCTTAATGATACAAACTAGTAACAAGATATATGATTTAGAATCCACCCAGGAAGGGAAAACTGGCAAGAATAGTAGATATATAAGGAAAAAAAAATTATGTTTAAGAATAAGAAAAAAATTAAAAAAATAATTTAAATTTAAATTGATGAAAATGTTAATTCAAAATCGAGTTAGTGATAATTTACTTGATATGGACCGTTAATTAGCAAATGAGGCAGTGAAATGGGCTCTAAGGTTAAGGCCACGGTTTGGATTGTTGACCCGCCAAAAATTTGTCTCGGTTTTCGTTCTCCAGGAAGAATCCATCGATCGATCCGCGTCGCATTACATAATTCAATCTTGACCTTCCATTATAACTAAATCAACGGGCATTAGACTGTCCCTATTCTACTAGCCACGTCACCAATCCGCACACTGCCACACCTTAAAAAAATCATACCCGTCGATTCTCGAAACAATCAACGCTCAACATTCCCCATTCACGTTCGCGCACAAACCCCAGTTTCAAAACGCACACTATATAAGACACCTTCCACCACCATATCAAGCACCAACCAGCTCACAAGCAATTTTCACTGTTCAGTTTTTACCTTTGTAATCTTTTTCTCCTGCAATGGCTCGTACCAAGCAAACCGCTCGCAAGTCCACCGGCGGCAAGGCTCCTCGGAAGCAGCTGGCCACAAAGGCCGCCAGAAAGTCAGCTCCGGCGACCGGCGGTGTGAAGAAGCCTCACCGTTTCAGGCCTGGCACAGTGGCGCTCCGTGAGATCCGAAAGTACCAGAAGAGCACTGAGCTTCTCATCCGCAAACTTCCCTTCCAGCGATTGGTTCGTGAAATCGCACAGGACTTCAAGACCGATCTCCGATTCCAGAGCTCCGCCGTGTCGGCCCTCCAGGAAGCCGCCGAGGCCTACCTCGTTGGTCTCTTCGAGGATACTAACCTCTGCGCTATTCATGCCAAGCGTGTCACCATCATGCCCAAGGACATTCAACTTGCTAGAAGAATCAGGGGCGAGCGCGCTTAAGCATAATCTTTGTGTCATTGTATAGATGATGGTTAATTCCAATTGTTCTTAGTTGGTGTGTTATTGTAGTTTTCTTTGATGATTCTGTATTGCTTTAGTGGTTAAATGCTTTATCAATGAAATTATGGTTTTTCTGCAGCAACTTTTGGTATCTGATAGTTTAGATATTAGTTTCAGTAAAGTTGATAAGTAATTATAATGTGTCATTTCGTTCAGCTACTTTTTGTCTTTGTTATACTGAAGACCCCTAAAACGCATATTCTACTGATGTCTTGTTTTGACGAGTGACCCTATATCTGAACCTGGTTTTTGGTTTTCATCAAACAGAGAGAAGATGAAGGTGGGTATTGTGACTCCGGGTCTGGCTGGGGTTCCAATGGGTGGTGTGAATCAAGCATTTGGTCTAACAAGTTGGTGTAGACTAAGCCACTGCCAGGGTCTCTTAGGTTGTAATTTCCTTTGAATAGTGCAAACTCTAGGCTGATATTGTAAGGGTTCTGTGACCATGGGAAATAAGGGTATGCATCAATGAAGAAAAACGACTTGGTTCTGTCTAAGAACTTCAACATTGGCACAATCACACTGCCTATTACATCTGATCTGAACGTACCCCTTGAAGGTGGAAATGTTGATTGCAAGACATCCATGGCTAATGGGGTGCCAATTTTGATTTGTCTGATGTTCTGAGCTTTGAGGGATCTTTCAATGCTTCGCATTGCTGGGACGAGATCATGCCACATTTGGTGGCCTTGTTCTGAATTGTAGCTCAGCACTTCATTACCCACAAGTAGGTAGCGGATCATGGTATTGGGATAGTAGGGGAGGACATTTTTTCTCACCCATTCATCAGCTATGCTTTAATTTGCAGCAATGCCTGAGATTTTATTGTTTGGGACCATGATGGAAACTTTGAGCTTGGTGGTTGATAAAAGCCTTAAAATTTCTTGGTTGGCGTCATAGAGCTTCACGCCACCAGCTTTCATTGTCGTTAGTAACTCAATGGAGCGATCTGGAGAGGGTAGATTGTTCCCAAGTTGGCCATAGTTCACTCCAATATTGCTTGTTGCTTTTGCTCCTGTAGAATCATGAAATTGAGTGTTACATTGTTTGTAAACTAAGATTATGTGGCAGAAAAGGAATGTGTTATTCTGAACTTACTCGATATCGAAACTAAATAAACCAGAAATATAGCCAGTGGACTCATTTCTCCAATTTTTATGCTAGTGGATTAGTTGCCTTCGAACCTCCAACAGTAAGGAATGTGAACGGAACATTAGTTGTATCAAAATTTATACTAATTAAATGAAGACTAGTAGCAAGAAATCAAATAGCTGTGCAGAATGAAGGATCTTTGCGAGTGCATATAGTTTACTATTAAGAGGAAGCAGCGAAAATGAAGCTGTTCAATATATAAATGAAAGATTAAACCAAGGTAAGAAAGTGTATTCTTTGCATCGTGCTTCGGCCTGTTTTCTAATATATTTTATCATAAGAAGCACAGTTACATTAGTCACAAACTTTAGAAGGTGAAAGGAGTCATTAATGTATGAAAACCAGAGTACTGAAATGGTGTCACGTACCTCTTGTGTGAAATGGGACAAACCCTAGCAACATTTTTTAGTCAGTTATGCTATGGCTAATGAACTCAATAATATTGACTCCTGATGGCATTCTAACGTTAGTTCTCTTAACACACTGCACTCCTGATGGCATTCCAACATCCCACCTATATATCAACTCTAAATTACCAATATGTCAACCCTAAACCAACTACTGTGGTTCACTCTCAACAAACTGAAGACCACCTATCCAATGATAAGTTGTGCTTTTCAGAAGAACGTTTAAGGGCTATTGAGGGAATCGACCATTATGTTTTTGGTGCTGCTGACTTATGTTTAATCACTGGTGTTGTAATTCCGCATAAGTTCAAGGTTCCTGAGTTTGATAAATATAAAGGAGATTCTTGTCCAAGAAGTCATCTAACCATGTATTGCAGAAAGATGGCTTTAGATGCCCATGATGACAAACTCCTGATTCATTTCTTTCAAGAAATTTTAATATGGATAGCTCTTAGTTGGTACATGAACTTGGAGCGAGGACAGATACACACTTGGAAGGATTTGGCAGAAGCCTTCTTGAAGCAATGTAAGTACAATATGGAAATGACTCCAGATTGTATGCAGTTGCAAAACATGATAAAGAAAGAGAATGAAACTTATGTTTAACTATAAAAAATATCATATTTATTATTATTTTTTAATCTTGAGGTTTTAAGACATAAGTTGTGACAACATTTTGTCTTAAATCTCATATCTAAAATAAATAAATAAATATAAATTACTTGTAAAAATTATTTTTTTCAAGGGACAAAATAATTTACAAAAATAAAATATTCCATAGATTGGCTTGGGTGTACACTATTTCAATTTTAAAATTTTTTATGACGTATGAGTTGCGACAGTTCAGAAATATCAAGCTTAGAAAAAAAAAAATCAAATCACACATACCCAAAAAAACTATGTAAACTCTGATTCTTTATTGCACCCGGAGATATGCAAGATGACTCACTCCTGTCGAGCTAAATAAATAATAATAACTGTCTTTTTAAAAATGTAATATTAAAATATGGTTACACATAATAATAATAATAATAATAATAATAATAATAATAATAATAATAATAATAATAATAATAATAATAATAATAATAATAATATTTATAATAAAGTCTCATATTTTACTTTAGTTATTTTAGAGTAAGATAAATATTAAAAAAATAATATTTTTCTTAATTAATTAGCTGTAATCGTCTTTATGACGAACGTTGTAAGATGTTAATACCTTCCTTATGCATAATTGGCTCCCAAACTAAACTTTGGTTTCATTGACCATTTTTTTATTTCCAAGATTTTTTTTGATATCTTTCTTAATAAACATTGATGATGATTTCTCTTTGTTTTTAGTCATTTCTTGCCGTTCGTCGAGACCCACATGTCGACAATAACAATTTAGAATAAATTAAAGTTACAAAAATAAGAAAATTCAAATCTAAAGTTATCAAATCTAAAGTAAGAGAATTCAAATCTAGATATATAAAATAAGAATTAAACATGTCTCAATCATTCTTAAAATGAATTAGCGTTTGCCCGGAAACGCCAATGTCAGTCCACATGTGCTCCAAAAGTCCAAAGTCAAAGTCAATCAATATATGCTCCTACCATCGTTACATCATCTCTGTGTAAATTTCTAATTGAAAGAGAGCCACAAAAACCTTATATCTGCACACAAATTGTTTTTCCAATGATGTCTATCATAATTACGGAATCATATATTTTACAGCGCGGACTTTTTAAAGAAAGTATTAGATTGGATTTAGAAGAAAATTTCAATCTAATCAAATTTAATCAAATTAAATTTGATTAAAAATAAATCCTATTAAATTACATCTGCAGATTATAAAGGAAATATTTTTTAAATTATTTTCACTTTTTATAAAAAATAGAAAATAAAATAATAAACATAAAAATTTATAAACAAAATATTAA
The DNA here is from genome assembly GCA_037954015.1 of Psophocarpus tetragonolobus. NCBI lineage: Eukaryota > Viridiplantae > Streptophyta > Magnoliopsida > Fabales > Fabaceae > Psophocarpus > Psophocarpus tetragonolobus. The sequence continues at coordinate 34,271,166 of CM075690.1, read as the reverse complement.
AACATACATTGTTTTTTAAAATAACATAAAAGTAGTCTATAGATGATACAATGTAAATCCTAAAAAAACAAAGACAATAAAATTTAATAACTTATAACCTCCATCACCATAATACTTAATACATTCCCTTTTCAACATTAAATCTTTCATCCGTAAATAATATTTAAACCTTAAATTGTATTACGAATTTTCTATTTTACACCTTTTTTTATATATATATATATAATAATAATAATAAAAATATTAACCTTGAAATTAAATGAATTGGTTAACACATTTACAAATTTTAAAGTTTAAATTCGTGATCCGATCTGTCAATGGTTAGATTTTACCGGATTGGATTTTATTCCATTACACCTGTATCAGTTCATAAATCTAATTGGATCGATTTAGATTTATGAACACTCCTAAAAAAAGTAGAAAACAATACATAAACTAATTCAATTATTTACCTTATTATCATCCGAGTCTAACTTCAAGAGAATGAAAAATGGCTCAAAATATATTTAAGTGACATTTGTTTTGAGTATTTTTTGTTTTCATTTTCATAGAAAATAGAGAGAAATAGTGAAAATATGTTTAATTACATTTTAATTCTGGAAACATTTTCAAACAACAACTGAAAATTTTTTTTTTCAGTGTTTTTAAAAATAAAGCTATGTAAAATCTTTTTTTTTTATGAAAGGATTGGGCAACTGCCTAATCGCAAAAACACTATATTGAATCAGGGGAATCATACAACTTAAATCACGTAAGTAAACCGAAGATAAATATTCTAATACAGAATGAAAAACTGCATTAGCCTGGTGCAATGTCAAGCCAAGCTTAGCAAAACTATGGGCTAACATATTTAATTTGTGTAAAGCAAAATGAAACTTACACAATTGAGTTTTCCCACTTCTCTTATCAATCTGGTCAACTAAAGGATAAAATCATGATCAATAGCACATCTTTCTTCCAGAAGCGGAATCATATTGAGAGAATCATACTCAAAACCAAGTTATGGAAACCGTTCTCATAAGCAATTTTTAAAGCCTGTAGGATTGCCCACACTTCATATTTGTTAATTGCGTAGTAGAAAATAAAATAGGCAAAGCCAATAATGAAGTTTCCTTTAGAGTTCTGCACTACTCCTCCAATAAACTTCATTTGATGATTGAGAACAATTGCATCGTAATTTATCTCAAGAGTACTTGGCTTTGGGGTTTCCAAGCATAACTACTTCTTGGTTCAACATACCGCACATCAAAGTCTTTTAAAAGCAATTGCATCTGTTGGAGTTTTCTACAAAAAAGAAATAGTAGAATGGACCACTTGATCACTCGAGTTGTTCTTATTATTAAAAATGTACTAATTTCGCCTCCACCATATTTGATGAAAGCAATACCAAAAATTTGAGCCCACTTGCCAATGCCTCACAGTTTCATAGATTTCAGATTTGTAAGAACCTAACACTCAAGATTCTATTTTGAGAAGAAATTTTGAATACTGGATGCCCCCAATTGTCTCCAAATGTTATAAGTATGATTACAATCTCGTCATACATGAAGTCTCGTTTCCCTTTGTTGCCCACACAGTGTGCAAGAAGGGTTTTGAGACATATGTCTAATACACCTAAGATCATTAGTAGGTAAAATAGCACAAGCTACATTTCAGAGAAATAACCGAATATGCTTTGGTCTCTCCCACTTCCATAAATTTTTGAAAAATTGTTTAACATGTGCAATGTTGTGCCTCAACAGGCTCTCATATGCGGTTTTAGTTGAGAATTGGCCTTGTGAACTCCTTTCTCACAGAGGTGTTGCATCATCCAAATCACCTCTAGGGGTTTAATTTTGCAAATGTCAAGTACCATATTTGTCGACAGGTGACCTTCCAACTTGCAAGTATCCCAAGATCCATCCATAACCACAAAGAAACAAGCTTTGCTACTGCCTCGTATCAGTGTCCAGTTCGTACACAATTCATCAAAGGCCCCACCCTCTCCCAGACACCCAATTGTCATGCCAAAAATCAATATCCCACCCATGCCTACCTGCCAGAGCCCATTGCTCATCACATTATACCATCTGATTTTAATACCCTTCTAGATATTAGTGCCATTCCTACAATTATTTATGACAGGCTTGGCATTACTGCCACACTTATACTTGGACCAAATTGTTTGAACCCATGTCGTGTGCCTTTGATTGAGCAAATTCCATCTAGATTTGGTAATGAGGGCTAAATTTGTGCATTTCATCATTCGCAAGCCTAGGCCTCTTATCTGTTTTGGCCTACATAAACTCTCCCAACCAATCCAATGAACTTTCTTTGTTGTAGTAAAGTTTCCCTAGTGAGAAAATTTTCTACTATAATCCTGGCAAGTATACCAGTCGTATGTAGTACCGATAAATATTGAGTCGATCCCACATAAACTAAATTGATACTCTAAGAACCTTAATATTAATTGCTTGTAAAAAATTAAGGAATTAATTGTAACTAAATTAAGTAACAGAAAGTAAAGAGCACATAAAAGGTAAACTAAGATTACCAATGAGAGAACTTGGCAGGTTTTGTTTTCACTATATCATCCCTCAAATGCATAAATGAATCGTAAATCAATGTTTATCACTCACATTCCCATCACCTATATAAATACCCTTAATCTTAATCTCTTGCAAGTAAAGGACTAAGCTATTTGAGTATTAGACTATTAATCTTAATCCCTTAATCTCTCGCATTATCTAAAGTCAAATAACTCGCTTTAAGAAAAGGAGTTTAAGATGACCAATGAGCTTTACTCTTTCTTAAGCAATAAATCACATTGGGAGCTCTTCCCATTTTACAAGTTAAAATCCTTTCTCTCACTCATTCTACAAGTAAAACCCACAAATAAACATTAGGTTAATAACGTCAAAATATACAAGAGAGTTCAAACATAGTTACAAACAAAACCCTAATAAAAGAAAAGCCTAACCACCCATGGTGAGCATGATCAATGGAGGGGATACAAAAAATATGGTTTGAATAAGGTGACTAAAGGGAAGGAAATGAGCTTGGAGGTTCCTTGCGTAAACTTGGGTCTTATATCTCATAACCCATAAAAGATGCAATTGAGTTTTAAAAGAAACTCTTCTATTTGCAGACCGAGTGTTGTGTGGCCACAAACGAAAAATACCCTTCTCGGGTTCTAAGCATTGGGCAATGGGAGATTGGGCATTGGATACCGATGCTGAAATAAAAGAGACTTCCTTGCCTAGCGTATACGCACTGCTACAACACCACTTCAGCTTAAATTCCACTGACATTTTTCCAATCCTTCTAAAAAACATGTCTAAAGTTCAAATTCGTGATTTGATAAGTCAATGGTTAAATTTAACTAGATTGAATCGGATTTGATTTGATTATGTGTAGATTAGTTCACAGATCTAATTGGATTAATTTGGATTCCCAAATACACGGATCAATCTGAATTCATGAACACCCTTAAAAGAAAGTAGAAAGTAATACATAAACCAGTTCAATTATTTTCCTCATTATTATCCGAATCTAACTTTAAGAGAATGAAAAATGGTTCAAAATCTAGGTGACAGAAAATATGTTTGATTACATTTTAGTTTTGGAAGCATTTTCAAACAACAACTGAAAACAGAAAAAAGTTGTTTTCTGTATTTTAAAAAATTTAAGCTATGTAAAAACTTAATAAGAATATTGTAATTATAACAAAAACTGAAAAACTATATATAAATGTATTTTAAATTATATATATAAATATTTTATAATATTTTTACTAAAATTAATTAAATTTAATATTATTTTCCAAAAATAAAAAATATAAAGCAAAAACAAACATATTTTCAAAATATTGAAACCTTGACAATAAACGGTTTTCAGAAAACAAAAATAGAAAAAAAAAACATTTTATGAGAACAAATGCCACCCTACCATTCAATCAATGAATCAAATTCACTTCGATAGCTAGTCGAGGTAATATTGGAGATTTGATCTTGTACACTAAAGATTTATGTGTATTTTAAGAAATAAACATTTTTTACTCTTTTTTCCCCCAAATGTGAGGTCTACAAGAAAGGTTTAAGATCACAAAATTTAATTTTATATTGAAGAAGAAAATAAGATAAATCTTAAAAGTGATGTAACATTGTGTGATCTACTAAAAAATAGATTAAGATCATGAAATTTGATTTTTTATATAGATGTTTTTAGGGTATTTTATACATTTTCAAAACTAATAACTCCTTGAAACTATTACAATGTGAGAATTATTTATTAAGTTGATTTAAAAATGATATTTTTATTAATTTAAATTAGTCAATAGTTCGATTCATCTAAACATTTAAATATATTTTTAATATTGAAAATTGACAGCTTAAAATATAATATAAAATAGTAGAAACCCACTATAATTTAAATGAGTCATTACAATACTTCACTTCGATTGAAAAAAAGAAAGAATGGAAGTTACATCAAAGTATGAAAGACAAATTGGAGTGATATATGTGTGTGTTGGTGTATGAATTACACCTAATAATTCTTATGACTACAGAAAAGTAATTGCATGCAATGGTAATACGGTATTGTGTATTGTAGTTTATTAGGAAAGGAGGTTAGCTGCAACGTCTGATCTGGCAAGAGGAACACATATGAGACTGTGTTCTCTTGGAACTGTGAGACCAGCTCTCTCTTCCATGCTAACTTTGGCTTCATCACCTTTCAATATTTGTCCTTGTGAACCTACTACTTGCAGGTCAAAACATTGGATAAGAGATGCAAGAAATGTTGCCATTCCTGAAGTAGCCAAGTTCACTCCAGGGCACATTCTCCTCCCAGAACCAAATGGAAGAAGTTGGAAATGTTGACCCCTAAGATCAATCGGGGTCACTTCTCCTTCAGCACCCGTTTCTAAGAACCTCTCAGGACGAAATTCCAATGGCCTGTTCCAGTATTTAGGGTCTCTTCCTACGGCCCAAACATTGAAAAGTATCAATGCTCCCTCTGGGATCACACAGCCGTTAATCTCACACTCTGCCACACATTTTCTTTTGACCACAGGGAGTGGTGGGTGCATACGGAATGTCTCCTTCACTATGGCTCTAATGTAAGGAAGGTTTTGAATATCAGCTTCATCAATCAGTCTATCTTTCCCTACCACACTGTAGATCTCTTCTCTGGCTTTTTGCAACACCCTAGGATTGTTGATGAGTTCTGCCAAAGCCCAATCTGTTGCTACAGCCGTGGAATCTGTCCCTGCTGAGAAGAAATCCTGCACATCAAAGTGTATATTAGTTGCTAGTTGCTACAATATTTATTCATTCACTTTGTACATAATACAAGAATTTTTCTATTATTAAAAAGTATATTTTTAGTCTTGAATCTCTTGATATGTACCATGAAAGTTCCACCAATGATAAGGACTAATTCTGGTTATCTAATTTAATATAATAACATGTTAACAACTAGTATCTGTAAATGCATTGATAACCTCCTTTATTTAATATAATAACAGTTTGCTTAACCGAGGAAGGATCTTGCTGATAGTGATAGAATTTATATATTTTAAAGAGAGATTCAACAGATGAAAAAAGAGGTAGGAAACTTACGACAACAAGACCCTTGATCTGCTCATTGGTAATTTTGATCTCCATGGTCTCATCTTCAGCAAATTCAAGCAAAGTGTCAAGGAACACTCCACTCTGTTCACCCTCAACAACTTCTCCATTCTTTCTCCTTTTCACGATCTCTCTACGCTTCTTGATAACCCTTTCAATGACAGGGTCAAACTTGTTGAATATGTCATCGATCCTCTTCTCATACTTTCCAACCCTGAGCTTGTTCAAGGGCCAGATGAAGTTAGTGAGACTGTACTCTCCAAAAATCTTAACCGTCTCACGGGCCATGTCTCTAACCTCTTCAGCCTCACCCAACATCATCATAGAGATGGTGCTGTTTGTCCACTTAAGAAGCTCTTCAGAGACATTAAGGGGCTGTTTGGCCTCAGCACTTTGTGCGAGCACCTTGAGAACCTTGCGGATCTCTTGAGTCCTCAATGGCCTCAACTTGTTAACAGTGGTGGCGTTGAGAAGGTCGTTCATGATGAGCTTCCTGATGAACTTCCAGTAAGGTCCAAAGGGAACCATGGCCACAGAGTTGTCGTAAGTGAGACGCTTTATGGCAGAGGTTTGGAACCTTGTGTTGAAGGAAGAAGCCTCGTGGGTTTGAAGGAAGAGTTTGAACAACTCAGGGGTGGAGGCAACAACAGTGGGCATAGACCCAAAGTAGAGAGAGTACAAAGGCCCATATCGTTCGGAAAGACTAAGGAGAGAGTGGTGGAGAAGGGGTTTGTCCAAAAGGTGAAGGTGTCCAACAAATGGAAGACGAGGCTTTGGACTAGGAGGATTAGGAAGGTGGCGAAGGGCCTTCGATTTTGCACTCGGTGTGGGACGCAAGTGCAAAAACAAAGCTATCACAAGCAAACCAAGTGCAAGTTCCAGCAACATGGTGCTTAATGTGTTTGTTCAATTGTTTGAACTTCGCTAATAGGGTTGTTTGCAATCTTAGGAAGGGAAGTCCCAAGTCGGAGGAGGCTATGTAAGTGAGATATTTTTGGCCTGAGGAAACAGGCTTCCAATGCTTCCTTTTTATAAGCAACTAATACGGCTACATTTCTTGTCTTGTGGGCCTCCAAGAATTTTAATATAATTATTCCTAGAGTTTCCGTTTTTGGATTTAAAAGGACAACGACTTCGTTTGACATTTTTAATTTTTTATAACAATTGTCCTTGACTGAATTATTATTTTTCGTTTGCATACTTTTTTCTTATAAAAAGTCTACATAAAGATGAAAAAATATTATTATAATTTAAAATAAATGAAAAGTCTACTCGACTATTACACACCTAACCACGATTGTTTGTGGTCTAAGAAATCATGCCGCGCCATTTCCTTGATTTCGTTTTCTCGAGAAACCTCGTCAACAAAATGACGTGTCGTGAGAGTTGCTGGCAACAAGGATAAAAATCACCTATCCCGTGTTCCACCAATCTTAACGGCAGTTATAGCTCTGTTATTTTTCTCTCTGCTAAGGTTATCTTTTGTTTGTTAAATCTTTTCATCTCTTTTATCTTTCTAGATGGTTTGTTTAGTCACCGCAGAAGAGTATTACTTTTACAGTATCTTTCTCATTTACTCATTCCCCCTGCTATTGGGTATAATTTCTTTTATGTTTTCTATTTGAGCTTTCTCGCTCGCTCGTTTAGGCACCCCAACATATCAACCGGTAGAGGCGGATATAACTTCATTGACTCATAAATCACCGCGTGCAAGTATTGCATCTTTTTCAGCTCCTCATACCCAAACATGTGCCAACGCTGCGACTAGTGGACTGAACACTTTTGATTTCGTCGTGAATTTTTTTGCACATGTGTGGCCTAGAAGACAAAATCCAGAAGAACCAGTTAATCGCGGACAATGTCGTTTCACGTCCTACAAGAATGATACCAGTGACAACATCCCGGAGAAACCTGGTGGAGCTATCCCTTATTCTGATGAAATGTGATGGTAAATTTTCGTCCTGTGGTATGGGATTGAAGAACGAACAAGAGAAAAGTCGAAGAGAAAGCACTGTAACAGAGCCCACACGAACAATATCTGATGATAGGGGAACCAATAAACCCTAAACCCTAAACTCAAATAGAAAACATGAAGGGAATGATACCTAATGACAGGGGAACGAGTAAACAAGCAAGGTGTTGTAAAACTCTATACTCTTTGAGCGTGACTAAATGAACTAATAAAAAAGGTAAAAGAGAGGGAAAGATTTAATAAAGGAAAGATAACGGTAGAAGAGAGAAAAGTAACAACCACCCCTACATGTATTGCACTTGACTCAGGAGTAGTTAAGATTTCACATTTATGAAAAATAATATTTACCATAGGGTTGTGGATTTTGCCACGCCCACTAAACCTTATCAGTTAAAGGAAGGAGAAGTTGTAACAAGATTTTGTAAGTGAACCTACAAAAGGACGATGACTTACAATCAGTTTGACTGGCGAATTTGTTTACTTACGAAGAAACAACACATGTATCGTGCCCTCTTCTATCGAGAGGGGGTTAGCCGTGCTCTATATCAACAAGTTGTCTTTAAATTGTGGCTTGGTAGGTCACAACGTTACATCCACCTACTTGATTGAGGAACCGTCTAGATTCCACGTTCAAGAAAAATGACGTAGGTCTTGGGGCACGACGAGCCATACCCCAAATGACACTTAATAGTTTCAATTTCCTTGGTACACGAAATGCCGGGGTTTGTGTTTCGTCAAGAGACAAAACTATTTTTTTTTTTAATTTTCCAAATTTTACCAATTAAAAAATAATTTGCTGGACAAAAAATTTTTATACTTTCCCAAACTCATCCTTACATAAAGTAGAATGACTATTAAGAGATCTTAATATTGACATGAATTCATGAATTTTATTAAAGTGTCAAAATTTAATTGGCAGAGGATTAATACAGGACAGACAAGTGATTTTAATTCGACAAGTAGGTAGTAACAGTGTTTATAATTTCATGATAGAAATAATGAGGATTAATTTTAAGTGTAGCCAAACTTATTTTTATAAAAAACATAACTGTTTGTTTATTTGATTTTGTTTCGTAATCTCAGTTGCATTAAAAGTGATAAAAAATAGATTTACGTTTAAGGATAAAAATTCTAAGAACGTACATAATTTTGCTTAAAATTTTGTTTAATTGAAACCAATTTTATGAATTTAATTTTAAATTAAAAATTTTATAAACTCTTTTGCAAACATTTTTTTTTGTTTTGAATACAAAATTCACTTTGAATTTTGAAACACTGCCGGACTTGTGGACTTTGTAAATTGTAACGAAGAAATTTAACGGGAGATATTATTATATAGTTTCTGATAATTTCAGGTCGATTTTTATTTTAATATATGTTATGTAATTCACTTAATTTATGATAATATATTCTGTAACCCTTATAATAGTTTCTTCATATAAAGGACAGAGGAAAGGTGCATGTACTTGAAAAACCACAAATTGTCAAGTCAAACATGGCTGATGTTCGTATCATTATTTTAATTTCTACACAAAATTTATAACACTTTTGATTTCTATATATTTTTATCAATTTTAGTTGTTATTAGCAAGTAACATATACACGATCTCATTGTCCCATTAACAGTATCCAATCAAGAAGTTTGATGAAGTAGTGAAGTGATTTTTTCTTTATAAATTATTTTTTTAATTTCTTATCTACTATAATTGATTATGTCAACGTAATTGATGAAAAATTTAAAATATAGTTCAAAAAAATTATGCATGGATTTTTTTTACCAGATGTTAATTTTATTCATATTTGTTTTTGTTAGTCTTGAGAATTGAATTCAAGTTATTTCTTCACATTTCTCATTCCTAAACTAATTGAATCACCTTATATGTGATTTTATACCTTTATTTAAAAGTTATGCAATTGTTTTGGATTAATTATAGTATGAGTCATTTTGTGGAAATTTTTCTGTGTTTGTTTGGGAGATATGTGGATGATTTATTTCAAAAGTAATTAAACATCTTGCAAATGACTATTTAGGAAGATTATGACAAGAGGAGGTTTTAACTAATAAGGAATTGTGTAAAGTGTTAAGAAGAAATGGATCAACCAAAATGGAGATAAGCATTAGAGACAAAAAGAAATATTTTTGAGTCTGAAAAAAAAGAAGAAGCAACAAACATGACTGAAAAGGCCGTCGTTAGCTAGCTCGTAATTTAGTGTGGGACCGTTAAATTAATGGTTCTAAGAACCATTACAAATGTCTTTTCTATTGATGATGTGATAAATTGCTACTTTACCAATGTTAATGTTACATTGTTATTTGATAGTAAAAACTAAATTATAGAAAAATATATGGACAAAAAATACTAAAAATTTACTTAGACACTAAACGGAAAATTTTACAAAAAAATTAAGACCCAAAACATAATGATTGATTGATACTTATTTTAAAGATATTTCTTTACATTTCTCATTTCTTAACTTATTTAATCACCTTATATAAGATATTATACATTTATTTAAAAGCTATGCAGTTGATTTGGATTAATTATAGTATGAGTCATTTTGTGGAAATTTTTCTGTTTGTTTGTGAAATAAGTGATTGATTTATCTCAAAAGCAATTAAATATCTTGAAAATCACTATTTAGGAGGATTATGACAGGTGGAGGTTTTAATTAATGAGAAATTATATAAAGTGTTAGGAAGAAACAAATCAACCAAAATGGAGATAAACAGGAGAGACAAAAGAAATATTTTGAGTCTGCAAAAAAAAAAAAAAAAAGAAGCAAGCAACAACTACTGAAAAAACCATTGTTGACTAGCTTGTAATTTAGTGTGAGATAGTTGAACTAATGATTCTAAAAACCATTACAAATGTCTTATCTATTGATAATGTGAGAAATTACTACTTTACGAATGTTAAGGTTACATTGTTATTTGATAGTAAAAACTAAATTACAGAAAAATATATGTACAAAAAATACTAAACGTAAAATTTTACAAAAAATTAAGAGGTCAAAACATAATAATAATAATAAAAACTTCAGATACAAATCTTTGTCCTCACAAAATACAGTTTTATTTAGGGACAAAATCAATTCCTTGCACATACTATGAAAGGTATTTTCACATATAGAAAAGGGCACATTGCCCACTCTATTATAAAAATTTTTGTATTAAATGTGTAGAAAAACATTTAAATATATAATGTGTAGAAAAACATTTAAATATATAGGAACAAGAAATACCCTCTTTTGAAAAGAAAGAAAATATGAATAAATTGTATAACAAAGATTTAATTGATACTAGAGTTTCAGTATTACAAACTCGCATAAATCATCTAGAGGAAAAGGTAATTCTTTTAGAAAAACTAATAAAAGGGAAAACTAAAATAGATCTCCCAGAGTCCAGTTACTCAGCCGAACAAAATAACATGATGGGAACAATGGAATGTATCCCATTAGTTTGTAACAAACAACAACTAATAACTTTAAAGTATTAGTTAAACTAACTTTTCCAAAAATAAATAACAAATCATCGGTAGAAAAAACTATATAAGCATTATTAGATACAGGATGCTCAGAAACAGTTATATGTAAAACTATAACTCCACATCAAAACATGGTTAAAAGTAAACACATCCAAAAAACCAGAACAATGTCTGGTGAAATTATGATAAATGACGAAGAAGTTAACAATATTATTCTTCAATTTAGCACAAATTGTGATTTTTTTTGTCATAAAATTTTCATAAAAACAATGAGGGTAGAAAATTTAGTTCTCTCAAAACAAAATATGATAATTGACCTAGATTTTATTTTAGGTCAAAATAGGTCAGTTACAATAAACAAAGATTATGTTATGATAAGTGATAAAACACAGATGACACCTATAGTTAGTGATGATTCATTAAAACAAGATATTATCACTAATAATTGTAATTGTAAAAATTCAACATTCCTAGGTACATGCGACTGTACTACGGAACTCCCATACATATTAGACGAAACAAAAGAAAATTATTCTTCTTTATATAATATACTAGACAATACTGTTGAGGCTTTTTCCTCAATAAAAATTTCAAAATCCATAAAATTCGAAAACATTCAACAAATTTTTGATAGGTTGAATAAAAAAAACATAATAGGAGAAGATCCTACAAAATTTTGGGACAGATGTAACTTGTAAATTAGAAATATTAATCCAGACTTAATCATTAAAACAAAAGATATTCAATTTAATAATTGAGAACAAGAAGAGTGTCAAAATCACATACAAAATTTACTAAAACTAAAGGTAATATCACCTAGTGTTAATCCACACAGAAGTCCGACTTTTATAGTCAACAAATCTTCTGAACAAAAAAAAGGTAAATCAAGAATGATTTACAATTATAAAAGACTAAACGAAAACGCAGTAGATGATGTGTATTCAATTCCATCTAAAGATGTTTTAATAAACTGAATTCAAGATGCCAAATGATTTTCTAAATTCGACTTAAAAAATAGATTTCATCAAGTTAAAATGGATCCAAAATTAATAAAATGGACAGTCTTCTCTTGTTCTGAAGGTTTATTTGAGATATTGATTAAAGAAATAAATTTTATTAAAATTTTTAAATATATATTTAAAATTAAATAAAATATATTTTTGTCTCAAAATAAGTATTATATTTAATTTTTTAATCTCAAAATAATGAGTGTCATATTTAAGGTTTCAATATAATATTAATATTTTTCATTAATACTCCTAGTAAATATCGTTTTAATTTTTTAATGTAATATTGATAATAATATTTTTTTTGTAAAGTTATGACTCTCACCTATTTATTGGTTTTTTAACTCGCACGTGGTCTGTTTAGTTTATCCGCACAGTTTCTGCGGCACGTTTGTGAAACGTCGTACGGAATTTTTCACAACACCCCATTATTTCTCTTTATACCTTTCTATTACACGTTGAGAAAGTTTAACCTGAGAAAAAAATACACCTCTAGAATGGTATGCAGGAGAAATTATGGAGCGCAAGGAGAAATTTCTTAAGTATTATTACGTGTAGGATAATTCTCATTTTAAATAAGTTAAATAAATTTGACCCGTAAAATAAATAAATTTTTTAAAGAGTTTGTCATCGGCTTGTGAATCTCACCAACTATATATTTTAAAAATAGTTAAAAATTTTAATATTTTTTAAACTAACTAAACTATATTATACCACACAAAAAATATAAAATAATTTAAAATATTAAATATTTTCAATACTACAAGTCTAAAATATTATCATTTATAATAAAACATGTCATAATATTAATAAAAATTAATAATTTAAATAATAATTTTATCCTTTTAAACAGTTTATAATCAATTCTGTGAATTTATATTATATAATTAGCTCATAAAATCTATAAATTTTTCATATTAAACTCAAAATTTTTCTATAATTATATATTTAAAAAAAAAAAATTTAAAACTCACATAAGTTCGAACCAAGTAAATCACATAGGTTCGAACCAAGTAAATATACTTACATTAAAGTATATGTTTAAAATACAATTATTACATTGTCCAAAGTTTATCAATCAATAACTATTAAATATCTTTTGTTAAATAATAACCAGTTTTTATCAGTAACAATTTTATTTAAAAATAATTAAATTTTAATTAATTTTGTTTAATTTATTGAATAAAATTATTTCAAAAATTATTTTTAATTAATTGAGATTTAATTTTTAATGACTCTTTCTTATTTTTAATCAAGTTTTAATGAAGGTCACTTTTAAAAAAAACATTATTTTTAAATATATTTAGTAAAATTGAACTATATTAATTAACTTTCTTAATTAAAAAACATATTTATTATTCTTTCTTAAAACTTGATTTAGATAAGTGGATCCAAAACGAATAAAAAAATAAATTCTAAATTAATCAATATAAAAATAAGTATTAATTATGTTTTCTGAATCTATTGACTCACTGTATGTTTTTATGTGTGTGGAATTAACAAATTAAGAAAAATAATCAATATTTAGATCTAGATTAATTGATCCATTATATATATCAAAATAATTTTTAAATCATATGATTTGAATACTATAGAGTTCAAAGTTAATTTTAAATTAAAAAAATAACGTTAACTTTATTGTAAGAGCTACAATCAATTATTATTTTAAAATATATAATCAAATAGATCAAAATAAAATACTAAGATTAAAATTGATGAAAAGATATATAAGATAAACTAATTTGTAAAAATAAGGAGAGAAAGATAGATTGCATGATTAAATTCTTTACCAACAAAAAATAAGAAATTAATAAATAATATTTATCGATAAAATCAATAACATTCTATATTTTAGTGAGCTTTCTTTAGATTTTCTTGGAGAAACAAATGCATTTATTACAAGTACTATTACACTTATTTTTTACTTTATATTTTTAAATTAAATTTTTTATATTCTTTTTACTAAAATAATTTAAAATAATTTGAAATATCAGGTTTAAAAATATTATTTTAAAAGCTTTAAAATGAAAATTAAAAAGATTTTAAAAATAAATTTAAATAACAAAAAAGATACACAACACAAAAATAAAACACATAAAAAACAAAATGAAATACAACTTAATTTAAAAATATTTTAACTTGTGTATCTTTTTTGTGTTTGATTTTAAAAAAGAACTTTAAAATCTTATCATGTATTTTATTTTTACATTGTGTATTTTTTTCGTTGTTTTAATTTTTTCTAAATGCTTTGTAATTTATTTTTATTTTTATATTTTTAATTTAAATTTTTAAAAATCTTTTTACCAAAAATAACTTAAAAATAATTTAAAATATTAGGTTTAAAAATATTATTTAAAAAATATAAACTGGAAAATAAATTTAAAAATATTTTAAAAAATAAAATAACGAAATTTAACTTAAAATTTTTTTAAAATCATACTTAAGAAAAATATATGTACATAAAAAAAATTAAAAGGAACTTAAAACAAATTTAAAGAAACAAATCAAAACAAATTAGTCAATTTTTGAATTGTTTTAAATTTATTTTTATTCATGTATATTGTTTTAAATCATGAATTTTAAAATTAAAATTTTTTTAGTTAATTTACATTTAATTTTGTTTTATTATGTATTTTACTTTCATGTTGTGTATCCTTTTTCGTTGTTTTAATTTTTTTAAACGCTTTGTAATTTATTTTTCAGTGTATATTTTGAAGTTGAATATTTTAGATGTTTTTTACCAAAATAGTTTTAAATATTAGGTTTAAAAACCTCAATTTAAAAACTTTAAAATGAAATATAAATTACGAAGCATTTTAAAAAAATTAAAAAAAAAAATACAACATAAAAATAAAACACATAAAAAAATAACACGAAATACAAATTAACTTAAAATTTTTTTAATGTATTTTCTGTTTGAAATAATTTATATTTCATTTTATTTTTTTATGTGTTTTATTTTTATATTGTGTATATTTTTTATTATTTTAATATTTTTAAATGCTTTGTAATGTATTCTTCAGTTTAATGTTTTAAATTAAAATTTATAAACCTAATATTTTAAATTATTTTATCAAAGATTATTTAAAAATTTAACTAAAAAAATGTAAACTAAAAATAAATTCCAATGCTTTTAAAAAATTAAAACAACAAAAAAATATACACAATGTAAAAATAAAATACATAATAAAATAAAATATAAATTAACTAAAAAATTCTAAAAAAATTTTAACTTTAAAGTTATGATTTAAGAAAGTATATATAAATAAAAAATAAATATAAAAGGTTGAGTAGCGAAACAAATTTTTAAAAAGTGTCCTAAATAATTTCTTGTAGTCTTTTTACATAAAAAATAAATCATGTTGAGAAATTGGTTCTGCAGAAATCAATTTCTTAACATAAATAGTAAGTGAGGTAATTTATGTAAATAATATAAGGGTGAGTCATTTTGAAATATTTTTTCTTGTTGGCATATAAAAAAAAAGTTTAATTGGTATACACTATCAGTGTAAATATTTATTTTTACACTGATCGTATATACCAATTAAACTAATAAAAAGAAGCCTCAATCCAGAACTATCAATATATTTTTTAAATAATAATTCTTGTTTTTAGTTAAGGTATTCACAGATATTTTTTTATATAAAAAATATTTACTAAAATGACAGATTTTCACATTATTCAACTAAATAACCTATTTTATTATTTATGTTGAGGAATTGGTTGTCAGAGATCGAATTCCTTAACTTGATTTATTTTTTATGTAAAAAAGATATAAGAAATCGGTTGTTGGGCAACCAATTTATTATAGGATATTTTTTCACATGTTATCTAAGTCCATTATTTATTACAAATTTATTTTTTATTTATGTATATTGTTTTAAATCATCAATTTTAAAACGAATTTCTTTTAGTAATTTTTATTTTATTTTATTATGTGTTTTATTTTTATCTTGGGTATCTTTTTTTGTTATTTTAATTTTTTTAAATGCTTTGTAATTTATTTTTTATTTTATATTTTTAAGTTAAATTTTTAAAAAATTTTCCCAAAATAATTTGAAATATTAGGTTTAAAAATCTTAATTTAAAAACATTAAACCGAAAAATATATTACAAATATTATAAAAACAATTTAAAATAACAAAAACGATGTACAAGATAAAACTTAAACACATAAATGAGACAAATTTAAAAATTTTTAAGTTAATTTTATTTCATTTTGTTTTTTATGTGTTTTTTTAAAAACTTTAGTGTTTTTTAAATGTTCTGTAATTTATTTTTCTATTTAAATTTTTTATAGTAATACTTGCAAACCTAATATTTAAAATTATTTTGGTAGAAAGCATTTGAAAATTTAAATTAAAAAATATAAACTGAAAAATAAATTACAAAACCTCTTAAAAAATTAAAATAATAAAAAAATGCACAACATAAAAATAAAACACATAATAAAATAAAATATTAATTAAGAAAATAATTTTAGTTTCAAAATTCATGATTAAAATAACATATATAAGTAAAAAAAAAATTTAAAAAATTCAAAAAATAGACTAAATTTTTTTCAAATTTATTTTCTTAAATTTATTTTAATTTATTTTTAATTTTTTATGCATATAGGTTTTTCTAAAGTTTGATTTTAAATTTGTTTAAGTGCATTTTAAATTTATTTAAGTGCATTTTAATTTATTTTTCAGTGTAAAATTTTTAAAATAAGATTTTTAGATCTAAAATTTTAAATTATTTTTGAGTTGTTTGTGCAAAAAGTATTTAAAAAAATTAACTTGAAAAATAAAAAATAAAAAATAAATTACAAAGTTTAAAAAAAATTGAAACAACAATGAAAGATACACAAAGTAAAAATAAAAATAATAAAATTTTAAAATTATTCTATAAATAAAACATAGAAAAGCTACACATTTTAAAGGTTTTTAAAGTTAAAATTTGTATTTTATTTTACTTTTTATGTGTTTATTTTTATATTTTGTATCTTTTTTGTTATTTTAATTTTTTGAAAATTCTTTGCAATTTATTTTTCAATTTAAATTTGTTAAATTATGATTTTTAAACCTAATATTTAATTATTTTAAAATTATTTTGATAAAAATTATTTAAAAAATTTAACGTAAAAAGTATATAAATAAAACACATAATAAAATAAAATATCAAATAAATTAAAAAATTTTTAATTTTAATTTTAAAATTGTTGATTTAAAATAATATATATAAATAAAAAATAAATTTAAAAAAATTGACTAAAAATGCAAATTTGAAAAAAAACACCTTATAAGAAATTGAGTCTAGCAACATATTTCTTATAAGTTTTTTTCATAAAAAAAATTACGTTAAAATTTTGGTTCCTAGCAATGAATTTCTCAACATGAATAATAAAATAGGTTATTTGGACAAATAATGTGGGGGGTAGTTCATTTTGGTAAATTTTTTGGTATATATAAAAAAAAACTATTCATGATTGTTTTGGTTTTGATCGTAAAAGTCATCTTGTGACACCCTTCTACCCCAAACACTTTATTCATTAATTAAAAAAAATAAAAAGAATTTGTTCATTTGAAATAGTAGACTTTACCTTTATGTAAAATGATTCACATTTCCCTATATACACTTCTTTTGAAAAATTATAATATAATAAAACATAGCATATAAGGAAATACATTAGGCTTTACAATTGAGCTTTATAAGATTTTTAATTACTAAAACTCATTGAAATATTGAATAATTTATCTTTATAATCGAAAATATTAAATAATTCTCCTTAACCCAATGTCACACCTAAGCAGAGCATTCCAATGGAAAGGTAAAGAAAAGTCGAATCATTCATCACCAACAATATCATTATGATCTTGTACACCTGAAAATGATGTTCAGCCCAAACAAAATGCAACAACAAATAGCAAGGGTTGATAATATCTCTCACGCATATTAAAATACATATAAAGAGAATGAGCAGTCAACTAAAGTACAACAAATGACAAAGATTACACATCTACACGCATAAATACATTCATGTTAATGATGCTCATGCATGTTCTCTCAAGTACACGCCTAAAGCGGTCATCTTTTCTTCCAATAACATGTAGGTACAACCATCTTACCCTAGGTTCACCCAAAGTGAATTATCTTCTATGTCAGTAATATATAGGTGTAATTGTGCAATGCAAAACAACCCAAGAAGACATGTCTAGAGCACCACATAATGGACAATCCTTATAAAACTTCTTCGACTGTCATGTTCATGCGTCATGTCATCCACAACATAAATCATAATATCAAAATTTAATCATGTTATCACACTCCACCCTTAACCACAACTGACATGGAATCTCGTCAGACACACCCTGACTATCATCATCAACACATTATGCATCCAACTGAAATCAAAATTAATATCACATATTGAAACAAATCCCTAATTCACACCTCAAATGACTTTCAAACATTCAATCATCCACGACACTCATAATTATAAGATACATCAGACATCTAAACATACGAGTATGCAAAAAAATACTTAAGCACTGCTAGACAAAGTCTAGACTTCATAAATGATTAAGCAATTCAAAGTTCACACATTGTTCAACACCAACTTAGACTTAACTCTTAGTATAAATAAGCTCTTCAACACAAATTATCTAAAGTAAATATTCTCATGCACATAATATCACTTATAATATTGAATATATTCACTTTCTCACATATATACGTAGGATTATTATATTCATAGTTCACCACAATATTTTCAAAGTTTTGAATATTTCTTCCCTCATTTTCTAATAAGTCCCTATGACCTTTGTGGAGTGTAAACACGATATCTAGAGATTTATTAATCTTATAATGTTGTTTCTGATCTATTTTAAAATTTAGGACATTTATATACAACTCTTATGTTGACCTCAAGAGCTAAAACAAAATTTTACTATGTTAAAACTTGGAGGAAACATGAACTTATCGCTTAAAGCTGACAAATCGACTTCGATTGCTAATATGCTTATAACTTGAGATCTAGGTATCTTTTTGGGGTGAAACCAATGTAATTAGTTAGATAAAATCTAGGGCTAAAACTTTCATGAAGACTACGAAACCTAATAAGATAGTCTAGGTTACCTTGTAGGGCTCACAACATACAAATTATGTTTCGTGCCCTGGATGAAAGACTCAACTTCTAACTCTCATAACTTAGTCAATTCTTAACATTTATATGTGATTATTGAGCATAAAATGTAGCCACAAATGTATATTTTCTAAAATAATAAATGAAACTCAATTTGGTTAACCACACAGAAAGGTAATATAAAAACATTGAGATATGTTCATACGCAAATTTTCATATAATGAGTATTCAACTTATAAGGTTCCTAAAATATAATTCTAACTTCAAACCCTCAAACATTCTACTTTTTTATCTCTTTTGTTTATTATATTCACTCTCTACCATTGAAGAGATAATAATTCATTTTCCATCAATCCTCTCAATAGAAGAAAATATCAACACCTAATGCCTAATCCTTTAGGTATAGAAAATAGTTCAAATAATAGAGCAGTTACTCAACTATCTTGTTAATCAATAATATAATTAAGATATTCACTGTTTAATAATTAGTAGCATTCATAGAAATAAACAAACTAATCATTCGCATAAAACACATGAAACTTTAATCCTTAGGAAGACTTAGTGTTCACCTTCACTACCTTATTTCTTATATAGAACCCAATTTTAACATATGAGACTAATCAATATTATCCATTACTTTATTCAAGGGTACTAATCTCTGAGGTATAAAAAGGAAAAACCTTCATGTCAACATAATTATTACACCCAAATAATCTGATAGGGCGCATGTACTCCCACAATCCAACAAAATAAATTAATATACACATATAATAATTATTCCCTGGGTATCAACCACACTTGAATCTCAATTTTTCTTATGTCTCATTCAAACATATCTTTAATTAAAAAAATAAATTATTACATTAGACCAAACACATATAAATTCTAATTTGGAAAACCATTCCATTGTATAAATACAAAACTCCAATTATATATGTCCATACAGTCATGCAAAAAACATGTTATCGACACTCACTACGGATGTTCATAACTCTTCAATAGGATACATGCAACATTGAAACCTATCGAAGCTTACGATTGCTTCACTACCCATTTACGCTACACATGCTACATGACATAGAATTTCTCACCCCCCCTTTACCTTGAAGGATGATCCTGATTGTGAAGATGTAACCTCAACTCTCCAAAGACTGCTCCTTAAACTTTCTTGACAAGATTTCTTCTGCAGCTTTCTCTCCCATATCCAAAGTCATAAATGTGAACTAAAGTGCAATACTTAGACCCCTGATTTTACCCTAACTTAACCCTTTGTTGGGCTTCTAAAATCAAGCCCAAACTTAACCTCTCTTACTATTTACACCTATATTTATTTATAAAATCAATCCTCAATTTATTTTAATAAACACAAACAGTAAATTAATTTAAGCTTGTTAATATAAATTAAATTTTTTATTAATATATTATTTTTCTAAAAAATGGGATGTTACAACTTTCCCTATCTTAAAAAAAAAAATCATCCTCGAATTTTATGCGTAATGAAAAGCTCTAGAAAAGGCTCCTTAATTTTGCTCTCTAGCTCCCCAAGTGGTGTTATCAGTCCTTACTCAATTTCTTCCTTTTAACCAGTTTAACCCTTTAATCTTCAAGTCTTGCTAGTAAGGTCTCAAAATTTAGTCCTCTTTTAGCATGATAGCAGCAATCATAATTATAGTCCTTAAGAAATCTTAACCACCTCTTATGGAACATGTTCATCTCCTTCTGATCAATCAGATACCTAAACTTTTATGATTGTTAAATGCCTCAAATCTAGAACTATACAGGTAAAGGTTCAATGACTGAAAGGTAAATACTACAATGGTTAACTCAAGATCAAGGATAGGGTAGTCATTCTCATGGGTTTTGAACTTCCTATGAGCATAAGATACCACTTTACCCTCTAGTGTTAAGACTCTACACAAACCCATATTGGATGCATAGTAAAACACTACGTAAGGCCTCTTAAGGTTAGGTAAACTTAAGACAAATGACAGAGTTAACTTCTTCTTAAGGGGTTAGGATCTACTCTCAAGTTAACATCCCTCACAAGTCAACTTGGTTAAAGGTAAATCTAACTTGAAAAACCATTTATGCACCCCTTGTGAAAATTCTTGGACTCATTCACAAAAGTTGGTCTCCCAAGGTGACACACCAAGTCTCACAACTATTCTTCTAGTAATTACCTTAACCCTTCTTATTTTCTTAAATTCAACTAGCTCTAAGGGAGATGTCCTATAAAATATCACATGTATGAGTTCAATTGTAAGCACAAGGTCTATGGAAAATTCTATATGACATTTTTGTGGTAACCTAAGTATAACCTCAATGGATACTTTAGGAAAATCACTTAATATTGCTATCTTACTTACAATTGCTTTAGTTGCATAATCTAAAAGAGCTAACGTCATCTACACTCAAACATTTGCTCTCTAGGTTCTCTAACTTGATTGGTAATCAAAAGACCTCACTTACACTATCAACATATTATCAAAGCAAGTTAACAAACTAGACATGGTTGGAAGGTAATCAATTCGTATCAACAATAGCAACTAGTTGACTAAGAGGCAAACGAAAAAAGTTAACTATAAAATGTCTATCAAACTCAAAACAAGTCAAAGCAAAAGATTAATGTTGGAAAAAAATCACTTTAAAGAACTAGCACAATTGTTTTTTTACTATAAGAAGAAGATTAGCAATGTAAAGAAGGAATTAAACGAGTCATTTAGAATGGATAAGAGAAAACAAATTGAAAAGAAGTTCAAACATAAGTTAACAAAGTGATCATTAAAGAAGACACATCTACTTTACTTTTATCATTTAATAAAGACACATATATGCAATCAAGTAAGCAAAGATGATTGCCTCAAGTCTTGATTTTTCATTTAGCATAATGTCCAATTCACATTGCACAAAGTGTTGACAGATAAGGATTTATGGTGTAACAACAACCAAAACACTCAACTAACACGATCACAATTTTAAAATGGCTAATCTCTAAGGTACTAATCTCTAAGATATAAAAAGGGAGAACCCAACTTTAACACATGAGACTAATCAATATTATCCATTTCTTTGTTCAAGGGTATTAATCTCTAAGGTATAAAAAGGGAAAACATTCATGTCAACATAATAATTACACCCAAAAAATCCGATAAGGCATATGTACTCCCACAAGCCAACAAAATAAATTAATATACACACTTAATAATTAGTCATGAGTATCAATCACACTTGAATCTCAATTTTTCTTATGTCTCATTCAAACACATATCCAATTAACAAAATAAATTATTACATTAGACCAACCACACATAAATTCTAATTTGGCAAACCATCCCATTATATAAATACAAAACTCCACAATCATGCACAAAACATGTTATCAACACTCGTTGTGAATATTCATAACCTTTCAATAGCATACTTGCAACATTAAAACTGTCGAAGCTTACGAATCACTTCATCACCCATTTACTCTACACATGCCACATGAAAGACAATTTTTCACCCTCCTTACTTCAAAAGATGATCCTGATTGTGAAGGTATAGCCTCAACTCCCCAAAGGTTGCTCCTCAAACTCCCTTGACAAGGTTTCCTGTGCAGCTTTCTCTCCTACTTCTAGACTCATAAACTTGAACTAAAGTGCAACATTCAGACCCCTAATTTTACCCTAACTTAACCCTTTGTTGCGTTTCTAAAATCAAACTCAAATTTAACCTCTCTTACTATTTACACCTACATTTATTTTATAAAATCAATCCTCAATTTATTTTAATAAACACAAACAGTAAATTAATCTAAGCTATTAATATAAATTTTATTTTTTATTAATATATTATTTTTCTAAAAAAAGGAATGTTACACATCTAAACTAAACAAAAGAATTAAATGCAGTTTGATTTGAAAGTATTATAAAATTTGAAACAAACCAAATAAATCGTAATGGATTTGGGTTTGAAAATATATGTTATTAAGTGCTTGTTTGACAACATTTTTATTAAACTGTTATAAGTATTTTAGTTTTTAAAAATAATTTTGGTTTTTTAGTTTATAAAAACTAAATAAGGAAACAATTATAAGTAGTTTTGCTTCTTAGTTTTATGTTTTTATTTTAAAAACATAAAATACGATGATAATTAAGTTATTTTTTGCTTTTCCTCAATGATATTTTTATAAATATGAACAAGTTTTTTTCATTTTCGCATCTTAATAACCGTTTTCAAACAACACTTAACTAACAATTTTTTTCTTCTTCTAGAAAACAGTCATTGGAAACTATTTTTCAAAAACTAAAAAACAAAATCAAATCAATCATGACATAAGTATTGTATTGTATGATTTCTAATACTTCTAATAATGCTCAAATAATTTGTTTTACTTTAAGAATTTTTTAAATGTTAATTTACTGAAAATCATCTTTAATTCAAAACTACTTAAAAAATAAAATTTTATCACATATCTAACTATTAGAAATTATAATAGTGAAATGACCATTACTTATTTCCTGCATAACTATGTTTTAAAATAAATCATGCTATGTCTTCTAAACTAGACATTATCTGAAAAGAAAATAGGAATTATGTATATTATGGTTTGATTTGGTTTTCAAATTGAATCTCATGCAATTTAAAAATTTCATAAACTAAACAAACCCAAATAATTTTGGTTTTTTATTGGTTTTGAGTTTTTTATCGAATTTTGGATTTTAATCTGAGTTGGTTCAGTTTTGAACACCTCTATTTTTATTGTTCTTATTTAACTAATTATTAATCAGTAACAATATTTATTTAAATATAATTAAATTTAATTAATTTTATTTATTTATTGATTATATTATCTGAAAAATATTTTTAATTAATTGAGGTTTAATTTTTAACAATTTTTTTCTTATTTTGATTAAGTTTTAACGAGGTCACTTTTAACAAAACATGATTTTTAAATATATTTAGTAAAATTAAATGATATTAATTAACTTTCTTAATTAATATAAGAATTAATTAAGTTTGTTTTTAATTATTCTTTCTTAAACTTGATTTGGATAATGAAAAAATAATTGTAATTATAAAATCACCAAGGTTGTTACATCATTAAACTTCTAGCATACACACGCACGGATGCACACACGAATGCATAATGAAAATAAATTTGATGTTTCTCATTAATTATTTAATAACACTTTTCTCTTGTTTGCTTTAGTCACTTTAGTTTTAAAGGACGTAAAATGCACAAAAATATTTAATTAAATTTTTTTTTGGAGTATGTGATCATACGATGAAATGCACAAAATTTTAAAACACTAAAATACTCATTTTGGAGTGTGTGGTCATATGACGAAATGAAATTTTAAGTACGTACAGACTAAAAAAGATATAACTATATAAGCTCAAATTGTAATTAAATATTAAAAGCACTAAAATAAAACTTTAATGTCTATTTTAGGAGCATTTCTTTTGTCACCTACATATTTTTCTTCCACTTACCAAGTTGAAAAATACCGAAAATTTCCTTTATTCACTTTTTTTGAATTTTTATTACGAATGATGGTGTGGTAGGAAAAAAATTTAACTTATGAATTTTAACTTCTTAATGTTATCTGCATAGGTTTATTTTGTAATAACAATGCAAAAGTTAAAATCTAACTTCTTAATGTTGTCCATATAGGTTAATGCACGCAAAAGTTGTAAGAGTAATTATTTAACTTACGATGATGTTGTTCGTAGAAAAAAAATTGCGTGTGGATGATGTTTTCCATGACAAAACAAATTTGGAAAGTTAACTCTTGAAAGATATAGTTCTCATTAAAAAAAATTGATATTTAGCTTGCGGATGATATGGTCCATAATAACATGCTTTTGGATTTTTTTTTTTCATTTTTGGATCTATTTGTTGGGTATTGAGCTTCTTTCCTATGTGTAGAAAATGCTCAAATCGATAAGCCCACTTGATATCTTATTTTAAGTTAAGTGGAGAAGGTGTTTTGAAACAAGAGAGTTGAATAAAGAGAAAGAGAGACAACAATAGTGAAACACACCAATTGTTTTGAGAGAAAAGAAGAGTGATAACTATTGGAGAGACAAAACTATTCTCGTCTTTACACAGAACAACAATAGTAAATTCTCCACTGCAGATTTGTTTACCGTTGGATCAGACTGATTTTTGGACAGCACGTTCAAAATGTATGTTGCTTCATTCTAACCGTTCGGATCATTGAAAAGACATCTGTGTTGGAAGATATTCAGTTCTTATGGCAGCAATGTGTTTGGGGGTCTTCATCTTCCCTGTTCTCTATTTGTAAGCTTATTGCTTTATTGATGTTGACATTGATATTATTGTTGACACTTGATTAAGAATCTTTTGTACTTTTTATTGATAATAGTGAAGCTATTTCTTTGGTCTGGACGACCCGTGGTTTTTACCCTTGCTTTGATTGGTTTTTCACGTTAAAATTTTGGTGTCTTATTCTAAAAAGAGTGGTGATTAGTTAGTTTTATATTTTGTTATTGCTCCTCATAGATTTTTGCAAGATAGGGGGGATTTATTTCTGCTACTTTGTTTACATTTGTTACAAATTTATCTTATTGCCCCCATCAGAGTGATATTAGAGCTCTTTGGTTTTAGTCTAGGGACTATTTGACTTGCTTGAATGATGGAGGCAAATACAAAATTGGTTGCCTTGAATGACACTAATTATCACTTGTGGAAGGGCAACATGAAAGACTTGCTATTTGTGAAGAAAATGCATATTCTTGTTTTTGCTACTCAGAAGCTAGATTCTATGTCTGAAGAAGAGTGGGATTTTGAACACCAACAAGTATGTGGTTTTATTCGGCAATTTGTAGAAGACAATGTTTATAATCACATTGCTAATGAGACACATGCGAGAATGTTATGAGAGAAGATTGAGTCCTTGTATGCTTCTAAATTAAGGAATAATAAATTGTATTTGTTGAACTATTTGATGAATTTGAAGTACAGGGAAAATTCTTCTATTTCATATCACTTGAATGAATTTCAAGGGCTCCTAGATCAGTTATCTGGTATGAGTATCAAATTTGATGATGAAGTTTTGGGACTATGGCTACTGAATACTCTACCTGAGTCTTGGGAGACATTTCGGGTTTCTATTACAAACTCAGCCCCTAATGGTGTTGTTTCTTTGCAAGCGGCAAAAAATGGTGCTCTTAATGAAAAGATGAGAAGGAAGGCACAAGGTTCTTCATCTCAGCCTGAAGTACTTGTCACTGAAAATAGGGGCACAAGTCAAAGAAAAGAACTGAAAGGAGGTAGAGAAAAAAGCAGGAGTAAGTCCAAGTCCAGATACAAGAATGTGGAGTGTCACTATTGTCATAAGTCGGGGCATATACAAAAATATTGTTTTTTGATAAAAAAGGAGAATAAAGATAAAAAGGGTAAGTAGAAAGAGAAGGATCATGATGATGATAATCGTGTTGCTACTGCTACTTGTGGTGACCTTGTTAATCTCCATAACAATGAATTAGTTAATCTTGTGTCAAATGAGAGCATGTGGATAGTTGATAGTGGTGCTACGCTGCATGTTACACCAAGGAAGGAGTTCTTCACATCTTATACTTTTGGTGATTTTGGAGTATTGAAGATGGGTAATGATGGTGTGTCTTAGGTGATTGGTGTTGGTGATGTTTACCTGCAAACCAACATGGGAGTGCAGTTTTTGCTCAAAGGATTAAAACATGCTCCTGATGTTCGTTTTAATTTGATCTCTGTGCAGATGCTTGATGATAGTGGTTATGATAATCACTTTTGGTTCTGGAAAGTGGAAACTCATCAAAGGTAACTTGGTTGTGGCTAGAGGGGAGAGGATTTCTAAACTATATTGGAAACAAGCTTTGGTTACTAAAGATAGTGTGAATGTCGTAGATATGGAGGCATATTTGTGGCACCGAGGGCTTAGTCATATTAGTGAAAAAGGGTTAAATTGCTTAGTTAAAAAGGATGTTCTTCAAGGGCTAAAACATGTAGAATTGGAGAGATATTCTCATGGCATGGCTGACAAGCAAACTAGAGTATCCTTCAAGAAGCATCCTCCCTCAAGGAAGTCAGAGTTGTTGCAATTGGTGTATTCTGATGTTTGTGGTCCATTTAAGGTAAAATCCTTTAGTGGTGCACTTTATTTTGTTACCTTTATTAATGATTGTTCCAGGAAGCTATGGGTTTATGTCTTGCAGAGAAAAGACCAAGTGCTAGAGAAATTTAAACAATTTCATGTTTTGGATGAAAGAGAGTCAGGCAAGAAGCTGAAACGTATTCGTACTGACAATGTTGGTGAGTATTGTGGACCCTTTGATGTTTATTGCAAACAGCATGGTATTGCACATAAGAAGATCCCTCCTAAAACTCCTCAGCTAAATGGTTTAGCAGAGAGGATGAACAGGACATTGTTTGAGAGAGTGAGATGTATGCCCTCAAATGCTAAATTACCTAAGCATTTTTGGGGTGAGGCATTGTATACAGCGGTGCATGTTATTAATCTCACTCCTACTATTATTTTGAATAGTGAAGTTCCAAATAAAATTTGGTTTGGAAAAATGTGAGTTATGATCATTTGCGTGTCTTCGGTTGCAAAGCGTTTGTTCATATCCCAAAGGATGAAAGATCCAAGTTGGATGCGAAGACAATGCAGTGCATCTTCATTAGTTATGGTGAAGATGAATTTGGCTACAAGTTCTATGATCCTATTGAGAAAAAGCTTGTTAGAAGTCGTGATGTACAATTCATTGAAGACCAAACCATTGAAGACATTAATAAGGTGGTGAAGAGTACACCCGAAAAGGATAGAAATCTGATAGATGTTGACCATATGCAATCGCCTAATCACGATCTAGAAGGTAGTGTTGAACATGGTAAACAACAAAACGATGGTGTTAATCAACAACTTGGAAATGAATTAGATGTTCATATTAATGATGACCAGGAGGAGCATGAGAGATCACCTGATGAGAATGTTTATCATGTACCTGAATCTTCTCAAGCCCAACTCAGGAGATCTAATAAACAGAGACAACCATCTACCAGCTATTCTTCTGATGAATATGTGAATTTGACTGATGGTGGAGAACCTGAGTATTTTGAAGAGGCTTTAGAGAGTGAAGAAAAGCAACAATGGCTGGATGCAATGGAAGATGAGATGAAATCCTTGCATGATAATCACACTTATGACTTGGTGAGATTGCCTAAGGGTAAGAGGGCATTAGAAAACAGGTAGATATTCAGGGTGTAACATGAGAATGATTCTATGTCTCCAAGGTATAAAGCTAGATTAGTGGTGAAAGGCTTTAGACAGAGAAAGAGTGTTGATTTCAATGAGATTTTCTCACCTGTGGTGAAGATGTCATCCATTAGAGCAGTTTTGAGTTTGACAACTACTCTTGATTTGGAGGTAGAGCAAATGGATGTGAAAACTGCTTTCCTTCATGGTGATTTGGAGGAAGAAATCTATATGAAGCAACCAGATGGTTTCCAGGTTAAAGGCAAGGAAAGATATATGTGTTGACTGAGAAAGAGTCTATACGGTTTAAACCAAGCTCCGAGGCAGTGGTATAAGAAGTTTGAGTCTTTTATGTGTGAGAAGGGATACAAGAAGACTACTTCTGATCATTGTGCCTTTGTTAGAAAGTTTTCTGATGATGACTTTATTATCCTGTTATTGTATGTTGATGACATGCTTATTGTTGGGAAAAATGTTTCTATTATTAATAGGTTGAAGAAGCAATTGGGCAAGTCATTTGCCATGAAAGACTTGGGAGCTACTAAGCAGATTCTTGGTATAAGAATCATCCGTGATAGAGAGAAAAGAAAGTTATGGCAATCACATGAACACTATATTAAAAGGGTGTTGCAGAGATTCTAGATGGAAAAAGCTAAGGTTGTTAGCACTCCTCTTCTGGTTCATTTTAAACCGAGTATTAAACAGAGTCCTTCAAATGAAGCTAAAAAATTAGACATGGAAAAAGTTTCTTATGCTTCTGCAGTAGGTAGTTTGATGTATGCAATGTTGTGTACAAGACCTGATATTGCTCATGCTGTTGGTACAATTAGTAGGTTTTTGTGAAACCTAGGTAGAGAGCACTTGAGAACTTTGAAATGGATTTTGAGGTACCTTCATGGTACTATTGATAAGAAGATTTGTTTGGGAGATGATAAGTCTATTTTGGTGGGCTACTCAGGCTTAGATATGGGTGGAGACATTGATTCCAGAAGGTCTACATATGGTTATTTGATTAAGTTTGTAGGGGGAGTTGTGGCTTGACAATCTAAGTTGCAAAAGTGTGTTTCTTTATCTACTACTGAAGCATGCAAGGAGTTGCTATGGTTGAAGAAATTATTGCAGGAGCTTGGTTTTGTGCAAGACAGCTATCCATTACTCGTTGACAATCACAGTGCTATCCATCTTGGTAAGAATTCAAATTTCCATTCTAAGTTCAAACATATTGATGTACGATATCATTAGATACGTAATGTTTTGGATGCTAAGTTGTTGGAGCTGGTTAAAGTTTATACTGATGATAACGGTGCTGATATGATGACTAAAGCACTGCTAATAGGAAAGTTTGAAGTCTGTTGTGAAATCGTCAGTTTGACGGTTCTCTCCACATAGTTGTGAGGGGGAGATTTGTTGGGTATTGGACTCTCTTTCTATGTGGAGAAAAGACCCAAATTGAGAAGCCTACTTGATATCTTATTTAAGTTAAGTGGAGAATGTGCTTTGAAAAAAGAGAGTTGAATAACGAGAAAGAGAGACAAAAATAGTGAAACACATCAATTGTTTTGAGAGAAAAGAAGAGTGAAAGTTTTGGAGAGACAAAACTATTCTCATCTTTACACAATACAATCGTAAATTCTCCACTTCAAATTAGTTCACCGTTGGATTGGGATGATTTTTGGACAATACGTTTATAATGTATGTTTCTTCATTCTGACCGTTCGGATCGTTGAAAAGACACCTGTGTTTGGAGATATTTAGTTCTTATGGAAACAATGTGTTTGGGGGTCTTCATCTTCTCTGTTCTCTATTTGTAAGCTTATTGCTTTATTGGTGTTGGCGTTGATATTGTTGTTGACACTTGATTAAGAATCTTTTGTACTCTTTATTGATAATAGTGGAGCTATTTCTTCGATCTGGATGACATGTGGTTTTTACCCTTGCTTTGAGATATTCTCCACGTTAAAATCTTTGTGTCTTATTCTAAAAAGAGTGATGATTAGTTAGTATTATATTTTGTTATTGCTCCTCATAGATTCTTGCGAGATAGGGAGATTTATTTCCACTTCTTTGTTTACATTTGTTACAAATTTATCTTATTGCCCCATCATTATTAGTGGGAGATAACTAAACTCACCTACATATTGTGGTTCATAATTGGACATATTTTGGTTCATAATTGGACAGATTTTGATAAATATGAATCAAATGACCCAGAGACAACCTAGAAACACTTACGAATTAGATGATTCATAATAATTAAGGTTAACTATTACAGATTACATGATCTGTAATACATTTTAATTTCACTTATTATTAATCAATTAGTTGTAACTTTTATTACACATGCCTATAAATCAATGAGTCTGTATCAATATTTTTTTGTAACAATAGACTATCTGAACTAAAAACTATCAGATTTTAACTTTTCTAAATAGGTGATAGGATGACTCATATTGTTATAAACAACTACGAATAATGAAATTTGTTGACATTAAAACAAAAAATGAATAATGTACTCATATCTACACTAAACCTATAATCAGATTTACCCTAACATATATAAAGCAAGAATAAAATTTTTTAACAAAAAAAAGAAGTAAACTTACGTCAATGGAAAAAAAGAGACGAATTTCAAAGAAAAGCAACTTAATAGGATGATTCGGTAAAGAGATTAAATGTTTTAACTTATGAATTTTAACAATATGAATTACAACTTAATAGGATGTTATAGTAGAAAAGAAAAATTAACCTATGATTTTTAACTTCTTAATGTTTTCTGTATAGGTTGACGTTGTAAGGACAATGCAAAAGTTAAAATCTAACTTCTTAATGTTGTCCATATGGGTTGATGCATGCAAAAGTTACAAGAGTAATTATTTAACTTAAGATGATGTTGTTCATAGAAAAAAAGATCATGTGGATGATGGTTTTTCCATGAAAAAACAAATATGGAAAGTTACCTTTCAGAAGTTATAGTCCTCATTAAAAAATTTGTTATTTAGTTTACAAATGATATGGTCAGTAATAACACGCTTTTGGATATTTCTTTTTTTCATTTTTTGGATCTATTGGTTTGGAGATAACTAACCTCACCCAGATTGTGGTCCATAATTGGACAAATTTTGATAAATACAGCCCAACTTATCTGAGACAGCTTAGAAATACTTACAGATTCGGTAATTCATAATAGTTGAGGTTAACTTTTACAGATTATCTGATATGTAATACATTTTAATCTCACTTGTTACGAATAAGCTCCTATATAATTCCTATTACCCATGCCTACCAAGCAATAAGTTTGTATCAATATTTTTTGTAACAATAGACCATTTCAACTAAAAAATATTAGATCTTAACTTCCCTAGATAGGTGATAGGATGGCTCATATTAGTGTAAACAACTACAAATAATACAATTTGTTGACAGTAAAATAAAAAATAAATAATGTACTCATATCTACACTAAACCTAAAATCAGGTTTACCCAAACATATATATAAAGCAAGGATAAAATTTTTTAACAAAAAAAAAGTAAACTTACTTCAATGAAAAAAAAGAGACGGATTTCAAAGAAGAAAAACAACTTATCATAAATATATTGGTAAAGGGATTAATCTTTTTAACTTTTAAAAGTAATAACATTTTGGGTAGTAACCTTAGTTCTCGCTAGAAAACTCGATCTTTAGAGTTTAATTAAGGAATAAAATCTCTTGTTTGAATTACTTGAGAGAAAAGTATTGGTAACTAGTCATTTTTCTATGAACAATGAGTCGCAATCTTCAAAGTAACTAATGATGTGTAACACACAACTGAAAAAAATTATCTTAATGTACTAGACCTACCACAAGTTTGCAAAGAGATAATGAAAAAGTATAATATTATGTATGATAAAAAATAATATTTTCGAGTCCTTACAAAAATTCATCTTGACAAAAGAAGAGAAAAAAGAAAGTTACATATATAGTACCCAAAGAAATGCAAATTAGGTTTTTACATGTGTATGTGGGTGCGAGGCCTTGCATATGGAGGGCACTTCACTTATTCAAAGAATGGTTATTAATACATAAAATCAATTACCATGACAACACACTATTGAATATTGTATTTCATCAAGAAAGGAGTTTAGCTGCAATGCTTGTTTTTGCAAGTGGAACACACATGAGATTATGTGCCCTTGGAACTGTGAGGCCAGCTCTCTCTTCCATGCTAACTTTGGCTTCATCGCCTCTCAATATTTGTCCTTGTGGGCCCACCACTTGCAGGTCAAAACACTGGATAAGAGATGCAAGCAGTGTTGCCATTCCTGAAGTAGCTAAATTCACTCCAGGACACATTCTCCTACCAGATCCAAATGGGATAAGCTGAAAATGTTGGCCTCTAAGATCAATTGGTGTTACTTCTCCTTCAACACCACTTTCTAAGAACCTCTCAGGACGAAATTCCAATGGTCTGTCCCAGTATTTAGGGTCTCTTCCTACGGCCCACACGTTGAAAAGTATCAATGCTCCTTCTGGGATCACATAACCATCAATCTCACACTCTGCCACACATTTTCTTTTGACCACAGGGAGTGGTGGGTGCATACGGAATGTTTCCTTCACAATGGCTCTAATGTAAGGCATGTTTTGAATATCAGCTTCGTCAACAAGTCTATCTTTCCCTACAACACTATAAACCTCCTCCCTAGCTTTTTGTAGCACCTTAGGGTTGTTGATGAGTTCTGACAAAGCCCAATCTGTTGCCACGGCTGTGGAATCCGTCCCTGCTGAAAAGAAATCCTGCAAACAAACGAATGTTATGGGAATTCTTTGGTTCAGTCCCTTTGGACAAAACAACAAAAACAAAACATCTTTTCTGTCGTTAAAAACTATTTTTAATCATGATATCTATAAGGTGTGCCACTTGCCCACTTGTGATGTAGACTTACACTGTGTGTTTGTGTTTTGATAACATAAAATCTCACACACACGTGACCCACATTCACTAAAATAAAGAATAAAACATACCACAACAAGACCCTTGATTTGCTCCTTGGTAATTTTAATATCCATGGTCTCATCCTCAGCGAATTCAAGCAAGGTGTCAAGGAAAACCCCGCTGGACTCACCCTCAACAACTTCTCCATTCTTTCTCCTTTTCACGATGTCTCTGCGCTTCTTGATAACCCTTTCAATGACAGGGTCAAACTTGTTTAATATGTCATCGATCCTCTTCTCGTACTTTCCAACCTTGAGCTTCTTCAAGGGCCAGATGAAGTCAGTGAGACTGTATTCACCAAAGATCTTAAGCACCTCACGAGCGATGTCTCTAATCTCTTCAGCCTCACCCAACATCATCATAGAGATGGTGCTGTTGGTCCACTTAAGAAGCTCCTCGGTGACATCAAGGGGTTGTTGAGTCTTTGCACTTTGTGCCATCACCCTGAGGAACTTTCGGATCTGTTGGGTCCTCAATGGCCTCAACTTGTTAACAGTGGTGGCGTTGAGAAGGTCGTTCATGATGAGCTTCCTGATGAACTTCCAGTAAGGTCCAAAGGGAACCATGGCAACGGAGTTGTCATAAGTGAGGCGTCTAATGGCAGAGGTTTGGAACCTTGTGTTGAAGGAAGCAGCCTCGTGGGTTTGGAGGAAGAGTTTGAACAACTCAGGAGTGGAGGCAACAACGGTGGGCATGGAACCAAAATAGAGAGAATACAAAGGCCCATATTGTTGAGAGAGAGAGATGAGAGCGTGGTGGAGAAGTTGTTTATTCAAAAGGTGAAGATGACCAATGAATGGAAGACGAGGCTTTGGGCTGGGAGGGTTAGGAAGGTGGCGAAGGGCCTTGGATTTTGCAGTCGGTGTGGGACGCAAGTGAAGAAACAAAGCTATAACCAATAAACCAATTGCAAGTTCCAGCAACATGGTGCTGTTGTACGTGTAATTTGTTTTATCTTGGCTATTGTAGGAACCAGGAAGAATACTATTGTGTTTGAGGCTAATTAACCAAGACAGATCGGCCTGAGGAAAGATTTTCGACGCTTGGTCTTTATTTATAGGCAACTTGATCGATAATGCGCGTGTAGCATTTCATGTCTTCAATCTTTGTGGGCCTACAAAGTTTTCAAAATAATTATTGATTTATTCCAGGCTTTGTTAGTTTTTACATCCCAAAGAAACAATGACTACAAGTCTACAACTGTTTTAATGCTTTTTAGGTAAACGTAGTAAAGAAAATGTTGACATAGGAGTAGCATAGCCCATAGCTGGAGTGCAATGTAAGTGAAAAAAGATAAAGAGAAGAATAAAAGAAAAAAGAAACACTGTATTTAATCAAGGATGAAAAGAAAAATTGAAGAAATAGATGAAGACAAAAAAAAAAATAAGTGAAAGTGAAATGGAAGAAAAAATAAATATATAATAATCAGAACTCATGTAATAATTATCCTCTACTGATTTTTTTTCCTTTTATTGACATTTTCCATATTTTAATTTAGAAAAGTCAAACTAAAGAGAATTAAAGTATTGTATTTTTTGATAAAAAAGAAATGAAAGATTGTTTTGAAACTGGCCTTCACCTGCTATTTCCTTAACTTATGCATCTGGCTGCGCCTTTTCTTTGATTGTTGGGTGTTCAAGTTGGAATGCTACAAAATCAAACAAATGCTACCGCGCGCGCCTGCCACGAAGCGTTGAGATCTCTCTATTTTTATTTTTAAAGTAAATCAAAACATATAATTAAAATATATTAATACTTGTGTCTAGTGTTTAGTGTAGTATAATTCAAATATATTAATACTTTCATCAAATCTGTCATGATGGATATTTATATTTTTTTATTACAAATGCTAAGACCGGCGTTAGTTGGAAACAAATTCCTATATATAATTAAATCTACTATTTATCAATAATAATACAACAAGTGATAACTACTTATGGAATAAACAATGTTAATAAAAAAGAATACTTTATTTGGATGGATTCAATGTCTCTCATAAAGTTTAATCATTCATGACTGATCCTATTCAGACCATGATTTTTTTTTTTGAAAAAAAAAAGTATTTCAAGGAGACGATATGAGTATTACTATTTTCATTTTCATTTCTATTCTTGTATCTTATATTCGTCCTCATCTCAATATTAAATTATTCTTTTAAAAATAAAACAAAATTCTCTAAAACAACTGGAAATAATTTAGTTCAACCAAAACCACTAAATTATAATTCTCTATATCAATTAATGCAATTAAACTTAAAGAAAGGATGTTTTGTTTTAATAATTTAAAAGACGAAACGGAGCAAATACATATATACTTATCTGTGTTTCCAATTAAGCAAATGGAGTGTTATATGAAACCAAAAATAAATTTCTATGAAAGCCGGAACAATTAAGTTTAGAAATTTTACAGTTACATGTACGGAAATATTTGATAGAGAATTTCTACTGTGTTTTCTATAATTTAAGAAGTAGTGTTTTTTTTAGCCAATTAAATTGTAAATTTTATTTTTATAAATTAAAATAAAATTTATTTATATATAAATTTTTTAAAAAAATTATTTACTATAAATTTCTTTAAAAACAATTAATTTTATTTAAAAACTAGAGATTTTCTTTTTGAAAAGATATGGATTAAAGTAATTGTTTTTAAGAGAATTTATTGTAAAATAATTTTTTTTAAGAATTTATAAAAAAATAAAAATAAAATTTATAATTTAATTGATTAAAAAAAAGAGTATCAATACTTAAGGTAAAATAAACTCTCCTAATTCAGTCGAAGATATCGGGCTGCCCTTTTTATTTTATTGGTTGGAATGCTAATCGTGAGTCGTGATAACCTTAGTCAAATAAAAATAAATGTTGTGCCTTGACGGCTGCCACCAAATAGGATATCAAATAGGAGAGTGTAGTAGGTGCACCAAAAATGAGTGTGGTATATGAAGAAGACTTTCAAAACAATCGCCATTATAAAATCATTGGTTTATTTTTAATTCTAAAGCTTTTTATTTCTTCTTTGTTCTATGTCTTTGTTAAGTAAAATATGAGTTGTTATCAAATTTAGTTTTTTCTTCTATCTTATATTCACTTTATTTTTGCTTTTTTTTTTATGTTCATTTTTAACGCACCATTTGTTATATACACTATTTTCTTTGTCTTGTTATTCATAACCCCAATTTTAATTAGATGAGTAATGATTATTGTATATCCAAAAATTGTACGCCAATACTCGCATGACAGATTTGATTAATCATTATATAAATATATTTACTTTTAAAAGTGATTAATTATTATTTAATTTTTTATAATCTTATAAATCTATTAATCCTTTGTGAGATAAAATTAATCATATTAATTAAGATTTTTAAAATCAGACCCGTCATTGAACCAGTGAAGGTACGGTGGGTTCAGGGTTCAAAAGTTTAATAGGATTGAACTTAGGTTGAACTGAATTTAATAAAATATTATTTTTATATTTTTTTACTAATATAATAAAAAAAATAAGGTATATAGATTTATAATACAAAAATATAATACATGGTATTAAGTTTAAGTATTGTTGTTTTTATAATATTACAAAGAGGTAAAGTTTTACATTGCTTAAAATGAATTTTTAAGAAATATTTATATTCTAAATTGTAATCAATATTTCGTGATTTATGAAAATTTCTTTTAAATATTTTTTATTTCACAATACCTTCTCTTATTTTTGTACCTAAAATTTTACAAACCACAAATTTTCAATTTTTATGAATTTTTATATATTTTTATTTTTTTAAAAAAATAAAAAATAAAAAATAAATCAGGCTAACTCTTGAACCGATCGGTTTCGACCGATTCACTCAGTTTTTGACTGGTTCCTAACATACTCGGATTTTTAGAAACAATAAACCAGACACTGGTTGATTCCCGGTTCAACCGGTTGAATCGATTAGTGTGATTTTCACAACCTACATATTAATAAACACTTATTGTGTATGAGAATCAATAATTTTTTTTAGAATCAATAATTTTTTTTACAAACGATGATATATAATTTGATAATATTATTCATATATTAATAAGGGTAGCTAATTCCTTTGATTTTAGAAGGAGTAAGCTAAAAAGTTATAACTATAGATTTTTTTTAAGAAAAATTGTTTGCAAACATACTTTCTGACACCTTTATTATGAAACCTTTCTTATGGTTTTTTTTTTAAAAACAAAATTTATTATAATTTATTAAAAATCACACATTATTATTGGAAAGACAATAATAAGATGAGAAATGAAAAAAAAAAGCGATTTTCAATAAATTTAACCCACCATAAAAAGAGTTTTAGAAAGAATGTGTTAAAAAAAAAGATTTTGTTAACATTTCTTTTTCTCAAAATTCACCAGATTGCTACTCTCTATTTCTTTTTCAGTGTGATTTTTAAGATATTTTGTTTCTATTTAATTGTAGTTTTTGAAGTTTAAGAAAATATTCATTGTTTAAAGTATATATTTATTATATATTAACGAACACCACACGATCTTTCTATTGAAAAATGTTTCAATACTAAAGTGAAAATTTTTTAAAATAAGAAATTTAAATAACTTTATTAATATTTTCAATTTAAGTATTTAACCTTAAATGATATTTATAAAAAAAATAGAGAAAGGAAAACTTATTCTTCAAAAAATTAAGTAGATATAACTTAGGGTTTGCCAACTTATAGAAACCTTTTTTTTTTTTTTGCAGAAATGAGTGATCTATCAAATTATATGATACTAGCAAGCACTACAGGTATCATAGGAATAAGGGTTACTCAACTAAGTAATACACAGTCTTACGAAACAAAATTGAAGATCTAATTAAGTAAGGACATCTAACGGATTTTATCCACAGGTTCGATGATCATTCCCAACCACCAAAACAAGACTACCACAGGAAAGATTATTTTTGACCTAGATATCGAGATAATCATCATGGTAATTAGTGTAGAGATTGTCAACTGTATTGTTTGAAAGACATTAGTAAATAAAGGAAGTTCGACAAATGTCTTATACTTTTAAGGAACTTAGGCTATTAGAAGACTAACTGATTCCTTACCGTGAACCTAATAGGATTCTCTGGGGAGAAAGTTTATAGTCATAAGAAATGAAGGATAACAAAATGACCAAAATACCCTAAGAATATGGGATAAAGAGGATTTCGGATTTCAACATAACCAAAATCAGGAATCAATAGCAACTTGAAAACACCAAATGAAAGAATGACATAGAGACTTCGAATTTTGGCAATACCGAAAATTGAAATGTAAAGATGACACCATTCAAAGAGGAAGTAATGTCAATAATACAAGTGATTTCGGCCTTGTCGAAAACCTTGTGTCTATAATAAACTAATTAACCAAATTAAGCACAAATTGATTAGCATAATTACTAATTAACATTATTTCTAATAAAGCTGAGTTAGGTAAACAAAATATTTGTTGAACAAAGGTAGAGTACAACAAATAAAGGTAATACATGACTTTAACCAGGTAATATCCATTTTTATTATAAATAATTGGTTATGAGATAAATGTCTACCATCGATTTATTAAATTATTATTTTTACTCTATATTTTCATAATTTGTATATTTTCTACCCATTGTGAACAAAAAACATCTCCGACAGTTTGCTGTGAATAGTTTCGACAGGAAGACTATAATTACAAATTTATTAAATACATCAGAAGTGTTACTTTAAGTGGCTATATTAGCAAACTCATATTAATAATTATATATAATTATCTTTATTTACTTCTAAATATCTACGAAACAAAATTA
This sequence comes from Psophocarpus tetragonolobus, assembly GCA_037954015.1. Taxonomy (NCBI): domain Eukaryota; kingdom Viridiplantae; phylum Streptophyta; class Magnoliopsida; order Fabales; family Fabaceae; genus Psophocarpus; species Psophocarpus tetragonolobus. The sequence continues at coordinate 34,231,960 of CM075690.1, read as the reverse complement.
CCTATAATTATATGTATATTATTACGTGTAAAAGTTGTAAATGTGTGATGACGTTTTTTTTAAATGCTACCCATTCAGTGTCTGTCGATGCTTATAAAATGGAAGCATTCGAACATTGTTTTCCCAGGCCAACAAATACCACCTCGGTTACTGGGGAATCGTGATCACAAAAGCCAAGGTTAAGCAAACGCAAACAAGTAACAACAACACCATGTTGCGGGAACTTGCTCTTGGTTTATTGGTCATAGCTTTGTTTCTTCACTTGCGTCCCACACCGACTGCAAAGTCCATGGCCCTTCGCCACCTTCCTAACCCTCCAAGCCCAAAGCCTCGACTTCCATTCATCGGTCACCTTCACCTTTTGAATAAACAACTTCTCCACCACGCTCTCATCTCTCTCTCTGAATGATATGGCCCTTTGTACTCTCTCTACTTTGGTCCTATGCCAACAATTGTTGCCTCCACCCCTGAGTTGTTCAAACTCTTCCTTCAAACCCACAAGGCTGCTTCCTTCAACACAAGGTTCCAAACCTCTGCCATCAGACGGTTGAAATTAATTGTGGATTAGTATAACTCAATATCTATTATCATTAACCGACAATATCTTATCTCTAACCGTAATATCTTATCTTTAACAATATGGTCAACTGAACTGGGATTACAGTGAGATTGACTCTGTGATGGGTTAGGTCAATCAGATTAAAAGCCCAATTAAGAGAGGTTCCTGACTACCCTGGGGGGTTATAATTTTGTCATCCCATTAAGCAAATTTACACATTAGAATTGTTCTCTACAATAGTGCTCATGGATATGAATGCGAATTCAGGTACACATTCATTCTCATTCTATCAATTCAATATCATTAATTGACATACTATAATTTGTGTCTAGTACAGTATAATTCAAAACCTACTTTATACTTTCATCAATTGGTATAAGAGCTTGCTTGATACATTTTATGGTTGTCAATTGAACAAACCCTATTTTAATATTAAACACGCATATTGAGCGGTGAGAGACCGAATGATACCTGAACATCTGCGCGGCGGCGGTTGAGTCATCTGCCGGCAGTCGCAGCTGAGTCACCTGCCGGAGCCCGCGGCTCTGCCGCTGGTCCCGGCCCTGCCGTACCGCACCTTCGGCGCTGTTCCACCGGGATGAAGGGCGGACAGCGAAGGTCGCGCTTCAACAGCAGCGTTCCGATCTGAAGCAGATCGCGGCAGAGATCTCGTCTCGCGTGCCCAGATCGCGGCGGAGATCGCACCTTGCACGCCCAGATCGCGGCGGAGATCGCGTCTCACGCGCCCAAATCGCGGCGGAGATCGCGTTTCGGTCGACCGCCCAGATCCCTGCCGATCTTGGGGCCTTCGGCTCCTTCAGCACCACCTGTTCCAGCGGCTCTCCGTCGCCTTCGAGTGGTTCCACCGCCACGCTTGGAATCGTCCCAGATCCCGTCGGATCTTGGCGTTTCGGCGCCTCCAGGGCCGCCTGCTCCGCCGCCGTCCCACGCGCTTCGCCGACGCTCCAGAAGAGAAGGCGAGAAAACCGTTTCAGTTCGGCGCTGGTTCTTGGCAGAAATCGTTTCGATTGCGTGAAAACCGTCTCTCTCTCCAAAAATATGCCAAATTTTTTTTTAATTTATTAAATAAATAATTTTTTTGGGAAATTTCATAAATATGCCAAAATGTTCTTAAAATTATTAAATAAATAATTTTTTTTGAAATTTCATAATTTTGAAATTTATTTAATTTTGAGACATAATTTCGAATTAATTTTGGCATATTACTCTCAAATTTTGAATATTGAATTATCACTTATAATATGATTTTTCTGTTAATTTGCATTGTGATGACCTATCTATCGTGGGCATGATGATGTGAATTTTTGTTTGTCATATTTCAAGATAATTAAAATCATATGAAATAAAGCATGATTTATGCTATTAATTTACATAATTGTAATTTCACCTATCGTGGATGCATTTATGTAAATTTATGAATAAATATTAATTCATTATATTAGTGATAATTATACCCTATCGGTGTGTTGTTATTAGTATAATTTGTTGTTGTACAATACATTTCTCTTGACTTATATTAATGTTTTTTGGTACCCTATCGGTGCTAGAATTTATTAATTTAAGTTATAATGTATTGTAATTTGCTTAGGGATTTATTTTAAGCCGAACTTTTAAATCACTTTTTTTTTCCTTATTGTGATATTCAGTTTTCGTCCCTAATTCCGTCAAAACTCTAAACGGAACAAATTATGAGGACTGGAAAGAATCATTAGATCTCTACCTGACCATTGGCAATCTGGATTTAGCATTGAGGACGACGAGGCCTGCGCCTCTTACAGATGAGTCTTCTGAAGCTCAGCGAATTTCTCATGAGAAATGGGAACATTCTAACAGAGTGTGCCTGAAGGTGATTAAATTCACCATGGAGAAATCTATTAGACAGAGCATTCCAGATCTTGATGATGCCAATGCTTTTCTGAAAGCAGTCGGTGAAAAATTTACAACTTTTGATAAGGCACAGAAAAGCCAATATCTTTCCTTATTTGAAAAGACCAAATATGATGGTGTCAGCGGTGTACGTGAACACATTATGAAGTTAGTACATTTCTATAATAAGCTGAAGTCTCTCAAGGTTGAGGTTGGCGAAGACACTTTAATTTATCGCATCTTGGAATCTCTGCCTTCTCAGTTTGACATCATGAAGACTTCATATAACATTCAAAAGCATGACTATGGAGTGGATGAATTGATTGCAATAATCACCCAAGAGGAGGAGTCAATGAAGAAAAATAAGCCTAATAGCATTCAGTTCGTTGCTTCTAGTTCAGGTGCTAAAGGTGCTAACAGGTATAAAGGAAAGAAGAAAAAGGGTACAGAGAAAGCAGAACGACATTTAGAACCCAAGAAGAAATTCTTTAAAGGTTCTTGCAAGTATTGTAAGAAACGTGGTCACAAGGTGGAAGATTGCTTTATCCTGAAAAAGAAAGAGGAGAAGCGAGGTAATCTGCTAGCACTAACTTGCTTTGAATCTAATATGATTGATGGTCCTCCAAATTCCTGGTGGTTAGACTCAGGGGCTACTATTCATGTTGTGAATTCTTTACAGGGGTTCACAAGCCTGAGGAAACCAAGTGATGTTGAGACGAAGATTGTTATGGGAGATGGAGCTGGAGTACCCGTTGCTGACATTGGAGTCGTCTCTTTATGTTTATCCTCTGGACATACTTTATTATTGCAAGATGTTGTTTATGTCCCTTCCATGAGAAGGAATTTGATATCTATTTCTGTTTTAGACAAATGTGGATACAACTTTCATTTTGGTGATGGAAAATTGGTGATTTATTATAATTCAACTGTTGTTGGTTCAGGAGTTTTGCATGACAGACTTTACATGTTAAACGTAACTGATATGTCAGTTAACTCCATTAGTGGGAGTAAACGTAACAGGATTGATGAATCTTCCTCTATGCTATGGCATAGACGTTTGGGGCATATTTCTAGGCCTCGAATTGAAAGACTCATAAAAGAAGGGATTCTGCATGATCTTGACTTCTCAGATTATGACACTTGTGTCGATTGCATCAAGGGGAAGTTCACTGCCAAAACCAGGAATAAAAGTTCAAACAGATGTGACGATGTGCTACAATTAATTCACACTGACATATGTGGAACTATTACACCTACTGCTATAGGTGGATATAGGTATTTTATTACCTTCATAGATGACTTCTCCAGACATGGATGGGTATATCTTCTTCAGGATAAAGCAAGCTCTCTTGAAGCCTTCAAAACCTTTAAAGCCTTTGTTGAGCTGAAAACAGAAAAGAAAATTAAGTGTGTAAGGTCTGATAGAGGAGGAGAATATTATGGTCGTTATGACGAGACAGGAAGAAATCTAGGTCCATTTGCTCGATTCCTTGATGAATACGGAATTGAAGCTCAATACACCATGCCTGGAACTCCTGAACAAAATGGCGTTGCTGAGAGACGAAATCGAACACTCATGGACATGGTGAGGTGTATGTTATCACATTCATCTCTGCCAGAATTTCTTTGGGGAGATGCCTTGCGAACTGCTATGTACATTCTTAATCAGGTACCTAGCAAATCTGTGCCCAAAACTCCTTTTGAGCTAATGACTGGTAGAAAACCGAGTTTGAGACATTTCCATGTATGGGGTTGTAAGGCAGAAGTAAGACCTTATAATCCTAAACAAAAGAAACTTGATCTCAAAACTATTAGCAGTCATTTCATTGGCTACTGCATCGGTTCGAGAGGATGCAGATTTTATTGTCCTTCTCACTCTACACGAGTTATTGAATCTGACCGAGCAGTTTTCTTTGAGGACGATTTGGACAGTGGGAGTTACACACCTCGAATGATGACCTTCAGAGAAGATCGAACCATGCTTCCATTACCATCTTATTCTCTTCCTACAGACATCTCAATCCCAATGGTTCACACAGATGAACAAATTGTTGAGAGGCAAGATGAATAAATGATAGAGCCACGAGTTGATGAACCACAACTCAATGATCAACAACTTGATGATGTTGATGTGGCCCCATTAAGACGATCTCAGAGAATACGCCGACCTTCTATACCAAATGACTATGTTGTATACCTTCAGGAGCACGAATATGATCCACATGATGATGACGATCCCATCACATTTCAGGAAGCACTTTCTAGTTCTCATGCTTCTGATTGGCTAAAAGCTATGCATGATGAGTTGTCTTCCATGTCTAATAATAATGTTTGGGATCTTGTGGACTTGCCACCAGGTTGTAAGCCTGTTGGATCTAAATGGGTCTTTAAGACAAAACGTACTCCAGATGGAAAGGTTGATAGGTATAAGGCTCGATTGGTGGCTAAAGGTTATAGTCAACGGGAAGGCGTTGACTACAAAGAAACCTTTTCACCAGTTTCAACGAAGGACGCACTCCGAGTTGTCATGGCTTTAGTTGCTCATTTTGACCTAGAGCTACACCAGATGGATGTAAAGACAACTTTTCTGAATGGAGATCTTGCTGAAGATGTCTACATGGTTCAGCCTGATGGTTTTGTTGAAGCAGGCAATGAGCATTTGGTGTGTAAACTTAAAAAGTCCATTTATGGACTGAAACAAGCATCTAGGCAATGGTATTTAAAATTCGACCAGGTTGTCACTACTTACAATTTCAAGGAAAATGTTGCAGACCAGTGCATTTACTTGAAGACTAGTGGGAGTAATTTCATCATTCTCGTATTATATGTCGATGACATTCTCCTTGCTAGTAGTTGTATGAACTTATTGGTTGAGACAAAATCAATATTGTGCAGACATTTTGATATGAAAGACCTTGGTGAAGCTTCTGTTGTTCTAGGCATCCAAATTCTTCGTGATAGGTCACGTGACATAGTTGGATTGTCTCAGAAGGGATATATCGAGAAGATTCTCAAGAAGTTCAACATGAATGTTTGCTCCCCATGTGCTGCACCTGTGCAACGTGGTGATAAATTATCCAACAAACAATGTCCTCATAATGATGAAGAAGTGGATGCTATGAAGAAAATTCCATACGCTTCCGCTGTTGGCAGTCTGATGTATGCTCAAGTCTGTACTCGTCCTGACATTGCTTTCATCGTCAATGCCTTAGGCAGATACTTGAGCGACCTAGGTTTGGGTCATTGGAAAGCCGTTAAAAGGTCATGCGATATTTACAGGGAACCAAGGATCATATGTTGACTTTTATGAAGTCTGATCAACTTCAAGTCACTGGCTATTCTGATTCTGATTTTGCAGGTTGCCCTGATGATCGTAGATCTACTTCTGGCTTTATTTTCATGATGGCAAGAGGAGCTATCTCTTGGAAAAGCGTTAAACAGTCTCTTATAACTACCTCTACCATGGAAGCAGAGTATGTTGCTTGTTTTGAGGCCACTCGCCAGGCCATGTGGCTTAAGAAATTGATATCTGACTTTCACTTAGTTGAAAGCATTTCCAGGCCACTTGTGATTTATTGTGACAATACTGCTGCTGTGAGTTTTTCTCGGAACAACAAAAGCTCTACTCGTTCAAAGCATTTTGATATCAAGTATCAATTTGTTAGAGAGCAAATTCAAAGTTTTCACACTCGGATTGAAAACATTGATTCTGAGGAGATGTTAGCAGATCCACTGACTAAGGCCTTAACTGTTGGAATTTTTCTTATTCATGTAACTCACATGGGTTTAGTCAAGGCTTTTGATGTATTAAGTTAGTGGGAGTCTGATTCTCTATTTTCTTTAAGAGACATGCTCTAGTTGACGTCATTTTGTTCATGTTTCTTATTAGCATTTTATTTATGCTTGGACCATTGTAGTGTCATTTATGGGACTGCATTATGCCATACATCTATGAAAAATATTAGCTAAATGCAATTGATTAATATCCCTATCGGATATTTATTTTGTTGCTCAAATTTTTCATATCGCTAATTAATATATGATATATCGGCAATTGTCGTTTTAGCTTAATGATTTGTATGTTGATTATTGATTGACACTATCCAAGTGGGAGAATGTTGAAATTAATTGTGGATTAGTATCACTCAATATCTATTATCATTAACCGACAATATCTTATCTCTAACCGATAATATCTTATCTTTAACAATATGGTTAATTGAACTGGGATTACAGTGAGATTGACTCTGTGATGGGTTAGGTCAATCAGATTAAAAGCCCAATTAAGAGAGGTCCCTGACTACCCTGGGGGTTATAAATTTTCCATCCTATTAAGCAAATTTACACATTAGAATTGTTCTCTAGAATAACCCCTCAGAAGGTAGTCAGAAGAACCTCCTAGAGTTCTGTTCAATAGTGCTCATGGATATGAATGTCAATTCAGGTACACATTCATTCTCATTCTATCAATTCAATATCATTAATTGGCATACTATAATTTGTGTCTAGTACAGTATAGTTCAAAACCTACTTTATACTTTCATCACAGACGCCTCACTTATGATAACTCAGTGGCCATGGTTCCTTTTGGACCTTACTGGAAGTTCGTTAGGAAGCTCATCATGAACGACCTTCTCAACGCCACCACAGTTAACAAGTTGAGGCCATTGAGGACCCAACAGATCCGTAAGTTCCTTAAAGTGATGGCATAAAGTGCAGAGGCTCAACAACCGCTTGATGTCACTGAGGAGCTTCTTAAGTGGACAAACAGCACCATCTCTATGATGATGTTGGGTGAGGTTGAAGAGATTAGAGACATCGCTCGTGAGGTGCTTAAGATCTTTGGTGAATACAGTCTTACTGACTTCATCTGGCCCTTGAAGAAGCTCAAGGTTGGAAAGTACGAGAAGAGGATCGATGACATATTCAACAAGTTTGACCCTGTCATCGAAAGGGTTATCAAGAAGCGCAGAGAGATCGTGAAAAGAAGAAAGAATGGAGAAGTTGTTGAGGGTGAGGTTAGCGGAGTTTTCCTCGACACTTTGCTTGAATTTGCCGAGGATGAGACCATGGAGATCAAAATTACCAAGGAGCAAATCAAGGGTCTTGTTGTGGTAAGTTTCCTATTTTGTTTTATTCATTGACTTCATCATATTAAATATTATACATACATACGTGTGTATATATATATATATATATATATATATATATATATATATATATATATATATATTATAGTATTAAATTAAGGTGTTAATTCTATGTGCAATAATTGTATATTATTGAATTAAAGTAGACGACTCAAATATATTTTCTTAAGAAGAGATAGGTTACATTTATATAACGTGGCACATGCATGAGTTATATATAAAAACAAAAAATATATTTTTCTTAAGAAGATATTAGTTATATTTATATACATCTCGGTGTCAGGTGGTAATTAATAACATTACTTTTGTTTGTAGGACTTTTTCTCAGCAGGGACAGATTCTAGAGCAGTGGCAATAGAGTGGGCTTTGGCAGAGCTGATTAACAATCCGAGGGTGCTGCAAAAGGTTCGTGATGAGGTGTACAATGTTGTGGGGAAAGATAGACTTGTGGATGAAGCTGACACTCAAAATCTTCCTTACATTAGATCCATTGTGAAGGAGACATTCTGTATGCACCCACCACTTCCCGTGGTAAAAAGAAAATGTGTTGAAGAGTGTGAGATTAACGGGTATGTGATCCCAGAAGGAGCATTAATACTCTTCAATGTTTGGGCCGTAGGAAGAGACCCTAAGTATTGGGATAGGCCATTGGAATTTCGTTCTGAGAGGTTCTTAGAAAGTGGTGGTGAAGGGGAAGCGGGGCCAATTGATCTTAGGGGCCAACATTTCCAACTTCTCCCATTTGGATCTGGTAGAAGAATGTGTCCTGGAGTCAATTTGGCTACTTCAAGAATGGCAACATTGCTTGCGTCTCTTATCCAATGCTTTGATCTGCAAGTAGTTAGCTCAGATGGACAAATATTGAAAGGTAAGGATGCCAAAGTTAGCATGGAGGAGAGAGCTGGCCTCACAGTTCCAAGGGCACATAATCTTGTTTGTGTTCCACTCGCAAGGGCACGCGTTGCTGCTAAGCTCCTTTCTTGATAAGATACGATATTAAATAATAATAAATGTTGTATTCCCATCGCAATTTCTTTTTTTAGGTTAATAATAATCATTCCAGTGAGGTATCATTGGTGAAGGAAGGGAAAATAAACATTTAGCATTTGTTTGGTACCCAGGTTGTTTAGTTATTTTAGGGCTAAGACAATTTCTTTTATAATGTTATAATGTACTAAAAATTATGGATCATTATTTTAATTTTCTAATTGTTGAGTTGCGGAATTCTATAATAGAATCAAAGCCAATAACCCAAAAAATAGGAAAAGTGGACAGTGGAAAAGAATTGCTCTCTCGTATGCGTCTGATGGGAAAATCAAAAGCAATATTAACGGTCAAAATTTGGCAAAATGGTAGTAATTTCCAAATCACTCATTCATGATGCAAAACTCTTCTCAGGATCTTGTAAGCGGCAGATGTAGAGTAGCAGATGTAGTCTCTATGTCTGGCGTGCTGACGGAGCTTATATGAAAAGTATTTTTTGTTATTAGTTTTGGTGTAATTTTGGCTTCATCCATGTCTTGTAGTTCAAGGTAGTTTTATTAATATATTTTTATTTTTTTAGAAAATATTAAAATTTGGTAAAATGATAGCAATTTTTAAATAACTAATCTATGATAATTATGTTAGAATTTTCCTATTAAATTTCACAAAATGTCAAAATTTTGCTACATTGTAATATTTTGTTTTTTTTTTCTCTAAAAACGTGTTGATATTATGATCCATTTGATTATACTTAAGTTCATTAACAATGTAATTAATTTTTAATAGGCATCAAACATCAAACTTTCAAAAAATGTGAGAAACAGTGTGGCTGAAGTGTTGAGCCACTAGGCCCGTAATAGGAGTTGCCTCAAACAATAAATAGTGAAGCTAAATCCCCTTTCCCCTAAGTACCAAAGAAAAATACAAAAGTGATTCATTGACATTTAATATTTTATGCAATCACAGATGCTATTTTATTTGTATTTTAATGGAAAGCTAATTTTCATTCCATAGAATATAAGTTTGTCTTCTAATTTACTGTAATTTCAAATAAAGTAAGACATTTTTACAAAGCTACTGTTTAATATTCACGTTTCCTTTAAACAACTAGCATCTACAAACTCATTTACAATAGTTTCACCTTGAGATCTCTTCTTAGAATTTTGGAATTCCATTATCTTAGCACTCACTTCAATGTTTCATAATGAGTTCGACTTAGGTTCTTATGAATCTTGTCACCTTAGGTCATAGAAAAAGATAACAAACCTAATATTAAGGTAGCGTTTGGTTTGAGAAAATATTTTCTGTTTTCATTTTTTATTTTCATTTTCTGAAAATTGTTTTCATTTTCAAGTTTTCTACTTTCAGAAAATGTTTATTTTCACTAGATATTTTTTATTTTCAAAAAAATAATATTGTTAAAGTTAATCAATTTTAGCAAAAATATTATAATTATTTATATATAGTTTAAAATACATTTATATTTTTTTTATATAATTATAATGTTGTTATTAACTTTTCACACAGTATTAACTTTTGAAAACAATTTTTTTCTATTTTCTATTTTCTATTTTCAATTATTTTTAAAAATGTTTCAACAAAAATATTTCTAAATTGTAACCAAACATATTTTTACTACTATTTTCTATTTTCTTTAAAAATAAAAATAAAAAACGGCCAAACCAAACATCACATAAGAGTCATTGTATTGATTATTTCTTTTTATTATAGCAACTTTGTATTTTATTTTATAAGTAACTTTGTATTTCTTTTAATGATGGTGATGTCTTTTTCAATTCTTTTATGCACCTACACAATACCAATTATTATACGATTACAAGATATAACTTTATTCATTCAAGTTAGTTTATTTTAATATTCTTTTTCTAAAAATAAATAAATAAAATTTAAACTAAAATTCAAATACAGTATAATCAAATTATAATTATAATTACATTTTATTTGCTAACCAAATTTAAATAAGTATGTTTTAAATCATTAATCAATATATTTGAAAATTAAAATTAAACTATTTAACTGATATATTTTTAATCTTAAGTATTATTTAATAAGAAGCATAGTTTTGTATTGCTACTTATTTAAACTTTTTTAATAAATGATTATAATATATAGTTTAATTGGTATACACTGACATTTAATCACAATCACAATGTTATTTGATGTTAATTGGTATACACTGACATTTAATCACAATCACAAAGCGTAAATATCTTTACACTGACATTTAATCACAATCATTCATTCATGGTAAGTTTGTTGACTTTATTGATTAATACTTTAAAAGTCACATAAATGAAAAGTTATGATTGAATGTTAGTGTAAAAGTCTTTTGCACTGACATGTATGCCAATTAAACTCTGTAATATAGTTATATTTACGAACCCATAACAAGGGTTTTGAATCTCCATTAAATACCATGTGCGAGTAAACTTAGGAAATTTGTAAGGACTAAAAATTTTAGGCAAGTTGTGACATTCTGGTTTGTCCAAAATACAATCAAGCATTTAATTAGCAGGAATTTAACCTTTGGTAATGTCAAAATTAAAACTCCATTAATTTATTTTTAGTGAAAGTTGGTGATTAAGAATCAATTGTTAAATTACTTATAATCTTGAAAAGATTAGGGTTTGATTGATTATATTTTATTTTTTTGTTTTTGAAAATACTTTTTAAAAAGTGTTTAACACTTATGTGCTGATAAAGTTTTATACTGGCGTTTAATAAGAACTCTTCATTTATACGACTTTTAAAATATTAGTTGATAAAGTGAAGAAAATTATTATATATGGAAGGTTGTGGTTGAATGTCAATGCAAAAATTTTTCCATTGACAATGTATAAGTGTTTTCTTTTTTTAAAAATAGTTCTTAAAATCTGTTTTCTTGAAGAAGAACAAAAATTATGTTTGGTAAATGTTATTTGATGATTGTTTTGAAAATGTGAAAATGAAAAACTTATTCATATTTACGAAAATACCATTAATGAAAAGCAAAAAACGTTTCTCATTATATTTTGAATTTTTAAAATAAAAATAGAAAATTAAAAAGAAACTCTAGTTGTTTTTGTTTTTTTAGTTTTTAAAAACTAAAAAACCAAATCTGATTTTGAAAAATGTTTTAGGAAAACATTACCCAAGCAAGTTTTTTAAATTTTACATATTAGAATACTGAAGGCAGTTTTATAAAATTGTTGTCAAATAAAGTTTTTTTTTACAACAATTTTATAAAACTATTTTCAGTATTTTAGTATTTGAAAACTAAAAACCTTTTTGGTTAGAACTATATTGGCTTAGTTTTGTTTTTTAGTTTTTGTAAAGAGTTTTCAATAATAGTTTTTAAGATTTTTTTTTTTGGAAGAAGAGAAACAAAAAACTAGTTTGTTAAATATTATTTTAAAATTGTTTTGAAGATGTGAAAAGGAAAAAAATTGTTCATATTCACATAAATGTCATTAATAAAAAACCAAAAACAACATATTTTTATTATATTTTGAGTTTTCAAAAAAAAAATAAAAAACTGAAAAGAAAAGCTACTTTCTGCTATTCTTGTTTTTTAGTTTTTAAAAATTAAAAAACCAAAACTGTTTTAAGAAAATATATAATAACCAAATAAATTTTTTAGTTTTTAAATAATAAAATACTAAAAATGGTTTTATAAAGCTGTTACCGAAGAAACACTTAGGGCTTGATTGGTTTGGTTTTCTTTTTTAGTTTTTGAAAAGAGTTTTTAAAAATAGTTTTCAAGATTTGTTTTCTGGAAGAAGGGAAAAAAATTGTATGGTAAATATTATTTGAAAGTGAAGAAATGTATTTATATTTATGGAAATTTCAAAACATATTAAAATTTTGTATTTTAAAATATAGAATATAAAAGTTTATTACTAAAAACCTTCTTTTTAATGAACTTTTATATTTATAAATTTATATTTTATTATTTTAATTATAAAATTTATATATAATATTTATAAAATTTTATATTTTAATAATATAATTTTTTAATATTTTATTAAAATTTTATATGATAAAATATAAAATAAATAAAATATAAAAATTTACTTTCGACTGTGCACTGGATTTTACAAAAGTGGTTCGTTGACATTTAATATTTTATCCAATCACAGATGCTATTTTATTTTTATTTTAATGGAGAGCTAATATGCTATTTTATTTGTATTTTAATGGAAAGCTAATTTTCATTCCATAGAATATAAGTTTGTCTTCTAATTTACTGTAATTTCAAATAAAGTAAGACATTTTTACAAAGCTACTGTTTAATATTCACGTATCCTAAACACAACTAGCATCTACAAACTCATTTACAATAGTTTCACCTTGAGATATCTTCTTAGAATCTTGAAATTCCATTATCTTAGCACTCACTTCAATGCCTCATAATGAGTTCGACTTAAGTCCTTATGAATCTTGCCACCTTAGGTCATAGAAAAAGATAACACCCTAATATTAAGGTAGCGTTTGGTTTGAGAAAATATTTTCTGTTTTCATTTTTTATTTTTATTTTCTGAAAATTGTTTTCATTTTCATGTTTTCTACTTTCAGAAAATGTTTATTTTCACTAGATATTTTTTATTTTCAAAAAAATAATATTGTTAAAGTTAATCAATTTTAGCAAAAATATTATAATTATTTATATATATAGTTTAAAATACATTTATATATTTTTTTTTATATAATTATAATATTGTTATTAAGTTTTCACACAGTATTAACTTTTGAAAACAATTTTTTTCTATTTTCTATTTTCTATTTTCTATTTTCAATTATTTTTAAAAATGTTTCAACAAAAATATTTCTAAATTGTAACCAAACATATTTTTACTACTATTTTCTATTTTCTTTAAAAATAAAAATAAAAAACGGCCAAACCAAACATCACATAAGAGTCATTGTATTGATTATTTCTTTTTATTATAGCAACTTTGTATTTTATTTTATAAGTAACTTTGTATTTCTTTTAATGATGGTGATGTCTTTTTCAATTCTTTTATGCACCTACACAATACCAATTATTATACGATTACAAGATATAACTTTATTCATTCAAGTTAGTTTATTTTAATATTCTTTTTCTAAAAATAAATAAATAAAATTTAAACTAAAATTCAAATATAGTATAATCAAATTATAATTGCAATTACATTTTATTTGCTAACCAAATTTAAATAAGTATGTTTTAAATCATTAATCAATATATTTGAAAATTAAAATAAAACTATTTAATTGATATATTTTTAATCTTAAGTATTATTTAATAAGAAGCATAGTTTTGTATTGCTACCTATTTAAACTTTCTTAATAAATGATTATAATATATAGTTTAATTGGTACATACTGTCAGCGTAAATATCTTTACACATTTAATCACAATCATTCATTCATGGTAAATTTGTTGACTTTATTGATTAATACTTTAAAAGTCACATAAATGAATAGTTATGATTGAATGTTAGTGTAAAAGTCTTTTACACTGACATGTATGCCAATTAAACTCTGTAATATAGTTATATTTACGAACCCATAACAAGGGTTTTGAAACTCCATTAAATACCATGTGCGAGTAAACTTAGGAAATTTGTAAGGACTAAAAATTTTAGGCAAGTTGTGACATTCTGGTTTGTCCAAAATACAATCAAGCATTTAATTAGCAGGAATTTAACCTTTGGTAATGTCAAAATTAAAACTCCATTAATTTATTTTTAGTGAAAGTTGGTGATTAAGAATCAATTGTTAAATTACTTATAATCTTGAAAAGATTAGGGTTTGATTGATTATATTTTATTTTTTTGTTTTTGAAAATACTTTTTAAAAAGTGTTTAACACTTATGTGCTGATAAAGTTTTATACTGGCGTTTAATAAGAACTCTTCATTTATACGACTTTTAAAATATTAGTTGATAAAGTGAAGAAAATTATTATATATGGAAGGTTGTGGTTGAATGTCAATGCAAAAATTTTTCCATTGACAATGTATAAGTGTTTTCTTTTTTTAAAAATAGTTCTTAAAAACTGTTTTCTTGAAGAAGAACAAAAATTATGTTTGGTAAATGTTATTTGATGATTGTTTTGAAAGTGTGAAAATGAAAAACTTATTCATATTTACGAAAATACCATTAATGAAAAGCAAAAAACGTTTCTCATTATATTTTGAATTTTTAAAATAAAAATAGAAAATTAAAAAGAAACTCTAGTTGTTTTTGTTTTTTTAGTTTTTAAAAACTAAAAAACCAAATCTGATTTTGAAAAATGTTTTAGGAAAACATTATCCAAGCAAGTTTTTAAAATTTTAAATATTAGAATAATTAAGGCTGTTTTATAAAATTGTTGTCAAATAAAGTTTTTTTTTACAACAATTTTATAAAATTATTTTCAGTATTTTAGTATTTGAAAACTAAAAACTTGTTTGGTTAGAACTATATTGGCTTAGTTTAGTTTTTTAGTTTTTGTAAAGAGTTTTCAATAATAGTTTTTAAGATTTTTTTTTCTGGAAGAAGAGAAACAAAAAACTAGTTTGGTAAATATTATTTGAAAATTGTTTTAAAAATATGAAAATGAAAAAAATGTTCATATTCACATAAATGTCATTAATGAAAAGCAAAAAACAACAGATTTTTATTGTATTTTGGAGTTTTCAAAACAAATATAAAAAACTGAAAAGAAAAACTACTTTCCGCTATTCTTGTTTTTTAAGAACCAAAACTTTTTAAAAATTAAAAAACCAAAACTTTTTAGTGAAAATATGTAATAACCAAATAAATTTTTTAGTTTTTAAATACTAAAATACTGAAAACGGTTTTATAAAGCTGTTGCCAAACAAACACTTAGGGCTTGATTGATTTGGTTTTCTTTTTTAGTTTTTGAAAAGAGTTTTTAAAAATAGTTTTCAAGATTTGTTTTCTAGAAGAAGGGGAAAAATTGTATGGTAAATATTATTCGAAAATTTGAAAGTGAAAAAATGTATTTATATTTATGAAAATTTCA
Organism: Psophocarpus tetragonolobus; assembly: GCA_037954015.1. Lineage (NCBI taxonomy): Eukaryota > Viridiplantae > Streptophyta > Magnoliopsida > Fabales > Fabaceae > Psophocarpus > Psophocarpus tetragonolobus. The sequence goes on along the minus strand of CM075690.1, from coordinate 34,216,366 downwards.
TTAATGAAAAGAAAAAAAAAATATTCTCATTGTATTTTGAGTTTTCAAAACAAAAATAGTAAATTGAAAAAAAAATACTTATAATTGTTCCTATTCTATAATATTTAAAAACTAAAAAATTAGAACTTTTTTTAAAAATTATGTTAACAAAACTGTAACCAAACGGGTTTTTTAATTTTTAAATACTAAAATACTGAAAATAGTTTTATAAAATTACCAACAAGCAAAGTTTTCTTAAACAGTTTTAAAAAATATTTTTTTTAAGTTTTTGAAGTCTACAAAAAAGAACAATTGTAAATAGTTTTACTCTTTAGTTTTTTATTTTTATTTTGAAAAATACATTTAAAATAATTTTTTTCATTAATAAAATTTTCATAAATATAATTTTTTTTTTTACTTTCACATCTTTAAAATAGTTTTCAAATAATAATTACTAAATAAGTTTTTTTTCTCCTTTCATAAAATAATTCTTGAAAATTATTTTTAATTTATTTTAAAAAACTAAAAAATAAAATCAAAATAATGGACCCTTACTTATGTCACTCCGTTCCAAGCTCACCTTTCCTCGTTGACATTCACATAATTTGTGATGTTCAACTTGCATTGAGTGGGACCAAATAGATAAATACGTAGAAGCTTCATTATTTGTAACTACCTTAATTTGACAAAGACTTCTGTTTCAAGTTTGGATTTTCTCATTTCATACCTACTTTTTTTTATTTAATATTATCTATTTAAATAATTTTTTAAAAACTTAAAAATATATTTTTAACTTAATCATCTCTTCTAACACTCATCATAATAAATTAACTTTATTTCAAAATAAAATAACTAATTTTACAAATTAAGCTTTTTAACAAAAAAAGTTAATTAAAAAATTTATTTAATTATTTATATTATCTTTATTAAATTTTATATTTTAATAATATAATTTATTTATAACATAATCTTTTAAAATTTATTAAAATTTTGTATTTTAAAATATAGAATATAAAAGTTTATTACTAAAAAGCTTCTTTTAATAAACTTTTATATTTATAAATTTATATTTTATTATTTTAATTATAAAATTTTATATTTTAATAATATAATTTTTAAAAATAAAAATAGAAAATTAAAAAGAAACTCTAGTTGTTTTTGTTTTTTTAGTTTTTAAAAACTAAAAAACCAAATCTGATTTTGAAAAATGTTTTAGGAAAACATTACCCAAGCAAGTTTTTTAAATTTTACATATTAGAATACTGAAAGCAGTTTTATAAAATTGTTGTCAAATAAAGTTTTTTTTTACAACAATTTTATAAAACTATTTTCAGTATTTTAGTATTTGAAAACTAAAAACCTTTTTGGTTAGAACTATATTGGCTTAGTTTTGTTTTTTAGTTTTTGTAAAGAGTTTTCAATAATAGTTTTTAAGATTTTTTTTTTTGGAAGAAGAGAAACAAAAAACTAGTTTGTTAAATATTATTTGAAAATTGTTTTGAAGATGTGAAAAGAAAAAAAATTGTTCATATTCACATAAATGTCATTAATAAAAAACAAAAAACAACATATTTTTATTTTATTTTGAGTTTTCAAAATAAAAATAAAAAACTGAAAAGAAAAACTAGTTTCCGCTGTTCTTGTTTTTTAGTTTTTAAAAATTAAAAAATCAAAACTGTTTTAAGAAAATATATAATAACCAAATAAATTTTTTAGTTTTTAAATACTAAAATACTGAAAACGGTTTTATAAAGCTGTTACCAAATAAACACTTAGAGCTTGATTGGTTTGGTTTTCTTTTTTAGTTTTTGAAAAAAGTTTTTAAAAATAGTTTTCAAGATTTGTTTTCTGGAAGAAGGGAAAAAAATTGTATGGTAAATATTATTTGAAAGTAAAAAAATGTATTTATATTTATGGAAATTTCAAAATATATTAAAATTTTGTATTTTAAAATATAGAATATAAAAGTTTATTACTAAAAACCTTATTTTAATAAACTTGTATATTTATAAATTTATATTTTATTATTTTAATTATAAAATTTTATATTTTAATAATATAATTTTTAAATATTTTATTAAAATTTTATATGATAAAATATAAAATAAATAAAATATAAAAATTTACTTTCGACTGTGCACTGGATTTTACAAAATCTTTTACTTTCATAACAGTTCACAGTAAGTATTTTCTTATTTTTCGCACAAATAAATAATAAAATTGTGAAAGATGCTAAATGAAAACCTCTTCAAGTAGATGCAGTAGTTCAAATCCAAACTCTTGAATATGTAAATAATTACACATAGCAGACCTAAAACAACAGAAAAGTAAGACACATGTACAACATTATGACAGGAATATTATTAACCTTGTAGGCCCACTAACATTGAATACACCTGGGAGATCTTGAAATGCTACCCATGCATGCAGTGTCCATCTGTTCCTTATATAATTGGAAGTTTGTAGGTTGCCTTGGTTTGTGGTTTATGTCGTTAAACAAAGGGGTCTGAAGTTTGTAAGTAAAATGAATTTGCTGCAATCACACATCTACGGTCGTAAAGTAACCTGTAGGAAATCCACATCTATTTGTATAAATAAACTATCTTACAAGACAAATACCGACCAACTATGCGTTTAAATTTCTGGTTTCCAGAGTTCAGTTATTATTAATTAATTTAATTTATTATCAGAGACCATTAAATGTTTGTTTGAAAATAATTTTATAAAATAAATTTTAATATTTAAAAATTAAAAAACTTATTTAAATAGTGTTTTCTAAAAATAATTTTAATTTTTTAGTTTTTAAAAACTAAAAAATAAGAACAACTGTAATTTTGTTTTTTAATTTTTTATTTTTTTTAAAACTTAAGATATAATTAGAATATATTATTTTTTGTTTTTTATTAATAAAATTTTAATAAATATAAAAAAAATCTATTTTTATGTTTTAAAATTATTTTGAAACAACGTTTATTAAATAAGTTTTTTTTTTCTTTCAAAAATAACTTTAAAAATTATTCTTAATTTTTTTTTTAAAAACTAAAAAATAAAAACAGACATAATTTGTGGATAAAAAAAAAGAGATAACTAATTCGTACCTATGATAAAAAAAAATTTGGAAGCTTCGGAGGCTTGTTTTCTGACAACAATAAATACTACCTTGGTTTATTAGCCTCAGGTTCACAAAATTCAAGGTTAAAAGAAAGGTTTAGCAGTCATGTGTTCGATTTTATAATTTCGCATTTTTTAAAATTTTATTCTTTTAAGTTTTTTTAATATTTTTTTATCTTCGTGGTTCATATTGGTCACAAAAAAGTTAACATGACAATATCATGATGTCCTACTAATATCATCAATACATTATATTATCAAATATAACGTTATTATATGTCACGTTAAAAAAATAATACTTCATCGATATTACATTAACATGTTAAGTTAAGTTACTAATAATTCACATCATGTTAATATCAGATAGATTAAAAATAAAAAATAACTTACTAACTAAATATGAGAAAAAAACTTATATGAAAAACAAAAACTTATACAAGGATTAAAAATAAATAAAAAATTAAAGGACAAAAAAACTTAGAAGGAATAAAAATACAATATCTAATATTTATGCATCAATTTGTATTTATGGGATACAATGTATAATTTTATACTTGAAAATAATAATTTTTATTTATTAAATATATTTAATATGTAGGCATCAATGGGTAATTACGTATGTCTGTAAAGTTATATATTATCAAATATTAAACTCTTTTTCTTTAGACAATACTTGCACAATGATTATTTTTAATTAGTTTGTATTATTTTAAGACACTTGTTAATTATATTTTATGTGATGTTACATCTTATTTATATCTCAAAAATTTCACTATCAACTTATGTTAACACTGTGTTTAGATAAATAATTTTATAAGTGTAAGAAATTTAAATACATTGAATTTGAAATGTTTTTGAATCAAATTATTTTATTTTTTAAATTTTTTGTTTTAATAGGGTAATTCAAATTTTTTGGATTTTAATTTTTTTTGTTTGGTATAGTATTTCAATTACGATTGAAAATAAAATTTATTTTAATATTAAAAATTTAATAATTCAAAAATATTTATTTATGATACTTTTTGGAGAAATTTTTTTTGCAACATTCATAAAAGTTTTTTTTATTAACTTCAATCAAAATCTTTTGACTAATGTTAACCTAACTTTTTTTTTCAGTCAAAAATAGATTTCAAGAATTTTAAATTATTTTATTAATGAAATTTGAAATATACAGTTTTAACTAATAAAAAATTAATACTTTAAAAAATACTAAAATTTTAAATTATTTTAAAATTTCTCTTCTAAACAATGTATTTTATCTCAAAATATTTGAAATTATCAAATAAAATGAATTATTCTCTTGAAATTTCTCATCTAAACACACTCTAAAGCCAATTACATTTACTTTGATATATAATATTATGAGAAATAGTAATAACAAATTTATGTGATGAATATTGAAATTACTCTCTCTCCATTATTATATATTTTTAACACATTCACTTGTCATTAAATTATTATCTCTTTTTATTTCATGGGTTTTAATAAATTCCAACAAGTTATAGCCCTTTTTTATTACATTTTAGTCGGTATCATTAAATAACCATCAATGGTATTTATTAATTCCTAATTAAATTTAATATTATATTTAACGTTTAAACATTATATTTGTTAATTCCTAATTTATTAATTCCAACATAGTTTTTCTTGTATATATAATATTTTATATTTTTAGTCCTAATAAGTTCCTTTTATTATTTTTTTGGAGGATAGACTTACTTAGCTGGGAGGGGGAGTGGGTGTGGGAGTTGTAAAAGGTTTTACAAGAGGTTCAGATGAGGAGCGATGTAAAAAATGGTTAGGGATGGGGTGCTAACTCAAGGAATAATGTCTATTACTCTGTAAAAGAAGCCTACAAATTAATATGTGGGAAGTCTCAAGATACAATTCCTAATTTTTTAAAAAGTTATGAAAATTAAATATGTCCCCAAGGTATCAGTGTTTTCTTAAAAGGTAACTCATAATAGCATCCTTATTAAGGTTGAAAAAGCATAACATTGTCCTATTAAATTATTGTTTTCCTATTCTAATATTGTAATATGAATTCTCTTTCATGATATTGTAATTTTCAGATTCTCTCATACCATTCTTTATCACATAGTAGAGTCTTATCCTCTTTGAATAAAATTTGTCATTTCTAAAAAAAATGATCAATATACATGTAATGTGGTGTAGATAATGAGTCATCTTAGTGATATGATACATAATAATATCATCTTTGATGATATAACATGTAATGAAATTATCATGATATTATTATTAACATTGTTTTTTGTGATAGATGTTAATAACAAGAATAAAAAGTGAAAAAGACCGAATATACAATAAATGAATTTTAAAAAATTAAGTACACATACCAAATTTAAAAAGATCAACCTTACATATCAAATACATAATTAAACCTTGAATAAACACAAACAATAACACCAAATTCCTTGAAATTGCACTTGATTTATTAGTCATATAGCTTGGTCCATAAGAAAATAAACTCACGTCGCACGTGTACTAGAAATAGATACTCCAGGACCACAAACATTGAATAAAAGTGGGGCATCTTAGATATGCTACCCATTCAGAGTAAGTAGTGGGACATCTTGGACAGCTTATAAAATGGGAGCCTATGAACTTTGAAGGTTGTTTTCTCAGGCCAACAAATACAACCTCGGTTACTAGGGTCACAAAACGCAAGGTTAAGCAAACACAAACAACAGCACCATGTTGCTTGAACTTGCTCTTGGTTTACTCTTCATAGTTTTCCTTTTGCACTTGCGTCCCACACCGACTGCTAAGTTGAAGGCCCTTCGCCACCTTCCTAACCCTCCAAGCCCAAAGCCTCGTCTTCCATTCATTGGTCACCTTCACCTTTTGAACAAACAACTTCTCCACCACGCTCTATTATCTCTATCCCAACGTTATGGACCTTTGTACTCTCTCTACTTTGGTTCGATGCCCGCCATTGTTGCCTCCACCCCTGAGTTGTTCAAACTCTTCCTCCAAACCCACGAGGCTGCTTCCTTCAACACAAGGTTCCAAACCTCTGCCATCAGACGCCTCACTTATGATAACTCAGTGGCCATGGTTCCCTTTGGACCTTACTGGAAGTTCGTTAGGAAGCTCATCATGAACGACCTTCTCAACGCCACCACCGTTAATAAGTTGAGGCCATTGAGGACCCAACAGATCCGTAAGTTCCTTAAAGTGATGGCACAAAGTGCAGAGGCTCAACAACCGCTTGATGTCACCGAGGAGCTTCTTAAGTGGACAAACAGCACCATCTCTATGATGATGTTGGGTGAGGCTGAAGAGATTAGAGACATCGCTCGTGAGGTGCTTAAGATCTTTGGAGAATTCAGTCTCACTGACTTCATCTGGCCCTTGAAGAAGCTCAAGTTTGGAAAGTATGAGAAGAGGATCGATGACATATTCAACAAGTTTGACCCTCTCATTGAAAAGGTTATCAAGAAGCGCATGGAGATCATGAAAAGAAGAAAGAATGGAGAACTCGTTAAGGGTGAGCCCAGTGGGGTTTTTCTCGACACTTTGCTTGAATTTGCTGAGGATGAGACCATGGAGATCAAAATTTCCAGGGAGCAAATCAAAGGTCTTGTTGTCGTAAGTTTCCTACTTTGTTTCATTCATTGACTTCATCATATTAAATATTATGCATATATATTAATATAGGATCCAAATCCTTTTTCCCATTTATTTATTTATTTATTATTATTATTTCAATAGGTTTTAAATAACCTAGATAGATGTAGGTTTGTTATTAATCTATTCCTTTATTAACAAGTAACTCATTTGTCATGTGAGATGATGAAATTTGAATTTAATTAAAAAAAATCATCTAATCAATTTTGAATCAATTTAAATAATATGACAAGAATTATCTAATAATTTTTAATTATTCAAATTTAAAAATATATTCTCTATCCGTTTTCTATTAGTCTAATTAAATTTAATAAATTAATATTATCCAATTAGATTTGAAATATTTTAATAAAAATATTAAAAATTGATTATATTTAATGAAAAATTAAAGCACTTTCATATTTAAGAAACTATTTATGAGCTAATTTATAATAACTATTTTAACTAATATATTAATTTTATATTTTAAAATAAAAATTAGATTTATAATATATATTATGAAATCAAGTTCATGCATAGTGATGGATTAGAATTAATCAAATTTAACATATCTAATTATATTTAATGAAGAATTTAACTACTGGATGAAAGATATTTATTATATAATTTTAAAAATATTCTTAATAAAAAAATTTAAAAAATTGTAAAAAAGTATATAAATAATATTTAAAACCTAGAAATGGGTCAGACCTTGGTGATCTGTTAAATTGGGTCCAATTGACCGATTTTCTTTATTTTGCATAAATTTATATAAACTTAACAAAATAAAAATTGAATAAGATCGGACCATAAGTCTAGCTTTATATGCATATATATAAGTTTTTGAGTTCTAGGAACTATTATCTAATTTAGGCTTTATTTATATGGATCTAAAATTTTTAAACTCAACCTCATTAAGATATAGGTTAGACCATTGTGTCCACTCCATGTTGACATTTCAACATATAAAGCTGAAAAATATTTTTTCTTAAAAAGAGAGAATATGTGCGCATGCACACTTACAGGTGACAATCAATACTCTTAATTAGTAGTCACATTTCTGATGATGTTTTATGTTTATAATTTTGTTTAATACATTTTAAAATTTAAAAGTTTAATTCATGTTTTTTTTTATATATCTTTATTAAATATTCACAATTAGAGTTATATGCATGAAAAGTCAAAATACTGAAAAGAATATTGTAGTAAAAACGTAATATTTTTTGTTTCTTATTATCTCAAATATCAAAACAAATGAAATAGATAAAAATGATAAAATATACTTATATTTTAAGAGTATAGGCAAAATTATCCTCATATGAACTTGTAAATACCCGCCATTTAAGACGGGATATAGAATAGGTGTATGGTATCCAATTCGCCCCACCATCCACTATTATATATATATATATATATATATATATATATATATATATATATATATATATATTATAATTATAATTATAAGTATAATATAAATTACTATTATAATCAATAATTTAGTTTATTTAATATACTAAATTATAAAGATCCACCAGATAATAATTTATTTGATATCTAAATTTAATTATTTTTTTAAATAATTATAATTTAAATTTTATGAGTTATTTTGTTGGCTTATTATCTTTGTAATGTATGAATTTGGATAACGTTTATATTTATTTAGTGTTATATTAATTGTAAGTTAATTTTTTTATAGTATATTTTGTTATAATTAAATGTTAGTAGTTTATGTATTAGTTTTTATCACTAGAGAATTTGAACTAGACCTTTTTTTCTCCCTTTCTTTACTAATCTTATAACTCTTTTTTTATATTATATTTATTTATATGTTATTAATATATTATTTCAAGGAAATTTTTATTTTGCCTTTCATAATTTGAGAGGTATTGGTATTTTTTTTTTAACCAATCAAATTGTAAATTTTATTTTTATATTTTTTATAAATTAAAATAAGTTTTATTTATTTATATCCTTAACAAGAAAAAAATAAATAAAAAAAATGATTAGATTAGTACAGATTCAAAAATCAAAGATTTTCTTTTGAAAAGATATAAATTAAAATAATTGTTTTTAAGAAAGTTTATAATAAAATATTTTTAAAAGATTTATATATTCATAAATAAATAAAATTTATTTTAATTTATAAAAAAAATAAAAATAAAATTTATAATTTAATTAATAAAAAAAAGAATATCAATATCTGTGAAATTAATGGAGATGCAGTAGACTTTCCCAATAATTATCGTACCCAAACCAACCGATGGTCGACTACAGGGATACAATGAATAATATACTTTTTTTATTTGTAGGATTTTTTCTCGGCGGGAACAGACTCCACAGCAGTGGCAACAGAGTGGGCTTTGGCAGAGCTCATTAACAATCCGAGGGTGCTGCAAAAGGCTCGTGATGAAGTATACAGTGTTGTGGGAAAAGATAGACTTGTTGATGAAGCTGACACTCAAAAGTTTCCTTACGTTAGAGCCATAGTGAAGGAGACATTCCGTATGCACCCACCACTCCCTGTAGTCGAAAGAAAATGCGTTGAAGAGTGTGATATTAATGGCTATGTAATCCCAGAAGGTGCATGGGTATTTTTTAATGTTTGGGCCGTAGGAAGAGACCCTAAGTATTGGGATAGGCCCTTGGAATTTCGTCCTGAGAGGTTTTTAGAAAGTAGTGGTGAAGGGGAAGCAGTCCCAATTGATCTTTGGGGCCAACATTTCCAACTTCTCCCATTTGGATCTGGTAGAAGAATGTGTCCTGGAGTCAATTTGGCTACTTCAGGAATGGCAACATTGCTTGCGTCTCTTATCCAATGCTTTGATCTGCAAGTAGTTAGCTCAGATGGACAAATATTGAAAGGTAAGGATGCCAAAGTTAGCATGGAGGAGAGAGCTGGCCTCACAGTTCCAAGGGCACATAATCTTGTTTGTGTTCCACTCGCAAGGGCAAGCGTTGCTGCTGAGCTCCTTTCTTGATAAGATATGATATTAAATAATAATAAATGTTGTATTCCCATCTTAATTTCTTTTTTTAGGTTAATAATAATCATTCCAGTGAGGTATCATTGGTGAAGGAAGGGAAAATAAACATTTATCATTTGTTTGGTACCCAGGTTGTTTAGTTATTTTAGGGCTAAGACAATTTTTTTTATAATGTACTAAAAATTATGGATCATTATTTTAATTTTCTAATTGTTGAGTTGCGGAATTCTATAATAGAATCAAAGCCAATAACCCAAAAAATAGGAAAAGTGGACAGTGGAAAAGAATTGCTCTCTCGTATGCGTCTGATGGGAAAATCAAAAACAATATTAATGGTCAAAATTTGGCAAAGTGGTAGTAATTTTCAAATCACTAATCCATGATGCAAAACCCTTCTTAGGATCTTGTAAGCGGCAGATGTAGAGTAGCAGACGTAGTCTCTGTGTCTGGAGTGCTGACGGAGCTTATACGAAAAGTTATTTTTGTTATTAGTTTTGGTGTAATTTTGGCTTCATCCATGTCTTGTAGTTCAAGGTAGTTTTATTAATATATTTTTATTTTTTTAAAAAATATTAAAATTTGGTAAAACGATAGCAATTTTTAAATAACTAATCTATGATAATTATGTTAGAATTTTCCTATTAAATTTCACAAAATGTCAAAATTTTGCTACATTTTAATATTTTGTTTTTTTTTTCTCTAAAAACGTGTTGATATTATGATCCATTTGATTATACTTAAGCTCATTAACAATGTAATTAATTTTTAATAGGCTTCAAACATCAAACTTTCAAAAAATGTGAGAAACAGTGTGGGCTGAAGTGTTGAGCCACTAGGCCCGTAATAGGAGTTGCCTCAAACAATAAATAGTGAAGCTAAATCCCCTTTTCCATAAGTACCAAAGAAAAATACAAAAGTGGTTCATTGACATTTAATATTTTATCCAATCACAGATGCTATTTTATTTGTATTTTAATGGAAAGCTAATTTTCATTCCATAGAATATAAGTTTGTCTTCTAACTTACTGTAATTTCAAATAAAGTAAGACATTTTTACAAAGCTATTGTTTAATATTTGCGTTTCCTTCACACAACTAGCATCTACAAACTCATTTACAATAATTTCACCTTGAGATCTCTTCTTAGAATCTTGAAATTCCATTATCTTAGCACTAACTTCAATGCCTCATAACGAGTTCGACTTAAGTCCTTATGAATCTTGCCACCTTAGGTCATAGAAAAAGATAACACCCTAATATTAAGGTAGCGTTTGGTTTGAGAAAATATTTTCTGTTTTCATTTTCGATTTTTATGTTTTGAAAATTGTTTTCATTTTTAAGTTTTCTACTTTTAGAAAATGTTTATTTTCGCAAGATATTTTTTATTTTCAAAAAAATAATATTGTTAAAGTTAATCAATTTTAGCAAAAATATTATAATTATTTATATATGTAGTTTAAAATACATTTATATATTATTTTTTATATAATTATAATTTTGTTATTAAGTTTTCACACAGTATTAACTTTTGAAAACAATTTTTTTCTATTTTTTATTTTCTATTTTCTATTTTCAATTATTTTTTAAAAATATTTTCTAAATTGTAACCAAACATATTTTTACTACTATTTTCTATTTTCTTTAAAAAGAAAAATAAAAAACGGCCAAAGCAAACATCACATAAGAGTCATTGTATTGAGTATTTCTTTTTATTATAGCAACTTTGTATTTTATTTTATAAGTAACTTTGTATTTCTTTTAATGATGGTGATTTCTTTTTCAATTCTTTTATGCACCTACGCAATACCAATTATTATACGATTAGAAGAGATAACTTTATTCATTCAAGTTAGTTTATTTTAATATTCTTTTTCTAAAAATAAATAAATAAAATTTAAACTAAAATTCAAATATAGTATAATCAAATTATAATTACAATTACATTTTATTTGCTAACCAAATTTAAATAAGTATGTTTTAAATCATTAATAAATATATTTGAAAATTAAAATAAAACTATTTAATTGATAAATTTTTAATCTTAAGTATTATTTAATAAGAAGCATAGTTTTGTATTACTACCTATTTAAACTTTTTTAATAAATGATTATAATATATATTTTAATTGATATACACTGTCAGCGTAAATATCTTTACATTGACATTCAATCACAATCATTCATTCATGGTAAGCTTGTTGACTTTAATAATTAGTACTTTAAAAATCACATAAAAAAAGTTATGATTGAATGTTAGTGTAAAAGTCTTTTACACTGACATGTATGCCAATTAAACTCTGTAATATAGTTATATTTATGAACCCATAACAAGGGTTTTGAAACTCCATTAAATACCATGTGCGAGTAAACTTAGGAAATTTGTAAGGACTAAAAATTTTAGGCAAGTTGTGACATTCTGGTTTGTCCAAAATACAATCAAGCATTTAATTAGCAGGAATTTAACCTTTGGTAATGTCAAAATTAAAACTCCATTAATTTGTTTTAATTGAAAGTTGGTGATTAAGAATCAATTGTTAAATTACTTATAATCTTGAAAAGATTAGGGTTTGATTGATTATATTTTATTTTTTAGTTTTTGAAAATACTTTTTAAAAAGAGTTTAACACTTATGTGCTTATAAAGTTTTACACTGGCGTTTAATAAGAATTCTTCGTTTATAGGACTTTTAAAATATTAGTTTATAAAGTGAGGAAACTTATTATATATGGAAGGTTGTGATTGAATGTCAATGCAAAAATTTTTCCATTGACAATGTATAAGTGTTTTTCTTTTTTAAAAATAGTTCTCAAGAACTGTTTTCTTGAAGAAGAACAAAAATTATGTTTGGTAAATGTTATTTGATGATTTTTTTGAAAATGTGAAAATGAAAAACTTATTCATATTTACGAAAATACCATTAATGAAAAGCAAAAAACGATTCTCATTGTATTTTTAATTTTTAAAATAAAAATAGAAAATTAAAAAGCAAAACTATAGTTGTTTTTATTTTTTTAGTTTTTAAAAACTAAAAAAAAAAATCTGATTTCGAAAACTGTTTTAGAAAAACATTACTCAAGCAAGTTTTTTAAATTTTAAATATTAGAATACTGAAGGCAGTTTTATAAAATTGTTGTCAAATAAAATTTTTTTTTACAATAATTTTATAAAACTATTTTCATTATTTTAGTATTTGAAAACTAAAAACTTGTTTGGTTAGAACTATATTGTCTTAGTTTTGTGTTTTTAGTTTTTGTAAAGTGTTTTCAATTATAGTTTTTAAGATTTTTTTTTCTGGAAGAAGAGAAACAAAAAACTAGTTTGGTAAATATTATTTGAAAATTGTTTTGAAGATGTGAAAAGGAAAAAAAATGTTCATATTCACATAAATGTCATTAATGAAAAAAAAAACAACATATTTTTATTATATTTTGAGTTTTAAAAAAAAAAAAACTGAAAAGAAAAACTACTTTCTGCTATTCTTGTTTTTTAGTTTTTAAAAATTAAAAAACCAAATCTGTTTTAAGAAAATATATAATAGCCAAATGAATTTTTTAGTTTTTAAATACTAAAATACTGAAAACGGTTTTATAAAGCTGTTGTCAAACAAACATTTAGGGCTTGATTGATTTGGTTTTCTTTTTTAGTTTTTGAAAAGAGTGTTTAAAAATAGTTTTCAAGATTTGTTTTCTGGAAGAAGGGGAAAAAATTGTATGGTAAATATTATTTGAAAATTTGAAAGTGAAAAAATGTATTTATATTTATGGAAATTTCATTAATGTAAGGAAAAAAAAACATATTTTCATTGTATTTTGAGTTTTGAAAACAAAAATAGCAAATTGAAAAAAATACTTATAATTGTTCCTATTCTTTAATTTTAAAAAAAAAATTAGAACTTTTTTTTTAAAAATTATGTTAAGAAAACTGTAAACAAACAAGTTTTTTAATTATTAAATACTAAAATACTGAAAATAGTTTTATAAAATTACCACCAAGCAAAGTTTTCTTAAACAGTTTTAAAAAATAATTCTATTTTTTAAATTTTTTAAGTCTACAAAAAAGAATAATTATAAATAGTTTTACTTTTCAATTTTTTATTTTTGTTTTGAAAAATACAGTTAAAATATTTTCTTTTTCATTAATAAAATTTTCATAAATATGATTTTTTTACTTTCACATCTTCAAAATATTTTTCAAATAATACTTACTAAATAAGTTTTTTTTCTCCTTCCATAAAATAATTCTTGAAATTTTTTTTTAATTTATTTTAAGAAACTAAAAAATAAAATCAAAATAATGGAACCCTTACTTATGTCACTCCGTTCCAAGCTCACCTTTCCTCGTTGACATTCACATAATTTGTGAATGTATTAGGGAGCTATGAATATAATAATCTTGTGTATATATGTGAGAAAGTGAATGTATTCAATATTATAAATGATATTTTGCTCCATGGGTACTTGTGTTTTGGATAATTTGTGTTGAAAAGCTTATTTGTGCTAAGAGTTAAGTCTAAGTCGTTGCTTAACAATATGTGAAATCTAAATTGCTTTAGCATGTGTAAAGTTTATACATTGTCTAGTAGTGATTAAGTATTGTTTTTACATAGATATGTGTTTATATGTGTGATGTGTTGTGTGAGAGTCCATACATACATTCATGTGTGTTGGGTTTCTTATGGCTTGTGTTACCTATAATGGGTGTCTAAGGTAGTTTTATGGCCCATGGTGTGTTTTGGGTTCCATATGGCTTGTGTTGACCTGTAATGGGTGCCTAAACTGGTTGTGAGACCTAATGTTTGGTGTGCCTTTGTGACTTGCGTTGATCTAGAAATGGATGCCCATGATGGTTTGTGCTTCACCTTATACATGATATGCGCGATTTGTGCTAAGAGCTATGACACAACATGCATATAGAGTTAAGAGCATAAGTTGTCATGAGTCAAGAATTTTGAGTCACTATGTGTATGCACTTGTGATCTGTTTATTTATTGTGCTCTAGTTAACTGCTTATTCTCTATATGTGTTTTAACATGTGTGAGACATATTCTCACTCTTTTTGTTTTGTTTGTTGTTGCATTGTTTCTTTTTTTTTTAACATCACTTTCAAGTGAGCATGTTACTAATGAGAAAGATAAGGTTGGGCAAGATGAAGCTTAGGCTTCAATTACCTTTTAGTTTGGGATGCTCAGATATATGTGACACAGGATGAAATAAATTACTTAATAATGTCATACTTCTTTTACTTATTGGAATTTGTATGAAATTCATTTTTATGCCTAACCTATTCTTTTAGTACCTCCTTAATTTCCCTTTTATTACAAATTTGGAAATAAGTAGACATTTGACATGTGAATCCTTCTATTCCAGATGTTAAGTTGTGCTTAAATCATTATTTTCCTATGTTGTTTATAATTAAAGATAAATTGTTTTGGGTTAGAAGAGTGTCATATAACAGGGGTGTGAAATGATATCTTGTGTGGCATGTCTAAGGAAAATGAGTAGCGAAGTGATCCCTAAACTTCAATAGGTTTTATCTATGTTATTAAAGGGTTATGAACACCTACAATGAGTGCTGATAATATGTTTAGTGTGTGCTTGTATAAATATATTATTCAGCAGTTATTATTATTTTTTTTGTTTGATTAACAAGAATATTTTGGTTCTTATAACTCTTCTATATTTAGTGTCCATTAATAAAACTAATAAAGATCTGTATTAATTTTATTAGATTTATGGGTTTGAGCTATCCTTTTTTATACCTAGAAATTAGTGTCGCTAAACAAAGTAGGAATGGTTGTTGTATTAATTTACTGCAGTGTTGGAGTAATGCCCTTTTATAGTCCTTGTGATTAGTTATAACAATTGGGTTAGTTGGAATGAAGTTATTATTTATTTATCATTGTTTAGTATCTATTTTATCTTACAAATTGATTGAGAATAATTTGATTTCAATTTCATGATATAGAGTGTATTTTGGAGGATTAAGGAAACTTTAGAAGAGAGAAACAATGGAAAATCATAATGCATATTTTACTGTCATTGTTCATGATCTTCAAACCAGAAAATCAATAGGAAAACGATGCAATTTGAGAAAGTGGTCTTCATGAAAGTTGTATCCCTAAATTTTATATAACTAGTGTTATTGGTTTCACCCCAAAAAAGATATCTAGAACTTAGGTTATGATCAGATTAGTGACATAAGGTCGAATTGCTAGAATTAAGCATATTTTATTGTTAGCATTCACTGTCTTCAAATGAGAAAACCAATAGAAAACAATGCAATTTTAGAGTATATCTATATCTCAAGTTATGATCAAATTAGTGACTGAAGGTCGAACTGCTAGAATTAAGTGATGTATTTATGTTTTCTCCAAGTTTTAACAAAGTAAACGTTTGTTTTAACTCTTGAGATCAACAAAAGAGTTGTAGATAAATGTCCTAGCTTTCAAAATAGATAAGAATCAATATAATAGGATTGATAAATCTCTAGATATTGCATTTATACTCAATGAAGCTTGTTGAGACTTATTAGAAAATGAGTGAGAAAATCTTAAAAATTTAGAAAAGGTCGTGGTGGGTTATGAATGTAATATTCCTATGTTTATATGTGATAAATGGATGTATTAAATATTATGAATGATATTTTGTGCTATGAGAATCTATGCTTTGAGTAATTAGTGTTGTTATGCTTATATGCACTAAGAGTTAAGTCTAAGTTGTTGCTTAGCAGTACATGAACTCCAATTTTCTTAATCATGTGTGAAGTCTAGACTTTGTCTAATAGTGCATAACTCTCATTTTTGCATAGCGTATGTCTACATGTATGATGCATTATGTACGAGTCCATGCACTTATTCATGTGTTTTGGGTCCCTTATGGCTTGTGCCGACCTACAATGGGTGCCTAAGGTGGTTGTATGGCCCAGGGTATGCTTTGGATTCCCTTATGGCTTATGTTGACAAGTAATAGGTGTCTAAGGTGGTTACATGGTCTAGTGTATGATTTAGGTTCCCTATGACTTATGCTAACTGTAATGGGTGCTAGGTGGTTGTGAGATCCAGTGTTTGGTGTGCACCTTGTGGCTTGCATTGATCCAGAAATGGATGCCTTTATGGTTTGTGCTTTACTTTATACGCAATATGTGCAATTTGTGCTAAGAGCTATGGTACCACATGCATATAGGGCTAAGAACATAAGTTGTCATGAGTCAAGAGTCTTCAGTCATAATGTGTATGTATTTGTGATGTGCTTAATTCTTGTGCTTTATTTGACTAATCATTCTCTCTACACGTGCCTTAACATGTGTGAGACATGTTCTCACCCCTTGATATTTGTAGTTGCATTTTTTTAGATTGAATATCATTTTCAGGTGTGCAAGATCATGATGATATTGTGAGTGATGAAGCTTCAGCTTTTCTTTACATTTTCTGTTGGGATGCTCTAATTAGGTGTGACATCGGGCTATGGGGTTTTTAATTAATATTTTTCAATTATATAGATGAATTATTCAATATTTCAATGAAGTTTAGTAATTGAGAATCTTGTAAAGTTCATTTATAAAACCTAATGTATTTACTTGTATGTTATGTTTTATTATATCATAGTTTTCGAAAATAAGTATATATTGTGATATGTGATCTAAGTGCAAAGTCTAGTATTTTAAATAAATAAATTTCTATATTATTTTGTAATTAAAAAATTAAATAAAGTGATTGCAGTTAGAAGGGTGTCACACTTGTTGTGACCCCTCAACTGACTGACCCTAGTACTTAAAAGGAAATTCTCCCTTTCTGTAATTTAACATATGCTTGTTCCAATCACTAGTCTGACACATTGATACCTAGAAACTAACTTTTATAAAAATTTCAAATATTAATAAGAAATTTTGCAAAGTAAACTTAATGACTTATATAGAGATTCAATCCCTTTGAGCTACTAGGATTTATAATAATTATTAAATTCACCTAAACTTAAATTTATTTATTAAATTGATAAAACATATTATCATTTTATCAAAAAATAAAAACTATATATTTTCCATTACTTAGACTTAATTTACTCAATTACATAATTAGCTTTAGTGCTCATGAGTCATGTCATTAATATTGAAGCTTTGGTCAAGCTGGTGAATGGTTGCATTGCCATGACACACCCACCCTTAATGTAAAATCGATACTAAATTTTATCATTAATTTAATAAAAACATTTAATTTATTTTTTTTTTGTGACCATGGGTCCATGGTAGGACCATTTGGTTAAATGGCTATACTATCATGTATGTTTTGGTAAAAAAAAATAAAAACAAATCACATGATTATAAATTTAATTTTAACTAAATTAATTTTACGACAAGTAAGACGATATGATTATGTTATCATATATAAACGGTGTTAAAAAAGGTATATTGATAGCAGTTTTTCATTTTAAAAATGTTCATTAAAACATCCCTGTAAACTAATTCATATACCAAAACATATAATTCCCCAAACATATGGATGTTTCAAAAAGTTATATTTTTAATTTGACAAAATATTAATTTTGATCCATTATATTTTAGTATTTTATTTTGTTATATTAAGTTTTAAAAATTTTATTTTAGTCTTTTCTCTTTTTGAAAGTTTCATTTTAATCCTTTATAAAAAATATTTTGCACTAGTTTGTCCACTTCCAACTTAATTGTATGAGACTTTACATCTAGAGCTATCAAAGCGGATCCAAGCTCATAGGTTGGCTTCACCCACCACTGGTCTGGGCTGGGCCAGGTTAAAAAATAAAAAGGTAAGTTTGTTGTATTGATATACGGGTTGACTCACAACCCGGTTTACCCGGGTTGAACCCATGGTGTGCCAGATTAATCCACCAATCCACCTAAATTTCATTTTTATTATTACATGAATATGATTTTTTTTATTTTATTTTTAATTTTAAATTATTATGTTACTTATTTGACCTATATTCCATTAAAATATATTTTTTAGTTTATTGGTATCATTTAATTAATATTTTATATTTTAAAACTAATATTTAACACATTGTAAATGTAGATTTTTAGTAGATAATATCATTTAAGTATTTTTATTTTATTTTTAAACTCAATAAATTTTAAATTAATGCTATCATAAAGTATTTAAATTTTAATATTTTTAAAAATAGTTAAAAAAATTCCTAAAAAATATTTTTTTTTAATTTTAGGTGGGTTGATGGGTCAGTCCGTTTAACCCACCAACCCGTGGTGAGTTAGGTCATACTGACTTTTTTAACTATAAAAGATTGGTGAACGGGATTGAGTCAAACCGTTTATCGGGTGGTTCGGGCTTAACAGGTCGGACTGACCCGTTTTGACAGCTCTATAATCACATTTATACACATTTTGTGCCACATATAGAATTACTATACACAACTATAACGATTGTGATTGTGATATTAAAGATGAATTGTGTTGGAGAATGTGATAGTAATTGTAATAAACATGATTCCAAAAAGATTAATAGGACTGAAAAAAAATGACAATTTTTATTCCATTATTTTAATTTAATTGTTTCAAAATTTTAAAGTTATTAAAAATTAATAAAATACAAAAATAAAATTTTTAAAAACATAAATGATTATAATAAAACTTTTAAAATTTAATGTACTAAAATAAAAAAATACTAAAATCAAAGTAATATTTAATATCTAATATTTAATTTTTAAATTAATGTTCGAATAATATTGTATTTTTTATCAACTTAATAAAGTAAACTTAGTGACGGGGGTTTGAATATTTTCTTCTTTGACTGCAAGGTTTGAATATCTTTTATAAACCTCTCAACTCAAACCTCACTGACTATTATATATAAAAAAATGTTTTGAAACGGCGTGTGTTTACAACTTTACATTTTTTAATTTGTTGTGCCATATCTTTTGAAACTCTATTGAGTAACGACTTTTATCGATATATAGAATTTAATTAATATGTAAGGAGTGTAACTCTTGTTAAATCTTACCTTTTTTATTTATATGACTTGTTATTCAATTGATTTTTTCATAAGGGGTTTTAATCAATTGTTATTCTATTCTCTGTAGACAATACTTGTTTGAGACCCATTCAGCCAAATTAAACAATACATGTTTGAGACAAACATAATTTTGATTTACTTAAGTTCTTGTTTTTATTTTTACTTTTATTTCTTGAATTTGTAGTGAGATGTAATGAAACATTTTTATTTTAAACATTTTTGAGACACACTGACTATTTTAAACATTTTTATTTTAAACACTTTTTTTAAATATATATATATATATATATATATATATATATATATATATAAACACATTAATGGAATTCTCACGCTAGTTTGAATCCACCACCAATATATTCCATATTATGAGAGGAGGGCCAGACATGGACGGAGGGTGGACGGTGGTAAGGAGAAGAAAGGAAGTTAGACAGGGGAGTGGTAAGGGGGGAAGGCAATCATTTCCAGAGGTAGGGACCGGAATGGGGCAAATAACAACAGTTTTTTTCACTCACTTTCCTGAGGAGTATACGACAAAGGAAATGTGGGAGATTTTTGGGAATTATGCTAGGATACATGATGTGATCATTCCAAACAAAAGAAATAAGAGGGGGCACAGGTTCGGTTTTGCTAGATTTAGTGAGGTACACGATGTGAAAATGTTGGTGGTAAGACTGGATAATATTTTCATCAGAAAAGAGAAGCTGTGGGTTAATATCCCACGTTATGAACAGCGGGATGAGCAGACTAATAGGAGGAAACACAGGCGGGATAGACAACAAATAAAGGTTGATCACCGTATGGACGATAGGAGGAAGGTACAACAAATAGCAAATAATGAAAGCATAAGGAAATCTTATGCATCAGTAGTATGTAATCCTGGGGGAATAAAGATTATGACCGATAGAAAGGAGGTAGGAGAGATTGAAGCAGTAGAAGTGCAGATGGTGTTCAAAGCTTCAGAGGCGGAGCTCAGCCGATTCCAACGGGCATATGTGGGCAAAGTTCGAAGTAAAGGGAGTGCCTTTAGGACTCAACTCTTCCTAATGGCTCATGGATTATACAGGATTCGAGCAACTCCAATGGGGGCAAACAAAGTACTGCTGGAATCGAAACATGGAGAGACTTTCCAGGAGATTGCAAAAGGAAAACAAGAGTGGTTAGAACAATGGTTTGTCTGGATACAAAAGTGGTAGCCTGAAGCCATAGACACAGAAAGGACAGTCAAGGTAAACTGCTATGGTATTCCCCTACATGTTTGGGGGGAAAACTTCTTCCGTAAAATAGCCGCACCGTTCGGGGAGTTGGTGTGTGTGGAGACAACTACACTAAGAAAGGAGACGTATGATGTCGCACAGATAGTGATATCTAGGAAGGATCTGGAAACATTAAACGCGGTTATTCGAGTAAAAATTGACTACCGGAAGTTCAACATCCGAATGATGGAGGTGGAAGACGTGACTGAACCATAGCTAGGTCAAAATAACAAAACTAGTTATGGTTCTGAAATGAGCTCTTGTCAGGGGGAGGAAGAGTTCGACGAATCGGTGGAGGCGGAGAAAAGGCTGGCTGAGTTGAAAGAGGAAATGTTTGGGAAAGGAAACAGGAAGGTGAACAGAGAGGCTGACGGAGTAACCGATGGCCTTGGAGATCGAGTACTCCGGCGCGACAAAGAAACGGTGGTGAACGAAACAGAAGGGCATAACTCCGGGCTGAGGGAATCAGAGGTACGGATGCCGGAAATAGGTATAGACGAAGGCTACAGAAGAAAAGCTATGGCACATATGTGTTAAGAAGGGCAGGTAAGGGAAAAGGACCAGAACAAGCAAAAGTCAGACAAGGAGGTGGAGGCTCAGTTTTTGCGGCTAGGGGCACGACAGGTAGATGAGAGGAAGCAGGTAGTAGATGGTAAGGAAAATGGTAACGACAGCTTTTTAGTGGAGGAAGGAAGAAAGCTGGTTTTCATGGAGCGCGGAAGAGGAAGTGAAAAGGGGCAGGTAGGAAAAACTAGAACTGGCAGCGGTCTTCAAGGATCGAGGTGTGTAGCACGGGACTCAAGGTCGAGATGCGTAATGATGGATGGAGTGGTTGACAGTTGGGCTGTCACTTCGAGGTTAAATCCAAGCGATCAACGGCCAGAAGGGCCCGATTGGCGCACAATTAACTCGAACCAGTCCTATTCGTTATAGGCCCAAAAACAAGATAAGCACGAAGGAACAGTACACGGGGCAAAGAAGAGGTGTCTGGGGGAGAGAACGGGCAAAGAAGGAAGGTGGATATATGGAAGCAAATAAGAAGAAATAGCTTTGATGGGAGTGAATTAATAAGTCAAAGGCAACAGGAAGATTCAAAGGATGAAGAGAAGGGGAAAGGGAAAGAGGTGGATGAAATGGGTACAATATGGAAGGCAATGAAGGAAATTGGAATCTCTGGTACCAAACCGGATGAGGAGTATATACAGGAACTACGAGAAATGGAAACGAGGGATAAGGTGGAGAAAGAAAAAAGGGATAGGAGGATAGCCCAGAATAGCTAAATGAAGATTTTTTCATTAAATGTGAGGGGGTTCCGAGATCGGGCTAAGCGAAGAAGAATCAGGAGAATCTTGAATAAGAATGACATTGATATTTGTTTACTACAGGAAACAAAGTGCAGGATGGTGAATGGCTGGGAAATTAAGGAGGTATGGGGGATGTCGGAGTGTGAGTGGAGAATACTCCCATCAATAGGGCTTAGTGGAGGGTGTCTGACAATTTGGAAGAAACATATGTTAGAGGTGGCTTGGTATATACAGGGGCAGGGCTTCCTTGGAATTGGTTTCAGAGGAAAGCGTCCAAATGAAGTTAATTGTGTGGTAAATGTGTATGCTCCATGTTCGTTAGAAGGGAAAAGGAAGGTGTGGGATGATCTGACGATGACAAAGTGTGGATTTCCGGACATTAATTGGGTAATCGGGGGAGATTTTAATGCTGTGGTGGATAGGCATGAGTTTAGAGGGAGGTCAAATTATCACTCTCGAACTGAAATGTCCGAATTTAAATTCTTTATCCAAAGAATGGGACTCCTGGATATTCCGGTCATTAGGAAAGGAGTGACGTGGATAGCTCCGAACGGAGAATCATTTAGCAGGTTGGATCGATTTCTGTTTTCTCTGGATCTGATGGAAGAATGGGGAGTTATAGCTCAAAGGGTGGGCACAAGAGAGTTCTCATATCATAGTTGGATTTTAACAGAAGATAATAAACATAATTGGGGCCCCAAACCATTTAAGTTTTTTGATCATTGGATGCAGGAGCCAGATTTTGTGGAATTGGTGAGAGAATTTTGGACCTCAAAACAGGTTTAAGGGTGGAAGATGTACCAGTTGGCAGGCAAACTAAAAGGCTTGAAGATGAAGATTAAAAAGTGGAAAGAAGAAATCTAGGGAAAGGATGAGAAATTCCTGGCAGAGAAGGTGGTAGAATTGGAGAGGGTGGATCAACAGTTAGGCGAAGGGGGTCAACGAAGTAGTAAGTGTAGACAGGACATTTTGTCAGAATATTGGGGGAAGGAAAAGAGGATGGAACAGTCCATGCTACAGAAATCTAGGGTAAAATGGGCTTTAAATGGTGATAACAATACCAAGTATTTTCACAAATGCTACAAAGAGAGATGCTATGCAAATTCCATACTGACAATTAAATCAGAAGCGGGATGGTTGGAGGAAGCTCAACAAATTCGCAGTCATGTGCTACATCACTTCTCAGAGTTCTTTACTGAGAAAGAAGAAGGAAAACTAAATATGGACGGGGTACACTTTAATCAACTAAGTGACCATCAGAGGGAAATGCTGGAGGAGCCTTTTGAAGCAGGTGAGATAAAAGAGGCGGTTTGGGCATGTGAGGGGGGGAACAGTCCAGGTCCCGATGGATTTGGCTTCAATTTTTATAAATCATGTTAGGAAATCATAGGGGAGGATGTGGTGAAGGCAGTACAAGAATTCCATCAATCAGGTATTCTACCGAGAGGGGTGACATCATCCTTTCTTACCTTGATCCCGAAGGTGGTAAAGCCAGACAGGTTAGCACAGTATAGACCAATCTCATTAATTTCAAGCATTCAAAAGATTATCTCTAAACTATTGTCTTTAAGAATGAAGAGAGTCATGGGGGATTTAATTTCTAAATGTCAGTCAGCATTTTTGTCAGGAAGATCCATTCTTGATGGGGTTGTCGTAGCAAATGAGATAGTTGATTGGGAAAAACGGAAAGGGAAATCCTGTTTTTTGCTTAAGGTGGATTTTCAAAAGGCTTATGATTCGGTCAATTGGAATTTTTTGGATTATATGTTGATCAAGATGGGTTTTGGGAGTAGATGGAGAAAGTCGATGAACAACATTGTAAGGAATAGCCATGTGTCAATTCTGGTAAATGGGAGCCCGACGGCTGAATTTAGACCAGGGCGGGGACGAAAGCAGGGAGATCCACTTTCACCTTTTCTGTTTCTAGTGGTAGCTGAAGCTTTATCTGGACTATTTAGGTCAGCAGTTGGTAAAGAGGTATTCAAAGAGCTCTCTATTGGTGACGAGGCAAAGTTTTCAATATTGCAATATGCTGATGATGTTATTATGATGGGGGAAACAAATATGCAATCAGTATGGTATTTGAAGGTAATCCTTTGGGGTTTTGAGATGACCTTGGGGTTAAAGGTGAATTATAGCAAAAGTAAATTTTTTGGTTTAAATGTGGATGATACATTTAGGGGTGTTGTGAATAGTCTCTTGAATTGTGAGGTATCTTCACTGCCATTTAAATTCTTGGGGATACCGGTGGGGGTTAATCCAAGGAAGGTAGAAGTGTGGATGCCTATTATTGAACAATTTCAGAGGAAACTGTTAGGGTGGAAGGCAAAACACTTGTCGTTTGCAGGAAGGTTAGTCCTCATCAATTCAATACTGTCAAGTCTTCCATTGTATTACTTCTCTTTCTACAAGGTGCCTAAAAAAGTTTTGGAAGTTATGACGGGATTACAATGTTCTTTTCTGGGGGGGGGAAGACCAAGAGACTAAGATTGCGTGGGTTAGCTGGGAAAATGTGTGCCGACCTAAGGAAGAAGGGGGTTTGGGGGTAAAGTTTTTATGGGAATTTAATTTGAGTCTGCTAGCAAAATGGAGGTGGCGGATATTAACAGAGGATAATGCAATATGGGGGCAGCTGCTGGAAGCTAGGTACGGTAAGTCACACAAACTCAATAATAGACCTGCTAATTTTTCTCGAGCTTCTCAGTGGTGGAGGGATTTATGGGCTATTGACGAACCGAAAGCAGTGATACCACAGTGGTTTGAGACCAATGCCAATAAAAGAGTAGGGAATGGGATGGACACTTTCTTCTGGGAGCATAATTGGTTAGGAATTGGAGCGTTAAGCATAAAATTTCCCAAGTTGTATGGAATATCGGAAGATAAGCTCATCACTATTAACGATAAAAAGGACGATACATTATCATCATGGGGGTGGAAATGGGTGTGGCGGAGAGAGTTATTTGTTTGGGAAGAGGACCAACTACGTTACTTACAAAGTTTGCTGCAGTTAGTCGTCTTTCTAGATCAGGTGCTGGATGTATGGAGATGGAGGTCAAGTACAGACGGAGGGTTTTCGGTGGCGGATGCATATAAGGTTCTGCATATGCAACAGACTGCGGTAACTTTAATTAAGGTTGAGCCAAAAGAATTGAGATGAATGTGGAAGGATAAATTACCATATAAGGTAATTGCTTTGTCGTGGAGATTATTGTTAAATAGATTACCAACCATAGATAATCTATTGCAGCGAGGAGTTTACATTCCAATAGTGGATGCTCAGTGTGTGTTTTGTAGAAATGATATGGAAAGCAGAAATCACCTTTTTTTGACATGCATCCAGGCTCAATCAGTGTGGAATAAAATTATCAGCTGGCTAGGGATCCAAGGACCAATTCCGGGGAACATCACGCAACTTTTCCTTTCATCGTCCGCATGGGTCGTAGGAAAGCGAAAGAAGAGGTGTAAGTATGTCTTCTGGCTTGCTGGGTGTTGGGGTATCTGGATAGCTAGAAACCGAATTGTTTTTTAGAGGATACCAGCAGACTCCGTCGATATTATGATGTATATAAAAATAATATCGTGGAATTGGTTAATGTATTCTTTCGGATTTAATAGGGGGTGCGTGTTTTCAGATTGGTATGCTAATCCAAGAATATGTATGCCCAATAAAGTGATATGCACTATTAGAATGAGGAGTAGTGCATACCCTATCTTATGTACTGTAAAAATATTTTGTTTCTTTTCTTTTAAATAAATTCTTTGCTTTTCATATATATATATATATATATATATATATATATATATATATATATATATATATATATATATATATATAAACAACAGAAGTTCTATTCTTTGCACGTGGATGTTCAAAGTTGAACACTACGATTTAGTCAATCGAGGACTGGAGGTACATAGAAAAGGGTTTGATCATCATTAATTTATTATATTTCATTGAGAATCTGGCTCCTAACCCGGTTGTCTATTTTGACTATATTAGTTTACTGCTATTATTATTACTATTATTTAAATCAATGATAGGTATATTATTATTAAAGAAGTGTTTGGGATGTTTTTAAGAAAAAATTATGGATAGAATTTATTGAAATCAATAATTACACAAAGAATGATTCAACTTCAAGTAAAATTTATCAAAATGTTGATTTTTAATATTTTAATTAATTATAACAAAAAATTTTAAAAAAAATTGAGAATTTTTTTAACACTTCTATATTTATTCTTTATAATAAATATTAGTTATTAATGTATTAGTTTTGTTAGTAAGAAAATGTGAACCTCTTATCTCTTCTTTCTTATATTCTTCATATATGTATTTTATTATTAAATTAATTTTATAACCCTATTATTATTATTGTTATTATTATTATTATTATATAAAACCAATGATAGTTAACTATAAAATATATTATGATGGATAAAGGGGTAGTTGGGGGCTTTGCCCATCTACTTCGCTAACAATAGCATGTGCTTTGGATTTGTGTCTGCTGTCAATCTTCATCAACTTGTTTATCATTTAGATATTTTTAAATTCTTCAGGATTTTTTAATTATCCAATAAAAATATTACAAGCTATGTTTAAGAAAGTATCTATGAAGCAAAAGTCAAGTAAATAATGAAATTCATCGCTATAAGACAAGTACGAATTTACAGTGTTCGTCTATTATAAGAAATTCATCATATATCTTAAAATTATAAAAAGAATTATCTTTCATATTTAATTTAAACTGATGAGCTATTGTATATGTTATCTTGAATTTTAGATTACTTACAGAATTATCAGAAAAACTTATCGATTTAAATTATATATTTATATGTAATAAAAATTGAACTAGTTAATGATTTTCTAATTAAGTTTTACAATCTTCTGTTACTTTAAAGTTTTTTTTTAAAGAACTTAAAAGTATATTTATACAATTTTCCAATGATTAGTATATTTTCATTTAGTATTATTTATCTTAATAAATAATAAATATTAAGAGAAACTAATCACATTAAAAGGCATATCTTATGTTATAGTGTCTTTATTTTGTTTATAATAAAATGTTTCATTAGATAAATAAGCAAATTAATTTACATGAATTACCGAAGTTAAATACTTCAAGATAGATATTTAATCAGATTGTTTTGTTTCAAATATTGTAACTTTTTTCATAAATAATTGGATTAAAATCTTTTATTCTAAATTAATGTTTTAATTTATATCCCGCTTATCCATAATTGCTATGTTATATAATGAATTTTTTTATATTTTATAGATTTAACTAAATCACATAATATTATTGGTTGAGATAGAAATTGAAACACTTTTAAAAATTCAATAAAATACGAGCATTTTTTTACATAAATAAAATTTAATTATTTTATAGTATTTGCTAGTAGGCAAGGCTGAAAATAAACGTCCACATAACACACACCAATTATAAGGTGTGAATCTCGATTAATCCCACTAAAATTATTTAATTAAAGTCTGAAAAGCTGTTGAATTCAAATATATAAAGAGTAATCACTAATGTTTGAGTTGAGAGTTGGTGGATGTTAATAATTTATTGATAAAAATGCATTTTGCCACAGCCATGATGGATATTTAACTTTGTTGTTGAGAAAATGCCAACAGAAGTTTCTTAAAGTTCTTAAAAAAAAGAAAAGAAAAGAAAGAAGAGTATTCAAAAGTTGGATTAGTTTATTTTATATATATATATATAAAATATTGATACGGCATCGTCTTTATCAACGTCAAACTTCAGACAAACTAAGAATACAAAATTCTATTACCCTGTCAGTGTTCCGAAAACGAAGTTGCCCAGAAGCACTCGAGTTGGCAACAAGGCTTGAAAACCAAATCTCAGAATTACACACAAAAACACACACACATCGTAGAAGAGACTTTACAAGATAAGCTTTTTTATCTTTTTTCATCCGATTATGAGCATGAGATCTTAGACGAGAGACGTAGTTGGTGGGGTAGAATATTTATTTAAAAAACTATGTGGGTCCACAAACATACATTGACTAGGATAGATTTTCAGTACTAGATGCTTATAAATGGGAGGCCTTGGAAGGGTGTTTCCTCAGGCCAAAAATTATACTACCTTGGTTAATTAGCCTCAAACTTGGGATCACAAAAGCCAAGGTCAAACAAACACAAACAACAGCACCATGTTGCTGGAACTTGCTCTTGGTTTATTGGTCATAGCTTTGTTTCTTCACTTGCGTCCCACACCGATTGCAAAGTCCAAGGCCCTACTTTTAGCCTACAAATTGCAAATAGTCCAAACCCAAATGGACAAAATTTGACCATAAACCGAAGCCAGAACCAAAGACGATGGAGCCGTTACCATTGCCCTCGGTATAACCAGTGTTGTTGACCCTAATGTAGGACTATATGGAAGCTGTAGAGGACGATTTCGGTTGGAGAGAGATCCCGTGAAGGAGGAAAGGATTGTATGGTAGCAGTAATGGAAATGAACAGAGAGGGAGATAAGTTAAAAATGACATAATGAAAACAGGTACGGGAGGAATAACCTCGTTTTTCTTCACATATTTTCCTGATAACTATAAGGCGAGAGAGATGTGGGAGATTTTTAGGAGATATGGGGATGTGCAGGAGGTATATATACCAACAAAAATGGATAAAAATGGGAGGAGGTTTAGGTTTGTGAGGTTTATAGATGTGAGGGACGATCATCTATTAGGAATTAAGCTGGACAATATTTTTATTGGCAATGAGAAGCTATGGGTTAATAGGCCGAGATTCAAACAAAGAATGATAAAAAAGGCGAATATGGATGCAATGGAGCGGAAGGGGCTTGTGAAGCTAAATCAGGCGCAGATATACTCTAAAAGACCGGTGACAGGAGACCAAAATGGCAGTATAACACAGTCGTATGCAAAGGTTACTGGCTCCTTTGCGGAGAGGTATAATCAGAACAATGGAAGGATGACCCAGGCTCGCAAACAGAACAAAGGGGAAATGATGGGGGGAGAAACAAAGATGTTCCTGACCTTTAAAATAGAGGAACAGGCGGTGAGGAGGTTGGAAGCAGGTTATGTTGGAGAAGTGTTATGTAAAGGAACAGCTTTCAGGACGCAGCAATTTCTGGCCAAGCAGGGTATCTACGATGTTAAAGCTACCCCAATGGGAGGAAACAAGGTGTTGCTGGAAGAAGGGGAGTCGCGAACTTTGCAACAAGCGGTAGAAGGTAGTTATGAATGGGTACAAAGATGGTTTCAATTGATAACCAGGTGGGAACCTGGAAATGTAGACACGAAGAGACGGGTATGGGTGTGTTGTTATGGTATCCCGTTGCATGTATGGGGGGAAAAGTTCTTTCAGACTCTGGTGGCGCCCTATGGTGAGTTGGTAAGAGTAGGAAAGGGGACAACCAGAAAGGAAAGGTTTGATGTAGCACGATTGCTTATCTCACGGAAGGCTTTCGAGCCAATACAGAAGGTGGTGAAAGTAGCCATAGACGACTGGTTTTTTCACATTAAGGTGAATGAGGAAGGAGAAGAATGGAACAATGGCCTAAATCAAGGGCAATACACAGGGTCGGGCTCGGAGATGAGTTCCTGTCAGGGAGAAAGAGAGTTTGATGAATCTTTCGTAGCGGAGAACTGACTGGCAGTGCTGAAGGAGCAGCTTTTTGGAAGGCGGTGGAAGGCGGCCCCGGTGGAGGAACTCGGTGGGAAACACGAGGTAGCCTATGAACTAGAGTCAACAAGTGTCAGACCAGGTGCAGCCGTTTTCGACGCCGGCGCCAAAAGAGGGTCTGACGAAGAAGAAAACAGGCATGGAACTTGGCCGGAAATGGAAAGCCTCGAACGCTAGCGAAGGGGGGGCCAGGACAGCAGAGTTTTGGTTCAGCAAGTCAGGCCTGAGAAAGGACATGAGGCAGGAGAAAACGGAGAGCCAGCCGAGGAAGAAAGTCTTTGCACGCAAAAGGAAAAGGCGTTTGAGGAAGGTCGCTGTGACACGGCAGCTCTGGGGTTCAGTAATTATGACGCCTGCTGTGCCTTTTCAACCGCCAGACACAGCTCGACACGTGGAAAGAAAAGCACAGAAGGTTCTGGAGTGCTCGGTTACCGATTGGAGAAACCTCTAGAAGTAGGCTCATTGCCCCAATTTCATCAACGGCTATGCGGGTCTCCTATTGGGCTGGGCTTTCTGGAATCGCCTGAATCTCACACGGCACATGAGTGTCGAAGGGGAAAAAATAATGGCCCAATAAGTATACAAACCAACAACGGTGAGTGTGCAGTGGGTAGTGAACAGTGCGAAAGGGCCATAATTGATGAGATTGAATTAGGTGAGGGCGTGGAAATACAACATGGAAAGTACATAGAGGGAAGCCCAAAGACGTGGAGTAAAGGCAATTGTAGGAGTAACCGAGGCCATGTAGGGAGTGATCAACTGGTTACATCATTTTCGGCTATAGATGAAAAGATAAAATTGAATGAAAGAAGGCTGATCAGAAAATACAACAAAAATGTCGGTGAAGAGGAAATTGCCAAAGTGGTAATGCATTCTCATAATATTGAAATTGGTGATACCAAGTCGGATTCAAGTTCCACAAAGATTTATAATTGTAAACAATGAGAGTATGTGGGGGCAGAAGAGCTGTCCTGGGGAGGCAGGGGAAGAGGAGGATGGTTAACACCTGGAAACAGGTTCGAAGGCATAATGTGGATGGAAGTGAGTTACAAAGGGTTTGCCAGAATGGAGGAACGAACCAAGCAACTCAAAACAAAGACGAAGGTGGTAATGATATGGGAAGAATCTGGTTAGCAATGAAGGAGATAGGAATATCTGGGAAGCAAACACAGGAGGTGTATCTAGTAGAACTTGCAAGAATGGAAGACAGAGACAAGGCGGAAAAGGAAAAGATGGGGAGAAGGAATCAAAGGGTAGTTTAAATGAAGATGCTGTCACTGAATGTGAGGGGGTTTAGGGAAAGGGTGAAGAGGAGGCGCATTAAGAGGATGGTGGTGAGAGACAAGATTGATATATGTCTTTTGCAGGAGACAAAATGTATGAATCCGAAGGAATGGTAAATAAAGGAGGTGTGAGGGAATGACGAGTGTGAATGGAGGGTTCTCCCATCAACGGGACTGAGTGGGGGTTGTGTGACAATATGGAGGAAAGGTTTATTGGAGTTCGTGTGGCAAATAGAAGGTCAAGGGTTTATAGGAGTTGCATTTAGAGGAGGTAATCTGGATGAGGTAAACTGTGTCGTTAACGTGTATGCTCCGTGTACGTTGGAGGGCAAGAGAAAGGTCTGGAATGATCTAATGATGACTTGAAGGGGGGCTCCACATGTAAAATGGGTAGTGGGCGGCGATTTTAATGCGGTGAGAGGAAGGAGTGAAGTGATAGGAAGATCAGCCTACCATTCATCAACGAAGATGGAGGAGTTCAACTTCTTCATTGAGCAGATGGGGCTGGTAGACATTTCAGTTATTGGAAAAGGAGTGACATGGATCTCACCAGATGAACAGTCAACAAGCAGACTTGATAGGTTCCTATTCTCACCGACACTGATGGAGGAATGGGGAATTAGTGCACAGAGGGTAGGAACTAGGGAGTTCTCTGATCATTGTTGGATAAGTACAAGAGATAATAAGCAGAATTGGGGGCCAAAACCATTCAAGTTTTTTTATTACTGGTTGGAAGAGGCTTCCTTTGGAGATTTGATAAAAGTAAGGTGGAATTCAACTCAGGGTGTCGGGTGGAAGATGTACCAGCTGGCAAGGAAGTTAAAGAATATTAAAGGCCATATAAAACAGTGGTCTGAGGAAGTGTGGAAAAAGGATGATAATTTTTTGGTAGAGAAGGTTCAGGAGATGGAAGTGGTTGATCAAAAGTTAGTGGAAGGGGTCCAGGTGAATAATACAGTGAGGCATGACCTCATGTCAAAATACTGGGGCAGGGCTAGGATGATGGAACATGCACTGCTACAGAAGTCTAGGGTACGATGGGCTCTAAATGGAGATAATAATTCCAAGTACTTCCATAATTGCTTTAAGTCGAGATGTCATGCAAACTCCATTTTTGCACTTCAATCAGAGGCGGGATGGTTGGAGAGTGTGTCTGACATTAGAGCAAAAATATTAGATCATTTTTCGGGTAATTTCCAGGAAACATGGATGGATAGACCCACAATGGATGGAGTCCCCTTCTCTCAATTATCAGACTAGCAGAAGCAATTTTTGGAGGAGCCTTTTTCAGAGGAGGAGATCAAGGCGGCAGTGTGGGCGTGTGAAGGAGGGAAAAGCCCAGGACCTGATGGTTTTGGAATGAATTTTTACAAAGCCAGCTGGGGAGTAATTGGGTTTGATATGGTGAAGGCAGTACAGGAGTTTTATGAATCTGGCATATTACCGAGGGGGGTAAGTTCTTCTTTTATTACTCTCATTCCAAAGGTGGCTAGACCTTCAGGGTTAACCCAGTACAGGCCCATTTCTCTAATATCAAGTGTTCATAAGATTATTTTGAAGCTACTGTCTTTGAGGCTGAAACAAGTGTTGAATGCCCTGATATCGCCCTATCAGACGGCCTTCTTGTCTGGACGATCGATTCTGGACGGAGTAGTGGTGGCAAATGAGCTCCTGGATTAGGCAAAAAGAAGACGAAGTCCGTGTTTTTTGTTCAAGGTTGATTTTGAGAAGGCTTACGATTCGGTGAATTGGAATTTTCTAGATTATATGATGGTCAGGATGGGGTTTGGATGTAGATGGAGGCGGTGGATGAATGCCATAGTTCGGAATACTTATGTTTCGATATTAGTAAATGGGTATCCGACATCAGAGTTTAAGCTAGGGAGAGGGCTGAAGCAGGGAGACCCGCTATCTTCTTTTCTGTTTTTGATGGTGGCGGAGGCCCTAACAGGCTTGTACAGGTCAACCATTCACAAAGGTTTGTACAAAGAAATAAAGGTAGCAGACGATGCGAGATATTCAGTGTTGCAGTATGCAGATGATGTCATTATGATGGGAGAAGCGGACTTGCAGACTGTGTGGTACTTGAAGGTAATGCTGCGGGGTTTTGAAATGACGTCAGGTTTGAAGGTCAACTTCAGCAAGAGTAGCTTTTATAGCTTAAATGTGTCAGAATCATTCACGCTTGCTGCTAGTTCCATTCTAAACTGTAATGTGGGTACATTACCGTTCAAATACTTAGGAGTACCAGTGGGAGTGAACCCTAAGAAGGAATAAGTTTGGAAGCCAGTCATTGAGCAGTTTAAGAAGCGATTGTCAGGTTGGAAGGCAAGCAATATGTCCTTCGCTGAGAGACTGGTTTTACTGAATTCAGTATTAGTTTCTATCCCATTGTATTTTTTCTCCTTTTATAAGGCACCCAAGTCAGTCTTGAAGTCTCTGAAGCGGCTGCAACAGACATTCTTATGGGGAGGAAATGAGAGTCATTCAAAAATTGCATGGTTAAGTTGAAAAAAAGTCTGTCAGCGAAAGGAAGAAGGAGGTTTAGGAGTGAAGTGTCTGGAGAAATTTAATCTGAGTCTGTTGGCAAAGTGGAGATAGAGAATATTATCAGCTGATAAGGCGATCTGGGGCCCGCTTCTGAGGTGTAGGTACGGGGAGACACATACATATATGGAGAGACCTACATCGTTTAACCACACCTCGCAGTGGTGGAAAGACATATGGGACATTGATGGACCAACTGCGGTAGTGCCACAATGGTTTCAAGCCAGAATAAACAGGATAGTAAGGTCTGGAGTGGACACTCTATTTTGGGAGCAGAGGTGGACTGGAGATATGGCACTAAATGTACTTTTTCTCAGATTGTACGCCTTAGTAGAGGATAAGTTTATTACTGTTAACGAAAAATGTGACTCGGCAGCCCCATGTTTATCATGGACGTGGGTATGGCGGAAGGAGTTGTTTGTATGGGAGGAGCAGCTGTTACATGCTTTACAGGAGGTTTTAAGGGAGGTCGTTTTGGAGGGTTGGTCTCCACATGAGTGGGGTTGGAATTCAGGTGCCGGGGGGATATTCGGTGGCGAAAGGGTATAAGGTGTTGAATGAAGGAATATCTGATTTAGAAATGAATTTTGTGGAATCTCACGATCTGTGCCGATTGTGGAAGAGACCCTAAGTATTGGGATAGGCCATTGGAATTTCGTCCTGAGAGGTTCTTAGAAAGTGGTGGTGAAGGGGAAGCAGGGCCAATTGATCTTAGGGGCCAATTGATCTTAGGGGCCAACATTTCCAACTTCTCCTATTTGGAATGTGTCCTGGAGTCAATTTGGCTACTTCAGGAATGGCAACATTGCTTGCGTCTCTTATCCAATGCTTTGATCTGCAAGTAGTTAGCTCAGATGGACAAATATTGAAAGGTAAGGATGCCAAAGTTAGCATGGAGGAGAGAGCTGGCCTCACAGTTCCAAGGGCACATAATCTTGTTTGTGTTCCACTCGCAAGGGCAAGCGTTGCTGCTGAGCTCCTTTCTTGATAAGATATGATATTAAATAATAATAAATGTTGTATTCCCATCTTAATTTCTTTTTTTAGGTTAATAATAATCATTCCAGTGAGGTATCATTGGTGAAGGAAGGGAAAATAAACATTTATCATTTGTTTGGTACCCAGGTTGTTTAGTTATTTTAGGGCTAAGACAATTTTTTTTATAATGTACTAAAAATTATGGATCATTATTTTAATTTTCTAATTGTTGAGTTGCGGAATTCTATAATAGAATCAAAGCCAATAACCCAAAAAATAGGAAAAGTGGACAGTGGAAAAGAATTGCTCTCTCGTATGCGTCTGATGGGAAAATCAAAAACAATATTAATGGTCAAAATTTGGCAAAGTGGTAGTAATTTTCAAATCACTAATCCATGATGCAAAACCCTTCTTAGGATCTTGTAAGCGGCAGATGTAGAGTAGCAGACGTAGTCTCTGTGTCTGGAGTGCTGACGGAGCTTATACGAAAAGTTATTTTTGTTATTAGTTTTGGTGTAATTTTGGCTTCATCCATGTCTTGTAGTTCAAGGTAGTTTTATTAATATATTTTTATTTTTTTAAAAAATATTAAAATTTGGTAAAACGATAGCAATTTTTAAATAACTAATCTATGATAATTATGTTAGAATTTTCCTATTAAATTTCACAAAATGTCAAAATTTTGCTACATTTTAATATTTTGTTTTTTTTTTCTCTAAAAACGTGTTGATATTATGATCCATTTGATTATACTTAAGCTCATTAACAATGTAATTAATTTTTAATAGGCTTCAAACATCAAACTTTCAAAAAATGTGAGAAACAGTGTGGGCTGAAGTGTTGAGCCACTAGGCCCGTAATAGGAGTTGCCTCAAACAATAAATAGTGAAGCTAAATCCCCTTTTCCATAAGTACCAAAGAAAAATACAAAAGTGGTTCATTGACATTTAATATTTTATCCAATCACAGATGCTATTTTATTTGTATTTTAATGGAAAGCTAATTTTCATTCCATAGAATATAAGTTTGTCTTCTAACTTACTGTAATTTCAAATAAAGTAAGACATTTTTACAAAGCTATTGTTTAATATTTGCGTTTCCTTCACACAACTAGCATCTACAAACTCATTTACAATAATTTCACCTTGAGATCTCTTCTTAGAATCTTGAAATTCCATTATCTTAGCACTAACTTCAATGCCTCATAACGAGTTCGACTTAAGTCCTTATGAATCTTGCCACCTTAGGTCATAGAAAAAGATAACACCCTAATATTAAGGTAGCGTTTGGTTTGAGAAAATATTTTCTGTTTTCATTTTCGATTTTTATGTTTTGAAAATTGTTTTCATTTTTAAGTTTTCTACTTTTAGAAAATGTTTATTTTCGCAAGATATTTTTTATTTTCAAAAAAATAATATTGTTAAAGTTAATCAATTTTAGCAAAAATATTATAATTATTTATATATGTAGTTTAAAATACATTTATATATTATTTTTTATATAATTATAATTTTGTTATTAAGTTTTCACACAGTATTAACTTTTGAAAACAATTTTTTTCTATTTTTTATTTTCTATTTTCTATTTTCAATTATTTTTTAAAAATATTTTCTAAATTGTAACCAAACATATTTTTACTACTATTTTCTATTTTCTTTAAAAAGAAAAATAAAAAACGGCCAAAGCAAACATCACATAAGAGTCATTGTATTGAGTATTTCTTTTTATTATAGCAACTTTGTATTTTATTTTATAAGTAACTTTGTATTTCTTTTAATGATGGTGATTTCTTTTTCAATTCTTTTATGCACCTACGCAATACCAATTATTATACGATTAGAAGAGATAACTTTATTCATTCAAGTTAGTTTATTTTAATATTCTTTTTCTAAAAATAAATAAATAAAATTTAAACTAAAATTCAAATATAGTATAATCAAATTATAATTACAATTACATTTTATTTGCTAACCAAATTTAAATAAGTATGTTTTAAATCATTAATAAATATATTTGAAAATTAAAATAAAACTATTTAATTGATAAATTTTTAATCTTAAGTATTATTTAATAAGAAGCATAGTTTTGTATTACTACCTATTTAAACTTTTTTAATAAATGATTATAATATATATTTTAATTGATATACACTGTCAGCGTAAATATCTTTACATTGACATTCAATCACAATCATTCATTCATGGTAAGCTTGTTGACTTTAATAATTAGTACTTTAAAAATCACATAAAAAAAGTTATGATTGAATGTTAGTGTAAAAGTCTTTTACACTGACATGTATGCCAATTAAACTTTGTAATATAGTTATATTTATGAACCCATAACAAGGGTTTTGAAACTCCATTAAATACCATGTGCGAGTAAACTTAGGAAATTTGTAAGGACTAAAAATTTTAGGCAAGTTGTGACATTCTGGTTTGTCCAAAATACAATCAAGCATTTAATTAGCAGGAATTTAACCTTTGGTAATGTCAAAATTAAAACTCCATTAATTTGTTTTAATTGAAAGTTGGTGATTAAGAATCAATTGTTAAATTACTTATAATCTTGAAAAGATTAGGGTTTGATTGATTATATTTTATTTTTTAGTTTTTGAAAATACTTTTTAAAAAGAGTTTAACACTTATGTGCTTATAAAGTTTTACACTGGCGTTTAATAAGAATTCTTCGTTTATAGGACTTTTAAAATATTAGTTTATAAAGTGAGGAAACTTATTATATATGGAAGGTTGTGATTGAATGTCAATGCAAAAATTTTTCCATTGACAATGTATAAGTGTTTTTCTTTTTTAAAAATAGTTCTCAAGAACTGTTTTCTTGAAGAAGAACAAAAATTATGTTTGGTAAATGTTATTTGATGATTTTTTTGAAAATGTGAAAATGAAAAACTTATTCATATTTACGAAAATACCATTAATGAAAAGCAAAAAACGATTCTCATTGTATTTTTAATTTTTAAAATAAAAATAGAAAATTAAAAAGCAAAACTATAGTTGTTTTTATTTTTTTAGTTTTTAAAAACTAAAAAAACAAATCTGATTTCGAAAACTGTTTTAGAAAAACATTACTCAAGCAAGTTTTTTAAATTTTTAAATATTAGAATACTGAAGGCAGTTTTATAAAATTGTTGTCAAATAAAATTTTTTTTACAACAATTTTATAAAACTATTTTCAGTATTTTATTATTTGAAAACTAAAAACTTGTTTGGTTAGAACTATATTAACTTAGTTTTGTTTTTTAGTTTTTGTAAAGAGTTTTCAATAATAGTTTTTAAGATTTTTTTTTCTGAAAGAAGAGAAACAAAAAACTAGTTTGTTAAATATTATTTTAAAATTGTTTTGAAGATGTGAAAAGAAAAAAAATTGTTCATATTCACATAAATGTCATTAATAAAAAACAAAAAACAACATATTTTTATTTTATTTTGAGTTTTCAAAATAAAAATAAAAAACTGAAAAGAAAAACTAGTTTCCGCTGTTCTTGTTTTTTAGTTTTTAAAAATTAAAAAATCAAAACTGTTTTAAGAAAATATATAATAACCAAATAAATTTTTTAGTTTTTAAATACTAAAATACTGAAAACGATTTTATAAAGCTGTTACCAAATAAACACTTAGAGCTTGATTGGTTTGGTTTTCTTTTTTAGTTTTTGAAAAGAGTTTTTAAAAATAGTTTTCAAGATTTGTTTTCTGGAAGAAGGGAAAAAAATTATATGGTAAATATTATTTGAAAGTAAAAAAATGTATTTATATTTATGGAAATTTCAAAATATATTAAAATTTTGTATTTTAAAATATAGAATATAAAAGTTTATTACTAAAAACCTTATTTTAATAAACTTGTATATTTATAAATTTATATTTTATTATTTTAATTATAAAATTTTATATTTTAATAATATAATTTTTAAATATTTTATTAAAATTTTATATGATAAAATATAAAATAAATAAAATATAAAAATTTACTTTCGACTGTGCACTGGATTTTACAAAATCTTTTACTTTCATAACAGTTCACAGTAAGTATTTTCTTATTTTTCGCACAAATAAATAATAAAATTGTGAAAGATGCTAAATGAAAACCTCTTCAAGTAGATGCAGTAGTTCAAATCCAAACTCTTGAATATGTAAATAATTACACATAGCAGACCTAAAACAACAGAAAAGTAAGACACATGTACAACATTATGACAGGAATATTATTAACCTTGTAGGCCCACTAACATTGAATACACCTGGGAGATCTTGAAATGCTACCCATGCATGCAGTGTCCATCTGTTCCTTATATAATTGGAAGTTTGTAGGTTGCCTTGGTTTGTGGTTTATGTCGTTAAACAAAGGGGTCTGAAGTTTGTAAGTAAAATGAATTTGCTGCAATCACACATCTACGGTCGTAAAGTAACCTGTAGGAAATCCACATCTATTTGTATAAATAAACTATCTTACAAGACAAATACCGACCAACTATGCGTTTAAATTTCTGGTTTCCAGTGTCCTTTTGCATAAAATTTACCTGGAAACTTGTTATGAATAGTCCTCTAGAAAAATATTTTTACATGTTTTAAAAATAAAGTTCATTTTATACAATTTTATCTTAATTTATATTTAATAAAACTTCATAAAATATTAAAAAAACAAAACTAAATGCAAAAAAATAGAAATATTCACAGACATTACTCAATATAACATGTCTATGAAATCATCACAAAAGAAAAAGTTCGATAAAAACTGTATTAAAAAAGAATAATTTTGACCCCTAAAAACAATAATTTGATATTTTTAACCTATTAAATTAAATATAACAACAATTTTAAGTGGTCTCATATATTACGAGTTATTAGTTATTTATGCATGAAAGAAGTAGGCGTGGAAAAAATTAAAATGGTTTCCATTTTACAATTTTTTTGTATTTTATATAACAATTAAAAGTGTGTGGTTTAGTTTATACAATCTGATTTCAACAAGTTAAAATCGTGAGCCGAATTACATGGTGTACCTGTCTGGACTTCGGTAGTATGCTTATCTTATTCACATGGTTTAAAAATTAAGAAAAATAGAATAGTCATAAATTAAATTGAGTTTTTTTTACGGGTTTTCGATTTTTTTATTTAGTTTTCAAATTTTATTTTGGTTTAGTTTTATTTTTAACATTCCTAATTAGTAGTAACTCATAAAGGATTAAAAGCATATCATCAATGGCTGACAAGTAAATATAAAACTTCATTAGAAGTACAATCGAATTCTAAATTTGGGATCTAATTAAGTTTCTGTGTTAAACATGGGGGAAAATGTCTAACATGCCGTGTTAAAAAAATTTAAAATTTTAGATGTAGATAAATTGAAAAAATATTTTAGTCTTGAAAAGTTTGTAAGATTTAACGAACATTTTGATGATAATACGTCTTGATTTATTTCAAGAAATGAAAATGAAAATATTTAAAAGAAATGTTGCCAGAGAATAAATCAACAATCTAACAAAACTATTAAAACTACAAAGATTATATTCTTTTCCAAATATTTGTGCAACTTAAAGAATAGTATATATGGGTTTCTATAAATGGAGATAGTTTTTTAAAATTAAACTTAGACTAAATTATTTTTTTAGTCTCTATAAAAAAATGTGTTTTAGTTTTAGTCTTTAAGTTTAACGGTGATGACATCATCATGAATTTTTGACGTGTCATATAATAAGATGACACTCCTAGAAAATAAAGTGACATAGTTGTACAAATAATCATAAAAAAATAACATATTTGTAGTTATTAAATTTGATTGAAATTATGCCAAGCATAAGATTATATATAGATAAACTATATGTGGTGCTTAACACAAATTGTATCCAAAGACATCTCTAATAGCCATCTAAATTTGGGATCGGATTGAATATATTGTGCCAAACACACACCATTGTAGATGACTTATTATTAAGGTTCAACACTGGTATGCTTAAGGTGGTATGCAACTCATAACAATCAAGAAAAAGTCCAAACAATAAACAAGGCCTAAACATGGATGTAGTTTGAAGCAATTAATAATCTTATCTATATAGCAAAGTAAATATTGAAATAACATTATTATAAAACTTAAAAAGCTTGGGAATTAATATAAAGATTGATAATGTATTTAGTACATTGTAAGTTTCTCCGAAAATCTTGGAAAATTTCTACACGACATTGGTACCAAACATACAAATTGGAGGTGATACATGTTTATGTTTCCTTACTGCATAATGACCACTTATTGAAATGGTTATTATTATTAACACATAAAAGCAACACTCATGACAAAACACTATTGTATATGATATTTTATCAAGAAAGGAGTTTAGCCGCAACGCTAGTCCTTGCAAGTGGAACACACACGAGATTATGTGCCCTTGGAACCGTGAGTCCAGCTCTCTCTTCCATGCTAACTTTGGCGTCTTTGCCTTTCAATATTTGTCCTTGTGGGCCCACTACTTGCAAGTCAAAGCATTGGATAAGAGTTGCAAGCAATGTTGCCATTCCTGAAGTAGCTAAATTCACTCCAGGGCACATTCTCCTCCCAGAACCGAATGGAAGAAGTTGGAAATGTTGGCCCCTAAGATCAATTGGGCCTGCTTCCCCTTCACCACCATTTTCTAAGAACCTCTCTGGACGAAATTCCAATGGCCTGTCCCAATATTTGGGGTCTCTTCCTACTGCCCAAACATTGAAAAGTATCAATGCTCCCTCTGGGATCACATACCCGTTAATCTCACATTCTTCAACACATTTTCTCTTAACTACAGGGAGTGGTGGGTGCATACGGAATGTCTCTTTCACAATGGCTCTGATGTAAGGAAGGTTCTGAGTGTCAGCTTCATCAACAAGTCTATCTTTCCCCACAACACTGTACACCTCATCACGAGCCTTTTGCAACACCCTAGGATTGTTGATGAGCTCTGCCAAAGCCCACTCTGTAGCCACTGCTGTGGAATCTGTCCCTGCTGAGAAAAAGTCCTGCAAACAACAAAGTATATTTATTAATTACCACCTGACGTAGACATGTATAAAAAAATAACTTCTCTCTTGTTAAGAAAAGACTAGTGTGTCTTTTGGTTTTGTTATATACGGTACATGGACGTAACGAAGACTTATTCCGGTCATCTACTTTTATAGTATGATAAAAACAATTATTGAAGATAGTATTAACTATTAACACCTCCTTAATTAAATACTCAAACACTATTCATTTAAAATTACTTAACAGTGGAAGGATTATGTTAATATACGTATTATATTTTACTTAATGAAGTCAATGAATAAAACAAAATAGGAAACTTACCACAACAAGACCCTTGATTTGCTCCTTGGTAATTTTGATCTCCATGGTCTCATCCTCAGCGAATTCAAGCAAGGTGTCAAGGAAAACCCCGCTGGACTCACCCTCAATAACTTCTCCATTCTTTCTCCTTTTCACGATGTCTCTGCGCTTCTTGATAACCCTTTCAATGACAGGGTCAAACTTGTTTAATATGTCATCGATCCTCTTCTCGTACTTTCCAACCCTGAGCTTGTTCAAGGGCCAGATGAAGTTAGTGAGACTGTATTCACCAAAGATCTTAAGCACCTCACGAGCGATGTCTCTAATCTCTTCAGCCTCACCCAACATCATCATAGAGATGGTGCTGTTTGTCCACTTAAGAAGCTCCTCGGTGACATCAAGCGGTTGTTGAGCCTCTGCACTTTGTGCCATCACTTTAAGGAACTTACGGATCTGTTGGGTCCTCAATGGCCTCAACTTGTTAACGGTGGTGGCGTTGAGAAGGTCGTTCATGATGAGCTTCCTAACGAACTTCCAGTAAGGTCCAAAGGGAACCATGGCCACTGAGTTATCATAAGTGAGGCGTCTGATGGCAGAGGTTTGGAACCTTGTGTTGAAGGAAGCAGCCTCGTGGGTTTGAAGGAAGAGTTTGAATAACTCAGGGGTGGAGGCAACAATTGTTGGCATAGAACCAAAGTAGAGAGAGTACAAAGGGCCATATCGTTCAGAGAGAGAGATAAGAGCGTGGTGGAGAAGTTGTTTGTTCAAAAGGTGAAGGTGACCAATGAATGGAAGTCGAGGCTTTGGGCTTGGAGGGTTAGGAAGGTGGCGAAGGGCCTTGGACTTTGCAGTCGGTGTGGGACGCAAGTGAAGAAACAAAGCTATGACCAATAAACCAAGAGCAAGTTCCAGCAACATGGTGCTGTTGTTTGTGTTTGTTTGACCTTGGCTTTTGTGATCCCAAGTTTGAGGCTAATTAACCAAGGTAGTATAGTTTTTGGCCTGAGGAAACACCCTTCCAAGGCCTCCCATTTATAAGCATCTAGTACTGAAAATCTATCCTAGTCAATGTATGTTTGTGGACCCACATAGTTTTTTAAATAAATATTCTACCCCACCAACTACGTCTCTCGTCTAAGATATCATGCTCATAATCGGATGAAAAAAGATAAAAAAGCTTATCTTGTAAAGTCTCTTCTACGATGTGTGTGTGTTTTTGTGTGTAATTCTGAGATTTGGTTTTCAAGCCTTGTTGCCAACTCGAGTGCTTCTGGGCAACTTCGTTTTCGGAACACTGACAGGGTAATAGAATTTTGTATTCTTAGTTTGTCTGAAGTTTGACGTTGATAAAGACGATGCCGTATCAATATTTTATATATATATATATAAAATAAACTAATCCAACTTTTGAATACTCTTCTTTCTTTTCTTTTCTTTCTTTTAAGAACTTTAAGAAACTTCTGTTGGCATTTTCTCAACAACAAAGTTAAATATCCATCATGGCTGTGGCAAAATGCATTTTTATCAATAAATTATTAACATCCACCAACTCTCAACTCAAACATTAGTGATTACTCTTTATATATTTGAATTCAACAGCTTTTCAGACTTTAATTAAATAATTTTAGTGGGATTAATCGAGATTCACACCTTATAATTGGTGTGTGTTATGTGGACGTTTATTTTCAGCCTTGCCTACTAGCAAATACTATAAAATAATTAAATTTTATTTATGTAAAAAAATGCTCGTATTTTATTGAATTTTTAAAAGTGTTTCAATTTTTATCTCACCAATAATATTATGTGATTTAGTTAAATATGTAAAATATAAAAAAATTCATTATATAACATAGCAATTATTGATAAGCGGGATATAAATTAAAACATTAATTTAGAATAAAAGATTTTAATCCAATTATTTATGAAAAAGTTACAATATTTGCAACTTCTATCTTGAAGTATTTAACTTCGGTAATTCATGTAAATTAATCTTCTTATTTATCTAATGAAACATTTTATTAACAATTTTTCTTAACATTTTTTTATAAACAAAATAAAGACACTATAACATAAGATATGCCTTTTAATGTGATTAATTTCTCTTAATATTTATTATTTATTAAGATAAATAATACTAAATGAAAATATACTAATCATTGGAAAATTGTATAAATATTAACTTTTAAGTTCTTTAAAAAAAACTTTAAAGTAACAGAAGATTATAAAACTTAATTAGAAAATCATTAACTAGTTCAATTTTTATTACATATAAATATATAATTTAAATCGATAAGTTTTTCTGATAATTCTGTAAGTAATCTAAAATTCAAGATAACATATACAATAGCTCATCAGTTTAAATTAAATATGAAAGATAATTCTTTTTATAATTTTAAGATATATGATGAATTTCTTATAATAGACGAACACTGTAAATTCGTACTTGTCTTATAGCGATGAATTTCATTATTTACTTGACTTTTGCTTC
The DNA here is from genome assembly GCA_037954015.1 of Psophocarpus tetragonolobus. Lineage (NCBI taxonomy): Eukaryota > Viridiplantae > Streptophyta > Magnoliopsida > Fabales > Fabaceae > Psophocarpus > Psophocarpus tetragonolobus. Next base: position 34,171,831 of record CM075690.1, on the reverse strand, counting down.
ATAGATACTTTCTTAAACATAGCTTGTAATATTTTTATTGGATAATTAAAAAATCCTGAAGAATTTAAAAATATCTAAATGATAAACAAGTTGATGAAGATTGACAGCAGACACAAATCCAAAGCACATGCTATTGTTAGCGAAGTAGATGGGCAAAGCCCCCAACTACCCCTTTATCCATCATAATATATTTTATAGTTAACTATCATTGGTTTTATATAATAATAATAATAATAACAATAATAATAATAGAGTTATAAAATTAGTTTAATAATAAAATACATATATTAAGAATATAAGAAAGAAGAGATAGGAGGTTCACATTTTCTTACTAACAAAACTAATACATTATTAATAACTAATATTTATTATAAAGAATAAATATAGAAGTGTTAAAAGAAATTCTCAATTTTTTCTAAAATTTTTTGTTATAATTAATTAAAATATTAAAAATCAACATTTTGATAAATTTTACTTGAAGTTGAATGATTCTTTGTGTAATTATTGATTTCAATAAATTCTATCCATAATTTTTTCTTAAAAAAATCCCAAACACTTCTTTAATAATAATATACCTATCATTGATTTAAATAATAGTAATAATAATAGCAGTAAACTAATATAGTCAAAATAGACAACCGGGTTAGGAGCCAGATTCTCAATGAAATATAATAAATTAATGATGATCAAACCCTTTTCTATGTACCTCCAGTCCTCGATTGACTAAATCGTAGTGTTCAACTTTGAACATCCACGTGCAAAGAATAGAACTTCTGTTGTTTATATATATATATATATATATATATAGAAAGTTGAAAAGCTAATCCAATAGTCTTAAAAATGTTTAAAATGAAAATGTTTCGTTACATCTCACTACAAATTCAAGAAATAAAAGTAAAAATAAAAACAAGAACTTAAGTAAATCAAAATTATGTTTGTCTCAAACATGTATTGTTTAATTTGGCTGAATGGGTCTCAAACAAGTATTGTCTACAGAGAATAGAATAACAATTGATTAAAACCCCTTATGAAAAAATCAATTGAATAACAAGTCATATAAATAAAAAAAGGTAAGATTTAACAAGAGTTACACTCCTTACATATTAATTAAATTCTATATATCGATAAAAGTCGTTACTCAATAGAGTTTCAAAAGATATGGCACAACAAATTAAAAAATGTAAAGTTGTAAACACACGCCGTTTCAAAACATTTTTTTATATATAATAGTCAGTGAGGTTTGAGTTGAGAGGTTTATAAAAGATATTCAAACCTTGCAGTCAAAGAAGAAAATATTCAAACCCCCGTCACTAAGTTTACTTTATTAAGTTGATAAAAAATACAATATTATTCGAACATTAATTTAAAAATTAAATATTAGATATTAAATATTACTTTGATATATTATGTTTTAGTATTTTTTTATTTTAGTACATTAAATTTTAAAAGTTTTATTATAATCATTTATGTTTTTAAAAATTTTATTTTTGTATTTTATTAATTTTTTATAACTTTAAAATTTTGAAACAATTAAATTAAAATAATGGAATAAAAATTGTCATTTTTTTTTCAATCCTATTAATCTTTTTGGAATCATATTTATTACAATTACTATTACATTCTCCAACACAATTCAATCTTTTATAGTTAAAAAAGTGAGTCCGACCTAACTCACCACAAGTTGGTGGGTTACATGGACTGACTCATCAACCCACCTAAAATTAAAAAAATATTTTTTAGGAATTCTTAACTATTTTTAAAAATATTAAAATTTAAATACTTTATGATAACATTAATTTTAAATTTAATGAGTTTAAAAATAAAATAAAAATACTTAAATGATATTATCTACTAAAAATCTACATTTACAATGTGTTAAATATTAGTTTTAAAATATAAAATATTAATTAAATGATATCAATAAACTAAAAAATATATTTTAATGGAATATAGGTCAAATAAGTAGCATAATAATTTAAAAATTAAAAATAAAATAAAAAAAATTATATTCATATAATAATAAAAATAAAATTTAGGTGGATTGGTGGATTAACCTGGCTCACCATGAACCCAGGTAAACCAGGTTATAAGTGAGTTAACCCGTATATCAATACAACAAGCTTATCTTTTTATTTTTTAACCCAGTCCAGCCTGGACCCGTGGTGGGTCAGGTCAACCCATAAGCTTGGGTCCGTTTTGATAGCTCTAGATATAAAGTCTCATACAATTAAGTTAGAAGTGGACAAACTAGTGCAAAACATTTTTTATAAAATATTAAAATGAAACTTTCAAAAAGAGAAAAGACTAAAATAAAATTTTTAAAACTTAATATAATAAAATAAAATACTAAAATATAATGGATCAAAATTAATATTTTGTCAAATTAAAAATATAACTTTTTGAAACATCCATATGTTTGGGGAATTATATGTTTTGGTTTATGAATTAGTTTACAGGGATGTTTTAATGAATATTTTTAAAATGAAAAACTGCTATCAATATACCTTTTTTAACACCGTTTATATATGATAGCATAATCATATCGTCTCACTTGTCGTAAAATTAATTTAGTTAAAATTAAATTTATGATCGTGTGATTTGTTTTTATTTTTTTAAACCAAAACATACGTGATAGTATAGCCATTTAACCAAATGGTCCTACCATGGACCCATGGTCACAAAAAAAAAATGTTTTTATTAAATTAATGATAAAATTTAGTATCGATTTTACATTAAGGTTGGGTGTGTCATGACAATGCAACCATTCACCAGCTTGACCAAAGCTTCAATATTAATGACATGACTCATGAGCACTAAAGCTAATTATGTAATTGAGTGAATTAAGTCTATGTAATGGAAAATATATAGTTTTTATTTTTTGATAAAATGATAATATTTTTTATCAATTTAATAAATAAATTTAAGTTTAGGTGAATTTAATAATTATTATAAATCCTAGTAGCTCAAAGGGATTGAATTTCTACATAAGTCATTAAGTCTATTTTGTAAAATTTCTTATTAATATTTGAAATTTTTATAAAAGTTAGTTTCTGGGTATCAATGTGTCAGACTAGTGATTGGAACAAGCATCTGTTAAATTGCAGAAGAGGAGAATTTCCTTTTAAGTACTAGGGTCAGTCGGTTGAGGGGTCACAACAAGTGTGACACCCTTCTAACTGCAATCACTTTATTTAATTTGTTAATTATAAAATAATATAGAAATTTATTTATTTAAAATACTAGACTTTGCACTTAGATCACATATCACAATATATACTTATTTTTGAAAACTATGATATAATAAAACATAACATACAAGTAAATACATTAAGTTTTATAAATGAACTTTACAAGATTCTCAATTACTAAACTTCATTGAAATATTGAATAATTCATCTATATAATTGAAAAATATTAACTAAATATCCCGTACGATGTCATACCTAATTAGAGCATCCCAACAGAAAACATAAAGAAAAGCTGAAGCTTCATCACTCACAATATCATCATAATCTTGCACACCTGAAAATGATATTCAATATAAAAAAATGCAACTACAAATATCAAGGGTGAGAACATGTCTCACACATGTTAAGGCACGTGTAGAGAAAATGACTAGTCAAATAAAGCACAAGAATTAAGCACATCACAAATACATACACATATGACTGAAGACTCTTGACTCATGACAACTTATGCTCTTAGCCCTATATGCATGTGGTATCATAGCTCTTAGCACAAATTGCACATATTGCATATAAGGTAAAGCACAAACCATCAGGGCATCCATTTCTGGATCAATGCAAGCCACAAGGCGCACACCAAACACTGGATCTCACAACCACCTAGGCACCCATTATAGTTAGCACAAGTCATAGGGAACCTAAATCATACACTAGACCACGTAACCACCTTAGACACCTATTACTTGTCAACATAAGCCATAAGGGAATCCAAACCATGCCCTGGGCCATACAACCACCTTAGGCACCTATTGTAGGTCGGCACAAGCCATAAGGGACCCAAAACACATGAATGCATGCATGGACTCTTACATAATGCATCATAATGTAGACATACGCTATGCAAAAATGAGAGTTAAGCACTATTAGACAAAGTCTAGACTTCACACATGATTAAGCAAATTGGAGTTCATGCATTGCTAAGCAACAAGATAGACTTAACTCTTAGTGCATATAAGCTTAACAACACTAATTACTCAAAGCATAGATTCTCATAGCACAAAATATCATTCATAATATTTAATACATCCATTTCTCACATATAAACATAGGAATATTACATTCATAACCCACCACGACCTTTTCTAAATTTTGAAGATTTCCTCACTCATTTTCTAATAAGTCTCAACGAGCTTCGCTAAGTATAAATTCAATATCTAGAGATTTATTAATCCTATTATATTGATTCTTATCTATTTTGAAAGCTAGGACATTTATCTACAACTTTTATGTTGATCTCAAGAGTTAAAACAAATGTTTACTATGTTAAAACTTGGAGGAAACATGAATACATCGCTTAATTCTAGCAGTTTGACCTTCAGTCACTAATTTGATCATAACTTGAGATATAGATATATTCTAAAATTGCATTGTTTTCTATCGGTTTTCTCGTTTGAAGATCGTGAATGCTAACAATAAAATATGCTTAATTCTAGCAATTCGACCTTATGTCACTAATCTGATCATAATTCTAGCACACACTAAACATATTATCAGCACTTATTGTAGGTGTTCATAACCCTTTAATAACATAGATAAAACCTATTAAAGTTTAGGGATCACTTCGCTACTAATTTTTCTTAGACATGCCACATAGGAGATCATTTCCCACCCCTGTTATATGACACTCTTCTAACCCAAAACAATTTATCTTTAATTATGAACAACATAGGAAAATAATGATTTAAGCATAACTTAACATCTGGAATAGAAGGATTCACATGTCAAATGTCTACTTATTTCCAAATTTGTAATAAAAGGGAAATTAAGGAGGTACTAAAAGAATAGGTTAGGCATAAAAATGAATTTCATACAAATTCCAATAAGTAAAAGAAGTATGACATTATTAAGTAATTTATTTCATCATGTGTCACATATATCTGAGCATCCCAAACTAAAAGGTAATTGAATCCTAAGCTTCATCTTGCCCAACCTTATCTTTCTCATCAATCACATATATCTGAGCATCCCAAACTAAAAGGTAATTGAAGCCTAAGCTTCATCTTGCCCAACCTTATCTTTCTCATGAGTAACATGCTCACTTGAAAGTGATGTTAAAAAAAAAGAAACAATGCAACAACAAACAAAACAAAAAGGGTGAGAAAATGTCTCATACATGTTAAAACACATATAGAGAATAAGTAGTTAACTAGAGCACAACAAATAAACAGATCACAAGTGCATACACATAGTGACTCAAGATTCTTGACTCATGACAACTTATGCTCTTAACTCTATATGCATGTTGTGTCATAGCTCTTAGCACAAATCGCACATATCATGTATAAGGTGAAAAACAAACCATCATGGGCATCCATTTCTGGATCAACGCAAGTCACAAAGGCACACCAAACACTAGGTCTCACAACCAGTTTAGGCACCCATTACAGGTCAACACAAGCCATATGGAACCCAAAACACACCATGGGCCATAGAACTACCTTAGACACCCATTATAGGTCAACACAAGCCATAAGAAACCCAACACACATGAATGTATGTATGGACTCTTACACAACACATCACACATATAAACACATCTATGTAAAAACAATACTTAATCACTACTAGACAATGTATAAACTTTACACATGATAAAGCAATTTAGAGTTCACATATTGTTAAGCAATAACTTAGACTTAACTCTTAGCACAAATAAGCTTTTCAACACAAATTATCCAAAACACAAGTTCCCATGGAGCAAAATATCATTTATAATATTGAATACATTCACTTTCTCACATATATACATAAGATTATTATATTCATAGCTCCCCAATATATTTTTTAAGTTTTGAAGATTTCCTCACTTATTTTTTAATAAGTCTCTATGACCTTTATGGAGTATAAATGCGATATCTAGAGATTCATTAATTATATGATGCTTTTTCTTATCTAATTTGAAATCTAGGACATTTATATACAACTCTTATGTTGATCTCAAGAGCTAAAACAAACTTTTACTATGTTAATACTTGGAGGAAACATGAATCCATCACTTAATTTTTGGAGTTCGACCTTCAGTCACTAATTTGATCATACCTTGAGCTCTAGTTATTTTTTTTAGAATGAAACTCATTTTATTAGTTAGATAACATCTAGGGCTACAACTTTCATGAAGATAACTTTCTTAAACTAAACAGTTTTCCTATCGGTTTTATCATCTGAAGATCATGAATGCTGATTGTAAAATATGTTTAATTCTGACAGTTCAATCTTTACACACTAATATGATTATAACTTGAGTTCTAGGTATCTTTTTGGGGTGAAATCAATGGAATTAGTTATATAACATATAGGGATATGAATTTCATGAAGACTACTTTCTTAAATTGCATTGTTTTCCTATTGATTTTCTGGTTCGAAATCATGAACTCTGACAGTAAAATATGCACTACGATTTTCCATTGTTTCTCTCCTAAAGTTTTCTTAATCCTCCAAAATACACTTTGTATCATGAAATTGAAATAAAATTGTTATCAATCAATTCTTAAGATAAAAAAGATATAAAACAATGATAACTTTATTCTAACTAACTCAATTGTTATAATCACAAGGGACTACAAAAAGAGCACTACACAAACAATGCAGTAAATTAATACAACAATCATTCCTACTTTGTTGATGACACTAACTTTTAGGGTGTAAAAAAAAGGATACTTTAAACCCATAAATCAAACAAAATTAACACAAACTTCATTATATTCATCAACACCAAATACAAAGAAGTGAGATGAATCAAAATATTCTCATTATTCAAATACAAAAAAAAAAATAATGATAACTGATACAAACAATATATTCACACAATCTCGCACAAAAAATATATTATTAGCACTCACTACAAGTGTTCATAATCCTTCAATGACATACATAAAACCTATTGTAGCTTAGAAATTGTTTCACTACGCATTTTCCCTACACATGTCACATGAGAGATAATTACACACCCCCTTACCTCGAATGATGATCTTGATTGTTAAGGTTATGACCTCAAGTCCTCAAATGTTGTTCTCAAGCTCCCTTGGTAAAGTTTTTTTCTGTAGCTTTGTGTCAAACCTCTAGAGTCAGAAACGTAAACTGAAGCGCAATAACTTAACCCCTATGATTTATTCTAGGTTAACCATTGGATTGTGCTTTCTACCTATAGACAACTTAACCTTTCTTACTATTTACACCCACATTTATTTTATAAAACCAATTCTCAATGTATTCTAATAAACACAAAAAATAAAATTAATGTAGTCTTACTAATATAAATTAGACCTTTATATTAATATTTTATTCGTATAAAAAATGGGATGTTACAACAAGGGAGGTCACAAGAAGCCTGTGGTGGAAGCGGTACGAAGAAGATTGTGCTTAAAGAAAAATAAATTTATCTCAATGGCAAGAAGGGTGATACTCATAAAATAGTATTGGCAGCATCACCAATCTACTTTCTATCTTTTTTCAAGGGTTTGTCAGGTATCATCTCTAAAATAAAATCTCTTTTTAAAATTTTTCTGCGGGGAAAAAAGCTAAGCAGGACTTGTGAACGGAATGTGTGAAAGACCAATGGGGAATTGGGACTGGGTCTACGGGATATTCGCATGTTCCACTTGGCATTACTAGGAAAATATCAGTGACATCTAAAAGTGGAAGGAAATAGGTTGTGGCAAGAGTTCTAAAGGTTCAAGCATGAGAGGTGGACGGGTCCTAGCAAGTTCAAGGAAGAAAGTGCTCAAGATGGTGGATTGGTTTGTATTCCATTGAAGGACTAGGTCAAGAGCATAAAGGGGTGGTGGAATCAAAATGTTAATAGAAAATTGAAGGATGGAAAGGATATCATGTTTTGGAGGAATAGGTGGCTAGGGCAGTAGAGGTTCAGTGAATAGTTCAAGCGGTTCTTCCTGTCAGCCGATAAGAATATAATTATGATGCCCCTAATTCTTAACTAAAAGTATTTATAAAATTGTGGGACATCTTAAAAATATGATCTTACATAAAGAACCATAATATTCTTATAAACATTGTGAGCCATATATAGTCATGATAAAACCTCATTGTATAATATACTTAAGATACGAAATACATTGATTGTTACAACTATCCTTTTAAAAAGTCCTAAGTCTGAGCAGTAGACTTTTTACAAACTAGAAATTACTTGATCAACAAAGAGTGCCTCGTTTATAAGTTCAACATATTCAGAGGAAATCATTTGAATCCTTCAACATAACTTGCTGACCAGGTTCATCTTCTATTCATACAACAAACATATATGAAAGGAAATAAATGAAAGGAAACACATGAAAGAAACATAAATCTTAATAAACTTAACAAACAATAAGAGTCTAAGGTTTGACCTATGGCTCAATCTCACTTATCTCTATGTATAGACTCAATCTTACTCATCTCAATGTTTAAACTCGATGTCACTCGACTTAATGTGTGGATCCATAACCAATTTGTGATTATTCATTCTAATCATCAAGGATTTGTGTTTAGGAAGTGATTGGTAATTGTACATCTTTTCCTAAGGTACAATAATTTTCTTGAGAAATCAAGTCATCTACCCATAACAAAATTCTAGTTATCTGCCAATAACACATTCTGGCGACTTGCCAATTGGGCACTCTACCCATCACAAAATAAAAACAGACACTCTTTCAACTCGAGAAAGATATACCCCACGATTCTTGAGGATGTTTAGCAGTTAAGGAAGGGATTAGGTCGATGAATGTCCTAGTCTAAGTGACAACATGATTAGCCTTGAACATTTCATCTACCTGATAATTGTCCTAGCCCAAGTGCCAACATGGTCAGCCTTGAACATTTCATCTACCTGATGATTGTCCTAGCCCAAGTGCCAACATGGTCCACCTGAATATTCATCTATCTAGCTTAAAATCATCTTAGGACCTAATTAGGTCCCCGCCTTTCACCTCATAGTGTACCAAGCTTTGACTTCCTAAATACGGGCACTCATGCACTTGTGTGGTACCATTACAAGGGAACCTAGGATTTTGCTAAGTTCATCTTACAACATCTTTAACACAGTCCCAAAGGTTGCTAGACTTGGCAATCGCAAAAACACATAGTACTTATATTTCAATCATCATTCATAGAATCATTTATGAATCATCCTAAAAAAATTAAAAGATCATAATAAATATACAAATTAATTTCTCATCTCAAAACTTCTATATAATAATCAACAATAGCAATAGTAAATTGATATAAAATTAATATATTTTTAATACTAAAAGATATTTTTTTTACGTGGAAGATCGGGTTAGATTACAATCATAAATCATACTTAGATTTTCTTTGTATAATATGATTTTAAGAAATATCATATTTATAATTAAATTCTCATAATTTTAAATTTAAATACTATTCCGTGAATATTCTATATTGCTAAGGTACATACTCATTTCTATTATTTTACTTTACTAGGAATATGCAACATATAACTCATAATTTTTATAGCAAAACTTTTGAATAAAATATAATGATGCACAGACACACATAGTTATTAATGATTCCAGGATTAATAATTCTTATGAATCATAAATGTGTAAAATAAAATTTATCAAAATTTAATTTATAATGGAGAGTAATAAAAATAAGATTTAAAGTGAAATCAAAATAAATAGTAGTAGAGAATTAGAAGGTATCATTTGAAAATAATATGATGAAAATAAATTTATAGAAAAGGATCAACATATAGCTTTCAAAAAAAAAGTTAAATGATAGAATAAATGGTAAATAATAATAAAGAATCTGACTATAATATTTGAAGAATAATAATAACATAGGACCAGATTGTAATATATGGAGGATAATAAATAAATAACAAAGGATCAAATGGTAAGATCTAGAGGATGATAAAATGATAAATAACAAAGGATCAAATGATGATATCTAGAGAATAGTAAAGTGATAAATAACAAAGAACCAAAAGATAATATCTAGAGAATAATAAATAACAAGGGATTAGATGGTAATATGTGGAAAGTAAATTGGAAAATAATAATCAAGGACCAAAAGTAATATCTGGAAAGTAAATTGGAAAAAAAAAACAAAGGACCAAAAGTAATATCTGGAGAACAAAATAATAACAAAGGGCCAAAAGTAATATCTGGAGAATAGTAATGATAAAGGACCAGGTTATAATCTCTGGAGAAATAAAAGTTAGAATGGTTAGATATTATTGAATCATTAGTTAAGCATATGAAAATTGAGGTAAGAACAATTAGTATATTAGTGAAAAACAATCAAAATTTAGTATTAGAAATAATAATAATCATAAAAGTAGTAAAAACATATAAGTCTATTAATATTAACACTACAGAGTCCCCCTTTCCTTAATAAAAGCTTAACAGTGAGTGGTGAGAAATCTTGGAGTATAACCACAATTGCTTTATCAAAATTCAGTTTTTCTCCCCCTATTTTGCAAATAGTTTCCCCTATTTATAACCAAAATCTAAACTCCTTCGTTAAGTGAGATTACGCTTGCTAAGTGGAAATAGGTACAAAATAATTTTTCTAAGCAATAAAGGTCTCGCTTAGTGATGGTGAACGTGTTTTAGTTACTTTTTTGCACTTCTCTTTGCAATGAAGCTTCACTAAACGATTTTTTGGATTAGGATCATTTTCGTTGAGTGAAACATCTTTGGTTAGTGAACAAGAATTCTTAATAGTTAATAAAAATTTATTTCATTGAGCGAATCAACTTAGCTAAGCAAATTTCTGATTCTAGTTGACTTTTGTTGAGCGACTTAAATTTCACTCAGCGAATTTCTTCTTAAAAAATGTATTTGTTTTGTGATGAATCCACTAAGTGAATTTCAAGAGACAAGAATTTGTAAATTTTAGTAAAAATGCTTTATATGCTAAAATCAATTTATTTTTATAATTCTTTCACATGCAGGAATTAAGTTTTTAATATCTATTTCTAATATTTAAATTAAAATTCAAATAAATTATATAGTAATCTAGTTATTATAAATAGAGGTGTTACAATAATTGTTAAAGAGATGATGGTGGATGGGTCTAGCTGGAAGTGGTGTTGGAGGAAATTATTATTTGCATGGGAGGAGGACTATTTACAAGAATTAAGGGCTAAACTAAAGGGGTAACTTTGACAGAAGGGTCTTTAGATAGATGAAAATGGGTAGTCAACAAGTTAGAGGTATATTTTGAGTATTGTGTACAAGGTGTTGTCCTTTGACAAAGGACACCAAAAAGATTATTTTTTCAACCTAGTATGGGCAAAAAGGGTTCCCCTAAGGTACAATAGCTTGGCAACTGGACGTAAATAGGTTGCCTATACGCAATAACTTGCGAAGGAGAAGGATTATATTAGAGGAAGATTATGGGTGTGCTCTTTGTTAAGCGATCTAGAAATAGGTCACCATTTGTTTGTGAGTTGCTCTATGTTTTTTCAAGTCTAGATTAAGTTATGTACTTAGTAAGGGACAACCACAACGCTACATAATGAACTACCTAGTATGTGTTATCAATTTCTTAGTCTCATCAGCAGGGCAAATGATTTGAAAAGGATATGGTTGTTTGTTTAATTTGCAATTTTATGGCATATCTGGAAGGTTAGAAACACGCAAAAATTTTCAAACATCAACTACTTGAGGTAGATGATATTGTTCATGTAGTCTAACTAAGTCATGGGAATTTTGTCACGTGGCAAAATTAATTTTGCATTCTTTTGCTAAATAAGTTTCAAACTCTTTAGGTTGTACTTTGAATTCTTTGTAATTTGATTCTCCAATTTCTGTACTGTGTTTTTAAGTAGATTCACCTTGTGCCTTTTGCTTATTTTACTTAATAATATTTTTGGCTTATAAAAAAAATTAAGCTGCCATTATATAAATACTTTTTGGCACAAATGTGGTATTTCAATATAAATATATAAAGTTATTTATTATTACAATTATAATTTTAAATTTAAATTAAATTGTTTTAAATTTTAAAATATTCCTAAAATTAAAAATTGTAAAATGTAATCAATATTTTTTCAATCAACTCAAATAACATTGTTAACTATAATGTACCTAAAAACGTAACATAATTGTCAAAGATACCAAAGACACTTATAATTGTAATGTACCTAAAAATGCATCCCTCCCCAAAGCAAGATTGAAGAATCCTTGATGAAGAGAATGCTTTATAAGATTCTTGCTCATAGAGGTTCAAAGGTTGAAGAAATGAAGATGGAAGACTAGGAGATAGAGGTGAGGTAGGCGCCACTTCTACTTTATAGATGATAAGCTATGAGTGAAGTTAGCCACAAGAGAATGAACCCTTGATAATAGCATTAAGGACTCTCACAAGAGTGGACAGAACATGAACATTCTCTAAGAACAAAGAGCTCTCAGATTTTAGAGAAAGGTTATTTTCATTCAAATGAGTGTTAAAAATTACATAAAGGAGGGAATGCTCTATTTATAGAGCAAAGCATGAACCATAGGCTTAGGATCCCAAGTTGAACGTCCAACATGCTTAATTAAGGGTTAGTTGGATTAATTTAGTGTTAATTTAGCATGTGCTCAATTAACACTAATTTAATCCAACTAAAGATCCAAACATGGCCCTAAAAATATGGATCTATGTTCCCTCTAGTTTGAATTTGAATTTAGGAGGGAAATGACATGACACTTCCAAAATTCAAATTCAAATAAGAAACAACAAGAATCAGCCATGTAGGAGTGAGAAAGCACATGGGAGTGAAACAAGAGACAATGAGGCTCGCATGTCTCCTACATGTTTCATGTGTTGGTTAGAAGGGTTTTAGAAGCAATTAGGGGTGTGGAAATTAACAATCACACGTCCAAATGCATTCTAGATAGGCCCAACTAATTAAAACACTGTACAAAGAAACTAATTACAACTCCTAAAGAAAAAATAACCTATAGGCCAAAATACAAGGTAGACAATAAAACTAACTACACCCCTGAAATCCTAATGACTTAAGGGTGTTTATACAAGCCTAAAAATGGTTAAATGAATACACTTAAATGGAACATTTCCTAAACTAAGCTCCTTGAAGATTTAGCCAAGTCATGCTCCTTTCTTATTGGTCATAGAACAAGCCCATGCTAGGCGTGCATGCATCATATCCTCTCCCTTTTTTGCTCTTTTTCCAATCCTGCAAAAGCATCCACATAGGAATGAGTATATGATTATGTACACAAATGTTAAGGGTAGGAGGTCTATAGGGAGACCTCATAGACTTAGGGTGGTGGGGGTATGCACTAAGGTTTAAAAATTGTTTGTTGTGCCTATGCCCTCACACAGCAACTCCCTAAGTGACTCCAAGTTCACTAAAGGCTAGTCCTATTTGGGTAGGAAGTGAGACAAGCTTAGGTGCCTTGGAGCACTTATCCCAGAAAGCTAAGTAGGTTTTATCTTGTTGTTCACCCCACAAGATGATGATGGGCCTAGGGGTGGACCTTTCTTTCAAGGTCTCTTTGAGTGGGCCTTGAGATTGGCTATGGATAGAAAAAGTTTGTAGCCCAATCTCCTGATCACACTTGGCCATATCCACAAGTAGTATTTGAGGTTGTGTTTCATAGTACTCAAAGGGTTTTGGCACAACCTCTACACTTACTTGTGTAAGGAAGGATTCCTCAACTTTATCCAAGTCTTGAGACTCTTGTTTGAGCTCAAAGGAAAATGTGTTAAGCCCAACACTTTGATAAGTTTTAAAGATGGAATCAAGTAGAATTTGAGGTTGTGGATCATTGTGCTCAAAAGGTTTTGGCACAACGTCAATCTCCACTTATGCATTGGGAAAGTTGTCATCAATAAGATTCCCCTTGGATGGCAAGGATAAGTCTTCTTGAAGGACAACTTTTTTTTCTTTTAAGTGTTGAACTTGAGATTCTTGATTGAGTTTTATAAAAAAGGGCTCAAGTTCAACACTTGGTGAAATCTTTTCTTTATATGCAACCAGAGGGTGTGGAATGTTATGTTCAAATGATTTGGACACAATTTCTACTTGCACTTGTCTTAGGAGAGAAGTTTCTTTAATAAGATCCCCCTTTGGACTTAAGGAGTGATCTTCTTGAAGACCTTCGTCCCTCTCACTTTGGACCAAGTTTTGAACTTGAGAATTTTGTTTCAACCTTAAGAAAGTAGGCTCAAGTTCAAAACTTGGTAAAGTGTCAAGTAGGACTTCACATTCACCTTTCTCCATCAAGACCTTTTCTAAGCATTGGACTTCACAATTTTGTTTCTCAAAGGTAAAGATATAAGTCCAACACTTGTTAAAATGTTTGATGAAGAATCATATTCAAGGTGAATTTGATATTATGAGGCAATGTACTCAAAAGATTTTTGCACAATCTCAAATTCCACTTGTGTTTTAATGGATTGGTTAGAAGATTGACCTAAGCTAGAGTTCAAAAATAAATCTTGGCTAGGCTCATTCTTCTTACCAATCTATTTTTCTAATTTTATATTTTTAGAAATTTTCAAGGGTATGTGTGTGCTCTCTATCTCCTTTCTCCCCTGCTTTCCTTTTCTTCTCTCTTTCCCTCTTGAGTTTTCTTTCTCTTTCTTTTTCCTCTTTTTCTCTTTTTATTTCTCTTTCCAATTTTATCAAACTTTTTTCTAAACACTCCCAACTTTCTTATTTTTCCTTTCTCCATTTTTTCTCTTTTTCTTCCCATATCTTATCTCTTTCCCTCTTTTCTCCTTCCCATTTTTCTTCTCTCTCTTTTCTCTCTTTTTCATAATTTTCTCTCCTCTCTTTCTCCTCATTCTCTTCTTTCTTTTTCATCTCTTTCTTTTCTTTCTATTCTCTCTTTCCTATATCTCTCTTTTATTTTTATTTCCCTTTCTCTACACTCCTTTCTTTCTTTTTCTATTCTCTCAAAGGGATTGAGAAATAAAGGTGAATTTGGGTCATGGTAAGCACTAGGAGGAGGTTTGTACCAAGAATAGAACTGACTCATCTCACCCTTTTGTTTTGACTTCTCAACTAAAAATGTAGAGTCTTTGGAACCCAAACACCACCCAAAAATGCAAGCAACTACAAGAGCTAAACCTAGATGAATTCCTACAAGTGCAAGAGCCTTTAGAACTCTTAAGCACTCACTAAAAACACATGAAACAAGCTAAGGCAAACTAAGGCAAAAACTAAAAAGATAAGGGATCTAAACGAGCTCCTAAAGATGTGAAGAAGTGTACCACGTCTCCCTTACACCTTGAAACGAGAATGCTAAAAATATTACACACAAATAGGAGTGACCCTCAAAGGCATCCAACACTCCTAAAAATAATAAGAGGCCATATACACAACAATGAATAAAAGCAAAGAAATGGAAAAAATTCTTCAAGTCTCTTCTCCAAACTTTCCTCACAAGTGTTTCATTCTTGTGTCCTTGCTCTTCCTTTTGTTCAATATTTTTTGGCTATTTTAACTCTTCCTTAAGAGGATACCCTTGTGGAAGGCTCCCTTTCTCAAAGGCTTCCCTACACAAAAGTGGCACCAACCAAACAAGACCAAGAAAGGTAGAAACAAGCAAAAGAAACAAAGCACAATTTGAATGGACACTTCCAAATGGAAAGAATAGTACCGACAAGACTTCAAAGATCACAAAGAAGACATATTAGAAATAAAGGCTAGAAGGAATTAGGTACAACAAAGGAAAAATCCTAGAATAGGCACTATAATAAGAATAAGGACTAAATTGCAAAATGACTCAAATAATTTTCAAAAATTGCACCAATACAAATATGAATGGTCAAATGCTTTAGGTAATGTTTCCAAGCAATTACAAGAAATTTCCATTCCACTTTTGCAATTAAAAGAATTTTCTATTAGGTACACCAATATTTTTTTATTTACTCAAGTATTTTTTACTTCTTTTGTTTTAGCACCTTTTTTTTGTTCTTTCTTTTCAAATTGTCTTTTGACTTCTCTTTTTCTTTCTCTTATATTTCTTTTGGCTGCACCTAATTTTTTTTTTAAGATTTGGTTTGGAAATTTAATGAGGTTACAAGAGGTACTAATCGCTTGAAAATTTTGCAAGCAAGGCCACACATAGGTCAAACCAAAGATGCAATCTAGGAAAATTTTAGCAACTCAAAAGTACACTAAATTGAGAAGTCATTTATGGTATGCTTAGCAGAGTTTGGTTAAGCAATAAACAACTTATTTTATGCAAGTTTTATGCTCAAATGCCACAGCCAAAACTTCCAAACAAGTGCAGCAAATTTCACTTCAAGTTAGCACACAAAGAGCTACTACAACAAGACACAAAATTTAGAAGATGAAATTGAGCTATAATTTTTTTTGAGAATTTTATTTAGGAAACATACTTGAACTAAAAGTATGTGACACTTCTTAAGAGACTTAAACAAAAGAGAAAATCTCTCTTAGAAGCTCAATTTCAAGAAACTTGCACAATACTTTTTTTCAAGACTCAAAACAACACAAAAATTAGGTAAAACCTAAGGAAATTAATATGACAATATTAAGGACTAAACATGACATTCTAATGACATAACAAGAAGATTAAATAATGAAAATAAACTCCTAAAAATAGAACACAAAACAGAGTAAAAGAGACACAAGGTTCTTGATGCAAAAGCTAGCCAAGGATGTGACCACAACGCTGTGGTTGTTGCCACAACCATGTGGATTTATTTCACAAATCCTCTTAGGCTCCAAACTCAAGAATTCAAGGACCAAAGCTAGCACAAATGGATAGATCAAAATACCAAAGGACAAACTAGAAAAATACAAAACAGCAACAACAAAAACACAACTACCAAATGCAAAAATGAATTCCAAAACACCTGGCCACAACGCTGCGGTTTTCGCCACAGAGGTGTTGTTTTATGGTATGGTGCTTCTTAGGTATTCAATTAAGCATGAAACAGCACCAAATAAAAGCAAGAGTGTACACAGTGAAAATTAGACCTAAAGATAAGCATATGATTCAATGGAATGAACAAGAAAGTTGAATAAAAAAATTTAGAAGCAACATCACATAAAAAAATGCGCATATAATTTTTTTTTTAATTTTAGAAGTAAAAAATTGATAACACAACTCCAAGACAACAATTGTTTCAAGAAAATTAAGAAATATTAACAAACAACACGGAAGGATGAAAATAAAATAGAATTGGAGTAGAAGAAGAAAATGACAAAACAATGAACAAGACAAAAAAATTTAAAAGGCAGAGATAGTAGAAGAACCTCTATCAGAGCCTAAGCTCTGATACCAAATGAAGCATCCCTCCCCAAGGCAAGATTGAAGAATCCTTGATGAAGAGAATGTTCCTAAGAGCCTTGCTCATAGAGGTTCAAAGGTTTAAGAATTGAAGGTGGAAGACTAGGAGATGGAAGTGAGGTAGGCGCCACTTCTACTTTGTAGATGATAAGCCATGAGTGAAGCTAGCCACAAGGGAAGGAACCCTTGATAATAGCATGAAGGACTCTCATAAGAGTGGAGAGAACATGAACACTCTCTAAGAACAAATAGCTCTCAGATTTTAGAGAAATGTTATTTTCATTCAAATGAGTGTTAAAAATTACATAAAAGAGGGAATGCTCTATTTATAGAGCAAAGCATGAACCATGGGCTTAGGATCCCAAGTTGAACGTCCAACATGCTTAATTAAGGATTAGTTGGCTTAATTTAGTGTTAATTTAGCATGTGCTCAATTAACACTAATTTAATCCAACTAAAGATCCAAACATGGCCCTAAAAATATGGATCTATGTTCCCTCTAGTTTGAATTTGAATTTTGGAGGGAAATGACATGGCATTTCCAAAATTCAAATTCAAATAAGAAGCAACAAGAATCAGCCACGTAGGAGTGAGAAAGCACATGTGGAGTGAAACTCCTTCAAAGGTTCTACTATTTTAAATTCAAGTTAAGTTAAATCCAATCTCTTCTAAGTACCCCTTAGAAAGTTTTATTATTTTAAACAGAAATAATACAAGTATTCTTAGTGTCACATTAGGTTCATAACAAGTATTTTAAACAACTATTGGTTATACCTTTAAGCTTCCCCTAAGAACAAGTACACTAACTCACTCCTAGCTATTAGCGAGTGTTGTTTTTCACAAGGTCACTGTTGACTTACCAGGGTACTTTTTAAACAAAAAACCACTTTGGCTTTTGTTGGGACGATTTTATGACAAATGTATCAATATACAAGTAGTAAAACAAGAGTATTGAGTATCGTATCCATAAAGGTTGATGTTCTATTAGAAAATTTTACCAAATTTACCAACTAAATGATTTACGAATATAAAATAGTAAAAATATTAACTTTAAGAGAGTTTTTTATTGTGAACAATGTATAAAATAAAATCATGAAGTAAAAAACTAATATTTTATGATTTTATTTGAAAAGAAAGCTTAAACAACAAATACTTTTCAATAATAAAAGTATTGTCGGAGTTACACTTAACCATATAATCCAAATATAACAATTATATATAAAAGCTTCTGGTCTTTGTTTTAAGCCTAACAATTTAATTAATCAACACTTAGATTTTAAAAACAAATAAATACATCCATTAATAATATTTTATTAAAGTAGTTTTATAAAATTTTAAAGTAAAAAATAATAATGGTTTGAAGTAAGATCGTGTCACATAAATTGTAGTGTTTGTTATGAAAGAAATTATAAATGAATTAATTTATTATATTATTTTTATGTTTGCATAATAATATTATATTTAATTAATTAACACATGAGACATTTAAAAAATCAAGTATATATATGCAATAACTTGATTAATGATCTCTATTAACATCTACATAGGAGTTTTAATTTGACGTAAGATTATTTTTTCCAAATAATATAGCATTTGTCATGAAAAATTAAAACTAATCTCAGTTCATGTGTTTTATACTTTTAGCTTATTTTTAGTTTTAAAGCTGCTAAAGTAAAAAACTAGAACTTAAAACTAACTTGTTTGTTAAATTTTATTATTTTTTTGGTTTAAAAGCTCATTTTAATTAAGTTAAAAATAGTTAAATAAGTTATCTTTGTCGTATAATAAAAATATATTTATAAAATAAAAATCTACACTAAATAAGCTCTTTAAAAATTTAAATATGAATACTATTTAATTCAAATGTAACTTTTAAAATATATAAAATAATAAATAATTTAGATGACAATGAAGATAAAGTATAAATTCAACTTACTTATATTTCTTATATGTAAGGATAGTTTTATATAAATAAATATTTTAATTGGTATACTAACTATATAAAAGATTTTTAGACTATGTTTAATCAATCCTATATCTTAATTTATATGACTTTTAAAGTATTGATTGGTAAAATCAACAAAACTTACTATAAATCAAGAGATATGATTAGACGGCAGTGTCAAGTTTTTTGTAATTTATACTAATTAAATTCATAAATAAAATATTTATAATTCTAAAAACTTAAAAAAACAATAAAGAAGTGAAAAGCAAAAAAAGTAAAAATAGAAAATACTTATCCAATGTTTTTATCCCCTTTTTCATACACTCTGATGGGCCATAAACTTGTTGAGGGTTCATCTCTTGGTCCAGGCCTTTTCGTTTTGCACCCCTGTTTTTCTTATGCACCCGTAAATTTAAATTCCCCAAAATACCTTCTTCCTTTTAAATTGTCTTATGCTGACTTAAAAATCCTAATTTAAGTTGTCTTATGTTGATTTTACCGCTATATTGGTTTTGAGGGAGATTGCTTTGAATGTTGCGGATATCAAAATTCATAATGTCGTGGTATAACATTACGAATTTAGTTATTTAAAAATATATTTGAGTACCAAATATTACAAATAATTTAATCAATAATTCATTTTTAAATATAGATCACCCGATCCGTAATGCAAATGATTAGGGTAACTCACCTCGCAAAAAAATGGCTTACAAATTAGATAATCTGTAATATACTTAAATACCAAATATAGACTATATAATTCGTAAAATCTCAAGGGTTACGAAATCTATAATGTAGATGAAAAGGTATTTACGAAATCTATAATATAGTTAAAAATACATTACAAATCATAAAATCCTCAACTAATTAAAAAATATATTATGAGTATAAAATCACAATATAAGTAAAACAAAATATGGATTATGAAATCAACAGAATAGTTAAAGAATAGTCCACTAATTATAAAATTCACGATACCAAGTAACTTTGAATACTAGTTTTGGAGTAGATATTTTGCATGATTAGTTGGATAGTTGGGCTGCTGTTAGATTTTAACTTTTACACTTCTGCTCGCATTCTCCAAATACGAATTACCTAGTTGGGAAGTTATTTATGTGTATGATTGTGATGCTATTACTTTAATAGGAAGTAAATAATAGTGTAATTATAGGTTCTATCTTAAAAACGTTACTTATGGAGTGTTTTAGTATTTCAAATATTGAGTTTTCTATTTTTATAGGTCAAAGTTTATTAAAATTTGGAAAATGTAGATGAGCAAGATAAAAAATTTCAGCTGTCAAATCATGAAATTAAGTTTTCATACTTTTTGTTTATATATATATATATATATATATATATATATTTATATTTATATTTATATTTATATTTGGGAGTAACTATAGAAATTTGCTTTTAGTAACAATTTAAATACATTGAAGTTTACATTTTTGGAATTAGTCATATTTAATATATATATATATATATATATATATATTAATTACAAAAAATTATGAGCGAGATATCTTATAAAGTAACAAATTTGAAAATTCATGTTAAAAGATTGATAATCTCACTATTTATTGTGATGATTTTAAAACTAAGTTCTGATTATTATTATTTAAAATTTATATTAAAAATATACTTTCAATTTTTAAATATATAAAATTACTATTAGTGAAATAATTTTAAAATATTAAAATATTTTATTTTATTTTATTTAGTTCATTAATGTATAGATACCAAAAATAATTCTATTTGCATAAAATAAGTAAGATAATAATTAATTTTTTTAGTTTAAAATAAATTGTTAGTTACTAACCTTTATATTAATTGAATAATCTGAAAAGATATTGTAGACACTCAATTTTATCTGACTTTTAATGATTTGACTTTCATTTTTTTCATCTAAAATAAGGTATTTTTAGTTCAATGTAATAAAAAAAAAAGACAAAAAGACAAAAACAACAAAAGTGGTGTATCTATCAAAATCTGTGGGTATGGATAGCATATTAAATTCTTTTTGGACCCTCAAGTAAAAAGGGATACATTTAAGATGCTAAGGATGCAAATAGTAAATATAAAAAAGACAAAAAAACACCATTTCTATTTCAACTAATAAAACAACATTTAGAATACAAACAACCATGAGATGCTCAATGGAGAGTTCGAGTAAAAAAAATGGATAAAAATAAAAAAATAATAACAATAAAAGCAAAGAGGAAATGAAAATAAAAGAGATCAACACTTCTGCCCCTTGTAAGCAATATAGATGCTTTTTTCAAAACCCATGACTCAATTGTAATCACTAACATAATTCTACAAAATGTTGGATTTGGCTCGAGAAAAATTAAAATTTTCATGAGTAAAAATTCAAAAATCAAGTCTCTAAAAGAAGGTATCTCAATCAGATGAGAGGTTAGAAAAATTTACAAGGAGGAAAAAAGAATTGCAACAAAAACCTAAGGTTCATAACAAAAGAGAGTTGAAGATTTGAAAGTGTATACATGTATTAACTCACTTTCTTCTCTATTTCTTTTTTCTTCTTAAGAACCCATTATAAAAATGGGGGGAAAATTACTTACACCATTGGCCACCACTAGAAATGATTTTAGGCGGTAAAGGTGGCGTCCATGCAAGGAAGCCCTCCATTCTCGTCATTTATGTTTTCTTTCTTCGCCTACTGCACCTTTTTTTCCATCTTCTTGATGTCTCTACACCATTCTAATGTTAGGGATTTTAATCCCATTTGAGTTTTAAATGGCAGAGAGGAGAAAACATGTTAGTGTGTTTTTTTCCTTTTTTTAATATTTATTTATGTATTGCTATTTGCAACCTTATTTTGCTAAACACACCCCTCCGACCTAAATAATTAATTGAATTGTACGTTTACTTTTTACACATCATAAAATACTAAGTATACCCCCTAAACCAAAATGCTCAAAGGTTATGTATTTACTGTTTGTACCCGTTTTCGCTAAGTACACCCTTAATCCAAATACTCAAAGGTTGTTTATTTACTATTTGCACCCCTTCTACACTAAGTACACATAGCATATATGTGGGTGTAAATAGTAAGTGGTCTTCTTTTATCTATTTTGTCCTTTTCTTTTTATTAGATGTCTTTATTTTTATCTAGTTAAGATATTGTTACAAATACGTGAAATAACAAGTAATAAAATAATAATTAAATCTAACAATAATAATTTAAAAATAAGAATTTAAGAATAACCCCTTTATATGTTTTTCTAAATTGGATATCACACAAATTTTAAGCTGTTATAATTACTATTATGCCATTCAAATTATTTAAATTCAAGTTAAAAAATTTAATAATAATCACTTTGGATGTACTTCTAATTTGACTATTTGAAAAACTAAAAGTTAAAATAACCATTTAAATGCACTTTTGATATGGTTTCTTGTATAAAATGTTGGTTGTTATAATTATTATTATGTTTAAATTATTTAATTATAATAATCACATTAGATGCACTTCTAATTGGACTATTGTAAATTATAAAAATGTTTATGACAATTACTTTGGATACACTTTCGATTTAATTATGGTGAGTTCTTTTAAAATTAATTTTTTAAATATAAAATCATAAAATACAAAAACTTTAATTATGACTACTTTAAATGCACTTTTGATTTAGTCATTATAAAAATTATCATGATTTATAATTGTCACTTTAGATGCTCATCTGATTTGACAAATACATTAAATCATGAAAAATCATCATGACTACTTTGGATGCATTTCTAATTTCATTGCTCGCAATAAACATATTTCAAAACAAATGTCTAATTGGACGATTGTAAATTATAAAAATGTTTATGACAATTATTTTTTATGCACTTCTGATTTGATTACGGTGAACTCTTTTAACATTAATTATAAAACGCAAAAGTTTTAATTATGACTACTTCAAATGCATTAGTCATTATAAAAATTATCATGATTTAATAATAGTAACTTTAGATACACATCTGATTTGACAAATACATTAAATCATGAAAAATCATTGTGACCACTTTAGATGCACTTCTAATTTGGTCAGGGTAAAAAATATTTCAAAATAAACGCAAGAATATTAAAATTAAAAAAATTAAATCAAAAGGCTCCAATACTCAAATCATTTCAAGAACGATGTAAATTGTGATTCTCCATTACACATGGAGATACATAAGAGCAGGAGACCACTCTTGTCGAGCCCTAAAAAATAAAAATAAAGTAAGTTAATTAAAAAACAAAACAAATATTAATAATGTTTTTATAAAAATAAAATTTTCAATATTTTTTTTTGGTTAAAATGTTAAAAAACCAATAATAAAATAAAAATAGTCTTTATGTTTCAAGGGTGGAATAAAATTTTTTTAAAATTATTTAATTTTGTATGTTTAATTAAAGGTGATTGACTTAAAATTTTGGTTTTGCAGACGACTTTCTTTAAAGCTTTTTCAATGTTTTCCTAAATAACGATTGGTGGTGAATGTTCTATTTTTCAAATAATTTTTTGCCATGCCGTCAAGACTTACATATCGACAATTATTATTTTTGGAAAATGGTAAATAAATATTTCAAAATATATGTAATAAATAAAAATTTAAAAGTTCATGTTAAAACTTACATAATTTAATTTCTTATTTAATATTTTTGAAACTAAATTATTATTATCAACTAATTAAAAATATATAAAAAATAAAATTATAAAATTTTTAAATATACAAAAATTATTATCAGTGAAATCATTTTTAAAAGACACTTATTAAAATATAACGTGTACTCATAAATATAATTATAATGTTTAAATTAAAATATATAAAGTTAAAGTGATAATTAATAAAATAAAAATACTAAATTATAAATTAATTTTAAGATAATATGATGTCTATTAAATTTCTTTTTACTGTTGGCTGTGTTAAAACAAACATTAGTTTTTATTTTTTACTACTACTGTTTATTGGACTGATGAAAATAGTTATATATTGGATCCATGGTTGGGTTCCACACTGGTATTGAGATGATCAATGTTAGAGGCCAAAATCTTCTTCCCTAACAAATCAAGAAAGCGATTATGATGGTGTGTCTAGCACTTACACAATCATCGCTCATTCAACTCCATGGCCTAATCTTTCACAATCTCATAAAACGCGTTTGATGGACCGGTTGGAAGCTCCTAGGCAATACAAATAGAGAAGGTGTTCAAGTTGGGGAACGAAGGAAGAGGAAAGAAAAGAAGATTGGAGGGTGGCCACGTTTAGCAAAATCCAAACCCTCTCTACTCTTTCTTCTTATTCTCTTCGCTAGGGTTTTAGCTTCTTCTGCTTCACTTATTTCTTTCTTTCTTTCTTTCTTTCTTTCTTTCTTTCTTTCTTTTCGCCTCTGCAATGAGCAACGACAAGGATACCTTCAACGTCACCGATCTCAATTCTGGTACTCCACTTATTTTTCTTTTTCTCTCTTTCTTTTTTTTTCATTCGTTTGTTTCTGCTTAACGTGTTTGATACTTTATCGATTTTGATTTCTTGTGAAGCTCTCAACAAGGAGAACAGAGCAGACCTTGTCAATGCTCTTATTCCTTATTATTTATCTGTGACATTGACATTGAGATTTCAATTTCACGAGTTTCTAATGCTTATCTGTTTGTTCGTGTTATTTCTGTATTTTAAATGTTTCATCTAGGAAACACACAACTTTAAAATAATATGTTGTGTACAATTCATTTTTTCTTTTAAGCATTTAATGACTTCTCTTTCTTGGAATGTAATATATGATTATAGTGCTAGTCTAATTGATTATTGGATAAACATTTTCCATAACTAATTGCTTTTAACTTCTAAATCTTTACATTCCATGAAGATCTTGAAATCTCACTTTCATGCATTTAAGTATTTCTTGTTTACAGTTTTTGTGTTCTGTATTTGTTTACAGTTTTTTTTTCTTCTTTTTAGTAGATTTTAAGATTAGATTGTGGTCAATTAGTTGGGCAATAGATAAGTGGGGAACTATTTTGTGGAATGTCTCTATAATTAATTGAGACTTTGATAAGTTAGTTACAATGCTTTACTTTGTTCTTGTTACAGGTTCTATAACTTATTCAACTAGGTTTATCTTTCATTTTGCATTGAATAAAACATTTGAAATTGACCACAGAATCTCCCGCCGAAGAGGTTTGTCTTTTTTTTTTTCTTTCTATTTTTCCTATTTGTTGATTTAAACCTTGACAATATTTGTTATGTGTCCTAGAGTGCTTTACATTCACATGTGTGCTTCTTAGTTAAAATTTCTATCCTCCGTTATTATGGATCACCACAAATTGCATGTCTTTTCATTGTTTATGGAATTTGAAAACTCTTAATAGCTAGTGTCAATTTTTTATATTTCTAGTTTAGTTCCTGTGCTAATTTCTTCTCTCATAATGATGATGTTAATTTTTGGGGTTAGGCAAGATTGGATTGTCTGGTATTGAACAACCTAAAACTTTGATGGATCTCATTTTATATTGAATTCTATTCACATTATTTAGTTTCAAGAGCATTGCATGTATTTAAAATATGAAAATATTAATCTAAGACTCTATCTGTCTATCTTATGAAAGCTTTTAAGATGTGGTTTTCTTTTAGCTATACAAACCTAATTTAATAAAATTTAGTGAATCCTTTTGTTATCCCATTGAAGCATTCTAGCAAAATTTTTTTGGTGTTACATTTGATTCTGAAATTTTGTTTATGCAAGATAGGATGCTGTTATCTTCTAATTATGAAATTTTGCGGCTTTAATATTTATTCATGTTAAACTTTGCAAGGCATTGAGGCCTATTCCAATAAATTTTTATTGAGTCAACAAATTTAATATTCTTATACGTACTCACTAACACAATTGAGTTTTTTGACAGTAACATAGAAAAATATTTAGCATCATCTAACTTGTTGTAAATGTGTCTTGTCATACTCATTAATTCATTCTAATTTCAGTATTTTACAATTTCCTGTAAGGTAGACAAAACAAAGTTATTGAGAGTGTGACATGGTAATATGATGTATTTTTCCACTTTATTTATTTAGTTAAGGATAGATTAAATCAATTAGCAATCACTTGAAAAAAAAATCTTATTCTTGAATACATTAAGATTGTTATTAAAAAAAAACAAAGGCTTTTGCTGTTTATTTTACATATTAGTAGTTGGTATTTTATATGTTATTTTTTCTTGAAACATTTTTAGGTGCTACTTATAGTATATGACACTTTATTTTATAGTTCTCATAAAAAAAGCATAATTTTTTTGTGAATGTAATAAATACAGGGGGACTGCGAAATTTCAACTGTTCAAATATTATTTCGGCATATAAGGTATATGAAATCTTTTTCCCCCTTTCCTATGTGTATTCATCTATAAGTTTTTCTATTTTATTTTTTTTCAATGCAAGAGACAATTAATAACATTATTCACTAAATGTAAAATAAATAATTCGGTCGCAATATATGACATCCTAGTATGATCACTGAATATAAGATAGTAAATCAAACACAACATATGACATTCAACAAGAACCATAAACTAAATTAAATTAAATGTACTTTATATTGCATTCATTTTGTTCTTTAATTTTTAACTCTATTTTTTAACATTCCGTTACTTTTATATATTTTGAACAATCTTTAAAATAAAAATATTTTTTTATATTTTATATTTTATAATACTCACATTTTATTTTTCTTTAAAAAAATAAATACTGCATATTTTAAATACATTTTTATTTTATTTTTTATTGATATTCATTAAAATATTACTTTTCACATTTTCAAAATTTTAAAAATTAAAATTTTAATGTTAATATTTGTTGATATTTTAAAATTTTAGTTACTTTTCAATTTTCATATTTTGAAAACAATTCTTTGTAGTTTTTGAAAATTTCAAAACATTACTTTTTATTCCATTATCTAAACTTTTTAAAATTATTCTTCACACATTTAAAAACCTTACTTTGTTACCTTAAACATTTTATTATTTAAAATATAACTTATTTTTAACGTATCCTAATTTTTAAATTATTTTTTATGATTTTAAATTTATTTTGAAACATGAATTTAGTATTTTATATTTTTAATTATTTTTCTACACAATTAAAGTTATTTTTATAGAATGTTTGTATTGAACTTGTTTAATTTTTAAAAATCATTTTTTAGATATTTAAAATATTTAAATTATTTTCTATACATTTAACCTTATTTTCAAACATTTTCAGATTGCATTTTTTAATTTTTAAATTTCCTAAACTTTTTAACTTATTATTCTACTCAGTATAACTTGTTTTAAAAATTATCATTACTATCATTAACATTTTTAATTGTTTTGAAGTATTTCTATTTATATATTTTCTTAACTTTTCTTAATTATTTTTCTTCACATTGAAACTTATTTTAAAATGTTTTATGACATATTTTTTAGCTTTTAAAAAAAATTTTTCTGCATTTTCTAAGATTTTAAAATTATTTTTTATATATTTTAATATGTGTTTTCATCACTTTGATATATTTTCCCATATTTAACTATTTTTGTAAAAATTAAACTTATTTTGAAACCTTATTATTTCATATTGCACTTTTTAAAAACGTCCTAACTCTTTAACTTATTAATCTACCCTTTTAAACTTATTTTTAAAAACAATTTTTCCAAAATGATTTTTTGTTTTAATTTTTGAAACACTTCTAGAATTTTCAAAAAAATTTCCTAAACCTTTTTTCTCCAGGTTTAGCTTAATTTAAAACAATATTTTCTAGGATGATTTTTTTTTGTTATTTTTGAACATTTCCTTTTGTTTTTTTACGTTTTGAACTCTTTAATTTTTTTCCGCACAACAAAATTTATTTTGAAATATTAATTTTTCTACGGTGAATTTTGTAATTTCTTTAAGATTTTTTTTTTAAAATTTTAACTTTGCCCCTTATTATTCTACCTATTTTAACATGTTTTAAACCATTATTTGTCTTTAAGAATTATGAAGGTTTTAAATTTTATTAAAACATTACAAGCTTTACCAATTTCTAAAATTTTTTATAAACAAATAAACTTATTTTGGAACATTGTTATTTCATATTAGTTTGTAATCTCACTATTGTGAATTCGTTAACGGTTAGATTAATTGGAAATTGGACAATAGGTTTGATAAGTATTATTTCTATTTTACTACTTTGACAAAATTAGCCTATATTTTTTTTTTAGTACCATTTTTATTTTTTGTACATTGGTTGTTTCTATAAGTTATATTATGGAAAAACTTTAAAATTATGCCTTGTTGGTATATGTTATCATCTATATGTGACATGTATGGTATAAATTTGATATTTTCAACATGATGAGAAATGGGAAAACACTCTCTAACAACCTTATTATTGCACACACTGTAGCTGATTTTTTATGTAATGCAAATAACTTGTTTATTGATTTTGTTGAGTACCTAAAGTTTATATTTTAATGTATTATTGAAAACCTTTTTGTTTCTAAAATTTTGTTTTATGAATTAATTATTTATTTATATTTTGTAACAATATTTTAATGTAAAAAAGAGTCTTACATTTTTTGTATCAAAGTCTGGTTGAACTTAAACAAGATTCTATTGTGCGCTTAATTTCTCTGTAAAATGTAACTTTTTTTTATAGTTTTACTGTTATAACAAAAAAAAAATCTATATGCCATTATTTTAGATATTAGGCTTGACAACCATTATTTGATTGATGTTGTGTAGATATATAATGCATAACAAGTAATAGTTTGAGAAAAGATATTTCAATAAGATTAGTGTCTGATTTCAAAATGTGAGTTGTATATATTTATGTTATGTTTCGATTAAGTTTGAATTTATGGATTATTATACATGAATTATCGATATCTAATTATGGATGTGATCATGTTTGAAATTTAGATATTTATCTTATTTTCTAATTTCGTTATATTTGCTTCGTAGATAGTTGTCTCAAAAGATTATGATTATGATCTTATTTGAATTATAGGTGTATGTTCCATCTAAATATTATGTGATATTTAAAATTTATATATTTATCTTATCCTATAATGATTTTATTATATTTAAATTGCAAATATGTGTATTATCCTATAATATCCTCATATTTAAATGAATATTTATTCAATCTAAAGATAATAATATTTGAAAATTTGATATTATGTGTGTATGTGTGATCTTGCATATATGTGTGTTCATGTTTGTCTAATTTTTCAGAAGACAAATTGTGTACTCTTTGAAGATCCTGATGCTAGATTTAAATTTAAAAAACAGGTATTATTCCTATTTCACTACTTTGATAGAATTTACTCATGTTTCTTTCAATACCATTTTTATTTTTTGTATATTAGTTCTTTTTATATGTTATATTAGTGAAATACTTTAAAATTATGCTTCGTTGGTATGTGTTGTCGTCTACATGTGACATCTATGGTATAAATTTGATATTTTCAATATGATAAGAATTAGGAAAACACTCTGTAACAATCTTATTATTGCACAGATTGTAGTTGATTTTCTTATAATGCAAATGGCTTGTTTGTGATTTTGTTAAACTGTTAAAGGTTATATTTTAAGGTATTGAAAACCTTCGTGTTTCTAAAATTTTGTTTTCTAAATGAATTTTTTATTTATATTTTGTAACAATATCTTAAAGAAAAGTCTTGCATTTTTCGTATCAAAGTCTGATTGATCTTAAATCAGACTCTATTGTGTGTTTAATTTCTCTCTAATGTCTAGCTTTATTTATATTTTTACTGTTATTACAAAAACAATCTATAGGCTATTCTTTTAAATATTGGACTTGGCTAACCTAATATTTTTTTTATGTTGTATAGATTTATTATGACTAACAAGTAATAGTTTAAGAAAAGATATTCTAATAAGACTAGATGTCATATTTCAAAATTTGAGTGATATATATTTATGTTATATTTCGATTAAATTTGAATTTATATATAATTATATATGAATTATTGATATCCAATTATTGGTGTGGTAATGTTTGAAATTTATATATTTATCTTATCTTATTATGATTTTGTTATATTGGAATTGTAAATATCTGTATTATCTTATATTATCCTCATATTTAAATGAATATTTATTCAACCTAAAGATGGGGATATTTGAAAATTTGATATTGTTTGTATGTGGAGTTGTGTATGTATGAGCTTGCATATGCGTGTTCTTGTTTGTGTAGTTTTTCATATTACAATTGTGTACTCTTTGAAGATTCTCTGGATTTAAATTTCAAACATAAGTATTATTCCTATTTTACTACATTGATAGAGTTAGCATATATATTTCTTTGAATTCCATTTTTATTTTTCGTATATTTGTTGTTTTAATACGTTATATTAGTGAAACACTTTAAAATAATGCCTTGTTGGTATGTGTTATGCAACATGTATGGTATAAATTTGATATTGTCAACATGATGAGAAATGAGAAAACACTCTTTAATAATCTTATTTTTTGCATAGACTATAGCTGATTTTTTTATAATGCAGTGTACTTGTTTCCTAATTTTGTTGAATACCTAAAGGTTGTATTTTAAGGTACTGTTGAAAATTTTTCTATTTCTAATTTTTTTTTCTGAATGAATTATTTATTTATATTTTGTAACAATATCTTAATGTAAAGAAGGGTCTTACATTTTTCATATTAAATCTGGTTGAACTTTAACTAGACTCTGTTGTGCGGTTAGTTTCTGTGTTAAATCTATATTTATAGAATAAGAAATAGAGAAATGGAAGTGAACCTTAAGCCTCCCTAGGGATGGATTTTGTGTTAGATGAGATTGACTTGTTTGTTTTTTTCTATGAATGCTATTGATAATTAAATGATGAAAAACTTTAATTATATGATTGATTAATGTGATGATTGAGGGATTTTTATCTTATTTGAATTGCTCTTCACTGAGCATATTGATGGAAAAATTTATGAGTATAACTGTAATTGTAGAGTATGATGAAATTAACTATTAGAGATAGAGAAATATAATGTTTGAGGGTTTAGGGTTAAAATTATATTCTAAGATGAATACTTGTTATCTAAAAGTTTTGTAAAAATTTTGTGAATGAACATACCTTAGTGTTTCTGTCATATCTTTTTGGGTTGATAACCAAATTGAGTTGTGTTTGTTGTTTTAGAAACTAGACATTTGGGACTATATTTTAGACTCAAGAATCATGTAAGTATGTTAAGAATAGACTGCGTTATGTGGGTTGGAAGTTGAGTCTCCCATCCAGTGCTCGAAAGTTAATTTGTGTGTTGTGAGCCCTTTAAGGTAACCTATATGACCTTATTAGGCTTCAAGTTCTGCATGAAAGTTGTATTCCTAGATGTTAGCTTTCCAATAGAGTTGGAATAACTTAAAAAGGATATATATAACTCAAGTTATGAATAAAATAGTCAGTAAAGGTCAAACTATCAGATTTAGGTTTAATGAATGACTTTGTAATTTTAAAAATAGTAGATGATAAACTAAAGTTTGGACTTCAACATAGAAAATTTAGGTAATTTTATTATATTTTTAATAAAATTTATATCACCCGATATTATTAGCATAACTATAGATATGGTATGTAGGCTATATAATGTAATAAAATGATAAAATAAGAATAAATAGTTTGTGAATTGTGATGATTTGGATTGTGGTCGTGTGATATCTTCTGATGTACCTTATAAATTGTATTAATGGTGGTTGAATGAATGATTATAAGTTATAGAGGTTCATGACTTGTGGATTTGTCCCACTATATAAAAGTGATGTTAATTATAATTGAATGCATGTTGTGTTGATGATGATGGTCAGGGTTTGCCTGACAAGGTTTCATCCTAGCTGTAGTTGGGGGTGAATTGTGATGGCATATTTAATTATTAATATTGAGTTATTTTATTACATAACATGATGCATGAATATGACAGTCTAAGAAGCTTGTAAGGATCACCTATTCTGAGGCACTCTATAGAAAGTTTTCGTAGGTTGTGTTGCATTGCACGATTGTACCTACGTGTTATTGGCGTACAAGAGGACTGTTTCAGGTGTGTACCTGAGAGAGCATACATGAGATAAATTGCTTGAGCATCATTGGTATGACTTGAGTTTAATATGGTTTGTGCGGTTTCATGTGATATATTGTGATGAATATATTTCTTATTTATGCTACTTAAATATGTATGAGTAAATGCCTCACTCCCTATATGTGTGTCTGTTGCTTGAGGTTGAATGCCCAAAGGTTAGAAAGATGATGAAGAAGTAGAGGTTATTAATGCTTGAAATTGCCGTGGGATTTTGTGCTCTGATGGAGGTGTCATTAGGGTTTTGTGGCTATATTAGGGTGTTAAATCATTTCCTTGTTTTAATAGTGCCTCTAGTTTTCTTCTTTCTTTTAAATTGACGTATTATTATCTTCATTTTAGAATGGTTAACTTTAATTTTGATCAAAGATGACGTTTTGTTGGGAAGACTTTTGTAAACCTTTTTCCCAATTAATGAACTTCTATTTACTTATGTTATATTTATTTGAGGTGTCTTATTTAGTGGTATCAAAATAGGTCAATTCATTCGGCCAGTGGGTTATGTGTTTACCGTGTTTTTCCTATGCTTGGTCTATTGGATGTATGATGTATGAATTGATTTGAATGAATTGATCTATTTTAATCATTCTTGATTGTTTACTTTTCTGTAAATGCAAAGAGGAGTGGTTGGTGGCAGGAATAGTTGTGCTTTGGGCGACACCTTAGAAGCGATGGCACAAGCTATAAGAAATCTGAACCAACAACCTGAGGTGGATTGGTTGGCTAGATTCTAAAAGAACAATCCATCTACCTTTCGTGGGAGATATGTGACGGAGATTCTCTTAAAGATGCAAAGAAGATAAAATTAAGTTTTCTATACATATTTCTAGTTTTGATGATGAGTGCTTAGAGTTCATAGCTTGTTTGAGTATAAAGCATATCATGCATTCATGTAGGTAGTTTTATCTTGATTTAACCTAACTAAGTATATCATTGTTCTTGATTTTAAGCATTGATTAATTCAAACATGAATTAGATTGTTGGTCCCTAAAAAGTTTTGAAAAACCTAGCAAATCTCATTGATGTTTCGCGTTGGAAGTTAGAAATTGAGTTATGAAGTGATTTAAGGGATTGAATAGGTTTGTTATTGGTTTAATCGATTAAATACACTCATAATTGATGATCTACTTGATTTAATCGATTAACAACATGTTCTAATCCATTAAATTGCTCTTGCTGACTTAATTCTTGCTTAAGAACGTTTTAATCGATTAAGTACTAATGATAATCGATTAAATTATTCAAGATATGTTTTTTTAGACTTGAGTGTAAAACGTTTTAATCGAATAAAACTTGTTTAATCTGTTAAAGTTTTCAACTTTTTATATAAAAGGCTTTCAATTGAAAACTTATATGGACGAATACATACTTTTGAAAAAACAATCTGAGATTCCAAAGATACAAACAAAGCTCTCTAAACCTGAAACTTCAAGTAAGTCAAGATCTAATAAAGATTTGTCACGATCAAAAGATATTCATAAGTTTGGTTGACATAGTGTTGATATTACTTGTGAGATTACTTTTTGATCAAGATTATTAGGTGATATCGTTTCTGTAATTTTTTTATTTACGTATTGGTTGCGAAAATCATTTAGAAAGGTTTCCTAGTATATTCATGCATGTGGTAGAGTCAATAACTTGATAGATTTTCAAGGGTGCATGTATAAGTTGAGTTTGTATGTAAACTCTGATTTGATTCTAGTGTTGTGTTCTTATTCAAGGTAGGTTTTCTTGAAGATAGAACAATTAGATGTAGTCTAAGTTAGGTGAATCAGTATAATTCGTTGTGTTTGTTATTCTCTCTATTATCAATCTCTTTACATTACTTAAATCGCTTCTGTTGTAATTGCAAATTCTACAATTAGTTGTTAAAACTGAATCTAATCAAATATGAAATTAGTTAATTGTTATCTTGCATGTAAAAGGATAAGAAGTCATCATTCTTTACAAATCCAAATACAACTGAAAGTTTTGTCTCAACAATATTTCACAAAGAATTTCAAAATCTGGTTTTTACCAAAAAGGCTGAAAAAGATTTTAAACCATTTAATTCACCCCCAGTTGAAAGGTTGTTTGGAGTCATTTAAACATTTCTCAATATGACCCTGAGTGAGTTGCTAACTACAAGTTCGAGGTGGAGAAGATATTCCAAGTTGTGGGATGTCCACAAGTTTAGAGAGTGACTTTTGCTGCCTTCATGCTGTTAGGAGATGCCGGTTTTTTGTGGCAGAGCACTCTACAAAGGATGATTACTGAAGGTACCAGGTGGACTAGGATAATTTTAAGAGATTGTTTTTGCAGAAATACTTCCCTCGGAATGTGAAGAATAGGAAGCAAGTGGAATTCCTTGCCTTTATGCTGTTAGGAGATGCTGGTTTTTGGTGGCAGAGCACTCTACAAAGGATGATTACTAAAGGTACCAGGTGGACTAGGATAATTTTAAGAGATTGTTTTTGCAGAAATACTTAACTCGGAATGTGAAGAATAGGAAGCAAGTGGAATTCCTTGAACTGAAGCAAGAACTGTGATAGAATATGTTGCCAAATTGTGGAATTAGTACATTTTTATCCATTGTATGATGGAGCTGCATATGAGGAGGACAAGTATGTCAAGTTTATTAGTGGTTTGTGCCCTGAGATCAAGCAAGTGTTGAATTATCAGGAGATCAATTAATTTCACATGTTAGAGAACAAGTGTAGAATCTATAATGAAGATAATAGAGCTCAAGTGGCTCATTATAAGAGCGGAGGGCCGATGACAAAAGTGAAATTATCAGGAGAACAAGTGTTGCACTTTAGTTTATTGTTCATTCTTTTTATGTGTGCCTTAACAAGAGTGAGATGTATTCTCACTCCTTGTTACTTGTTGTTGCATTTTGTTTGGGTTAAACCCTGCTTTTAAGTGAGCAAGATCTTGATAATATCATGGGTGATGAAGCCCCAATGGCTTCTCAAACGAGCACTAGAATTTCCAGCTGAAGTGGAGTTTACTCTTGCTAGAAAAGCCAAGCTTATAATAAGAGTGCAACAAATAAACAAAAAATAAATAAAATTCCACACCCATGACTGAAATTATACATCAACACACATAAATTTTTTCATGCTAATGATGCTCATACACGCTCTCTCAGGTACACGCCCAAAATGGTCATCTTCTATGCCAATAACATGTAGGTATAACCATCTCATCATAGGTCCACACAAAGTGAATCCTCTTCTACGCCAGTAACACGTAGGTACAGTTGTGCAATGCAAACTAACCAAAGAAGATCTGTTAAGAGCTCTACACAATAGGCGATCCCTACAAAAATCTCTCACAGTTACACTCATGTATGCTCTCTCAGGTATGATCCAAAGCAGTTCTCTTCTACACTAGTAACACTTAGGTACAACCATCTCACTACAAGTCCACCCGAAATGAATTCTTTTCTACGCCAGTATCATGTAGTTACAACCGTGCAATGCAAAACAATCCAAGAAGACCTATCAAGAGCACCACACGATGGACGATCCTTACAAAATTTCTTCGACTACCATATTAATGCTTCATGTCATCCACAACATAAATCATAATGATAACATTTAATCATGTCATCACATTCTACCCCCAACTGTAGTTGGGATGGCATCCTGTCAACCATACCCTAACCATCATCATCAACATAAATCACAATATCAATATCTAATCGAGTCATTACACACCACTCTAACCGCAGCTGGGATGTCACTTCATCAAGCACACTCTGATCATCATCATCAACACACTATATGAGCAGTTGAAATCAACATCAATATCACACAGTGGAACAAATCTCCAATTCATACACCTCAAACAACCTTCAAAAATTCAATCATTCACTATACTTACAATTATAAGATCCATCAAAGTATTTCATGTCACAATAATTAACACCATTACAACTCGCACTATCCCTTCTTATCTTACTCTTTTATTGCATCGTGTGGTCTAAATACAATATCTATAGTTTACTAATAATATAAGGGTAGTACAAATTTTATTAGAAAGATAATAAAATTACCTAAAACTTTTAAGTTGATGTCTAGAGTTAATTTTATCATCTACTATTTTTAAAAATTATAAACCTGCAATTATTAACCCCACATCTGACCGCTTGGCGTTTACTCACTAATTTATTCATAATTTGAGTTATATACATCCTTTTTTAGTATTTTCAAATCAAACGGAAATAAAAAATATAAGGCTACAACTTTCATGTAAAACATGAAACCTAATTAGGTCGTTTAGGTCATGTTGCAGGGCTTACAACACAAACATATGTTTCACTCACTAGATTAGAAACTGAACTTCTAACTTACATAACTCAGTCAATTCTTAACAT
Organism: Psophocarpus tetragonolobus; assembly: GCA_037954015.1. Taxonomy (NCBI): domain Eukaryota; kingdom Viridiplantae; phylum Streptophyta; class Magnoliopsida; order Fabales; family Fabaceae; genus Psophocarpus; species Psophocarpus tetragonolobus. The sequence continues at coordinate 34,134,931 of CM075690.1, read as the reverse complement.
TTTTATGTGATTCTTGAACCTAAATTATATCCCCAAATGTCTATTTTCTAAAACAACAAACAAAACTCAATTCAGCTAACTACATAGAAAGATATCATAGAAATAGAGTATGTTCATACGAAAATTTTTGGATAACAAGTATTCAACTTATAAGGTTCCTAAAATATGATTCTAATTTCAAACCCTCAAACATTCTACTTCTCTATCTCTTTTGTTTATTATCATTACACCCCATAATTGCATTGATAATAATCAATTTTTTCATCAATCCTCTCAATGGACGAAAACACCCAATACCTAGCACCTAATATTTTAGCTATGGAAAACACTTCAAATAATAGAGGAGTTCTTCAATCATCATATTAATTAATCACATAATTAAAGTTCTTCATCGTTTAATAATCAATAGCATTCCTAGAAATAAAAAAATTAATCAATCTCATAAAACACCTGAAATTTTAATCCCTACAAAGACTTAGGGTTTGTGACACCACAATTTGATTATTACTAAACAAGTGATGAAAAGAAAAATTATTTATCTCAACATTGAGTTAAAACATGGTCAAAGGGATAAAAATTACTAATTTACATAGATCCATCAAACTGAGTTAACTTACTATTACATTTGTGAGTATTAAATAAACAGAAAATAAATTGTTAGGACATGTGATACAACATTATGAATTGTATGTATGAGCTAACATTACTCCTCTTACAATAAAACATTATATCAACACAATCAACACTCTGACAATGTATCAATAATCTAATTGATTAATACTCACATTCATTACTGTGTTCAAGGGTACAAATATCTAGGGTATTAAAATGAAGAACTACAAGGTCAACTTAATTAATACAATCAATAAATAATCCAACAGTGCACATAAACCCCAACAATCCAACAAAATAAATTCATACAAACATCAATTAATTATTTAGGGGCACCAAATACATGAATTACAGGTTCATTTCTTTTCATCATTTAAATGCAAAGCCTCAATTAAATGAAACAATATACTTACACTCTAAACCCTAGGATTGGTACTTCAATTAGATGGGATCCACATAGTGACACTTATTTTATCATAACCCTTCAATGAAAAACATAAAATCTATTGAAGCTTAGGGGTTGCTTCACTACCTATTTTCCCTACACATGCCACAGAGAGACAATTTTTCACCCCTTTACCTCAAATGATGATCTTGATCTTGGATGAAAAGGATGTGTCAAGTTCCCTAATGTTGTGCTCCTTAATCTTCCTCAATAAAGTTCTCTCTACAGCTTTATCTCTAACCTCCAGAGTCAGAAATGTGAAAACTAAAGTGCCAATAATCTAACCCCTCTAAATTACTCTAGGTGGTTAATAGTATAATTGGGCTTTCTAACACTAGACTCAAACTTAATATTCAGACTATCTCACTAGTTATGCCCACATTTATTTTATTTATTTATTTATTTAATAAAAATGATTCTTAATTATTTTAATAAACACAAATATTAAATTAACTTAAGTCTATTAATATAAATTAACCTTTTATTAATATTTTATTTTTCCAAAAATAGGGATGTTATAAATCTAAAAGTATGTGATAATACTGTCTCCTCAATGGATATGAATATGCCTAAAAATGTTTTTACCACTGCCTTTAGCTGATAATAAACATTCTTGTGGTGAAAAAAAAAAATTTTTAGTAAATTAGGAGTCTCTTTGTAAAGAAGCTGAGTAATTAGCATACTTTAAGATGTAATTTTTCTGTCATATTAACCACAATAAAAGGGAGGTTTTGAGCTATAACAAGGTTACATATAAACAACTTCTTTATTTTTTTGTAAAGCGTAAATATTTATAAGCCTAGTAACCTCTAACTATTGTGTTAAAGTTCGTGTCTCATGAATTCACTTCTTTACTTGTTAATTTTTGGGCTATTTTGTAGGTCTTCTTTCAAACTGTTACCAAATTGCCCTTAGTTGCCCAAGTTGAGCTTGTGAAAATATTCATTTATCACCCAATTTTCTCTCACATATATTTAATTAGTAACCTACTATCATTACCATGGAACAACCTTTAAGAAGGGAAAATTAATGGCAAAAGTAAAAAATAATTTAAAATTGACCTCACAAAAGAAAAAACATAACTCTATCTCTGTCAATAGAAAAAAATATATACATATATGTAAAAGGAAAGAAGAGAGACAAATAAAATTTTAAAGAAAGAAAAAAGGAGAGGGAGCAAAAAAAGTATATGGTTAAATCAAAGACATAATTCTAAAAATAGGGAGCTTGATTCTTGAAAATCTTAGGGTCCTTAAGAAATTAAATTATAATTTTCTAACTTTTTTAGCCCTTTGTATTTTCCCTTTCTTTTTATTTTCAACATCTGATACAACTACCCTAAGCCCATTACATCATTGTAAAAACCCCATAATTTCTTGTCCTGAAGTGAATTTATTTGACATGACTAGTATACAATTGTCCGGAGTAGCCTTGCTTTGATCGATCTTAGAGTGCTAAAATTTTCTTGTCCCTAAACACCCGAGTATGGTGAAATGAACACCTTTTCTTGGCAATTAACTGCATCTTCTTTGGCTCAAGTCTAATTAGGGTTTCTATGAGAATATTCATTTTTGAAAAAATGATTTAGTGAATGTTTTTCTTTAGCTAAAATCAAAATTACTTGAGGGCAAGTATTCCAAGTGTGAGGAGGTTGATAAACCAGATTTTTACCCGTATTTTTATCATGATTAATATCTATTTATAAGGAAAGAATTACATATTTATTGGCAAAACTCACTTTTTAGTGTTTATTATTACTTTAGACAAATACTTAAGAAACAGGGAGAAAAAAGGGAAAAATCAGGCCTTTTTAGAGCAATTATTGAAGATCTAGGTCAACACTATCGTGCTCCATTTCAGCACAGTCGTGCTAAGTCAACACAACCCAAAAAGTCAATCAGAAGAAGCATAAATGTGCTTAAAAGTAGCACAGTTGTGCTGCAATTGCAATTTTACGAGCACGACCATGCTCAGCTTAGCACAATCATGCTACACCGACCTCGAGAAAGACATAAAAAAGGCCAAACCCTCTTATAAATTGGAGAAAAGAAGACACAAAAAGGGGACTTGCTTTGGCTCAAAAGAAGAGATAAATCTGTGTCCTAAGAGGCGAAGAATGATGAGAAAGCTTTGGGATTGAGGCAATTCAGAGTGCTCCCTACAATAATTATTTATCTATTTTTATGTACTCTATTATTGGAAGAATGTTTGACTTTGCATTAACCATGTTTGGCTAAATCCCTTTTTCTAGGATTGTGAGGTAACTTTTTGTAGTCCCACCTTGCACTTTGCATGATTATTTAATGTCATTCAATGATTAATTTACTTATCTGTTTTATTAGTTACATATTAATTTTTGAATAGTCATGATCATTGATGTTTAAACAATCAATCTGGAAAATATGTAGGTTATTGTCTTGGTAGAATCGACCAAATTCATCGAGCAAACCTCTGATTGGATAAAAAAATGGTCTTAATTTGGAATCTTGCATGATCAAACTGGATAAAAATTTAGGATTATAGTGCAGTGTGAATTATCAAACTCAATCCAACAACATGGTAATTTTATCGATAATCATTGAATGATAAAGAATAAGATTGCTCAGTAAATATGGGGAAAAAACATTACAGTGAAATCACAACCCTAACCCATTGCATTATAAAACCAATTTTCTCTCTCATTTTACTTCTTAATCTAAATATGAATTATTGTGACTCACTCACTAAAATTGTTCCGACTCATTAAGCATTGATTCGTTAATTGTTCTTTTACCTTTAAATTTAATTAATTGAGCCCAAGATCTGGTCTCTTGGGTACGATATCCAAACTTACGTCCACTATTACTAATGCATAGGGTATGCTTGCCCTTAAGCAGTGATATTTTACACATCACTAACGTACGAGACTGATGCAATGTTTCTAGTAGAGGTAGGAGAGCCATACTTTAGAAGAACAAATTTTGATGAAGCTACTAATGAAGAAGTGTTAATGGCGGAACTAGAATCTGTTGAAGAGCTCCGCCACAAGGCCACTATTATAGTCGAAGTATACAAACAAAGCATGAAAATCAGGCATGAAACAAAAGCCAAGTCGAGGCATTTTTTCGAATGGGACTTGGTTTGGGGAATAACGAGAGAAGTGCCAAAGGACAGTCGACACAAAAAATTGGCAACAAATTGGGAAGGTCCATTTTGGGTTGTTCAAAGCTTGCAAAATGGCACTTATAAATTGGTTGAGCTAAATGGCAACACATTATCGAAAACATGGAATGCAAAGCATTTAAAGCATTATTTCAGCTAAACATATATGTAACAAACAAAGGTGTACTCTTTTCCTGAACTTGGTCTTTTTCCTATAAAAAATGAAAGGGGTTTTGGCTGAGCAGGTTTCTAATGAGACACTAGAATGAAGTAATAAAATTGTCCTGACATTTCACTACCTTCAACCATCTTGTGTTGTTATTAGTAGTATAGACTCAGGCATGCATAACAAATGCATCGAGGTGTTGCTCCGGGTCAGTCTCCCCACTACATTCTAGGGTGAGATGTTTCCAGTTTCCAGGTATAGGATTCTCCATAATACTCGGAGTAAAAGGATGATGCAGTTAGGTAAACTTTTCTCCTTCCAAGGTGATCTTAACGGATCATGATTTTGCCTCTAAAATGGCCTTATCAGGCTGAGACTTCATTGTATAGGCCGAATGTGAGGGTCTAGCCGACCCTCGGTTCTATGAAGTTGCTTCTTGCTCGCTTCCCTTCTTCATATCACTCACCACAACTGCTCATTATCCTGCCTAAGCCTATCCATGTCCTACATTTGTTGAAAGGCTGCTAACAACACATAATCCTTTTTTACTCCTTGGGTTAGTTCCTCATGTGAAGGTTCGCACAAGGTTCCAACATTGCTCCTTGTTCGAACCATCATTCTAATACTTCAATCTTCTCTTCTAGGTCGTAAGGTAATTACTTACACGACCCCATGGTAGGCGCCAACTGTTCCTGCACACACTGAACAGATCTTCCTCCTTGATACACAAGGTCTTACTCCAACACTTTGAACCTCTAATGCAATAGTCTCTCTAAGCTGGTATAAGGGAGTTGATTAGTGCTAAAAAAAGGAAAGTAATAAAATATTCAATAGTCAAACATGTACTTGTACTTGTACTTTACTATTTATAGTGTTTACCTTTTTGGGTTTGGTCTTGTGTAATTAAGGTTTAGGTTTACCTAAAAAAGGTAGTTTGAATTTTTCACTATAGGAGTAGGGGTCTTACCTAAACTGAAATGTTGGGCCATGTTGAGGGCAGACCCGACCTTGTATACAGGTCTGGGTCAGGGGTAAATCTAACCTAAGGTAGATCTAGTCTAGGGTGTTCCTCTGGTATACATGCAAATGAAAGATAATTTCTTACTTCCCCTTACCTTGAATGACAACCTTGGAAAATGAGATGTTACAATTTTCTTAACTTTTTAAATTATTTTCTACAAAATCAACTTTATTTTTAAACATTATTATTTTTAAATCTTATTATTTGATGTTAAACTTTTTAACATTACATTTTTTAAATTTGGAAAAATCTTTTTAAATATTATTTTTTTTACATTGAAAATTTTTAGTTTTTCTTTTTTCTTTATATTTCCTAAATTTTTATATTAAATTTTCTTCTATAAAAATATTTTAAATTTTAAAACAATTATTTTTTTTCATTTTTTATTTTTTAATTATTTTTATACACAAACAAACATATTTCAAACATTATTCTTTATGTAATAAGTTTTTTTTTTTAACTTTTAAAGTCTTTTTATATACGTAAATATTTAATTTTAAAGCTTGTTATTATTTCACATTGAACTATTTTAATATTTAATTTTCAAAATTCCTTAAACTTTTTTACTTACTATTCTACCGTATTAAACTTAATTTTAAAAATACTTTTCTACTATGAAATTTTAAATTTTTTAAAACATAATTTTACATTTTATTAACTCTTTTTATTATTATTTTACACGATTAATCTTATTTTAAAACATTGTTTTTCACATCACATCCAAATTTTTTAATTATTTTTCTACACATTGAAACTTATTTTTAAGCCATATTATTTCACTGTAAACTTTGTTTTATACTTTTTAAAAAAAATCATAAACTTGTTATTATACCCATTTTAACATTTTTTTGTAAAAAATATTTTTTCTTCTTGGAATTTTAACTTTATAAAACATTTATTTTATACATTTACTTAATTCTTTTCAATTAATATTTTATATAATCAAACTTATTGGAAACATTATTTTTCACAGAATTTATCTTAATTATTTTTATACACAACAAACTTATTTTTGACATATAATATTTTTAAAATTTCACTTTTTTAAAAATTAACTAAACTTTATAATATTATATAACCACTATTAACTTATTTTTAAACGTTATTTTATCTAAATGGTTTTTTTAACGTTTTTAAGACATTTTTTTATCGCTTTAATTATTTTTCTACAAAATAAAATTTATTTTGGATATTCACATTCAACCTTTTTTACTTTAATATAAAAGTGCTATTCATTAATTTTTTTTAAAACCTTTTAAATTCTTTTTTGACACAGTGAAACTTATTTTAAAATTATTTCGAATTGAACAGTTTTATTAATACATTTTTCTTTTATTTTCTAATGTATTTAGAATTCTGTCGATTTTCACTTGCTTTTTAAAATTGTTTTTTCGAAGTTTTTTGAAACATAATTTTTTCACATTGTGACTTTTTAATTCCTTTTATACTCTTCGAAACTTATTTTGAAACCATACTATTTAAATTAAAAAAGGATTCAGAATAAAAATTAAAACATAACTTACAATATGTTAGTGACATGGATTAGAAAAGAACGATTGACATCTCCTCATAACTGATCTCACAATAACTATTAGATAATCACCCAAAACTATCAAGTAATCACGGGTAACCACTAGCACATGTATAAGACAACACACAGGAGACCAAACTCTTTATTTTTTTTTATCGAGAACATTTTGGCGATCACAATAGAAGCTGGGAAAACTATTCACACGACCATCATCATATCATAAACTAGCAAGCCTCAACAAAGATGACATCTAGATTATTTTATGAGAATTTATAGTTTTTTAAGGGTCAAACAATTTCTTACCTCTACTGTTTGAACAACTGCTTACACAAGCAACTAGTTATGGCAAAAATACTCATACTTGTGGATATCAAACTCACCCCGATTTGGACAAGTGTTACTCACTTTGGTCGGATATGGGTATTATCTAAAATTATATAATAAGTTTAAAGTTATATATTTAATTTAGTTATAAATCTTAGTTCTTAAACTTTGATTTATAATTTCTTATTATTTACTATTCTTAGTTATAAATCGGGTATATATAATTTAGTTATATAATTATAATGTAATATTAATTTTTTTAATAATAAATAAGTAAGCTTAAATTTTAAAAAACTATATAACGAGTTACCTTTGGGTATACTTGAATCTAAAACTACCCGATGTGGATGAGTATTAAAATTTCATATTCACTTATTTTATGATATTATGGAATGTTTCGGTACATGTAACTCATGTTTTCATGTATTTTTTGTGAATTTTATATTGATTTTTGTTTAGGAATGTTTTTTATTCCATCTTGTGGTATAGATAAGTTTTGGAGGATTAGGAAAACCTTAAAAGTAGAAAAATGTGAAAAAAATCGTAATTTCTACTTTGATTATTCATGATTTTGTTGAGTATGGTCGTGCTTAATTCAACATGTCTTTGCTTATTTGCTCATAGCATTTAGTAACTTCGAAATTTGGAATTAATCAATATATTCATGTTTTCTCCAAGTTTTGGAATTTGCAAAATTGGTCTGCAAGAAAGTTGTGGTCATAGATGTTAGCTAACTAATTTCATTGGTTTCACTCTAAAATGATGTCTAGAACTCAAGTTATGATCAAATTAATGAATATAGGTCGAATTGTCAAAATTAATCAGTATATTTATGTTTTCTCCAAGTTTTAACATAGTAAGCATTTGTTTTATCTCTTGAAGTCAACATAAGATTTGTTGATAAATATACTAGATTTTAAAGTAGATATAAAGCAACATATTAGAATTAAAATTATAGATATCACATTTATCCTCTACAAAGGTCATAAATGCTTAATAGAAAATGAGTGAGAAAATCCTTAAAACCTAGAAAATATGGTGATGAGTTATGAAAATAATGATCCTATGTATATATGTATGAAATTGAATGTCTCAATGTTATGGATGAAATGTTGTGCTATGATGATCCATGCTTTCAATTAGTTGTGATAATCAACTTATATGTGCCTTGAGTTAAGTTTAAGTTTGTTTCTTAGCAATGCATAAACTTCAAGTCATTGCTTGGTCACTTGGGAACCGTAGACTTTATGATAACATTGCTTAACTCTTGTTATTGGATAACCATGTATGCTTAGATTAATTTATTATTTGTGTTTATTAGAATAAATTAAGAATTAATTTTAACAAAGAAATAAAATAAATATAGGTGTAAATAGTAGGATAGTCTGAAGGTTAAGTTTGGGTCTAGTGTTAGAAAACTCAATCCAATGGTTTTTTTATAGGCCAAATGCTAGTTGTTAATGAGTTAGTTTTTGTTAGTGAAAGAATTTGAACCCACGAACTCTTCCTCTCCCCTTCTTCCCCGCAGATGGACTTTGTTATTAGACCAACCGTATAATTCCAACTTAATCTAATGGTTAACCTAGAGTGATTTAGAGGGGTTAGGGTATTGCACATTTAGTTTCATGTCTTTAACTTTGGAGGTTTGAGCTTCATAGGGAACATTGTCGGGGGAGCTTGAGGAGTAGCATTTGGGACTTGAGGTCACACCTTTCACATCTAAGATCATCATTTGAGGTAAGGGGGGTGAAAAATTATCTCTCATGTGACATGTGTAACGAAAATGGGTAGTGAAGTGATCCATAAGCTTGCATATGTATGTCATTGAAGATTTATGAATACCTGCAACGAATGCTGATGGCATGTTTGTGCACGACTATGGTAAATATATTTTTTTGTTTAATTTGATTTTTGTATTTAAATGTGAAAAATTTTGCTAAATTAGAATTCATGTGTAGTTGGTGTCCATGAATAGTTAATGAATATCAGTATTAATTTATTTTGTTGGATTGTTGGAAATAATGAATTGTTAGGTAAAATAGACTAGATATAATGGTTATATTGGCATTGAGTGTAAGGTTCTATTTTTTTATTAATATTTTATAAGTGTATGAAAATAATTAACAGAGAAATTAACTTTAATTTAAGTGTAATAATTAATTATTAATAATTAATTAGGAGGTGATAGGTTGTGATGTTTATATCTATGTTCTTATTATGTTTAATATGTGATTCGGTCTTTATGGATGTGTTTTGGATCTAGACGAGTTTAGTAAGGTGTATGGGTGAATAGAAGATGATCTTTTAGCCTTGTTCTAAAGAAAAACTTAATGAATTGGAAGTGCATTCAGCAGATAGCCTTCTCTTTTTTCCTTATAATCCTCTTCTTTCCTTTCTTCCCAAATCCTTTTTTCTCTTATTGTCTACATGCCCAAGAGTTAACCATGGAAACTTAAGCAAAGGGGTGATTTTTTCCTTTGCTTTCAATAACTGAGAAAATGGGTTAGCAAAATAGTTCGATCCTTAGGTTCTTTTCTCCACGACTAAGCTTGAAGGAGAAATAGGTAAGGGACGCTAAACCTTTGTTTTTAATTTGGGAATTTTTTATTTAATAATGTGCTTGTAATATTGGTTATTAATTATTGATGTTTTGGACTTGCATTGAAGTTTGGATGAGCTTTTAGTCCTTCGTAAGTGATTTAAGGGATTAGAAATTATTTGCAAGTTATATTTGAATTTCATAATTGTTATGCAAGATGCACCAAAGATCTATGGAAAATTCCACATGGGTATAGATGACATGCAGAATGAGATTATGAAGTACGAGTTTGCTTAGAGCTGTGGAAATCCCAAAAGGCCGTGGAAGACATGATGAAGGATAAATTATGATTATGATCGTTTTAGATGTTATTATTTGTTATATGTATTGATATTTAATCTTGTTATGGGTGTGGAATTGATTGGTGAGTATTGAAATGTGTCAATGATGTGTTATATCTTTTGTTTTGATGCTTATAATAAAATGTTGGATATGGGTTGTTACAATCAAGTGATGATGCAAACCAACTTTCACTTCCCTTGATGATTCTCATTAAGGTTCCAAGTTACTAAGAAATGGATGATGGAAGGAAGAAAGATAAAGGTGGTAGGTGCCACTCCAAAGGAGATAAGCCAAAAAACTATTAAAGTTTTCCAAAAGAGAAGAAACCCTTGATAAAAGCCAATTAAGATGAGCTTTCTCTAGAGAAAGAATGCTCAAGACACTTTACTATAAAAATGGCTCAAATGAGACCTTAGCATTCAATTCAAGTGTGCCTTACAATGAGAAATGGAGGGGAGACGTATGTATAGGTGGAGAGAGGAGAATGGGCGATTAGGATTAAGTGGAATTAACCAAGATTAATTCCCTAATCTCAGGCCGTCTAACTAAAGCCCAAAAATAAGATAGATTAGACTAATTAATCCTTCCTAAATGGGCACCTATAATGAGGTGAGAGAGGTGGGGTCTTTGAGTTTGTCATGTTTTTTGTGTTACAAAGAGGGGTGCAAAAATGAGCTAGGAGGTGTGGAAATGACCCACACTCCCAAACATGGGTTGCACCTCTTTCTTCACACACTCCACATAATTACTCAAGGTACCTCATGCTCTTACAAGAAAAATGGCCAAAAGACGAGGCCTTAAAGGACTACTAAGCGCACGCCGCCCCTATTTAAAAATAACTACAAAATATTTACTAACAAAATAATCTATGACAATGGCCTGAGTCTTCAATTAGCTCCCTTCTTGCCATGTCTTCCTCTAATCCTCCTAGCCATGGTTCATGCTAGGTGGGATTTCATCATCTTCTGTCCTTGGAGAGGATTTAACCTCAGGTCTTGAGGCCTTTCTTCCTCTTTTTCCAATCGTCATAAAAATAAGTGATGTAATCCTTGATTTCTTTTCCCATGATCTTCCTCCAAAGAGATTCGATCTTCAAAAAAATGTAGGTGGAAGGTGAAAAATGGAGTGTGAATTGGGCCACTCTAGGAAATAAGTCATTGAAGAGATAAAGCTTAGCACAAGGGAAGGAACCTTTGATAAAATCCATTGAAAAAGAATTCTCTGTAAGGAGAAATCTCAAGACACTCTAAGAACTCAAGCTCTCAAATATGAGTCAATTTTCATTCATCAAAGTGTAAAATAAAACAACTGAGGGTGGGTTCGATTTATAAACAAGTGGACGTATCGATTAGGTGAGCTAACTAAAAGTTAATTAGCTAAAAAGACAACTAACACATGGTTAACTTGCCTAATCCAAACAAGCCTTTAATAAATTGGATCTAGCTCCCTCATTTCAATCTGAATTCAAATTAGGCGCCTCCTAGAGGGAACGTAAGGGCCTCACATATTACTCAAGCTTTATGTGGATCCTAGAGAGATGTGGAAAACAAACAAGAAGGTGTGGAACTCAAACCACACGTCCTTTTGCTTAAAAAAGGCCCACCTTCTTGTATACACTCCACATAAATAACTAATGGCACCCCATGCTCTAAAATAAAGGAAAATAGGTTGAAAATGAAAGCCTCAAAAGAAGGATAAATTCACCCACCTAATTACTAAACAAAATACAGAATAACAAAAGCAAGAAATTAAAGACAATGACCTAATGTCTTGACTTCAAGTAAGAGTTGAGGTCTAATATACTCCTTCCTATCCATGTCTTCTTCTATCGTTTTAGCCATGACCTTTGCGATGAGACCCTTGAAAGGTAGGAATGCATCAATAAGTAAAACAATAAGTGTTTGTTTGGCAACAGTTTTATAAAACTGTTTTCAGTATTTTAGTTTTTAAAAAATAAAAAACTTGCTTGGGTAGTGTTTTCTGAAAACAGTTCTGATTTTTTAGTTTTTAAAAACTAAAAAACTAGAACAACTGAAAGTAGTTTTGCTTTCAGTTTTCTGTTTGTGTTTTGAAAACTCAAAATACAATCAAAATATGTTGTTTTTTGCTTTTCATTAATGATATTCTAATAAACATTAACAAGTTTTTCCATTTTTACATCTTGAAAACAATTTTCAAATATCACTTGCCAAACAATTTTTTTTTTTCTTTTCTTCCCGAAAACAGTTGTTGAAAACTATTTTTGAAAACTCTTTTCAAAAACTAAAAAACAAAATCAAACCAATCAAGCCCTAAGTAAGTGCAGACAGATATTCATGGGGAGAGTAAAAGGTCTATGGTGTGACCTCTTAGAAGTGGTGTAGTGGAGGTTTGACTAAGAGGTAAAAGGTTTTTACTATGTATGTGCCTCCACACAGTAGCTCCATATCCTACTCCTAATACATTAAGTGGTATTCTCAAAGGATTTGAAATAAGTGGTGATACTAGTCTTGGTGCATCGAAGTACTTATCCAAGAAGGCTAGATAAGCTTTATCTTGTTCACCTTAAGAAAGAGTGATGGGCCTAAGGATGGACCATTCTTGCATGGTTTCTTGACTTTGAACTAAAGATTGGCAATGGGTTTTCGAAGAGCGGTGCCTAATGTCATGCTCAAATTTTTAGGCCTCATCATTAAGTAGAACTTGAGGTTGTGGTGCATTGTGCTTAAAGTGTATAGGCACAACCTCAACTTCCACTTGCTCAAAGAGATAATTGTCTTCAATAAGATCCTCCTTGGAGTCCAAGGGGCAATATTCTTGAAGGGAAACTTCCCTCTCAACTTCATCTAAGCCTTGAACTTGAGACTCTTGCTTGATCTTAATGGAAAATGGTTCAAGTTCAACATTTAGTGAAGTGTTTAATGGTGCCTCCATGAGTTTAAGGTAGAAAGGTTGTTCAAGTAGGGGCCTTCTTTTGAAGTCCACTTTAGTTTCAAAATGGCTCTCCTTTTGCACAACCTTCTTGGAAGGATCCTTCAACTACCATTGCTTGCTTGTTTTTCTTTTTTTGTTTTTCTCTTCCTCATCCCTTTTCTTTTTCAAAAGAAATTGATCCTTTACCACTTGAGATGGTGAAAGAGGATGCAACTTAATTTTATTTTCCATGTAGGTGAGAATGATCTCATTAGAGTGACCATCATGAATAACTTTTCTATCATATTGTCATGATCTCCCTAACAAGATATAGGTCGCTTCCATTGATACTATATCACAAAGGATTTCATCATTATAAGTTCGAATGAAGAAGGGAACACTCACTTGTTTATTGATTATCAATTCCTTACTCTCATTCAACTATTGAAGCTTGTAAGGCTTAGGGTGAGGAATTAGAGTCAAGGCCAACTTTTCTACCAATCTTGTGCTATAACAATTGCAACACGAGCCACTATCTACAAGGAGAAAACATGTTTTGTCAAAAACTTTACATCATGTATGAAAGATGTTCTCTCATTGAGAAGGGCTAAGATCACAAGGTTGACTTCCAAGAAGCCTTCTAACCATCAACAAGTCCCCATCATAAGGATAAGAATCCTCAATGTGATGCATGCTACCCCCATTTCCCTCACTCTCACTAGAAGAGAAATATGATTCACTCTTAATGTCTTGGCCCTCATAATCATGGTCTTTTTGGTAGGGCATTGGGAAACAATGTGGCCTCTCCCAAGACATTTAAAGCACTTAATGCTACTAGTCTTAGATGAAGAACTAGTAGGGGGGGTTTCTCTAGTATACACATGATTAGACTTTTCCTACATGCTTTGTGGTGGGTTCTTCTTTGGGGTGGCTCTTGGAAGAGTTCTCCTTGATTTGGTCCCTATTTGTATAAGAGTGGGAAGAGTGATTAGAGTAGTCATTCTTTAAAGAAGTTTTTCTCTTCAATTGTTACTCTACTTTAATACAAATTTAAACCAAATCATCTAGATCTCTATAGGCAAGACTTTAACTTTATCTCTATCTCAAGACTCTAGCCACTAAGAAATCTAGTAATGGTAGACCAAGGCTTTTCATTAATTCTCGCCCTCATCATGAAAAGCTTCATGTTTTGTCTATATTCTTCAACATTAAAATTTTGTTGTTTTAATCTTTGAAACTTGTTAAGGAGTTTTTTTTCATAATAAAAGGGGATGTGCCTTCACCTTATAGCCCTCTTTAGATCATTCCAATAAGAAATTGGAGGGTTATGATGGTAGCACCTCTCATTAACTAGAGCAATCCACCAATACATATCATACCCTTTGAAGCTAAGGGTTGTTAAAGACATTTTTCTCTCTTCACTCACTTGAAAACAAGTGAAGAGTTGTTCTACCTTCATCTTCCAATTAAGGTAAACTTCCACATCATCTTTTCCTAGGAAAGGTGGGAGATCTATTTTTTGTTCTTTTTGGTTTGGTCTCTTCTCCTTATAGGTTTCTCCCTTCTAGCATTATCCTCAAAATATTCACTCTCACTACTCACTCTTGAATTGGTAGGGCTAGATCTATAACCTCTCCTTCTTCTTCTTTTTTCCCTTTCTTTTCTCTCTTTCTCTTTCTTATTTTCTTCTTTCCTCTATTTTCTCTTCATTTTCTCTTTTTCCTCCCTTCTTCTTTCTTCTCTTTCTTTTTTTTTCTTCTCTCTTTTCTCTCTATTTTCTCTTCTTTTCTTCTCTCCTCTCTTTCTCTTTTTTCTCTCTCTTTTCCCTCATGCCTTTTCTCCTCTTTTTTTAAAGTTTTCTCTCCTACACTGTTAAAAGTTTTTAGAACTCAAAACACTTAGCTAAAAACGTGAAAGCAAGAAATGAAATTCATACAAAAGGTTAAGGAACTAAACGTTCACCTAAGGTATGAGATTAGGGTATTAATTCCTATCTCACACCGAAAATGATAATCTAAGATTATTACAAGAAAAAAAGGTGACCCTTAAGAACATCCAACACCTCTAATTAAAATAGGCTTAAAATACACCCAAAATTGCAAAAAACTAAACTAAAAGAAATCTTGAAGTTGCTCCTAACCAAAGTGCTTCCTCACAAGTGTTTGCTCTCAATTACCTTGTCCACCTCTTCAAGAAAAATCTTCCTTAGCTTAGATCAACTATTTCTAAGATGCTACCCTTGTTGAAGTTCAAGCAAGTTGACCATCTACCAAGGAGCAAGCGCACCCAACAAAGAGACCAAGAGAAATGAAAAAACAAAAAGCAAAAAACAAGAAAAGCACTTAAGAAGAAAAGTTTAACATCCAAGAATAGAAGACAAACTTAAAGAGTGCAAAAGAAAGACAAGCAATAACAAAGGTGTAGAAAGAAAGTAAGCACAGTAAAAAAGCCTAGAATGGTTCTAGAGTGGAATAGGACTAAAAGTAAGAAAATGACTAAAAGAGTTTCAATTATTTGCACCGTTAATTTTATTAAGGTCGTGGCATATACAAGACTTCCCAAGCAACTCTCAATCAATTTACGCATTCCTTTAAATGATTAACACAAATTGAGGTGAACTAAAAATTTTGATACTTTTTACTAGAACTTTTTTTTTTGTTTCACTTATTTTCTTTTGATTTCTTTTCTTTCTTTTTTTTGAAATATTTTGTTGCACCTGTATACCCTTGGAAGCTTAGGATAGCTAAAGGCAATTTTCTATCTGCACTAACTTGGAAGCAAATGAAGAGTTGCTCTACCTTCATTTCCCAATCAAGGTGAGCTTCCACATCATCTTTTCCTAAGAAAGGTGAGATGTCTATTTTTTGTTCCTTAAGGCTTTAGTTCCTCCTCCCTATACTCTCCCTTCTATCATAGCCCTCAAATTTTCATTCTCACTACTCCCGCTTGAGTGTGTGGGACTAGACCTATAGTCTCTCCTTCTTCTTCTCTCTCTTTCTTCTATTTCTCTTCCCTCTCTCTTTCTTCTATTTCTCTTCCCTCTCTCTTTCTTCTCTTTCTCTTCCCTCTCTCTTTGTTCTCTTTCTCTTATTTCTTCTATCTCCTTTTCTTCTTGGTCTCTTCTTTATTCTCTTTCTCTCTTTTCTCTCCTTCCTTCCTTTCTTTCTTGTCTTTCTTTTCCTTTTCTTGTCTCTCACTCATCTTTTTCCATTATTTATCTCTCATCTCTTTCTTTTCTCTCTCTTTCTCTTCACACCTCCTTTCTTCTCTTTGATCTCTCTCTTTTCTTTCTTTTTCTTTTTCTTCTCTTCTTATTTCCTCTCTTACATGTCTCTCTTTTCTCTCTTTACTTTCTTCAAATCTCCATTCTCTAAACTCATTCACAAACTTATCTAAAGTGTCTACCTTAGGTGATCCCTCTTGGTTAACACTCTTATTGTTTGAATTGTGTGATTCCATTTTAGAGGTGCAAAGGTTGAACTAAAATAAGTTGAAATGCAAGCAAGCAAAGAAACACTTCTCTCTTTTTTGAAATTTTCTTAACTAAAAGTGACTTGAGCATTTGGAACTTAAGCATTTCCTAAATGTGAAAGCAAATAAAGAAATTAACAGTAAAGACAAAGGACTAAAATGTGCTTCTAAGTATAAGATGAAGTAATGGTTCAAGGCAAGATGCGTAAGGTTTCTTTTATGAGTATGGGGAAGCGTGAGGACTCCCGACCAACAGTGGTATCAGAGCCTAATCGATATCTAGTTGTAACTCTTTGTATTCTTAATCAGGGAAATATGTTATGTTATGCCATAATTTGGTGAGAAGAGAGTGAGTAAGAGAAGAGCTTTTCCAAATATGAGTGAAACACCACTTCAACCTTTGTTATTGCGTTTGTCTTCTATTAAATTAGAAGTTCCTCCTTCATGTAAAAAGACTCTTTCCGATAAACTAGAAAATCTTATAGAGTTTACCTGTGTGCCTACTGAAGCCCAAATAGAATCCCAGCTTCCTCCTATTTTAAGTCCCTATAATGTCTTCCACAACCATAAATCTAGCTTTACATATAAGGTCAAAAATCTGATCTCAACTCCTCATCCTAGAGTAAAAGAGTTTATCCAAACTTCTAATTTAGATCAGTGTCCGCTCAGTGCAACTTCCAAAGAACAATATGTTGATTTAGAAATAAATCAGGATATGATAAATTCTTGGAGGTCTCAGAATTATGTTGCTCTTCACCTCAGTGTCAGCTCATAATTATCTTGGCGCTAACCCTTCATGGAAGAAAAGGTCTACCAGTCATTGCCAGAATCTCCCTTATTGATTCATCCTTCCGGAGATATGAGCAAGCGGTGATAGGAACAGCGTTAACCACCCTGAATGCTGGAAGTGTGCTTCTAACTATGTTCCCCAATTTCAATGTTCAACTGAGAGATCCTACACTCTAAAAAAGGTTTAAAGTACAAGTTCAGATAGTTGGAGCTGAACAAGACCCTGAAGCTATTGCTGCTACGCTTCATCATCAAATCATCTTCAGATTACAGGATCATTGTTTTGATCTTCCCTCTGAACCTAGTGTGTCTGAAAATGCTCTCTTGGTAATTGCTAACCAAGAAGACAGAGTCCCTGCTATAGTCCAGATGCCAAAACAGATTCCCAGATCTGAATTAGAACAACTGATTCCGCTCGAGTGGATCAGTAACTATGAAAATGTCAAATCTCAAACACAACCCATCGTTGTTGACAATCCTATTTACAGGAGACAAAATAATGGAAAAGTCAAAGTTGTTTACAGAAAGAAAGAAGAATCCACATCCTTATCAGATGGTCCTGTCTTTTTAACAATGATGATTTCTTTTGGAGAAAAGGAGAAAAGGATTTCAGTCTATTCTTTCAGAACTGATGGATCTTCCATTTACTTTGATAAGATAAATGGCCACTTTATGTGGGATGTTGACCCTGCTATGTGTGACAGTGATTGTCACTGTTGGATGCACCATGATAGTGACAACAATGACAATGATGATGATGTTAATAGAAAGAAAAAGCCAGGCAGGCCATGTCGGTCACCACCAAAAGCAAGAAAGCCAGATCCCAATAATCGTCCTTGGGTTGTTTTCCATAACCCTCCAAAGCCCTTGCCAATCTATGATGAGATGATAAAACTTCTCAGGGCAGAAGAGGAAAAGAAAACTAGAATTTCTTATACAAAGGAAACACTAAAGTTTGTTGATCTCTTTCCTCCTGATTATGCTGATCTAATCACTTGGCCACCTTTGCCAAATATGAAAGAGAATAGTTTTTCAACTAAAAAGGTAATTCAGCTTCCTCGCCAGGTGTCTAGAACAGAGAAAAAAAACTATGCTACCCAAATGGCTAGAATGGGTGAATGCATGATGTTCTCTCCAGATTCTCCAGATCCTTATAAGGAAGAAGAAGAGGATTTCCCTCCTCTTATTTGACAAACCAACATCAACAGAGGAATTCAACAAAGACCCTATGTCACTCCGTCAGAAGTGTTACCTGATGGAAAATTAAAGGGTATTGCTCAAGTAGAAGAAGTCTTAAACTGGAAAACGCATAATATGGTTGCTTAAAACAAATATCTCTAAAAGATTGATCAGAAGCTTGAAAAGGTATCTAATTTAGAGAAACAAGTGTAGAAAGTCTTTGACAAACTACATCAACATTTTAAAGAACTAAACGAAAAAATAAGTTCTTTAGGATTTCAAGTCAGAAAAACATTAAAGACACGTGGAAAATCAAGTCTGTATTTGGAGAAAGAAGCAGAACTTCAACATAGTCGAAGGCAGTTTAATGAATTAAAGGAGTATGTAGAAAACAAATTAAAACCATCAAGTCCTTTTGATGAGCTTTATGCTACTCCAATAAAGGTTTCCAAGCCAGTCTTCCTTCAGAAAAGAAAATGACACCTCTATTTCCTCCTAAAGTTGAAGAAAGGAGAATAGCTGAAAGGAAAAGGAGAAGTTCATTAGAAACGTCTCCAGAATACTCTTCACAATCTCAAATGCAAGCTGAATCAAGCAGAAAAGGAGCTTACGAGTTTCTTAAAGCTAAGTTTCCTGCTGAAACTAAATAGACTACTGAAATGAGTATGAAAACTGAAGAAGACTCACCAAAATCTAAAGAAGAAATTCAGCAAATTGGGCAACAGGAAAGAATCATGCCAGAAATATCAGACGATGACTCATCTGATATTGTGAACACAGAGACTTTAGAATCCGAAAATGGTGATAACTCTGAAGATGCCATTTCTACCTCTAGTACAGAAATCTCTAAAGGAAATAACGGTGATTTTTCTATCACTAGTTCAGAAAATTCATCTTCTGGTACTAGTTTAGAATCCTTTGATGACACCTCCACAGTAAATTATGAATGGGAATCTCCCATTATGGCTATTGGAGAAACATCTGGAGAAAGATCACTGCTTCATACTAAAGAAGTAATTGCTCCTGTAAAGCATAATAGCAGTCTGCTATTTTCATTAGATGATATTCCTCCAAATCAATGGAGAAAAAGATTACTTGATTTTCAAACATGGATGGAAGCCAAGATGGTTAGAGCAGATGCATATCCTTACAAAGTTATTGAAAAATTTTGTGCCCAAACCACTGAAACTCTCAAAGAATGGTACAATAATTTTGATAATGTTACAAAAATGCTATTCATTCATCAGGCATTGAAGATGTTATTGTTGCTCTTCAATATCACTTCCTCGGAAATACTGAACTTCTAGACAGAGAAGCTAGAAGAGAATATTTTGAGATAAGATGTTGTTCTCTTGATAAAAGGGATATTTATTGACATTACCAAAGAATGTCTCAAAGATTCTACCAATTGGGTGGTCTGAGAGATCACATCTTGAAGAACACTTATCTTACTCTCTTCCTGAGAAACTCCAAGAAGAAATGTGGAGAATTTTCAACACAATGAATAAAGAAGTCACCAATTTATCACTTGGAGAAATTTATCAAGTTTGCAATGCAGCACTTGAAAAGATATGCAGCCAAAGAAAAATGTTTGAAACTCTCACTAGTCACAAGCGATATGATAAGATATGCAAAAAAGACTATCTGAGAATCAAATGTTCCAAAGAAGGATGCAATTGTCCTACCAAGAAACATAGAAGGAAAAAGAAGCAAGCTGATACAAGGAAATTTCACAGAAGCCCCAGGAAGCACAAATTTTTCAAGAGAAAGACTTTCAGGGGAAAAAGAAAAAATCAACGATGTTTTATCTGTGGAAGGCCAGGACATTACTCAAAACAATATCCTCAGAAATCAGCCAAAACAGCTAAGATGCAGATGAACAATCTCTGTATGATAACAAGAATATGCAGATGAAGAAACAGTTTTCTCCTTAACTATTTATAAAAATTATTCAGAATCAAAATGTTCAGAAATCATAGCCAAAGAGCCTAAAGAGACATTAGCCATCAGTCCTAAGATGCCTAATGTAGAAATTTCAATCCTTCCCACAAAGTATGACCATCCTGTCAAGGTCATAACTTTCATTGATACTGGTTCCCAGTGTACAATGATCAATCCAAATGTACTCCACAAGACTTATGGATTCCTATGAAAAAGAAATTCCGAGTTGCAGATGGAGAAACTCTCTATACTGAATTGATTACCAAAAAGAAGGTGGGAATTAAGTTCTTTCCAAACTGTATTGTTTGGCAAAAGCTTATTGGAAGTAATCTTCCCAGGAAAGATATTCTAATTGCCAGAGATATATTAGTTCAAATTTAGAGATTGCAAATTCTCTCAGAAGGGATTAAGTTTAAAAGAGAATTTCATCCTTTTTGCGACACTCCCAATCTATTTGCGCTTAGCAATGCTCCATCAGAATATGAGACAGAGAAAATTCAGATTGAAAAACTATGTGCTGATAGTCATCATAAATTCTCTCATCCACGACCTTTGTGGAAAAGAAGTGATTTCTTTGTTAAGCTTCCTTTTAAGCTTAATGAAGACATTAATCCAACCAAGGCTACACATGCTGGAATGACTCCATCAGAACTAAAACAGGCCCAAGAAGAATGTCAACAACTGTTGAAACAAGGCTTGATTGAACCCACAACTTTTGAGTGAGCTTGCCCTGCTTTCTATGTCAATAAAAGGTCTGAACAAGTTCGACAGAAGAAAAGGTTGGTAATTGATTATAGAATTTTGAATCTCTTTTTAAGAGATGATAAGTTTCCCTTGCCTAAGATCGGATCATTGTATTCTTATATTAAAGATGTTTTTTACTTCTCAAAGTTTGATCTTAAATTTGGATTTTGGCAAGTTGGATTAGCTCCAGAGGATCGTCCCAAAACAGCTTTTTGTATTCCAAATGCTCATTATCAATGGACGGTACTACCCTTTAGATTGAAAGTAGCACGATCGATGTTCCAAAAAACAATGGTGAAGATATTTGAGCCTATTCTGAATAGTGCATTGGTCTATATTGATGATATCCTGTTATTCTCTCCAAATAAAGACCATCATAAGGCTTTGTTACAACAATTCCATAGATTATGTGATAATTATGGAATAATGCTCTCTGCAAGAAAGTCTGAGATTGGAGTCACTGAAGTTGACTTTCTTGGTATGCATTTCAACAAGGAAAATATGTTCCTCAACCATATATTGTTGAAAATCTTCCCAATTTTCCTGATGAGAATATGACGAAAGGAAGTTCAACAGTTCCTTGGTATCATAAATTATGTTAGGAATTTTATTCCTAATATTGGCAAGTACTCAGCCAAACTCTCTATGATGTTAAAGAAATATGCCCCTCCTTGGGGAAAAGAACAAACAAAAGTGGCCAGATACTTAAAAAAGGCCATACAAAATCCACCTCCATTAAAGATTCCAAGAGATGGTAAGGGAATACTCCAGACTTGATGCCAGTGATTTTTGCTGGGGAGCAGTTCTCTTAGAAGAAGATAATAATGGTGATAAACACCTTTGTGCCTATGCTGGAGGAAAATTTAAAGACTCTGAACTTCATTACCACACAGTGCTTAAAGAAACACTTGCTGTCAAATATGGAATCCAGAAGTTTGATTTTCATCTTCGTGGATACAAGTTTGAAGTTCACACTGATAGTTCATCCTTTCCAAGGATGCTAGAATTCAAGAACAAAGTTCCACCAAATCCTCAGATTCTGAGACTTAAAGAATGGTTTTCAAGGTATGATTTCATAACTAAGCAAATAAAAGGAGACCAAAACACAGTTCCTGATTATTTGTCCAGACTATCATATAGTCATGTCAGTTCTCTTGTGTCTTTAGTCTACATGAATGAATCCATATCTGAACCTTCACTCTTGAACAATAAGTCCAGAAGAATCAATTTCCCTCCTGAAATGCCACCTGACTTCCTTGTTACACCATCTACTCTTAGTAGATTTGCTAAACAACACATGTTTCATTACTTAGCAAGATCGTTACAATCTCAGCAAATCAGTCCTAAACTCACATGGTTTAATCCTGATAGCCCTTATCTGAATATCTTTGCTTTTAGCATCGATAAACAGTTCTCTAAAAAAGATGATTTTTGGTATTTATGGTGCGTCACTTTACTCCATGAATATCCTGTCTTAATTCCAACCATGAAGCTTTTAAATTTCTTGGAAATCATTACAAATTAAAACTCCAGATTATGGAAATTCCCGACTTGGTTTCAACCAAACTCACTTTGGAAAAGAGATATGATCCAAGAACTCCAAAGAGCTCATGAAAAGATGAATGTTCAAAATGAAGATATAGATAGCTGTATCATTATTGCTATTCTGCATAGACCATATTTCAAACATCTTGTTACTGAGAACTTATGGACACAGAATCAAGTCAAGATCTGAGCTACATTTCCTAACAAGCAGATCTTAATCCAAGAAGATGAACCACCTTTTTACTTAAGTGAGCTTATTATTGAATTACATAGGCTTAATGGTAAAAGTGGAGATCTGGTAGAATATAATTCTACATGTGCCAAAGCAGGACAGATGGACATTATTTTCTCTCCAGACAATCAAAGATATTATTGCAAAGTACGACAAGTCAGTCCACCATATAATGTAAGAAAAGCTTTTGCAGTGAAAAAAGATATTTCTTATGGTCATGGAGGACAGGTCATAATGCAAGAAGATAAGGAAGAATCTGACAGAGAAAGTCAGATCAGGTTCAATTATGACTCAGATGACTCAGAGCCAAATTTATCTCCTAGTCATTAGCCTATTCTGAGAGGCAGAAGAGACTAGAAGATAAGAACATCTCTGGATGTACATAGGCGTTTTTGATAAAGCTTGCAGCGTGACAGAAACAGTTATCAAGATGTGACAGGCGTACAACTTTATTTTCTTTATTGGTTGTATAATTATCGTCCTTTTAGTCTTATCTGTCGACTACTTTATAAAAAGTAGATTCCTCCAGATAAGCTAGCTCATCTGGGGTGATGGTTTGTTTGTAATTATTTCATAATCTTATCTGTAGTGGGTGTAATAGTAGAGGGGAACTCGGTAGAGAACCTAAAAGCCTTCAGTAATAACAATGTTTCAATTCTAAATTTTCTTTTCTTCTCTGAAAACTCTTAACTCCTTAATTATGTCATAAGTCTTAGAGTAAGGGTACAAAGAGTTATATGCTAGGCCGATGATATGAAAGTATCCTCTATACTCGCCTGAAAAGGATCTTGTATATGAGAAATCATATCTGAAAATCCAGTTTTTATTTTGTACGACCCCTTGTTACGGTACCTCTATGAATAAGAGAAATTTGTTTATGGTACTTGCAGAAAATCATGAAAGATCTTATGTATGAATAAGTGAAGCGAAAAATCCATGGGGGCATAGAAAAGCTTCTGGAGATTCATATATAAAATGAAGTAATGGTTCAAGGCAAGATGCGTAAGGTTTCTTTTATGAGTATGGGGAGGCGTGAGGGCTCCCAATTTCTTATCCACACTAAGCGAGAAGCTAAGAATTATTACAATCAAAATATGTGACCTTTATGGGCATCCAACCTCTATTTAAAAATGGCCCCAAAATTACACCCAATTAAATGCAAAAATTAAAGAAATTTGAAGAAAACTTTGATGTTGATCCTCCTCTCCTAAGTGCTCCCTCTCCAAGTATTTCACTCAAGTTTTGGCCTCCTCTTAAGTCCACTTTTCCTTGGCTTAGATAAACACTTCCTAAGAATGCTACCCTTATGGAAGTTCAACAATTTGGCCACCTACCACAAAGAAGAGAGCGCCAACAAAAGAACAAGAAAAGTGCAAGAATGAAAGCTAAAATGCAAGAAAAACACTTAAGAATAGAAAGGACTCATCTAAGTGAAAAGAATTATTAAAGAGAAACTCAAAGAGAACCAAAAATGACAATCAACAAATAAAGGTGTATAAAGAAAGTAAGGACACAAAAGAATCCTAGAATGACACTCGAATAGAAACGAACTTAAAAAAAAAAAAAGGCAATGATTTGCACAATTTTTAAGCAAGGTGGACGAATCATATAAAAACCATTCTAGAAAATTTCAATTAAATTTAACACTCATTTGAATGGTTTAATTTTATTTTGTTTAGGTGCACTAAATTTTTTTGTACTCTTTTTACTTATTTTTAGCACTTTTTACTAACTTTTTTTTACTTATTTTGATTTCTTTTCTCTTTTGCTTTTTTTTAAAAAAATAACTTTGCTACACCTCTTAACAAAATTCTAATACAAATATGATAAGAATTTTAATGAGGATAGCCACTTGAATTAAAATAGATGGACATCCACAAAATTGAACTAAAAAATGCAAACCAAAGAAAGCAAAGTAACTTAAAATGCACTAGTAAATTTAGGTGAATAAAAAAGACATCAAATGAGAGTGATAAGGAGCTTTGGCTACCTTGATTGCTCAAGCTTTATAGCTCAATTAAATGTCCAAAAAGGTCTCAATAGCTAGCAATAATAATGCATCCAATAAATTAGCACAAAAATTAAGCTACTACCACAAATTGAACAAAATAGACTCTGAGAAAGAAATGAGCAATTTTTAATTTATTTTTTTTTTGGAAACATGTTATGATCTAAAGCATGTGGGACTCAAGGACACAAGATCAAGAGGACATGGCCTCTTTGATGCTCAATTCCAAGAGAGAAACACACACTTTTTACAAGAAGCATAACACACTTTATAGTAAAATTAAAAGGCAAAACTACATGGAATTAAAGGACAAGTAAAGGACTATAACATGACTATCTAAGACACAACTTTGGAAGAGTAAAAACTGGAAAATAATGACCCAAAAACAGCTAGCAAATCACGCCAAATAGAAATATAGGTGTAGGAAAACATAATTAAAATAAAAGGCAAGAACACAAAGTGCATCCAAAGATCAAGACCACACTTGTGTAGCTTCCTTCACAAAATTTGTGAAGTCATTACAATTATCTTAGGAAATTCACAAGAATAATAAAATAAATAAAAGCTGGGCAAAAATTAAAGAATAAATCCTAAAGAAACACGCATAAACTTCAATTAAAAGGAACAAAATAAATTGAATCTACAAAGAAATAAAAACTAGGAGATAAATTGCTAAATGAAAACTACTAAAACATAAATTAACAAGACAACAAGGAATTAAAATAACATGAAAGGAAGGCTGGAAAAATAAATGAAGAACAACAAGAACACTTAAGAAAAAGCTGGAAAAGAATTAAGAGACTAGGAAAGAAATAAGAACCTCATGGAGTTAGCTCTTGATACCACTTGATGCAAACTAAGTTTGTACTCCCTTGATCTTTCTCTTTGAGGTTCCAAGCACTATGAAATGGAGGATGGAAGGGAAAGAAATGGAGGTTGGCACTACTCTTGGAAAATAGATAAGCCAAAATTATTTGGAGGCTTGCCACAATGGAAGAAACATTTGATAAAAGCCAACTAGGAAGAGGTTCCTTAAGAGAGAAGATCCTTAAGACCTTTTACTAATGAATGTGCTCACAAAGAGACAATTTTTCATTCAATTCAAAGGTGAAATTTACAAATGAGTGAGAGACCTTATTTATAGGGAGTGTGAGGTTAGGATTAAGAGCCTAATCATGGATCTCCCATCAAGGTCCAACCCCTAAGTAAAATTAATAAACTAACTAAGGAGACACATGCCTAAATTAATGCCTAGTATCAAGAGATGGAGAGATCATGTGAGCCCTTGTGTTTGTCATGCTTTGTATCTTAGAAAGTGGGTTACAAAAATAAGTTAGGAGGTGTGGAAATGACACACACTCCCAAATATGGGTTGCACCTCTTTCTACACACACTCCACATAATCTAATTAAGGTACCACGTGCTTTTTGCATGGGAAAATGGTCAAAATACAAGCCTAAACACATGTTAACCTCATACCCTAATTTATGAAAGCTACTAAAAATATTTACAAGTTAAATATCCTAAGACTATGGTTTCATCAAGTCTCCAATAAAGCTCCCATCCAAGCCAAGTCTTCCTCTAATCTTCCTAACCATGATGCATGCTAGGTAGGATTGCATCAAGGCATATCATATGAGAGTAAGGTATCTTGTATGAGAGTTAAATGAGCAAATATCAGTCATTGAAATAAAAATTAATGATTGATATCAAATTGTACATATTCGTTCATTCTCTCTCTTCTAGCATATCAAATCATACACATTCATTCATTCTCTCTTCTAGCATTTATTATTTGTCACTCTTTTTTCTCTCTCCTCTTTCAATTGCTAAGGTTTTTTTAATATTCTTCTCTCTTTTCTCTTAATGACTGATATTTATTTCTTTTACTCTCATATAAATTTGATTTTCTCACTAGATGTATCTCTTCTTTTATTTATTTATATATATATATATATATATATATATATATATATATATATATATATATATATTTACGAATCAACTATGAGAAATTGCTTTTAGTAATAGTGTGGATGAATGTGAACTTAGTCAGGTTTAATTTATTCACAATTATTTGCAAGAAATTATGAGTGAGATATTGTATAAGTAATATTTGAGTAAAATAATAGGATTGATAAATCTTTCATTTTACAATATGAATAAAGTATTAACAAAATTATATTTTTGAGAGAATTTAATTAACATAATTAAAAGACAAGAGAAATATAATATTTTATTATAAAATCTAAATATTATTTATATGTCTTAGCTTCTTTTTTATCAAAACACTAAACATCATGCCAAAAAAAAAAATGCCACAGCATGTATAGGAGCACATATTGCTTACAATATAGCTTCTAATAAATTAAGGATAAACTTCAATTAGAGATTTGAAGCCACATATAGAGGTAATCTTGTAGCTGCTGAAACCCGCCTCGTATATGAGTTTCTCCCACTCTTTCTTTTCTCTTTCTTTCCCATTGAACATAGTTAACATCACCAAGTCATAGTCTAGTTTCAACTTAGTCAATTCTCGATCATCACTTGTTTCATCAATCACTATATCTATTATTATCACTTTTCCTTCTTTTCCTTTTCCTGAAATAGCCTTTTTGCAATTCTTCAATATTTTCACCGAGAGCTCATCGTTCCAATCGTGCAAGACCCACTGAAAAAAAAATAAAAATACAGCCGTATCTATATCTAATGTTTTAAATTGTAGTCACAATAACAATAGCTATTTGGATTAATTAAATTACCAAAAAATATTATATAATCTCAAAATATTATTTAATCTCAACTAATAATTAATAATAATTGATTATTTACTCATAGTAATTTTTTTTAAAATGAGTGTAAAAAAGGTATTTTATGAGATTAATTGTAATTTATAAAAATTTAAATTTTTTATTTAAAAAATATTTGGATCTGTGGATTTGTATCTTAATGGTTTATAACTGTTTAAGGAGGTTGATGTATTGTCTATGATTTTCATTACATAATTGGATTGAGACAAAAAAATGATTTGTAACGAAAATTTAATTTTTATAAAGGATGTAAAAATTACTTAACAAAAGCGTTTACATATTTTTATTATAAACTAACACATATGTGTTCCCCCCTCAAACTTTTTGAAATAATGGAAATTAAACTATACCTTGAGTAAAACGGCATCGGCAGAGGGGATGGACTTGAACATGTCTCCACCAACAAAGTTCAAATTTTCAGTTCCATTGAGGTTAGCCACAACGTGTGGTAGGTCAAAAACAGTGCATTTCAAGTGAGGGAAGGCTTCAGTGAGGAGCCTACCGATTACACCAGTCCCACCTCCGACATCGACAAGGGAACCCAATCCCTCAAACACATGTTTGCATTCTTTGAGTTCAAGTTTGAACATTTGAGAATCTGCAGCCATGGCATCATGAAACATGGTAAGTGTGTCAGGTTCAGAGGCTTTGTTGAGAAAGTCCCAGAAACTCTCCCCAGATGCACTCTCATAAAGTGTGAGTTCCTTATCCTCAGTGAACCACTTGTTAGAAGAGTGCCACATGTCAAGGGAGCTTGAGTGAAGCGCTCCCTTAACAATAGGTGCCAAACATGTTGTCTTGCTTCTTATAAGAAGCTTCGAAGGAGGAGTAAGATCATAGACTGTTTCTTCTCCTCCTTCTTTACCCTTCTGAGTTGTTTTAGTGAAGAAGCCGTTGTGAGTTAGAAGGCGCAGGAAACGGTGAAGCACACTAACTTTTGAAGGATGCAGTTTGAGAGCAGAGGACAACTCACCAAGGGTCATGGGTTTGCCCTGCCTGTCCATAACATCTGCTATGCCTAATTCCATAGCAGACTTCAGAGCCATCGAGCTCACAAAGTTGTACACATGTTTGTACAAATGGATTTGCGCGTCATAGGCTTCGCTCTTTTCACTGCCACTGCTATAGAAACCCATTATTGTTTTTTCTGTGTTTGTTAAGTTAATATAACGCTTTTCCATGGATGGATGTGGGTGTAAAATGTAAAGCACTCCTCAGGCTTTATACGTGTTTCAATTAAGGTTTACAACAGCGCACAGGAGTAATAAATAAATAAATAATTACTTATGGTTTGTCATCATCTGTGATGTGAGTTGTAGAATTCCCTGAGATGCTAGACTTGTTTAAAGTCTATGTGCAGTGTGCAGCATTGAGGTAGGGTATGTAATTGAATTTCAGTGTAAAAATATTTTATATTTACAGTGTATATTAATTAAATTTTTATTTTAAATTATTGATCTAATAATTGATAATATTTTTGTTTTGTAACTTTAAACTAGTTGTTTAAATAGTTTTACTAAAGATTTAGTTTAAATTTTTAACTTTCAACTAACTTTTAACATAAATGTGAGAAAAATTGAATTCAATTTGCAAAGCCAATAAATTTTGTGGGTTGACTTGGATGTTTAGTAGGATATGTTTTAATTTGTTAGACTAAACTATGAACATGCTAGCTTTACAAAACTAGATTTGGAAGTGAACTAATATATCACTATTTTTAATTCTGCCGCAGAACAACTAGCTTATATTTATCAAAATAACTTCACTCTAGAATAATTTTTTATTAATTAATTTTATATGGTATTTCTATCCCTTTCCTTAAAAAAAACAACAACAACAGATTAAACCGATCTATTAAACTAAACTGATCCGTTTATCAACTCACAGACACAACGACATGAGTCAAGATTTGATTTTACAGTTCTAATTTAATATTCAGAAATGGCGTCATCACATCGAAGTGATTGCGTATAGATAATTTCTAGTGACAGAGTGGGGACCGGCCGGTCGCATAGGATTTGACTAAATTTGTTGCATAATTTCATCAAATATTTTGGTTCGTTTTGGTGGAATATATATTCTATGAAAATTAAATTGAATAGTTAATTAATATCAGGTTGATTAGGTCAATCAAGTTTGAACATCTTAAATATTTATTTGTTTAAATTTTGCATTTAATTATGATTTTAATTGCTCCGTTCTAGTGAATTGATAATTTTTATTTTCACAGTTTAACTGTTTTTTATTTTGTTTTACACCTCTTTTTTATATGAAGATAACACATATTAAAAGCTTACAATAACTTACCTATTCAATTACTTGATTTTTGTTTCACAGATTAAAAAATTAGATTTTTCGTCTCATAATTTTAATTAGTCAGTTTTAATGCAAATGTTTATTAAAATTGACGATTTTATTCTTACTATTAATTGACCATCCAAAATTTATAGGATGGAATGCTGTAAGTTGACGCATTCTGTTGCGTAAGCATCTGTACGACATTAATAGTTTAATTTTATAAATATCTTAGAAAATTAATTTTATTAACGTTAAATTATTTAATACTAGATAAATTATATATGTAATTCATAACAAAGTAAAATAAGGAAAAGTCATTGTCTAACTAAAAAAATTCATTAGGCATTGATATTTTATAATGAAACAAAAATTCATTTTTCAATTGTGTGAACCAAAATCCTAAAATTAAAACAGTGAACATTAAAAAATTTAAATATTTTGTAAATGAAAAAATTATAAAATAATAATTAAGAATACTACATATACCTTATATATAAGAAATAATACCCAATTCAAGACCAATCAAAATAGCTAATTAATTAAGTTTTCTAATTTCATATTTTTTTTCTTTTGTTATACATGAAGTCAAAGCATATATCACTATTCTAATACTGATATTGGTCAAATATATGATTAATTAACAGTGACTAGCGGGGAGCAAGACGTGCTCCGGAGTCAAAACATACATTCATTACAAAAGGTGGAAAATGTTATTGCCAATTAAAACCAATTAATATGTCTGGCCAAAGCCTATGAATAGAATTTCTAGAACTCAGAGTTAGCTTCCACGGAATTGCTCATTTGAAATTTTACCACACATTACTGTTGTAGTCAATTAGACAAGAATATTTGCCTATTGCCTTTTATTGGGTAAGATAGCGCAATAAAAACGGTTCAATTCAGCTTTTTTTCATCCGTCAAGTGTTATGTTTTTAATTAGTTTTTATTAATAGCAGAGATAATGTTTTCTCACCTCTCATAATTTTTAACTGACTAAATCATCTCATATTAATATATCTGATTTATTTTAAAGTTTCTAACGTATAATTAGGGTTAAGTCCAAGTTTCATCAAAATCAAAACCAAGTTGGACTGATTTTCTGTATGGCAGTTTTTCCACCACAGTTCGTTTGGCCTTTTCAACGAAACATGGATATCTGAAAAGGTGAATGGGTCATTGATTTGACTTAAATTCATTACTATATTAGACCAAAATATGCTCATTTCGTTTGGGTAGAATTTATGTGTTTTATATTAATTTTGAATTGAACTAACTTTTTTTTATCATTTAAAATACAATACGAGCATTAGGTCCAAAAAAAATTAAATATTATTTTATTTTATAAATCTAAATAATAACTACATGCAAAACTATAAATAATAATTAAAAATATTTATTAACAAGTTGGATACTATATTTGAAGGTTTAAAAATAAAATTTATTACCTAAACAAAAAATTATGTTAGAATATGTCTTATTTTTTTTATGAAGGGCATGAGCAACCACCCACCCATAGAAATTCATTAGATAATCTCAAACATCACAATACAATACAAATCATTATGAAAGGTAGTAGAGAGACTCTTGGACAGAATTAAAAAAATTGTTATCCTAAGTTGAGGAGAGACAATTGTAAGACCCTAGTTTTTAATAATAGATAATAAGTGTGTAAAATAAATAGAAGAGAGAATAAAATTTAATTTAAGCGTAATTAATGAATTTATTACAGAATATATATATATATATATATATATATATATATATATATATCTTCTTTTGATAAATGTGGTAATTTAATTGTTAATGTAATTGGATTTAAGTGAATTAAATAATGGTTTATAGAAATTTATGGATGTGAGCAGTTATAAAGGAGTAACTTTGCCTTTGGTGATGTTCATATGTGTGTGTATTGAGTTGTGGTTGCATCTAAGGACAATGTAATCTGGATATGCAAGTGAGGGTAATATTTGGTTTTACATTGCGATCCAGGTACCAGATATGCAAGTTGAGGTGCCCCTGGGATGTATTTGGACAACAATTGTTTTTTCATAAAGGTCAGATAGATTCTAGACAACAAGATGAGTATGTTAAGACTTCAATTGATTATTAGAAGGGTTGGATAGATGTCAAACACCAATAGAGAGAAGTCTTTGGCCACCTTGATGTTTGAACTCAATAAGTATGAGGATTGCATCATGTCATGTTAGTAAATGGTGTTGAATGCTTATGTTCTAGAAGAGGATAAGTGTGATTGATTGGTTATTATATTCATTGAATGAATAATTATAATAGAATGATTGAATGTATTTTATCCTATGTTTACCATTCCACTGTGTGTTTATTTTGTATGAGTGTGATGATCATGTTTTGCATGAGAGCAAATGGCAGTGGTGATGCTTAGAGACAAGTGGATCAGATGTGACAGTATCTAGGAATTAACTTGAAGTATACTATATTTTTGACTGGATGTGTGTAATCTTTTGGACTTTATGCATATGGTAACTATATTTTGTATCATGTCATAATCCAACTATAATGTATTGAATTTTGACTAGTATGATGTAAATATTATGGTGAGTTTGAAGTTTGGATTGATATGATATCCTTGTTATGTTTGGTTGAAATAGTAGAGAGATTGCAGCAAAGGTTCTGCGACAGGTCTCACCCAACACAAAGTTGTCTCTGTTGGGATTTTTTGTTAGCTTTACACCCAGCAAGAAGTCTCATCTAGCACAAAGTTATCCATGTTGATAATTTAATTAGGTTTTTTCCTGGCAATGTATTTCGTTGAGTAAAGTTCATTTACTGGAACAATTTAACTTATGTACATCGTTACAAGACCACTGTTGTAATGGTATTCTATATATATATATATATCCCAATTCCATGATATTTTTTTTAAAAAAACCTGTTATTAATTACAAGGAAATAATTTATTTTTTTAATTGATTTGTATTTCATTTCAATATATAATTACTTTTCTTCAGTTATTTATTTAACTTCAATAAAAAAAATTCATAAACAAAACCACATTTATATATACATAAGTCATATTTTTACATATTTCCATTTCACACAAAAAGATAGGAAAAATTTTATTTATGTACAAATCCTCCCTTTACTTTTTCCTACTACTATATTTACATGACCGCTCGAAGAATGTTCAATAATGGATTTGTATAATTAGTAGGTAGAAGGTAAAAAGTGACAACTATTGGTCTTTCAATTACTAGGGGTCTTCCTTGATTATTGACAAAGACCAAAGTGAAGACATCAGTCCCCCTGAACATGAGTAATTTATCAAGTGCCTGAAAACATTGTTGAAATAACTGTGGAGAAAGAGTTTGGGTAGTTGGGCGCATCCATCTTTTTAAATTTGTATTTCTATATATACATATTTTTTTAAGAGAAAAGAAAATAAAGGAGTAAGAACAATTATCATGTAAATAATTTAAATAATTAAATAATAAAAGAGCTATATATATATATATTATATATATATAACTATTTATGATAATATATATATATATATATATAATTATTTAAAATAATTCATATATTTTTTTAGAGAAATTTAAATTATTTTTTTAGTGACTGACCAGGATAAACGAGTTTTCTTACCATGATTTTTTTAAAAGATACAAGAATATTTTACCTTAAATATTTACTCATTTAAATCCCCAAGGTCAAACCTCAAACTACAAATTAATTCAAACCTTTATTTAAGGCTTAAAACTTTTATTATAATTTTTTTATTTCATATACGAAAAAAAGAAAATAAGTATTACATTTAAAATAAAAGGGTTAATTATTAGTTTAAAAATAACTAATTTAACAAATCAAATAAAATTAAGAACATCAAATTAAATAATTTATAATTAAAAATGACACAAAATAATAATCAAGACAAAATTAGAGACACCTTACTAAATAAGTAGTATTATTAAAAGTGACATAAAATAACAAATAAAGCGAGGTTAGAGACACCTCACTAATAATTATATCTAAAAGTAACATAAAATAATAAATAAAACGAAGTTAAGGATAGCTCACTAAATAATTATAACCAAAACTAACATAAAAGTGATAAATCTTTTCTCCCTCTTAATTGGAACAATACAAGAGTTTGAATTTTCTTCTTCGAATAAACACTCAATCACTATTACTCTCTCAAATTTCTTCTTAGGGTTTTCCCCATTTTCTTCGGCTCCTATTTATAGGCTAGTAAAATACTCAAGTAATTTTTTTTTTTACCATCATTACTTATTTTACATTCAACTTTTAGTTACATATAAATATATTTTTGTTGGATATAGATAAGTTTTTCTTCACATTTATCCCTTTTTTTTTATATGTATCTTTATTGGTTTCTAGATTACCTAATGTTACGTAACTTTTTTTTTTCTTTTTACGTTGTTTTTTTTTCTTTTATATATATATATATATATATATATATAATATTATATTATATGTTAAAAATTTCAAAATAAATTATAAATTTATTTTTATTATTTTGCTTATACCATATATTCTAAAAATATTCTAAATTAAATATTTATATTTAATAATAATATAATATTATACTAAAAGTTTAAAATATGATATTTTTTTATTTTACAATATTGTAGTTGAACATTTAAAGATTATTTAATAATTAGATATTTATTTAAATTTTTTTAATATATTAATATTTTATTAGAAATTTGGAATATTATAATTCTTCCCTACTAAAAAAAATTTCGTCCTCAAAACTTTTATTGACTAAACAAATAAGGATATTTATATCTAGTGCTTTCTTCCAATTCTCATGTAGTATCTCCTTTGACATCATATCCTAATTCCATAACAATTTTTTTTTAAATCTGTTATTAATTATAAGGAAATAATTTATTTTCTTAATTGGTTTGTATTTCATTTCAATATATAATTACTTTTCTTCAGTTATTTATTTAACTTAAATAAAAAAATAATTTATAAACAAAACCATATTTATATATACATAAGTCATATTGTTACATATTTCTATTTCATATAAAAAGATAGGAAAAAATTTATTTATGTACAAAACCACCCTTTACTTTTTCCTACTACTATATTTACATGATTGGTGAAAGAATATTCAATAAGGGATTTGTATAATTAGTAGGTGGAAGGTAAAAAGTGATACCTATTGGTCATTCAATTACTAGGGGTCTTCCCTGTTCATTGACAAACACCAAAGTGAAAATGTCAGCCCTCCTGAACGTGACTGAATTTTCAATCATGTTAGTAATCCATCCAGGAAACATTGCTGAAATAATTGCGGAAAAAGGCTTTGGGTAGTTGGGCATGTCCATCTTTTTAAATTCGCATTTCTATATATACATATATTTTTTTAAGTGAAAAAATAAAATAAAGGAGTGAAAACAATTATCAAGTAAATAATTTAAATAATTAAATAATAAAATAGCTATGTATATATATACAACTATTTATGATAATATATATATATAATATTTAAAATAATTCAAATTTTTTTAGAGAAATTTGAATTATTTCTGTAATGACTAGTCAGGATAAATAAGTTTTTTTACCATGGTTTTTTAAAGGATACAAAAATATTTTACCTTAAATATTTACTCATTTAAATCCCCAAGGTCAAACCTCCAACTACAAATTAATTAAAACCTTTTATTTAAGGATTAAAAATATTATTATATATTTTTTTATTTCATATACGAAAGAAATAAATAACCATTACATTTAAATAAAATAGTTAATTAATAGTTTAAAATAACTAATTTAATAAATCAAATAAGATTAAGAACATCAAATTAAATAATTTATAATTAAAAGTGACACAAAATAATAACCAAGATAAGCTTAGAGACACCTTACAAAATAAGTATTACTAAAAGTAGCATAAAATAATAAATAAAATAAGGTTAGAGACACCTCACTAATAATTATAATTAAAAATAATATAAAATAATAAATAAAGTGATCTTAGGGACACTCACTAAATAATTATAACTAAAAGTAACATAAAATAAACAAGTAAGTAAGTATAATATTTAAAAATAATAAATTTCTCTTCTTTTACCTTAATAATTTAAATAATACAAGAGTTTGAATTTTCTTGTCGAAATAAACACTCACTCGCTGTTACTCTCAAATCTTTCCAAAGTTCTTTCCCATTTTCTTCTCACGTTACAGCTCTTATTTACAGACTGGTGAAATATTCAAGTAATTTTTTTTATTATTATTATTTTTTACCATCATTACTTATTTTACATTCAACTTTTAGTTACATACAGATATATGTTAGTTAGATATGGATAAGTTTTTATTTAGACTTATCCCGTTTTTTTTAATATGTATGTTTATTAGTTTCTAGATTACGTACCTTACGTAACTTTTTTTTTTCTTTTTACATTGCCGTTCTTTTCTTTTATATATATATATATATATATATATATATATATATATATATATATATATATATATATATATATATAAATTTCAAAACAAATTATAAATTCAAAACAAATTATAAATTCATTTCTATTATTTTACTTTTATCATATATTCTAAAAATGTTTTAAATTAAATATTTACATTTAATATAATATAATATTATACTAAAAATTTAAAAATATGATATTTGTTTATTTTACAATATTGCAGTTGAATATTTAAAATAACATAATTATTTTATAATTAGATATTTATTTAATTTTTTTATATATTAATCTTTCCCACTTGAACGATAATATAGTCCACTATGAGGAAGTGAACATGATTAGCAACGTACTCCTCATTTAATAACTTAATCGAATTTAGCAAATTAAATTCAATCGACAGGTTACAAAACTCCTGCTCATATGTCACTGTCAAGGCTTAAAAATATAGTCAACAACTCAGTCTTATCCTATTCACGTTACAATAGGATATCTTGTAAGTGAACCTCACTATAAAATTACCTCTGCAATCCCGCACAATACTCTAAATAACTATTTTCAGTTGGGATTGAACAACTGTCGAGCGTCACAACTGTTTAACTTAAATAATACATTTTAAAAAAATACTTTTTATAATTATATCAAAATATAAATTTTTTATTTTAATAAAAATTACTAATTGATAAATTACTTATTTAAAATTACTTATTGTTTAACTTAAATAAACACGTTCATTAAAACACCTTCATTGTTATAAAAACAACTTATCTTTAAACAAAACCTGAAATTGAAAAAAATAGAGCATTAAGATGTAGTTTAGCTGAATAATAGAAACAATCGAATAATTGTTTGTCAAATGTACAATAAGCAAAAAACTCTCCAGTTTTCTAGTTTAGTTACAGAAAAGTTATTTAGGGGTTGGTTAGTTTGATTTTCTTTTATAGTTTTTAAAAAGAGTTTTTAAAGATAGTTTTCAATAACTGTTTTTTGGAAGGAGAAAAAAAATTTATTTGGTAAGTGTTATTTAAAAATTGTTTTGAAGATGTGAAAATGAGAAAGTTTGTTCATATTTACAAAAATGTTATTATTGAAAATCAAAAAACAATATATTTTCATTGTATTTTGAGTTTTCAAATTAAAAATAAAAAACTGAAAAACAAAACTACTTACCACTGAAAAAATTATAATTGTTTTTTAAAACTGTTTTAAGAAAACATTATCCAAACAAGTTTTTTAATTTATACTGAAAACAGTTTTATAAAACTGTTGTTTAACAAGCACTTAAGACTTAATTGATTTAGTTTTGTTTTTTAGTTTTTGAAAAAAAATTTCAAGAATAGTTTTCAAAAACTGTATTCGGGAAGAAAAAGAAAAAAAACTTGTTTGGTAAGTGTTATTTGAGAACTGTTTTGAAGATGTAAAAATGAAAAAACTTGTTCATATTATTAAAATTTCATTAATGAAAAGCAAAAAACAACATATTCTGATTGTATTTTGAGTTTTCAAAACAAAAATATAATACTGAGAAGTAAAACTACTTTTAGCTGTTATGTTTTTTAGTTTCAAAACTGTTAGCGAGTTTTTTAGTTTTTAAATACTTAAAACAGTTTTATAAGACTATTGTCAAACAAACACTTAGCTTGATTGATTTGATTTTCGATTTTAGTTTTTGAAAAGAGTTTTCAGCTAGTTTTATTTGAAAACTATTTTGAAGATGTAAAAATGGAAAAACTTGTTCATATTTATTAGAATTTCATTAATGAAAAACAAAAATCAACATATTCTGATTGTATTTTGAGTTTTGAAAGCAAAATTAGAAAACTGAAAAGCAAAACTACTTTCAGCTGTTTCTGTTTTTTAGTTTTTAAAAACTAAAAAACCGTAACTGTTTTCGAAAATTGTTTTCAGAAAACACTATCCAAACAAGTTTTTTAGTTTTTAAAAACTACAATACTGAAAACAGTTTTATAAAATTATTGTCAAACAAGCACTTGCTTTTCATTTTCAAGTTTTTTAAGAAGTTTTTCAAATTTTTTATTTTTCGAAAAAAATATAAAAAACTGAGAAAGCATGATCAGATACTCTCCAATTTCCAATTTAGAAAAATAGAATAATAAGGTGAAAGGCAAATGCAATAGAAAGGGTAAGATAACTTGATGTTGTTGAAAATGTGTTTTCTAGTTTTTCAAATCCAAAAAAGTACTTTAAATAGTTTTCTGAAAAACAGTTTTTCATTTTCAAATAATTTTCTTTAAAAATTGATTCTTGTATTCTTAAAATATTTTTCTCAAATTTTCAAAACATACTCTAACTAAGATCCCGTTTGGAAGAACTTATTTATTTACAACTTATTTAAGCTTATTTTATCATATAAACACTTATACAAGTTTTTGGATAAATTTATAAAAGTACTTATATAATGTTCATAAGTTGTTTTAAGCTTGTTTGAATAAGCTATTTAAAGTATTTTTTTTTAAAAAAAAAACTGTTTTAAGATTTATACTTCCTAAAACTCTCACATCTCATTTTTTTTTTTGTCTCTCATAATTAAAACTTGCTATTAAGTCTCTCTCTCCTCTCTCCCCCATCTCCTTCTTTCTCTCTCTCACTCTTCCTCTTTCTCTCTCTTGCTCTCTCCCCCTCTCTCTTTCTCGAGTTTCGATCCTCTCCAGCAAAGGAGTCTCTCCAATCCTCTCCACACAAATTTTAAGCCATTAGATTTAATGAGTGGATGGAATCAATTAGACTAAAAATTATGAATTTTTATATAATATAATATTTTAAATTATTCACAACAAATACTTACTTTTTACAATTAAAATTTAAATTAAACTATAATTTTCTACCTCAATACTTTTATTTACAATTTTAATTTTTTTATTCTTTTCATAGTCCACAATTTTTTTCAGAATTTTATAGCATTTATAATATAGTTAATATTTTAAAATATATTTTTATGTGAAATTCAATTTTATATATAATTTATTTAAATATAGTTAAATACGAAATATTATAGCATGATAATATTGTTTTTTTATAGGTGATAATATTGTCTTTTGAATATAAATTTATAGTTTTTAGTTTAATTGATCTCTTCTGCTCATTAAATTTAATGGCTAAAAACTTGGGCGAGAGACTATATTGCTAGAGAGATCTAAACTTCTTTTTCTCTTCCTCCATTTCTCTCTATATTCAAATATTTTATTTTTATATAAATATTTTTATAAATTTATATATTCAAACATAAATAAATTATTTTCATACAGGTGTTTTTAGATAATATGAATTATTATCTAAAAAATTCGTATTGAATAATATTCTATAAGTTGTTTTAAACGACATGTGTGCTATTTCGTTTGTTCGCATTGTTTACCAAAATATTGTTTACCAAAATATTAGAGAAGTTGGAATGGCTTTCTGAATTTGAGTTTCCACAGATAAAGGAAGCGCAGATAACGTGAGTCACATAACATCGACATAAATGACGACAATGGCATTTATGTAATTATGTAAATGATGAGAACTGAATAAAGGGGCGAAATTCGATTGCTTTTCTTTTTCTTTTTATTAACAATCACAGAATTTACTCGATTTCGAATTTAATCATACTTAAAATTTACTGTTCATCTTCAAAAGTGTATTCTATTGCTCTTCTTATAAAAATTATACAAAAAAAAAAGAATAAAATGAGTAATGAGTGTACAATTGAGAGATTAAGACAAAGTACAGATATTACAAGAGTGAAATAATTTTATAAAAAAAGTTATATATAATAAATTGAAAATATACTATTTATATCAATTAAATCTTTATTAATTAGGATAATATTTTTAATTTAATTGATGAAAAAAAAGAAAAAAGATGGAATCAAATAATTCAAGCATAAAGATAATGTTTTATGCAATCTTAATATTTCTAAAACCGTGTAATTTTATTTTTGTTTTGCTTTTGTATCTTAATATTGAGGTGAAAGGCCATCTAGTATTAATCAAATCGCACTGAATGCATATATATCTACTCCGTGTGCATTGCTCGTATATCCAAACAATCATATATTTAAACAATAAAATTATTTATCAATCATCTTACATCATGTTTTGAGGTATTTACATGTTTGGGTCAATTTGATAATTTAATAAACTGAATTGAAAAAATTAATTTGTTTTTTTTTTTTACTTAATCGGGTATGTATTGGGTATTAGAGTAACAAAATAATAACTCACAACTAAAATAAGATATTAAAAAAAAGGAATAGATACACAATAATTTTACATGAAAAACCCTAAACTGATAAGGAAAAAACCACGAGTAAAACTGAAGAAATATTTTTACTAAGTGGAAGAAATATTACCACCTCTCTCTAAATATAAGGAAAGAACAATTTCACACTGTCTTATACTAGGAGAATACTTTCACTTAGAACTCTTTTTATTTCTAGTTCTCTAAATAAGAAACTATTAGTGATGACTACACTTTTTTGTGGGATGTAAAAATGAGCAAATTTAGTGACTATTTATAGTCAAGGATGAGAGCTCCTCATTTAATGCTAATGTTAAAATTTCCTACCTCCCAACCAGTTCATAGGCTAGACACATAGATATTAAATTTTCATCACTCCATTTTTTTACTTTTACCACAAAAGTGGTTTTAGAATTGCCATTACATAGTTTCACTGAACCCCACCCAAACTAACTAAAACCGACATGTCCGATTTGTTCGTGGTTTTTACATTTCAAAACTCTAACCCAATTCGAACCAACCCAAAAGTATATATTATATATTATATATTATAGATTATATATTATATATTATATATTTATTTTATATTTTTAAGCTAGTAAATTTAGTAACTTGTTTCAGTGTTTTGTTTAGGGTCTTAGTGTTTAAAGCATTTCGTCTGTACTCTTTCGCATTATTTTATATTTTTAAGTTAGTAAATTTTAAGTTATTTTATATATTTATGTTAAGTTTGTATTGTATTGTGTTGTTTTAATACTTTAATTTGACTAATTTAGTATATATGAAATACTTGATATTTTGTTATAAAATTATAAATTTAGTAAACTAATCGATTTGACTAGTTTCATGTATAAAATTATTTTTTTACGATTTAATGAAAATTTTGATTTTTAATTTTTTATTGGTTTTCTCTTAAACTAAACCGAATCAACCCGATTATCATTCGTTCAGTTAGTTCGGGTCAGAAAAAAAGATTCCAAAAAACCGAACTAACCTAATCAAACTAACTTAACCCAATTAAAATTAATTGATTCGTTTTTTATTTTTCTCTAAAACGAACAAACCCGAACTATGAACACCCTAGTTGTAACCATATTAGCTTATTAACTCATCCGAACACTTTATTTGAACAATTTATTTATGATTAAATTTGATAGAAAATTAATACATAAAATAAATTTGTACTATATACAACAAAACGTGATAGTATATGAGTATTTTTAAATATATAAATTATATTATATTAAAATCTATAAGTTATTTTTAAATTATTAAAAATTTCTTTTAAAAGACATATTGAAATTCAAAAAGATATTAGAAATGTTAGATTAACAAAGATGAGAACTAATTAAGAAGTACACTTGTTTTTACTAAAAAAAAAAGTACACTCGTTGAATTGATATTAAAAAAATAACAAGATAAATCATATCCATATTTAGACTGTATCTTGATTTTAAGATTATATATTTATATATATATATATATATATATATATATATATATAAAATTGAATTTTTTATATTTAGTTACAATTTGTTAAACTGTTTATTTGATATCAAAAGAATCAAATTGGTCACTTGAGTATTAAAATAAAATTAATTGTAAGAAAAAATAAGGAGAGTAAAAGTTTAAAGAACATAAAGTTAAATGAGATTTATATGTGTCAGACTATTTAATTGGAGTGTTTTTAGAAAAAACTGAGAAAATAATTTCAAGATTATAAGGTAAATTGAAAAATATTCGCTGTCTTCACCTTTGCTTTTTATGCACTTTCATACTATTATTTTATTTTTTTAATTGAAAAATTAAAGAGTGTGTCAATATATTATTTCAATTTTTTATACTTTTTTCAGAAATAAAAAATCTAAAAAAATTTTTCCAATATAAAGCAACTCAAACTTAAATATTTTGAAGGACATTACTAAAGTTGTAAAATTGTACCCAACCTTGTCTCTGGTTTGTGAAAAAGAATGAAAAGGAAAATGTGATAAAGATAAAATGAAAGGAAATAAGATTATTTTTAGAATGATTAATTGGTTAAAGAGAAAATAAAAGATAAAAAGAAAGATAAATTTTATTTTTTC
This sequence comes from Psophocarpus tetragonolobus, assembly GCA_037954015.1. Lineage (NCBI taxonomy): Eukaryota > Viridiplantae > Streptophyta > Magnoliopsida > Fabales > Fabaceae > Psophocarpus > Psophocarpus tetragonolobus. The sequence continues at coordinate 34,092,138 of CM075690.1, read as the reverse complement.
TTATTTAATTGTGTAGAAAATAAGAAAAAATATGAGTCATAAGATAAATTCACCTATATCTAGAGTAAATATAAAAAAGATAGTCTCCTCAAAATAACTTTTAGTTTATATAAATTTTAAAATATTAAATATAAAATCAACAAATTTATTATAAATAAAAAGATTATAATTGAATATGAACTATAAAATTTTTTAAGATTGACATAATCCTTTTTCTCTATTCTTGATTAAGAAAGAAATATGTGTATGAAAATAAAAACATGATAGTTTATTACATAATATCAGTTTTGGTATCTTTTTCATTTCCAGATGTCAAATAAAATAAAAGAAAGGGAATGAATGTGCGTTTCTTTGTTTCTTCAAGCCGCTGCTTCCGTTCCAATCAGTTTCACGTGTTCCAAAAGAAGAGCTAAAAAGCGTAGTATACATGGTGTCTTCCGTAAGGAGACCATTTTTACATCAATAATGTTTTCTATCTTTTCAAATAGGTTGTGAGTTCTTGACTATAAACCTAGAACGCATGAGCACCCAGCACGTGCCTTTATTTGTAACTTCATGTTTGACAGATTTTACCTAGAATATCGATTATTTCACACCTTCTATATGTCAAATAAAGAAAAAATGAAAACTAAGAGAGAAAATTTAAAATTAAAAGAAAATAAATAAAAAATGAATACACAAAGTATACTCATTTAATTATTTTACTTAATTAATACGTGTTAATTTCAAATTATTTTATAAAAAAGATATTCATTTATTTTTAAAATAAGTATATTAGAAGGTGCAAAAGCACACAAGACACCAACTTTCACCTCTCCCCGCATGATAAGGAATTAAGGAAAGGATTTTAGATTACTGTATGAATCTCGCTTTCGTACTCTAAATTATGGTTTTGTCCCTGTCGCTACTGAACAATACAAAAGACTTGTACTTATTCTTGCATGTGTGTGACTCATGAGGAAATCATTTTGGTTTTGGATATTAAATTAGGTGTCTAAAATCAAAGTTATATCAAATATAGTGTACTAGTAAACATTCACAACCACACAATCGATTCAGAAATTTTAAAAGGTAAGAAAATATTTATATACATATTTTTTAACATTAAAAAATTTAATATAACAGTTTTAAAAATATAATATTTACTGGGTAGACTTTGGGATAATAGGTGGTTTAAGATTGTAATAATCGAGGACATCTCGGGATTAATAAAAGTATGTTTATCTTTAGAGTACAACTTACATCATTGTTTCCTCACACATTGTACAAGGAATGACTTAGGACATAAATAACAAGACTCCTAGAACAACTCATTAATCACTCCTGGAATACAACTTACATCATTGTTTCCTCACGCCGGAAAAAACTATAAATTATAATTTTTTTTTTATAAGTTTAGAGTTTGTTAAAAATAAGTAGTCATAGAGTGGGAATAAATTATATAATATATTATAAAATAAAATTAAAAATTTAACATAATAAGAGTTCATACTCTCCTAAATGCATTCATTCTTACAACTAAACATGACTTATGAGTATCAATCGGTTCCTCAAATTAAAGGACTCAAAAGCAAAATATAAAAAGATATTTTATATATAAATATTTAAAAATTTAAAAACATTTTATTTCATAAAAAAACTACTCCTATGTTTAATTATATTATTATTTGGATATTTTATGTGGTAAGAAAATTAGAATATAAATTTAGAATACTAATCTAATTAAATATTTTATTATTATTAATTTATTTAAATAACATAAAATACTTGACCCAAAATTTTTTAACAATTTATCCAATGCTTAATACTTTTTCAAAATAATTTAGTAATACGGCTTTGAATTGCAAGAAACAAATTTCAAGAAATAGAAATTTACTAAAAAGGAATTCAACACGAGACTGCATGAAAAAGGGAAAAAATGCAAGAAACAAAGGATTCGAAACAAAAAAAAAATTCATAGTAAAAGAAATGCAATGCAAAGTTCTCAAAACAGAATTAATAGTCTTAAGGATTGATTAACACAGAATCAGCAATACACTCTAAAGAACGGAAAGATATGAAAAAAACAAATTAAAGAACTACACTAAAAACAATTAATTTACTCACTACAATTAAAGAAACAGTACTACCAATAAGACATAACAATGTGTGTCCCCGACAAGGGCACCATTTTAACAAAGTTTAAGTCACATCAAGCTTTTCAAAACAACAAAGTCCCCCTAAAAAACTACAATGTAGGGATGACCAAGATCAATTCTCAAAGGGACATAAATTAAAAATTTATCCATTTCATAACACTTTTTCAAAACAATTTAATATTAGGGGGTTTTGAATTGCAAGAAATAAATGTAAAGAAATTGAAATTTACAAAAAAAAATTCAAAAACAAACTTCAAGAAGAAGAAAAAGAATGCAAGAAACAAAGAATTTGCAGGAAAAGAAATGCAATGCAAAGATGTTAAAAAAAATTAGTAGTATTAAGGATTGATTATCATAGAATCAATAATTCACTCTAAAGAATGGAAAGATATGACGAGAACAAATTAAAGAAGTACACTACAAACAATTAACATACTCACTACAATTAAACAAACAGATTAATAGAAAAAGTACTACCAATAAGACACAACAATGTGTGTCTCTGGCAACGGCGCCATTTTAACAAAGCTCAAGTCAGATCAATGGTTTCAAAACAACAAAATCCCCTTAAGAGAACTGCCATGTACGGATAACCAATATCAATTCTCAAGGGATATAAATTACAAATTTATCCAATCGTTAATACTTTTCAAAACTATTTAATATTAGGGGGCTTGGAATGGCAACAAAGAAATGTTAAGAAATTAAAATTTACTAAAAAAGAATTAACCAAGAGAAAGAAATGCCAGAAGCAAAGCATTCGAAAGAAAAGAAATATCAACAAATTGAAATTTACAAAAAAAAAAAGAATTCAACAACAAACTGCAAGAAAAAGAATGAATGCAACAAAGAATTCGCAGGAAAAGAAATGCAAGGCAAAGATCCTCAAAATAGAATTAGTAGTGTTTAGGATTCTTAACATAGAATCAGCAATACACTTTAAAAATTGGAAAGAAATGAAAAGAAGAAATTAAAGTACTACACTACAAACAATTAGTGTTTGTTTGACAACAGTTTTATAAAACTGTTTTCAGTATTTTAGTATTTAAAAACTAAAAAACTCGTTTGGGTAGTGTTTTCTGAAAACAGTTTTTTAAAACAGTTCTGGTTTTTTAGTTTTTAAAAACTAAAGAACAGGAATAGCCAAAAGTAGTTTTGCTTTGCAGTTTTCTATTTTTGTTTTGAAAACTGAAAATACAATAAGAATATGTTTTTTTTTTGCTTTTCACTAATGAAGTTTTATTAAATATGAACAATTTTTTTCATTTTTGCATATTCAAAACAATTTTCAAATAAAACTTACCAAACAAGTTTTTTTTTCTTCCCGAAAACAGTTTTTAAAAGCTATTCTTGAAAACTCTTTTGAAAAACTAAAAAACAAAACAAAATCAATCAAACCCTTAATTTTTTCACTACAATAAAAGAAACAGATTACAGAAAAAGTACTACCAATAAGACACAACAATATGTGTCCCCGACAAGGGTACCAGTTCAAAAAAACTAGGGTCGCATTAAGCTTTTCAAAACCAGAAAGTCCCCCTAAAGAACTGCAATGTAGGGATGACCAAGAGCGATTCTCAAGGGACACAAATTACCAATTTATCCATTGCTTAACACTTTTTCAAAACAATTTAATATTTAGGAGTTTTGAATTACAACAAAGAAATGTCAAGAAGTTGAAATTTACAAAAAAAGAATTCAACAACAAACTACAAGAAAAAGAAAAAGAAGGTAGGAAACAAAGAATTTGCAAGAAAAGAAATGCAATGCAAAGAGGCTCAAAACAGAATTAGTAGTGTGAAAGATTGATTAGGATAGAATCAACAATACATTCTAAATAATGGAAATATATAACAAGAACAAATTAAAGAACTATACTACAAACAATTAATTTACTCACTACAATTAAAGAAAAAGTACTACCAATAAGACACAACAATGTGTATCCCTGGCAAGGGCGCTAGTTTAACAAAACTCAACTCGCATCAAGCTTCTCAAAACAACAAGGTCCCCCTAAAGAACTACAATGCAGGGATGACCAAGACCAATTCTTAAGGGACACAAATTACAAATTTATCCATTGCTTGATACTTTTCAAAAAAAATTAATATTAGGGGGTTTTGAATTCCAAGAAAGAAATCTCAAGAAATTGAAATTTACAAAAAAGGAATTCAACAACAAACTGCAAGAAAAAGAATGCAGGGAGCAAAGAATTCGCAGAAAAAGAAATGGAAGACAAAGATGCTCAAAACAAAATTAGTAGTGTTAAGGATTGATTAAGATAGCATCATCAATACACTTTAAAGAATGGAAGGATATGAAAAGAACAAATTAAAGAACTACACGACAAACCATTAATTTACTCACTACAATTAAACAAACAAATTAATAGAAAAAGTACTACTAATAAGACACAATAATGTGCATCTTTGGCAACGACGCCAGTTTAACAAAGCTAAAGTGGCATCAAGCTTTCCAAAACAACAAGGTCCCCCTAAAGAACTGCAATGTAGGGATGACCAAGATCAATTCTAAAGAAACACAAATTACAAATTTATGCATTGCTTGATACTTTTTCAAAACAATTTAATATTAGGGGATTTTGAATTACAAGAAATAAATGTCAAGAAATTAAAATTTACAAAAAAAGAATTCAACAACAAACTGCAAGAAAAAGAAAAAGAATGCAGGAAACAAAGAATTCGCAAGAAAAGAAATGCAATGCAAAGATGCTCCAAACAGAATTAGTAGTGTTAAGGATTGATTAAGATAGAATCATCAATACACTCTAAAGAATGAAAATATATGAAAAGAAAAAATTAAAGAACTACACTACAAACAATTAATTTACTCACTACAATTAAAGAAACAGATTAAAGAAAAAGTACTACCTATAAGACATAAGAACGTGTGTCGTCGGCAAGGGTGCCAGTTTAACAAAGCTCAAGTTGCATCAAGCTTTTCGAAACAACAAAGTCCGTCTAAAGAACTGTAATGTAGGGATGACCAACATCCATTCTCAAGGGACATAAATTACAAATTTATCCAATGCTTAATAATCAGCAATACACTCTAAAGAATGGAAAGATTAAAAGAATAAATTAAAGAACTACAGGACAAAAAATTAACATAATCACTACAATTAAAGAAACAAGGTAAACCAAAAGTACTAGCAATAAGACATAACAATGTGTGTACTAGGCAACAACGCCAGTTTGACAAAGTTCAAGTCGCATCAAGCTTTTCAAAACATCAAAGTCCCCTTAAAGAACTGCAATATAAGGATACCAAGATCGATTCTCAAGGGACACATATTACAAATTTATCCATTGCTTCATACTTTTTCAAAACAATTTTATATTGGGGGGTTTTTGAATTGCAAGAAAGGAAGTTCAAGAAATTGAAATTTGCAAAAAAGGAATTCAACAAGGAGTTGCAGAAAAAGAAAAAAAATGTCAGAAACATAGAAATTGCGGGAAAAGAAATATAGTGCAAAGATGCTCAAAACAGCATTAGTAGTGTTAAGGATTGATTCACATAGAATCAACAATACACTCTAAAGAATAAAAAATGAAAAGAACAAATTAAAGAACTATAGTACAAAAAATTAACATAATCACTACAATTAAAGAAACAAATTAAAGGAAAAGTACTAGCAATAAGACACAACAATGTGTGTCCTTGGTAACGATGCCAATTTGACAAAGTTCAAGTCCTGTCAAGCGTTTCAAACAAACAAAGTCCCCCTAAACAACTGCAATATATGGATCACCAAGATTGATTCTCAAGAGACAAACATATTTTTTAAACAAATTTTAACATTGGAGTTTTTGAATTGGAAGAAAGAAATGTAAAGAAATTGAAACTTACAGAAAAAGAATTAACAAGAAACTGCAAAAAAAGAAAAATATGTAGGAAACAAACAATTCATAGGAAAAGAAAACAAAATTCGGAGAAAAAAATGCAATGCAAAGATGCTCAAAACAAAATTAGTAGTGTTAACGATTGATTTACACAAAATCAGCAATACTCTCTAAAGAATGGAAAAATGAAAAGATAGATTAAACAACTAAAATACAAACAATTAACATTATTGCTACAATTAAAGAAAAATATTAAAGAAAAAGTACTACCAATAAGACACAACAATGTGCGTTCCTGGCAACGACCCCAGTTTGACAAAGCTCAAGTCGCATTAAGCTTTTCAAAACAACAAGGTCCCCCTAAAGAACTGCAATATAGGGATCACCAAGATCGATTCTCAAGGAACACATTACAAATTCACCATTGCTTCATACTTTTTAAAAACAATTTAATATTACGGGTTTTGAATTGCAAGAAAGAAATGTCAAGAAATTGAAAGTTACAGAAAAAGAATTCATCAAGAAACTATAGAAAAAGGAAAAAAAAATGCAGGAAACAAAGAATTCTTAAGAAAAGAAAACAAAATTCAGCTGAAAAGAAATGCAATACAAAGATGCTCAACACAGAATTAGTAATGTTAAGGATTGATTAAAGCAGAATCACCAAGACACTCTAAAGAATGGAAAGATGAATAGAATAGATTAAAGAACTACACTAAAAACAATTAACATACGCACTACAATTAAAGAAACAGATTAAAGACAAAGTACTAGCAATAAGACATAACAATGTGTGTCCTCGGCAACGGCGTGAGTTTGATAAAGCTCCAGTCGCATCAAACTTTTCAAAACAACAAAGTCTCATAAAGAACTGCAATATAGGGATGACCAAGATCGATTCACAAGGGACACACATTACAAACTTATCTATTACTTCATACTTTTTCAAAATCATTTAATATTGGGGGGTCTTGAATTGCAAGAAAGAAATGTAAAGAAATTCAAAGTATCAGAAAAAGAATCCAACAAGAAACTACAAGAAAAAAGAAAAAAGATGTAGGAAACAATGAATACGTAGGAAAAGAAAACAAAATTTATGGGAAAAGAAATCCAATGTAAAGATGCTCAAAACAAAATTAGTATTGTTAGGATTGATTAACACAGAATCAGCAATGCACTATAAAGAATGGAAAGATGAAAAGAACAAATTAAAGAACTACACTACAACAATTAACATACTCCCTACAATTAAAGAAAAACTACAGCCAATAAGACACAACAATGTGTGTCCCCCAGCAATGGCGCCAGTTTAACAAAGCTCAAGTCACATCAAGCTTTTCAAAACAACAAAGCCCCCGAAAGAACTACAATGTAGGGATGACCAATATCGATTCTCAAGGGACACACATTTCAAATTTATCCATTGCTTCATACTTTTTCAAAATAGTTTAATATTGGGGGGTCTTGAATTGCAAGAAAGAAATGTAAAGAAATTGAAATTAATAGAAAAAGAATTCAACAAGAAACTGCATGAAAAAGAAAAAAAATGCAAGAGACAATGAATTCACAGGAAAAGAAAACAAAATTCACAAGAAAAGAAATGCAATATAAAGATGCTCAAAACAAAATTTAGTAGTATTAAAGATTGATTAACACAGAATCAACAATACACTCTAAAGAATGGAAAAATGAACACAACAAATTAAAGAACTACACTACAAACAATAAACATACTCATTACAATAAAATAAACATATTGAAGAAAAAATGCTAGCAATAAGACACAACAATGTGTGTTCTCGACAATGGCACCAGTTTGACAAAGCTCAAGTTGCATCAAGCTTTTTAAAACAACAAAGTCCCCCTAAAGAATTGCAATGTAGGGATGACCAAGATCAATTCTCAAGGGACACACATTACAAATTTATGCAACGGGGTGTCACGGTGTAGCAAACTCTTGTGGTGTGCAAGAGGAAGCTTCCTATTATGCGATTTAAATCTTTTTAGGATTAAAATCTATATGTGTGGTGTGCATGTACTGAGATTTTAGTTGAAAGTAGATTAGTGGAAAACTAAGTCTGTAAACTGGATGTAGGTCAGTTAGACTGAACCAGTATATATCACTGTGCAAATTCCCTCTTCCTTATACTTTTTAAATTCAGTCTTTATTGGATTTTTGGAGCACTAACATCTGGGTTTTTGCAGCTAAGTTTCATTCACTACGATTTCATGCTGCTGATCTAAATCTTGACATATAATAGCTTGACTTTAAATTTGGGTCTTTAACCCATATTTTGGGTGATTTGATTTTTACTCTTTCTACTCCTTTCTTTTGATCCTGAATTACTTTAAATATAATTATTTTCAAGTTTCTCAGCTAATTTATTTGAAATCATTATTGAAGGACTTGAATTGATTGGTGCTTTGCTTAAAGGGTTGAATTCTTGAAAACCCATTTTTGTAAAAGAATGTAGATTTTGAAAATTTCAAAAAGGGGTTGTTTTTTTAAAATACTCTGATCTTATTGAATAGAAAACTTTGAAAAATAATTTGGTGAATCTATTCAACCCCCCTTCTATATTCCCCCCTGGGACCAATATTAGTATATCAGACTTCCCGAATGAAGATTGCCCAAACAAGTTTGGCTACCTCCTTTTGAGCTGCCTTTATTCTCTTAGCTTTTTAGCTACAAGCCTAGCTTTTCTACATACTCCTAACTTGTGGCATAAAAAATTAGGATCAATACCTTGTAAGTCCGCTACTATCCATGTAAATAAATCGGCATTTTTGGACACCATGACAATTATTTCTTGTTTCAAGGTTCCTCAGACTGCGGAGCCTATGTAGGTAACTTAAACAAGTTTTCTACCCAACTGAAAGGCTTCTACCTTTTCTGTTGGCTCCCCCTTTTCTAACCCATCATTTTCGGGATCCAAATCTAAGTTCATATCTTTTGTTGGTGTTATCATATAGATGTTTGACTCAAAATGTCTTCCATAAGTCTGGGATTTTAGACTTGCCAAATAACATTTTTTTGCTGCCCGCTGATCTGCATGAATGGTGAGAATCTTTCCTTCAATAGGAGGGAATTTCATAGCCAGATGAGGTGTAGATACTATCGCTCCGAGTTTGTTCAAAGAGGGACATCTGAGAAGGATATTGTAAGAGGTGGTGGCTTGCACCACTATATACCAAATTTTGATACTATTGGATTCTCTTCCTGTGCCAAACCTGGTGTATAGATCGATGCATCCTTGGGTTGACCCTCTCTCCCCTGAGAAACCAATTAATGGTTCATCATAGGGTATCAGTTGATCCTCGGATAGGCCTAACTCTCGAAAGGTCTTCCAATACAAGACATCAATCGAATTTCCCTGGTCCACCAATGTTTTCTAGACAATGCAGTTAGCAATCTCTACACTGATGACCATGGGGTCATCCTGCTCGGGTCAATGGCCTGAAAGTCATCGCGGGGAAAGTAATAGCAAGAATTTTTGGCCTAACATGGGGAGCTACTGAATTGATAAACCAAATAATCCTTGTGTGTCGTTTTCTAGAAGAGGAGGTAGATCCTCTTCCTACAATCTTCCAACTATGGTGTTAATGACCTTCTTATTCTCGTTGCAGTTTTCTTCCCTCATTTCTCGAAACCTACTTTAGTTTCTTCTTCTATGCATGTCTCCTCTCAGGCGTTCATGGTCTCTCTGTCTTAGACGATAGTCTCTTTGGTAATATTTCTGTCTTGCTGGTTGATGACGGTGCTTTGCTTTGTAAACATAGTCTTTCAAGTGTCCTTGTTTAATCAAGTCCTTGATTTTGTCTTTGAGAGTTGTACATTCTTTAGTCGAATGTCCTTTGCTTCTATGGTATCAGCAATGTTTGCTAGGGTCAACTCCGGGAGGCATATTGGCTTTCTTCAGCATAACTAGGAGTTCTACTCCTAGAGCATGTTCCAATATCCTTTTTTTGGTGGTGTTAAGTAGAGTATATTGAGTGTATCGGGTCCCTTAGGGAGATGATAACTGCCTAAATTATTTGCAAGTAATTATTATTAGGATTCTGAGTATCAATCTAGTCCTGTGAGATCGACCCGATACATATCAGATACTACAATATAACTGGTGCACTTGTCGGAAGTAGACTAGAAAATTTGTGCTCTATCAGGGGACGATTTGTATACTAATCTTTCTTTTTACCATGACTGTCTTTTTCTTTATCTTTCTGAAAGCTATCGGGCACTTCGGTCTGGGCTTTTTTTCTGAAAAGCATTTAGATCCTCAATCTTTATGAACGGTGTTGCCCTTCTTCGGAGTTCATCCATATTGAATAATGGTATATGGATTTAAGCTATTGGCGAAATCTCCAAGCTGTAGATTGGTCATGAATGTATGCAAAGCTACATATGGCCAGGGATTCTTAATCGTCAAGGCTGCTCGACTGAAGCGATCTATGTATGTTTTTAAGGGCTCACCTTTCTCTTACTTGGTAGTGGTGAGAGCAATCAAGTTGAATTGATGTGCCTTGGATGTCGCGAATTAGGTCCCGAACCTTATAGTCAGAGTTTGAAAGCTATCGACTAAGTTGGGCAAAAACTGGATGAACCAATTTAAGGCTTGTTCCTTAAGACACATTGGAAAGATCTTACATAGGCTCATCTGGTCTTTGGTGTACATTCCAACTTGCATCGTGAAGGCAGCTAAATGGCTATCAGGATATGTGGTCCCATCATATTTTTCCAAGGCCACGTGCTTCCAACTCTCCGGTAACGATATATTCATGATTTTTTGTGTGTAAAGATGATAAGGCCTTACTTCCAAAGGCCTTGCTATGGGCAACGAAGTAGGCAATGACATAGTTTAGACAGGTGGAGGCATGGTTTAGATGAGCGGAGGCATGGTTTGGACAGGCGAAGGTATGGTTTGGACAGGTGGAAGGACTTTTTTGGTGTCTTATTCGTGGAATGGTCTGGCTAACAGACTATGCATGGCTGACTGTCTAATGGCCCTACATACTACCCTAGGAAAGGTCCACTACAGGATGGGGCCACAGATTCACCTTTGTGCGACTCTCCTGGTCACTTCCTTTTGTTGAACTCCTCTTCCTGCCAACTATGATTTTGAAATTCGGCATTCTCATGCCTTAGCTCCGATATCTCCTCTCTCAACAGTTTGAGAATCTCCATAATGCTATTGGAGTCCAAGACCTTGGGTTGCCGAGGTTGGTTTGTGCTCTCGCTTCTTCATTATTGTTTGCTTGGTTTTGTGGTGCAGCTCCATAACTTCTCGTTATCGCCATAATTGCTCAAAGTTCAAGTGATATGGGACAAGTTTTACTCCGAGCCCTACGGTGGATGCCAAAAATGTTCCTGCCTAAAATAGTCGAACAATGTTCCTTGTTAATGTTGCCGAAAATACTCTTTGTCCTGATTCCGGTTGGGGTAGTACCTGCAAAAAGAACTCTAACACTCAAGGATTTATGTTGTATAGAAAAACACTGTTTATAAAAATGAGTGGGATTTAATAAGTACTTTTGCCTTTGTGTCGCTTTCTATTTATAGTAAACAATTAGGTCTTTACATGTTGATATTACCCATTTATAGAAAAATATTACCTTTATCTTTATTGAACATCATGATAATCTAGGGGAGTTTTTTAATTATTATTTAACTTTTAATTAATATTTTTTTATGATACAGTATATTTCAGATTTCGATCTTTCTAAACTCCGAAATGTCTCGTTCGGGTTTGCCTGTTACTTACAGGGATATCTTTATCTTTCTAATAGTCGAAATCCTCTACTCTTACCATATGTATGAAAATATGATAGTTTATTAGTCATTACACAATGTCACTTTTGGTAATTTTTTCATTCGAGAAGGGATGTCAAATAAAAGAAAAAAAAGGGAACGAATGTGCGTTTCTTTGTTTGTTCTGGCCGCTGCTGCCGTTCCAATTCGTTTATTTGTTCTAACTTTAAATTATGGTTTTGTCCCTGTCTCTACTGAACAATACAAAAGACATACTCTTGGATGTGACTCACCAGCCAATAATTTTGTTTTTGGATATTAAATTAGGTGTGTAAAAATCAAAGTTATATCAAGTACAGTATATCAGTAAGCACTCACACAACCACACAATCATTCAGAAATTTTAAATAGTAAGAAAATATTTATATACATAGTTTTTTTACATTAAAAATTTAATATAAAAAATTTAAAAATATAAATATAAATTACAATTATTTTTTACAAGTTTAGCGTTTATTATAAAAATAAGTAGTCATAAAGTGGGGAAAATTATATAATATATTATTATAAAATAAAAAAAAAATTAATGGACAGTTGTCCCACACTTTTCTGAATGCATGTATCCCTACAACCAAACATGACCAGTGTGTGTCATGAATGCATATATCCCCAACCTAACTCATGATTCATGATTGTCAAGCCGATCCTCACATTTAAGGATTCAAAAGCAAAATGTAGCATAAGATATCTGATATATAAATATTTAAAAAACATTTGGCTATAAAAAAATATTTAAAAATTTTAATACGTTTTATTTTATAAAAATCCTATTATTTTTTATTATATTATATAGATAATATGAACAAGTATTTTATGTGGTAAGAAAATTAAAATATAAATTTGGAAGGCTAATCTAACTAAATATTTATTATTATTATTATTATTATTATTATTATTATTAATTTATTTAAATGACGTAATATACTTGACACATAATTTTCAATAAATAAATTAATTTAAATAAAACTTCCAAAACCCAAGGTACTATAGAAGAAAATAGTAAAGATTTTATTCATGTTTTGGTAGAGATTAATTGATGATATATCAAATTAACAGATAACAAATTAGTTAAATTTGAAAACATAAAGAGATTAATATAATATTTTTTAAAAAATAATTTACTAAAGTTGGTAACATTTTTGGGTCTTCTTCATTGAGGCTCGATACATTTGCACTTACTTTGAGAGAGTGAAATACCAAACTAATCCCTAAAAGATTGGGATACTTGCATCTGGGTCCCTGAAAGATTTTTGGAGAAATCTAAATCCTTGAATGTTTTTAGCGCATGCATCCAAATCCTTCCGTTCATGACGTCATTAAGAGTTAGCTCAATCAGCCTTTAAATGTCACATTGGCAAGTCCCTTCTGTCACAAGTGGCCTTCCATGTCACTCATATGAATACATGGCAAATTTCATTTAAACATATGGCAGAACTTAGCTTGTTGGAATTTAAAATTTTTGAAAAATGTTTAATTATTGATTGGACGTTGATGTGGATGTAGCAATTTAACATTTCGTCTCTCCCATTTTAGCTCACGAAAGAGAAATTACTAAGACTGAGTTGTAGATGAGGGTTTGTATCATGAAGACAAAGGTAGCGAAAGAAGGTTTAGGGAAGACACTTTTGGATTTCGTTTTCGTTGCTATGTATGTGTCACGAAGGTGCGTGATAGGATTATCATTAGGTTTTCGTTTTTATTACTCTATTTTTATTATCTCTGAGATGAAGACCCTATTTTACAGTGGGTGAATTATTTTCTTGTGTGAGTCGTTTTCTTGGGTGTATGTTTGTTTTTTGGGAGAAGTTAAGGTTTCTCTAAAATTGTTTTGAAGTGGTAGGGTTTCTGATTATGTGTTTTTGTAATATAGGATGCTTTTTGAACATAAATTTGTTCTCCACCATGGAGTGTGTTTCATCGGGAACGAAGTGGGTTTGCTTGAATATGAAGGAGGGGAGATATATGTGTAGGAAGGTATTAATGAAGATTATGTCAATACATGATCGTTGAGAGACCTTCGTAAAGAATGCAAGCCCTACCATGAAGTGGGGGAAATGTTTTTTGTACAAAAAAGGATGAGGATGGAAGATGGGTTACACTCCATTATAAACAACGATGACATTGTGCTCTTAGTTAACAATTGTGTTGCTAACCCTAGAAGAGAGCTGGATATCTACTTTCATCATTTACCTAACCCACCCGAGTTTAATGAAGGACCTATTGATCGAGGTCGTACCCGGTCAAATAAAGACAGTAAATGTAGTACTAGGAAGCTCGCCTAGGTCTTTTCCCAAGGACCACTCATCCCAGTCATAGGTTCACACAATTAAAACAGTGAAGGTTTTTTTTTTTTTGCAGATTTTAAAATCAATATGTAATGCAGCAGAACACGAAATTAATAAAACAGTGATTAAATATATTGATTCCCTGATTCAAATGCAGTTTCACTTATCCTAGGTTAGAAAGTTAACGGTTTGTTTTACTTAACCCTTATTCCAACCCGAAGTTAATCAACTAAGCGGAGATTAATCTGGATTATCCTTATACAATTAAGCATTGCATACATCACCTAATCTCAATACAGAATTAAGCAAACTATGAATCGGGTTCAGTTTATTAAGCATAAATAGAATAAGCAAATAGAGATTAGAGATGGAGAGTTAAGAGGAACAGTCGAAATAAATGCATAAAACCTCAAAGATTCCACTGCATTCTCCTCAGGAAATCAATACACAGATTTAGCTATCCATGAAAAAAATAAAACAGAGAAAAACGAAATAGAGAATAAAACTGGAAACAACAAAATGAAATAGAGAATGTAATGTATATAAACTTGGGTAAAAATGAAACAGAGAAATGTTCTACAAACTTCAAAAACAGAGAGAAAACTGAAATCGAAGGAAAGAGCTCCAAAACTATATCCAAAACGTAAAAAATTAATCCCCCCTCAAACCAAAAAAATTGCCCTCTATTTCTCTATGTGGTCACATCAACAAAACATAACCAAAACCCTAAACTCTAGGTTGGGCCAAATATGAGCCAGGGGTACAAAAAGAAAAACCAAATATTAAAGCTAGTCCTAATAAAATAACCTGACGTGGCATCCTTTCTTCAAGCTAAAAAAATAATGTCCACCCCCAAAAATGCTTCACAACTAACCTGAAAATAATTAATGACAAAAATTAGACCAAATGAATTTAAATTAATTAAAATCCGAATTACTGGCCGAGTGAAGCCCAATTAATAAAAATGCAGTATCAATAAGAAATTAAGCATAAATCAAATACTAAGGTAGATACATAAAGGTAAGAAAATGAAGGAAAATAATGGCTCATCATCTATTGATGCACAAGAAGTAAATCCATAAGATGAAGAAAAGGGCAGTAGTAAATGAAGTCAGAGCTGAAAAAGGGGTTGAAATGAGGGTAGAAAATTTGAAGTTATAGATGAAGAGGTTGAAGATAACGAAGCTCATGACAATGATCATGAAGAGGCTAAATTTCAGGAGGATGCAAATCAATAGGCTGAAGTTCAAGATGATGAAAACAACGAGGCTCAACATGATAACATTGAAACTAAGGAGATTGAAGATGGTAATGCTAATGTCAATGATATTAAAAGGGAAAAAGTCTACGTATAAGGGTAAGGCTATTATAAGTGACACTTGTGGGTGATGCAAATAATTATTCAAATAGCCCTGTAGATTATGAGTTTGAAGAACTTAGATCACTTGTAAGTTCAAATGATAAGGATTGTAAGACAAGGGGACAATATACTGAACGATCAACGTTTGGCGCCATTGAGTTGGAAGTTAGAATGGTATTTCCCAACTTTTCAAGTTTTAAGAAGCCTTTGGTTGACTACACAATCCAGGTTGGCAAAGAATTAAAATGGGTTAAAAATTATTTACAGAGAGTGAGAGCCAACGTAAAACCCCGCAACTGTACTTAAGTAATCTACTGCTCCAAAAATGCAAAAGGTTTAGCTTTCTAGGTGAAAATTTTTAACAAAGAGCATACATGTGCCAGGCAATGTAAAATTGAGAAAGCATCTAGAAAGTGGGTAGTTGAAAAGATAGAGGATTATCTGAATGTTCATCCCAACATGACGAGGGCAGAAGCATTTTATAACTTAAAAAACGCATATGGTATACATGTGGAGGAGAGCATAATATTTAGGGCTAAGAAGGAGACTAAGCAAAAGCTAGAGGGTAATTTTAAGGAACAATATGCACATGTGCATGATTATGCCCATGAAATATTGAGGAGTAACTCTGGGTCTACATGCAAAATTGACTACATCCGAATACCACAATCAATATCCCAATCTAGAAAGATCTATGTATGTTTAGATGCCTGCAAGCAAGCATTTAAGACAAGGTGCATGCCTTTTATAGGGTTGAATGGATGTCTTCGAAAAGGTTATTTTGGTGGCAAATAATGTCGATTGTGGGCCAAGACGCCAACAACCACATATTTATCCTTGCATATTTTATTGTTCACGTGGAAGATACTGACACTTGGAAATGATTTTTGACTCTGCTTCAACAAGACCTGGGGAACCACAATAACAATAAGCTAACATTAATTAGTGACATACAAAAAGTAATATGCCTTCATAGAGTTAGTTGTTTATATAGTTTAAGTTGAGGGACTATTTTGCAAAAAAGATGTTATTTAACAAAAAATGCATGCTCTGCTTTGAATGTTGGTACAATTGCATGCTTAGTTTGGCTCTGACCATAAAACCTATAATTGTATTGTGTGGTCTGATTTGGTAGAGAAATTTATGTTCTAATTTTGGTTAGAATTTCATTATCTGAATTTAGTCAGGGTATTACAAGGTCTAAACAATGGAAAGTTGAGGGACTATTTTGCAAAAAATGTTATTTAACTAAAATGCATGCTTTGTTATGAAAGTTGAGGGAATATTGTGTAGCATGTTGTTTTGTCATTATGGGGTTTGAATTTGGTTTGAATTTAAATTTTGTTTTTATTGTGTAAATTGGAACTTTGTAGGATATTGTTTAGGCATTGTAGGGTTTGAATATGGTCTGAAATTAATTCTCTGTTTTTGCAATGTAAATCTAAATTGTGTAGGATATTGTTTAGTGATAACTGTCTAAATTACCTATTTTCATATAGGTAAAATAGAGCATGTATCCTAATTCTTTCTCAATTAAAACATTGTTTTCCTCCTTTTTCTCTTAAATTTGGAATCATTAGGAATTTAGTTTTAAGTTGAGATTTATGCATATTTTATGTTTATTTCCTTGTTTTAGTTGTTCTGAGATAGGTTGTGAGAAAGACCGAAGAAATGGCAGAGAATTGGAGCTAATTGGTGTTGTGACAGCATGTGGGCGTCCAACACTCACTTTATGGGTGCCCAACACTCAAATTAGATTTTGTGAAAATGCGAAATTCATTGCCCAGCACCTATTCTGTGGTCGCTTGGCACTCAAAAACATATTGGAAGCTATAAAAAAGGCGTTTTTGTTCTAGAGAAGATGGTTACACACCTTGCTAACCGAGGGCACACTCCAGACCCGTCTTCATCCATTCTCCACACTCATCCATCCCGATGGTTAGTTAGATTTTGTTATTTAGTTGGGATTTGATGTAACTGAACCTAAACTCTTGTGTATTTTTGTGCTTTTAACCTAAGGTTACTTTTCAATGTTAGTGTTCTTCTTTACCTCATGCTTTATTTTCACATATTTTATGGGTTTTGCTTGTTGAATAAGCTAGAGAGAGGATTTTGACTTGTAAAATAAGAAGAGTTCCTAATGGGTTTTATTGCTCGAGAGAAAGTAAGACCCACTGGCCATCTTGAGATCTTTTTCTTAATACGAGTTGTTCAACTTTAGATTATGCGTGAGAGCGATAGTCTAATACTCAAATAGATTATTTCTTTGCTTGTAAGAGATATAGGTTAAGGATATTTTTATAGGTGATGGGAATATGGCTAGTGAACGAGGTTTTTGAGTTCATTTATGCACTTGAGAGATGGTTTAGTGAAATCAAACTCAACTGAATCTCATACGTGCATCCACCGCTTTTATTTATTTTCACTTTATTTACTTTATATTTAGTAGTGTTAGTAAATTTCTATCTTTCATTCGTACAAGTAGAAAGTCTTGACATATTTGAGGTTTCAACCAAGTCCTTGTGGGATCGATCCGATATTTATTGGTCACTACATATGACTAATGCACTTGCCGGTAGTAGTGTAGAAACTTTGCACTCATCATTTAGCCATTGCAAGGTCTGATTTTGGTTTCAAATTAATTATCTGGTTTGACAGTGTAAATCAAAATTGTGTAGGATATTGTTTAGCCATTGCAGGATCTGAATTTGGTATGAAATTAATTCTTTGTTTTGCAAGTGTAAAGATTTTAGTTTGAAATTAATTCTCTATTTTGGCATTATAAATCTGAATTGTGCAGGATATTGTTTAGCCATTACGGGGTCTAAAGTTGGTATGAAATTAATTCTCTGTTTTGGCAGTGTGAATCTGAATTGTGTATATAGGATATTGTTTAGCCATTGCAGGGTTTGAATTTTGTCTAAAATTAATTCTCTGTTTTGGCAATGTAAACCTGAATTGTGTAGGATATTGTTTAACCATTGCAAGGTCTGAATTTGGTATGAATTTAATTCTCTGTTTTGGCAGTCTAAATTTGAATTCTTTAGGATATTGTTTAGGCATTGCAAGGTCTGATTTTCCATGGTTAGTATTTATATGGATGTCTATATTATTATTTCTACTAGGGGTTGATTAATGTTGTGAAAGAAGTAATGTATGAAGCACCACACTGGTTCTGCCTGATGCACCTTTGGAAAAATTTTTCTAAGCAATGGAAAGACTTAGAGTATAGATCCTTGTTGTGGAAGAGTGCAAGATCCACAACAATTTCGGAGTTTGAACTTCAAATGAACAAGGTCAAGGCAAAAAATCAAGCTACATATGATTACCTAAAGAGTAAAGGCTTTCATAGTTGGTCAAGAGCATACTTTGATGACGAATGCAAGATGAATGCTATTGTGAACAACAATTGTAAGGTATTCAATGCCAAAATTCTAAAATATAAGGGGAAACCAATCTTGACTTGTTTGGAAGAGGTTAGATGTTATGTGATGAAGACAATGAGCAACAACAAGTTAAAATCGGCTAACAAAATTGGCATATTAGTCCTTGTGCAACAACAAAGACTTGAAAAGGAAAAAATGAAAAGTAACTTTTAGACACTAATCTAGACAAGGGATACAAAAGGAAACAGGTATGAAGTGCAAAACATGCAAGAGAAAGTTGATGTCAACCTTAATACTAGCACATGTACATGCAAGTTTTAGCAGTTGACAGGTAAAAACCATTTTGTTTAATCATTTACACTCCATACTTGATGATATGAACTTTAAAATTGGATTTTTATATTGTAGGATTATCATGCCAACATGCATGCGCAAAAATTGCTTACAACAATGTGCAAGATAAAGATTTATGTGATGCATGGTTGACAATGGGAGCTTATAATTCAACATATGCATATTTTGTGAAACCAATTCAGAGTTCTCAATATTGGGCGAGAACTGATTATGAAAGGCCAACTACATCATCAATCAAGTCCAAGAGAGAGGGGAGAAAATTTCAGAAGAGAAAAGATCATGAAGAAGTTCAAATGGTTAACAAAAGAACAAAAAGAAACTACGCAGCTATCAATTGCCATAGGTGTGACATTGCAAGGCATAACATACGCAACTATAAAAATGATAGTTGTATACTTGATCCAAACATGAGGAAAAAAAGGAAAGTTGTAACACAGGCATCTACAAAAAGAGTGGATGAAGCCACCACATTAGTCGATATAACAGCTACATCGTTAATTAATTTAAGCCAAAGTGCACCACCTGCAGAATAGTTAACCAGCCTCTACTGTTGTTCATTACTACACCAAAGACTAGTCTTCGGTGATGCTGCTATAATTAGTCCAATTTGAAATTGTATCTTAGTGTAGTTTTTTTTAAGATGTAATCTATTTAGGTTTGATGACCTTTGTTGTAACAATACCTTTTGGTATGTTTCTCTTTTTGCATGAATTAGCTTATTACAACAATTAGGATGTCAAATGACTATGTAACAACTTTTGGTGAATTATGTGTTATGTTTGGTTATTTATTCATTGTCAATACAAGGTTTTAACTTGATGACAATTTATTGTTACTTGATGAAAAATTAGCTAACAAATTGTTGTAACTTATTGTTAGTTGGCTGACAAATTAGTCTATGTTAATTATCTCGGAAGTTAGTTAGTGTTAATTGGATGAGAAATTGTTGTTACTTGTTGCTACTTACCTGACAGATTAGTCACTATTAATTGGCTATCAGAATTCAAGTTTTACTTGCTAACAAAATTGGCAAACATAATTGGCTAATAGAATTGAATAACAGAATCAATGTTAATTGGCTAACACAATTACAATGTTACTTGCTGAGAAAATATAAAATAAATGGGGCAAAACAATGCTTCCAATAAATGAGGTAAAACAAAGTCATAAATTCATTACATTCTTTAAAAGTTGCAACAATGGATACAATGAAAGATGGGATATGCCATGAAACTACAAATTATTCCTACAAATAAATAATTACAATTTCAAACATAATACATGTGATTAACTTTAACATCTTAAATTCTGCCAATAATCTATTCATCCTGAACAAAATGTCTTGCTTCCTCACTTTGTCATCTTCAATTTCTACAACATCCTTACCAGCTTCCACATTGGTAATACTTGTCCAAACGAAAAGTGGCAATTGTTGGGGTAACTCTGAAATGAAAAAAACACAAGGTTAATGAAATAAAAGAAAACATGTCTTAAATCAATAAATAAGATGAAAATGCATATGATACCTGAAGCATAAAATATGACCGCTTAAGGGCAAGTGTACCCTACGTAGTAGTAGCAGTAGGCCTATCGTACCTAAAGGGACATATCCAATTCTCAAAAAATTCAATTAAGAAGATAAGAGAGTAAACACAAGAGTGCAAATATAAGAAAATAAAGATAAGAAAGTAATGTAAGTCGATGGTTCAGACTCAATAGTAGATTTTAAATAGGAGGAAAGTAATAAGTTTGAAATTCAATGGATTAAGACCTAAGGTTGTGATTTCACTACAATGTTGTTACCCTCTTTTTACTAAGAAATCTCATTCTTTTTTATTCGTTGATCACCAATACCACGATTGATGTTGTGATGCGTTTGGTCATTCAAACCACAACATAACTCTAACTTGTTATTCAGTTTGGCCTATGCAAGACTCCAATTATTATCAATTTCCTTATTAGTCAATTGGTAGTTTACCCAATAAATTTGGTCAATTGTATTGGAACAAACTCAATCGAATTACAGTTCAATCATTCAAATATCAATGGTCATGAATATTCAAACAATCAAGCCATTAACAAATAAAATAGTAAGACGATTCAATCACTGAATGACATTGAATAATAATGCAAAGTAGAAGGGAGAATCACAAAGAGTTTACATCACAATCCTAGAAAAAGGGAATTAGCCACGAAAAATCAAACATCCCATAAATTACACAATGCATTAATGATAAAAGAAAGAATTACTAATACAGAGCATTGTGAAGTAACTCAATTCGAAGCTTCCTTCCCATTCCTCTCTAGTCAAAAATCTAATTCTTTGTCCAAAACAAAGTGAGTCCCTTTTGTTTCTCATCTAATATTTATAGGAAGGTTTTGGCCTTTTTAGCACAGGTGTGATAAAAGGGGTACAACTATGTTGACTTGGATCTTTACTAATTGTTCGAAAAAGGCACGATTTCCCCCCTTTTTTCTATTTCTTAAGTACCTATCTAAAGTGAGAATAAATACTAAAAAGTGAGTCTTGTCAACAAATATGCAATTTTTCCCTTTCAACAAGTATTAAACCTGATAAAAATATGGGTCAAAATTAGTTTATCAAACCTCCCCACACTTGGACATTACTTTCTCTCAAGTAATTATACATAAACTTACTCTCAGAGCTAAGTAAATGGATTCCTTCTCACATATACATATACATAAACTTACCCTTAGAGCTGAGTAAGTGGATTCCTCCTCACGTGTGTGTATATATATATATATATATATATATATATATATATATATATATATATATATACTTTTTACTCTTTAAGGCTTTTAGAAAATTTAAAATCATATATCTAAGGATTTTAGACTCTATTCATCTGATCTGACTTATTAAAGGAGGTGTATTGGATTAACATTTTAAAAGACTATTTTGTATAAAAAATGTCTAGTATATTTTAAAAGACTTTGTAACAAAATAATTACTTAAGAGATTTTACAAAGCTCCATAAATTTGATAGTTTAGATTTTAATGGATTTATAATATGAATTTATACGATTTTAAAAGACTATATGGATTTATAAGATTTTAATGAATTTGATATATTTTTAAAAACATTAAATTGAAGTAGTAATAAAAATATAATAAAAATAAATAGTTTAACACCTATGCACTGACAGTGTAAAAGAATTTTATACTAACATTTAATCACAACTCATCATTTATATGACTTTTGAAATATTAATTAGTAAAGTCAACAAATTTATCATATATAAAGAGTTCTAATCGACTGTTAGTATAAAATTTTTTATACTGGCAATACATAAGTGTTTTTCCTCATAAATAAATGATAAAATTTTAATTGAAAAAGTAAAATCAATAAAAAAATGTTATTATTTTGGGTCACATTTTGAAATTATTTCTAATTCATTTCAAAGTTTTAAAAGAGTACAACCAAACTTTGTTTGTAATTTATTATCGCAAAATTAGTTTAAGGTGTATGTTGAAGTGAAGGTGATAGAAGTATCAATGATGATGACAATGTTAATAAATGTTAATGGTAATTTGTTAACTAGGTCAATGATAATGATAATTGGGTGTGATAATCAATATAAGTAAAACAAGAAAAGAAAAATAAAGTCTAATAATATCTCAATGGGTGAAATTGTTTGATAGTAACTTTTTATTATAGTCATGTGAAATCTTTCAAAAAATATTTTATATAACAATTAATTCCTCAAAATTTATATACTTTTTAATACTAAGACTTTTTATAAATTCTAAAAAATATTAATTGAATATCATTGATTTCGTTGTCCTCCTTAATTAGGAAGTCATTTAGTTTGACAGAATGTTTTTGTTTTCATTTTTGGTTTCATTTTTTAAATCAAATTTATTTTAAAATTTTTAACATTTAGAAAATATGTTTAATTTTACTTAATATTGTATATTGTTGAACAATAAAATTGTTAAATTAATCAATTTTAGTAAAATTAAATATTATATAATATTTATATATAATTTAAAATATATTTATATATCAATCTATTATAATTACAATATGAGAAAAATTCAATGCACTGATATAGTACTATAAAAAAATTTATATAATAATCAATTACAACTATTTATGTAAGGTAAGTTTGTTGATAAAGTTTTTTACTCAACCATTAAACTCATGTAATAGTTATTCAATAACTAACAAATCTTTATTAATGATAAGTTTATTGACTTTAACAATTAAAACTTTAAAATTCATATAAACATAAGGTTGTAATTGTACAACAATGTAAAAATTTTAATTTTTACATTGGCTTTAAATGACCATTAATTAGACTCTTGCAATAGTTTTTACATAGTTTTCATTTTTTAAATCATTGATTTTTGGTTTTGTAATACCTTAAACGTTTTGATTAATCTTTTATAAATGTACGTATGAAAATAATTTAAAGAGAAATTAAATTTAATTCAAGAGAAAGTAATAAATTAATTACTTATGAGTGATAATTTGTAGTGTTTATATTTATGTTTTTTATTATGTTTAATGTGATTAGTTAGTTGTTTACGGATGTATTTGAACCTAGGTATTGAGATTTGAATAACGGAATTGTGGTCGGTGAGTTTAGTAAGATATGTGATGTGATTAACAGGTAATCTTTATGCTGAGGTTTTGGACCTGTGTATTATAAAAAGAAAAACTTTTGAAAAGGGAGTGCACTTAACAGAAACGGTATTACTAACGACACCCCTGAGTCTCTTTTATTTAAACAGGAATCCCCATTCTCTTCTCGATTCATTCTCTCTTTTCTTTTCCAAATCTTCCTTTCTTTGCATACCTATGAGCTGCACCCATGAAGAACTAAGAAAATGATGACTTTTCCTTTGTTTCTCTTCTGGTAGAGCTTTGATTCTTATATGTAAGTCACCTTTCTACTTATTTGGACTAGTTTTCTTATTTTTAGGGTTATGTGCATGACTATCATGGAAAAGTCAACCTTCAAAATTCTAATTTTCAAATTTCCTATTGGAGTTATGATAGGTGTTGAAAGTTTTCATTAATAACCGTGAAAGTGGGTTATGAAGCCAAAAAACTTGTTTCCTAAGTTCTCTTCCCCATTATCAATCTTAAATGAAAAATAGATTAGGGAAGCTAAACTTAAGTTATTTTATTTGGAAATTTTTTATTTAATTACGTGTTTGTGAAATTGGTTGTTACTACTATTGTTTTGGACTTGTATTGGGGTTTGGAATGAGCTTTCAATCTTATGCGAGAGATTTGAGGGATTGAAAATTATTTTCATATTGTTTGGATACATAACTGTTATGTAAACTCATAGACCAAATATATGTGGCAAATCCTACATGGTTGTAGATGACACGGAGAATGAGAATATGCATAATAAGTTTTCTCACAAATACATGGAAAATCCTATTAAGATGTAGGAGACGTGCTAAAGGATAAAATATGATTATGATTGTTTGTGATATTATTATTTTTTATGGTTTAGAAATTTATTCAATGAATTTATGTGTTTTATTCAATTGATATGTTAATTTGCTTCTACGGATACTATTGATGATTAAATTATGAAGAATTATAATTATATGATCGATTGATGTGATGCTTGTTGAACTACTCCATTATTTGAATTGCTATGTAAATATAAGATTATATACATTGAGTTTGCTATGTAAATATAAGATTTATCCGTTATTTGATAATTATTGATGTAATTGTAGAGTGTAATGTTAATTAAATACTAAATATAGTAATGATAAAATCAATTATGGACATCAATATAAAAGTTTAGGTAATTGTATTATCTTTCTAATGAAATTGTATAACCTCCATATCATTGGTATAACTATAGATTTTGTATTTAGGCTACACACAATATAATATAAGAGTAAGATAAGAAGAAATAGTTTGAGTTGTAATGGTGTTGATTTTTGTGATGTGAAATATTGTTATGTATCTTATTTGTGTGTGGTAATGATTGAATGTTTTAAAGTTATTTAAGGTGCATGAATTGGGAATTTTTCCAACTATATGATATTGATGTTGATTACAACTAGATATATGGTATGTTATTGATAATTGTCAGAGTGTGCCCAACAAGGTATCATCCTAGCTCTGATTGGGTTGGATTGTGATGACATTATCAGATGTTGACATTATGATTTATGTTGTTGATGACATGATATATGAGTATGACAATCTAAGAAGTTTTATAAGGATCGTAGTTTTTGCGGTACCCTAGACCAATCTTATTAGGTTGTTTTGCATTGCACAGTTGGACCTATGTGTTATTGGTGTAAAAGAGAATTCACTCTAGTAGACCTGTGGTAAGATAGTTGTACATACATGTTACTAACATATAAAAGAATCGTTTTGAGCATGTACCTGAGAGAGTATGCATGAGTATGTATTGCATAAGCATCATTAGCATATTATAATTATCGTTTATATTCAAAGAGGAAATAAGTGTGTTTGACGATTTATAATTCTTGTGGATTGATGTCAATGTTTAACTTGTACTATGCTTACTTTTATTTAATTTCTTATTTTCATGAATTTACCCTTGCTTGTTTATGTGTGTGTATGACTTTGATGATTGTATATTGGTGTGGGAGCAAATAATAGTGCAATTATAGTTTCCAACAACGAGTAGAAAAGACGATTATGGTTATCAAATTATGGGATCCAATTTCCATTTATTTATTTATTTATTTGCGATATATATGTATAATTGAGATCCATCTATAGGAAATTGCTTTTAGTATCGGTCTAAATGTATATGAACTTTATGTTTTCAGACTTAGTCATATTTAATTTATTCATACGTATCATTTGCAAAAAATTATGAGTGAGATATTATGTAAGTAATATATAAGCATAATAATAAAGTCGATACATTTTCTATTTTCATTTTATTTTTGAAAATGTTTCAAAAAATATTTTTTTATATTATAATCATATTATATTATGTTACATTAATTATATTATATTATCTATACTATTAAGTATTAATAATGGGAATTCGATGTCCACTTTTCAAAATACTTATTCTACCCTTATACCTATTTAAAAATTAAAAACTAAACTACTTTGTGAAAAAGGAGAGATTTGAACTCACAACCTCTTCATCACCAAGTTTAAACTTTGCAACTAGATCAACCTTATAATCTTAAAAAGAATTACTTTAAAACATTTATATCCAACATATATAATTGTTTTACTATCTATGATCTATAAATATAATATATATATATATATATATATATATATTATTTATATTGATGCCCACTTTTCAAAATATTTATTCTACCCTTATACATATTTGAAAATTAAAAAATAAAATACTTTTTGAAAGGACGGATCTAAACTCATAACCTTTCTCGCCCCAAATGTAATTTTTACCACTAGATCAACCTTATAACCTTAAAAAAATTACTTTAAAAATTTATATTCAACATAGATAATTTTCTACTATATATAATCTATAAATATAATATATATATATATATATATATATATATATATATATATTTCTATACTATTAATAAAGGAGATTCCCTTTTTGATATCCGTTTTTCAAAATACCTATTATACCCTTATACATATTTGAAAATTAAAAAATAAATTATTTTGTGAAAAGAGAGATTTGAACCCATAACCTCTTCTCCCCAAATGTAAACTTTGTCACTAGATCAACTTTATATCCTTAAAAAAAATTATTTGAAAATATTTATATTCAACATATATAATTGTTCTACTGTCCATAATATATATATATATATATATATATATATATATATTATCTATACTATTAATAGAGGAAAAACTCCTTTTGATGTTCATTTTTCAAAATACTTATTCTACCCTTATAATTAATTGAAAACTAAAAAATAAACTACTTCGTGAAAGGAGGAAATTCCCCTTTTGATGCCCAGTTTTCCTTTTAACAAACTAGTTTGTTCATATCCCACCATTCTACCTAGGGATGAAAAACAAACTTGTATCCATGGATAATCCTCGAACACGTCCCGAAGTTTACTGGAAATCCCCAATTTGACCAGACACAGGTACGAGTATGGGGAATACCCAATTTGTTAAGTCGGGGATGAGGACGAGAATGAGGATATAATGGGAATATGGCACTTTGGTGTCCACATTTTATGACTATTTTACTATTCTAAAGATTTTATAACTTCTCTCGCTCTCACAGATATAAGTTTTCTTAATAGATGTATACCTTTGATCATTAATATTTTTAATAAAAATGCAAATGCATACACAGGCAAAACAACATTTCCAATTTTATTCAAATTATTACCTCTCCAATTTTATCAAATTCATTGCAAATATGTTATATTTGTTTATAATATGATATGTTTCTATCGTGTTATTCATAAACAAAGAAATATACGAATTAACAAAATATATTATATCATATTACACACAAAATGACAGTGAATTATTTATATTCTATCATGTTATTACAAAACAAATTAAATTAAAATCCTAAATTTGTTGTAATATATCAAAATAGAAATGTGAATACACAGACTCGACAATGTCTGTATTTTCACTAATAATAATAAAGAATACATTTTTTGTTTTCATTTGATTTTAAAAATGTTTCAAAAAATATTTTTTTTAAATTATAATAAAATATATTTTTAATATTGATATCTGTAAAAATAAAACAAAAAATATAAAAAACAATCAATCTTAAAAATCTTAATTGAAGACTTAAAGACTTAATTTTTTATATTTTTAAAATTTAATTAAATACTGAAAATTTTTTTTATAATTTAAAAGAAAAACATAATAAACCGATAAACATCTAATTCATCAATCATCAATAACATAGAAAACACATAAATTCCACCTACGCAAGTCGACATATTTTAATCTAATTAAGTAACGACAAATCCAAGACCCATCCGTCTACACTGAAAGACTTGTGTGTACTATTTTCGATATGGGCCAAGCATTTTAAGAATAAAATCTCATGCGCTTGGACTCTGGCCGCAACTATACATATTGCCGCCCATGACCCTCAAGATTCGCCATATTATTGGCATGTATTCCTTATCACAAAGGACATGTGATTATTGACCCCACCCTTTGTTCTCTACCTCAATTGAAACAAATATAAAATAAAACCTGAATACTGCTTCGTATACATCCATGTCCATCTATTGGCATAAGCATTCATGCTAGCAAAGTTCAGAATGGGTTTCTATAGCAGTGGCAGTGAAAAGAGCGAAGCCTATGACGCGCAAATCCATTTGTACAAACATGTGTACAACTTTGTGAGCTCGATGGCTCTGAAGTCTGCTATGGAATTAGGCATAGCAGATGTTATGGACAGGCAGGGCAAACCCATGACCCTTGGTGAGTTGTCCTCTGCTCTCAAACTGCATCCTTCAAAAGTTAGTGTGCTTCACCGTTTCCTGCGCCTTCTAACTCACAACGGCTTCTTCACTAAAACAACTCAGAAGGGTAAAGAAGGAGGAGAAGAAACAGTCTATGATCTTACTCCTCCTTCGAAGCTTCTTATAAGAAGCAAGACAACATGTTTGGCACCTATTGTTAAGGGAGCGCTTCACTCAAGCTCCCTTGACATGTGGCACTCTTCTAACAAGTGGTTCACTGAGGATAAGGAACTCACACTTTATGAGAGTGCATCTGGGGAGAGTTTCTGGGACTTTCTCAACAAAGCCTCTGAACCTGACACACTTACCATGTTTCATGATGCCATGGCTGCAGATTCTCAAATGTTCAAACTTGAACTCAAAGAATGCAAACATGTGTTTGAGGGATTGGGTTCCCTTGTCGATGTCGGAGGTGGGACTGGTGTAATCGGTAGGCTCCTCACTGAAGCCTTCCCTCACTTGAAATGCACTGTTTTTGACCTACCACACGTTGTGGCTAACCTCAATGGAACTGAAAATTTGAACTTTGTTGGTGGAGACATGTTCAAGTCCATCCCCTCTGCTGATGCAGTTCTACTCAAGGTATAATTTTATTTCATTTTCCCCATTCTTTCTAGTTTGAGGAATTAGAATACAAACATAGTTTTAGAAGAACCTCACGGTTTCAAGTGTAACATCGAAGTTTAGCCATATATATCCACCACTTTTACCCATAATACTTCACAAAATATCAAGAGGATGAAGATGCTGAAATATCAAGAAGATATATCATAACGAAATTTAAACTATGACAGCAATATAAAACTTGAATATAAATATAATTAATTTTTCATACAAGTTTTAGGTGCCATGAATATTTCTACATTTTGTTGGGTCTACTCGAGGATTAAACATTTAGGAGATTTACACAAGCTCATGTATAAGAGAACATGATACTATTTTCCACTCAAAAATCTTAATGGTCACAAACTCATATATAAGATAACACAATATCACCTTTTACCCAAGTTTCAAGGTATTAGGAGTTAAATACTGAAGAGATGTACAACAATGAGTCACAAATCTATATATAAAAGAACATGACACCACCTTTAACCCAAAACCTTAATATTTTATTTGGATAAAAAAATTTATAAATGCAAGAAATTTAAAACACATTGAATTTGAAATTCTTTCAATTTAAATGACTTCATTTTTCAAATGTTTTGTTTGGATGAGATAATTCAAATTTTTGAATTTTAATTTTCTTGTTTGAATAGAGTATTTCAATTCCTACTAAAAATAAAAATTTATTTTTACCAAACAATATTTTGAAAACAAAAATTGTTCTTTTTAAAAAATAATAAAAAATTTCATTTAAAAATAAATTTTTAGTTTCTCAAAAAAATAATGCTTTTACAATAAATAAATAGAAAAATCACAAAAGTAAAACTTACATAATTGGTTTTATTTTTTTTACAATATTATCCTTTTACATAAATAAATAACAAATAAATTTATGACAAAATTTATTTTATTTTCTTAGCAATCCATTTTATAAATTTTACTTAATAATTTATTTTATATTTTAATTATAATTATTTTATTAATTTATATAAATATTATCATTTTTAAAATATCAACCCGCTTGACTCACCCTTGATTATGTTTTCTAAAATGCCTAGAATTTTAAATTCTTTTAAAATTCCTCATCAAAATAAGGTATTCATCAAAAAGCATTTGAAATTTCAAAATAAAATAAATTACTTGTATATTACTTAACTTACTAATTTCTAACTAATGTGGGACTTGAACTCACACTTACACAACACATTTTTAATTAACATAAAAGTTACATTGATAACTTGCATTGCCATCACAATTATAGCTACATTGATAACTTTTTTCGACAATAACACAATATGAAGGATAGCTGCGAAACAGCAACCATGAGGAGAATTTAAGATTTTGGATATAAATACAGTTAAACAATTGTATACAAGTTTTAATAAAAGTGGATGCTAAATCTGTGAGAATTTATTGCTTATAGCCAGCTGAAAACGTTAAATTGTTTTGCAGTGGGTTCTGCATGATTGGAACGATGACCTCTCCGTGAAGATATTGAAGAATTGTAAAGAAGCTATTTCAGGAAAAGGAAAAGAAGGAAAGGTGATAATCATAGAAATAGCAATTGACGAAACAAGTGATGATAGGGAATTGACAGAGTTGAAACTAGACTATGACTTGGTGATGTTAACTATGTTCAATGGAAAAGAAAGAGAAAAGAAAGAGTGGGAGAAACTAATATACCAAGCAGGCTTCAGCAGTTACAAGATTACACCTATATGTGGCTTTAAATCTCTCATTGAACTTTTTCCTTAATTTATTAAAAGCTATTGCAAATAATGAACGCTAAGTTTGAATTTATTATTGCATCTTCCTTTACTTTATAATTTTAGTACATTACATAGTATTTTAAGGATTTTTCAGATAGCATGATTGAGTCTCCTTAATCTTTAATTTTATGGTGAAAATATCACCTTTTTAATCAAACATAATAATCATTATATTATAATTTTAAGATATTTTATTAATTTTCTTTATAAAAAGGAGAAGCAAAAAAAATTAAAAATAGTCAAATAATTTATGAAAATAAGTTAACATAAAAAGGAAAGTTAATACATTTCACAAAAATTCTTTTTATAGTTGTATCTGAAGTCCAAACATAAAAAAAAAATATGTTTTTTTATAAAAGTCACTTTTAAATAAATTCCTTGTTTTAAAATAAATTATTTTTAAACCTAAATAAATCACTCACCCAATTTCTAGGTTTTTTTATCTATGATTAGTGTCCGTATTATTTACTTTTTTGGTTGTTTGATTTTCAATGTTTAATCAAAAATTTAAAATGTAATATTTAAAATTTTGTAAAAATTATACAATATCATAATATTTTTCTTGTCTTTTAAATTAATCGAACTCTGTTACATTTATAGCCTTTTATCTTTTCCACACAAATATAAATTATTAAAAAGATAATAAAAGCATTTAATACTTTAGTAATATTATAAAATGTCAGGAGAAATTAAATATATCAAAACAAAATAAGATAGAATTGAAGGAATATTAAGATTGTATTTCGCAAGCTTTTACATTGCAATCATTGTTCCCAAGTGGTAATATATCCTGCTGCCCTCTCAAAAGGCTAAACTAAAAGAAGGAAAAATAAGTTTATCTTAATTGCTCAAGCCTCAAAGTTAAATATTAATGGCAAGGTTTGAAAACAAACTTTTAGAGAATGAAAAAACAATATATATATATATAGAGGAATATCTATCTAATAAGAAAGTCAAATTTATATGAAAATAAGAAGAAAAAATCTCAATTATTGAAATAACACTATAAAAAAAGTACTCTCTTTAAAGTTAATGATCCACAACTCTGAAGGTCAAAAATCCTATACACATTTATTTACATTTTTTTAACTTTTAGTGATAGTATTTTTTCATAGATACAAGTCCTTTTTTTTGTAGTGTAAAAATAAATCGTTGAGATCAACCATTCAATTCTCTCTTTTCAAGCATTTATTATCTCTCACTCTAATTGTTACATGTATTCGTTAAAAAAAAAGAATAATTATTAAGTGAAAAATTATAAAAAATTATACTGCATATTAAAATAAAATACTTACACCATGCATGTTTATAATTTGAGTTACGTATTTTACATTTTTAATGAAAGGAAGAAAAAGTTAAGAAAATCTGACTAATTGATTAAATAAGTATGTAAGTTGTTGTAAATTTTTTTTTTTTTATATTTGTGCTAAATTCTTATTAAAACAAAAACAAAATCAATGGCTGCTGCTAATGTTTGGCAGCAGGCATAATTAATAATTAATTAGTCATCTTAATATAGTAAATATTGATGATGTAACTAAAAGGAAGAAGTAATCCATACCATAATAATAAATACATGGCAAAAGTATGTTCACAGCAGCTGGCCCCTATAGGCAGTTACGTATATATTTTAAAATAAAGTACTTTTTAAATAAGTAGAAACAGAGATATAAACAAGGACTGCAGGCTTAGTTGGATTACATACATAATGTGATCGCAAAGTTAGAACTCATATTTACTTGCAGAATCATGGACTGAGGGGATGCAGGTTTTAAAATTGTAGGCAAAACAGTGAACGATAATTGCTAAATGACGAAGTTTTCAGTAAACAGAAAATTGAAAATTTACAATGAGCGAGTGTGGCTGTGTGGGGATAGAGTAGCATGAATTATACAGAAATGAAGTAACTTGCAAAGAAGCAACTCAGGGAATGTAGTTCTATCAAATATTTGGCACCATCATCATCATGTGTTAAAAGAGTAAGAAAGATAATCACAGAGAACCTGAACAAATTAAATCCTACATAGGAACTTTTTAGTTGGGAACTAGAGTATCTCATATTATTTTGTCATATAAAATTGTTTAATGGGATAATAATTTTCTAGTCACTAAATAAGAGTAAACACTTCTCATTTAGACACTTAGTAAATTCAATCCATCATCATGAAAACAATCACATAATAAATCTAAATACCTAATATTCATTAATTAATATATTTATATTTTATTTACATAATTGATATTAACAATATAAAATTTAATACTATAGTTAAATAATGATCCACAAAATTTAAACAATCTCTTTGGATAGTATTAGTTTAAAAGTTTAACACCTATATATTGTCAGTATAAAAGAGTTTTATATTAACAGTTAATCATAATCATTCAGTTATATAACTTTTAAAATATTAATTGGTAAATTCAATAAATTTATCGTATATATAAAAGATTGTGATTAATTATTAATGTTACAATGTAGAAGTATTTTTTCTTAAATTTTCTTTGATTAATAGACCAAAATATACTATATAACCATGTGCTCAATTTGAATGTCGGACTCCTTGATTTTCTTCTTTAATCAATATATAAAAGAAAGTGTATTGTATTAGAATGACTCCTATTATTGAGACAAAAAAGGACAATTACAGTATTATCGTAATAAGTGGCCTATATATTCTTAACAATGAGAAAGCCAACATCTATATCTTTAAAGTAGAAGCAACTACTAGTTTCTCCTAGATACATTTCCAAGAAACACAAATTCTCTTACATTAACCAACAAATCTATAGATCTTTTATAGCTTTCAATTACATGAGTTGCTCAAGTATCTTCCTAAGACTTTTAATACCAAAATAATATTGGGATAAAAACAAAAATTTGAGCATAGAGTTGCAAATATCGAAAGCATGTAAAACATATTATTTATCTTAATTATCATTTTCTATCATATGAAGCATATTTGGAGTTAAAAGACTTTTCTTTTCTTCAAATAGACACAAAGTAATTTAAATCCTATTTAAGACTATTCATATATGTAAGAATGTCACATGACCTATCACAAAAGAAATACCTAAAATATTTTAAAGCATCACTTAGGTTATCCTATATCAAAGCAACTATTAAACATGCATTTAGTCTCAATCAAAGCATTATCAACTCTTAACAAGAAGGTATAAAACTCATGTAAGATAACAATAACAAATTCTCTCTTATTGTCCCTAGATAAAAAGTTTATTTTAAGAAAAAAAATATTTTAGCATCTAATTAAGTGTGCTTGTAGTGCAGTTTGGTTTGATTTGAAAATATTATAAAATCCGAACTAAAATTGATAGTAGTTTGGTTTGGTTTGTTTATGCAGTTTTTAAAATATGTTACTGAAAATTATTTACAAGATTTCTAATACTTTAAAGAATACTTAAATAGTTTATTTTACTTTAAGAATTATTTAAATATATATTGATAATTTACTGAAAATCAATCTTCCTCTAAAACTACCTAAAAAGTAAAATTTCATCAAATATCTACCCAGTAAAAAATATAATGAGTTATGTCATGTCTTCTAATATAGGAGTGATGTATATTGCGGTTTGGTTTGGTTTGATTTTCAAATCTTAAACCGCAAACCAAATCAAACTGCGCACTTGATAAGTGTCCATTTTGTGTGAAAATCATTATCTTTTAGGACACTTATCTAACCAGTTAAACAAAATGTTTTGAACAACCTAACTTTTTAACAAAAGTTTAAAAATATTGGACAAACAAGTTTTGTTTCCAAAAGAGTGTTGAAATTGTGCAAATAGCCTTGGATTTGTTGAAAATCTCACCTTCATATAAGCTTGGAACAAGGAGCAGAAGTGAATGATGTAATGTTAACAACAAAGTTCTAGCATTGTTTAATGTGATTTACAGGGTACAAGGACCAAGCTTGGCCAACAGAACTTAAGGACAACCAAAAGTCATCAAACCAAGCTTAAAGTCGTTGAGCCAAAGGGAGAATCAAACATTACAGGTCGCTTAGCAAACAAACTTTCGCTAAGCGAAATCTTTCAAAATAATTGGAAAAAGTAAAAATTCGCTAAGTGAATCAATTTTTGTTCAACGGAATTATGGCTGAAGGTGTTTAACTTAGCGATTTCATTTTGCTAAGCGATTTACCTGACTAAAGGCTATAAATAGAAGAATGAGAGAAAGGGAGAGGGATTCCAAAAAAATCCCAAAATCATATTCTAACTCTCTCTTCTCTTCTTTTCCTCTCCCATTCTTAACCTTGTAAATAGTTCATGGTGAAATCTATCTAGGCAAGATTGTCAGGGGTTGATGCATTGGTCAATACTCTGTAATCTGTTCTTATCTTTATTTGAAGTTTCAGTTATCTATTTTGAATTTTCCTTGTATTTAATGCTTGTTATATGTTTGATCAACTTATAACGTGATTTATTTAATTTCTGTTATCAAGAGATACATGAAATTATAGAACCAGAAAATTCATCATATAGTGACTACACTTAGGAATAAGGTAGGATTTGTATGTCTAACTTAATAAGTGTTTTGCGCTTATCAAATTATTAGAATCATTCTTGCTAAGGAATTAAGGAAAAATTCAATAATTTAGTTCTCTATATCTAAGGAATTAGGATAGAGAAATCTCTAACAATTTAGGAATAGATAATTAAACTTAGGTAAGAGTTAGTAATTACTTTACAAGTATTCTAAAGTAAATCGAACCCCTAATCATTTTGTATTATTATTAATATTTATCAAAAATCACAAAAATATAATTTATCTTTCAATTTAGTTTTTAGTTTTCTTCATTTAAAATCTTGTAAAAAGGTTTCTATAGAGGAATGGTTGAAATTCTAAATGATCTTTCATGTTTCTAAGGAGACGACCTAATCTAATCATTAATATTACAATACTGATAATGCACTTGTTAGAAGTAGAATAATCATTAAAACTCTCAACAACAGTTTAAAATTTTAATAAACCAAATAGACCCAGTAAATTTTTATTTTTATCAATTTTCAATTTTTTTGGTCATTTTTTATATTTTTTAAGTTGACTTGGTTTTAAACACTCATGTTAATTAGCATCTATGTCGTGTAGTCTCAAACAAATCTGGAAAAAATATTTTAATATACACAATACAATATGCTAATATACAAAATTTCTTATCCACCGTATTTCTGATTTTGAGGATGTTAAATGATAACAAAGGTACAATGTACAAAACTCATGCCACAAAAATTCTAGCATCAATAAGATACTAGTACAAAATTGACAAAGTAAAACCAAAATACATTAAATCAACACAAATTACATTAATAAAAATAGATATAACTATTAATACAGTATTAACATGAATAAATCACGAGCTTCATAAATTTTGCAAAATTGTTCTCACGATATGTAAGATGACAACTATCCAAATATACTAATACAAATTAATCATATTTAATTACGCAATTTTTTTATATAATTTTTCATAGGATATGTGTAGCTTGAAATGTATCAAGAACATATATTATTAGATAAATCTTAATTTCACATCGCTTTATTCTAATTTTTAAAATAAAAAATGTTGTTACAAAAAAAAATGAAATTCTAGAATTTAGATGATAAGAGATACGAGTGTAAATTTACTTTTGTCAATAACTTTTTGTCAACTTTGTACTCCCTTTAAGAAGTAAATATAAACAATAAATAAAAATATTCTTAGACTCAAATGTTAATTTAAAGATACTATAGAGAAGCACTCTAGCGAGTGATGCAATTCTCCCTACCAAGGGTCCCATCACAAGGGTCATGGCTAGGAAGATTGAGGAAGACATGGCTATAGAGAGGAGGGTAGAAGACATCAACTCCTCATGGAAGTTAAAATCATTAGAATTTAGGTCATAGTCATCATTTTTAACCTTGTACTTTGCGCCATTGTTTTCTTATGCATAGAGGTGTATTTAGTATTTCTTTTGGTCTTGTAACTAGTTTTTTTATGAGGAGTGTGTGTATTAGTTGGACTTTCTGGGACCATTTAGACATGTGGGATTGATAACCACACCCCTTTAGCTTGTCCCACACCCTCCTAAGTTACACATGAAGCATGAGAGACAAGTGGGACCCCTATGTTCCCTCTAGTTGGGGCCAACTCCACTCTCTTTCCTAGTTGGAATTTTCAAATTCAAATTTAAATTTGGAGGGAGTCTATATGACACTTTTAAAATTCAAATTTGAATTTGAAGGAAACATGTGCCACATTAGTAAGGCCTTATTTGGATCTTCTTTGGATTAATTGAGTGCTAATTGGCTCTAGCTTAATTAACACTTAATTAATCCTCCTAATCCCCTACTAATGTTGGACGTCCAACACCTCTCTCCTTAAGTCCATGTTTCTCCTATAAATAGCCACCTCCACCACATTGTCTCCTTTTTACACTTGAATGAATCAACTTACCTTTTGTGTGCTCAATTTTAGTGTCTCCTTCTCTCCTTTCTGAGAGTCCTCTAATGGCTTTTACCATGGACTTATTCCCTTGTGGCAAGCTTCTTCAATGGTTTATCTCTCTATAGAATGGCGCCTCCACCTTATTCCTACCTCTTTCACCATTCATCTTCTTCATTGAACCTTACTAGAAGTTGATCATGGGAGAAGCACTAGCAAGAATGCATCATTTGGTATCAAGAGCCTCATTCTAGAGGTTCATCTTCTTTCTTTTATTCTTTTTTAATTTTTGAAATTATTCTCTCAATTTCTTCTTCTACTCCATTTCATTCTCTTATTTTTTTTAGCTTAATCTGTGTTGTACTTCATTTTTTTAATATTCTTGTGTTACTTTGTCTTGAATGTTTGATTTCTTGAATTCTATGCCTAATACTTTTATTTTGTTCTGTTCAAATTGTTTGAATCTTCCATTGAGCCGTTTATTTTGAGGATCTAATTCTACCTTTAAGTAATTTTTTTTAGTTGATCGAGCTTGAATGTGGTTCTTGAAAACACAAAAATGTAAGTCCACAGCTATGTGGCGAATTCCACAGCCTTGTGGTTTAAGTGTTTGAACACATTTTTTCTCTCTTGTGTTGCCTTTCAATTCGATTTTGCTATTACTTTAGTAGGATTTTATTTTCAATTTTATACTCTCAAGTATTTGTCATTAGTAGTCATGTTTAGTTATTGTATGTCATATTCATTTCCTTATGTTGCACTTCTTCCATTTTCTTACTTTCATTTTTGCTCAAAAGTGCGTTTGGATCCTTCTTTGAAATTGAGCATCTAAGAGGTTCTTACCTCTTGAGTAAGTCTTCCAAATAAGTCTCACATTATTTTAGCCTAAGCATGTTCTCATAAACAAAATCTTCAAAAAAATTGTAAGCTCAATTTCAATCTCTTGTTACCTTATAATTGTGCATTTTAGTAGCTTTTGTGTGTGCAAATTCTTTTAGGGGATTCATTGCTTGGAGTGTGAGAGATATTGGCATAAATTAGGCTCTAAATTGTACAAACAAGGAAGTGTCAAAAACACAAACCAAATACTCAAAACATACTACCTAAGGCACCTCTAAATTTTAGTACACTAGAGTTACTTTAGTATTTTCTCTAATTGCATTTTAGTTGAAGTTTTATGTGCCTTATCTTGCAGTTTTGGTAAGGTGAACTCTCTTGATAGGTTTGCTAATGAATTTAGAGAGTGAAGGGTAAAGGAGAGCAATTTGAGAAAAAAAAAAGGTTAGAGAAAAGAGAAGAAGAGAAGAAAAAGAAAGAGAAAAAAGAGAAAGAGAAAGAAAAGATAGAGAAGAGAGAAAAGAGAGAAGAAAGAAAAAGATATGAGAAAGAGAGAGAAAGAAGAGAGAGAAGAAGGAAAGAAAAAGAAAGAAAGAAAAGAGAAAAACAAGAGAAAGATAAAAGAGAAAAAGAGGACAAAAGGAAAGGAAATGGCCATAGGTCTCTCTCCACTTTTTATAGTGGGAGTGAGAGTGAATATAATGAGGGGAGACCTAGGGTGAGGAACAACATAACTCATAACATGTATGAATATATGTCTCCTCTTAGGGAGCAAAAAGTTGACCTCCTTCCTTTCAAGGGAAGGGAAGATGTGGAAGTCTATCTTGACTGGAAAGTCAAGGTAGAACAATTGTTTAAGTGTTTCAATGTGAGAAAGTAGAGGAAAATCTCATTGGCAACCCTTATCTTCGAAGGGCATGTCATGCATTGGTGAACTAGTTTTGTGAATGAGAGGGTTCAGACTCATAGCCCTCCAATTGATTATTGGAATGATTTAAAGAGTGCTATGAGGAGGAGGCACATCCCTTCTTAATATGAGAGAGAGCTTCTTGATAAGCTCAAAAGGCTTAGGCAATATAACCTAAGTATTGAGGAGTATAGAAAAAATATGGAACTTCTCATAATGAGAGTTGGGATCATTGAGTAACCTAAGGCCACTGTTGCTAGGTTTCTATGTGGTTTAAGTTAGATATTAGACACAAAGTGGAGCTTTGACCATATAATGATCTCGATGACTTGGTCCAACTTTGTATAAAGGTTAAGAATCAATTAAAAAGAAAAATTTCAAAGAAATAATATCCAACCTATACAAAGAAGGATCAAGTCAAGGGAAGTTCTTCCAAGAGTTTCCCTAGAGAAAAGCAACCCAAAGCATCAAAAGAACATAAACCATTTCATCATAGAGAACAACAACCTACAACTAGTTCTGATTTTAAGACTACTAGTATCAAGTGTTTTAAGTGTCTTGGGAGAGACCACATTACTTCTCGATGCCCCACTAGAAAGACCATGATCATAAGGGGCCAAAACATATATAGCAGTGAGGATAACTCAGCTTCCTCCTCTAGTGAGAGTAAGGAAGAATGGGGTCATGCATCAAATCATAACATGGAAAAGTTCTATGCTTGTGAAAGGGACCTTCTTATGGTTAGAAGGCTTCTTGGAAGTCAACCCTTAGAGCTTGACCCAACCTAAAAAGAGAACATATTCCACACTAGATGCAAAGTCCAAAACAAATTGTGTTCTCTCATTGTGGACAACGGGTCCTGTTGCAACTGTGGCAACTCTAAGTTGGTTGAAAAGCTAGCCTTGACCCCAACCCCCCATCCAAAACCTTATAAACTTCAATGGCTCAATCAACAAGGGGAGATGGTAGTCAACCAGTAGATCAAAGTGCTCATTTCTATTGGAACATACAATGATGAGATCTTATGTGATGTTGTTCCAATGGAGGTTAGACACATCTTGTTGGTGAGACCATGGCAAATTGACAAAAAAGTCATTCATCATGGTCACTCTAATGAGATTATCCTCACCGACAAGGATAGAAAGATTAAGTTGTATCTTCTTACTCCTGTTTAGGTTGTAGAGGATCAGTTTCTCATGAAGCAAAAAAGGAATGAGGAAAAAAAGAGTCCAAAAAACTCAGCTTCACCCATAAAGCTTGAAAGGAGTAAGGAGGAAGAATTGGAAGGTAGTGCCTCTTCCAAAAAGGTTGTGAAGAAAGAAAGTCACTTTGCAACAAAAGAAGATATCAAAAATGTTTTCTTGCTTGACAAACCTTTCTATCTCCTCCTTTGCAAAGAGGCATCATCTTGCACTGCCATAGATCTTGAGATTGAGTCTCTTCCACAAGGGGTTCAAACTTTTTTAAAAGAATTTAGTGATTTATTTCCTAAAGAGGTTCCTAAGGGTCTCCCTCCTCTAAGGGGAATAGAGCATCAAATAGATCTTGTTCCTGGTGCTAGCCCACCCAATAGGCCTGCATATAGAACTAACCCCCTTGAGACTAAAGAAATTGAGTCTCAAATTCAAGATCTGTTGGAGAATGTTTGGGTTCAAAATAGCCTCAGCTCTTATGTTATGTTAGTCTTATTGGTGTCCAAGAAGGATGGAAAATGAAAGATATGTGTTGATTGTAGGGCAATCAACAACATTACCATTAAGTACAGGCACCTAATCCCTAGGCTTGATGACATGTTAGATGAGCTACATGGGGCACAAATATCCTCAAAAATTTATCTTAGAAGTGGTTACTATCAGATAAGAATTAAATAGGTGATGAATGGAAGACCGCTTTTAAGACCAAATTTGGTCTTTATGAATGGTTGGTGATGCCCTTTGGGCTCACCAATACCCTTAGTACCTTCATGAGCTTAATGAATCATGTCCTTAGGGATTGTCTTGGTAAATTTTGTGTTGTCTACTTTGATGACATCCTTGTATATAGTAGGTGCCTAGATGATAACTTAGGACATTTAAGGCAAGTTTTCTGCATTCTTAGGACTAATCACCTCTTTGCAAACTTTGAAAAATGCACATTTTATATAGGAAGTATGGTTTTCTTAGGGTACATTGTTAGTGCACAAGGGGTCCATGTGGACCCCGAGAAAATCAAAACCATCCAAGAATGGCTCACCTCTACAAGTGTGACTAAGATAAAGAGCTTCCATGGTTTAGCAAGTTTCTATAGGTGCTTTGCACCTAATTTCTCCGCACTTGTTTCACCGCTCAATGAGTTGGTGAAGAAGGACGTCTCATTCCTTTGGGCTGAGAAGCATGAAAAATCCCTTCAACTTATCAAAAATAAACTCACTTATGCACTAGTTGTAGCTCTTCCTGACTTTTCTAAAACTTTTGAGCTAAAATGTGATGCATCTGGGATAGGTATAGGAGTTGTCTTGTTGAAGGGTGGACACCCTATTGCATATTTCAGTGAAAAACTTCATGGTGTTGCCCTCAACTATCCCACATGTGATAAAGTGTTTTACTCACTAATAGGGCCCTCCAGACTTGGGAACATTACCTTATTTTCAAGGAATTTGTCATTCATAGTGACCATGAGTCACTTAAATTTCTGAGAGGGCAAGGCAAGTTAAACAAAAGGCATGAAAAATGTGTGGAATTTCTTGAAACATTCTCATCTGTCATATAAAAAAAGGGAAAGCCAATGTGGTAGTTGATACCTTATCTAGAAGGCACACTTTGTTTACCACTCTGAGCACTCAAGTTTTAGGATTTGATGACATTAGGGACATGTATCCCTCTAACAAGGACTTTGGTCCCATTTTTGCCGCCTCATCTTCTAGAGACCATTAGGGTTATTTTTTGAGTGAGGGGTATTTGTTCAAAGATGGCAAACTTTGCATACCCCAACAATCCATGAGAAAGTTGCTAACAAAAGAGAGCCATGAAAGTAGGCTCATGGGGAATTTTGGAATTAATAAAACTCTCTTGCTTTTAAAGGAAAAATTATTTTGGCCCTATATGAGAAGATATGTCCAAAGGCATTGCTTAATGTGCATAGCTTGTTTACAAGCTAAGTCTAAGGTGATGCCTCATGAACTATACACACATTTACCTGCTCATTGTACACCTTGGATGGATATTAGTATGGACTTTTAACCTTGGTCTTCCTAGAACCCAACAAGGTGTAGACTCTATCTTTATGGTTGTGGATCATTTTAGTAAAATGGTACATTTCATTCCATGCCACAAAGTAGATGATTCGAGCCACATCGTAAGACTTTTCTTTAGAGAGGTTGTCAGATTGCATGGGATACCTCTACTATTGTGTCTGATAGAGATACAAAGTTCCTTCGCCATTTTTTGGAAAACTTTGTGAGCTAGGCTAGGACCTAAGTTACTATTTCCACCACATGTCATCCTCAGACTAAAGGACAAACTGAGGTGGTT
This sequence comes from Psophocarpus tetragonolobus, assembly GCA_037954015.1. Taxonomy (NCBI): domain Eukaryota; kingdom Viridiplantae; phylum Streptophyta; class Magnoliopsida; order Fabales; family Fabaceae; genus Psophocarpus; species Psophocarpus tetragonolobus. Next base: position 34,049,445 of record CM075690.1, on the reverse strand, counting down.
AATAGATCTCTATCCACAATGTTAAGGGCACTTCTTAAGGGCAACCATAAGTCTTGGAATAAGTATCTTCCCCACATTAAGTTTGCATATAATAGGGTGGTTTATAGGACCACCAAACATTCCCCTTTTGAGGTTGTGTATAGGTTTAATCCTCTTACTCCTTCAGACCTCTTACCTCTCCCTACTTCCCATTTCTTTCATAAGGATAGATAGGCAAGAGTTGACTTCATAAAGAAATTACATTGAGAGGGTAAAATCTAATATAGAACACCAATAAAAGGGGTATGCTTCTTTTGTCAATAGGGGAAGGAAGGAATTTATCTTTAAGGAAGGGGATTGGGTTTGGCTTCATTTGAGAAAGGATCATTATCCTTCTCAAAGAAAGTCAAAATTAAGCCCTAGAGGAGATGGTCCTTTCCAAGTCCTAAAGAGGATAAACAACAATGCATATAAGTTAGACCTCTCAAATGACTATGGAGTCAACACCACTTTTAATGTTACCGACTTATCTCTTTTTATAGGTGTTGATGAAGAAAAGGAACCTGCTGATTTGAGGTTAAATCCTTCCCAAGAGGGGATGATGCATCCTCCCTACCAAGGGTCCTATCACAAGGGTCATGGCAAGGAGGATTGAGGAATACATGGCTAAAGAAGAGGGTAGAAGACCTCAACTCCTCATAGAAGTCAAGATCATTAGAATTTAGGCCATAGTCTTCATTTTTAGCCTTGTACTTTGCACCATTATTTTCTCATACATGAGATGTATTTAGTATTTCTTTTGACCTTGTATTTTGGCCCTTTTTTCCTTTTTATTAGAAGGGAGGCGTAACTAGTATTTTATGAGGAATACGTGTATTAGTTGGGCTATTTAGGACCATTTGGACATGTGGGATTGATAACCACACCACTTTAACTTGTCCCATACCCTTCTAAGTCACACATGAAGCATAAGAGACAAGTGGGGCCCCTATGTTCCCTCTAGTTAACACCAACTCTACTCTCTTTCCTAGTTGGTATTTTCAAATTCAAATTTGAATTTGGAGGGAGTCTACATGGCACTCTTAAAATTCAAATTTAAATTTGAAGGGAACATGTGTCACATTATTAGGGTCTTGTTTGGATCTTCTTAGGATTAATTGAGTATTAATTCGCTCTAGCTCAATTAACACTTAATTAATCCTCCTAATTCCCTATTAATGTTGGATGTCCAACACCTCTCTCCCCAAGCCCATGTTTCTCTTATAAATAGGCACTTCCACCATATTGTCTCATTTTTACACTTGAATGAATCAACTTACCATTTGTGAGCTAAATTTTAGTGTCTCTTTTTCTCCTTTTTAAGAGTCCTCTAATGGCTTTTATCAGGGGCTCCTTCCCTTGTGGTAAGCTTCTTCAATGGCTTATCTCTCTATAGAGTGGCACCTCTACCTCACTCATACCTCTTCCACCATTCATCTTCTTCATTGAACCTTATTAGAAGTTGATCATGGGAGAAGCACTAGCAAGAATGTATCAGGGAGTCAGGATGGAAATTGAAGTAGAGGAAGAAGTTATTTTTTTGGGAAGAAATTATCTTAAAGGAGTTAGGAAAGAGGATGTGTAATGTGACTTTATCCCAAAAGGTAATCGATGGGTGAGTCTGGTCTCTAGAGAAGTCTGGTTTATGCTTTGTATCCTTAACATACAAATTTCTTTCGTTGTATCTGAGAGAAGATATAAATATGTTCTGCAAGCAGATGCGAAAAAAAGTTGTACCCTAAAGGTTTAAATGTCAGTGTGGCAAATTAAAATAGATAGGCTATCAATAAGGAAGAACTTGTTGACACAGAATATCATAACAGAAGGAAATGAGATGTGTGGGCTTTGTGGCCTATCTAAGGAGACAAATTCTCATATATTCCTTACTTGTGAGATGTCCTACAAGGTTTGGTCACAATTATGTTGTTTGTGAGGTTTCACCACAGTGCTATCAAGTGACATCAAATCTCAGTACTACCAATTCTTGTGGTTTTTATTTGGAAATTGAAATCGGCAAAAAGCCTGGTCATATGTGTGGTTCCCAAGACTGACAAATATTAAAGGCCAGGAATGCAATGGTTTTCAACTCTAAGGAATTCACAGTTCAAAAAATTGTCAAAACTATTCAACTAGATGCATGAGAATGGTGTCACATAGCTAAGCTTACAAAACATTCCTTTGCAGAATGGACTATCAATCTCTGATTTTATATACATGGTTATGAGTACTTTTTATTTCTTTCTTCTTTTCTTTTTCTTCTTTTTTCGTTCTGTCCGGCATTTTATGTACCTTATATTATAATGTGCTAAAATACATGTTTGTGTTTTTCGCTTTTATCAATATAAGTTTTTTCCTATCAAAAGAAAATTCTAAACTTCATCAAAATATGCACTTAAATTAAAAGGGGTCACAACTGCAAGTAGTGTACTGGTTGTTGAAAGTTGTATTAATTTGTTAGTCGTTTTGGACTAATGGCTAGGGATAGAAAAAACACTCATACCCGTGTTGAATCCATCCCGATTTTGGCGAGTATTAATCGCTTTAACCAAGTATAGGTACAGGTACAGATATTATCCGATGTGATGAATGGGTATGGGTAGGTAAATACCTGTCGAATACCCGAACTCGTACCTGTCCCGTTATAATTTTAATAATTATATAATAAGTTTAAAGTTATATATTTAATTAAAAGTTTTAATTCTTAAACTTTAAGTTATAATTTTTTGTTATTAATTATTTTATATACTTTTTAAATTAAAATATAATTAATAACTTAATATATATAATTTATTTAATAATAAATAAATTTAAAGTGTAAAAAATAATATGACGAATAGTCACAAATATACTCAAATCTAAAAATATATGACGAAACAATAATAAAAATTAAAATTTCATATTATTTTTTTTTAGTTCCGAACTGAACTCGCTCCACGCTATCCGAGAACGGAAATAGCGAAATTCGCAACCACCCCATCGCGGCTGATTATCATCGCTACTTATGGCTCTGCTACAATCAAATAAGTTTCTGGTTGTTGATTTTGGACTACCTAATGGCTGCTCCAATTAATGACGGGATTTTTTCTTATAGTTACGTATATGCAAAATCTGTGTGGACTTGTTCTAACAAGTTAACGGCGTTACTCAAAAAAAAAAATTAAAAAAAAAAAAAAAAAATATATATATATATATATATATATATTATAATGTTTATATTGTCCTGAGAAGTATTGATATTTTTCGTTTTTTGCTAATTAAATCGTAAATTTTATCTAAATTATTTTTTAATAAATTAAAATAAGTTTTATTTATTTATTAATAAATAAATATTTCTAGAATTTACAATAAAATAAATTTATAAATTATTTAAAATAAGTTTTTAAAATAAAATTATTTTATTATAAATTCTAAATATATTTACTTATTTATAAATAAATAAAACTTATTTTAATTTATTAAAAAATAACAAATAAAATCTATTTTGATTGATTAAAATAAGAAAAATAAAAATATCAGTTCCCTCGAATTAGGAAAGAAAATATAAACTCTCCTTATATATATTTCGTTTTACAGAGAACAACATGTGATGAAATTCACGTAACTTGTTGACTCAGATATTACGGTGCATAGAATATACATTCATTTGTTCCTCGTTTGAAACACATGAATCTTTACAATCTGCAATATAAATAGGAATCATAGGGCATTAGAAACTCATAAAATAAAATATAATAAAGAAATCCATCAAATCAACAACGTTGATTAAAAGAAAATGGATCTCAATAGCAATGGCACTGAAGAGAGTGAATTGCATCACACTCAAATCCTTTTGTACAAGCATGTGTACAACTGTGTAAGCAGCATGGCTCTGAAATCTGCAACGGAGCTAGGTATAGCAGACGCGATTCACAAGCATGGAAAACCCATGATTCTTTCCGAGTTGGCCTTAGTTCTAAAACTACACCCTTCAAAAGCTGGTGCTCTTCATCGCTTCATGCGTATTCTAACACACAATGGCTTCTTCACCAAAACAACACATACGGGTAAAGAAGGAGAAGAAGAAACAGCGTATGCTCTCACTCCTCTTTCAAAGCTTCTAATCAAAAGCAGCCCAATATGTTGTTTAGCACCTATTGTTATGGGAGCGCTTCATCGAAATTCCCTTGACATGTGGCATCTTCCAATAAGTGGTTCACTGAGGATGATGAACTCACACTGTTTGAGAGTGCAAACGGGGAAAGCTTTTGGGACTTTCTCAACAAAACCACCGAATCTGATCAACTTACCAATTTTCAAGATGCAGTAGCAGCTGATTCTCAAATGATGAAGCTAGGACTCAAAGGATGCAAACATGTGTTTGAAGGACTAGATTCTCTTGTTGATGTTGGAGGTGGGACTGGTGGTGCCTCAAGGCTAATTAGTGAAGCCTTCCCTCACTTGAAATGCACTGTGCTTGACCAACCACAAGTTGTGGCTAACTTGGTTGGAACCCAAAATCTGAATTTTGTTGCTGGAGATATGTTCAAGTCCATCCCTTCTGCTGATGCAGTTTTACTCAAGGTATGCACATTCATTTCCTTATCATTTTTCCATTTTTTAGCTTACTAATATCTTTCGTTGAAGTTCGAACCAGAATGAATTTTTTTCTCCCTTTCTTAATATTTAACGCAGTATATCTGGGATTTGAATTTGAAACTTTTCCCCCAATCTACGTGATTAACTTATGATGGATATGTAATAACAAGTATCTGCCTATCTGTGTCTCTATATATATTACAAGTGAAAAAAGAGTTATAAATAAGAGATGAGAAAATATAACAATAACTAATTTCAATAAATGACTGAGGTTTTATTGTTAATTAAATAAGTTCACATAGTTTGCTCACACAGATTTTACACAAGAGTTCTTAATTTTAATATTTTGAATTTAACAAGTTTTAAAGATAAAAATACATTTTAAATGAGTACACAAAAAAATTACTTATCATGTATAGTTATTGTTATTGAAATATTAAAAAAGTTATCTCTAGTAAACTATTAGAACTTATGAAAAAACAACATAATGTTCGGGATACTCTAAAAGGTCCTCACCATCACCATTGTTATCAGTATCACCACCATCACTACTTATGGCGACAATGATGACAGGGGGTGACAACACCATCGTCGTTGCCCCACCATTACCGCTGGTACTGCTACTGTCATCGCCGCCATTGTCACTACCATTGTTGTCGTTGCCACCCCCCACATAATCATTACACAATCATCGTCTGTTCCTCTCCCACCACTGCTACCATTGTCGATACCACCACCGGTGGTGGTGAATACCTTACAGAAGATTCTAGGCATTATGTTTTTTATAAGTCCTAATAATTTAGTAGTCGTGACCTTTTTAATATCTCAATAACAATCCATAATAAATAATTATTTTTGTGTACTCTTCTAAAATATATTTTTATCTTTGAAATTTGTTAAATACAAAATATTAAAATAAACAATTATGTGTCAAAGGTTTCTGTGTGAGAAAAACTAGTAAACTTGATTAATTAACAATTAAATCTCAATTATTTATTAAAATCTTTTAGTTATTATTATGTTTTCTCAATTTTTTACTATAACATTTTAATGTTATTTTAATGTTATTTATAGCTGAGATTTCAATGTTATTTTATATTGGATATTATAGCTGAAATTTCACTGTTATTTTATAGTGGGTTTTGCATGATTGGAATGATGAACTCTCTCTCAAGATATTGAAGAACAGCAAAGAAGCTATTTCTGGCAAAGGGAAAGGTGGAAAGGTGATAATCATAGACATAGCAATTGATGAAGCCGTTGATGATCACGAATTGACTAAATTGAAGTTGGAGTTTGACTTGTTGATGTGGGCTTTCTTCAATGGAAAAGAAAGAAAAAAGAAAGAATGGGAGAAACTTATATACGATGCTGGCTTCAGCAGTTACAAGATTACGCCTGTGTTCGGTTTCAAATCACTCATCTAAGTTTATCCTTAATTTATTACAAGTTGTTTTAGTTTTATTCAAATTTGAGCTACAATTTCAACAAGTTTCTATTTAAGAAAATCAATGTAATATTTCATGCTTCATAATAAGAGTAAATTTCCTCATAATTAAAATGACTGTGTTCAAAACATAAGATTTATAACAAAATAAATTGCTTTAACATTTTGGTACTAAAAAATAGTTTTTTTATTTGGTCGTTTAAAATAATTTATTTTTAATTTTAGTCATTGTTTTAAAAAATAAGGTTCACCGACATGTAATAAAATAAATATCTTGAATCTCTTTTGGATCTAATATATGGTGCTAATTATTATAGCTATCATTTTTTTAATTGGTATACACTGTCAGTGTAAAGATTTTTTACACTGATATTCAATCACAACCCTTCATTGATAATTTTGACTTTATTTATTACTACTTTAAAAGTCACATTAATGAAAAGTCATAATGGAATCTGTAAAAATCTTTTATACTGATTTATTTGACAAGAACCATAAATGTACAAAAATAATAAAGAAGATAGAAATTAATTAGTGTCATATGGGATAATGTGATTATTTTTAAGAATCAATTGAAAATTAATATTTCTTTTAATTCTTTTTATAAGACACATTTTTTTAAGGATTTGTTGGTTCTTGTTATAAGTAATTTTACAATTTCTAGAAAATATTATTTTTTTATTTGTCTCTAATAAAGATATATAGTGAATATTGATATATTTTTAGAAAAATTTCATAATTTTTTAATAAATATTTCCTCTCACACCTTTTAAACTCTTATGCGATTAATTAATAAGTACCAATAACGTAAAAGAATTTTATATTATGCTCGATCACAACTCTTATTTTATATGATTTTTAAAGTATTAATTAATAAAATTAACAAATTTATCCTAAATGAAATATTATGATTAATAAAAGTATAAAATTTTTTGTATTATCAATTATACTAATTAAATTCTATTATTAGTAGATTCTATAAACTTCTAAGTGAAATAGTAATTAAGAGTACAACTAATACATGGATAATAATTTTTAAAAAATAATAATTTAATTAATATAACTACTTTTATTTATATATTTATGTCATTTAAGTTCAAAGTACCTTATAAAATTACTAGAGGGAGTATAAGGTTGTGAGTATAATGATTTTTTTTTCGTCATTATAGTTTTAAGTTGACTAAGAATATGATATTAACGTCAAAAGATAATACGTAATTAATAATTTTATTAAAATCATAATTTTATCACAAATCTCAAACTCATTACAAAGATTTAAATTTTTTTTATCAATTATTAATTCTACATATATTAAATTATATTTAAGTACGTTCAAGAGACATTTGAAATAAGACAAGTTTTCAATTTTTTAGAAATTTGACATTCAAAATCATTTTTTCATGTTTGATTAGTGAGTAGTTGCAGGTCATGTGGAGTGAAAGGTAAAAATCATAAATTCAAATGAACAACGGATTGAGAGAAGTGGTAGGGTGAATACCCGTTGGGTTTAGGCAATTGGATAACAGTTTTAAAAAATATTTTTTTAAAAACATTGAATGTTTTAATTTTTTTTTATCTTTTTAAGATATATTTTTTATAAAAATAGACAATATCGTTGTTGTAATATAAAAATAAATAATAAATTATTGTTATAAATTTCATATCAAAACTAAAATAAATTAAAATTAATACATAATTAAATTGTCAAATAATAATAACCAAAAAAACATTTATCCAAAATAAACACAAACTACACAATTTGTCCAAATGAAAAATAAATAAATAAATATATATATATATATATATATATAAAAAGAAACACAAAATAACAAAACACATAATTTTAAATAATAATAAAAAATAATAATTTAATATTATGGTCAAATTAAGTTGAACTAAGTTTCAGATTAACTTACTAAACTCATCACCTGACCCACCGTGGATTGAATCTAATTTATTTGTATCAGATTTTACTCAATCACAAAAAATCCAACCAAATTTGTTTGAGTTGAACTGAGTTTGATTAAATTTTGGGTTGTTTGATAGAATGAACCCTCTTAAAAAGTGTGAATGATATTCTTTTCTTATTATTTTACTTTTAAAAGTTAAAGGTTTATATTAAATCAAATTGAATAAGGTTTTCAACAATAAAAGGCAGAGATCTCCACAAACCTATGATGACAACATCGAACCAACCTTGCCTCAAGGTAGCTTAGGAATAGCCTTGTTTGCTTGTTGTCTAACATATTAACATTCAAGAGTTTTACTTACCTACCTATATATAGAGAGGCGATATATATAGCAAGAAAGTCAAATTTATATGAGGGTGTGACTTGTGAGGAATAAATATGAGAGAAGAGAGAGAATAATATCTGAAAAATCTCAGTCATTGAGAGTAGTCATTAAGAAAGTAGAGTAAAAAAAAAAAGAGAAAAGAGTGACAGATAATAAATGTTTGAGATCAACCATTCATTTCCTTTCTTCCAACATTTATTATTTCTTACTTTGGTTTTCTCTCTCATTTCTTACTGACTGAGATTTTTCAGATACTCTTCTCTCGTAGATTTGTTTCTCTCACATAAAGTTGACTTTCTTTCTAAATATATCTCATGTTATATATATATATATAACAAGAAATATTTCAACATTTTATTTTTATTTTTTAAAAAAATATAACATTTTTTTCAATTAAAACTTAGATAAAAATAGTTTTATGCGTTTAAAATAAGGTAAAAAAATTCTCTAAACATTTCTTCTCATGCATATAAAAATTTACTGCTTCTATTACTAGAAATTCATCAATTTTATGCCGAATTTATTGCAAAATTTAATCCACATCAAATTCTTACGGATATTGATAAAGAAATTCATTTGTAGGAATTTCTGATGAATTTTTATGGTATATATATATATAAAAGAAACCCACGGATCTACAAGTTAGTCAGAGAAAATAGGAGAGATGCTATGCATGCAACAGTTGAACCGGATTTACGCGGCGGTAGTCCATACAATACCGGGTATCAAGAGCTCGGGGCGGTAGAACCTGCTAGTTAGAGCTCAGGTTTTCCACAAATATGATTGAAGAGTAAAGCAGATAATAATACAAAATAGTTGTATTGATTGAGAGAATTACAAAAGTAGAGAGAAGGGGGAGAAGGACTCACTCTAAAGTCTGGTCCTAAAAACTTCCGCCCCTAGTCTTTCTGATTGATACAATTTATAGAACTCAAAAATTACTATTTCAACAGTAAAATGTACTATTACAACAGTAAATTAATTTTCCGCTACAGTGCTCGGAGATGAACAGTGCCTTTCCGCAAAAATGTGTGCGGGACTTAGATCAGTCTTCATCACTCTCTTCGATCTGGTAAAATGAACCGGAGGAAGAGGATGGGGACGAGGCTTCTTTCTTTTTCTTTCCTTTAGACGTACTTGATTCGGAGTCTGTCTGAAGGAGATTCAGGATTTGATGAAGATTTGGAGCTAAGGCTTCATCGTCAGTTGATGCTGTAAGAGCAGCTGCAATCTTTGCTTTGCGATTCAGGAACTGGCAGGTCCCGGGGTCTGCCGGCTTAAGGCTTTTTGGGTTCTTTTGGAACCATAAAGCCACTCCATTAGTATTAGCATGGGAGACATTAAATTGATCCCACCATTTAACCGAGGCTTGTTTTCCTAACATCGGAAGGAGCTTCGGGTTTGTGGAGTTCTTCTGGTACTGATGTTGTCAGGCGAATATCCAAGCCAGGGAGAAAATTGAGAAGAATAGAAGAGATGGGTGGAATGGATTATTTCCTCCTTCAATTCTTGCTTTGAACTGATTAAATCCGACCTTTACATCTTCAGGAAGGATAGATTTGATGGGTCCGAAGAAATTCCACCACTCAGCGAACCACTGAGGGAAGAAATAACGAACATTTTTCTTGAAATAAATCAGCCACGAGTGCCGATGATGTTTGTTTTGAAACCAAAAAACATGGGTCCAAACATGAATATAATCCCAGTATGTATAACCAATCGGGTCAAAAGGCTGAGAAAATTTTCTTACTTGATTTGGTTTGTTTTCAAAATCTTTAAAAGTTAAAACTTTTAAAATTTGAAGTGTCGAATGGGTGATAACCTGGTTATCATTTTTATCAAAATTGTTTTTAATTGAAACAGATTTTGAATCCACCAGAATAAATTCATAAAATTTCCTAGTCTTGTTAAGACTAAGAGGTTTAAACAAAAAAGTAGGTGGAAAGACATTTTCGCAAATTTTATTTGGATTGGAATCCCATAATTCGGGTTCCATTTGGATAGTCGGGAAAAATCTTCCTTCTTTTGGTAGATAGGAAGAAGGTTGTTTTTGGGCAATTGGTTGAGGCTGCTCAACCAATTCTTTTGGATGCAAGTTTATCTTGGATTGAGCTATTTCTGAAATAATGGATTTCAGATTTTGATTCCAGAAGGGGTCATTAGGTTCTTCTGAAAATATTTGCTTCCAAGATTTGGAATGGAAGATTGGTAAGCCCACAGTCTTGAAGGGCTTGAAGAGTAGGAAGGGTCATCGCATAATCGGATGGTTTGGTTACCAGGGTAGTAGACCTTTTGGTTGTTTGTGGGGTAGATGACCCTGCTTTGATGATGGCTTTCTGAGTTGATGACTCAGATTTCATAATGGCTTGCTGAGTCGATGACTCAGTCTGGGTAGATGACCCTTGATGCCCAGTCTGTTAGGTGATTTAGGTAGATTGAGTATCCTCTATTGAGGAGGATGATTTATGCGCCTGGGATGATCCCCGCACTGATTTCCTGCGGCCTCTAGAGGAGGCGACTTTCACTCGTAATTTTGGAGGTGTCATATCATACTCTTTGACCCTGAAGAAATTCACGAGTCAAATAGTCAGGGAGAGTGTTTGAAGTACCTTTGATGTATTCTACCTTTGATGCAAGATTTTTTACATCTTTTTGCAAAATTTCTTTGGCTGACTTGCAATCAACCCGAACTAAAAATTTTTTATTTAATAAATCAGATTGAAATTTGGTTATACACAGAACAATAGTCAAAACTTCTTTCTTAATAGTTGAATAATTTTGTTGGGCTTTGTTCCAGTGTTTTGAAGTAAATGCAATGCAGTTTCTGTATGATGCATGCGTTGTTTGAGGACACCACCATAACCTATGTCAGAGGCGTCGGTTTCAACAATCTTAAGGAGATTGGGATTAGGTAGATACAAACAGGGTAATACTTTGACCTGCTGTTTGATTTGTTTTACTAGATCAGTGTGGACATCAGTCCATGGAGGGGGAGACTTTTTGAGTCTGTCATAAAGAGGCTTGGCAACGTTACTGAGCTGAGGGAAGAAATCAGCAACATAATTTAAACAACCCAAAAATCGTTGAAGTTTTGGTTTTTCTAGAATTTGATTAGGGAATTTGTTAGCAAATTCAATGACGCGACAAATTGGTTTGACGGTTTCCTGAAAGATGTAATGACCAAGGAATTTGATTTTTGTCTGAAAAAGACAGATTTGGTTTTGGAAATAGCAAGACCATTTCGTTTGATAACTTTGAAAAAGATTTCAAGATGTTTGAAATGTTGGTCAACAGATTGGGAAAAGATTAGGACATCGTCTATATAGACAATGCATAAATTTGAGTAAGGATTGAAGATATCATTCATGATATTCTGGAACTCTGATGGAGCATTCTTGAGACCAAAGGGCATTACATTCCATTCATATTGCCCAAAGGGAACAGTGAAGGTCGTCTTGTAGCGATCACTAGGATTGATTTGGATCTGCCAGAATCCAGATTTCATGTCAAATTTTGAAAAGATTTTGGTCGAATGTAATCGGGCAAGTAAATCCTTTTTATTTGGAATCGGATATCTAATCCATTGAAGAGCTTGATTGAGTGGTTTATAATTGATGACTAGCCTCGGAGCACCTCGCTCAATTTCAGAGGCTTTGTTGACATAGAAAGCAGCGCAAGACCAAGGGCTTTTGCTCTTTCTGATTAACCCTTTGGACAAAAGGTCCTTGATTTCATTTTGACAATGAGTGACAAGATCATGACTCATTTGGATTGGCCTAGCCTTAGTCGGGATCTTTCTATCCGTAAAATCCTTTTCGTAAGGAAGATTAACCATATGTTTTTTCCTATCCCAGAAAGCATTAGGAAGGTCAGAACAGATGGTAGATTGAAAACGATCAGAAAGATTCTTGATATGTTGTTTGACATGAGGAAGAGAGAGTTGACTCTCAATTTGTTTGAAGGAAATTTCTTCGTTTAGAAAATTAATTTGATTAAGTTTAAGATCAACTTGGTTGATGTTCTTATAGACAGGTTTGTCAAGGAATTTAAATACGATTGTCTTCCCTAAGTGTTGGGTAGATATACCTACACTGGAAATATTGATTGGGAAGATAGATTTGATGAATGGTGTTCCTAAGATTACATCATTCTTAAGATTTTTAATCAGAAGAAACGGAGTTTCTACTTGGAGATTGTCTTTTTGTATGATTGCCGAAGGAAGCTTATACTGGATTTCTAGTTTAGATCCACTAGCAATCCTAAGCCGTTCGGAAGTTTTATGGAAGTATTTGGTTGGAATAAGTCCTTCCAAAATACAGTTTGAATCAGCTCCAGTATCGAATAGAGCGATCGTTTTAAGAACAAAATCGTCTATGACAATGGTAACATCGATATAGAATTTTTGGATGCTACACTGATTGATTAGGTTTTTAAAGAGAGTATCTTCGTTTGATGAATTATGATCAGACTCATAATCCTGGTTACAGTTTTCATGGTTATCTGGAACCATGTTATCAGATAGAGCTGCAGTTATTTGAGATATGATGGTCTCGTGCAACTGTGATTGTGTTTTGCGTTCTCGGACCTCAGATTTGAGAGAACGAATTTCAGCCTGGAGGTCCTGAATAGTGACTGGCTTGGCTGAAGATTTTTCCAGTCGTTTGAGAGTTTGAGTAAGATCAAACTTGTTATTGACAAACCTATTATCTGAATGCGTAGGTTTGGGTTTAGAAAGGATTGCCTTTAATCTCTCAAGATACTCTTTCCTATCCTGAGGGTCTTGGATGGATTCTAGAGCGTCAAGCAATAGATTTTGCTCAGCATTGTGAATGACATTGATGAGTGGAGATTCAGAACTTTCGCTACTAGAGGAGGAAAGATCATCGTCAGCTTGGATGTCGTCAGAAGATATCCTGACATTTTCATCTTCTTCTTCTGAGGAATTATCAGAAGAATTTATCAAAAGATTGTTAAGTTGATCCTGGACAATAGGATCAAGATTGAATTCACGAATCTTAGAGGAGACTCGACAAAATCTAGCTAAGTGACCTTTGCGACCACACTTATAGCAAGTTCTAGTTTCTCTAGAAAGATTGGTACCCTTTTGAGGATGATTAGTACTTCGTCGAGGAAGATTATGATCTGGAGGCCTATTGGGCTTGGAATTAAGATGACGAGTCTTGAACCTAGAGACTCTGTGATGAGGTTTACTCAGCTGGTGCTGAGAAGGTTTTCTATGTGTAGTCTTTCCCGGATTCTTAGAACAAGGAAGACCGAATTGTTGGTAGAAACTTACCAAATCTCTGTGATTCTGAGCCTTTTCTCTGGCTAATAGTTTTTGGATGTTGTCGTCCTGACAGATTTTAAGAGCGACCTTTTGAACATAAGCTATGATATTACCATAACTTAACTGATCATAAGGGATTTCTCCGTTAAACTGGGAACGGATTTTTTCCCTAACTTTGTCTCCTAAGGATTTTGGGAGTCCAGCTAGGAAGGTTTCTTTCCAAAAAGGTTGGTGACAGTCATCTCTAGTGTAGACTCGAGAAAGGAAGGTATCCCTATAATACCTAAAATTTCCTAAGTTCTTACACTTAAGAGTAGATAGGAGATCTCCGGAACGATCTTTGTAGATAGAAGGATCTCCGATGAAATGTTTAACAATGGCCATGATTAAGGTATTAACGGCGTCGGGAATAGGCTTCCCTTTGTCAGTAAGGATGTTTCCTTCAGCGTCCTTTTTGACTGCCGTAAAGATTTCATGTTTCTCTATTATCGGAAACATAATTATCCCACCAGCCTTTGAGTTGGCCAGAAAAGCCAGCGGTCAGGATTTCTACTATAGTCTCATCAGTGCTATCTAAAGCAGTCTGATATGCAGTGGAGACCATAGTCATATGTTGAAGAGTATTAAGAATGTTATACTCAGTTTGACCATCTATGTTCCATTCATAGATTTGATTAGCATTGAAAGATCTCAGACTTTGATCGTTCTTTTCCTCAAGAGCGAGGTCAGGAGCAGTAGCTCGATTGTAATAGAGTTTAGAAGGCTGCTTTCAGTTGAGAGCCTTGCTAATAACATGATTGATTTGAGGAACAGACTTACTACTAGATGCAGCATCCTCAGACTCAGAACCTATAGAGGACGTTCCTAACTTATTAATCCTAAGAGATTGGTCTTTTTGGGAGACACTCCTAGTGATTGGTCCTAGCTTAACAGATCTTACCTGTGAAGAACTAGGGGTATCAGGGATAACTACAGAATTATCTTTAACTTGATTGGATTTTTCTAAGGCTTTGGTCCAATTTTGATGAATAAGCCTAAATTTATTTCTAGTCTCATTTGTCAGACTAAAAGGTTTGAACAAAGGTTTGGAAATGGAGGAGGTCTCATCGTCTTTAGTTCCTGGGATGAGGCTTTTCCTACAAGGTTTTCTCCTAAAACTTGGAGGTATTTGTTGGTATAATTGTTTTGTTCCATAAGGGCTTTAATATCTTGAGCTCCTATGGTTTCATCAGATTTGTGCTTAAAGGGTGAAGCTAAGTACTCATCCCCTAAGTCTGGAATAAAATAACTGCTAAACAGAGGTAAGTCGGACTTAATGAGTTTGCCATTCTTACGGTGCCACACAGTTATGGTATTAACAGAAAGGTCTTCTGTGATTGTAATAATCCAAGGAGGATAGATTTGGTTCCTATGAAGGTAGACATTTAACCAATCAAAGAAACAGATATGAGTTTGGACTTTGTTAAGAAATTCATAAAAAGAATCGATGATTTTTGACCTATGGTCACCCTTAAAATTACTAAGAAACCATTTTCTCTGAGAGGTCCAAGTCTCAGAGTAGAATTCCTTACGAAGGGTTGGTTTGTCTATGGTGTAACTATTCATAGTTGACCATACTGCATTTCAGATTGAGTAGGAGAATGAATTTCTGAAGAGACTTCCTCCTCAGCCCTACTGTAGATATTTCGAGGGATAGAAGATGAGTTATCTAACCCTTGAAGATTAATTTCTGGAGTAATAATTCTGGGAATTGAACTCCGATTTGATTGGGAAGCTATAGAAAAAGATCTTCTGGCACTAGTATAAGCCGATCTAGAAGCTTCGGATCTTGAAGAGAAAGAATTTCTCCGATCAAAGATAATTTCTACCTTACCAGCCTCGGATTGTCTAATTTCCTGGAATTCAGGGGTTTGACGAGGAAGGGTAGGGGTAGCTTTCTCGAGTTGCCAAGAGGTTGGTAACTCTACCTCATCCCATTTGATGAGTTTGGGAACGGCAACATTTGCTTTCGTCATATCTGTGACAAATAAAGTTGTTTCCCGATCATTGGTTTTAAGGAGAACTCTTGAGTTACAAGTGTTCATGACCTTATATTGGATTCTATAGAGAAGAGCTGCAGGGATAGAACCTTCTTTCATGTTTAACCCATGCAGATGAATGTTTAGAAACAATGAATCTAAGACATTTCGATCTAAAAGACTCACCATTTTGTTTGGAAAACAGTTGAAATAAATAGGACCATGTCCTAAACTGGTTTCTACGGTTCCTATGAGGGAATCGTGAAAATCATTGTGCCTAATATCGCGAAGGCACATAAGGATTGAGACGTTAAGACCTTCCCTAACAAGGGGTTTGACAGCTACTTGAACACATCCTATATGGAGGTATTTGTACTTCCTAGAATGTTCAGCTATGGATTGTTTGGTAAGAAGATGGAATTCCTCACCGGCTTGGGGATCCAAAGGGATATTGTTTTCAGCAGTCCTAATAATGTAGTCAGAACTACGGACATGTTTAGATTCGTCAGGAATATAAAGTTCATCCTGAGGGATTTTAGGGATTTCCCAGTTATCGATTGTTTGATTGATATCCTCGAAGCAAACTTCTTCTTCGAAGATATTATTTTTTGGAGGTATTTCCTCCGCAGATTGGACATGGGCAGTGAGCGGATTGTTAGAGGAAGGAGAATAGGATGAAGAGGATTTGAGAGAGAAGCGTCGGGAGAGGGAGCGAAGAAACTGACTCATATTTTAAAATTTTCTAGCATCATCGTCTTCATGTGGTTCCATAAGAAATTATTAATCTGGATCTAAATCTAGTTTTAACACAAAATTATCATCCAAAGATATTCCGGATTCCAGGTTACAGACAAAACTCTTCTCTTTTTTTTCTTTTTTTTTAATAATACAAACTACGAATAGAATCACAAGATTTAGAAAACATCATCTCTTTCAAAATTACTTCATCAATGAAATAATATATATATATATATATATATATATATATATATATATATATTTTGTCACAGTTGCAAGAAATACCTGTTGATTTTGCTGTCAAATAATTTTCGCATGTAATTTTTACGATTTTTTCTTCCGCTTTTCCCTTCCTTTTTTGCGGTTTGCCAATCCTAAAAAAATTACAAGTATCTTTTTAAATAGTTTTCCTGCAGTTTTTCTTTCTGATATTTTCACAGGAAATATTAAAAATAATATAATATTAAAGTATATTTATATTCATTAGTTTTGGGCATTTACCAGTTACGCTCCCTTTTGGTTTTGGTAATATACCCCTCCTTCCTTATTTTTTATTTTTATTTTGCTGTTAAATTATATGGTAATCACAATCACTTCCTCAATAATATTTTTAGAAATTAATCAACTTAAAATATTAATATTAATTATTAATACGGAGAAGTGCATAAATGATAAATTATTTTGACTTAAACATGTTCTTGTCCTCCATGAAATTATTTCTAAATTATTTGCTGTAAAATTTAGAAATAAAATTATGTTATTTTCTACCAGATTAATATATTAGATAAAAAAAATAAATTGATATTATGTATATAATATTTAATAAAAATGACATATTTTCTTTACATTATCAATATTTTATAAAATAATATTTCTTTGTATTTTGGTCCTAATAAAATTTTTATTTTGTTTTTGGTATATAAAGTGTTATGGTTGGCAATGAAGCCCACATCCATTGTGTTAGGTTTTGCTATACGAAACCCTTATCTTTAGAGGAACACTCTTTTACAAAGTTCTTGTTATTTATTTCCTATAGAAGGAGAGTTGATTTGATCTTGGGCCTAGATTGGTTAGCTACATTGGGTCAGGTTGTTGCAGACTTTGCTATCCCCATCCTTACTTTTAACCACAAAAATTTTCTCATCACCTTATAATATTTTTTTATTTCCATCATTCCTTAGTAACTAATCTATCCTGTATCTTTATTTGATAAATATTTTAATATATATCTTACCTAAATTTTATAATATTTTTCTTAAGTTTACTTTTAATATTGTTAAACATGTTTTGAAATTTTATATTACTTGTTAAATATTAAAATATTATATAGTCTATTTCTTAATAAATTCGCTTTCAAAAGTAATAAAAGCAAACAAAATTTGAAGAGTATAAATAGTGAATATGTTGTCATTCATTAAAAAATTTATATATAGGATAATTTTTTTAATTAATTATAGATAATAATTTTATAAATTTAAATTTTGTTCAAAATTACTTTTAGAATTAAATAACTTAAGTGATAATTATATTTAATGACACTTCTTATTATTTAAAATTTAATTTCATGCATACCAACATAATAGAAACCTTAAAGTTGCGGTACTAATTTCCTTCTCATGTTTTTACCTACTAATTAAAACTTTGAACATCTTCTTATTTTGTACTTGCGGGGTTGTATCATAAATTTTTTAAATAGAGTTAGGTTATTGTTGACCCTCAACTATCTCAAAATTTTCTCTATCAACACAACCGTTTCAACTTAAACTTTGGTACTTCTATTTTTTTTTTTTTTAACAGCAAAATGTATGTTATTATATTATAGGAAATAAAAAACAGTTGAAACACAATGTTTCACCCTGCCATACAGTAGAATGGCAACACGCTGACTATGCTCCTCCAAGCCTATATAACTATTTCATATTCATCAGACACAATCTAGGGTGGGAACATCAGTCAGAGAATACACACCCTGCATTAAAACCAACAGAAAACAACAGTCACTGCCATGATAACATTTTTATGGACATTAACATGTCAAGTGATTCCACCTGGACCTTTGAAAAATAACAGCATTCCTTGACAACCAAATGCACCAACATACAACGATCCAAAACACGTACCTGCATGTCTTCTTCCGCTTTCCCACCACCCAGCCAGAGGCTAACAGAAACAGTTGATTCAGATCTCCCGGAAGTGGTGTCTGTACCCCTACCCAGCTAATAACTTTATACCACAGCGTTTGTATGATTGGGCATTGTAAAAAAAGGTGATTCTTTGACTCAATCCTATTATTACAGAAGCTACAAACAGGATTGAAATCACGGCCTTGAATCCTTCTCCTTAACAAATTTTCCACAGTGGGTAATTTGTCCCTTAGCAATTTCCACGAGAACATCAGTACCTTAAATGGCAGCTTTTCCTTCCACAGCCTACGTAAATCCTGGGTTTCCACAAAATTCATTCCCAATTCAGATATTCCTTCATTCAACACTTTATACCCTTCCGCCACCGAATATTCCCCCCCAGCACCTGAATTCCATCCCCACTCATCTGACTCCTGCTCTACCAATACCACTTGGTTTAAAGACTCTTGTAAGGCAAGAAGCAACTACTCCTCCCAGACGAACAACTCCCTCCGCCAATCCCATTTCCATGATGATAATAGGCCTCCCGAATGACATTTATCCTTGATAATGATGAGCTTATCCTGTGTCAAAGCATACAACCTGGGGTACAATACAAAGAAAGTTGTATCTCCCATCCACCTCTGTTCCCAGAATAAAGTCCCCGTTCCAGCCCTTACAATCCTATTAACTCTAGTTTTGAACCACCCAGGCAAGTCCGCATTTGATCCATCAATGGCCCATATATCTTTCCACCATTGAGAGGTGTGGGTAAAAGACTCGGGCCTATCCATATATCCATCTACCTCCCTGTACCTGCTCCTCAGCAGCGGACCCCATATAGTCGTATCATCTGACAGAATTCTCCACCTCCACTTTGCCAGCAAGCTAATATTAAACTTCTCCAAACGCTTCACACCCAGCCCTCCCTCATCTTTTGGCCTATAGACTTTTTCCCAACTAACCAATGCAATTTTTTACTGACTCTCATTACCTCCCCATAGGAAAGTTCGTTGCAACCTCTTGAGAGACTTCAACACTGCCTTTGGAGCCTTATAGAAGCAGAAAAAATACAATGGAAGAGCAGCTAGCACTGAATTAAGTAATACCAACCTCCCAGCAAAAGTCATATTCCTTGCCTTCCAACCTGACAAGCGCCTTTTAAACTGATCAATGACTGGCTTCCACACTTGTTCCCTTTTAGGGTTTACTCCCAGTGGTATCCCTAAGAATTTGAATGGCAGTGTACCAACATTACATTTTAGCATGCCGATAGCCGCAAGTGTGAATGATTCTGACACATTTACACCGTAGAAACTACTCTTGCTGAAATTTACCTTTAAACCTGACACCATTTCAAACCCCCGTACGATCACCTTCAGATACCATACAGATTCCAAGTCCACTTCACCCATCATAATGACATCATCTGCATACTGTAGCACTGAATACTTGACCTCGTCTTGTACCTTTATTTCTTTGTACAAGCCTTTTTGGATGGTTGATTTAAACAATGTTGGTAATGCTTCTGCCACTATCAAAAATAGAAAAGGCGACAGAGGATCTCCCTGCTTCAACCCTCTCTTTGGCTTAAACTCTGGGGTGGGACATCCGTTTACTAGAATCGAGACATAATTATTCCGGACTATAACACTCATCCACAGTCTCCATCTCCATCCAAACCCCATCCTTTCCAACATATAATCCAGAAACTTCCAACTGACCGAGTCATAAGCCTTCTCAAAATCCACCTTGAACAAGAAACACGGACTTCGCCTTCTTTTTGCCCAGTCCATCAGCTCATTTTCCACCACTACTCCATCCATGATTGATCTGCCAGACAAGAAAGTCGTCTGAGTGGGCGATATTAGCCCAGTCAACACTTTTTTCAGCCTCACAAACAATATCTTCGAAATAATCTTATGCACGCTTGATATTAAGGAGATGGGTCTGTACTGGCTTAGCCCTGAAGGTGTGGCCACCTTTGGGATGAGCGTAATGAAAGAAGAACTTACCCCTCTGGGTAATATACCGGACCCATGAAACTCTTGTACAGCCTTAACCACATCTTGCCCAATTACTGCCCAACATGATTTGTAAAAATTTATTCCAAACCCGTCGGGCCCTGGGCTTTTCCCGCCTTCACATGCCCACACGGCCGCCTTAATCTCCTCCTCTAAAAAAGGCGCCTCCAGCCCCTGCTTCTGCTGATCTGATATTTGAGGAATAGGAACACCATCTATTGTCGGTCGATCCAACCATCTTTCCTGGAAATTGACCGTAAAGTGTTCTAGTATTTTGGGTCTAATATCAAACACACTCTCCAGCCACACCGAATCCGACTGTATTGCCAATATGGAATTTGCATGACATCTCGACTTAAAACAGTTATGAAAGTACCTGGAGTTATTGTCTCCATTAAGAGCCCATCGGACCCTTGATTTCTGTAACAATACATGTTCCATCGCCCTTGCTTTAGCCCAATATTCGCTTATGAGGTCCTGCCTGGATCTATTAATCACCTAGGCGCCCGCCACTAACTTTTGATCAAACACCTCCATTTCCTGAACCCTTTCGGCCAGAAAAAGATCATCTTTTTTCCACACACCTTCAGACCACTTTTTTATCTCACCTTTAATAACCTTTAGCTTCCTTGCCAACTGGTACATCTTCCACCCTGAACCCTGACCTGAGTTCCACCTTTCTTTGATCAACTCTCCAAAGGAAGCCTCTTCCAGCAGATAATCAAAAAACTTGAAAGGCTTAGGTCCCCAATTCTGCTTATTATCGTTAGTGCTTATCCAGCAGTGATCAGAGAATTCCCTGGTACCAACCCTCTGTGCCGTAACTCCCCATTCCTCCATCAGCGCCGGTGAGAATAGGAACCTGTCTAATCTACTAGCTAACTGTCCATTAGGTGAAATCCATGTGACTCCTTTTCCAATGACTGGGATGTCTACCAATCCCATCTCTTGGATAAAAAAGTCAAACTCATCCATCTCCCTCCTCGAATGAAACGTCGATCTTCCGATAACCTCAGACCTTTCTCTAACCGCATTAAAGTCTCCACCAACTACCCATCTTACATGTGGAAACCCTCTTCTAGTCATCATTAAGTCCTTCTAGATCTTTCTCTTTCCTTCCAATGTACATGGACCATAGACGTTGACAACACAATTGACCTCATCTGAATTCCTTCCTTTGAAAGCAACTCCTAGAAAACCCTGCCCTTGAATCTGCCACACCACCTCCAGCATCTCTTTCCTCCAGATTGTAACGCAACCCCCACTCAAACCCGAGGATGGAAGTATTCTCCAATCACATTCGATACTCCCCCAAACCTCCTTTATCCCCCACTCCTTCAAACTGGAGCATTTTGTTTCCTGAAACAAAACTATATCAATCTTGTTCCCTACTACCATCCTTTTAATACGCCTTCTTTTCACCCTCTCCCTAAACCCCCTCACATTTAAAGATAGAAGCTTCATTTAAACTACCCCTTGATTCCTCCTCCCCCTGTTTTCCTTTTCCGTCTTATCTCTCTCTTCCATTTTTTGTAGTTCTGCTATATATACGTCGTCATATTGCTCCCCAGATACTCCTATCACCTTCATTGCTAACCACATTTGTCGCACATCATTTTCTTCTCCTTGTTTCTTTTGGCTTACTTGCTCCGATTGTCTCTCCTGATTAAACCTTTGTACGTCGCTGCCATCAACACTATGCCTACGAACCTGCCTCCAGGTTGTAACCATCTTCCTTTCCCTCTTCCCTCCCCAAGACGTTTCTTCCGCACTCACACACTCCCATTGCTTGTAATTATAAATCTTTGTAGCACATGACCCCGTCTTTTTACTATCTTCTTCACAGCTATTAATTTGTGATTCTACTTTCCCGTTGTCTTGCCCAGCCGTTCCGTTCCCCAAATATATATTCATTCCATTCATCTGGGTCATATTCCCATCATTTTCCGGTTCCAAAAAATTCCCACAGCGAAAATGTTGTTTGCACCATTCCCCACCAAAAAAGGTCTTTCACCCGCAGGCTCCTCAGCCCAAATCGGTGAGGCTCCGCTCCGGCCCAACTCAATTTCGCGCCCGTGACCCGCATAACTGTGCTGACCGAGCTGACGTAAGCCTGTTGCGTCAGCCTTATCATCTCGATCCGCGTGCGGAGACAGCCGGTTGCATCACGTGTTGGGACCCACTTCGCCAGCTTTTCTGCCTCGGTTGTCGTGCTGCGTTGACCGATGGCCTGTGGCGCCTGCTCCACATCCACGTGGCGCACGCTGATTGGCCGATCGGTCGTGCCGTGCTGTCGGCCGTGCTGGTACTTCTATTTTACAACTTAAATTTATTATGGTTCTATTTTATAGTATTTTAGGATTTTTAAATTAAGCTCAACTTTTCTTTTTTTTTTTGAAACATAAAAATGTTAAAATCTTTAAAATTAATATTTCATCCAAATCCACAAATATAGCGTTAGAAATAAAAACGGGCAAATTAAATAAGTTAAAAATAACATGTTCATAGTTAAGTATACTCTGTTTGGTTACCAAAGCAAATATATGCTCTCAGGTAACGTTTCCTTCTCCGCCATGCATATTCTTGTATAAGTGATTCCACCCTTTGTAAAGGCCTCTCTGAATTTTTTGAAGCATTAATTTAAAATTGGTATATAGTACCATCCCCACATTTATATTTTGTTTTACATAAAGAAAACCAAAAGAAACATTTTATAACATTTGGTATATTATTTACATAAAATCAATTTTTAAATTTGTAGATAAATTATTATTTAATTCTTTATTATCCTTTCATTCATATAATTTTTAGACAATTTATTATTTATTTTAATTGATTAATATATAAATTATTTTATATTGTTAACACATGACAATAATTATACTCTTAATTAATATATTTAGTTTTATTAAATTGATTTTAAGTTATCCTTGATAATTATGAGAGATATTCTTAGGATAAAATAAAGTTTCCAAATTTCTAGCTATATACAACAAAGTTGGATTTTGAAAGAATGTAAAATTCTTAGGTGGTTTCGAGTTTTTAGTTTTAGAATGTATTTAAAATTATGTTTGCATAAAATTATTGTAGTTTAGTTTTTTAGTTATTTTTAAAACATATTTAACCCAATTTCAAAAATAATAAAATTTAGTTTTTTTTTTTATTCAAGACAATCCTTAAATGTTATTTATCACCGTCTTCAACTAGTTGTTATCTCTAGTCAATAGTAGTCAATAGTCACGAACTGTCACCTCCAAATGGTGGTGACTATCACCACCTCCAATTGGTGGTTACCGACATCATCTCTAACTATCAATCACAAGACATCACCTCTGACCTCGGATCATCAATTACCACCTCTAACTATCAGTCACCAACCACAAGAGGTGTTTGCAATGTGGTTTCATGCAATTGAGTCTAAAACTAGTCTAAATCGAACTAAAAAAATAAGTGTGGTACAATTTGGTTCGATTTAGATTAATTATAAAATCTGAATTAAACTAAATCAATTTTTTGCTATTTGGTTTAATTTGGTTTTGCAGTTTAAAATTTCTATTATTAAGCATTAAAAAATACATTGAAAAATTTTATTTCCAAAACTGTATAAAACTTTACTCGCTCCCAATAAAATTATATAAAAGTAACAGCCATCAAAGTTAAAGTATAAACAGGCGTGGGCTAATGCAACAAACATCATGAAAATGGACTAATGCAGCAAAATTGATAACACATTCATTTGCGGAATAGATTATGAATCCAATGTTTTATACTTCATAAATGGGTGTAATGTTTGAGCTCTTTATCGCAAAAATAGTTGTATCTTGTTAAATAAGTATCTCTTATGTTTTTCGCTTAACAATTTTTTAGTAATAAATTTATTTGGGTTACCAAAATAAAAAAGTTAAAGTATAAACAATCAATTTAGTTAAACTATATAGTTTACTGGTTGTTGTCTAATTGTATCTATTCAAATTAAATCAAATAGTTTTTCTAAAATATTTATTTATGAACTAATACATATTAATTGAAAACTTTAATTAAATACTAAGTCAAAATCATAAAAACTTATAAAACAATGAGTAATTGTATATACCTTCTTAAAAATTTGCTATAATAATTAAGGAAGAACGATTTGGTTTGGTTTCAACACAATTTGAATTGAATTGTATAGTTTGAAAAATACAAAAATAAAAAACATCCTATTGTGAATCATTGACTATCATCAAACTCCACCTATAGCACTCACCTATACCTCTTAAGATCACTTGTCATCAAGTCTTTATCTTCAATCACTAAAAAAAAAGGTTCTAAAGAAGTTAAGATTGAATAATATTTTATGTTATTTTAAAAACTTAAAATCAAAACTAGTTTTTATTTTTATAAATTTCAAAACTATAAATAAAAAATCATGTAAAACCTAGCATATTAATGTATGAGTCACAATTAAAGATAATTTTATTAAAAATAATTAAATTTTAAATAATTAAAAAAATCATTTATGTGAAAAGTAGGTATATAATTAAATGTGCATTAGAAAGGCTCGAGAAGCAATGATGCCAACTTCTAACTTTTCACATGGAGATTAAAAATGAAAAAAAAAAGAAAATAAAGGTTAAATATTAAAAGTTTATTATAATAGTTTATGTTATCAAAATTCTATTTTAGTCTATTCTTTTATTCTGTTAACATTTTATACCTTTAAAATTTTGAAATATTTAAATTAAAATAGTAATAGCGAAAGATATTATTATCTTTATTTCAATCCTATTAGTTTTCTCAAACTACATTTATTTTAACTAATATTACACAATTCATATTCAACACAATTATTATATAACTACGCTCAATAATAATTTTCTCAATAACACTAAACGTGTCCAAAAATAATCTCTCACACAAATTGAAAATTGAATAGGAAATGAACAAATTAAATATGTAAGTATTTTTTAAAAAGGAGCAGAATGAAATTTTTAAAAAACATAAAAAATCAAAATAAAATTTTGAAATCTTAACATACCACCAAAGCAAAAAAACACTAAAATATAGTGGAACTAAATTAAGATTTAGCCAAAAATAAATAAAGCTGGATAAATTTTCTTGAAGTATCAAAAAAATTATAATAAATTTATAATAACCATATATATATATATATATATATATATATATATATAAAAGGTATATGGGATAATTATGACATAAAATAATTTCTATAATCATTTTATATTTTATAATTTATACTCTTTCTAATTTATTTATGTATTCTCTTTTTCCTTTATACCCTTACCCTTCCTAAAGATGTATCACGTATACAAAGTCTTTTCAAATTTGACTATACCTTTGTCCATATTGTTCACCTACCCTGTCCAAGTTTATTTAATTGACCATGTGTCCAGACGCTTTATGTTAGTGATTAGTTAGTTAATAAAAAAATAGTAAAACTACTCTTTCATTAGATGGATATGGCAGCTTAATCTTCATCGTATCAACTCATATTTTATGCATAAATTATAATCAGTAATGTTAACTTTTGTCAGTAACAAGGATGAAGTTTATAATATTTTTTTATTTCCATCATTCCTTAGTAACTAATCTATCCTGTATCTTTATTTGATAAATATTTTAATATATACCTTACCTAAATTTTATAATATTTTTCTTAAGTTTACTTTTAATATTGTTAAACATGTTTTGAAATTTTATATTACTTGTTAAATATTAAAATATTATATAGTCTATTTCTTAATAAATTCGCTTTCAAAAGTAATAAAAGCAAACAAAATTTGAAGAGTATAAATAGTGAATATGTTGCCATTCATTAAAAAATTTATATATAGGATAATTTTTTTAATTAATTATAGATAATAATTTTATAAATTTAAATTTTGTTCAAAATTACTTTTAGAATTAAATAACTTAAGTGATAATTATATTTAATGAAACTTCTTATTATTTAAAATTTAATTTCCCTTAATGAATATGATTTAGGTCTTCCTTTATAAATTTATTCATAATTACTTGAGAAAAAATAAAAAATAAAATATGCTTCTCATATAAGTTATTTATAACTAACTTATGCATAAGTTAAATATATAAGCTCTATAAGAAATTAAAAATATGTATAAGTTAATTTTAATTTAGGAAAAAAATATTTAATATTCTTTTTTTCTCTTATGAAAGAATTTATTCCAAATGAATCCGTTGTTATATATTATATTTATATGTATACTTTTAAAATTGAAGAAGATCCAACAAATTAATTACAATAAATATATCAAGTAAGAAAAAAAATAACAAGATTGGATTTAATTATATATGTAAGATTAAATTTAATACTATTGGTTATTAAAAATAATAAATAATAATTAAACATTTTATTAAATTTAACGTTACTGTTATTATTAAATCAAATCATCATTTCTCTTCTTCTTCTTTTTTGACGAAATAGAAAAGATGAAAGAATGTGAAGTGGATGTGGGGTGCGTGGGACACCCATGGACCGTTGATAGCGGAAATGCTAACGGTGGCGGAGAGGCTGAAAAGTATATGCTATAATTTGTTGCATTTTACACTACACAATCCCAACAACCCAATGAACCTATGAATCAGCTTGCTAATGCAGTAAAGTTTTATTCCTACAAATCTGGAATGTCAATGATCTGAAACAATACAATTATTATTCATAAAATATTTCGTCACTTACCTCCTTATCAAATTGCTAATATAATAACCAACACGAATTTGACTACTAAAGTTAGAGAGATGAAATTTCCAACAACCAGAAAATATGTGTCAGATGACCAAGAAAAATATCTGGTGGCCCACCTACTCGGCCTTGCACTTTCCTTTCATCCTTTTTATAAAAATTAATTAAAAACTAAATATAAGTTTAATTGATATATATTATTATATCAAAAATTTTATAGTATATCAATTAAATTCTCTAAATATTAAAAAACAAAACAAATACTAATGAGTACTGTTGCATGAACAAAAAAATTGTGAAATGGTAATATAAAATAAAATTGTATTGTTATTATTTATTATAAATTATCATACATAATAAACTTGTTGAGTTATTAAAAATTATTTTATAAGCTATTTCAATTAGATCATCATATAAATATTTTTATACTATTTAACATTTAACTATAAAGTTTTTAAAGAAATTGTTTATTAATTAATAGTATTCAATTTGTACCAGTTATACATATATAAAGGGGCAAAATATGGTTATCAAAATTCTTTTTTACAAGTTAGACAAAGTTAGAATTTTCAAAAGTTTGCTTTTAATTAAAAGAGTTTAAAACATCAATATATTGTTCATATTATGGACTTCCGCTCCAAGATATTCTGAAAAACAAAAAATAAAATATTGTGCATATTATTTACTGAGCTCAGATAGATAAGTCGTAACTGATAATATTTTTGTAAGAAAATTAATGTATGAGAAATAGATTGTTAAGAATATATAATTTAGTGTGAAAATAAGATAGTTCTCATTAAAATTTCATAAAATTGAATTCTTCCATCATTTAGTGTGAAAAAAAAATTAAGAATGAACTTGAAATTTTAAATGAGATTAAGAAATTTAAATAAATTTTGTTAACGTTCTTCATTAGCGTAAATTTTTTTTTTCTTATGTTCAAGAATCAAGATGGGAGGAAGTGCATCTTAAAATAAAGGGGGGAATATTATAAGATAAAAAATATAGTAAAAATAAAATAACACAATTATATATATATATATATTATTTTTTAATATTTAATTTGAGTCTTTTAAGGAAAATGACTCATTTTTAATTCTTTTCAAAAATTTCAAACATAAATGATTACTTCATTATTTGTTATGTTAAAGATACTATTTTTTTTAGAAGGCTAAAAGTCATTAAAATAACTTATTTTCCCTTTTCATTTTATAAACATTCATTTATAATTTTTTATGTTTGATAAACTTTAATTAATAATTTAATATAGTCAATATTGAATTAAAAACAATGTTACAACATTTGATTCTATTTAATTATAATACCCAATTTTGAATAGTTACTTGTTACTGGCTTTTTTTAATTATGGTGTTGGTATAAAATAGTTAGAACTAAATTTCATTAAGAACTTCGATTACATACAAGTAGATATTGTTTTTCAATATAATTTCCTACATACTCAATCTATATATATATATATATATATATATATATATATATATATATATATATATATATATTATGATGTGTTAATTATTTTTAGATCAATACATTCCTAACTAAAATAGAAGAGAGGGAAATATTTATTAGTCACCTAGAGATTGTAGTAATTAAATCATTAAAAAAATAGTATAAAGATAATTCTTTTAAAAATATAAAAATAAAATAAATTTAGTATTATAATCTAAATTAACTGTTTTTTTATATAAATGAATTGGATGATTGGATCTTATATTCTTCTATAAAGAAAAAAATGTGTTATTTACTAGTAGCACACCTTTTAAAGTGGTTTCTGAAAGTTATTAGAGTTAGCAGTAAGTTTCTAAAAGATACTTTTCAGTATATTATTTTTGAACTTTTTTTTTCATGTTATAGACTTTCGATATTAATTTTAAAGTATTTTAAAACAACTTGCACAGTAACATAATTAATAAAAAATATTAATTTATAAAATCAATTTAAAGATCTAAGTATTAATATATGTAACTTTTAAACACCATTGCTTTATGCTTAGAACACCGACAATGCTTTCACATTAGTGGCACGCCAACTTTTACCTTTTTGAGCGGAAAAGTAAAAGGAAACTTAGGGAGAATGTAAGAGAGAAGGAAAATAAAAACTCCGTCAAACAAAAAAAGAAATATCTACCTTTTTTTAAAATTATATAATTTTTATTTTTATATATATTAATCTCCTTAAATTTTAAGCAAACATTAATCCACGTCCATAAAGTATTGATTCAAAAATAAAAAAGAAAAACATTTTATTAGAATGCATAAAAATATTTTTTCAATAATTTTTAATTATGATGTCATTTAATTTTTAATAATTTTTTTTATTTTTTATATTTCTTAATTAGTATCTTAACATACTCGCTAATAAGATCTTAAAATTTTTTTTCTTGTCAAAAAGAAAAAAAAATCTTAAATTTTAACAAACACGCATCAATGCGATTTACATCTTTTATAATTCACTAGCTAAAACATAGGTATTGTAGTGTCTATGTATTGACATTTCTATTGTGATATGTTATAATAATTTTAATATTTTAATTTAATCTGTTTTAACAATTTTTTTCTTAAGGCTCATGTTGATCTAGTGAAAAAATTTACATTTAATAGAAGAGGTTATGGATTCAAATCTCTTGACAAAATAATTTTTTTTTTAATTTTCAAATAGATATAAGAGTAAAATAGGTATTTTAAAAAGTGAACATCAAAGTAGAAATTCTCTTTTATTAATAGCATAGATAATATAAAATATAATATTATTGATTATAAATATAGATTATAGAGAGTAGGACAATTATGTATGTTGGATATAAATTATTAAAGTAATTTTTTTTAAGATTATAAGGTCGATCTAGTGTCAAAGTTTATATTTGAAAAATAGAGGTTATATATTTGAATCTCTCCTTTTGACTAAATAGTTTATTTTTTAATTTTTAAATAAGTATAAAAATAAAATATATTTTTAAAAATGAATGTAAAAAGAATTTCATTTATTAATATTATATATTAATATTATATAGATTACGCTTATACCTCTTTATAAGTTATAACTTATCACTCTTAAAAAAGATTGAGATCTTTGTATAATTTTATAATCCCTTAAAAATATGATAGTTATTTACTCATGATAAATTTATAAATAACGATAAACAATACATTTACGATAATTATAATATAAAATAATTGCAATATATTATATCTCAATTTTTATCATCATTTAATATTTTAATATATTTTTGTTATTTTATTGATTTATTTTCTCTTTCATAATTTCATTTATTCCTTCCGATACTATCTTCGATTTAGAATACAGAATGATGGGTTTAAGTTTAAGAATCAAAATCTCGACTCAAAGTATAATAATGTGACAGTGTCAGCCGCAACTCAAGTCCATTGTGTATTACGGCGTTCAAAATGATCCGGTGATAGTCATGGATGACTAAGTTTAATATATATTATCTTAGTTTATTTCATGACATGTTTGCTTTATCTAAGAGTCAGTATATGATAATCTAATAATTGATATTATGTATTTACTAGTGAAAACTGAAAACACAGGCGCCATTCTTTGTATTTTTATTTTTATTTGTAGTTTTTATAATTTAAAAATAGGTAATTAAGGGTATTTTTTTATTAAAATGAGCGGTTTTTATAAGTTTATGAAAGTGAGTATTATCTTTATATATAAGCATAGATAAAACAAAATGGGTAGTTATAATATAATATGAACGATTTTTACTTGCAAATTTGTAGTTTTTATAATTTAAAAATAGATAGTTAAGGGCAGTTTTTTTTATTAAAATGAATAGTTTTTATAAATTCATAAGAAAAAGTTATTGTCTTTATATATACTAACGAAAACATATGTGCTGCCAAGGCTGTGTATTTGTATTTATATTTTAATATGTTATAACAATTTTAAGGTTTTAATTTAATATCTTTTGTAAATTTTTATATTTTGAAATATAAATTATTATGTGACATGTTTTGAAATATATTTTATTAATTTTATATTTTTTATGATAATATAATAAAAATATAACAGATCATCAATGGATATGTCAAATATACAATGAATATGGAAAACGGAAAGATGAAAGAGTTTAAATAGAATTTAAAATATTGTCGCAACTGTGTATCTACATGTTTATTAAGAATATTTATCATGAAATCTATACATATATTAATCATGTTTAAGGAATATTGATTTGTGATAAGGTGGAAATTGTGGAAATGTGAATATATTAATAGGAAGAAATTATATTTGTGAAACTAGGAACAGTCATAAAATATTTAGAAAGTAAAATAGTTATAAAATGTGAACACTAAAAGGTCATATTCTCATTATATAATATATAGTATATAATACAATATCATATATATGACCTTTTGCTGTCCACATTTTATGACTATTTTACCTTCTAAATATTTTATGATTGTTTTCAATTTCGCAAATATAATTTCTCCCTATTAATATATAGTATATAATATAATATCATATATTATAAATTATAGAGATAATTGGACAATTATGTATATTGGATATCTATATTCTAAAGTAATTTTTTTGTTAAAGTTATAAAGTTTGTCTAGTGAGAAAGTTTAGGTTTAGGAAGCGAGAGGTTATGAGTTCAAGTTCATCTACTTACAAAGTAATTTATTTTTTAATTTTAAAATAGGTGTAAGGATAAGGGATAATAGGTATTTTGAAAAGTAGATGTCAAAAGGAGATATTCCCAATAGTATAGATATATAGTAATTAGATTTCAAGAAAATAAATGAAAAATATTTAAAAATAAAAAAATAAGTTTCTATGAGAAGGATTCACTTACTTTAAGTTTAATAACTTACTATTTATTTCAACCATTTATTTTATTAAAATTTAATAATAAAAATTAATTATTTATTATATAAAGGTTGAGATAGAGAGTAAGAGAATATATATATATATATATATATATATATATATATATATAAATAAATATAAAGTTTGTTTATTCTTAAAATAATAATCTTAAGTAAAGTACTTTATAAAAAAATTAATATATATCTTACATAAGGTATTTTATGCATAACGTATTTAATAAATATTTAACTTTCAGTAATAAATTAAATTTTAAGTAAAAGGGTAGAAAAAAAAATCACTTCGTCCATAAAAAAGTTTGATTTTTCTACTTTTTATATATATTATTGTTAAAATCAATTTGTTTTAGAAACTTTTGTCATTTAGCTTCTCACATAAACTAATTTTAACTTATAATTAAAATGTTTTATTTTTCTTTTTTTCTATGAAAAATCTTATAAAGATAATTATCCAAACAAAATTTTAGCTGCTTAATTACCATAAGTCTGTGTAACACGGTTTGCTCAAAAGGCCTCTAGATCATAAGGAGCAAGAAGATAGATTCACATTAGATTGTTCAAGGCAATGAAGCAATAAGCACTATCCTGTTACAAGATTAACTATTGAAAAAAAAAAACCAACTTTGTCTAAGGTAAGGAATGTTACACCAGAAGACGTGCTTAACCAGAATTGTGACTCAAATTTACTTCCCCAGATTCCAGAAAACCGCATGTGAGATAACTAATATACAAACATGAATCACCGTCAAGATCTTCAGAATTATTGACACGATATCTACTTGTTGTCCCAAGACTATTCTCGTCTGAAATAGCAGCTGAAGACTAGTTTACACCCTTTAACACTATAAATAGTTGTCGATGGAAACACATAATTACATCAACACACACTCCAGAAAAAGAAAAAGAAAACATGGATTTCAGTTACAGTGACAGTGAACTGTACCAGGCTCAAATCCACTTGTACAAACATGTGAACAACTTCTTAAGCTCCATGGCTCTCAAGTCTGCTACGGAGCTAGGCATAGCAGATGCAATTCACAACCATGGAAAACCAATGACTCTTTGTGAGTTAGCCTCGGTTCTGAAATTGCACCCTTCAAAAGTTGGTGTTCTTCATCGCTTCATGCGTCTTCTAACACACAATGGCTTCTTTACCAAAACAACACAGAAGGGTAAAGAAGAAGAAGAAGAAACAGCTTATGCTCTCACTCTTCCTTCCAAGCTTCTAATCAGAAGTAATAACTCATCGTGCTTGGCCTCCATTGTTCGTGGAGCACTTCATCCAAGCACGTTTTACATGTGGAACTCCTCCAAGAAACTGTTCACTGAGGACACCGAACTCCCACTATTTGAGAGTGTAACTGGGGAGAGTTATTGGGACTTTATGAACAGTGATTTGGATTTTCTGAGCCTGTTTCAAGAGTCAATGGCAGCAGATTCTAAAATGTTCAAGCTTGGCCTCAAAGAATGTAAACATGTGTTTGAGGGTTTGGATTCTCTTGTCGATGTGGGAGGTGGGACCGGTGGTGTCTCAAGACTCATCCATGAAGCCTTCCCTCACTTGAATTGCGCTGTGCTTGACCAACCACATGTTGTGGCTAACCTGAATGGAACAGAAAATTTGAATTTTGTTGGTGGTGATATGTTCAAGTCCATTCCTTCTGCTGATGCAGTTTTACTCAAGGTATGTATATTTTTAAATGCTCATCATGCATTGAGTTTATCTTACTTTTGCATTATTTTTGAGTCATGAACAATTAGGATGTATCATTAAGCTTACAGTGCATACTAAATGTGAACCACAAAATCTGAAATTTCAATTAATTATTTTGCAGTGGGTTCTGCATGATTGGACTGATGAACTCTCTATAAAGATATTGAAGAACTGCAAAGAAGCTATTTCTGGGAAAGGGAAAAAAGGAAAGGTGATAATAATAGACATAGTAATTGATGAAGCAGATGATGATGAGGAATTGACTGAGTTAAAGCTGGACTATGACTTGGTGATGCTGACTATGTTTAATGGAAAAGAAAGAGAAAAGAAAGAGTGGGAGAAACTAATATATGATGCAGGTTTTAGCAGCTACAAGATTACTCCTGTGTTTGGCTTCAAATCTCTCATTGAAGTTTATCCTTGATTTGTTAAAAGTTGCTTCAATCAATGTGTGTTG
The DNA here is from genome assembly GCA_037954015.1 of Psophocarpus tetragonolobus. Lineage (NCBI taxonomy): Eukaryota > Viridiplantae > Streptophyta > Magnoliopsida > Fabales > Fabaceae > Psophocarpus > Psophocarpus tetragonolobus. Next base: position 34,015,172 of record CM075690.1, on the reverse strand, counting down.
CAATTTCAATAAGTTTCTTCTTAGAAATCAAATCATTGTAGTATTTATTGCTTCATAGTAAGAATGAATTTCTGATAGTTCATAGGATATTCAAAACAATGTACTCGATATTAAATCTATTTTAATTATCAAATAATAAGATATTTACTTTGGCAAAGATTATAATACTTGTTTGTTTGTGACTCCATTAGTTCAATAAATTCTTTAGGGAATACTGAATACTATTGATAATATGTATCCATGCGAAATGCAAGGAGTATTAACAGCTGCTAATCGTAAAACAGAACATAAAACCATCATATGATTTCAACAACAAAAAGAAAAAACCAGCATATGACATGCCTAAAAACCTGCATCTGTGTGTGATTAATTGCTTGTTTGGATTAGTGTTAGTAAGATTACTAAGATTGATTTGAATGAAATTGATTGAGATAATGCAAGATACGATTGAAATTTAGTGTTAAATATTTTTGTCCAACGTATAAGTGACTCCAAATTCTTCAACAAAAATTAATTTAAATTCTTCTCCAATAAAAAACCAATATATGAAAATGCATCTAAAATCATTTTTTGGATCCAGTATCTACCAAACGACTGTATTTCCAAACAATGCCACAGAGATGGTACCTATTTATGCCCAGCAAAAAAGCAAATTTGAAGCACAAACAATCAGATTGATGAGAAGCGACCTGTGTCTTCAAATTTAAAAACTGCACTTTAACAGGATCAAATATATGCAATACTAATAAAAATAATTTTGATATTAACCAAAATTTATTAATTAAAGTGGGCATCTATCAAACACTTCTTAAAATTCAGATAATATGGAATCATATCTTTTACTTTCAAGAAGGCCTTGAAAAATAATATATTTTCTTCTGTTATTGTGGTTTTAAGTTAACTTCATAGTATAATATTACTTTCAAACTCTAATGAATTGACAAATAAATTTACTTTATTGTATAACTTTATTATATATTTATAAAAATGAAAATGAAAATAATAATGATTTGCTCATTTACGTATTAATTAAGATACAATATTATTTTTATTAATTATAATATATATTGATTAGTGTAAAATTAATATTTTAGTGAGTAGTATACAAGAAAAAATATATAAAACACAACATCTGTTGTTGGGTAGTATACAAGACAAAATATATAAAACACAACATCTGTTGTATTTTTGTTAAAACTTGCTAGTCGATCAAATAATTATGAACTGGTCAATTGACATTCATATTTCTAAATTATTTTAGAACATATACCATACTAATATTTTATGGAAAGAATCATTCAGAATGTGAATCACCTTCTGACATGGTAATACTAACTATGTTAAGAAATAGCTGAATTTATTATTAATTAGAGTTTAATTACTATGTACAGAGAGTGTGTAAAAGAGTTTTAGGTTCAATCACAATTTTTTATTTTTATATGTTTTTAAAGTATTAATTGGTAAATTGATAAGCTTACAATACATAAAAAAACAAATATTGTTATTGAATGTTAGTGTAAAATTTGTTATACTAACCATGCATACTTTAAGGGAATATCTGATCAATATCTGATGAAAGAGGCATATAAGCTAGTGCTGGAGGTGTTCACAATCTAATAGATCTTTGTTTTTTAGCAAGTTGTGGAGGTTTAAGGTGTCGTCTAAGGTGGTTGCGTTTGCTTGGAAAGTGGCCTTGAATAGGATCCCTTCTAGAGTTGAATTGGCAAAGCGGTAAATTATCTCCATGAATGTAGCTATTTGCCGACTGTGTGGCTTGGCTTCAGAATCAGTAAGTCATCTGTTGTTTTCATGTAAATACAGTCACTCTGTTGCAGTGCTGTAAATGGCTCGAAATTAGCTTTGTCCTGTCCGAGACATGTGAAATGAGTTTGTGGCACTACAGGGGCCCTTTGCGTTCCATCTAGTACAAATTTTGTGCATATTTTAAGTACAATTTGGTTGTCTGTTCTGTGGAGTATATGACTTGCTAGGAATGAGGTTGTGTTTAAAAGTGATTTATTCTCTCCTATGAAAGTATGGCAGTTGGCCTTGCAAAGATCATGACTATGGATTGGATTAAAGGGTGCAAGATTTCCTCTGTATCTTTTGTGAAATGGTCTTTGTCCTCACTCCTACGTCTCAACTGTATCAGGGTGTCTAGTTGCTTTAGTGGGTCTATGTTGGGGAAATATTATTATTTTGGATACTGACGGTACCGTAGATAGTTGTTTTGTGTGGGGATTGAAGAGGAGTGATTATTGAAGGTATCTTTCTTTATGTTGTATTTGTAATCCATTAATTACCACTGTCATATTTTGGTAATTAAGGCAGAGGTCTATTGATCATATTTTCCTTTATGTTGTATCTGTAATTGATTCATCATCACTGTCATATCCTATGATAAGTGATTGGTTTTAATCTTAATAAATTTATCCTATTAAAAAAATTAACTATACATACTAATTAAACTCTTAAATTATTAAAACTCACCTAACATTTTAATGGGAGTGAGTATGTTTTCTTTCAACATGATTTGCATAATACACAAAGTAACATTATTAAAATTCAAATCCTAAACTAAGTGGCTAAATGGCATAACTCAATACACTAACGTAATTCTCTAGTTTTCTGTTTAGCCTTATTTTTCTAATCTCTTTTATTTAAAATAGAAAGCAACATTTTTCTCGTAATATTTATAAGTCCAATAGGCTAAAATTACTAGACCGTGTATAGGAATTTGATTTTGTTACCGACAACTTTACTATTGACACCTCAAAGTTATAGTAAACTATCTTCATTTAACTATAAAAAATAGTTGATTATTTTATATTCTAAATCAATTGATTTAGAATATATAACTAATTTGTTTTAAATTAATTAATCCAAAATATAATCCAGTGTGTTCCAAATCAAGTTGTTAAAAATAGTAAAAATAAATATTTTTTTTCATTATGAATCAATTGATTTTCAATATACAACTAATGTATTTCAGACTAATTAATCTGAAATGAATAATTTTTTAAGAATAATAAAAGAACATACTTATAAATTCAATATGTTGAGGGGCCATTAAGAAAATGACAGGTACTATAAATAAATACCATGTAAATAGCTAGTTAGTCGGTCTTGATATTCTGGACTAAGTGACTAACCGAATAACTTTAACTAACTGTGCATTTTTAGGCTTTTGCAAAGACACGAGAGTATTTTAGAAAAAAACTCACATTGTGGAGTTAAGAATAAAATATGAAAAAATAAGAAAACAACACATTAATTACCCCCTTACTATTTTTTAAAGATGATTTTAATATTTATTTTCTTTAATTATTGTTTATACAACATCAAATTAGAAAAAAAAATCATTAAATTATGTGATATCATTTCAATAATTATATGTCAAATTTTATATAAATTATTCATTAGCATATAATCTTATAATCAACCTTCAATTTCAGTTAAAATATAAACATTTAATTATATTTTAAAAATATATTATTTATCAAAATCAATTTAGTTAATAAAATATCAAATAATTTTAAAATCATATAAAATTTGCATATATGATCTATACTACTAAAAAAAATTATTAATAAAAATTACTCTTAAAAGTAAATTTAACTATAATTATTATAGAGTAAATGGATTCTTATTCATCTCTATAACTTTTAAAGTATTAATTTGTGAATTTAATAAACTTACCATAAATTATAGATACTAATAAAATTTTTTACATTGTGAATATGTACTAATTAAAATTTTATTATATTCTCCATAATTCTATATGGAATGTCACTTTTATTAATATATTAACTTGCATTTATATATTATCTTAATAATTTATGTTAAATTTTGTCAAAATTAAATAATTATAAACATAAAAAAGTATTTTTATTTTTATATACTTTAAAAATATACATTGCGTGATTATTTATCTATAACAACTACATAATATTGAATAGTTTAAAATTGTTTTTATATATAAAAAAAAAAAAAACTAGTATCTTTAGTGAGAACCTTTTAATAATCATATTTTTTTATCTAAAAAAAATCAAACTTGAGATCTTCCTTAGCCTCAATTTTATTTAAGGTGCGATTTTGTATAATTTTATATTTAAAACTAGTTTAAACTAAAAAAAATTAAATAAGTGCAATACAATTTGATCGGATTTACATTAATTATAAAATATAAATTAAACCAAATCAAATTAATCTTTAACAATTTCATTGGATTCATTTTCTTTTTTCAGCAGTATAAAAATTCTAATACTAAGTATTTAAAAAAAATATTCTGATTTTTTTTTTTCAAAACCGTATCTCATAAATATTTAAATATTAAAATAGTGCTAAACTCTTTTCTTTTTTAACAAAATTTACATAAAAACTTTTTATGAATATACCACTAAAAAAAAAAATTTACATGCTTCATAGATCAACTCATTATATATAACTTTCTCTCGATTGATATTTAATAAAAACATTTAAATTGTAAAAAGAAAAAAAAGCGCCAGAAAAAAATATTTATAGACATTACAGAATATAACAAATGTACATAGACATTCACAAAGACAAAAATTTTATAAAAATTCTATGAAGAAATATCAATGTTGTCACCTAAAAATAATTTATTTAATTTATTTTTAAGCTAATAAATTAAATATAATAATAATTTTAACCGGACTTTAGTTAAAAAAATATGTATCACGAGTTATTTATCTCTGAAGAAAGCAATTAAGAAAAAATAAAAATAGTTTGTATTTTACAATATGGTTGAGATTTTTTTTTTAACAATTAAGGGGTGTAATTTTGTTCGATTTTGTACATTAAATTAAAAATAAAAAATTAACCAAAAAATAAAAATTGTAAAAAAATAATTTAATCACAAAAAAAATTATAATTAGGCTTCTTAATTAATATATATTAGTTGGTAAATTAATATTTTATCAAAACTATTTGAGTTAATTTTATTCGATATAATTTGATAAATGACAACAAGTTGGTGGTGGGTTTTTTTAGCACTCCCTCATTTTCTATTCACACTTTCTTGATGTTTATAATTTTCAGCAAAACCCCAAAACACTCTCATTTTTTAACCCTAAGTTTTTTGAGAGAGAATCATCTAGCTTCATAGCTGCATGCACACTTCTACCCGCCTCTTTGAAATATTACACTGGTTTCTCTATTTTGCACTCTCACCCTCTTTGAATATATATTTTTTCACATCTGTTTTTAGGAACTTCCTCTGTCATGTATGGTCGAAGACGGTGAGGGTGCTCTTTCAAAGAAGAGGGTAGAGGTGTGTGTGCAATCGTGAAACTAAATAATACTTTGTCAAGAAACTTAGGATAAAAAAGGGGTGAGAGTGTTTTAAGATTTTGCAAAAAACTGTAAACATTAAAGTGGTGCGAATAACAAATGAGGGAGTGCTAAAAGAAACTATACAAGTTGATTGAGCAGAGAGTGTGTGAGTTGTTGTAAACCCCCTTTAACTCCTATCAGGAGGATCAACAAAAAAAATCATTTTACAACAAGTAATATGTAATGTTTACAAGATTTATTTATTATACTTTAACTTTAGTGATTGCTATTGTATATAATTTTTTTTAGAGCAAGTAAACTTTTATACAATTTAAAAATAAAAAAATTTAATATATTTTTAATATTATTCAATAATATAATTTAAAACTGCAAAACTGAATCAAATCAAACTGTAAAATATTGGTTTAATTTTTTTTATTTTATAATTAATTTAAACTGAATTAAACTTCATCGTATTTATTTTTTTATTTGGTGACTATTTTTATATTTAAAATTGCATCATATTTTCTTGCACACACTCTAAGTTTTAACATGTGAAACTGTGTAATGAACAAAACTTACGATTTATAAATTTAAAAAATTAAACAGTCTCAAATTAAATTTATTTTTTTATCATTTTTAACTTTTTTATCTGGTTTTAAATACTTTTAAAATGTTTTTAGTATAAAAAGGTGTAATGTAATTTGTTTTACCAATAAAATGTTTTTATTTATATCAATATGATTTTTTAAAAAAATATTTTTTTTATTTTTAATCATTGTTAAAAAAAATCATAAATTACAAAGAATAATATCATTAGTTTTCATTTTAAGCACGTAAATGTCACAAAATTTTGCTGAGAATAAAGCATTTATTACATTTGTGTATCTTTAATAAATGCATTTCTTATAAAATATAATTTTACATTTGTAGGAATGGATGTGAACCGACAACCAATAAATGAATATTATTATTGTTTATTGAGCTACATAAAATATAAAAAAAAAATTATATAAAAAAAAATAAATAATATGACATTTAATGAGTAGTTTAGTTTAAAATAACCAATTTAAAAAAGATTATTTTTATGCATGTGAACATAATGGTATTTTATGAACAATTATGGATAATATCACTGATTAAGAAAATTTAATGAGTAGTTCCATAATTTTAAAACACAACGACATTTTAGAATGGGTGAAAATCAATAAATTATATTAATTTTATCTTACAAATATATAATTAAGTCATTTATATAATTTATATATGTTAAATTTTAGTACCAAAAGAATTTAAATATTTATTTCTTATAGTTTTATTTTATTTTATAATTAAATTTTTTTATAATAGTTAAAAAATTTAACTCATGCACAAAATTTTGATAAATAATAAAAACACTAGTATTTAAAATAATTAAATTACATAAATACTTTTTAAAAAATAAGTTTAACTATATATGCATTTTTTAATTATTATTTTTATATTTCTTAAAAAAATAGTATAAAATTTCAAAGGATTGTGAACATAATATTTTTAAAATATAGTAATGGAGAATTATAATTTTGTTTCAGTGGAATATGTGAAGAGAAAAAGTGAGAAAAAGATAGTAAGTTTGAATTTTTTACTAATACATTAATAACTCATACTTGATTTATAAAAAAAAAAAATTGTTAATATAATGTTTTTAAATTTAAATAAAAATGATTAATTTTAGTATAAAAAAAGTGAAGTTAGATATAATTTAAAAAAATTGGATGAATATTTTTGTGTTATTATGAAATAAGATTTAAAGATTAAATACATAATATAAAGAAGTGACCTTTAAAATATTTGATGAATGAGATTGAAAATTTATTATATGATGGTATAGGTAGAGTAGATTGGAGAGAGTGCAGGCTAGGATGATTGATTGAGATTGAGATGACGAAAGTACGATGAAAGGCTGAGACAGAGTGAGGCAGCAGCACCCGCGTAAAAGTCGAGGGTTCTCTGCATTCTGTTGTTTTCTGCTTCTGCTTCTGCTTCTGCTTCTGCGTCCAACCTCTCTTTTATTTTTATCTCACTCTCCCATCCCTTTCACTCTCACTGTTCACTTCTCACACGAGGCAGCGTGCTCTTCACGCGCCCTGGCATTGGCAGTGAGGCCCATGGGCCCTGCCAGAATGAGTTCTGTACTTCGCTGTGGGCCTCCGTTTGGGTCGGGGGAACTAAGCTCTAATTTTGTGGGACAAGCACTTGGGGCGGTGGAGGCTGATGGGAGCCTTCAGTACCCTGTTTGGGTAATAAAATGAAGACTTCACAGACCCTATATTTGAGAGGGTAGTCACTCATTGGTTCCTTCAAAACTAAATTATAGTGAGCCGCTGGGGGGCACTGCTTGCTTCTGTTCCATGACGTGTAGAGTATCCTACGCCACCACTTTTGTTCCAGATACAACATTTAACAAAAAAACCTCATGTCTCATACAATATATTTTTTACTTTTATAACTTGCTACAAAACATATAATTTATCATAATAACTATAAATTTGCAAACATGTTCATATAAATTTTTCAAATTTAATTAGCATGGAAACATAGTATAAAAGAGTTTTATATTATCATTTAACTATAGTTTTTTATTTAAAAGTCACGTAAATTAAAAATTATGATTGAATGGCTGTGTAAGCAAACTTAGCTAAATGATTCTAATTAAATGTTAATGCAAAAATTTTATTCTGCATATTAATTAACCTCAATATTTTATGTAAATAACTTTTTGATATTTTTAAAATGTTTAATTACTATACACTACATATAATTATAATTTTTAAATTGCAAGAAAACCTATATGCTTTTGTGTTAGTTTTAGATTCACCAAAGAAAAAATTTAAACTAAAAAGAATTGTACTTTGAAATGCTATAACCTATATTTTAAATGATTTTATTTAAAAAATTTAAAGAAAAAGGTGTATCATATATTACTGTTGCAAATGCATCATTGCATTGATTGTGTTGGTGGGCCAACTGGGAAGGAAGAAGAAGGGTGTTATGTATTTGGAATGTATAGGTCACTTTGGCCATGACTCACTGAAAGTGCTATCATGATTGAGGGCGATTTGGCATGCACAGAGAAGAATTAGAAGCCTTTGGTTATGGGGTCATACTCATCACCATTCACCACATGTTGGGATAATGGTAACTTATAGACCAAGTGCTATGTTATGTACAGTGGTTGTGGTTGCCTAGATATCCGCACTGATAATTGTGGATCAAATCATCCATTCTATAAGGATAACTTGAAATTCATATTTATAAAAGGTTTTGTTTGGTTTAGTTTTATTTTTTATTTTTTAATTTTTAATTTTTTTTTAAAAAAAAATTGTCTGATAAATATTATTTAAAAACTGTTTTAAAGATGTAAAAATAAAAAAAAATTATATTTATAAAAATATAATTGATAAAAAGTAAAAAACACATACTTTTATTGTATTTTGAGTTTTTAAAATAAAAATAAAAAATAAAAATCAAAACTATTTAAGATTTGTTTGATAATACTTTTATAAATCTATTTTCAGTATTTAAAAACTAAAAAACTTATTTAAAAAATTTTTAAAAATAGTTATGATTTTTTAACTTTTAAAAATTAAAAAATAAAAACAATTATAAATAATTTTTTTTAATGTTCTATTTTTAAAAACTTAAAATACAATAAAAATATGTTATTTTTTGTTTTTTATTAATAGATTTAATAAATATCAATAATTTTTTTCATTTTCACATCTTCAAAATAGTTTTCAAACAATATTTACAAAATAATTTTTAAAAACTATTTTTAAATACTTAAAAGTTATTTATGTTTTTTAATTTTTAAAAACTAAAAAACTAAAACGATTTTCAGAAAAATTTTTAAGAAAACACTATCTACATAGTTTTTTTAATTTTTAAATATTAAAATACTAAAACAAAATTTATAAAATTTTACCAAACAATCACTTTTTACTCTTTCTCGTGTACCTATATATTTCTATCGCTAATATTTTAATATGGTTTTGAATTTGCTACTACCTGCAGTGAGTATTTCTTTGTTAATATGGTAAGACTTCGTTAGTTTTTAAGAAATTACTATATATAATCTTATTTTTTTTATTTTTATATTAATCGTTCTTTAAATTTAAATCATTCAACTAGCATTGCTTATACGTTGAAAAACGTTAAATTGACATATTCTGGACGGACACAAAAATAATAATTAAAAAATATATTTTAACTATTACTTTTGCTAGCTATTAAAAACCTATTAATCTTACGTCTTTTAAGGATGTGTTAGTACTATTATTTAAAATAATAATATTTAATCTCTCAATTTGTAAATTTTTCAAATTCAATCTTACAATTTTAAAATAGAGTATTAATGTGAGATAAACTTGATATCATATTTTGACATTATCACTAATGTAAAATCTCCAAATTATAAATTTTAAACCCAAAACACTTTATTATTTCAATGTAATATCAACATAAGGTTAGTTTTGTTAAAACATTACTTTATTTTATCTATTTATTAATTTTTGTTTTAATCTCGAATGTTATCTGACCAAATAATATAATGCAAGCTGCATAAAATATAAGTTATTGCAACACTTTTTTTTAAAGAAAGAGTAAATTTGTTTTTAATATTATTATTATTTAGTAAACTTATTATCCATACCAACAATTTAATTTTTGCTAGACATAGTTTTTTCCGGTTAGTATATAATCCTATCTCTTGTGTATTGTTCTGTTTTTGTAAAGAAGGATAAACATTGATTTTAAACCAACCAATCGTTATTAGGGACCTCTTTTAATTCCAATAAATAAATAACTTTGAGGGGTTTGATTTTGAATGGAATTTATGGGTTGACGTTGATGCTTCATTTAAATCTCCATTTATGATAACAAAACCAATTTTCTCTTTCTTTTAAAGATCAGTAATGTCCAATCACATTAAAGATTTATCTATTTTTGGTCCTTCGTTCTATTTCGAGCATGACAAATCTAAACGGAGAAGTACGCTATGTTAATAATGGGCATGACATAATCGATATTGAGTATATAATCATGCGTGTATACTAATAAATAGATAGGGGACCAAATATGTGCTACTCTTGCTAAAGAGAGATCCACCGTGTAGTCTACTCAACTTTTTATTTCTTCATGGCCTAATCCAATTATTATTTGTGATTCAACAAATTTGTTCTTCTCACACTTAGTGGAAGCTACGTCACTACTAAACCATATCTACCCTACTAGAGCTACCCTATTTTCATTATCAATTGGGTGAGATTTTTTATCATCAAATTTTATAACTTTCAATATTATCAAATAAAAAAAAGTTAGATAACTTTCAATACCCCTTTTTTTCTCTTTTTGTTTAACTATATGGCATGGAAGAGGAATTAAAGAACTTTATTCAACAGTTTACCATCGATTCCTAGTTCCTATCCACATATATAAAGTGTATATTCTCTTCATCTCACGTGAAAATTAAGATTATGCGATAAGGGCAGTATATATTAAGACAAAAAATAATATGTTTAAATATTGTTTTATTTATAAAAATAACGTTTTCTGTTTTTTTTTTCAAAGTTTTTTTAACTTTTACTTTCAAGCAACATTAATTATTAATTGACACGTAATAGTGGATGACATCAATCATAACTTATCACATAAAAAAATATATAATAGGATAATCAGTATAATTAACTTTTCAAATAAATTAGATCTTAAATCGTTTATAAACTTATCACACGATAGATTAAAACACAATTTGATCCTATGATTATCCTGTCAATAATTAAAGATTATTTAAAATTAAAACTACAATTATCATTTCACTACGGGATCTTAAAAAATTATTGACGACAATAAAAATAAAATGGTATTTTGTAATAACAAAAAGATCATTTAAGCAAGAAATAATGTCGATTTAGTGGCAAATAAACATGAATCTGTAAAAGGTATAAAAATTGCCTTAAATAATAACTTCTGGTGTAGTATAAAACCTTCCCCATCTTGACTCCTATGTATTTCAACTGTTTCATTACCACTCAACCCCAATTCAGAAGAACATAGTTTCCTAATTCAATCATATATATAGCGTGGTTATATTAGGTGGCCCTATGTGCATATATAATTAGCAAGAAAAGCCATATAAGTTGTCAAAGTGAAATTACAAGATATACCATTTCAGGATGGAAAAAAAAAAAAAAACATTGCCTTTGATAAACATAATAGAACTCAAAACCAACTAATAAAAAGATATGACAAAGAAAATTGAGTAAATGTTACTGGAGAGTATGCTGGATTCAATTCATGAATAATATCCTTAAAAAATAGTAAAATAAAATGGTGACTGTGGAGTAAGATTTACTAGAGAACAAAAAACAAAGGGGAAATTTGGTTACTAGAGGTAGAAATAAAATATCAAATCTGAGATAGCATGGTGAATACTGTGGTGGTGTGACATTAGTCATAAAAAATATCAAGCAATCAGCAGTGACAAAGACAAAGTGCAGAGGACAAAGAGTAATAGGTAGGTCGACATAGATGGAGGACACCCCTGACACAGTAACACTATCTACAATTCTACATAAGATGTAACCCCACTCAACTAGTCAACTCAGCATAGGTTGGTCATTGGTGAGTCAACAGTCAAGTACATTTATTTACTTAGTTACACTAAAAAATAAAATAAATCTTAAAAGTATAAAAAGGCAACTTTTAAAAAGAAAAAAAAAAGTAAAAAACACTATTCTTAAGTTCCAGTGTTAATTATAAATTCTTTTTTAAGAGAAAATATCGTAAAGTATTTACCAATCATTATTTCAATAACTTCATTTTTAAATGATGTAATTTATAACAAAAATTTAATTTAATAACCAGACTTACACTTTTTTTATCAATCTTATCAAACCCAATTAAGCCGATCTAGTTCAACTGTGTCAATCTGCTATTTAGATTGAAAATACATCATGTTTTATGTTTGAGTTGACCACTTTTTCTTTTTTTTTTTTATATAAAATCGTAAAGTGTGATTTTAACACAGGTACAAGGGATACCTCCCATGTAGAAATCCAAATCACAACAATTTAACTTGACAAGTTTAAGATCAAATTAGCAACCCTGGGTGGTTGGAAAGAGAAAAATCAAGTGCAGGTATGTTTTCTGGCTAGCTGCTTGTTGGGGATTATGGATGACTAGGAACTAGATTGTCTTTGATAGAATTCAGATGGAGTCAGTAAATATTATGATGACCATCAAGGTCATCTCGTGGAAATGATTGTCATATTCTTTTGGGTTTAATAGGGGGTGTGTATTCTCGGACTGGTATGCTAACCCGAGAGAGTGCTTATTAAATATGCCTTAGGTGGTGAAGGGTTAATTCTCATGTTCTAATTGGACATGAATTAGTTCGGTGCTTGCATCCTTGTATTTCAAGAAACTCTTGGTTTCTCTTTGAAATAAATTCTTTGCTTTTCAAAAAAAAAAAAAAAAAAAAAAAAAAGCAACCCAATTGGGTCCTTTTTTCTATAAATAAAATGACATCATTTTTTACCTCAATAATATGTATATTATTTTGTAATTATAGTGTTATTTGTGAAATGGAATAAAATCATGTTTCAATCGTTTAACATGTCCATTGTAGTTTACATATTTATTTTATCTTAAAACACCAAGAATTTGGAATTTTTTATTTATTGTCGAATGTCAACAATATTTTTTACCATAGAGAATTACATTAATCAATTGATTTTGTAGTATTATTTTATGTTTTCCTAGTACTGTAACGAAAATAAATTATATTAATAATTTACTTCTTCATGATATTATAATTTAATGAAATCCAGTGACCCGACATAATTGATAATTTAGCCAAATCTAATAACATTATTTTTTATCCATAGATTAAATGAGTTTCAGCTCAAATAAGTAAAAGTTAAGATTAATTACTATATATAATAATTAAATTTTAAATTTTAAAAACTAAGTGTAAACATCTTATACTTATTTGTCTTGAAGTAGGCATTATGTGTTTAAATAATAATCGAATTTAAAATATCCATTTGAAATCTTAACCAACAAATTAATATTATGAATTCTACATTTATGATTTATGAAATAGTGATAGTAATGTTGGACTGCAACCCATGTCTGGATACACTTGTGTTGCGTACTAACATTATTTTGCAGTCGGGTACCTTATTTATACGTGCCTCTTCTACATGGAAAACTGATCCAGATGTTGTTGAAACTTGAAATAGGAATTAAAGCATCACATTCCATGATGGGTGTACTTTAATTTGTTAAAAGCTATCGTTTTTCACTATAAAAATGGAGAGGTCGATACTTTGAAGAAAAGGTTTCATCATTCGACCTATAAAACTCTGCATAATAATTGAATCTAACACATTGGTCACGTCCCTTTTACCAGAATCGATCATGGAGCACACAACCCGTAACATGGCTTGGTAACTTTCCTCTATCCCAATCCAATCTTTTTCACCAAAAGCACTGATCCAAAGTTAAAATCACATAAGGCAGATGACAACCCTACATAGTTTGACATGTTCAATACATAGCTTTGTCCCCTGTGTATGATTAGAAGTTCAATAGATTTCTTTTTTCAATATATGGAGACATTAGTTCTTAATTTCTTTTACTAAAGAATACCCCCAATTCAAAAAAGTTCAAGTACCTTTTCTTTTAGTTTTTATAATTTAAAACGTTTTGTTTGATCTCTAGAGTTGTAATTTTTAAATTTTGCATCTCTGTTTCAAATCATTTAACGTTGTGATCTAGATTTTTAAAATTACTAAAATTGGTGACCTTTAGGTCGCTTTCGGTTTTGGAGGCAATGACTTTGCTCACATAGAAAAAGCACTCTACACTTGTTTGATTGTTTTTCACTAGCAAAGACAAAAATATAAGTTCATATATTTAATTACATTCTACTCCAATTCAAATGTTTTTACTAATTTTTGTTTCATTTCACTCAATCAAACAATCCTTAGATATATTTTTTATACCAACAAATTTGCGACCTTAAAAATGAATTTTGATGGTGAGAAAGATTGAGGAAAGAAAATAATGAACTGGGAAAGGAAAGAAGAAGAAAGTGAAAAAAAGATAGAGTGGTTAGCTGAGTTAAAGAAGAGAGAAAGAGGAAGAAACTAGGGTAGTTTTTAAAAAGTGAAAAATTGATTAACTTAAAGGATGACAGACTTAATATTGACAATTAAAACCGTCTCAAAATGTCATTTTGAGGTGGTTTACAAAATTGTCCAAATATGATCTATTTAACAAGGATTTTTCTTTTTCATTTTTTACGTTATTGAACAATGTAATTATTTATTGCATAATTTATTTTCCTTTCACCCTAACCAAACAATCTTATTTTCTATTATCTTTATAAAACTTTCTTTTGTTTTTTGTTCATTTTCTGTACTTGTATTTACATTTATTTTTTATCGCCAACTGACAATAACTTAAATTTAGAGTTGTCAAATAGATTACTAAGCTCAATCCGACTAATGGGCTAAGCTAAAAAAAAAAAGTTATAGCTCATGAATAGATCTATTTTATTCTGGTATACATTTATATAAATTCTAAAAATTAATTTAAATAAAATTAGTGAAAATAAGTATGATTTTACATGGATGTAGGTTTCTGAAACTAACCTAACCCTACAAGTTTATCAAGTTAGTTCATTTAGTATCAATTTACTATGATATTAATTTTTTAAACTCAGTATGATTGATTGGATGAAGTTATGAATTGATCATGGAATCTGATCCATGTTGACATATATATATATTGATTGATACAAGTTATTACAACTGCAAGTAGAAATGAAATATGGGAAAGAGTTGAAATACACATAGGAAAGGGGCGTGAGGGTGAGGGTTTCCAGAAGAGGATAAAAGTATGGGACAGGGCTTTAACCAATTGGGCATAATAGTGGTGACCGGGGTTACACAAGTAGGGGCAGAACTAGGAGGGTCCTAGGGTGTTAGACCTGCGTTCTGGGTCCTTTGCAATTGATGGTTTCTGATAACGACCTCCTACTTTTCAATTTTCATTACTATTCAGATTGGGTTACTATTGTCATGTAAACGCACTGAGATTGAATTCACAAATGTACCCCTTTTTTCACATCCCTTCCCTTCCCTTCTAGCTACTACCTACCTTTGCTTTCATTCCCTGCTGGTCAATACCTACAACCCTTTTCCATTTTCTTTACCTCACATTATTGTCTATGCTCATTGCTGGTTTTTACAATTAAGCTTTTGTTTAAGAATAATTATTATTATCACCTTTGAAGGCAACCTCCTCTATCTTTATCATTATAAGATAATAAATTAAGCATTTACTTTGCTTTTGAATTAATTACTGCCTGCATGGTTTCATTCCAGTATAAAAGTCCTTTTGTTTTTTTACTTTCTTTTATATCTGAGAATATAATGGATTACTTTTGGATAGCCTGGGCCTTAAAGTTATGAATGCTTTGAACCAATGATAAATGCCTTTACATGTGAGCCAATTCTGAAGGAAGAAGTTACAAGTGTTGCTTTCATATTATCGTGGATTTGAGAAAACTGAAATTTTTTATATGATTTTAATAATTCATTATATATATCATTGATTATTTGTAATAGATTATAATAAAAATAATTTTTTAGATAAATTTACTGAAAAGTGTTTTGAAAATGTGCAAAGAAAACTTTTATAAAACAAAAAGAGTGTGAAACAACTTTAAAAAAATAAGAAATTGAAAACAATCCTTAACTACAAATTTTTAACTTCTTGAAAATAATTTAAAAAAAAAATAAATACAATAAAAAGTCCTAAACAATCCTAATTTTTAACAATCAATTTAAATGTTTAGAATACTGGAGATGTTTTCCAAACCTGCTCTTAGTGTGAAAAAGTACTTAAGATTATATGATTTTTTGTATCGTTTTACATCCGTTTCAAGAGGACATGTAGAATAAATCAACGTAGAAATGGGTAGTTTTCAAATTATTTTGAAATTAACATAAAAAATATTTTTCTATAATAAGCATGTTTGGAGTTGCGTTTAATTTATAGTGCATGAATGTACGTTAATTAAGACAAATCTAATGATCCAGTACTGCAAAAAAAAAACTTAAAAAAGAAGGGTGACAATATACTTTTGCTACAAATGTATGTAACAAACACGCATCTTTAGTTGTTAATAAAACCGATTCTAGAAGTAATTTTTGAAATAAATTCTTACAACAATTGATCTAAAAGGACCAATTCTCACCAGAAGTCCACAATAGATTTGAAAAGTAATAAGTGTTCTATATTTTGTGGCATCTGTATTATATGTTTTTTGCTACAAGAGAGTATTTTGTTTGTTACTAAGGAATATGCAAGTACTCGCTAGATATCCGCTACCCAATGTGCAGTGGAGAAGAAGAATCTGATTTGCATATTTTTGTTTATATGCTATCCTTCTACAGTTGTTATATCTCCATTCATTCTATGGATGTATTCAACATGTGTGATTATTGAGATTTAAGAAAAATAGAAAAAGTAAAACCTTTTTCCTTGCAGTGTCATCTCAAATGCTGTCTAAGTTTTAAATAATCATTTGTCTGAATTGCCACACCCGTGCTCTGTGGTCTTTTTGTGTTTGTCTTGTTTGTTTTTGTGATATTCTTTGCCTGTTCCCATGTTTCTTTCGTTTTGGACGCACCCTAAATCTTTTATATGTAATTCATTCCTTGTTAAAACTTTCTCAGCCTATTTGATTGATATTTTCAAGAGCGTTATTTTGTGTGGACAACCAAAGCCTTTGTTTCTAAAAAAAAGAAAAAGAAAAAAAAAAACAAAGCTTTTGTCTGTGCACCTAATCTAAACGTTCATTTAATCTTTGTTAAAATTAAACATCGACCTTTTTATCATAAATGCTTTTACAAAAGGACCTCATATACATTGTCTCCCATAGCTATACGTATAGGACCACCAGTTTTTCTACATATAAACTATAAAAGTAACCTTATAAAATGTTTCTTTTTAATTAAATTGAATTATTCATACGAGTATACTTGTTTTGTCTTCGAATGTTTTTTTTAGTTTGAAAATATTAACAAATTTATATCATGTATGTATTTTACTATAATCCTATTTATAACTTGTTGGATAAATAATAATAATACATTTATATGGAAAGTAACTTTTAAATGAATATATATATATATATATATATATATATATATATATATATTTAAAAATTAATTTAGTTCACTAAAACGGAAGGCAAAATATAAACATAATTTTCATTATTTGGAGATTAACATAAATGATTATTTATTACGGGAATTTATGATATTTTTTTAAATAGGTTTAATTGCGTATTCTTAATTTTTACAATTTTAAAAATTCTAATTAGGAGATTGTGATCCTCAATTTTTAAAGATTTTCAATTGAAAATAATTACAAAAGATTCAACGTTAACGTTGATTTCACAATTGATTATTCTAAATAAATAGTTAATTATTCTAAGTGAATACTTATCAATTATTTTACATCTCAAAAATGGATATTTTCTTTTACAAATAATTGATTATTAGAATTAATTATACTATGTTCTAGAGATATTTCTTTTCACAGATAATTGATTATTGTGCAAATAATAAATCTTATTGTGGAGTGAACATTAATATTGACTTTACAATAATTAGTCTTTCATACAATTTAAATATTAATTGTGAAATTTTAAAAGTTCAAGATTATAATATCTTAAATTAAAAATTCAAGGTTAACTTTAGAGATTAAAATGTATAATTAAATATTTTAAATATTAATTATTTGTTATTTTATTTAAAAGATCCCCGATGATGTTAATTTATTAAATGAAATCAATAAATATTCGTTGATTAACAAATTTTGGATTTGAAATTTTTATGACATTAGATTTAGTGTATGTATATATTTAGATTGTGTTTGTATTTTCGTAGACAAATTCATCGTGAATTCAATGTGAGAGGTGGATTGAGTCAAACATGCATTAAAAAATGGAAAAACAAGGGTTGCAACCAAAAAACAAACACAAATTTAGGGTTTGTTTGATTAAACGTTTGTATTTAAACGAAAAAACGTGTGTAAAAAGGAATTGAAATTAATATATATTTGATATGTGTAAACTTAAAAGCAAACACACACTTAGATGTGTTTGGTTTAAAATTATGTTGAACTTAGTTAATATTTCTCTTAATCCATCAATAATGTTGCTTCTCCACTTTGCACGTTTGAAAGTGGGAATTGACTGGGAGAAACAATAATCCAAACACGCAATTAACAGGTTTCTCTAGCTATATTCCATATGTGTTTACTTAGATTAAGTTTATATGTGTTTCAAGCATATCAACATTAAACAAACATAAATTTACTAGTTAAGTTAAGCTTTATTTTTCTGCACATAATAAAGAGATTTCTAACTAAATTTTTTTATGAATAATAGAGCTTGTAAATGAACTTAATGGAAAGGGTTTAAGCTTCTTTCTTTTCGTGTACAGAAACAATCCATCGCAAAAATAAATCTCCTATTTGCTTCTACTGATTTGGGGGAGAAATGATGATAAAAAAGTGGATCCTACATTATTATTTTGCATTTATCTCCCTGATCTATTTCCTATTAAAACATACAACATTCCATATTATTTCCCTCATATACATATTTCTTTTATATTTTTATTTTTTTTTCCTCACAATGAAACAAGTATTTAAAAGTTATTTAATTATAATTTTTTATTTACATATGTTTTAAGATATTTATGGTAAAAAAGTAACTGCAAATTGTTGTTAAAATAGAATGCATCATCTATTTTTTTAATGAAAAAGTTGTCTATACAGAAAGGAATGAAAAACGAAAAGGTTGTGTATATAGAGAGTAATAGGGGCATGGGCATAGGCATAAATGATTAAGTAACGTGTCATATTAAAAGCAGCGACCAAGTCGACATTTGCAAAGGTTGGGCAAAAGATACTCAGTATATAAAGATGAGAAAAATATTTATATATTGTGATGTAAAAAATTTTATACTTATACTTAACACGATTCTACGATTTTTTATTTATTATAAATTTGTTGATTTTATAAAATAAAATTTTAAAAATTATATAAATAAAAAATTATATAAATTTATACTAATAAATTTACAAGTTGCATAGTTGGTTAGGCACGATGACCCGGATTATTCATTGCTTTTTGTCTAAGAAAACAACTAATAATTATGATAGGACCCTAAGCATAAAGTCAAAACATGGGTAGGGAAAGTAATTGGGCATTAATTTGTAATGAGAAAAGAAGAATGCTTAGAAATGGCATGCAAGTTCCTATGTACAACCTCGTCGGTCTTGCACTTGTCTGTATTTTTTGGCTAGTTGTCAACATTAAACCCCATTGCCTGCCCAATATGAGTGGTGAATTGGTAGTAATCTAATAAAGTGTGCCCTCAATCATTCTGGTTCACTACCATTTCGATTAAAACCCCTCACTAGGAAGCATACTTTTCTACACTAATTACATCTCACATTTTACATTGGTCAAGGTCGGTTTAATTAAGGATAAGAATTTGGCCACCACTACTCTTAATTAAGCATTCTTTTAAAAAATCAAATGACATTTTTTATTACCAAATAATAATGTAAGTAATAAAAAAGTTGTTTTCGTTGTATCGAGCTTATTTAAAATTTTTTAAAAAGAAAATCTCAAATTTTACTCTACAACTCGATCATTGTTGGATGATTCCTGAAAATGCTTACATTTACATTAAATATTTTCAAACTAAATATTCGCGAATCCTACAAGATTGGTGATTTATATTGTGTTAGGGGTATATGCATCAAAATCAATGAACATGTGGCGAATGAAAAGAGATTAAGAAAAATTGAATTAAATTAAGTTTATCGGTAAAAAAAAATTGAGAATTTTCTAATGTACCTCTGCAAACATGCAGATGTACAATTTATATTAAAAAAATCACCAAAAAATAAGTTGTATTAAAAAGACACCATAATCAATAAATTATGTGTTTTATTTTTTTAAAAGAATTTAATTAGTATATATTTTTGGTATAAAAATTAATGGTCAATCATAACTTTTTATTTATATAACTTTTAAAGTACTAATTAGTAAATTAAAAAAACTTACGGATTATAATTGAATGTTAGTGTAAAAATTTTTATACTGAGAATATATATTAATTAAACTTTTTTTTAAAAATGATCACTTGACAATTAATGTTAATCAATTCTTAATGTCGTAATAGATTATGAGACATTGTTTTCAACATACCAACAACCCATTGGTTTATTAATCAACTCATAAGTATACAGCAAGATTATTGTTTAAAATAAAAGTCTATTGATGTGAATTTTTTATTTTTTTAAGGATGGCCTTGAAAACAAGTAAATGAACGAAGAATGAATTTAACCTTGTGTACGACTTGTTAGCAGAAATAACACTATAAAATTTCTAACCTAAAAATAAAGAAAAAGCATGTTCTCACAATATATACAAGAAAAACTAAGTTTGATTAATTCATAAATTATGTATTAAAAGCCTGTGCGGGTAACCTTAAAAATAAGAGAAGTAAAATTCCACTTAGAAGTCCACTAGACATTAATTTTTTATTAAATTTTACTTCCTATTGACATAATAATGACGGTGGTAAAAAAAAACATAAGTAATGACTTAGAAAAATAAAAAACATTAAAATTTGACCTAAAAGATATGAAAAAATATTTGAACATATATATTGTATCAAAATAAATTATGAAAATTCATAAAAATTAAAAAATGATCCTTAATTGATAGATGCATCTTAAATATAAAACATTGAATTCATCTTTGCTAAATAAATTATAAATTACTATCTTTATATCTATAATTATTGTTTTTACACAAGGTATCTATGAAACAATTAATGCTTTGAACTAAGTTTTGAAAATCCTTTTAATTCTGTCGAGTCTTGCATTAATCATTGAGTATTGAATACATATAGTTCTTTAAAATGAAGGGAAACCTTGGTTGTTTTGCAGTACCCTTATTACTTTCATATTTCTTTCACCCTTTTCATCTAAATTTTGGGATGAAATTACGAGTCGTGGGGCGAACAAACTTTCACCCCATTTGACCAATTCCAAACGTTTCCATGAAATTCATTTCAGCCACTTTCATCCATGACCAACTTTCTTTTTTTTACTTGCATTCATAATTCATTCCTAACTAATAAGGAAAATTAAAAAAACAAAAAAAGAACAAGAGGGAGAAAGTTTTCGTTGCAAATAACATGTTAGAACCGTTTTGTGAATTTCACTAAAAAAAATCTCCTTTAAATGTTTTAATCAATATTATTGAACAGTACTAGTTAATTTTCTCCAATAATAATATAAGAATGTGGGCAACATTGATAATTTCTTTGATTTAGAGAAGAAAGTAAAAAAAAAAAAAGATTTTTTGAAAGAGTAAAAATGAATGAAAAAACGATAATTTTTTTATTTGTTTGACTGGAAGGAAGTGAAATGTAAAAAAAAAAATTATAGAATGACATAAACATCCTAAATAAAAAATAAAATGTAATGTAAATAATTATATTTTATAATTTATGTAGAAATTTACCTCTTTCACCTTTTCTCCAAATCGAGAACTAAATTAAGATGTAAACTTGATGTTGTTTAAATATAAGGTTAACCTCTCAAATGGAAATCCTTTTTTTATTTTTATTTTTTTTTAAATGGAACCCTTGTTTAATATTCCGATTTTACAAAATAGTTTTCTTTATTCCCTTTTCATCAACCCATAACAAATAATGCTACGCTGCAAACAACATATTATTTCCCCTTCAAAGTCATACTTGTTTTATAAAGTAAGACATATTTATAACATTTTTCAACTATGCAAAAATGTGAGGTATGAATATTTTTCGTAATAGCTAAAATGTACCTGTATTGGTTAGTGGGATAGTAATGTCTGAAAGTTATTATCCATTTTAATTGCATGTTAATCTTTTCAATTGATAGAATTGGTATATTAGTCAATTTTTGATGAATCCATTAAGGTTTATTTTCAATAGAGCAATATTGGTTTGGTTTGGTGGGTACAAGTGAGAGTACCTGCAATAACACTCTAAAATTTAAGTTAGTGTGAATTCAACCTTAGGATAGTTAAAGATGTTGTCAAGTGCCAATAAAAAAATAGTATAAATTATTGAATGAGTCAAACTTGTGTTTATACTTTACTATTTATAGTATTTATCTTCTTAAGTTTGGGTTTGCTTAATGAGAGGTTTATCTTTTATTTGTGAATGATGATTTTGATCTATCTTTATCTTAAATAGACTCGACCTTGAATGAAGATTTGACTTAAAGTAAGTTTTATCCTGAATAAGTTTGAGTCTAGGATTCCTCTAATACAATCATATTTATATTTACTAATATATTAAATTTTATAAGTGTCTAAATTAATAATTATGTATTCCTTTAAGAAAATATTGATGATGAACAATAATTTTTATAATACAAGCCTTATTAAATTAGAGTAATTTAATCTATAAATACTCTAATTAATAATTTTTTTAATGAATGTAAAGTTCACTAGTTTTAAAATTAAAGTTTTGAGATGGGAGAGAAATTTATGCCCATTTTAGATCTGCAAAATTTAATTTTTAATTAAGTGCAATTTTGGTTTCTTATTTTTAAAATTTTGAATTTTGATTCTTTATTTTAAAATAAAGATATTTAGTTTTTTAAATTTATAAAATTTACAATTTTAATTTTTTCATCAAACTGAAAATGTTGTTTGTTTTCAAATTAATGTTGAATATAACTTGGATTTAACAAATAACCTTTTATTACATGCTAAAATTGAGCTACAAGTTAAATTTTTAATTATAAATATTTGTAATTTTAAAAAAGGACCAAAATAATAAATGCTGTAAAACTAAAAGATTAAATGTCTATATTTTAAAATTAAATAAAAATTATGAATTTTAAAAAATAAAAACACTAATTATTTTCAAAGGCTTAAAAACATATAAATAGCACACATAAAAACTGAGATATTAAACGAGAACAGATGCACTCATCCAAATAGATTACTGTCAAAATAGTTGAAATAAAAAAAATAAAATGCTAAAATTATTAGCGTAAAATTTGTTTTAAGTTTTAAAAAAATTAAAATATTAAATACATCTTTTAAAAACTTTTTCATTTATTTGGTATTCTAATTTATATTTTTTTTACTCTCTAAGTATTTTAAATAACATTTTTTGAAGAAATAAAAAATAATTTAAATAGAGATAACTAAAAATGGTATATTTAAAAAATAGATAACCAAAATATTTTTTAAAAAAAATATATTTAATATAAAAAAAATTTAAGGACCTAAAATATATTTTTACCATAAATATAAACTATAAATTTTATGTTCATAAAAATAATTTATTTTTTAAAAATTTTCTTAACAGATTTAAATCATCAACCCAAACATATAATATATTTTAGATACAAATTCTTTATTTAAAGAACAACTAAAATCTTGGTAAAATAATATTTACCCAGAATGCTTAAATGAAAAAATAGTTAACCTGTAAGGTTAAAATGCGTACATCAGAATGCTGAAAATAGTGCAATACAAGTGTAATGGCCTCAAACTCCGTACGAGAACAGCTCATTGAAGTGGTGGGAGAATCTAATGTCCACCACATTCTACAATCTACATACAACATATTTTTTTTTTAAGGAAAGATTCTACATAGAACATTCAATTAATGGCATGGTCAACAAACATAATCATCACAGAACAGACATTGAATTAGAAAATGAAATGTAATCTAGAAGTGAGAATAGGATGATGAGTAATGTTAATGTGAATGTGAATGATGATAATAATAATAATAAATAAAAGTATTTATATTTAATAATAAGCAGAAGGATAGGTGTGAGATTTGGTGAAATAGAAGGGGACAGAATAGACATCCGCCCGGAAATACAGGGAGACCGTACAGTTGAAGACAGCAAAATAACCTTCACATTCACAAACAAAAGTGAGTCACTCTTACTACAGTACAGTCTTTGTTGTTGTAGCTTTCTTTTCTTTTCTTTTCTTTCTTTTCTCTCCCCTCACTTTCTCTCTGCCACACATCACACCCAACAGTCTCAGGCCTCAGCAGCTGCACCTGCACCCACTGCTCCCGCCTCAGCCTGCACACAAGCAAAAGGGCAAAATAATAATATCAACTCATTAATACCCCTAAAAGCTCCCACCTTTTTTCACATTTTCTCAACCATTTTTATTACCTTTTAATAAATACTATACTTTTAAAAGCATGTTTATTAAATTTACTTATGCTTAATATTTTAAAGTTGGAAATTCCATCAAACAGACTAATAAAAGACAAATTGGTGGAGAACTCAAAATTTAAGAAATTAATCCTTGAAGCATCCAGATTATCTTTTTGAAGAAGTGATTATTTATATATAATTATTCACAAAAGAAATCATATGTACATGTTTCAAGAATCTAACTCAATTTGTTATATAATATAATTTATCTAAAAGGGAATAGTATGTTTAAATCCTATTAAAAAAGAAAACAGTTGAGGAGGTATAATTATCTCACTATACATAGTAAAGAAAAGGGGTGTTATTTTGTGTAAGAGGTTAATTTGAAAGAGAAAATATGAGTTTAAAAAGTGAGATGGAGAAGAGAGAGAGGAAATGAAAATGGGAGTGAAAGAGGTGATTTGATGGTTTTCCGAAAAAGCCAACCCCATAATTGAGTCTCTCCTCAAGAGCCCAAAAAGGGTGGGAAAAATGAAGAGAGAGTGATAGGTCAGTGGGAGAGAAAGACAGAGACACAGAAAGCGGGTCTCTTTCTTTTTGGAGTATTGGGTCGGGTTCTTTTGGCAATGCCAAAGTTGGTCACGCTCTCTGAAAATGCAGAAGGCATGAACGAAACCACTCACTCGCTCCACTCCTTCAAATATCTTCTTCTTCTTCTCTCCTCCTCTAACTCTCTCTTTTCCCCATGGCTTCTGCTTCTGCTTCTCCTCCCCTCATCGATCTCAACAACGCCACCGAAGATGACGAAACGCCGTCGTCTCAGCCCTCCTCCTCCTCCGTCTGCCTCGAACTCTGGCACGCCTGCGCTGGTCCTATGATTTCCTTGCCCAAGAAAGGCTCTCTTGTCGTTTACTTTCCTCAAGGACACTTCGAACACCAACAGCACCTTCACGATTTTCCGCTCCCCACAATCCCCTCCCATGTCTTCTGTCGCGTCCTCGATGTCAAACTCCATGTGGGTCTTCCCCTTTCTGTCCCCAAACACCGCAAAATTCGAAATGCTGTCGGTGCTGCCTTAAAGTTTGTGTTTTTTTGTTTTCTGCAGGCTGAGGAAGGGAGTGATGAAGTGTATTGCCAGGTCGTGTTGGTTCCCGAAACTGAGGTTAGTGCTCAAAAAGGAAACTAATTTATCAACTGGGATTGTTCTTATTACAAAAAACTGAAACTTCTTAATTGAGCCTAGCTGAAGGTGTCAAAGCTCAAATGATATAATGTAGGTGTAGGTTTTGTTTTCAGTCTCTAAAGGGCACTAGAAAGTGTTATTTGTTGTATTGAAGTGGAAATAAGAAAAAGGGTGTGTTAATTTTTATTGTTGAGTGAAGTGGCTATGTCAAGTTATTGACTTGGGCACTTGGCCATTGTTTATAGCAAGTGCAGCAGAAGTTGCAGGAAGGGGAAGTTGATGCTGATGGTGAAGAGGATGATTCTGAAGCTGTGATGAAGTCCACGACGCCCCACATGTTCTGCAAGACTTTGACTGCTTCTGATACTAGCACTCATGGTGGATTCTCTGTGCCTCGTCGTGCTGCAGAAGATTGTTTTCCTCCTCTGGTAATGATTATGAATATGAATGATGATGCGATCCTTTTCTCTAGTGGTTGTGTCAAAGTCAGTCTGTATGAGTGGTGGTCCTAGTTTGCTATAAATACGTTTAGTTGTATTTTATATGTTCTGTGGTTAAGTACTTAGCCCTTGTGAATATTTTGAAATGGTACACACACTTGTCCAATTTGAAAATGATCTTTCAAATTGAATTGTACCTGATAGTACCTGATAGTTCTTTTGTAGCATTTTGAATTTAAGTCCACTGTTACTTTAGGATTACAGTCAACAGAGGCCTTCACAGGAGCTTGTGGCGAAGGATCTGCACGGCCAGGAATGGAGGTTTCGACATATTTACAGGGGTATGTGTCTTGTGCCCTATGTTTGTAAGTAAAAGGACAAACCAATTTCAGTACTACTTGACTGTTTGGGGTTTGTATATCCTGTTTCTCATGAGCAGGCCAGCCACGCCGACACTTGCTTACCACTGGATGGAGTGCATTTGTGAACAAGAAGAAACTTGTATCTGGAGATGCTGTTCTGTTTCTTAGGTATGAAAAAGTGGCCAGTGGTCACATAGATTCTGTCAAATATTAGCTAGTGGACAGGGCCAACATTTTATACTGAATGGCAGGGGTGAGGATGGAGAACTGAGATTGGGAATCCGTAGGGCTGCTCAATTGAAAACTGGCAGTACCCTTTCCACTCTTCCTGGCCAGCAACTGAATCTTAGCAGTCTTATGGATGTGGTTAATGCTTTATCTTCAAGATGTGCCTTTAGCATTCACTATAATCCGAGGTATTTTTTCAAGTTATCCTCTTCGACTTTCCTTGGTAGTTAATGATAGTCAAACTGTCAGTTAATATCCACAATTTTGCTCAGTGCTACATTTGTATAAGATAAGATGCTCCTGATGCTATTCAGAAGAATGTTTGGTTATGTGCGAAGTAAAAAATCACTTGATCCACATGCCCCCATTTTTTTGGCTAACCATTCTATTAAGATGTGCTGGACATGGAATTTAGTTGAATAGAAGCAAGCAAAACAGCATAGTTGCTCCACATGCTTTATAATATGTTTTACTAAGATAGGCATGAACAAGTAAAGCTAATACTTTTCTGTGTATTTTCTAAGATTTAAAAAGCAAGTCTTTGTGCTATCTTTTTTTTTTTTTTCTATTTTATGTATTGTTTTACAAGCAATTTACACGGGTTCATGGTTTATGTCAAAGGCCATCATTATTGTTACTTGTATTTTGTTGGTCAATAGCAGGCAGATAGTTGTCCCTAGGTGAATAATTTCCCCTTTCAAGTTCTTCAATACATTATGTAAATTTCCCTCCAACATATCATTCCTATTTTTCTTCCATTTTAACTCATTATCCCTTGACAACCCTACACTCATCTCTGCAATGTAATGACTACTGTGATTTTTATTGTTAATGCCTCAGTGTACCAGTAGTTGAGTCACTTTCTTAAGCTAGCAGATTCATGATGACAATAAATTCAAGAAATTAGACTAGAGTTCTATTATGCTAGCTCAACTTATGAATGTTGAAATGGTTTTCTTCAGTTTATGGTTTTACTTGTATGTACATCCTGATCTAAGTTTTCATGGGTTTTTTGTCATAACTTTTTTTTTCCTTCTTGGTGTATCTGATTATTGTCTTGTATATTCCACTGTGTGCTTGTAGGGTCAGCTCATCTGAGTTCATCATACCTATTCAGAAATTCTTGAAGAGCCTTGATTATTCTTATTCAGTTGGAATGAGGTTCAGGATGCGTTTTGAAACTGAAGATGCTGCAGAGCGAAGGTTTGTTCATACTTTAATACTTGTTCCATTTGATAACGCTATTTATAGAGAATCTTAATAAATTTTCTTTTGGGGCAGATTCACAGGATTAATTGTTGGAATTACTGATGTCGATCCTGTTAGATGGCCTGGATCAAAATGGAGATGCCTAATGGTATAGTGCTGGGCTCTTTCAAACTTCTCATAGTGTGTTAGTGGATGGTATTTTTTACTCTTGAGGCTAGATGATTACTTTGGCCTTATTCTGTCGGATGTTTTATTAATGCTCTGACTCCTTTTTATAACTACCTATTACATAGCATTTATTCCAGCAATGCTTTTCTCTTAACAAATTGTGCCAGGTGCTTTACTGTTTTTATAGGGGAAAGGGGGGGGGGGGGGTTGACATTATGTAGTCACATAATTCAACGATTTAATTGAGTTCAGTAAATCTGAAAGTTTTAAAAACCTAATGCACCAGCCTTTCTATGTACAAACTAAATATTGCACATAGTAACTCAAAAAATTGAAATTTTGAAGCAGCATCATATCTGAATTTATAGTGTTTGATATGCAAGTCAAGTTGAAGCAATTATTAAGTTGTAAGGAATTGTTGTAGCTACCTCAGCATTTTGAAAAATAAGGAAGTTTGAATTATCAACAAGTGGCCTTCAAGAGTGGTAAGAGACATGTAGAAAAAAAATAATGGGTATTCTTGTGATAGCTCATGTTTATGGATAAAAGTTTATATTGTTTCTTTGACATGGCTGCATTCCTTGGTTTTTATTTATTATTGAATACAGTGGTTGCTTTTCCTGTCACCTGTTTGAAGCTGAGTTCAATATGGAAAAAGCTTTGCATTCTGCTTGTTATTTTATTTCCTTGTTGTTTTGGCATATGTTATTAGATTCATATTACAGATCCATGATTCTCATTCTTGTGGCACTTTTTTACTCTGTTTATTTGGAAGCTTTTGCTTCTGTAGTATAAATACTTATATGTTTGCAGCTCATAACTTCAAAAGATTGATTGCATATTTCTTAATGGAAACTTTTTTTTTTTTATATAGACATCTGTTCAACTTATTATCCTCATACTTATGACTTATTATATGATGTCATTTTTAGAGAACCTTAGTTGATGGTGACCATAACTCCATAAGTTCTATCTCATATTTGCAGGTAAGATGGGATGACTTAGAAGCCACAAGGCATAATAGGGTTTCCCCGTGGGAGATCGAGCCATCCGGTTCTGCGTCTACTGCGAATAACATGATATCAGCTGGTTTGAAGAGGACCAAGATTGGATTGCCTTCAGCCAAGCTAGAATATCCAGTTCCCAGTATATCTCAATTTATCTTGTTTACTTTTGCGCTGTCCTACCAAATGTAACATTGTTGATGAGTTGCTCTGTTCCTTTTACAGATGTGATTGGAACATCAGACTTTGGGGAATCACTAAGGTTCCAGAAGGTCTTGCAAGGTCAAGAAATTTTGGGTGTTAATACTAATTTTGATAGTATTAATTCTCAGAGTCATCAGCTATCTGATTTGAGGAGGTGCTATCCTGGCTCAAACTGTCCTAGGATTCCCGCAACAGGAAATAGCATTGGAATCCCACGAGTGAGTTCCAATGTATCCTGCAATGGCATAGGCTTTGGTGAATCTTTTAGATTCCAGAAGGTCTTGCAAGGTCAAGAAATACTTCCAAGCCAACCATATGGAAGGGCCCTTTCTGTTGATGAGGCTTGTGGAAATGGTCACTTTGGACCTTTTGATGGTTACCAGGCGCTGAGATCCCGCAATGGATGGTCTTCCCACATGAGTAACAATTCTTCACATTTGCATCCACCTGTTCCGTCGGGGCAAGTTTCATCTCCATCATCTGTGTTAATGTTCCAGCAAGCAGTCAATACAGTTTCAAACTCAGATTATAACAAAATTAGTCAGTCAATGGAATGTAAACTATTTCAACGAGGCTCGTATGCTTCTGAAGTGAAAGGTGGAAAATATGTATCAACCCCCTATGATCCTCTTCTCTGTGGACTACCTCAGGAAGGAGCAAATTCGTTTGGTCTTTCAAACCTGCATAATCAGTTAGATAGTTCTGGTTCACTTGAGTCGATTTCAGTACTGAGAGCCAGTCAAGAGTTGGTTCCCTCGTGTAAAAGTAGATGCAGAGTCTTTGGCTTTTCATTAACTGAGGGTGCTCCTGTTTCAAATAAAGAGGCTGCTGACCCTTCTGCTGTCACATGTTCTGGGCCAACCTTTAAAAGGCATGTTGAAGATAATTTTCATCCAGGGCATTCTCTCAGGAGCTAGGCTGTAGGAAGTTAGTTATTGCACCAAAGTAAGCAATCTTCATCCTCTAAGAGGCATGTTATTTGATAAAGTATTCTTAGTGAAATTCTCTTGTATAGAATCTGCAGGTTCACTAGCTGGAAAACTGATGGACAAGACTTGTCCTCTTTGATCTTTGTTGGATTTGATCGTATACTGCAATTAGATGCAGAAAATGTTATGAAGTGGCCATTAATTGGCGCAAGATAACGATGGATATTTAACAGAGTGAATTGATGTACTGCAATTAGGAGTTAAACCTAACCTGTCTGTAATGAGCTATCCAATTCCATTGTCAATGTCAGTTCTTGCCATTTAAATTTAAGTCCTAAGCAGATGAGAAAAATGCTCTGTGGGTTTAACAATTGCTTGTTATGGCTTATGGCATACAAAATGACTAGTATCTGCTATTGAAACAAATTGACAATGTTGAGTGAAAAGTAATAGTGGTGCGGTTGAAGCTTTATTTGATTTAGTTGATTTTTGTTCTTGGCTCTTGGATATTAATAAATAATGTTTATTGTCTGCAGGGTGTGATGCAATATTGACTTGGAAATCATATGATGTATTCTAGTAGTGATGCTGGCATGAGGTAGCGGAAGAGAATGTCCACAGTTGTGGTTATGTGCTTTGCTCAAGTAATTTGGAATATTAGAGACCAAAATGTTGTATCTATTCGCCGAATCTAGATATTTATCTTGTTAAATTGGCTATGACCACATTCAAGTTCCTGTATTAATCTTTCATACTCTTTGTTGACTTGACTTGTATTGGGAAAACTCAAAACGATATATATTACCCACCATTTTGGCCAAATGCTGAACAAAGTTAGCTAGGTGGCAGTGCATAACCCATCAATTATCTTTGTGGCCGTGATTACATTGTAGAGCAATAGCTCTTCATGTTTCATGTCCTTAATGCTGTCCATTTTTACTCACTTTTCCCTTTTTTGCTTGTAATATTCCTTCCTTCTTTTCTCTACTTTCTGTATGGATGGGTTTAAGAACTAAAATACATAGACAAATAACCGCATAAGCTTTTTATTTTTGGTCTAAAGGCGGTTGTATTCTTGAAATTTTCTATGATTAGGAAGTTAAGCTTGTGTTTTGACAAAAAGATTCGTTTTTCTTTGCTCACAATTGAATTTGGAAACTTGGTCGGCAGAAACTTTTGAAATGCCTATTTTCGAAGGATAGTCTTCAAGGGCCAATAATGTTGTTTGCTAGTGGCATAGATTGTGAAATGTGAATCATGAATTGTGGAAAATTTTGGTACTTATGACGTCCTACATGACCTAAGAAGTAAGAACTCTACCATTCAAGTACATGATTTGTACACTGAACGAAAGTTAGGTTTTCTCAAATTTTATATATTTTTATGATTTAATGACTATTGGAGTACTTAAAGTTATAGAATTATAGTTGGATCTTTGAAAAAAACTTTTTAAAAAAATAAATTTGATCGACTATGTGAATGAGCAAGTTTGATAAGGAAAAGCTTTTTCCAAAGTTTTTTAAAGTGCTTTAACGTAAAAACAATTTAAAGATTAACTTGCACAGGAGATTAATTATAAATTTGGTTCTGCAATTGGATGAAAGTGTAAAATACATAAAAAAATTATACTAAATAAATGAGAGAACTTTGTCGTCTACGCTTTATAGTGATCATATAAGTTTTTTTTAATAGATAGAAGTTAGTTGCAGTGAAATTACGATTTTTCCTTCCCTTTCTCTGTTGGAATTTGATAATAGCTGTCATTTCATAACTTGCCTTTAGAATAAAGGGTGGTTTTTAAGTTGGTAACTCGATAAAACCCACAAAGCAATGAATATACATTATGAAACAAAAATCTCTCAAGGGTGTGGACCGTGTAAGCATTGTTTTTTGCTTTGACCGTACCGCTCACAGTGGTTTGTCCAATCACACAGGAGTGTGTGGGGCTCTGTACAATTGCTTTTTCTTGTCCCAAATGTTCTTATAAAGGGGGCTAGTCACACACAGGTGAGGGATGTGGGCTGGAACTGAATTACTTTATTAGGAACATATTTAAGGTGAGATATATGTTACAAAGAGAAGCTTTGTACTTATTTTTATTGATGTTTTACGTGGTTATTCTTCAATTATTTAACATTGGTATAAATTTTTTTTATCAAAAGATATTTATAAACAGAAATTTTAATTTATATGTGTGTGTTTATATATATACACACGAAAACGGTGGTGTATATTTAGCACAAGATACAAAAAGGAGAGAAAAAGTAAATATGTGACGGGAGGGATAAAAGAGAGAGAAAATGTTAGAAATTCGTATAAGTGTGTAAATAAAAATTACAACAGTAACACAATTAACATACCATTAAACAATTGCGATGGGTAAACAAGCAGCTCTATTATAATATAAACTATTTGTTTTGAAAACTATTTTAATTATAAACTCCACCTAACTGTTACTGTCACTTTCAAAATATTAAAAAATGAAATATCTAGCTGTATTCTTTTCTCCCTTTTCGTAGTTAGAAAATTTTATTAATTTGGTTTAATTTTTTTTTCTTTTAAGTAATTCATTTTAATTTTTATATCTAAATTTTAGATTTTTTAATTTAATATTTGATAAAAATTATTTTTGAAATAGGTTACTTAATATAAACCTATCATAGGGGGGAAAAGATCAAAATACATTTTTTATCCTAATATTTAATACTATTGCTAGCACTTTTATAAAAAGTATAATTGCGTATCATTTTTTTTTATGGACAAAATAATTTTATTCATTTAAAAGACAAACCATAAGATATGTCTTTCATCCATACAAAAATAACAAAAAAAAAGAGAGGCCAGATTCGAAACACCAAACACCAACATCAAATATAATCTATCAAATTCAAAATTCATTCCACCTAAAGATGTAACGAAAATTTAGTAGCCTCATATGATTCCCACGAGCTTAATTGCTTAAGTTAAACAATTTCGTGAGCATTAGATTGATGATCATTAAATACTACATTATTATTTGGACTCTTCCATATGTGTCACAAGTTTACGAGCCACACTAATAACCATGCAGGTTGATGTTGTCAACAGGGGTTTTAATAGCCCATCAAATTGAAACACAGTAGTCCTGTTTGAGTTTGAAAGCGTAGTAGATATGATCTACAAAAAACAAAGCTCTTACCTCATCCTAACAGCCATCTCACACGTCATAAGCACGTGAATTCTTATTTCCACCTCTTTCCTAGAGTTCATATGTTGGTGCCTTATTTTCTCTTGAAGGATCATCCCATGATTAAACAAATTTGCTTTTGTTGATAACCTGTCAGTTTCCAATGATTACACCATCGAAACCACTTTCAAAGGTAAATCCTTATTCTAGAGAAGGGAGAAAATTATGCGATCCGGCCCAAAGTCCCTTAGAAGAATATTCTTTTCTTTCATTATATAAATTAGAATTAAAACTTCTTTTTGTATTTTTGTTGATTTTGACTTTTTGTAAATTAACATCTGAAGTCAACCTTTCCTTTAAACTATAGTATTTAGGTTAATGAAGTTTTTTGTATTATATCTAACTCTTCTATATTTTTAAAATTTTAAAAAAATATTTTTTTTTAACAGTAAAAGTTTTTATTCTTAGACAAAAAAAAAAAATATTACATGAATTCCTAAAGGAAAACTCTAAATAATGTATAATAAATCTTAAAAGTCCATGTAATTTCCCCAATTTAAAAAAAAAATGATTGATTCCTTTCTACTAAATTTTTAAAATCATATTTTTTTCTTTTCCATTTATAAAATTCAAAGTGGAAGCTTAACAAAACTTATATATTTGTTTTAATTAACATTCCATGAATTTGATGTATTTCCTTGTGAAGAAGCCTTGGGGGGTTCCATTTTTGGGTGTAGTGGGAAGAAAAGATGGTTGTAGTTTTGGTGACAGTGGGTTTGGCATTGGCAATATTGATAGAGCTGAAATGAGGAAAGGTAGAAGATTGAGTAAATGTAGAGGTAACATTAATATTATATCTGAACTCTCAACTTTTTGGGACACTGTAGTTGCCGTGAGCAAGGCTACATACAACACATCATACCACTTTTATGTTAGAGTTATACCCCTTCATCATTCCTTGGATACATTCAACTGGAATTTTTTTTTTTTTTTGAAAAGCAAAATTATATTATATTATAGGATATAAGAAGCAGTTGAAACACAACGTTTCAACTGACAACCTTAGTACAATAATATCTTGACTGTGCTCCATCTAACCTATGGATCTATCTCATATTCGTCATACACAATCTAGGATGGGAGCACCAATCAGAGAATACACTTCCTACCTTAAAACAAAAAAAGTACAACAACCATTGTCACGATAGAAATTTTATCGACATTAACATATCAAGGGATTCCAACGCAACCCTTTGAAAAATAATAGCATTCCTAAACAGCCAAATGCACCAACATACAGCAATCCAAAACACATACCTGTACTTCTTTTTCCGCTTTCCCATCACCCATCCAGAGGACAACAGAAATAGTTGGTTCAGGTCTTCCGGTAGTGGTGTCTGTACCCCTGCCCAGCTAATAACTTTATACCACAGCCTTTGTATGGTTGGACATTTTAAAAAAAGGTGATTCTTAGTCTCTATCCCATTATTACAAAACACACAAACAGGGTTAAGCACAGCGGCATGAATCCCTCTCCTTAGCAGATTTTCAACCGTGGGAAGTTTGTCCCTTAGCAGTCTCCAAGAGAACACCAAGACCTTAGATGGTAGCTTTTCCTTCCACAATCGGCGCAAATCCTGGGGTTCCACAAAGTTCATTCCTAAATCAGATATTCCTTCATTCAACACCTTATACCCTTCTGCCACCGAATAGCCCCCCCAGCAACTGAATTCCATCCCCACTCATCTGGATCCCGATCCACCAATACCACTTCACTTAACGCCTCCTGCAAGGCATGAAGCAACTGCTCCTCCCATACAAACAACTCCCTCCGCCAGACCCACTTCCATGATGATAATTGGCCTCCTACGTCGCATTTATCCTTAATAGTAATAAACTTATCCTCTGTCAAGGCATACAATCTTGGAAAGAGTGCACTGAAAGTCGTACCTCCCATCCACCTCTGCTCCCAAAAAAGAGTCCCCACTCCAGACCTTACTATCCTATTGACTCTAATTTTAAACCACTCTGGCAGCATGTAATTTGGTCCATCAATGTCCCATATGTCTTTCCACCACTGGGAAGTGTGGGCGAAAGACGTGGGCCTCTCCATATATCCACCTACCTCCCCGTACCTACTCCTCAAAAGTGGGCCCCAGATAGACGTATCATCTGATAATAGTCTCCACCTCCACTTTGCCAGCAAGCTCAAATTAAATTTCTCCAAACACTTCACACCTAGACCCCCTTCGTCTTTTGGCCGACAGACTTTTTCCCAGCTTAACCATGCAATTTTTTACTGACTCTCATTACCTCCCCATAAGAAAATTCGTTGCAACCTCTTGAGAGACTTCAACACAGACTTGGGTGCCTTATAAAAGGAGAAAAAATACAGTGGAAGAGAAGCTAGCATAGAGTTCAGTAATACCAATCTCCCAGCAAAAGTCATATTACTTGCCTTCCAACCTGACAATCGTTTTTTGAACTGATCAATAACTGGCTTCCACACTTGCTCCCTCTTGGGATTCACTCCTACTGGTACCTCCAAGAATTTGAATGGTAGTGAACCAACATTACAGTTTAAAATGCTGCTAGCTGCGAGTGTGAAGGATTCTGCCACATTTAAACCATAGAAACTACTCTTACTAAAATTTACCTTTAACCCTGACACCATTTCAAACCCCCGCAAAATTACCTTCAGATACCACACAGATTTCAGCTCCGCTTCACCCATCATAATGACATCATCTGCATATTGTAGCACTGAATACGTCACATCCTCCTGTACCTTTATTTATTTGTACAAACCTTTGTGAATGGTTGATTTGTACAATGCTGGTATTGCTTCCGCCACGATAAAAAACAGAAAAGGAGACAACGGATCTCCCTGCTTCAGCCCTCTCGCTGGCTTAAACTCTGGAGTCGGACACCCATTAACTAGAATTGAGACATAGCTATTCCGGACTATAGCACTCATCCACAGTCTCCACCTCCATCCAAACCCCATCCTCTCCAGCATATAGTCTAGAAAGTTCCAACTCACCGAATCATAAGCCTTCTCAAAATCCACCTTGAACAAGAAGCACGGATTTCGCCTTCTTTTTTCCCAGTCCAGGAGCTCATTTGCCACCACTATTCCATTCATAATTGATCTTCCAGACAAAAAGGCCGTCTGAGAGGACGATATTAGCCCAGTCAATACTTTTTTCAGTCTCACAGACAATATCTTCGAAATAATCTTGTGCACGCTTGATATTAGGGAGATGGGCCTGTATTGGGATAACCCTAAAGGTCTGGCCACCTTTGGAATGAGAGTAATGAAAGAAGAACTTACCCCTCTCGGCAATATTCTAGACCCATGAAACTCCTGTACAGCCATGACCATATCTTGCCCAATTACTTCCCAACATGATTTGTAAAAGTTCATTCCAAAACCGTCAGGACCTGGGTTTTTCCCTCCTTCACACGCCCACACTGCCGCCTTAATCTCCTCCTCTAAAAAAGGCTCCTCCAACCCCTGCTTTTGCTGATGTGAAATTTGAGGGATAGGAACTCCATCCATGGTGGGACGATCCGTCCATCTTTCCTGGAAGTTTCCCGAACAGTGATCTAATATTTTTGCTCTAATATCCGACACACTCTCCAGCCAACCCGAATCCGACTGGACTGCAAAAATGGAGTTTGCATGACATCTCGCCTTAAAGCAATTATGAAAGTACCTGGAATTATTGTCTCCATTAAGAGCCCATCGTACCCTGGATTTCTGTAACAGGCCATGTTCCATCACCC
Organism: Psophocarpus tetragonolobus; assembly: GCA_037954015.1. Taxonomy (NCBI): domain Eukaryota; kingdom Viridiplantae; phylum Streptophyta; class Magnoliopsida; order Fabales; family Fabaceae; genus Psophocarpus; species Psophocarpus tetragonolobus. The sequence continues at coordinate 33,977,860 of CM075690.1, read as the reverse complement.
TCGCTTTGCCCCAATATTCTGTCATGAGATCATGCCTCGATCGATTAATCAGCTGGACCCCTTCCACTAACTGTTGGTCAACCACTTCCATTTCCTGCACCCCATCGGCCAGAAAGTTATCATCTTTCTTCCACACTTCTTCAGACCACTTTTTTATCTCCCCTTTAATAGCCTTTAGCTTCCTTGCCAGCTGGTACAACTTCCACCCTGAACCCTGAATTGAGTTCCACCTTGCTTTTATCAACTCTCCAAAGGAGGCTTCTTCCAACCAATAGTCAAAAAACTTGAATGGCTTAGGTCCCCAATTCTGCTTGTTATCTCTTGTGCTTATCCAGCAATGATCAGAAAACTCCCTCGTACCTACCTTCTGTGCACTAATTCCCCATTCCTCCATCAGTGTCGGGGAGAAGAGGAAGCTGTCTAATCTACTAGCTGACTGTCCATCTGGTGAAATCCATGTCACTCCATTCCCAATGACTGGAATGTCTACCAACCCCATCTGTTGTATAAAAAATTCAAATTCCTCCATCTCCCTCCTCGAATGGAACGTCGATCTTCCTTTAACTTCACTCCTTTCTCTGACCGCATTAAAATCACCACCAACTACCCATCTTACATGTGGGACTCCTCTTCTAGTCATCATTAAATCCTTCCAGACCTTTCTCTTTCCTTCCAATGTACACGGGGCATAAACGTTGACAACACAGTTAACCTTATCTGAATTCGTTCCTCTAAAAGCAACTCCTAGAAAACCCTGCCCTTGAATTTGCCACACCACCTCCGTCAAATCTTCCCTCCAGATTGTAACGCATCCCCCACTTAAACCCGTTGATGGAAGTACTCTCCAATCACATTCGTCACTCCCTCAAACCTCCTTTATTTCCCACTCCTTCAAATTCGTACACTTTGTTTCCTAAAAAAGACATATATCAATATTATTCCCCACTACCATCCTCTTAATACGCCTCCTTTTCACCCTCTCCCTAAACCCACTCACATTTAGTAACAGAATCTTCATATTAAACTACCGTTTGATTCCTACTCCCCCTGTTATCCTTTTCCGCCTTATCTCTCTCTTCCATTCTTTGAAGTTCTGCTACATACACCTCGTCAGATTTCTCCCCAGTTATTCCTATCACCTTCATTGCTGACCACATTTGTCTCATGTCCTCACCGCCGCCTTCTGTCTTTTGACTTGCTTGGTCCGTGTCTCCCTCCTGATAAAACCTTTGTAAATCACTTCCATCAACACTATGCGTTCCAACCTGCCTCCATGTGCTAACCATCTTCCTCTTCCCCTGCCCTCCCCAAGACATTTCTTCCGCACCCACACACCCCCATTGTTTGCAGTTGTAAATCTTTGTGGAACTTGACCCCGTCTTTGTACTATCAACTTCAAAGTGATGAAATTGTGTTTCGAAATTGGCATCCTCCTCATTTTCGATACTGATGAGCCTCCTATTACCTTTCCGCCAAGTCTGTGTTAGAACCGTTTCAGCTTGTGGTTGTTATAGTTCAGAATTTCTACTATGACTCACATGCCCAGCCATTTCGGAGCCCAAACATGTACCCAATCCATTGATCTGGTTCGTATTTCCCTGATTTTCCGTTTCCGTATCATGAGCACCACCTATTTGCTTGTTACACCTCTCACCCACGTTTATTGGGCTTTGGTCGGCCTGCAATGCGGCCCAGGAATCCGAACCGGAGCGGCCCGAGTTTGACCCGCGATCCTGAATTGCGGGTAGCCGCTGACTACGTTGACGCGGGTCACGTTCCGCGTGCACCCTTATCTCCTCATTCCGCGTGCACCCTTATCCGTTCGCAGGGATTGCATCGGCCCACCACGTCAGATTTGTCTCCTTGGTTTGCGTGCGCTTGTAGCCGTTGGGTTGGAGGACCAGCACCGTATACACATGGCGTGGTCTGGTTGGTAGAGCTGCCCTACCAGACGCCGTCGTTGCGTGTTTGTACAGGAGATAAAAAAGCTTACCGTCTGTCCGCCCTGCCCAAGCCTGCTTCGTCTCCTTTTTCTCCACCCGCTACGCCTCTTTCATACCGCATTTGGTCCCTGCCTCCCTGACCTCCGCATTCTCGCCTGTCCCAGCCTTCCATTTCCGTGTTGTTTGCATAGCCACGTTCGTCTTTGTCGGAGCCTGCTTTGGCGCCGGCGTGAACATCGGTGGCTCGTAGGCTGGCATTTGCTAACTCTTCTTCGTAGAGTACCTCGTGTAGTCCTCCGATTGCCTCCGCCGGAGCCATCTCCCACCGCCGACCAAAGAGTAAAAGCATGTTTCACTTAATTGGTTGTTTAGAGTTTCACTTAATTGGTTGTTTAATAGAGTAAAAGCATTTTAATTGGTTTCACTTAATTGCCACCGCCGACCAAAGATATATATTTCACTTAATTGGTTGTTTAATAGAGTAAAACCATTTTAATCCAACCATCCTCTACGAATCAACTGGTTCATTATTCTAGGTTAATAAGTGATTTCAAATTTGAACTCTTGTATGCATTGTATTAAAAATTCGGAAGAAAAATTTGTTAAAATATTTATTTGATTAATTCAAGATGTAAATTGAAATTTTTTATATTGTACTCTAGGATTTTTTAACTTTTTTTTTAAATAATTCTCCATAGTATTTATAATTTTAAATTATTTTCATTAATTAACATAAAAGTCAAATTAAATACCTTATGGTTGTTTTTTTTGTTTAAAAATAAAATATAAATTTAAGTTTCTTTTCGTGTTTTAGTGAAATTCTTAAACGTAATTAACTATTTTTTGTTTATTTTTTCATACACAAAATATATAATTAATTGAGTGCTTATATTTCTTGTTATAATTGGAATAACATATTTTGTCGAATTTAATAATCAATTTTATGTAGATTTTAAATTTCCTTTGGTGTGTACATTTTATCACCCTTTTGAATCAAATTACTTGGTATATTAAGAATCAGTGAGGGAATTCAGTATATATAATAGTAGTGTATTCTAATAAAAATTTTAAAATTATTTAGTATATTATGGATTAGTAAATTATTTAACCATGTGTTATGTCTCATATTAGATCTAATTGAAATATTATTTTAACTAATAAATGGATTAAAATCACATTTCTGTTAACCAATTAACACAATTAGAACTTTAACAACTAAAATTGTATATTTATAATATTTAAAAAACTTAATTAGGCCAATTAAAATCTTAAAAACTAAAATCGAACAACAATTATCAAATTTATATTATTATTTATTGTATGTCATTAACGTCAATTTATTGGATATTACATTTGAATATGTTTAGCACGTTAATATTGTGCATCTTTTTCAACACATTTCACATTTTGTTTTGTGGAAAAACTAATAATTGCATTGTACATACAATACTCTTATTGAGTATAAATTTCTATTTTGTAAAAATGTTTATCATAATGGTATTTTTATTGAGTATAATTTTTCATTATTAAAGTACTTGTAAATTTTGTGTTTGTATGAATTATCTAAGTATTCGCATCTAAATGTTTATTTAAATCAAGTGTTTATGATCCAAGTAGAAAATTCACAAATCTCTTAATTGTTTTCAGATTTTTTTAGTCACTTATTTTCTAAAATTTAAATTAGTTGAATGTCCAATATTATAGAACAATTATTGATGTAGCTTATATGTGATTATATTTGTTCTTGAGTTATAATTAGTATTTAAATTGCATATGAATTATGTTGTTGACCTTTGCAAATATTTAAACTTAAGTGAAGCAGTGTTAAAAAAAATATTTTAGATTCACTTATTAAAGACTTTATTATCTTAATTTATTAAAATATTATAACTCGTGTATTTGTGAAATTTTGATGTCTTAGATGAGTGAGAGTTTGAATATTTTTTCATGAGATGATTATAAAGCATAATTATCTCTCTCTTAGCATGATCAATGTCTTAGACCATTGTAGTTGATACATTGTTTGACATTGAATTATGTTATTTTATATATTCTTTTCTTCCAATAAATATTATTAGTTAAAATTTGCTATAATTGTCAAATATTATTTTGCAGCTAAAATTTCATGTTGTTATTTAACATATAATTTTGCTATAATTGTCGTCCAACTTAATTATCTATATTTTAATTATTGAGTAATACTATACAACTAGAAAAATGTTAAAATAGTTACTGATTAATATTAATTGATAATAAAAATATTATTTTTTTATTGCCAATTTAATATAGGATCATTGTCCTATCACATAATTATCATATGTACTAAGATAATGAATTATGATAAGATTGACTTTGTGTTAAATCAATTGTTGTTATAAAGCTCATTAATAAGGGTCTTTACCTATCCTTGGAATTATAAATGTATCATCTCATCAAACAAATTTAACACATAGATACATTATTTTAAAACATTATTCCTTAGAAGATGAATAGAAAATTCTCACGAGTTATTATTAAACTTATATTGATTACATAAAGAAAAAAACATTCCAATTTTATACACGAGGTGCTAAAATTCTTTTTTGTCAGCATTTTGTATTTATTCTCAAATATACTATAATTTTGTATCTATTTATCATAGGACAAAATTATTTCCATTAGAATCTGTTGTTGATCTCATGAGGTTTGAACATTTTTTTTATAAGTTAAAAGTGATATTATTATTCAATGAGAAAATATAAGTTATGCTTTCACATAAACATAAGTACAATTATATAAAAAACTAGTAATACAAAATCGGACTCAATATGCATTGAGCAAAAGTAAACAAGGTTCGAACATGATTATTTGGAGAATATAATCTATACCAAATAAAAAGTAATAAAAATACTTGTATTAAATTAGGATCTCGAGTGTAAGGACTTAGGTTTTTGCAATATTGGATAGATTATAGATAGGGAACAAAAACCCCCCTATTCCAAATTAGTGTCTCACTTCATGTTCCAACTAATTAGTAAACATCAATTTATTTAGTAAGTTACATAAAATACAAAAAAATTATAAAAAAAAATTCATTAAATGATATAATGTTTATTGATGGATGAAATCAAGAAATGAGATATGGAATTAAGATAAATGATTTTCATTCATAGAAAGACTATTATAACATCTAAGAACCGTGAGTTTCAATTTAACTTAATCATAAAAAATAGATTTAAAAGGCTAGTTTGCATCTTTGTTTGCTATAAGATTTTTACGAACAGTAAAGTGATCAAAGAAACAAAGGGTTCTGTTATGTATTTTTACTTGTTGAGAGACTAAATTTTTGTTTAATAAACTTATTTAATAATAAAATGTGTGATGGAAAAAGATATTAAGAGTGTGATATTAGCTCAACTTATTATTATGATGTGAAACCTGATCAATTTTAAGATTATGTTTTAGTAAAAATCGGTGAACTTCAATTATTTGAAGTTGTTTTTATAAAATTGATTTTTTAAAATGATTTTGTTTAAGATTATTTCTTAAAAAAATAATTTTTTTAAAAAATATTTATAAGAATTTTTAAGATGTTTATTTAAATTTTTTTTCAAGAAACAAAATAAAAAATATATATGTTTTTTTCAAAAAATAATAGTTGCTTCTAAAAAAGGCAATTGAAATAGAAGAGAAAAAACTCAAAGAAGGCAATTCCTTCTCAAAAGTTTTAAAAAATAATTTTTTATGATTGTAATTTATTTTTATGATATAAAAATCTCTAAAATAAATCAATTTTTTAAAATAATTTTAAAAGGATATTTTTTTAAACACAAACAAACTTACACATATATTTGAAAAATTTTCTTTTAAAAGTGATTCTATAATAAAGTTTAATATAATTTTAGAGGCCAGATGAATTTTGATTCAAACTAACTAAACATGGCTAGTACAATAATTAAAACACGTTTAAATCCATTTAATGTGATTATAGAGATATAAACTTGTTTTAAAGCAAACATCATAAGCAAAGTACTTTTCATTATGATGTGGAAAACCAATGAGTAGGCAAACAAAATGTACTTTCTTGCTGCAGCCCATTTAACCGTTAAGTGTGTGTTTGGGGATCAGTTTAGATAAACAAAATGGAAAATGTAAAAGGAATTTCCAAACACAGTATAAATCAACCATCCAATGGACTTTTAAGTCATAGAAGACAAAAAGAGAGAGAGAAAAAGTAGATGTAGCAGATAAAGACTACCCCACAATGTCTCAATCTCCTCCTACACATACTCATGCAATGCCTTCCCTTAAAAAACTTAGCATCTATTCCAAACAAACATTATTTTTTGGTAGGTATAAATTTTAGATTAAGAGAAAAAACGTGTTCTTATATATCCACAGAGATCTGAAAATTAAACTTACCTTAAGTCACAGCTAACGTCAGTGAAAACATATTTATCATCGGTCCAAAGACCTAAAATAAATTCTAATTTTTTTTAGATGATATAGTTTTTTTACCAATATATGTAGTCTTTCTATCACATGAGATTTTTTGTTAACATAAATTAATAATAATACACTTTTTTATTAATAGACCTAAAACTTCAGTTTTAATGATTTAGGGTTTAGTTTTAATGATCTTACCTTTAACTGACTCAGAGTGTTTCCATTCTACTATTTCAAACAAAAATTTAAAACTAACATCACACATATTGTTAATATTCAAAACATTTTATTTAAAAATTAATATATTAATGACTAAAATTTGGTTTAATAATAAAGTTTACAGAAAGAAGAAGAAAAATTATGGATTTAAATTATTTCACTAACAAAAACTACTATATTAATAATTAATATTTAGCTTATAAAAAATATTATTTAAAAAAAATCAAAAGTCTCGTGCCATGTAAAATTTCTTTCAATTGGAAAATTATGTTGTGCATATATACAACCATATATATGCATGTACACCAACAAACTTAAGGCATTATTTAGGGGTTGCGACTAGTCTTTTTGTCCAAATTCTCTGTGATTTTATGACACTATATATATATATATATATATCTATATATATATATATATATATATATATATATAAAATTTGGTACAAGATTCTTTTTGTTGTGAGCAAAATGGTTCTCTAAGTGTGTTAACACATTAAATGAGACCAAGGTGTGTGAAGTGTGAATATAAGTTAATTTTAATTTAAGAAAGAATACTGAATTATTTTCTAATTTTTAAAAATTATTTATGTTGAAATTTATCTAAACTCAACCTAAATTGGTTTTATTTAGCGTGGATCAAATCTGGTTGAACGGAGAAAATACGTCACAAGTGTTGAAATGAAAATCATTACGCTCTAATTAGAAATTTTTTGTGAGCCATTAGTCCAAACATTTTTTCATGAAGATGATGTTTAAAAGTACTTGGAGAGAAATTAACGAGTTAGGTTTGTGAATCCTTATAAATTTTTTTTAAAGGCAATTTGTGATTCCTTATCAAAATAACACCAAGAAAAAGGAAGATTTTCTTTTTAAATCATTTGAGGAAAAGAGTAAGTAATTACAGTGTAATAGTCAATTAGGTCTAACTCAATTAATTAAACTTATAAATTTCTGAGATTTCTATCACGATTGCAAAGAGTAATGAAAGTGCCGTTGAAGTGTTGGAAGGTAGGTCTTCGCAACTCATCACATGGACAATTAATGCGAGTAATATATATTTTATCAAACATATTAGTGTACATAGCAACCATATAATATTATATATAAAAAGAAAAACGAAGCAATCATATATAGCAGCTACTTTAGACTAAAAAGTTATACCTTATGCATTACCTCAACTTTGCCATAGGTTGAAGGCTTCATACTCTTGTGACATTTTGTTTGTAAAGGATACGTGTGGAAATATTATACTTTTAGTTGTGGACCGACCAAAACAATAAATTATTATATGGTATCCAATCACCACGTGATTAATTGTTGGATTAATAATCATATAATACATAATTAATTTTTAAAAATTAATCAATTATCCTATAAATGGTACAAATTACGTTCAATTAAATCATATCGAGGATGAAATACTTAATAAGGGTAAAGGATTGAATTGAATTTAAACAAATTTGTGACTCAATTTGAGGTTTTGTTGTTTTTTTTTTATTCACTTAATTAAATCAAGTTCAACCAAATTCATCCTTGAATAGGTTGGATTGAGTTGAGTTAATTAGATTATGAATTTAAAAAAATATTTTTAATTAAATGTTTATAATATTTTTTTTAAATAGGTTGTATCACTGTTATAAAATATAAATAAATAATAAATTATAGTTGTAAATTAGATATTAAAATTAAAATAAATTAAAATTAACATCTAACCAAATTATTAAGCAATAATAATTAAATAAATATTTGTCCAAAATAAAAGTTAACACAATTTGTCCAAAGTAACAAAGCATATAATATCAAGAGAAACACACAATAACAAAAAAACATAAGTTTAAATAATAATAAACAATAAAAATTTAGTATTATGGTCGGATTGAATTGGATTAGGTCTCAAATTTAACTTATTAAATCATCATTTGACCCGTAATAGATTAGGTTGGATCGATTTTCACTAATCACAACAACCTAACTCAAACAGTTCGGATTGGATCGAGTCGAATTGGATATTTGGGTCGTCCAATCCAAGTCCAATGAACACCCCTACTACCTCATTTATTGCATCATGATTGCAAATAAAAATTACATTATTGTATAATAATTTTTTTAAAAGTGAAGATAAATAACTAAAAGTCACTAAAAACTTTAAATTTATAAGGATATGTTTGGATTACCTTCTTGTAACAGAAAATATAAAATAAAAATCTAAAAAAGCTTTTCTATTAGTTTTTAAGATGTGAGACTTCTCAGTTTGCTAATTTGTAAAAAGTTATATATCTTTTAAAAAGTCACATGCGAAACTTTTATATATTAACTTACAATAGGCTAATTTCAAAATATATTATTTTTACCTTTTATTTATATTCTTTCCTAAAAGTATTTTTATAAAAATTTTCACTCATAAGCCTTAAATAAACTATGAACCAACACAATCTCATTATACATACAAATCGGTTTATTTAATAGGTTATAAATTCATAAAATAAATAGTGAAAAGAATTAAATTTAAGTTTATACTTAAATTACTAATTGAATTAAGGTGTGATGATTTTATCAATGATGGTAGAAGAATGGGGAAGATGAAAATAATTATTATTCTTTTCTTTCGAAAGGTTTTAGTTAAGTTCCAAAAAGTTTACAGAAAATCTATTATCAGAAATGGAGTTGCATTTACAAAACTGAGTTTACTAAATACACCTCAGTGTTATATGATTTCTCTTTCTAACATTTTTCTTTCATCCTTCATTTTTTTTTATTTCTCTAGCTGTGTTGCGCCTCCAAGCTTCTCTCTTCTGCATGATGGCCTTCGAGGTGACGAAATTTAATGCGGTCTTTTCCATTGCTTTTGATTCTAAGAGGTGATCAATATAGGTATGTTTGATCGTAGTTTTCTAAACCTTTTTCTTATTGTTTTCAATCCTTTCATTTTCGTTAAAAACGACTTCCTTTGAAAATTCTAATTTTCTTTGGTTCCTGTTGAAATTGGAATTCTTGTAAAGTTCTGTGTAGTTTCTTCGGGTTGATTCTTGTTCTTCTATTCTAATCAAATTTTGGACAAAGAAATAGCTAAGAGAAGCTCTTTTATTGATTTTTGTTGATGGATCAATGATTTAGTAGTTGAGAGGTTTAAGCTATTTGAGATAGCGAGTATTTTGACTATATTTTCAGTTATTTAATATAACATTTATTTTTATTGTATTTTGAGTTATTTAATATAGTGTTTATTTGATTTTGATTTGAACTAATTTAGTTATCCTATTTATTGATTATGATGTGAGTTGATTGAGTTAACGTATATTGATTGTGATTTAAGTTATTTGAGATACCGTGTATTGGGATTTTGTAGTTGAGTTATTTAAGATAGCGTGTATGTCAATTATAAATGCGTACTAATAAAGTGTTGCATTGAATGCACGATGATATGTTTAGCTAATACTTGTTTTGATAATTAACATGTGATTGAAGTGAATTATGGTTATTGAAAATTAATGATAATGGATTGAGATATATGATGTGTTGTGTAGTGATGATTATTATGGGAATGATGTTTTATCTTGAATTTGAAAATTTATTGATAGTTTAGATGTGACAGTTACAGTAGGATAACTTAATTTTGCTTGAATTGAATTTTTGTGACTGAAATTGAATTATTGGAATGACAATGTATTATTAGAAATTGTGATGTAATGCATATGATTGGAATGCACGATGAGGATATATTTATTGATGTTGTTGGTTGCGGGCAGTTACAGTTGGGTAACTTAGCCTTGGATGCTGTGTTTGGTAGGCTACATTGATGTTAGGGACATAGTTGAGGTCAATGTAATCCACAATATCAGATATGCAAGGAGAATATTTTTGTGATTTACATTGTGGTCCTAGTACCAGATATACAAGGGGAATATTTTTGTGATTTACATTATGTGTCACAGGTGTTAGGTAGACATTGGACATCAGTTTGTAGTTATCAAATGAGTATTGCTGAAACTTAAGTTGGTGATAACACAGGCAGATTAGACGTCTGTCACCAATTGGAATGGGTCTTAAGTCGCCTTAGTGTCCGAACTCAATGTAGATATTTCAGAATATATCACGTCTGAACATGTTGTGTGAAAATCTTGTATTCAGGGGAATATAAATGTGTTTGATTTGATTGATTGGTTTTGAGTGTTAATGTTCAGGTGGAACATAAGAGTGATTGATTGGTTGTTTATTATCAATGAATGTTGTGTAACTTTCATGCTTGATGATTGATGTAATGATATGACTTAATGATCGTGTTTTGCACGAGAACAGATAATAGTGACGATGCGGAGAAGGAGAATACTCTGGAGTGAAGTATGTCGAATTGTGGTTGAAAGTCTCAGAGGATGTTATTTTATTGTTGAATACACACACACACATATATAAGAGTTGTGTAGAAATACTGTTATTTGAATTTTGAGGCATTGTTGTAAGTTTATGTGATCATAATGTTTTATATATAAATTGTGTGAACATGGTGTCAACAAATAGACAAATTATGATATACATGTTACAAGAATGTAGAATTATATGTCAACAGGTTGGTTGTTTTGGCAGGAGAGGTTTTGCTATTAGCACGATCTCCTAGGGCGACAGGTCTTGCCTGACGAGCTTTAGCCTCTATCAACCTATTTTGTAGTTTTGTCCTTAGTGAGAGCTCCCACCCAAAGCAAATTACACACTATTTAGAAATAAATGGATTTTCACCAGTGACGTGTCTCACTAAGTGAAGTCCCTATTACTGGGACAATCTGATATAGCATTCTCGTTGGGTGACAACTGTTGTTGGGCAAACTACCTTAGGTCCCACTAAGCGACGAGGTTCGCTTGGTAAGCTGAGATTATGTGTACTATTGTTATATTTTGAATACATGAAAATGTGTATGATGTTAGCTTGATTGCATTATGATGAAAATTTTATATCTCAATTTTGAGAATATAGATAATATTAATTTAAATAATTATTAAGAGAATTTATGTTGTGAATCATATATATAAAGTTGGGATGTTACAACACCACCCAACCATGAATTATGCATTAAACCTTCCTTAGATAACATTTCCATCCAAGAATAATTCTTAAAAGAACATTATCATTAAAAATGAGGAGGATTAGTAACATACTCCTTCTAAACACACTTTACAATTAGTTAAAAGAAAATTCCTAAAAACAAACTACACAATATTTGTAACACTCATTCCAAAGTTGAAATCTACATATTTAGGATAAAGAAAGCGTTAAATGAGGTGTGTGATCAACAAAAATTGTGCTTTTAAATAAATTTCAATTAATAATAGAGTATGTTTAAAAGAGCGTTCGAGAAAGTCAGTTATTAGCATTTCTATTGGTTAAAAATTATTAAAATTTATAAAACTAACAGAGATAGTATTTAAGTATAAGTGACATCCACGACGGCCTAGTAATAGCTGCCTAGGGATAGAAAGATTCCTTTACAGGAGTAAAAAGTGATGGTGTGGACAATTTCACCCGCTTTATTATGTTTTTAATCTTTTATATTTGGGAAGAATTTAGTTTTAATTCCTCAAATTGAAAAAAAATATCAATCTTGCAAATTTAAAAAAAATATCAAATTTACTAATTACAAACAAAAAATATTTTTAAAATATTATTTTAATCTTTCAAATTTAAAATTTAGAAAGAGACTACAAATATACTTATTTAAATTGGTGGGATTAAAATATGTTTTGTTTAAAAAATAAGAATGAAGATCAACTTTACGGACTAAAAATAGAGTTAAATTGATATACACTGACAGTGTAAATTACAATTATTTATTTATAATAAGTTTTTTTTATAAGTCAAATAATATTATCGATCATGAAAGAACATAGTGCACAAGTTGTGTCTTATTAAAAGACAGTACAAAAAAATATAGAAATCTACTAGTCTTTGTCAAACACATGGATTAGGGTTCAAAAGTCATTCCACAAATGAATGAGAGGTTAATTTTACTACATTACACCAAGACTACAAACTCAATTGAACCGCAAGAGTTATCTCACCGACAATATGATCCTGATCCCTGAATACGATAGTCACTTATGATAAGTTTGTTTGTTGATTTTACTAATTAATACTTTAAAGTCATATAAATAAGAAGTTGTGATTGAATGTCATTATAAAACTCTTTTACACTCCCAGTTCATACTAATAAAATTCCTAAAAATATAATTTGTTTTTATTTATGGAAATGATATCACTTATCTTTAAGTTTAAAGAAAAAAGTATGTCTTGTTTCACCGATAATTAATTATTAAGATTTTAAATATTATCAATTATTTACACATTCTGACTTTTAACTTTGGCAATTTTAAAGATTCTATATCTCAAATTTTTAACTTAATTGACATTAAAACTCAAATTAAATAAAAGATTATTACTTAATGTTGAGTCATGATTATTGATTATTTATTTATAATAATTAATTATTTGTGGAAAGAGACATTATAAAGGCATAACACTTATTGATTTGATTTTGTTTTTTAGTTTTTTAAAAGAGTTTTCAAAAACTGTTTTTGAAAAGAAAAAAAAAACTTGGTTTTTGAAAACTATTTTCAGAAAACACTACTCAAACAAGTTTTTTAGTTTTTAAAAATTAAAATACTAAAAACAATTTTATAAAATTGTTGTCAAACAAACACTTAGTTTTTAAATACTAAAATACTGAAAATAGTTTTATAAAACTATTGCTAAACAAGTACCTAAAATAATCAATTTTTATTTATAATAATTGACTATTTGTGCAATAAAATATCTCAAAGGTGGAAAATAATCCATTATTTACTTAGAATAATCAATTATAGAGTCAATGTTGATCATTAAGTATGTCATAGTTAGTCTTCCATCTATGAATTATTAATTGAAAAATTTTAAAAGTTGGTAGTCATGATGCCTTAAATTAAACATTAGAGATTAAAAATTAAAAAATTACAAATATTGAGAGTAAGAATGTGCAATTAAGCTTATTAAAATTTTCAAACATATCAAGTTATTAATAAATGTTTAATTAATTTATCTCAAAAATAAATATTTAAAAGAAGTGAATGTTTAATTTTATTCCGTAGGAAAAAGTGGATGATTAGTCTAATATAAAATATTTAATGTCTTAACTCTTGCATGTAGAAAAAACTCTCTCAAGTATTTGAATTATGAAGTAGAAGGCAATTATTTTTTTGGTGAATAAGTAGAAGGTAAAATATTTAAGAGTTTAATTAGAAATTTATTATGCATTGTCAGTGTTAAATTTTTTATATTGATATTCACTTACAATTCTCAATTCATATAAGTTTTTTATTTTATTAATTAATATTTTAAAAGTTATATAAATGAAAAGATGTGATTAAATATTAATGTAATAATTTTTTATACAGTGCATATTGCATATTAATTAAACTCAATATTTAATACCTTAAGTATTAAACTATTTAAAATTAATTGTATAATTAATTATTTAATATTCTTAAATTTTATTATTTAATATAAAAGAATATTTAAATTTTTAATCAATAATCTAAAGATATGTTTATATGTTTAATAATTAATTTTATTTATAGGTTTTTATTGTGTTTTTTGAAAGATTTTTTTATTATGTTATAAGTACAATTCAGCAACTTTTTTAATTAGTAATGTATTCATGTTTCTTCTGCTCATTAAAAAAAAGAATATATCCAGAAAACTTTGTTGGCCACTTTTAGTTCACCTCTCTTCCAACAATAATCAAGACTTTGCTTAAAAGATTCATGTTGAATTGTGCATGAACCAATGTAATGGTTATATTAAGTTGATGCTTGGGAAATATTATCTGAGATTTTCTCTAATTTACCATAATCGAAGGAATAAGTAAAGTTAATAAATTTACGATAAACGATGGGTTGTGATTGAATGTCACTTTAAAGATTGTTGTGATTTTTCATTTATGTAACTTTTAAGTAACAATAAGTAAAGGCAGCAAATTTATCATAAACAAATGGTTATGAATGAATGTTGGTGTAAAAATCTTTAAACTAAGTGTGTATACTAATTAAACTATTTTTTAAAATACTTAAAAAAAAACACAAACATAATAAGTCATCCCAAATCTACGTTTTCTAAAAAGATTACCTTTACAACTCATCTTATATTATGACGTATCAAACGAACCCTTGTTTAAAATGCATAAATTAATAATTGAGTTAATTTATATTATGACGATAAAAATGAATCTTTTTATAATATTCATTTCTTATTATTTCTTAAATTAATTATTTTTATATAAAATATTCGAATTATGTTATTATATAAAAAATAGATATTATTCTAAATTGTCTCAGGTTTAATTCTCGTATGAAGAATTAGAGAACATAGAAGATAATTAGACTGTCTCTTTTTTTTTTTTTTTTGAATATTGGAATATTATGTTTTCTATTTATTAATTACTAATTAAAAATATAAAAATACAATATAAATTCTAATAATGTTAAAAAGTATTATAATTATAAATAAATTTAATATTAATATCTAAATTAATCATTTTAATAATAAATTAGTTAATATTAATGTCATATGAAAAAATTATCTGAATTGACTAAAATTGCTTGTAATCACCTATGTACGTGGAATTTGTAACCCATACAAATATTATGGATGATTTAAAAATCCGAAAAACATATTATTTGTCTAATTGGTTGGACGACAATGTGTTTGTTGAGTTTGGTCAGGTTAGAATGATTATCAGAACAATCATATCATCAATTTATTGTAATCTGGATTTTAATTTGTGTCTAGTGCGATCCAACTAATGATCCGACTTGGTCATTTATTTTATTTTTTTTTGCAAATTAATTAAAAATATTTTATTTTATTTATAATTTTTTATTAATATGTTGTCACATATTTTTTTTTATTATGTTATGTTGTAGTAAATTTTGTTTTGTTGTTATTATTTAATTGTTAAAATTATAAATTTGTAATTTATATATTATGAAATTTGTTTGTTATTTGTTTTGGAGGTTAACAAATTCTAAATATATAACAATTTCATTTTATAATTTTTAATTATAAGTTGAAGTTGTCGTATATTTAGAATTTATTTTAATTTTTTTAGAATTAATGGATGAATGTGAATGAATTTTATTTTTTTTAAATTGTTTTATTTATAAGAATTTATAAATTCAAATACGATTGTTGTTATTGTATGAGTTATATTTTTATAAATCTAATTACTTATTATTTATCTACAACCTAATTCTTTTTAGTATACATATTTTTATTTATCAATTTATTCTAATAATAGTGTAACTAATGATAATAATTACGTGGAAAAATCTACTTTGTCTTCTATAATTTGAGAGGTATTGATATTCTTTTTTTAACCAATCAAATTACAAATTTTATTTTTATATTTTTTATAAATTAAAATAAGTTACAATTTGATTGATTAAGTCATAAATTCCCTAATTAGCTACCGGCATGTCTTTTCCATGATTTCTACTGCTCTTATTCTCTAATATATATTTTTTTCATTCATCTGCTTACTCACCTGATTTTTAAATAATAAAGTGAAATGAATTTTAAATGATAAAGTGAAATAGATATAGTAACACAATTGTGCAAAATCTTGTTGACGTAATATAATAGCAACATAAAATTTAAAAAAAAAAAAACCTAGTAAATCTTTGTTGACCAAGTCCATGACGCAAATCTTGTCACTACAGTTACTCTGACGTACGAGATTGCGTAACACCCGTTGACGTTAGATTAGAGTCTTTGCCTTTCCTTCATTTATTATTTATTTATTTATTTATTTATTATATTGGTCCCCAAACTCCCAAGTCCAAACCTTAGTTTCTCTCACCATAATGCACCAAACAGTCCCGGTTGCCGAGCGTGGCGCGCCGCCATCTGCCGGCGGAAGCGGCGGAGCCAATGGAGCGGAACAGGCCAACGTGGTCAAGATGGTGTCGGAGAATCCGGTGATCGTGATTGGGACGCGTGGCTGCTGCATGTGCCACGTGGTGCAGAAGTTGTTGCAAGGTTTGGGAGTGAACCCTCCCATGTACGAGGTTGACGAGGCGGACCAGG
Source organism: Psophocarpus tetragonolobus (assembly GCA_037954015.1). NCBI lineage: Eukaryota > Viridiplantae > Streptophyta > Magnoliopsida > Fabales > Fabaceae > Psophocarpus > Psophocarpus tetragonolobus. The sequence continues at coordinate 33,961,169 of CM075690.1, read as the reverse complement.
CTGACGTCGCCAATGTTCTCTCGCTCAACATCCTCGGTGCCAGCGCCGCCACGTTGCAGTTTCCGGCGGTGTTTGTCGGTGGAAAGTTTTTTGGAGGGTTGGATAGAGTGATGGCCACCCATATCTCAGGTGAACTGGTTCCAATTCTAAAAGATGCTGGAGCCTTGTGGCTTTGACTATGCCCATTTTTTTAGGAATTCAATACCCACACACAATCACATTTTAATTTGAGATTTTGTATAAATTATTTACATTGTTGTTTACTAATTAGACCCATCACAATGGGGCTTCGTTTTCGAATTTGGCATTTTCTTCTTTTATGATGATAGTTACCCAAGTTTCTTTATCGTTATTTTCATCGATAGCTTTTTTTATTTACCTTTTTTCGGAGTGAGAAATTGATTGGACCCGATATATATAAACATGGTTAGTAATTTGTTTTTTAACCATGTATTCTTGGTTTTGATCTCTTTTAAAGCATTATTGGAAAAGCTAATATTTTTTAATGAATCTCAATTAATTTCAGCGTTCCTTGGAACTGATCCTTGACTTTCTGTCGAGATCAAGAAATACTTGGTTCTCTTAGTTCTCCCTCGATCGGTTTTTATTTTGAATTTATATTCCTGTCTTGTTTGAAAAAAAAAAAAAAAACTAAGTTGACAAAGAGATAGGAAAAGAGGTTTTGTACATTTTGTGCAAATTCATAAAGAGGGCTCATTATATTTGGATTTGCAGATTGATGTTGAAACTTGAAAGCGATGCGGTGATAAGTGTGATACAATGTTTTCCTTCATTGTTATTAGTATACGTTGTTGTTATTGGCCCCCAAATGAGTGGTAGACGAAATTTAAATTCAGTTCATTACAGATGGATTAATAGTGACTGGTGAGCAAATTTAAACGTGTTTTGTGTTTTAGTTTTTAAAAGCTTATTCAGTGTGCGGATGATTGTTAGTTTTGTTTTTTTTTCAAAACAAAATATTCTTTAAAATGAAATTGAAATGATCTTTAATTCAATTAGTATAATAACCCGTACACGTAGTAAATTTATATTATATAATTTCTTACGTCATTATAATTTTAAATACTTTTAGATTTTACAAATTAATATATAATATGCATAAAATATTTGTATATTCAAATATTAAATTTTACGAACATGTTATATTATTTTTAACATTTTGTAAAAAATACATAAATACTTTCTTGTTTTACATTGTAATGTATAAACAGTTAAGAAGGATTATCGAAATGTATAAAGAAAATGTCAATGTAAATATGTTTTTTTCAAAAAAGTTAAGAGAACTAGTGTAAGAATAGATAAAAATAGGAAGATTGTGTTGATTTTAAAAATCATATAAATAATTAGTGTAATATACTTTTTTTATATAAACACATTTTTAGGAATATATTATTTTTATAAATACATGTTAATGTATAATAGCACATGAGGTGTACATGTATCATAATTATAAACATGTTATATTAGTGTGATTACAAGTGAAGAAAAAAGTTATTTTGAGAAATAAGAATATTTAATAATAATTATATGATTAAATTTAATGATACTAATTGTATTGTTTATTGAATAATGATACACACACCCTATTTAATTTATACACTTTATTAACACCTTTTATTTCTTCTATCTCTTTCATCGTATCATATCATAGATCGTATTATACCTATGTATCATTCTCTCTTTTCTTTTTCTCACTAAGTGTGTAATAGCACATGAGGTGTACATGTATCATTTTTCTTGTTTATTAGCTTGCCCCAATGATGAATTAAATAAGAGTATTTTTTGTTATGTATGGAAAGGACCTGAAATATATGTGACTTTGTGAGTCATTCACAAAAAAAAATAATTGTATTATTTATTAAAAGTAATAATGTGTTAATCTTTATTACTTTTAATAAATAATGCATTAATCACAAATAATATAATCATGATAATTTTTTTTTCTCGTTAGAAGAACAAATTTTAGTCATTGAGATATGAGAGAGAATAATATCCAAAAAAATCTCACATTAAAAGATGAGAGAGAGAAAAAAGACAAATAATAAATGTTAAAAGAGAGAATAAATGGTTAGTCTCAACAATTAATTCTTATTTCAATAGTTGAAATTTGTTATTCTTACTCTCTTATATGAATTTGATTTTGACTTTTTCCCTAGATTATCTGTGAGATTTGCTCTTGAAGGCAAGAATGAGTGTTTTTTGTTTTTTAGAATGAGAGGAGTAAATCTTCTAAAGACAAAAAGGTGACACATGCAACTTTTCTCTTGTCAAAAGAAGCGAAGTTTTGGTGGCATGAGCCTCAACAAATTATGTTAGCTTGGGGAAAATAGTTGGCTTGGAACAGTTTCAAGGAAAGATATTTGGAGAAGTATTTTTTGGATAACATGTGAAGGAGATTGAGTTTATGAGGTTAAAGCATAGCAATTTATGAGTGCATGAGTATGCAAACAAATTTGAGCATCTAGCTCGTCTCTATTCCCAAATTACTTCTTAAGTTTGGAGGTGCAAAAAGTTTGAGAAAGGTCTAAACAAAAAATAAAACAGGTTATGGTCCTATAACTATTGGGAATTTGCAATATTGGTCGCAGTCGAGGGTCTTACAGACCCGAGAGCCAAAGGACTGTAGCGCATGAAGAGCGTTAATCCGAAGAATGAACGTAACGACAGCCGGACTGTAAGATCCAGGAAACATGCTATACGAGCTCCTCTAAAAGTTAGAAATAGAGTATAAGTATTACTATATATGTAATATATAGGAATACGAACACGATAACTCTAGCGAGCTATCCATCGAAAAAGTAAATACCATAAAGAGATTGAACAATATGGGTGGAATAGAAAAGGCTCAGGAAGAGAATTTTCAATAAAACAAAGAAAAATCTTTTAAAAAAAACCTTATGATAGACGTCAATTTTGTGGAACTTCAAAACAAAATCAACAGTACAGAATACTAGATATCCAGTATTAATTGGTTAAACTGTTTTAGTATAAAAAGGGTCAAGAATGTGTAGGCATGTTGTTTGAGCAAACAAAAGTTCAGGTGATTTATTTTTTTAATTTTAATATTACCTATAGTTTTAACGTAAAAAAATGTTAATTTAGTAATTTATCATAACTTTCTTAAATTTCAAGATTTACTTTAAAGTTATCATCTTCAATTCTATGTTTTTGGTTTGATAAATAATTATATATCCTTTCCTGTTATTTCAATTAATTTTTTACCTTTTAATTATTTCGACATCATAAAAATCTAATTAAGTTTTTAACTTTATTTCATTTTATGTTTTTTATGTTCACTAATAATCTCAGTTTTCTTAATTTATAATTTTTTTATAAAAATAATTTATAATTATTGTTTCTTTCCATCTTACCATCTTTCCATTTTTCTACCTTATTAATCTACTTTTACTAATTTTAAAATTATTTATTCTATTTTTATTATCTCCACGTTAATTCATAATTAACATTAACAAGGGAAAAAAAATAAAGCGGTCATGGTGAAAATGATTTATCGTATATTACTCAATGCTAATATTTTTATATTTTAAGTGAATTTTAACACATCTTTCTATTAGTAGTAGGCTGCTTGCTTGAAGATACAATCTATAAGATTTAATGACTCTATAACCATAATAACAGTACATAATTAGTATTTTTATTTTTTTATATTTTACCCTTATGTAGAATTTAATATCTTTTAATTAAATTGTTTTGTATATATGGTCCATATTATTTTATATACAACTACCATAAGAACTGAAATAGCACAAAAAATTATGAAAATATTATATACTATATCAAATTTTAACATAATTCATTTATATAGCAAAATAAAAATGTAAATAGACGTGTCATCAATATGGATCTTGACTAATAATTTTCAAAGAAAAATTCATATATAATTAAACGAAATGTATACTCATATGTGTATTATCATTTTCATATTGATAAAAAAAATAATTGTCACTAATATAAAATTGAATAATAATATAATATAACTTCTAAACTTTCAAGGTAATTTCACGTTCACATTTAGATTTTAACATTTCATTACTCACTAATTCGTGAACTTTTTTTTATTGTTTGTTATATTTAATTTAATATTTTAATATTTTTTCAACAAATAATTAAATTGTGACATAATATTTATTTTGAGCCAACACAGATAATTTTTATACATTTTACCTATATTTTTTACTTTTCACAAATCCCACTAAAACTTAAAAAGAATTATTAAATTTAACTATTTTAAAATTATTGGGAGTCAAAATTATAAATATACAAGTAAATTAAAAAAAAAAAAAACTGAGGACAAGGCTCCTCTGCTCCTACTATCCTCCACCACTGCATACCACAATTGCTATGTATAACAATGTTTGCATTTTCGCTAATGAACTAAAATATGTGTATGTATTCTTGATTTAATTTCATTTTTATTTGGGACGCTAATTTGGAATTGTTTTGAAAAATGAATAGTGTATATATGACAGGGGAAGAGATTAATGGGTAAATTGCAATAGATAAATCATTTTAAAAATATATGAAATAAAAATTATTTTAAGAGTGTTTGGTTTGGAAAAAAAATTATGAAGAAATAGGGAAGCAAGAAATAGAAAAAGGAAAAAAAATCAATGAATGTTAATGAAATTCGATTTTGTTAAAATAGTAATTTAGCATATCGGAAAACAATTGTGAGTTAAATGTCACATGAGAATCTTGAAGCATATAATAGCAACTTCCACGTTAAATTAAAAAAAATATAACGTGAAAAATCCTTATATATGCGTTTAAAACTGGTATTCAGAGGCGCTAATGTTGAAACTTAAAAATAATTTATAAGTTTAATGAGTAAGTGCAGAAAATATAAAAGCTTCATATTAATATTAAATTAAAACTTTTTATTTATATAAAATTTACAATATTAATTAATAAAATCAATCAAACTTATCTTAAAAATTATTATTAAATTTCAGTACAATTTTTTTTTCTCACAATGAATTATCTATAGTGTGAGAAATGATTCTGCAGTAATAATTAATGATTCTATGAGTAAAACATGTTAATGTTAAAATTTTAATTAATAAACAAGTAAAGTCAGCCTAAATTAAAAATTATAATTAAGTGTTAATATAAAACTTTTTATACTTATTATGAATAGATAGTCTTTTTTTTTTAATGTTAATGTTGGACACCTATGGGTTCGGTTAAAGTTTTATAAAATTATATTTAGTATTTTTAAAAAAAATCATTTAGTTAGTGTTTTTTTTAAATAGTTTTAAAAAATAGTTTTAATTTTTTAGTTTTTAAAAATAAAAAAGAAAAGAACTAGTAGTTTTACTTTTTAATTTTATATTTTTTTAAAATCCAAAGCATAAGTAGAATAAGTTATTTTTTTCTTTTCATTAACTACATTTTCATAAATATAATATAAATAATTTTTTTTCACTTTTATATTTTCAAAATCAATTTCAAATAATACTTAACAAATATCTTTTTCTCTTTTTCATAAAATAATTCTTAATAACTATTTTTCAAAAACTAAAAAACAAAATCAATCAGACTACAATATTATTTTTCTATCTCCCTCTATTTTATGTCAATGGATGAGTAAAATTTCATATTTATTACTTTTAGATCTATTTATCCTCCTTTCCTCTTATATTTATGTAAGTAATTAAAAACATCCAAAACACAAAATACTTTAACTGTAGTCTTAAACTGTTTTGAATGAAATGTGTTAAGTAAACTATTATTTTGGTCTTAAAAGACACTGTCCTTTAGGTCCTGAATAAAATGTTCTGATAAATTCATCTACTAATAATCATATTATTATATAATTAATCTTAAAATAATTAAGATAATATTTTTAAACACTTAAAGCTAGAATAATATAAATCACATCAAAATAATTTCAAAAACTAACACATTAAAAAATATTTTTGAAAGCCCTATCAATTATTTCTGACATATTACTTAAAAAGTTTAACAAAAAAAATGTATTATATATCCTTATTTCATGATAATTTCTTTTTAGTTTAAACCTGTTATTAATTTCAAGAAATAATTTATTTACTCTATTATTATTATTATTATTATTATTATTATTATTATTATTATTTCGTTTGAACAAATAATTTCTCTTCTTCAATTATTTATTTAACTAAAAAAATCATAAAAAACCATATTTATATATATACACAAGTCATATTGACAATATTATATATTTTCAATATATACACACATATACATAGGGAAGATTTTTTTTTTATGTGCAATTCTCCCTTTTACTCACTTTTTTTCTACTTCGATATTTCCATAGTCAGTGAAAAAATTTAACAATAGATTTATATAGTTAGTCGGTAGTAAATAAAATGTAACAACTATTGGTCTTTCAATAACTATGGGTCTTCCATAATCATTCACAAATACGTGGAAGCATCCGTCCCTTTAAACGTTACTGAGTTCTCAATCAAACATTTGTAATTCATCATGTTCTTGGAAACATTGCTACAATTATCTCAGAGAAATAGTTTGGATAATTTGTTGCGTTCATCTTTTAAATTTTGCATTTCCATTTTTGTTAGACAAAAAAATAAATGAATGAGAATAATTATCATGTAAATACTTTACATGATAACAATTTAATAACATAAATCTAAATAATAAGAGAAATACAAATATCTCTATATATATACTTATAATAATCACACACACACATATATATATATATATATATATATCTTTTTTTTTAATAATCATATATATATATATATAAATCTGTTTTTTAAAATTCGTATATATATATATATATATATATTTAATAAACATATATACATATATGTATGTATATTTTCTTCTAAAAATTTGAATTATTTTTTTAGTGACCAGTCAAGATAAATGAGTTTCTTTAGCATGATTTTTTTAAGGATATAAGGATATTTCACCTTAAATATTTGCTCATTTAAATTCTCAAGTTCAAATCTCCAACTACAACTTAATTCAAATCTTTATTTAAAGATTAAATCTCTTATTAAAATTTTTGTTATATATTTATATACAAAAAAAATAACCATTACATTTAAAATAAAATGGTAAAAAAACTAATTTAATAAATCAAATAAGATTGTGAACAATAGATTAAATAATTATAACTAAAAGTAACATAAAATAATAAATAAAATAAGGTGAGAGACACCTCAATGAATAATTATAGTTAAAATTAACATAAAATAATAAATAAAACGAGGTTAGAGACACCTCACTAAATAATTATAGTTAAAAGTAACATAAAATAATAAATAGAATAAGGTTAAGGACACATCACTAAATAACTATAACTAAAAGTAACATAAATAAACACGTAAATAAATATAATATTTAAAAGTGATAAATTTCTCCTTCTTCCTTACCTTAATAATTGAAATAATACAAGTATTTTGATTTTTTCTTCGGATAAACTCTACTAGCTTCATTAACTATTAAACCAAGTTTATGTTTCTCTCTTCTTCTTCTTTTTTCCTTCCTCCACTACAGCATTCAGAGACCCTATTTATAGGATTTTTTTTTTTGCAATGATTAGACGTTTTTCTATTTCAATTTCTTGTTACTGGTTTCATTTGTCGTAGATAAGAGTAATTGAGATTTGGTTCAGAGCTAGTACAATTGATCTTATCCTTTTTTTTTTTCTTCCTCGTTAATACTGATGTTGCAGTTTTATATATATATATATATATATATATATATATATATATATATATATATATATATATAAAAATAAAATAATGTAATATTGTACTATAAATTTAAAATATTATATATTGTAACTGAAGAGTGTAAGATATCATAATAATTAAATATTACTTAGATTTATTCAATTTACTAAATATATAAAATTTAAAAATTATATATATATATATATATATATATATTATTGAGAATTTGGGAATATTACAATTCTCCCCTAGTATAGAAATTTTATCCTCAAAATTTCTATTAATAAACAAATAAGGATATTTTTCTCTAATCTTCCCCCTCCAATTCCCATGTAGCATAACTTTTCTATTTGCTTTGAGTCATTCTCAATTTTTCTTGAATAATTTTTATTTTCTCAGTGGTTTGTTGCACCATTTCAGGACCTAAGATCAAATTTTCCACAGTCTCAAACCAACATACAAGTGTTATGCATTTTCTTTCATATAGAGCCTCATACTGTGTCATACCTATGCTAGAATGAAAATTGTTGTTGTAAGTGAATTCAATCAAAGGTAAGTATCGATCCCAACTACCTGAATCTTCTAGCAGATAGACTCTCAACAAATCCTCTAATAATTGGATGGTTCTTTCTGAATGTCCATCTGTTTGAGAGGATGATACGATGAGCTAAGTCGAAACTTGGTTCCTAAGGCTTGATGTAAACTTCCCCAAAATATGGAAGTAAATGTAGGATGTTTGTCAGGCATTATACTAGATGGAACCCTATGTAATCTCACAATTTCTTTTATGTACAAGTCCGTCAACTTTTCTAATGAATACCTAATGTTAACAGGTAAGAAGTGAGAAGATTTTGTTAGTCTATCCACAATAATCCATATGAAATCAAATTTGTGCATTGTTCATGGTAATCCAACTACAAAATTCATTGTTATACTATCCCATTTCCATCTAGGGATGTCTAAAGATTGTAACATTCTTGCTGGTTTTTTATGTTCTATCTTAGCCTTCTGACAAGTCAAACACATGACCACATATTGAGCTACTTCCTTCTTCATCTTAGGCCACCAAAACATTTTCTTAAGATCTTTATATATTTTTGTGGTACCTGGATGTATGCTCAACTTGCTCTTACATGTCTCTTCTAAGATCATTTTCTTAATTTTTATATCATTAGGCACATATACTCTATTGTTGAATCTCAAGACTCCCTCTTTATCTAAACTAAACTTTTCACCATTCTTTTCTCCCAACAATTTATTTTCTTTTGAATAAGTTCATCAATCATCTGAGTCTTATAGATTTGCCTTTGTAAGTTACTGGTAATTTGAAGTGAATTCAAATGTATTCTATCATGACTTGCTTTAACTAATAAACTTATGTCTCTGAACTCCTCAATCAAATTCATCTCATGCACCATTAATGAAAAAACATGTAGTGATTTTATACTTAATGCATCAGGCACTACATTTACTTTTCTCGGATAATAATGTAATTCAAAATCATAGTATTTCAAGAATTCCATTTACCTTCTTTGTCTCGTATCTAATTTCTTCTCATTAAACAAGTATTTTAAACTTTTATGATCACTAAAAACCTTAAATCTACTACCATACACATAATGTCTCCATATTTTAAGTACAAAAACAATAACAACTAATTCTAAATTATGGGTTGGATAATTTTTCTCATGTGCTCTCAGCTGCCTATAAGCATATGCCACTACTCTGACTTTTTGCATAAGAACACACCTTAATCCCATTTTTTAGGCATCACAAAATATTACAAATTGTTCATTAGGGTTAGATAGAGCTAAAACAGGTGAAGTGGTTAACCTATTCTTGAGTTCTTGAAAACTATTTTCACATTTATCTGTCCACTCAAGAGCTTGTCATTTCTTATGAGTTGGGTTAAAGGCATGACTATCTTAGAAAATTCTTCAATGAATCGCCTATAATATCCAGCCAAACCCTCCCATTTTAAAACTACTTTTACCCTGGTTGAGTCCATAGATATTTCATCTTTGGAAATCACATGTCCTAAGAACTTAACTTTATTTAACCAAAAATCACACTTAGAAAGTTAAGCATACAATTGTTTGTCTTTCAAAATCTGAAGAACAGTCTGAAGATGTTCTTCATGTTCTTCATGAGTCATAGAATAAATAAGAATATCACCTATAAATACCACCACAAAATGATCCAAAAATGGACGAAAAAGCTTATTCATATAATCTACGAATACTACATGAGCATTAGTCACACCAAAAGGCATTACTTGATATTCATAATGACCATACCTTGTTCTAAAAGCAGTTTTCTGAATGTCTTCTGCTTTCACTTAATTTGATGATATCCTAATCTTAAATTTATCTTTGAAAATAAAATTGTTCCTCTCAATTGATCCATTAAATCATCTATCCTAGGAAGGGGATGTTTATTTTTTTATAGTGAGTTTATTTAACTGACAATAATCTATACCTAACCTAAAACTTCCATCTCTCTTTTTAACTAAAAAAATACGAGCTCCCAAAGGTGATACACTAGTACGAATGAATTGTTTTTCAAGCAAATCTTCCAATTGTTTCTTTAGTTCAACAAGTTCAAAAGGTGACATCCTATAAGATGCCATTGAAATTGGTCATGTGTCTGATATCATATCAATTGAAAATTAAATTTCTCTGTCAAGTGGGAAACCAGGAATATCATTGGGAAAAACTTCAGGATAATTTTGAACAACAGTTATGTTTTCCAAGTCTACTTTCTTCTTTTTCTTCTTTGGAAGGTAATAGCAAATATCCTTGACCTTCATTCCCTAAATACTTATTTATTGGTTTGATAGATGAAATAAACAAATTCTTAGAGTTAGAAAATATTACATACTTTTGTGCATAATTAAGGAAAACGTGATTAGAAGATAACCAATTTGTCCCTAAAATCACATCTAATTCTAATAAGGGTAAACAAATCAAGTTTACAAAAAAAATTATTTTTAACAAAAATAGGAAAATTTAGACAAACTTTATTGGTAATCACAAAGTTATTTGTAGGTGTAGAAACAATTAGACTGATCTCCAAAAAAGAAACTGATAGTTCAAGATTTTGAAAACAATCATTAGAGATAAAAAAATGAGTTATGCTGAATCATATAGTACATTTAAAGTTTTACCTTTAATGGAACATGTACTTTGAATTAGATCATTGTTTTGGGTAGCTACGGCTCCAATCATGGTGTAAAGTCTTTCAATTGTAGTAGACTTTGACTTGGGTGCAGAAGAGTTATAATGTATTTTTGGTTGTCCACACTCAGAAAATACATGATCAAGTTTTCCACACTTTAAACAAACAGGCCCTTTGAGATGACAATCTTTAGCATAATGTCCCTGTCAACAATCAAAACACCTAATCTGATTAGTCATAGGTCTATTGAAATTTCCTGAGAAAAATTGGGAAGTTTGAGGTTTCCTTGGAGAACGGTTGTATGGTCTTCCTTCATGTTTCTCTTTTTATTTAGTTTAAGCCCGAATTAACTTGATCTATTATTTTGATTATTTTCAAAACCTTCCAAAAAACGACACTTATGAATAAGAGTAGGAAAATAAAAAATTTCTAGTATCTCTACTGTCTTCCTTAGTTCAGGCCTAAGTCCATCTTCAAACTTAATACACTTCATTCTCTTATTTGGATGATAGAAAAAAGTAGAGTATTTACCTAATTCTTCAAATTTAGAAGTATATTCTTCTACTGTCATGCTTCCTTGTTTTAATTGCATAAATTCTATTTATTTTGCTCTTCTCACATAATTACGAAATTACTTTCTAAAAATTTAGCGGTAAATACTTCCCTTGTAATATCTATTCCCCCCTTCTAATAACCTTCTAGTACTATCCCACTAATAGTCAGCCTCTCTTACCAACATAAACACAACATAATTTACTTTTTGATTATCAGGACAATTCATTGCTCGAAATATTTTTTCTATTTCCTTAATCCATATTTCAACTTTGTCCAATTATAACCTCCATGAAATTGCAAAGGTTTGTTCCTTCTAAATTCAATTAATCCTTGTGATTCAACGGTTCCTTCTGACCTTTGATTTCTTATTAAAGTTGCATTCATATCTCTAATAGCTTGTACAGTCTCCGTTAATTTAGTATTTCTTCTTCTTCCTATCATATGAAATTATTCAAGTTAAAACTTAATGACATAGTTAACTCATTTCCCAAGTCTCACATGGAACGTTGTTTTGATACCCTCTAAATGTAGCGATATTCTATATATCCTTATTTTATGATAATTTTTTTCCATTTAAACCTGTTATTAATTTCAAGAAATAATTTATTTACTCTATTATTATTATTATTATTTTTCATTTCAACAAATAAATTTTTTTTCTTCAATTATTTATTTAGCTAAAAAAAATCATAAACAAAACCATATTTATATATATACACAAATCATATTTACAATATTACATATTTCCAATATATACATATATAGGGAAGATTTTATTTTTTTTTATGTATAGTTTTCCCCTTTACTTACTTTTTTTTCTACTTCGATATTTACATGGTCAGTGGGAAAATGTTTAACCATGGATTTGTATAGTTAATCGATGGTAAATAAAATGTAACAATTATTGGTCCCATAATCATTTACAAATACTAAAGTGGAAACATGAGCCTCTCTAAACATGACTAAATTATCAATCACATTTGTAATTCATTCTGTTCCTGGAAACATCGCCGTAATTACCACAAAGAAAGAGTTCAGATAATTTTTCATGTCCGTCTTTTAAATTTTTCATTTCCATTTTTTCTTTTGTTGAGACAAGAAAAAAAAGAGTGAGAACAATTATCATGTAAATACTTTACATAATATCACTTTAAATAATAGAAATTTAAATAATAAGAGAAATATAAATATCTCTATATATATATATATATATTCATTTATAGTAATCACATATATAGATATGTTTTTTTTTAATAATCATATATATATATATATATATATATATTTTAAATAATCACACACACGTGTGTGTATATGTATATATATCTAAAAAAATGAATTTTTAAAATAAACTTATTTAACATGGTTTTTTTAAGGATACAAGAATATTTCACTTTAAATAGTTACTCATTTAAATCTTTAAGGTCAAACCTCCAACTACAACTTAATTCAAATCTTTATTTAAGGATTAAATTTTTTATTAGATTTTTTGTTATATATTTATATAAAAAAAATATAACCATTATATTTAAAATAAAATGGTCAATAAAAAAACTAATTTAATAAATTAAATAAGATTATGAACAACAAATTAAATAATTATAACTAAAAGTAACATAAAAAACAAATAAAACGAAGTCAGAGACACCTCAATGAATAATAATAGTTAAAAATAACATAAAATAATAAATAAAACAGGTAAAAAATACCCTACTAAATAATTATAATTAAAAATAACATAAAATAATAAATAAAATTAAGTTAGAAACACATTACTAAATAATTATAATTAAAAATAATATAAAATAAACACGTAAGTAACAATAATAAAATGAGGTGAAACCAAGTTGATCTTTCTTTTTTTTTTTCTCTTCCTAAGCTACAGCATTTAGAGGCCTTATTTATAAATTTTTTTACAATAATTACATGTCTTTCTATTTCAATTTCTTATTACTAGTTTTATTTATCGTAAATAAGAGTAATTGGAATTCGGTTTAGAGCTAGTGCTATTTTGTTTTTACTTCTTCGTTAATACTAACTTTGCAGTTTGTTTATATATATATATATATATATATATATATATATATATATATATATATATATATTCTACTATAATTGATTAGCTTCATAACATTGTTACATTGTTTTTAACGTTACTTTTTTTTGTTCCTTCTTCTACCGTTACATTCTTTTATTGTTACTTTTTTTAGGATATCATAAAAACTAAATCCAATTAAAATTGAATTCTGCAAATATATAATCTATAATTTTACAATAATTTAAAAATTATTATGAAAAATTAATTAAAAATATATCATATACTATATATTTAATAAGTAGTTTTAAAGTATTTACTTATATAATTTTAAAAGATTGTAAATATTTTTCTATTATTTTACTTATACAATATATTTTAAAATTCAAATTAAATATATATATTTTTAATAATAATGTAATATTGTACTAAAATTTTAAAATATTATATATTGTAACTGAAGAGTTTAAGATATTATAATAATTAAATATTACTTAGATTTATTCAATTTATTAAATATATAAAATTTAAAAATTATATATATTATTGAGAATTTGGAAATATTATAAAAATTGTTACATCATAATCTTATATTGCTGGAAAAATACTATTTTGAACCAAAACCAAAGTTTGGGACTTGGAAGAAGCATGCACATAGATTTGTGTGAGGTTTGATTAACAGTATATTAACATTGTTTTTAAGTCTTAAAACGGTTAATAAAATATTGGAAAATTTAGGAAAGTGATTTAAGCTAATTAATATGCCATAATTTTGAGCTAGAAATCTCAAATTAACTCAAGAAAAGTTTGTAGTCCAACAGTTAAAAGAAGATTTTTTTTATAATATTTATGAATTATTTTTGTGGAAAATAATTTTGAAACTTAGGTTTGATATTTTAATTTTTTTGGGGTTAAATATAGTGAAATATGTGTTTTTTAGTGAAAAATAGTAAAATAATGTTAAAACTGTAATTTTCACTTTTTGATTTTTTTTTTCAACTAAAAATTTTCTTAAGTTTATTTGATTAAAAAATTAAGAATTTAAAATTGTTTCAATTTATTTGAATTAATTAAGACTATTGTATATCTAAATAAAGATTAACATTTTCAAAAAAATTAATTATATTTTTTTACCGTCCATCAAACTCATATCGCACTCTTTTTAAAATGTTTATGTTTTTTTTTTTTATCACATATTATTAGTTGAGTTGTATGTTTTTTTCTAATGTTTTTGGAGGTCAATTCTTAAGAGATTATTTGTTTTTATTTCTTTCTTTTCATCATTGCAAAAAAATAAATAAATTAGTTGAGTTGTATAATTTTATGTATATTCGTGTAATAAAACAAGTTTCACATTTAAGATAAGTAAAAAAAAATTAACTTTAAGAATCATGTAAGTATTTATAATAAAATAAGTATCAAAACAAATTGTTAGTGTAACTCTTTACACGACAATATATATCAATTAAATTCATAGTTTTATTTCAAATGTAAGAATTAGAATAAAAAATAAATATATTTTAATCTTATTTTTAGGGTGGAATATCTTGATTTGATGTAAAAAATTATTTCAATTTTGTTACTTTTAAATTTGTAAATATAAATTCACGAGTAGTATTCACATTTGTATATTCAATTTTTTAAATAATAAATATTAGAATTACTCCTTAACTCTCAAACTAATTAAGTATAATAATAAATGAATGAATAAATAAATTATATGTATTTTTTATAAGTTTTTTGTGGTATTAATTATAATGCATTGATGTATGCAATAGTTTTTAATTTTATGATAATTATTTTTAGAATTATTTCATAAATATTTTTTTCTGACAACAGAAAATAATATTTTATTAATTAGTAGTACAATTTTTATTTTAAAATTAAATATGTATTAAATTAACAAAAAATTACGTAACCAAATGGTTGAAAAAGATGCATAAATTATTATAAACCTTCTAACTTCCCTGATTCATAGTAGGACGATAAAAAAAAAATGTAAAAACGATGTCGTGAGAGGTTAAAGTCGTTATTAATTTATTTTATTTTGAAATGGTTGCTTTACAACGACGCTGTTGTCCGTTGAGACAAACTTGAAATTAGAGAAGTGACGAAACAAAGCGCACTTTCACACACTCTCTGATTCTTTCGTTTTGTTTTCCCTCCCCACTTTTAAACCGCCCCAAAAAGAAAAAGTGAAAAAATCAACACAATAAGTAATAGTAAAATTAAATTTCTGGATAGCTTGTCATAAAAGGGAGCAGAGAAACAGAGAAAGAAGAGAGAAAAGAGCAGGTTCTCAGAAAAGACCCAAAGATGCTTAGTTTTTTCCTAGGCAGGGACGGCCCCGCCGACGCGTCACCGCCCTCTGCCGCGGTGGCGGCGTCTCCGTCGTCTTCATCGTCGGCGTCTCCGGTGACCGGCCCCGCCAGGCCCATTCGCCTCGTCTATTGCGACGAGAAGGGAAAGTTTCGCATGGATCCGGAAGCCGTCGCCACGCTCCAACTCGTCAAGGAGCCCATCGGCGTCGTCTCCGTCTGCGGCCGCGCGCGACAGGGCAAGAGTTTTATCCTGAACCAGGTGATTTTTTTTCAATTGGAGCGAAAAGTTCTTTGTTGGTGGAGTTTAGGGTTTTGGAGCGTAGTGTTGCGTTTGTTAATTAGGGTTTTGGTGCATGGATGGTTGCTTGGTGGGATTACAGTAGATTGTTCGGTTGTAATAGTGTTTATGATAAATTATCGCTTACTGTGATTAATGTGTGTCCGATTTTCATTAATTTTGGGACAATTGAAGTTTTGGCTTGGGGTGGTTTTGGTTATAACTCGGTTAGAACGCGAAACTCGAAACCTAGTTGGAATGTTTAGTTTTAGTGACTGTTCTTTACTGGTTAATAGGCCAGTGGCTACAGCGGGAAAATGGCTTTGTGATTTTGAGAGTTTCTGCTTGTTTACCTTTTTGTGTACAACAATTAGTTTGTGAGTTATTGTTTCCTTTTGGTTCGAGTTTAAAATTTAGGTGCCAAATTCTGTTTCTAATTTCTAGCGCTTGTGGAAGAGAGGTTCTTTGGGGCTTCTTTTAGCCCCATTGAAGTTGTTGTTTACTTGACTTGGAACATTTTTTATTTTGCTGTAATTCATGCTTTTGTCTTACTGTTTTCTGCTGGTATTATTTGTGCGGGTCTTGAAATAAAATAACTAAATAAGTGAGACTTTGTTGTGATAATCTGTTTATAGATTTTGGGTGTATGCTTTTATATGTCAGCTCTTAGGAAAGAGTAGCGGATTTCAAGTAGCATCAACACATCGGCCTTGTACCAAAGGGCTTTGGTTGTGGAGTATGCCTTTGAAGAGGACTGCTCTTGATGGAACGGAGTATAATCTCCTGCTATTAGACAGTGAAGGAATAGATGCTTATGATCAAACGGTCAGTTTTTCAGTCTTCTAAGTGCTCAGATATATGCTTATTTTCTTGTGTACATGTATGTTGTTGATTTCTAGTCATGGCTTTCTTGTCTTACTCTGCAATTTTTTTACTCTACAGGGAACATACAGCACCCAGATATTCTCACTTGCAGTTCTTTTGTCTAGCATGTTCATTTATAACCAGGTTGGCACAGCCTCATCATATAATTGCTTGTATTTGTATTTGTTGTGAATCTGTTAAAGAGCATGAAATTTTGTTTCCCTTTGTCTTCCCAACTTTTGTGGATTTCTTGCGGCAATCGGAATGCTGATGCTATTTCTTTACCCAGATGGGTGGTATTGATGAGGCTGCCCTTGATCGTCTTTCTCTTGTCACCCAAATGACAAAGCACATTCGTGTTAGAGCATCTGGAGGAAAGACTTCTGCGTCTGAGCTAGGACAGTTCTCCCCAATTTTTGTTTGGCTCTTGAGGGTAGGTTGTGTACAATTGCACGTGTTGGGCAAAAATACATGTCATAATATTAATCTTAGTGTGCTTTGTGTGTATTGTTTTGTCTCATATTTTACTTCATTTGTCAATCCTCTTCCTGGCAGGACTTTTATTTGGACCTAACAGAAGATAACCGAAAAATAACACCCCGTGATTATCTGGAACTTGCCTTGAGGCCTGTCGAGGGGAGTGGAAGAGATATAGCGGCTAAAAATGAGGTATCTTTCTGCTTCCTATTTTAGTCATTCCAAGAATCAATTAGATATATCACATTATCACTATTGTTAGAAATTAGATTAGGATTCTCTTATTAATTAGGCCAGTAGTCTTATGTGCTGGGTTCGCGTTGCATTGTCCTATCTTCTCTCAATCAGTGTTATCAATGGCGGAACACAGCAGAAGGCCAAAATTCTGCCATAAAAACATGCCAGTGTGCCTTATGGCACTGCCATAATGATTATTTAACAACACGACTCTCAATAATTCCCTTTTTGATAACTGTATTAAACAAGGAAGCACAAAGGAGTAAGACTGATAAGAGATGGACATGTATACATAATCCTACTTAGGGAAGAGTGTCGACTTAGTGGATTTATCTCTAGTTAAGTTAAACCTTCAAAGAATAGGAATGCACACAATTATGAATGAAAGATCAACTCAAACAATAATAAAAAAAATAATAATGAATTTTAAAGAAAGATTGTAATGAATAGATATTATCAGTGCAAGAAGTGTTGCAGTATGTGTTCTCCTAAGTCCCAACCTTTTACACTCTATATAACCTTTTGTTTCATTCTAAATTTCTAATTCAAGTCCTATAAATATAATTCAAGATTATATTCTTAATCACAATTGAAATTTGATTAAATCCCTAATTAGAGCTAGCATTAAGTTCAAGAATTCCTAAAATCTCATAGTTGTTAATCTCTGTACCTTTGATCTGGGACTTAGGCACCCCATAATATCCAAGTCCCTATTACAGTATCCACTCTCTCATGGTTCATTTTTCTTTTTGTATGGGTAAAAAAGGGAAACTGCTGAATAGCATCTTCCATAATTTTAAAGCTCTTATTTCGAGTCTTAAACCAATGAAGATACTTTGTTTCATTTTCATTACCTAATCCAATCCTCCTATTGCTGCCATTAGAAACTTAATGTGATATTCTGATAGCATCAACTATAAGTGGCAAGCTCGTTGATAGGCATTAAATTCAGAAGCAGGCAATCAATAAGAAATAATGAACTTGAATTAACAAAAATTCAGATTACATAAAGTTAGGGTTTAGATTCCTCATACTTTCTACAAAAAAAATAATTTTCACATGGTAAGAGAGATTAAAAGAGTGGTAGAAAAAGATTTGAATCCAACTTGATTCCTCAAAGATGGAAGTTCCTTATGTCCCAATGATGTAGTGAACAAGAGATGTTGGAAAAGATTTGAAGTCCAACTGTCAAAAATTGTCTACATCTGAGTGAGATTGCTATAGCTTTGCTAATGCATGGAGTGCTGAAAGATTCAGTATCATTTAGATGTATTCATATTTTTCTTGTTGATTGATGTATCATACTATCATTAATGCAAATGGTCAGAGACTCCCTCAGTCTCATATTTGTGTGTGCTTAATTCTGATCAATGTTATCTATGGCGGATGGCGGTCTATGGCGGTTTGCCAAAAAAATGCCATATGGCGATAGCGGATGGCGTTGCGGGAAATGGCGGACGCTATGGCGGACTAAAAAATAGTAATACTTTTATATATAAAGTTATAAACATTAACAAAATACTAAATATAAATTAAAAAATTACAAAAAGAGAATATAAAACATGAAATATAATTAAAAAAACAATGAAAACAACACTCATAGTCTCATATAACTAAATCAATACAATGTTAAAAGTACCTAATATTCTTCAACTGAAAACATGATCTAAAATTCAAATTAAAACATGATCTAAAATTCAAATTAACCAAAGTCATGAAACTTAAAACAAACAAAAAACAATTTCTACTTTCCAAAACCTAGAACCTATTCATCTTCATTAACTCCAACATAATCCTCATCTAAATTCTTCTCATCATCATCAAGAGAAGCATATCCTTCTTCCTCATCGTCATCTGACTTGTCATTGTCAAAATGAGCTCTGATTGCTTCTTCTTCAGACTCCCCTTCCTCAAACTCCTCATCCTCATTTTCTTGTTGAACTTGAACTTGGTTATTTTTTTCTAGTGCTTGCCTTTTAGATGTCTGGGCACCATCATTTGTTGGGTCCTTTCTTTTCTTGGTACGCCTAGTATAGATCGTAGGCTCTCCAACCCCTGAAGCTTCATACACAGTTGCCCAATTTAAACCTTCATCATTATCAAACACCAACTCATTTCCATCATCTGTAGCATCATCCATCTCTCCAATTAACCATTCGTTGCAAGCATCAATGTCATTGAGAGAAATTGGATCAATTTCATCTCTAGCATTATATCTGTGCTTAAGTTGTTGGTTGTATTTAACATACACCAAGTCATGCAACTTCTGGTGCTCAAGCCTATTTCTTTTTTTGGAGTGAATCTGAAACATTACATAAGTAGGATAAATAAAGGTCAAATGAAACTTGACCATGAAATTTAAATAAAATAAAATTAGCTTAGGGAATTACTTGCTCAAATACACTCCAGTTCCTTTCACAACCTGAGGAACTGCAAGTCAAGCTCAAAATCTTTATAGCTAGTTTTTGCAAATTCGGAGCATTGGAGCCATACATTCGCCACCAATAAGCTACATAGAAGAGCATGGCTTGTAAGTTTAGGATTTGTAAAATTAAAACTTCCATAAAATAAATTAGTAGAAGTTTCTTACTAGGAGAATGAGATTTCCTTTGATGCATAGCGTATTCATGTCCAAAAAGACCAGCTTTAGTTTTGTAAAGGTGCAACTCGGTCAGAATTGCATGTTGGACATCTACTTCCGGAACCAACTTCTTAATGCATTCATATAACCCATTCGTGACTTCAAAATCAAACTCCATTTCCATGTGGTCATAGAAGAACTCTGGATTAAGAAAGTGGGCAGCTGCATGTAATGGCCTATGAAGTTGACAATTCCATCTTTTATCAATAATAGCAAACACATCTTGGTATTTGCTTTCATTGTGTTGAATGACCTCATGATGGTTTCTTTTGCCTTGTCCATTGCTTCATAAATATAACCCATTGATGGTTTCCTTTCCCCATCAACAAGACGAAGCACTTGTACAAGTGGTGCCATGATTTTAAGGGTATATACCACATTCTTCCAAAAAGAAGGCATAAGTGCCACTTTCATAGCTTCCTTTCCCTTAGCTTCTTTTGATAGCTTGCTTAATGTCCATGCACTGGAAACAAACATAGTTCTAATATTGATTTTCTGAACATGAAGTCTTTCCAATGTGAGATAAGAAGTAGCAAATCTAGTCACTGCAGGTCTCACCAACTCCTTCTTGTTTGTAAAACTTCTCAACATGCTCAAAGTACTAGAATGGGCATAGATAAACCCAACTAGTGCGATTGCCCTTCTAATTGTCTTCCTAACCAATGGAAGTTTCCCAATATCTTCAAGCATTAGATCAATGCAATGGGCTGCACAGGGGGTCCAAAACAAGTGTGGCCTTTTCTCCTCCAGCTTCTTACCAGCCAACACATAATTACTCCCATTATCAGTGATCACTTGCACAACATTTTGCTCTCCAACCTCCTCCACAACTGAATCAATTAACTCAAAAATCTTTTCTCCAGTTTTGACATAATCAGAAGCATCAACAGACTTCAAAAACATTGTCCCAGCTTGAGAGTTCACCAAGAAATTAATGATGCATCTTTGTTTCCTATCAGTCCATGCATCAGACATGATAGAACATCCATGCTTCACCCATAGCTCCCTATGGCCTTTCATCAACTCTTCAGTATATTCCATCTCTTTCTTCAACAGTGGAACTCTAATATCATGGTAACTAGGAATGGGCAAATTTGGTCCATATTGACCAATAGCAATTACCATATCTTCAAAACTCTTCAACTTAATAAGGTTGAATGCAATCCCAGCTTGATACCAAAAGCGAGCAATATACTGATGAACCTTTTCCACTATTTTTTTGTCACATGCCTCCTTTATGTTCATTTGTCGCACTTTCTCCCTTTGTTTTTTATTAACTCCTTGTAGTGGATTTATGCAAAACATGTCGATTGGCCCTTTTCTAGCCATACTTTTTTTGGCAGCAACTACATTATTGTTAGAGTCCTCAAATTCATCTGGTTCATCTTCATCACATCCAATGGGAGCAAAGTCCATTTCTCTAATGTTGATAGGCAAATCAACTGAAGTTGCTATAGACTTTTTATTAGTTAAAAGTCCCCAAAGTTCATCTTTTACATGTTGTGGGCTTTTTTTACAAGCTGCCACGTTCCCTTTCTTCCCCATGATATGTTCCTTCGCTCTTGTAATTCCCCCCTTCATAACTTTTCCACAGAAATTACAAACAACTGTGTTTGTGTCAGCTTCATTTAGTTGGTGACAATATTTCCAACCGGGGTCTGTTCTAGAGCTAACCCTTGAATCTGTTGAAGTTGGGGTTGTTGTTGGTGTTTCAGCCATTGCAAAACTTGCTCAACAGTTGTAGTGTACTAATACTAAAAAAAATTAACAAAGATAGAGTTACTCATCAATAAAACAGAGCAACTTCTCCACAAATAACACAATTAATAATTTTTACATAATGTAAAAATTATTTAAAACAAATAAAAAAGTTTAAAAAAAAAAAAAACAGTCAGCAGAAGCAGAAATAACAGAGAATCAGATAAGCGAAAAAAACCCGATCGTCGCGTGTCCCTGTCCCTGTCGCCGTCGCCTCGCTTGTCTCGCCGTCGCTGTCATGTCGCGCGTCCCTGTCCCTGTCGCCGTCGCCGGTCTCAGTCGCGTCACCGGCGAGTGCCTGTTGCGTCGCGTTGCTGTTTCTCCCTTGTATCGCTGTCGCTGTCGCCGTCGACTGTCGCTCTCTCGTCCCTCGTCTCGTCGCGTGACTGTCTCGCCGCGCGTCGCTGTCGCGTGACTGTCTCGCCGTCGCGTCGCTGTTTCTTGCCGTCGCGTCCCCGTTGGCGTCGCGTGGTCGTCGGTTGCTGCCGGTCTCCTCTCTCTCAGGCTCTCAGGTGCGTGTGAAGGTGAGTAACGGTTGTTTTAGGGTTTAGAGAGTTTAAAAACTCTTCTGGGCCGGGTCGGGTCGGGTCCGCGACCCGAAAGCCTTTTTTTTTTTGAAAAAACGGCCAGATTCCGCCACATTCCGCCATGGCCCACGTTGCCGCCATGCACGCGATGGCCATGGCGGCCGCCATGACCCGCAATTCGGACGCCGCAACGCGACTGCCATACTGTGGCGTTTTGTTCAAAAACCGCCACGCAATTCCGCCATGGCGCCGCCATGGCCGCCATTTGACAACACTGATTCTGATGCATATTCTGGTGTTTGGAACACTTCATTGACAGCATATTCATCAAAGGTATTCTTATCTAGTATGCTCTTGCTTATTAGTGTGTTAATGCAGACATAAACATTTTTAAATTTACAATTAGAGCCTCCCGAATGCCTGAATATTTGATTATCTTGAAATTCTTTATTGACCATACAGATTTTGACTAATTAGGATCTGTTCTGATTGTCATTTTAATTAGATTTTCTTTAACAATAAATCCTAAACAAAATCTGAGCACAACAAATCAAATCCTCTAAAATTGACAACTAAATATGGAATATTCAATATAATCCTGGGGCTAGAAAGTAATTTCTTCTTAATTTTCTATTCTTGAACCTATGCTACAAATTCTGTCAATTTTGGGTATCCTTCCCATACATGAATGCTTTCCAATAAGATTTTTTGTGCTCTGTTTGTATTCTGCATTTTTTCTTTTACTTACTGTCATCATGAGTTGCAAACTATTATTTTTTTAAATAGATTTTGCAAGCTTTTATGGCATGTTGGAAAGTAGCAAATATGAACTTTATTTTCTCTCTGGAGTCATTAATTTTCTGACAAAATTAAACAACAGATTCGAGATTCCATTCGGGCTTTGTTCCCAGACAGGGAATGCTTCACTCTTGTGCGGCCTTTGAACAACGAAAATGATCTACAGAGACTGGACCAGATATCTGTAAGTAATATCCACAAACATTCATTTGTAGTCATGCTGCTGTCTCTAACATTGATATCTCATCTCAAATATGCAGCTGCAAAAATTAAGGCCTGAGTTTCGATCTGGCCTTGATGCTTTGACGAGGTTTGTTTTTGAGAGAACTAGACCAAAACAAGTTGGGGCAACTATGATGACTGGACCTGTGTTGATTGGCATAACTGAATCTTATCTAGATGCACTCAACCATGGTGCTGTGCCTACGATTTCTTCCTCTTGGCAGGTTAATATTAAGACTTTAAATTATGATTCTGAGTTTCTGACTTGAGTGAGTGGAACAAATTTAACTGTATCACTTCAAGAATTCTTTGGACATGTTTAAGATTTTGGATTTGGCCATATGTAGTATAAAATGTCATTTTAATGGCTTGTTGCAATTTCATAATATAATTTTTAGCCATCCAATGTCTTATTTTCCATTTAATTCCCTTAAAGTATGCTTGAGATTTTTTCTTCTAGATTTAACTTATCAAGGAAATAAGATGATTGATAAAACACTGATTACTGATGTTGCTTGTCATAATTGGAGGATGTTCAATTAACAATTGATGGAATTTTCTTTTTATTAATTGTTCTTAATTCTATGCTGCCTACTTTTATCCCATTTGTTTGTGTGAAAAGTTTCTTTCTCTTTTTTTTTGAGACTTGAGGTTCTTTCAAAGCTTATACCCCAACAGGCTTCAAGTATATTTTATCTAATGAAAGGAGAAACGAAGCATTAAGCAAATTTTTTTGTAAAATAGTATGCTAGAATATGGGAAAGAAATTGTGATATTATAGCATGCCATTTGTTCTTATGTTTGATCAGTATGGAATTATTGTTGTTTGCACGCAGAGTGTTGAAGAAGCTGAGTGTCATCGGGCATATGATTCTGCTACTGATGTTTACGTGTCTTCTTTTAATCGCTCAACACTACCTGAGGAAGTGAGTAATCTATTCTATATGCTTTAAGTAAATGGTGGTTACAATTATTTTCCTTTTTCATTTCTAATTGCAATGTTTGTAGGTTGCTTTGAGGGAAGCACATGAACTTGCAGTTCAAAAATCAATGGCTGTTTTTAATGCTAGCGCCGTTGGAGTTGGTTCAGCAAGGAAGAAATATGAGGGTCTTCTTCTGAAATTCATCAAAAAGGCATTTGAGGTATTGTTCATTTCAGATTGAATGAGATTAACTGATAAAACTTCATGGGAAAAAGTTGTGCATGATAGTGTATTTATAATGATTTGTTGGCTCAGTGTCTTTTTTCCCTTTTTGGTTGAGGTGATAGCCTGGTAGGGACTTGGTTGATTGCAGTTTATACTTTATAGTCATATTTACTTGAAATGGATTTTTTTTACTATTATCGGAAGCACATGTTCGCCTATGATGTCATTTGCTTAAAAAAATGAAGGGACTTAGTTGGCTTTACAAAAATCAGGATTTAGCATGAGCTCCCAGCCATAGAGGTATCCTCCCAACCCAAGTCCTAGAGCCTCTATATTTTCAGAAACAAAGGGACTTAGTTGGGCTAAAAAACACAGCACCAAATTCACATTTAGTCCAAATTATCAAAAGTGCATTGTGTGTGTATTGTATTTGTGTGTCTATGCCAAAGTATAAAACATTCTATTTCATGGTAAATATTTATGTGTTAGCCTTTTATTTCAAGAGTTGGAAAAATGCTGTGCTGTCTATTTTATGTTCAATGTTACTAATAATGTATTGGATAACAGGATCATAGAAGGAATGCATTCATGGAGGCAGATGTGCAGTGCTCAAATGCTATACAGTCTATGGAAAAGAGGCTGAGGGCAGCTTGTAATGCTTCTGACGCAAAGATTGATAATGTCGCTAAGGTATATAGATTATACCTGTTGGCAATGCAACTTTTCATTCCTACTTAAAAAGTCACCCTACCCCACCCCCCGGACACACACAATTCGAGTGGAATATTGTTGCAAAAACAATGGGATATAAGTATGCTGTTTTTTACTGCATAGGGTCTTTTAATGATTGTTTGTGGGAAGGTATGATGATAATGTTAATAATTATTTCCTGTCAAAATCCCCCAAAACCATTCCAAAAAGCAAGTCCATCTTTAGAGAATACATGGTCTTCTTTGGGAAAAATCAAGGTTGCTTTATGGAACTTATAAGGTTCTATAATGTCTGTTTGATGCAGGTTCTTGATGCCCTTTTATCTGAATATGAACAAACTATTCAAGGCCCTGGGAAGTGGCAAAAACTTGCTGTTTTCTTACAACAAAGGTTTGTGAAGATATCTTTCTGCAAATTTTTCTTTTATGTGGTGGGTTCTTTCTTGTGACTTCTAAATTAATTTCATGTTGATATCAATAGTTTTGAAGGCCCCATGCTTGACCTTATCAAGAGGCTATTAGCTAAAGTTGAATCAGAAAAGAGTTCTCATGCTTTACAATGCCGGTTGATGGAAGATAAGAGGGCCCTTCTGATGAAACGGCTGGAAGCCAGTGAAGGTGAAAAATCTGACTACATTAAGCGATATGAGGATGCCATCAATGATAAGAAGAGACTCACTGATGAATATATGAATCGCATAACTGATCTGCAAGCTAATCGTCGCTCACTGGAGGAGAGGTACTCTAGTTTATTGAAAACACTGGACTCTACAAAGCAGGAGTCCATGGATTGGAAAAGAAAATATGAGCAAGTCTTATCAAGGCAGAAAGCTGAAGAGGATCAAGCTAGTTCTGAAATAGCAGCCCTCAAGTCCAGGAGTGGTGCTGCTGAAGCTAGGTTAGCAGCAGCAAAGGAACAAGCTCAGTCTGCTCAAGAGGAGGCGGAGGAGTGGAAGCGGAAGTATGATATTGCCATTAGAGAAGCAAAATCTGCTTTAGAGAAAGCAGCTATTGTGCAGGAACGCACAAACAAGCAGACACAGTTGAGGGAAGATGCTTTAAGAGAAGAATTTTCTGGAACTTTGGCTGAAAAAGTGAGCTCTCCATCTTCATATTCCAACTCATTTTTTTTACAAATATCTTTCTCTTAGTTTTCTATTACATAAAGATCTGTAATGGTTTGTAAACTTCGGTTCTTATTTGTTCCTCTTTGCTATTTGCAGGAAGACGAAATAAAAGAGAAAACTGCAAAAATTGAGCATGCTGAGAAGTGTTTAACAACGCTGAATTTAGAGTTGAAGGTGAGATTCTTTGCTAAGCCAGATAAAGATTCATGCTATGCATATCTGCATGTGCATAATGATTTTTGTTTTATATCCTTGAATCTTGATACTTCAGATTTATTTCTTATTTTATTGCTTAATTAAGTTTTTAGTCTCTGGAATTTGAAAAAATATCGCCTCTGGTCATTGAAATTTAAAAATAATTGTTTTAATCCTTGAATTACATTTAGTACTTGTTTGTTAGGTAATGACGTTAGGAATTTGTCGAGGTGGCCAATAGAGGTTGACGTTTGATGTTAGGAATTAAAATCCACCTCCTAAATAAAGTTCACATGGAAACTCATGTTTT
This sequence comes from Psophocarpus tetragonolobus, assembly GCA_037954015.1. NCBI lineage: Eukaryota > Viridiplantae > Streptophyta > Magnoliopsida > Fabales > Fabaceae > Psophocarpus > Psophocarpus tetragonolobus. The sequence goes on along the minus strand of CM075690.1, from coordinate 33,934,057 downwards.
GGCCATGTCAGCATACAACCGACGACATTTTTAAACGAACAATATCAAAACAAAAACCAATTAATTTCAGGGATTAAAAAAATTATTTCTAAATTTCAGGAACCAAAAGCGGTATTTTCTCAAATTTCAGGGACTAAAAACTTAATTAAGACATTTTATTTTGTCTTTTGTTGCCACCATGCACCTGGATGGAGTCCTGAACTAATACATGGTTCCTACTTTGTAACTTCTGTGTCTTTTCTCCCACGAGATTTCTCGTCTTATGTTGACATCTTCACTGAATACTTTGGCGAGGAATTGTAGGTGGTTGTTAAGACTAGAATTCTACACTCAATTTCTTGAAGTGCAGTAGGGAATTTTTTAACTGGAAGCCATTGAAACAATTTACCCACCCTTCACTAGGAGTTGTTTTAATGCATGAACACTATTTGAATTCTCTGCATATATATGTGTTTGTGTGTGTGTGTGTGTATTGTATGCATGTAAGCTTGTTCAGTCCTTTTGGGATTAAGCGTGACATCTGACCTTGCAGGCTGCTGAATCAAAGATAAGGAGTTATGATACAGAAATATCATCGCTGAGGATTGAAATTAAAGAGTTGACTGAGAAGTTGAAAGCTGAAAATGCTAAGGCGCAATCATATGAGAGGGAGGCCTTAGTATTTCAACAGGAAAAGAACCATCTTGAACAGAAGTATCACACTGAGTTCAAACGATTTGATGAGGTCCAGGAAAGGTGTAAAACTGCTGAAAAAGAAGCTTCTAGGGCTACTGAAGTTGCTGATAAAGCACGGGCTGAAGCAAGCATGGCTCAGAAGGAGAAGAGTGAGATGCAGAGACTGGCAATAGAAAGACTGGCTCAGATTGAGAGGGCTGAGAGAAGAATCGAAAATTTGGGGAGGGAGAAAGATAATCTGGAAATTGAATTACAGAGAGTAAGGGATTCAGAGAAGGAAGCACTTACCAGAGCTGTGAAACTAGAGGAAAAGGTGCAACAGAGAGAGAAGGATTTAGAAGCCCTTTTGGATAAAGATAAGACACACAGGCGAAATAGTGCACAGATTCTCGAACAACTTCTGGAAACAGAGCGTGAGGCACATGCACAGGCAAATAACCGTGCAGAGGCTCTGTCTCTACAGTTACAGTCTGCACAAGCCAAAATTGATTCTCTCCATCAAGAGGTGACTAAATTTCGACTGAATGAAACTGCATTGGACAATAAGCTAAACACTGCTTCCCATGGTAAACGTTTGAGGTTAGATGACAGCATTGGTGAGGACATGGATGTAAGCCCCAGAATTGCAAGGGTAACCAAGAGAGCTAGGAGTACATCCAGTCCTCTTAAGTACATGCAGCCAGAAGATGGTGGTTCCGTCTTTGAGGGTGCCGAAGAAAATCTTAGTCAGCGAACAGGTGAGGAGGATTATAGAAAGTTTACCATACAGAAGCTTAAGCAAGAGCTGACAAAAAACAACTATGGTGATCAGCTCCTTCGGTTGAAGAATCCCAACAAGAAAGAAATAATTGCCCTGTATGAGAAGTGTGTTCTTCAGAAGTCATAGCAAATTTTGAAAAGCATTTGTATTAGCATGGTGCATGTTTTCGCCCCATCCTGGTTGCTCTAAGTCTCATTCATTCCATGGTTGCTGACCTATATAGACTAGAAATATTGATAGTAATTTTCTGAGTGGTTTGACATTTGGGGTGTGTTTGCTTGAGTTTACTAGCAACGATTATCATGGAGGCCATAGAAATTGTTTGATGGCCCGATCTTCTATTTGTTGATTGCTTGAGTCAGTTGTATTTAAAACATGTATAGTTTTTTTTTTTTTTGTATTTATTTGTTAGCTATTTACATTGTTTGCACATTAGATGAGCTAAATTTAGATTGAAACTTGGCGTCTGTCTGCTCAACTTTATGGACTCATTGTTTCTGAAGCACAACTTGAAAATAATTTGGTCAGCTGAGACGCACTCTTTTATGATTTATGCCCCTCAAAAAACATTTGTATTTAGCTTTTTGGAGTGCTGTCAACTTTTTTTATTATTAATATTGAGTAGAAATTAGAGGATCGAAGAGAAAAATTATCATATACAATCATTTTTATTTTTTTAATTCATTATACATTCTATTTTGTTAACAATATATTTTTTGAAGAGTGCAAGGAATTTTTTTCCATAAACCCTTTTTGAAACTTTTCCTATAATTGGTTATAATTTATTGGAAATTACCAATTTTTGGAATTGGAATATACCATAATCGTGATCTTCAATAAATTTTAATTAATCATAAGAGTTTCATAAAAAGTTTTTGAGTGTTTTTAGCATTTTTATTTTTTATTCGATTTCATATATGACTGTCACGATTATGTTTCTTTTCAGTTTATCTTTGTTTTTATTTCGGAATTTTGGAGAAAGTATTAGGTACATATTAGAACATGTAAACAATCTGAATTATCAAATATTTCATTTATGCATGTCAAAAAAAAAATTCATTTATAAGTTATCATTTAATTATTTAAACCACGGGTATTTTCATTGAAAGTAGTCTTGTACTCTTCTTTGAGTTTTCGTAGGGTCACTATAATTCAATTTTTAGTCATTTGGATATTTTTATTTATTCAGTCAGTTTGTTTTAAGTTTATTAGAATGATTTAGGTTAAGAGCTCTTAGAAATGTTTTTAGCCAGCGACACATGGCTTTGGGGAATCATATAAATAATTAGTGTAGTAGACGCTTACAATTTATAAAAGTGAGAAATATATATATTTATAAATGTCAAATTTAATAAAAATAATCGGGATGTTTATTGATCCGAATCAATCTATAAATCCAATTAGATATGTAAACTGATTTACATATTTAAACTTTAAAATTTTATAGATTGGTTAATTGATCAGTTTAATTTAAAATCTAATATTATATATACAGAGCGAAAGAGGCGATCTATTTACTTCAAACGTAAATATAAAAAATTTTCACCTCATTGTTTATGTTTTTGAACTTTAATGATTAAGATTAAGGTTATGTTTGTTTTATTTGTTTTCAATTTTCATTTTAAGAGAAAATAGAAAATAATAGTAATAATATATTTAGTTATAATTTAAAAAACATTTTCGCTAAAAACATTTTCAAAAAACAACTGGAAACAAAAATAGAAAAAAATTATTTTCAAAAATTAATATTATGTGAAAACTTAATAACAATATTGTAATTATATAAAAAATATATAAATATATTTTAAATTATATATATAAAAAATTTATAATATTTTTTATAAAATTGATTAAATATAATAATATTATTTTTTGAAAATAGAAAATACAAGAGAAAACAAACATATTTTCTAAATGTTAAAAACTTGAAATCAAAACAGTAGTTCAGAAAAATAAAAATAGAAAATGAAAACAGAAAACATTTTCTCAAACCAAATACAATTAAAAAATATGTGTCTATATATATATTAAAAAAATATTTAAATAGAAAATTGACAATACAATTAAAGATGAGTTTAATTAGTACACACTGTCAGTGTAATTCTTATACTGACATTCAATCATAACCCTTCATTCATGGGAATTTGTTGACTTTATTTATTACTACTTTAAAAATCAAAGTCATATCTATGAAAAGTCATAATTGAATGTCAGTGTAAAAAATATTTTATACTGATAGTGTATATCAATTAAACTCTTTTACTTTTATGATATGTTAAAAAAATAATGTATGTTTAAATAGTTTATTAACAAATTTTTATGTTAATTGTTTTATTTTCTATTTTTTATAAGAAATAATATAGATTTGAAAAAATTTCTTTGTAATCGGTTGAATCCAATCCGTTTTTATTTAGATCGGATCACTATTTTTTTTTTTTTTTGAAACTTTACCTGATGTAATCCGATTAAATTTAATAAATGAGATTTCATTTTATCATCCGTCAACACTCCTATAAAATAATTAAATTATAATTCTAACTATAATATAATTGATTCTTAATACTTTGATCAATAAAAATTGCATTCTATAATTATTAATAATATAATATATAAGATATGGCAAAGGGAATCTAAATGGTCAAGTATAAGATAAGATGATGTCAATAATTTAAGACAAAGAATGTCAAAAAATTTTGACTCGAGCATCTTGCAAAACAGAACTTATGCTGCATTGGTTCATAACATCTTACATCGCGTACTTCAAAAGCTGCTCATTTACCGACACAGATAATGATTTTAATCAATAGAGGCAGCGAGGCGAATCATTTTTAGGATGGTGTAGTTTGAACTACCAAACCATTAACACAAAATCTAAATGCAAAACATAAGCTAACATGATGTTTTGTATATGAAAAATCTCAAAATGTAAATTGAAATGACGTTATGGATACAAGTTGAGAAAAAAAAAAAAGATAAAACGTGTGACTCAAGAAAGAACCAAAGAGAAGAATAACGGAACCTAACTCTGTTTTCTCCAAAATCCAAATACTATAAGCACACAAACTTTTTTCTCATTCCTAACAAAAACAAAGAATAAAGAAAGAAGAAAAGTAATAATATTAAATTAATGACATCTAAAGCTATATTATTAAAATATTCATTATATTTAATTATTGAAAAATGGTTTATATTAAAAAGAAAAAATGTTATATTAAAATCCTAAAATTTAGCTCTATCACATAATGAATTTAGTTATTTTAAAAATAATTTTAATTATAGTTAATTATCTTATTCAATAATATTGACTATAATTGATTATAATTTAACAAATTTATCAAAACAATTTTAACAAATTGATTATAATTTTAATTATAATATATTTATCCAAACAAAATCTAATTTTTAACGAATTAGATTAGCTTTTCTCTAAGGAAAATATTTTTTAAAAATATTTTTATAACATGAATATAATGATGACAATTAATTCTTAAAGATACTAATTAACATATTCGTGAATTGAATAACTGATTATCTTATTCAATTAATTAACAAATATTTTTACAAATATTTTTAATTATATTAGTAATTGAAAGAATTAATATTCTTATTTAAGATAATATTTGTAAGGGATAAAAATATTTAATTATAATTAATATTGGTACAAATATTTTTAATATTGATAAAAATATTCAATTATAATTAATATTAATGAATTGAATAAGATAATATTGGTAATTAATTCTTAAAGATAATATTTACGAATATTTTTAATATTGATAAAAATATTCAATTATAATTAATATTCCTGAATTGAATAAGATAATATTGATGATAATTAATTATTAAAGATAATATTCACGAAATTTTTAATATTGATAAAAATATTCGATTATAATTAATATTTGTGAATTGAGTAAGATAATATTGGTAATTAATTTTTAAAGATACTTTTAAAAATATCTTAATGTATGTATATATATATATATATATATATATTTTTTTTTTTTAAAATTATCTTTAACAATTAATTAACATTATTATCTTATTCAATTAGAATTAATTACCAATTACTATTGAATAACAAAATATTTTTTAAAAAATAGATTTTGTTTCGAAGCACACCTTATGAATTGTGACCACTAATTTCAGCGTCAAACCACACCTTCATTCAGAAAATCGTAAGGTGATTTTCATGATCGTGATTAATCTTTGTTACATATTAAAATTTTCAATTTACAAAAAATAAACTAATAACACTTGTTTATATGCCATGTAAAAATTATTGTGAACCGTGATGGTCCATGCACAGCAACATTTTCAGTGCAGTTTTAGGAGCTGCCAGTTGCCACATTCTGTCCGGGTCATGTAATATTGCTATCCCAAGCAAGCAATAACAACCCTAAAATGGTAAATTTTATTTGTTTATTATAAGATGATAATTGAAACTCATTAGTCTCCCGAAACAGTAATGATAAGGTAGTACACAAATTTAGCAAGATACATGACATTTCAATTTTGTATCTATTTGCCTTTGTAACACATCTTTCCACTCTCTTTACATTTGCAATTCTGTCGAGTTGACCTTAGAAGGGGAAGAGCAAAATTAGAAAAAAAAAAATGGTCTCTGCACTCATTATGTAAAGAGTTTTACATTACATTGTTCTTTATAAGATGTAATTAATAATCACATCTAATATAATTTTTTATTGTTTTTATTGGTTAACAATGTAAAATTCTCCTAGGAGTGCATAGAAATTAAATTCAAATCATACATTTCCTAGTAGTTTAAAAACTGACAAAAGAACAAGAGTAGCCAACGTAACAGGTATAGCAACCAACTTTGAAATGCGTCCTTTGTCCTTCCTTATCAGAAGCCCTTCAATGATAGGGTAGTTGACAGTGATTATAAAAACTGTAATGAAAAGCTGTATAAACATTTTGTCACAATCACCCATCATTAACACTCTGTAGACTCCTCCTATGAAGCAAGATATGTTGACAGTGATGAGGGCAACCATTGGTGCTACAAAGATATTTGATGCTTGGAAATCATATTTGTCCATTTGATAGAGCACAGTTTGTTCAACATCTTCTAGTTTATTAGTGGGAAAGAATCTGGCTTCTCTTATACCAATTTTATTTAGTAATGCATCCAAACATCCATATAGATGACAAGTAACTGATTTCATCATCCAGATCCTTTGCTCATTTATCCACTTTTGGAGTGTTCCACCAGTTATGTGGACTTCAAATAAATGTTTCAGAAGAGCTGATAGAAAGGTGAATGAGAAGACAGTGAAAAATGGGTCTGAAATCTGTGAAAAAAAAGAAAAGAAAAAAGGATTTTGGCATATGAAGAAAGTATATGCAAGAATGTGAGTTTGAAGGGGAAAATGATGGGAAGTGAGCTCAGTGTTGTTGTTACCTTAGGGTACAAGGGTATTCCATTTAGAAGACAGAGCTGAGGGATAGTGGCAAGACACCAAAGAGGCAAGCAATAAAGAGGAAAATATGTGAGCCATGCAAAACATAGACTCTGGGGAAGTGATATCCTTGAAAGCCCATATGTAAGGGGGCAATACCTATTTGTACCATTTTCAAACAAACCACTGTACCATCTTGTGCTTTGGATTATTACATCATTCAAATTTGTTGTAGCTGAACCTAGGAACTGTGGCCTAGATGGGTCACAGAAAACTGAAGTCCATCCATTACAATTCAAGATATATCCAGTAAGGTAATCTTCTACTACACTATCATATGAGAAACCAACCTGCAATATGAACATACTTTTATTTTATGCTATAAGAATTTTGAGGTAATAACATAATGAAATAAGAAGTTAACTTACCTCTTGTCCCCATTTAGTGCCAATTTCATAGTTACAAGAAGCCAAAAAGTGAGGTTCTCCTAGCAATGCATATTTCTGTCCAGATACCAAATCACTTGTATAGTTTTGAGAGAGTGATCTTATGAATTCATTAGATGAACCAAAGGACTCTTTAAGTTGCAGCATATCAGTTCCTAACATTCAAGACCAAAGAACGGTAAAGTGTAGGGTAACCTCTCAACATAAGGGAAAAGTTAATGCCAATGTCATTTGAATATTGTGCTTTGGAAGCAACTAGATAAATATTAATACCTTTGCTTGCTAAGTTTCCATACAGTGATACCCTTTTTATATAAAAGCCTGTTCCTGATATCACTGGTCCCTCAAGCCCATCCATACCTTGCCATTGTAGCTGAAATTGTCCAAAACAACTTTAGTTATACCAAAGAAAACATTGCACCATCTTATACAATGGAAGACATGAAAAATTTTAAAGATTTGTTTGTCCTTACTGTAAACAGTGATCTCAGTTGACTATCATAAATGTCATTCTTGCTAATGTTGTAAAATGTCTGGGGAAATTGAACAAAAGCCAAGGACGATGATATCTTCGGATCAAGGTGAAAACACATGGCATATCGAGCTGAAGTTGGATCATTACAGAACATGTCACAATCTAGAACTAGAATGTATGGAGAATTGCTCATCATGGAAGAGACACGAAGCTGCAAGATTATTGTGTAAGATGGGAAAGTATTACATTTATTGTGTTGATAAAACAAATTTTGAATAGACAGTTTGCAGATAAAAGAAGAGTATAGTCATACAAGGACATTGAGGGCTCCCGCCTTGAAATGATGGTGATGAGATGGCTTTTTCTCACGAGAAACATAGACAAGGAGAGGCATTTTGACATTATCTGCACCTTCAATGATATTTTCTTGCATCACCTGTCAAAATCAGATTAATTAAAAATTGCCTAAAATAATTACTCTCATACTGAAGTTGAAAATCCACATTAGATTGATCAATTTTGTTGTCATATTGATCAATGTAATTTTTTTGAGAACACTAGTAACTCAAAGAAGATCATACCTTTCATGTTTAATTGTTCTCTATCAAACATGTTAGAGAAGCATAAAGTGTGTGTGTGGATATCAAGTCAGATTGGTAAGTTGAAGATGGTCTATAACTAAGAATTCTGTTTCCTCGTGCAATTGGTTCAATTCAATATTCAAGCCAAAATGCTAAATAGTCAAATACCAAAGCTAAGTTGCAAGCACTGGTGAATAGCCAAATGCTATTATACCTCAATCAGAGATGGGTGATCTCTGGAAAATGCCTTATCAATTCTGAATGTCTTTATCTCCTCTTTAAAAGCCTCGTACTTCTCCTGCAAATTATTGACTCTCATCATGAAGTGATGCTACTAAAATAATTTCGGTGAAGTTTAAATACTTTTCCCATACATACACGTATGTCATTTTTTTTAGTTCCTCTGTAACACTTAAGCTTCTCATTTCTAGTCATTCCGTAGCAAAAACAGTTACGTAGTGTTGTTAAGTTATTACATTGCAAAACTAGATAAGTCACATCAGTGTATTTTTAGCAGAAATTTAACAGTAGAAATGAAAAGAAACTAGATATTAATGATCATAAACACCCCACATGATGATGACAGTGATTACACAGCAACACCATACACAGCCAAATATGTATTTTTGTAATGGAGACTAATGCTAAAGATAAAATATATATATATATATATATATATATATATATATATATATATATATATATATTGTAAAGATTATAAACGTCTCACATGACAAAATTTGTTACATGATAATACCAGATAAAGCAACATAAACTCTTTTTAACTAGTATTAACGGTTAAAATGAAAAACAAAAGGTACATATTACAAAAATCATAGACAATTTTGTTCTTAAATATCAAGTTAGTACCTACAAAATAGAATTTGAATTTAATCTTTGAAAGATTTTTTTTAGTAACCAACGAAAAATGTAATATAATAAAGCACCGGTGGCGGGTAAGAATATGTGTATTGTATTTTAGTTTGACATAATAATAGTGATAATATTACTAAAGTTAAAACTAAATTTTAAAATCCCGTATTTTTTCGACACCCAATTATTATTTAAACCATTTTTTAAAATATGCTCAAAACAGTAACAAGTATGTTTGCAAGAACAAAAAAATTAAGCTTTTCTGTAACCCAAAAAACCAATGAAACCAAGTTCCCTCATAGTGAACCAACCTTGATCTTTAGCTTATCTTCGATGTAGTTCCTTGCAAAATGACCATCATCATCTTCCAAAGCTGAAAAGTAAGCCTTAGGGCATCTATTCTTTAGTTTGTACTTTGTACAGAAAGGAAGCCACCGTTGAGCAAACTTCCAAGCCTCTCTGACGCCATGAAGAGTCAAAGAAGAGCCCCCATCATCAGAAAGATACACATTGAGTTTGTGTGGAGGGTAATCCAATGCTATGGCTGACAAAACAGTGTTCATCACATCCAAAGTGGGTTCCTTAGTTGGATCTGCAGTGCATATGAAGACGTCAATAGCAGGAAGTTTATCATCATCTGGCAATCTTTCTGGGAAGACAGAACGTGAAATGGGACGCCAGCGAAAAGCTTGGTCAAGGATCCAAATGAAGGAGAGAATGAGTTCTGAAGCAAAAACAAGCAACCATGGTAGCAAGTTGCTTTCTCTGGTTTCTGAGGGTTGGAAAAGAAAAGACACCCTGTAGTACAACACCAAGGTTATAGCTATCGAGTGTAGTAACATGTGTAACCTATTCATAATAAGTAAATGGTTTTGGACATGGGCAGTGCTCAGAGGAAGACTTTCCATTTCTTCACCTAAATGGAATTCACTCTCCCTTTTGGTTATGCCATGCTATCTATTTATGCTCTTTTCAATAGATAAAACTTTAATAGTGTTTTAATTATGTTAAAATAAAACTTTATAATTTCGTACATGTCAAACATAAATTGTTTGTTTTTTGGATTAGTGATATTTACTTTTTAATTTTAATTAATTTATGATTTTATATTTAATTATGTTTTTATTTATTTCTTTCATTTTTTTTATGTTATCTTGTTTTTTTTCTTTTTCGTGGCTTTACATTTTTCTCTCTCTTTAATTTTGTTTTTTTAAAAAATAAAAAAAATTACACTATGCAATTGAAGTGCAAATTTAGAAACATGAGAAACAATTTTTTTATAAATTTGCACTTCCTTACAATTCAATCGCATCTCCCATAAAAAAATATTATTTTCTTTATTTTTTATCTTTTCTTTTTTTATATTTGATTTTGTATTTTTTAATATTTCTTTTTTATTTTTTTCTTTACCACCACCTTTTGACTTTTACATTTGTAGGACGATCACCTCTACTCTCATTATTGGATTTTGTCCATGAGAAGTTCTTTCTTTTCTTATCTCATCCTCTTACTTTTAGATTTATAGTGAGACCAATATAACTTTAAGTTTGAGGGTCTTTAAGTCATGCATTTTTTATCTTATTATTTACATAATTAGTTATAAAAAAAGATAAATAAATACATAATTTTTATTAAATCTTTGTATCTCCTCATTCTCGATGCACTCATATTTGTTATCTGAAAATGATACTTTAATAAGATATAATTACAATGAAAGAACAAGTTAAAAAAATCACAAATATTGTTTGTTATCAACTAGTGTTGTAACCGGAAAAATTCAACCATAATACTTGCAATTTAAAAAATAATATTTATTTATACTCATAAAATAAACCAACAACCTCTTTTCTAAACTTTCATGCTATATATTTTTTGTGTGTTTTCTTTCTAGATTTTGATAATTGAGATTCTTTTATATAACTTAATTATTGTGATTTATGTTTGTATGCAATATTATATTTATGATTTACAAGTTGCATCCTTATGCGACATATTATTTTATATAATAAATTGATATTTAAGAAATTATGATACTTGTAAGATGTGACTTTAGTGATTGTGATTGTCATAATGTTCTATGAAAAATTAACGTAATGATTGTTTGAAATACCTCAACATTCGAATCAAATATCACATATCTCCATGTATGATGGAGAAAAGATTAAAGACGGAGAAGATAATGAGATATCATTGTAAAATATGAACTCATAAACTTTTACAAACTTATCTTATAAAATATTTGGTTTTAAGAACTGAAAATAAAGTGACATCAAGTGATAATAAAAATCACTCTATTATGTTTGTAAATTTTTATGTATGCATTAAGTTCTTAAAAAATATTTTCTTTTATACATGAATCACATTGGTTGAGATGTTACTTGGCTTCCCAAATGATTAATAGTCATAAAGTAAAAAAAATGAAATAGTAAAATAAATTAAAACATAAAATTAAATATTTAAATTAAAACATAATATCAACCATGGACAAATTGAAGATAATTGATTTAATTATATAAAATTAAAGAAACAAAATATAAAATAATTAAAAATAAAGGTTTAAATATATAATTTTAAAGATAAAAAATTTAAAAAATAAAATCAATAATAAGAATTCAAATATATAAAAGTAAGACACAAAATATTAAAATATTAAATATTTATTCTGTGCTTATCACATGTACATTGACAGAAGACAATTTTGTTCAAAATTTGATCATTACGATAAAAAGTCCTCACAAATATTTAAAACAATTGCACACAGGTGTTGAATTTGAGACGATTAAGTTAGAATAATTCATATCTTAAAAAGTTATAATAATTCATTCCTGTCCATCTATTTATATATCATGCACCTTTTTATGAAAAATAAAAATTTATAACTTTGACTCAAATCAACGTCATTTAAAAATATTTCAATATTAAACCAAACATTCACTCATATTATATTACAAAACCATTAAGATTCGAAGGGTTTGTTACTCCTCCAAAACACTGGACCAACCTAGCCGCGGTATTTATTCGTAGCTTTTAACATACTTTCTTGAATTTATTAAAAATAATAAATTTTAATAGATTTTACTTTTTTATCTATCAAGTATGATTTTTTATAATTTTAATAAATTTTCCATATAAAAAGAAATTTTTTATTTTAGTTTTTTTAAAAAATTATTTTAACCTTTTGAAGGTTTTATATTCAGTTTATGTTATTATGATGAAGTAAAATAATAACTTGTTATATCATATCATTAAAGAATATGATAGAATAATTTCCTATTTTTTTAAATTATGTTTTTATTTATTTATCAATTTGATTTATGTATTAATTTTTTTATGATATATTTCAAAAATATTAACTAAAAAAATTGTTAGAATCAAAATAAAAAGTTTAAGTCCTATAAGATAAAACAGTAGATATAAGGTAGTTCAACTTGTTCAGGAAAAGATAATAAAGATGGAAAAAAGGTTATAACTTATAAAAAATCATAAAATAAAATTAAAAACCTATTTTATAAGGATCAATTTATTAATTTAACTTGAATTTTAATTAAAATAAAATATGTTAAAAGAATGTTTTAAAACAATATAAAATGATCGTAACCATTTTTTTCTAGGATCATCCTAACCATGTAAATTATTAATATTGACAAAACACATAATTAAATATTGTATTATAGTTTCTATAAACTATGGAATTTAAATGGCCTAATATAAACTTTAATTGGGATAGACAGGTGATCGTGAATGTAGAATAATTTATCTGAATCTGTTTCTTCTTTGGTTAAGCATTCAGAAATAAAACAAAATAAAAAAGAGTAAAAATATTTAAATTTAGATAGAATGAATAAGTATAAACTTATAATAAATAATATATTTTTTATCTTAAATTAAGCGTCATTTGAAATAATTTTATGCATAAAAAATTTAATAAATAAAAAAATAATAATTTTACAAAATTAATTAATTGATTATATAATTAATCACCTTTAGTCGGATCTCTCCTTTCAATCATGTTTTCTTTGTACTCAAACTTAATATTATAGCTTAAAGGAATCAAATTCAATATTAAGTATTTCTTGGTTGTGTTGTCAATATTAATGTTGATCTATAATAATTAATCTTTTATCCAATTTGAATATCATTTAAGAAATTAAAAAAAGTTCAGTGTCTTAAATTAAAAAATAAAGGTTAAAATTTTTTAAATTACAAAAATTAAAGTTGAAATAGTATAATTAAACTTAAACCTTAATATTAATACTGTATTGAAAAATTAAAATGAGATTAGCGAAAAAATAATATTATATTAAAAACATAAATAAGATATATATTTTGGAACAAATAATAGCAAGTCTGAAAAAAAAAATACATATTTGTTCGTAAGTTTTCATTCTGTTAACATGTCGATTCCTCTTTGCACTCCAATAAAACCTGATAATTACGTAATACATAATTAATAGTCAGATAACGACTTATACACAGTAAGTATAAAAAAAATTACTATCACATTGAATTAGAATTTTTTATATATAAAAAGTTTGTTGATTTTATAATTAATATTGTTATAAAACTATTTTATTTTGTTAATTGAAGTTATTAATAGCAGGGACAAACTATTGTATATTTATTTTTTAAAAAGGCAAGAGTGTTGGGTGTAATCTCCAGAAAGCACTATATATGTTTGCCGCTCTTTCCTCGACTCTGTTATCCACACCCAACAAAACAACATCCATTTTTTCCAGCAAATATTACTTATTTGCTGCAAATAAATACATATCCAAAAAAATAGAGTATTATGTTCAAATTTGGGAATACTTAACGATAAAAAAAGGAATAATATTAATAAAATATTATGTTCAAATTTAATTTCCTTATATTCTAAATGATAAAACAAGGAATGCTTAACAACAAAAATCTGACGTTTTAATTTTAAAATATAAAAATAAACTTTAATTTTTATTTTTGAATTAATTTCATTGATATATTTGTATATTGATTTAATTTTTTCTTTGGCAACTATTCATATATAAAAGGTGTTTCAAATTTATATTTTTTGACAGTTTGAAAATAGTTCAAGAAAATGGTATTTAAATAATAATATGTGCTTTGTAAAAAATAATAACACGTGTCTTGTTTAATTTTCATTTTTATCATAACTTGCTCTGGAAAATTTAAAATTAAGTTAAAACTTATTTTAACATTGTTGATTGGTCTTTGTAAAAGATAAATAAACGTTAAATTATCATAAATTGTATAAAGTTTTATACTTTCAATTTTGAAAATTTATGTAGTATAGAGAATAAATGTTTAAAGTTAGTGAATGGTACGTGAAGATTTTTTTCTTTTTTATCAAAACACGACTGGTAAATAAAGGTGCAAATTATTTTATTTCAAATATAAAAATGATGAATTAAAAAATGCAATTAAAATATGAAAATGATAACTAAACAAAGCCTTTAAAAAACAGAACCAAAATATACGATTCCTTAGTTTGATTTGGCTCTTATTTTTTAACTTTCAACCATCTATTCTGAGCATTAGTGGCAAAATGGCATGGTCATGACTATCATACCAATCCAGTTTTGAAGTTGAAAGTTGACTTAGACTATTAATCTATTAATCTATAAAGTATGATAAATTATACGACTCGCTAGCTCCACTTTCAAGAGCGAATAGTATATTTTTCCTTTTTATATTTGCATATAGTATATTATAAAGTATGATATTTGACTCCACTTCAAGAGCGTATATTATATTTATAAAGTGCAAGAAAGACGAGTCACTCCACTTTTCACCTCTTGAATGTCCCATTATTTCATGTTATCGATTGGCAAGAACCATATTCATTTTTCGTCCATAAACAAAACATATTCCTATGCGGATAAGCCATGCATGGTGTAAATTAACTTAATTTTTTAATAAAATACTCTATTTATAATTTTACTTATATAATTAATAATAAATAAATACTATTATAAAATATATTTTTTAAAATAATTATTTATTGAAAATTATTTAAATAATGGTTAATAAAAATTCTACCATCCCTTTTTTACATTCTTGGATCCGCTAAAACACAAGCAAAGCAGAGTCACAGTATGATATACACTATATACTACTTGTGGTATATGTTATGTTTTTCAATTGAATTTTTAATTAGAATTTTTTATTTATATGACTTTTAAATGTATTAATTAATAAATTCTATAATGTTACTATAAATGAAGATGGTATCCAATCATTTTTCTCTTATTAATTAGTAAAATCTATGTAAATGAAGAAGATGTCAATCATTTTTGCAAAAAGACAAAAAATATCTTTAGGTAAAAAAATTAAAAAACTCATTCCCTGTCCTAGAGTGCTTATCCCTCTCTACAATTTTTCTCCTTCTTCGTACATGTTCTTCTTCGTTGTTCTCTCACATGCACAATCCAGACCGCAAGTTCTCCCTTCATTGCGTGTGTAAAAAATTTGTCTTTACAAATTCGTATTGGTCAATCTAGACGTGTAAACAAATTTTCTACTGCCGGATTAACTTATATGAACTTGTAAAAAAAACAAAATAACTCATCTTGACTTGTTAAAAACTTGGTTTTTCAATGTTCATATTAACTAATTTGAACTTGTTAAATTTTTAAGTGTTTTTAAATTCCATTGAGTCTAGATTAACTATAAAAAGCAAACTAAAAGTAAGCTACTAGCTATGTCAGGGAGACAGATCAAGATGTAAACGGGAGTTTAGATCAGCGACAGGCATGACAAGGGAGTCACAGTAGCAAAGGAAGGAGATGTAATGAGAGGGAAGAACAACTAATGGTAAGAGGAAAAAAGGTTATTAACTTTATTACATAAGGATATTTTTGCTATTTTAAAAGCGTGTGAAGATGTAGTGAGAATATACGAAGGTGCAGGAAGAAAATCTCTATGTTTTGTTGCATTGTTGTGTCCAATCACAAAAACAACCAATGTAACATTTACTTCTTGCACCTATCACTTTGTTATTGACACCTCTCAATTATAGGAAAATATCTAAACTATTTTTATCTTCCACCTCTTCTCTGAGGACACCTTTCGGACCCACCACAAACTAGTAACAATCGCTTCTCCCATCAACAACCCTCCCCACAAAGTAAACCCACTGAATAATCTCAGTTGATCGAAACATATAGTATTATATTCTTGATTAAGTTGTTTGAAATAGTTAAATGATTTCTAGATCAATTAATTCAGAAATGAATAAATTTTATTTTTATATTATGGACAAATTAATTCAAAACCTATAATTAGTGTATCTAAATTAAGTTGTAGAAAGCTAAAAATAGTGTACTTTTTTCATATTTTAAATCAATTGATCCAAAACATATAACTAATATGTTCTCAATCATGTTGTATGGAATAAAGAAATTGGTTTCAAGTAAAAAACACACAAGGATAAAATCCATTTATACCATGTGTAAGAGTTTTTCAACTTACAACCTCGTAACTTTCTATAATGATATTATACTAATAATCATGTATATTAATTATATATTATAAGAAAAATATTGATTTATTCAAATATTTATAAAATTATTATATGAATAAAATTAATTAAATACTCTCTTAAATTTGTATTTAATTTTATTCATATATATATATATATATATATATATATATATATATATATATATGTATGTATGTATGTATATAAACACAAGACAGAGGAAATCTACTTGCTTCAAGATTAAGTATAAGAGATTTAGTGTTTGTTTGACAATATTTTTATAAAACTATTTTCAATATTTTAGTATTTAAAAACTAAAAAACTCGTTTGGTTACTGTTTTCTTATAACAGATTTTGAAAACAATTCTAGTATTTTAGTTTTTTAAAAAAAACTAAAAAACAGAAATAACTATTAAGTAGTTTTGCTTTTAATTTTTCTATTTTTGTTTTAAAAACTTAAAATACAATGAGAATATGTTGTTTTTTCTTTTCATTCATGATATTTTGGTAAATATGAACAAGTTTTCTTCATTTTCAACTCTTCAAAATAATTTTCAAATAACACTTATCAAAGAAGTTTTTTTTTTCTCTTCTTCCAAAAAACAGTTTTTGAAAACTTTTTTTAAAAACTAAAAAACAAAATCAAACAATCAAGTCTTTACTCTTGGAATAAGTAGATAATATATATATATATATGGAGGGAATCTACTTACTCCAGGAGTAAATTTAAGATACTTATTCTTCATTTTCTTAAGATCTAATAATAAAAATTAATTATTCATTATAACTATTAGATTTCAATGATATATATATATATATATAACATAATTCGTAAAATGTTTTCTTTTCTTTGGTTCTTCTCTTTAGAGGAGTGTAGTTTTTGACTTAAGATGCGAGAACATTATAATATTCACATAATGAAAATTTAATTTTCTCCAAAAGTTGACATGAAGATCTTGATCATCTAGTTGAATCTCAAGGATAAGATAAATCCATACTACGTGGTGGGTTTTATAGTAATTGTGCATTGGTGCTAGAAGAATAAAAATTCTTATTGGATTATTCTTTATAGGACATTAAAGTGATAGATCATCATCATTGGATGGTATTATTTATGTACGTGTTTATTTAGTTGGAGTAACAATGACTTTTCGAAAAAGATTATTCTATCTCCTATTTGGTTTTTATCCATGAGGAAACCACATTTCTTTTGTTTCCACTTTTTCTTACTATGTATTTGCATCATCAATTTCTATGTTTTCTCAAACCACTTTTTACCCAGTTATTATTCTTGTTCGGAATGAGATGAGGTCCGAAATGTGATTGGGTTGTCTAAACCTTTTCTCGTATTTTGTACGCAAAGGTTCAACGAATGAGTGATCTGAAAAAGTCACTCTCAAGTTAGTATTTTCGAGAAGTCTAAATGTAATTTTGGAGAATAACACTAAAGATGTGTCCAAATCTGAAGAAGTAAGGAGAAGGATAACTGAATGAGAGGTGCGATACAGATGAAGCAATGACCGTTGGTCGGAAGTGGTGGTCGATAATTGCTGGTCAAAAACAGCAACAGATGACTACCAGTCAAAGTTGGCAATCGATGACTTTCAGTCGAAAGTTGCAGGTTAAATGTGATAATTAATAAGCTTAAATAAAAAGAGAAACATAAATCTAAAAACTAAATTTTATTATTTTTAAAATTGAATAAAAACTGTTTCAATAATAAATAAAAAACCAAATCACAATAAATGAAACAGGTTTCTGTTTTAATTCAGAAAATTAGAACCATAGTGTTCAGTTAAATTCTTATGTGAGAAATGAAACCTCCTCACAACAGAGGCCAAACACATTAGGCAGAGAAACCAACTTATGATATGGAGTACGGACATCTAAAAATGTGATAATATGCCATATAAAAGATGTTTGCCTTCAATTATATAACATAAGATTATATTGAAAAAAATAAAAGAAAACTTGAGTACTAAAGCAAACCTTACATATCTAGTTTATTGTTCTATTGACATTTACATGATAGTTAAACCCCAAACTCAAGTATTTTCTATCAACATACCTCAGGTTCAATCTGCCACAAACAAAAGAATTCATTTCACAGAAGCAAACATTGTACAGTTATCCAACATGTATGAAAATTAACATGTGAAGTTTCATGGTGTTAATCAATCCCGGGAAGGGGGAACTGAATTTATGAACACTTACAAACCTATTCCCCCAGGGGCATGTTGGCGCTGTCATTCTGTTGTTTGTTGAGTTGCATATCTAAGATGTAGTTGCGGAGTCTCTCTGCTTTTTGCGTCATTGAATCAATTATCTCTTCAGTTTCATCTATAATCTGTTTGGGCAAGTAAATTTCCAAGAAATCAAACCACTCACCAAGACTCATCTTATTCAAATCAGGCCAATTCCCATCACAAACCTCTCTCACACTATTCCCATCTTCACCCTCCTTCTCCAACTCCCTCTTTCCACCAAGACCCTTTTTATTCTCCACATTCCCATCACTCACCCCACGCAGGTTCTTGGGCTCCTCCGCCACTGGAACAACCGGATTCTCAAAGCTGCAATTGGAAATCTCGATCAAACTCGGATTCCGGGTACTCTTCGCTTCCTCCACCTTCTCCACGCCCACGCGCTCATAATCCGCGTTTACCACACTCGCACTGTTTTCCTCAACACTTGGAACCTGAACCTTACGCTTCAAACCCTTACCTACGTCCACCAGAGCTTCAGTATTCAAATCCTTAACTACGCTTCGTGCTCTTTTCGACACCCGTGTTGCACGCGCGGGCCGACCTACGCGCTTAGAATCCACCACGTGTACCACACTGGCGCCGTTTCCGTCATCCCTCTGAACCTGAACCCTACCCTTCAAATTGTCATCTTCCTCCGCCTTCTCCGCATCCAAATAATTAGCCACACTCTGACCTCTGTTCGACTGCCGCGTCAGACGCGCGGGCGGATCCACGCGCTCAGATTCCTCATCCACCGCACTCGCGTCGTCTTCCTCAGTGCTCAAACCCCTACCTCTACCTCTACCTCTACCTCTTCCTCTTCCTCTTCCTCTTCCTCTTCCTCTAGCGTTGGCCTGAGCGCGGCGCTCGGGGTTCCGTCGCGGCTGAAGCGCGTTATGTTGTTGCGTTTGTTGTCGAGGAACAAAGACGATGCGGATGGAAGTTGTTTCGCCAATCTTGATGGTAGAATCGTGTTTGAGAGTGAAATCGGAATGGGGAGGGATGTCGGAACCGTCCAAAACGGTGCCGTTGGAGGAGCCGAGGTCGCGGAGGATCCATTGGGAGGAATCGGTGACGATGGAGAGGTGTTTGGTGGAGATGCCAGGGTCCTTGATTGGGAGATTGTTGCCTTTGACGACACGGCCGATCCGTACGGAGGTTCGAGGTTTGAAATCTAGGGTTTCGCCTTCGCGAGGGCCTTTCAGGATTTGGAGTTGGAGAGTGGGAGGAGCTTCTTTTTCTTCTTCCATTTCCCAAATACAAAGTGAGAGGTTATCTTTGGAGGTTGTTGCCAGTCACACCCTCACTCATGTGAAGAAAACACTTACTACATGATGTTACCTTGTTCTCTCCCGCTCACGCAAAATTCAAAATCATTCAAATAATAATAATTTTAAAATAATTCTTTACACTTGTATGAGTTTAATGAGTATCTTTACACTTTAAAAATATTTTTAAAATATATTTAATTATGACTTTTTATTTATATGATTTTTAAATTTTTAATTAATAAAATTAACAAATTTATTATGAAATAAAAATTGTGATTAAATATTAATCTAAAAAAATTTATACTTATATTGCATATTAATTAAAATTTTCTTTTATTTTCAGAAAGTTAGAATAATTTATATTGAGTATTTGAGTGTATATTAATTTTTTTTGTCTTAATTAATTTTTATTCCAAAATATAAGTTGTTAACATTTTTTTCTCCAAACTAAAATAAATAAATGACATAGTTGTAAGAAAAAAAAATAGTATATATGTTGAAACTAAAATAAAAAATAACTTATCTTAAGATTACGATAAAAAAAAAGTGACATATCAAGCCTACTTGCCATTCTAATTTAATAATTTGTTTTTGGATTATCATTTAAGTCTATCTTAATTATTTGTCTTTTGATTAAGTGAAAGAATGTTGGATATAATTGTAATTGTTATTAATCAATTATCTTTTATCATCAATAATCTAATATATAGTGATAAATTGATAATTATATCTTACTGTATCATATAGAGAATTTCTCTCCCTACATCTCTATAAATTTTTAAAATGGCAAAAATGCTTTTAATGAAAATAGTAAAAATTAGTTATCATGTGCCTCTCTCGTTTGTTTCTCTCGTAAGACTTCTTTTTTCTTCTCTACTAAATTAGTGATTTTCTCTTCTTCTTCGTGCATTTGTGTTCATCTCGTCTGCGTTTGCTTTGTTTTTCCTAATTCAATTTTGCGTTTATCTTCTCTCTCGTACATTATGAAATTAGGTTTTTTGCAAAAGTTTTTACAAGTCTAGACCTATAAAAAAATTATCAATTTTTTTGCAAGTTTGGACACCCTTATCACTATAAAAAAATTTGCAAACGAGAAGAAGAGAAGTTGATGAGGGACGAACGAGACAAGAACAACAACAACCGTAAACGAGAAGATGAATGGAAGTGCAGGGAGGCGCAAACTTAGGCGAAGAATGAAGGATGAAGAAAGAGATACAGGACACAAAGCTTGAAGAAGAGGTATCCATAATAGGTATAGGAGACAAAAAAAGAATAAGTTAAGTTATGTTTTTACCTAAGGGTATTTTATATTTTTTCCACATTTATGGAGGTGTAAGGTAAAGTAAATGGGGTGCAGAGAGAAATTATCTATCTTATGATTATTTGAATGAGATTATAGTAAAGTTTAGTCTCATGAGTTAGGTTAGTCATAAAAAACTCATTTAATGAGTCAGAGGATTATAAATTGATCATCATTAAGTAAACTTATACACATATTTTTTACAATAATCCCTTGGTAAAACCATCAAGAGTTCTAAACTTATCTACAACTAGCAAAAACACAGGCGTTATCACGTCTGTGTGTTCACATTTTTATTTGTATTTAATATATTTAATTATGTAATTTATAAATAATTATTTTTTTATGTTTTTGTATAGTATTTTAACTTGAATTTAATAATATATAAAACAATATCACTTAACAAAAAAAATATAAAACAATATCATATAAATAATAACAAAATATATCTCATTATTATGTCTTGTCATCTTAGAAGATCAAACAATGATTACAGTTCAGAACAATCTTCTTGTGAATTTATCATCTTATCCAAATAATAAAATTAAACATATATTAAAAAAATTAATATACATATTGCTTAGAACTCTCATTTTTTTCAATCAAAATTAATACAATAAAGATGCGAATACATACGCGTGTTAGCAACAACACTTGTGTGTTCACATTTTTATTTTAACTTGACATATTTAATTATGTATTTGAAATTAAATTAGCTTTTTTTATTTAAAAACTGACCAGGTACAATAAAAAGTATACATATTTAAAACTAGACAAAAAGATGACAATTTCTTTTTATAAAAAATGGACAGTTATAGTTTTAAAAAATCTAAAAAGAAAAGAAAATTATAATTTGTGTGGTTTTAAAGAAAGAAAATTTAGAAAATTGAGATTAGAAAAAAATAAATATTTAGGAAATTTTGTTAATAGTTGAGAAAGTAAAAAAGTTTATAATTTTTGTTGTCACATTTTTAAAGAAAGAAAATTTAGAAAATTGAGATTAAAAAAAATAGAAATTTAAGAAAAATTGTCAAGATTTGAGAAAGAAATAAGATAGATATATATATTTTGTTGGATTGCAAGGAGCAATTTTTATCCCATATATAAATCTAACACTAAGATTCCAAAAAACATTTTAGTTTGAATTTATAATAAAAAAATGTATAATAAAAGAAACAAATTAATAACTTTTTTAATAAAGAATGACCAATAATTATTTCAATTTAGTTTATCTAGATTTTTTAGATACAATACAAAGTCTTCGGATATTTTAATTGACTAATTTATTAGTTAAAGAATCTCATTTTTCATATTTTAAAAATATTTTTAATTCATCAATTTGTTAGTCAAAGAATCTCATTTGTATCATAAAATAAATATTTCTTGTTGGTACATTAAGATAATTTTAGTTATAACAACTTCTTAAGATATTTCTTGTTAGTTAAAGCCTTTTTTATTTTCTATTTTACTTAAATTTTAATCCCAAATTAACGCAATAATAAATCTTAAGAATGAAACCTTAGAAAAATAATTTTTACAGCATGGGGTAATTTTTTTTTTTTATTTTATAATCCCTTAAAAGTTAAGTTGTTGTGTTATAATTTCTGGGTTTATTTTTAAGTTGTGTTATAATTTGTGGATTTATTTGTAAATTATATTTTTGAGTAATAGGTCTTCATTCAAATTTCGATATTTCTAATATATTAAGATAAAAAGTCTTTTTGATTTTTTATATTTTACCTTTATTTAATTCAAAATTGACATATTAATTAAATCTTCTAACTTTTCATATTCAAAATTAACATATTAAATAAATGTTAAAATAGAAATTAAACAATAAATATTATAAATTAAATACAAAATCAAAAAATAAAAAATTTATAAAATAAACTGATGATGAATCCTAATTGCAGGATGCTGCAAAATCGCTTTGATCCATACATTGTACACGTTAGGAATGATTTACTTTATGCATTGTACACGTTAGGAATTGTTTACTTTCTGCATTACACTTACTTAAGATATGTAACAAAATAACCCATTTAATAGATATTCAATAAAATCACCATCAATAAAGCAAATTTCATGGTAATACTTCCACATCAAACACTATAAAATACAATTACTTAAAACAGATTTTAAATTGGACTCCTTAACTTTAAGGGTAACAACATAAATTAAAATTTCACAATTTTAATAATCAAATAACATAAAATGACATAATAAAATATGAATGAAAATGACATATAAAAATGGCAGAATAAAAGATGAAGAAATAGAGAGATTGTTTTATCCACATATAAAAGTAAAAGTACTCCATTAAAGAAAGTATTCATCACACATATCACAAATGCATCAAACCCACAGGTAGTTAAAATTTTTAAAAATATATAGGGAGATCAAAGGAAATTTCATCTAGCAAGTGGCAGTCTTTATTTAAGAACTAAAGAAATCAAAATGGTAGATGATTAAAAAGAAAATGCACAGTTATGGGAAAAAATGGGCAATTATAGTTTTATTTAAAATATACATAGAGATCATAAAGAAATCAGACAATTAAAATTTTAAAAATGTACTTTTATCAATTTTCATATTTCAATTATTTTGAAACAGTTATAGAAACGATAACAGAAAGAAAGAGAAAGAAGGAAGGTAGTGAGGAAAGAAAGAGTTTGTAATCTTTTGTAGGAGCACTCTTTTCATTTATTTCTTTTGTTTCTCTTCCATTTGTGAATCTGTTAATCTTAATGAGACAGTTTAATGTGTTGTAGTTTTTTAAGGTTTTAATTATTAATTATTAAAAAAGATAAAAGTTCTTTTTAATAATAAAAAAAACATATAAAGATTGTGTTGTCATTAATAGTCTGGTTATATATGTATGAGTGGTTATAAAAAAAGGTAGTTATAAACAACGATTTTTATTTAAAAAGTAAATAAATGAACGAATTTGATAGAAATAATCAGAGATAATTAAAAAAAATGGTTAGTTATCATAATACATGAGTGGTTTTTATTTAAAAATGGAGAAAAAAGATCACGTTTTTTTTTTTCAAAAATAGGCAGTTTTTATCATTTAAAAATGGGTAATTAAGGAAAAAGTTTTTATAATTTAAAATTGGAAAGTTTGAAAAAATGGGCAGTTTTTATGGATAGAAAATTTAAAAATAAATAATTATTTTGAAACTCAATAACAATTCAAAACATAGACAGAGAGATAGAAAATCCAGATATCAAATTAAAACTTAACAAAAGAAGCAACTTAAAAACAAAACCTACACTAAACCCTAAACCCTAAACTCTAATAACTCCAAAGCCAACTGTAAAGGTAGAGAATACAACCGCACCAAGCCCAATGACACACAGCACAACACACAAACACAAATAAAAGTCCTGAACTCATATCACCCCAGATCAAACAACCACTAACTTATCCTCCCAAAGTCAAAATCAAAACACTGAACATAGAACCACAAAACTCCATCAACCCAGTGAGCAATTCATCCTCCATCTTTATGATGCAATTGAATAAACAATTAAATTAAATATTTATTTCATAAAATTTATTAAATAAAAAAGTGCTCGTAAGTTAAATTATTAGTTTTATAAACATTATAAATTACTTTCTTTTCCTTTCCTTTGGTGAATCTTAGATAAATTATTATTCTAAACACATCAATAAGTAGTTACCACAAGTATTCAATTATTATTTTCAACATATTCGGTTTCACTATGATAATCATCCACTGATTTTACATCATCCCAGATTTCCACCACTGAAATTATCAACAACCCACTCCATCTGAAAAATATAATTTAACTAAAAATTAAAAATAGAAAAAATTAAATTAATTAGTCCTAGTCCTTGAGAGAGAATTTACCTTTTCTCACTCTGCACAGAAGAGGACGATTTAGAGTGGAAAAAAAAAAAAAAAACAGTAGATCGACAATGAGGGAAAGAGAGGGTGTGGTTATGGTTTTTATTACGTGGACAATCTTTATTTACAAAAGACTTTTAGAAAATGAGTTTTACACACATATATTTGATATATTTTGTGTGTTTGTATTTTTATTGTGAAATAAATATATTATAGGTACTGTACCCGTCCGCGGCCTGTGTGTTTGCATAATCATGATTTGGTTATTATTTAAATTATTTGGGTACTGCAAGAATAGAGAATTTTATCATAATCATGATTTGGTTAATTTGTAAACTATAATAAATAAATACTTTGTATGTTCCCCGTTTCCTACAGAGTGCTGGGTTCAAATGCATAAGAGAGTAAAAAGAAATCATCAACAGAAAACAAATTAGAGACAATAATAATAAAGAATAGAAAAATTAATCACTCCAAGTGTCTTTTTTTTTGTTAACTTCACATGAAAACTGAAATGAGAAACCTAAGTAAGAGGAGGAAAAACAATATTGTTATATATTTACAACTAATAATATCAAAACTAATTCAGATTTTGATTTTTCATATATGTGAAAACTAACTCTCAGATAACTAATTTGATATATATATATATATATATATATATATTTCAAAATATAGAAGTTTATTACATTATATATATTCACACAATATAATAATTTAATTTGAAAATAAATGGCAGAAGAAGAAGTTTGTTACATATAGATTAAAATAAAATCACTTGGTTTTTGAGTTGTCTTCAAAAAACACCCTTCCCAAATTAAATTGAAAAAAAAAACTACACCCGAAAAATAGCACAAAACAATGAGCATAAACTTATAATTGCTTGCATATATTTCTTCAAAGTTATGATAAGAATAAATCCCATTGAAAAAATGATTGGGATTCGAAACCATAAATTAAAAAAAATAAAAAATAGGACTCTGAGACTCGTGAAAATCATAATCAAATCCAAGCCATTATCACATTATGTTTTACAAAAATAAATAGCGCAAGAAGAACTTACATATCACAACGAACTTATAAAGGTAGATAACATTAAGCAGATGTAATTATCATGAAATTAGGAGCGAACCACCATGAAGATGGAGACAGAGAGGAAGAGAAGGTTGTAACCTAATGCACATAGTTGGAAGAATGGACACAGTGTGATGAGAAGAATGTTGCAAAGGGAATTTTTTATTTGGATTGACAATTGTTAGTTAGATTGGCATTACCATGAAATTAGGAGGGAGCCACCATGAAGATGGAGAGGTTGTAACCTAATGCACAAAGGTGGAAGAATGGACAGATTGTGATGAGAAAAACACTCTAAGGGGCAGTTTTTATTTGGATTGGCAGTTGTTATTTTGATTGACACTTGTTATTAAAAAAAGATATAATTTTTCTATTATTATAAGGTTATAAGGAAGAGGGGTTATTTCTTTTATATATAGGTATAAATAATCATCCAGAGTTTCATGAAGAGCAAGAAACTCCAATTCAACATATATATAAGGTGCATAATTTATTTCCCTTATCTCTTTATCTTTATTCTATATACATACCATAATTTTGGTTTAAGGGCTCATTTTATTCCATCAATTTGTATCAAAGTCAACTTAGATACATGATGCACTCCCTTGATCTCTTCAACCAAGGTTCCTTCCTCTAAGAAAATGGAGGATGGAAAGGTTAGAAATGGGAGAGGGTTGACGCCACTTTCTAGGAGAAAGATGAGTCAAAAAATTTTATGTTGCTTGCCACAAGGGAGAGGTCCTTTGATAAAAACTTTAAGGGAGAGATTCCTCAAGAGAGAGGATTCTCAATGACACTCAAGAATAAATTGCTAAAAAAGAGTCTTACTTCATTCAATCAAGTGTGCTTTATACAAGAGAGACTAGGTGTATTTATAGCCCAAAGAGGGAGCAAGACACTCAAAACTAGGCAATGTGGGACTTGGGCCTAATTAGTATTAGGAGCACTAATCCCTCTTAGGCCCACTAAAAGTGGTGTCTAGCCTTAAGCTAGGGAGTGTCACGGCCTAATCAATGGGGTGTGGAAAGAGATCCACACTCCTCTGTGTTATTAGGCCCTTTACTCCCCTCACCTCCCTTCCTAAGCTAATTACACCCTAAACTCTAGAAACTAAAATAAATGGCCAAAATACAAGGCCTATTAGGGGATTAAAAGCTAATTAATATTTACAAGAGGAAAACTAAGGACTATGGCCTAAAATATCTATCTCCATCATGAGCTGGGGTCTTGATGAGTCTTTTCGGGCCAAGTGCTCTTCAATCCTCCTAGTCATTGCCCTAGTGAGAGGGCCCTTGATAGGTAGGATTGCATCAATACATATGACCATTTTCTTATTAGATAATTAAATTTGAATTGGAGTTGTTTTATTTTTGTGTTATAGTGAAATTTTATAATATAGTTCCCTATTATATTTTGCACAAAAAAGTTGAGGGTTTATATTACATGCTATTGTTAAAATAACATATTAAAATTTCATTCAATTACTCTTACATGAGTTAATTATTTATTGAAACTTTTATTTAAGTGTTACTCCTCTAAAACCTATTTTTCTTTTGAATTCAATTGCTAAGTAAATTATTTTGAAAATTACTTAAGGGTTTTTTTTATTGACCAACGGGAGTCATTTGCACGGGAACACTAGGATAATTTGTGCTAAACTCATTTTTGGAAGGGTTGCATAGATTCATTTTTATATAGTGGTCATTTAGTCAAGTAAAAATTTTATCGTTTTGCTACGATCCTGTAAGATGATTTTTGTATTAGATTCACTCTTAGGAGCATTGAATGTGGCTCACATTTTTACACCCATATTTTTTTACAAATACCATATTTATTTAATATTATTAGTATTTTTGGTAAAAAAAATTATTTAATTAATTCGAGATGATATAATTTTTTTTATATTGTAATCTTGAATTTTGGGATGATATAATTTTTTTATATTGTAATCTTGAATTTTGGACCTAATTTCCATTGTGATAATTCTTTACCATAATTATATTCTTCATTTATATTGTATTCTATTTAATATTGAATTATACATAATTTTAATTGTCCTTCTCTTGTGCACATAATTTTATTCATTAATTTGCATTATTATAATTCACCTGTCGTGGGTATAGTAAGGTGAATTTTGTTCGTTAGACATATAATATATGTGATTAAAATTATGCAAATTTATTGGACGATAGACATAATTTTTCTTTTAATTTATGTAATTGTAATTTCACTTACCGTGAATACTTTTATGTGAATTTTGTGATATAATTTCTTATTTTATTGCATTGATGATAATTATATCATATCGATGTATTATGATCAATGTAATTTGGTGTTGTAAAATGTACTTCTCTTTGCTTATGCTAATTATTTTTTTATACCACGTATTAGGATTTCGTTAATATAAGTTATAGTGCATTGTAATTTATTTAGAGATTTTCTTCTAACTGAACTTTTAGAATTACATAACGTCTTCCTAGTATTGTGTTCTTCAATTTATTTCCCTAATTTTACCATGGTTAGGTTATATTTATATGGAACCAAAATTTATACTCTATTTGGTGTTCCCTAATATTTAACAACTATTCAAATGCAACTATGAAGGGGTTCCTACACCCTAAACCTTAAGGAAAGCGGAAGAACAGTAGCTATCGCAAAATATCTCGAGCATAAAAGAAGCAAATAAGAGTATATCCTGCAAGGTAAGGGGTGAACCCCTTTTATGCCATTTGTTCTTGCTCAAATAACTTCCCATCCAACAACTAAGATGTGAAGCCCATCACCCATCCAATGGTCACCATCGCAACAATGATCTAACAAACCCCCTCAACTTTCGCATCACTCGATCCAACGGCTAGGGGTTCCCATAGGTCACCTCAAATGTCTAGCTGATGAGAGTAGATGTACACATGACGGAACCCCACTCGCTCTCCAGTACGCGCTCTACCTACCCGTCAGGCAAACCATGTAAGGACTTGTTTATTTTATAGGTTGTTATAAATTCCAAGAATAAATAGTGAAGGAAGTTAAATTTAAGTTTTTACTTAAATTACGAACTAATTTAAGATGTGATGGAATTATTAGTTGTGTCAATACTATATGGTTGTATCCAATTGATTATAAAAGGATGAAAGAGATGAGAATAATTAATATTCTTTTGTTTTATGAAGTTTTAGTTGATTTTTGGGAAGTTTTCAAAAAATACATTATTAAAAGGGAAGTTTGCATTTAGCAAAATGGATTTAATAAATACACTCTCTATGCTATATAATTTATCTTTCTTCCCTTTTTCTTTCAATTCTTCATTCATTCTTCTCTGGTTGTGACACCCTTTTTTTTCTTGCGCCTCTCCATTGTTTTCTTGCATGCATGATGGCCTTCAAGTTGATGGAATTTGACGCAGTTTCTTCTATTGATTTTGATTTTAAGAGGTGATCAATATAGGTATGTCTGATCCTAGTTTTCTGAAATTTTTTTCATTCATTTTCGATATTGTCATTCCCGTTGAAAAAGGAATTTCTTTTGAAAATTCTAATTTCTTGGGTTCCTATTGAAATTGGGATTTCTATCAGGTTTTGAGAAATCTCTTCAGGTTGATCTTTTCCTTTCTGTTTGAATCAACTTTTAAAGGGAGAAATAAGTAAGAGAAGTTCAATTTTATCTTTAAATTAGATAAATGTTGATTTGATAATTATATTGTGTATTGTATGTGATTTAATGAGTTTTGATTTGGATTTGAGTGAGAAATGAAATTAAATGCTTTATTTTAGATTGGTGTTGTGTGACGATTATTCTATGTGAACAAATGATAATGAATGATGTGTAGGTTTGATATTTGTTGAATGTAGAATGATGTGATGATTCTTTGCTTATTTTATAAATGAATGGATAATTGAGATGTGGCTTGTTATGTGGAGGTAACAGAAATCTGGTTCGAGATACAATTGATTTGGTTGAAGCGATCCTATTGTTACTACTCTGGTGAGTGATGATGCAGTGTTAAGGCTTAGTTGAGCAATGCACTGATGTTGAGCCTTGAGAGGACAATAATACACCGCATGATATACTTAGATAACAACTGAATGTCAAATTGGGGTCAGGTAAACTAGACATCAGTTGGATATCAAAGAAGTATGCCTACACTTTAACTAATTATTAGATGGGTCAACTAGACACTAGATACCAGTGTAAGGAAGTTAGATGAGCCACATTGGCATTTGAATTCAACGTAATTAGACTTTCTGGAAAGCATATTGCATATGTTGTATGAATCTATGAACTTGTGTTTATGGGAGAAACATAAGTGTGAATGTTGTTTGTGATTTGCTTGATTAGTAGATTTATATATTGAATTTTTGAATTATTTATTAATCTCTATATCATGAACTCACCCTTACTTGCATGTGTTTTTTATGTTTGACTGTGATGATCGTGCCTTGTATGGAAGTAGATGACAATAGTGATTCTCTGAGGCAAGAGTGATTGAACTAAGGGAAACGAGGTCTTAGCAGGAGATAACATTTACTATTTTGAATTATGTAGTTAACTTGGAGATATGTATAGAACCTTTAGTAATATGCTATGTTTTGAATTTGTAAAAGATATGTTTTAAATGTTGAAACCATAGAATACTTGAAGAGTATGCTTTATATGCATGTGTGTCTTTTGATGTTTAAGTTGTGGCCACTAAACTTGTTATTTGAACTAGTTATCATGTATTTGAGACTGTGGTAATCTACAACAGGGGTTATGTTATCTATAGGGTATCAGTGGGCAACAAGTTTCGCCTAATGAGCTTTAACCTTTGTCGAGTTATATTGTAGTTTTGCATCTAGCGAGAGGTCTCACTCAGCGCAAATTACTCTTTTTAGAATTAAAAGAGGTTTTTCGCCTAGTGATCACTAGGCGAAGTCCTTATTATTGAGACAACTTGATATTGGTCCTCGTTGGGCGAAGACTATTGTTGGGTGAGTTGCCCTGAGTCTCGCTAGGTGACGAGGTTTCCTAGCAAGTTGGGATTGTGTGTACTATGTTATATATTATTTTAACTTTGAAATTATTGACATGTATGATGCTAAATGGATTATGTTGTGATTTAAATTTTTGTATTACAGTATTTGAGATTATAAATTTTAAGAAAAATAAAATCGATAGTTGGGCATTAATGGTACAAAATGTATAAATATTTTGGGATGTTACAAACCACATCATGTCACGACTTCAACTCCAACACCTGAACGACCTGGCCATAGTCGCTCCAACAAAGGTTGATCACGATGACCTCACTTGGATGATCTCACGTACTCGCACAACCCGGGCTTTATACTCTTGTCCACGCAGGCAACATTATACTATCACACACCGCAGATGCAGAACTTGACATCAACCCTCACTATCGTAATTCACCACGTAACACGTAACGATCAGACCAGTAATTAATAAGGAACATTCATGATGATCGCCATTAATGATTACAAAACAAATTTAAAGGAAATTAATGAGTAATTAAGGTCATCTTAATGACACCTTAGTTATATAAGTCACGAAAGGGTATTGCCATTTTTCACTTCTAATTAGATACAGAAACTACCTTAATTGACTTAAGTGTCGAAGTTCTATTTGCAGGTACCGTCGACGTCGTGCTTTCAAGAATTCACATAGTGGACTACCTTTTTGGGAATTATTGTAGAGAATGTGTTTGTTAATTTACTTAATGAGATGACAAATTTATAATCCCTAGACTAGGTAGGGACCCTCCCTCAAATGAGCTTTTATGATTGACTTAAATTATTACAGAATTAGTTAATCTTACTATAGTTCCTTAATCATAAAGATATAATAATAATAATAAGATATGATAATCACAATATCTTAAAATTGTCGATAAAAGATAATTGATTAATACTAATCACAATTATATCTAAAACATGATTATAAGGCAGTCCAAAATCCTTTGTGCTCTAGAATGAGCCAAAGTTAGATGGGAATTCCATACAAATTGGCACATGCATGTTAGTCTAATTTCAAAAAGGAAGTAATAACAATTTTGAAATTCAAGAAAAAGGTTTAACTCTTACTTTATCCTCTGTTTCGGTAACTAAAAGTCTTTAAAAACACGCAGTCTTAATCACTTTATTTGCCATTGTAATGTAAGGTCATTGTCTCACCTTGGATTTCTACCATTGTAGTGTATTCACCATTGTTAATTAGAATCAAGATGCCATTCTGCCCACACAATAACATTGTTGACACTTTCTGTGCTGTCATTTGCAAGACACTTTGAAAACCAAGGTCAGTATCATGTATAAATTGACTTTCCAAATTAATAGATATCTAGACTTATTATATGATGATTTGTAATTAAGAAAACTTGGTCATTAATCAAGAGAAACTTCAAGTTTATTTTGTTTTCAAATTCTAAGTGGTTTATACTTATTAGTGTGTTCAGTTCTTGAATGCAATTTTAGATCTAGTTAAGTGGTGTTCTTTAGTACTAATTCTGTTGATTACAAAAATAAAAAGATGCTCAATTAAATAATCACATTAGTTCAAGAGCATCGTAAAAAAAGACTAGTCATATGTGTCCTGAAATTTTGGTAGCAAAATCATTTAAGTGACTAGCCACACTTAACACCTAAATATCATTTTGTCAGCTTAAATAAATATACAGAGAATCCCCTTTCCAATTACACCGAGCCTAGAGAAAGGTTTCAAAATCTTGTATGGGACAATGTTGGTTCCATTTCGGTTTTTCAACTTTGTGTTTAATAGAAAAATCATGCTTACATAATAGTTTTTAAGTTGTGTGACAGAGTAGATTGATTGGTAAGATTATTTGATGTTAACATCGAGCCTTTTGACTCAACAAAACATTTTAATGCTCAAGTTAAATAAGTCTCTACTGTAAAGAATACATCTAGAGCAGCTAAGTTCAGCTAGGGTAGGTGGAACAAGGAGATACATTACTTCTTATATTATCAAATCATCGCTCTTAAAATATAAATTTTCTATTATTTAACTTGCACAAAAATTAGGTAAAAGTTAAAACATGCTGTGCCATTTGATTTTAATAGCAAGATCTTACAATTAAGTGCATAATATCCAGCTCACAGGATAATTTTTAAGTATTTTTTGTGACAATTTGATTGAATGGAGAAAGCGAAACATGAATTTGGCATAAAAGTACCCAGAACAACTGCATAATAAAAGTATTGAAATAATTCTTTTGCTGAGATTTGAGAAGACTTTTGTTCTATCTTTCTGCATGTTTAAGAATTGATCATGGCAAAAATTTTAAACCTCTTAATGATTGACTTGAATAGTTGGATTTCTTCTGTCCACTGCATAAGCTATTACATTTTACAGAAATGTTTTAACTACTACACATTTAATTTGTCCCCACAGCAATTCTAGTTATAGTTTTGCATGTTAACCAGGCCTATGCCATCAATAAATTTAGATGCTATAAAAAATTGAGCCATAAATATAATTAATATCCCCTTTTTTTAATTTTAAATAATGTGTCTTAAGAATTTAAATCCATGCTTTTATTAATTGTGAACAATTAAATTTAAGTCAATTGACGGTGACAAATAAAATATTAGGTAAGTTTAAAGATTAAAGTTTATTAATAAAAGTTTTAAGAAGAAATTAAACAACCCCTAATCCTCCCTACCCCAAATGTTGTTGTCACGGAAATCATCTGTTACTTGTGGAACAACATGAAATATTTTTTTAATAGGCTAGAACATGAATTGAAGTAGTAGCATTCCCACCCTAAAAAACATGAACGCAACTCACTAGGAACGCCTCCGTATCTATTGGAATTTGTAGGACTCTAACGTATCTCCTTTCCCATTTTCTGGATTATTAACCCTCCCAAACTTCTCATTCCCACCTGATTTCATATTTTCCTTTATTCAGTTATTACTTAATTACTTTACTAATTTTCTGATTTCTTACGTGAAAACCCAAACAGCGTCTCGCTTTGCCCGGTTTCTCTTGAATCCCGTTGGTGCTCGTGCTTCATAACTTCGTTGCTTGATTTGCTTCTCACTTTCTCAGTCTCAGAGTTAGTTCTCTTCTCTTCTCCGGAACGCGACTCGGTTCGTGCTTCGTGCTGCTCTCCCTCTCTTCTCCGGTTGTCCCTCCTCGACGCGGCGTCTCTTCTCCGGTTGTCCCTCCGCGACACGGCGTCTCTTCTCCGGTAATAAATAATAATACCTATTTATGTCCTAATCAAGACTAATTATCGTCCATTTTTTTAACTTTGGAGGAAATGTTTTCTCTGCCGAAATCTGTTTGACAAAATGAGTGAACGAAGGCTCGTTGCATCACTTATGGTTTACTCTATCGGAGTTATCACTTTCATAATCATTGGGTGTTAAAATTAAGCATCGTGATTTTTTTTATGCTTGGTTTTGTTCTGTTCATGTCCTGGTTTTGCCTTGCAGATGTTTGATCAAATGTGTAGCTGAAACACACGTTTCCTCATTACCTCTTCGACTTTGAACACTGAGTTCTTTTTTCTCTTTTTTCTTTGTCACATGTTTATTGTAGATGTTTGGGTTGATTTAAATGGCGAGTGAGGATGATAAAGAGAAGAAGGCATTGATAGTAGATCCTCCGGCAAGAAACATTAGTCACAACGTGAGGTGCACGGAGTGTGTTGTGATTTGGGAGTGCGAAGTAATTGCGCAGGAAACCCTTAAAAAATATACTTCAAATCTCTTCAGTTGCGATTTAATTTCCTACACTTAACACTGATTAGCAAAGTTTAAAATGTCACATCACCTAATTTTTTACACTTGGACATTTAACAAACTTAGACTTTTAATGTCCACAACGCACAGAGGGCTATAATTCACACATTTTAAAATTTTTTCACAATGTCACGAATTTAAACTCTGGGAACAACATGTTTAAAATTGACAAAAATATTGGGGCATCGATTGTATTTAAGTAAAAAATTAAAATGAGTTAAGTTTTTCTCTTGATGCATAATTGAATGTGTTTTCTATTATGTCTATTAACACTTTAATGTATTTAATTTCAATTCAATTTCTTAGTTTAATAGCATGTATTATCCGATTGTTTTTTTGCTTCATTTTGAAATAGAACATTTAATGTGAAGTAAGGCTTGGATTAGGAAGTGAAAAGGTGTGTGTGCTACGGCCAGTTAGTTATGCTTCCTGATACTGTGCAATAAATAATATAAAGCACATTGGAAAAAAGATAAGAGAAGTATGACATTTATAAGCATCACTTATACATCTTTTTTGCAGAACTTAGCATCAATTTGCACTGGCATCACTAGTAGAACTGTCACACCTGTTTGCCTTGCTGCTATCTCGATCAGGTATTTTTGAGTAGAATCAGACTTTGAATCCATTAAATAAGATCTCAAGTCTAAATTTGTTGATGATGAAAACATGATTAGGAGAGGATATCTTTCTAAAGTTAGTAATATGTTAGGTATTTGTTAACAAATATTAGTCATTAATAAAGTTGATAAATACTTCACAATTCACATATATAACATGATAAATATAAGAGAAATGCTAGCAAGACATTCTTTTTGATTGTTTGAAATTTATTGAAAAATAGAAATTTATGTGGACCTCACTTGTCACTAAATGATTCTCTGTCCTACTTTGTAGTTTTTAATAAATTTCAACCAATGATAGAGTGTGTTCCTAACTATCCTCTAAATATAATTCAAAAAATATTTTTACTCAATTAATTTTGAAACACTTTTAATTCTTAGTTGAATTACAACTTACATGTTATAGCCATTTATTGGGCCTCCATAAAAAAATTGTTATGAATAGCCTTTTCTCCAATATTTCAATTTAGAGATTTAATTTGATTATAAATTTAACTTAAATTCGAAGTCTAATTTATGAACTGACTAACAAAAATTGCCTGTTATTATTTTAATTATAATTATATATTTATATCCCTAATCAATATAACATCTCTATGAAAAATGGAAAGAAGGGCAATATTTGATTAATGCCACTATTAAAACAATGCAATTGGGCTTGCCTTGGGTTTCCAGTTATCCACTAAAAAATATTAGCTAATACATTTTGGGAATCAATTAGGACTTGTATACAAATTAACTAAAGAAGAGTGATAACACCAGATTTAATTGGTATTTCATT
The DNA here is from genome assembly GCA_037954015.1 of Psophocarpus tetragonolobus. NCBI lineage: Eukaryota > Viridiplantae > Streptophyta > Magnoliopsida > Fabales > Fabaceae > Psophocarpus > Psophocarpus tetragonolobus. The sequence goes on along the minus strand of CM075690.1, from coordinate 33,897,415 downwards.
TCAGTGGAATCAAATACAAACATTAATGTTGCAACTACGGAGATAATTCTCCAGCAATGTTTGAAGGACTGGTTCATCAGTTGCTTCTTGGTTACCTGGGTCGATATTTCAAAGATATCCAGAAAGAGCAGCTGAAGATTAGGCTTGGTATGTGACTCACTTGCAGTGCATCTTTACTAATTATCTTCCATATTGTTTGATACTTACCTTTTGGGAGCATGTAAGCGTGTGTTGGAGTTACCCTAGTGTTTACACTGATTCCATTGCCGCTGCCCCCTATTCTTGCTGAAGTTAATTTGAGTGGAAACTCAGTTTGGTCCTCCACTTATAAGTGCCAATAGTTTGGTTGTATGATACTAATTGCATTGTAAATTTTTAATATTGCTTTGATGTCAAATGTTGACATTGAATAGTCTGTTCCTATGATGTCAATAGTTTGGTCTTTTGGAAAAGTAAATTTAATATTTAAAAGGTTGTTGAAAGGCATATTTGTTTTGAAAAATTGGTACTGAAGAATCGTTAGGATGTGTGGAACTGTTTATTACACTTGTGTCTTTGAAAGGCCATAAATGGATGCTTGCTTGTGTTTGTAGTATTAGTTTTTGAACCAGTTTAGTAACATTGCACTCTGCAAGTCTTCTAGTGGATAAATGATGTATATATTTCCTAAATGTAAATGTTTCTTTTTTTTGAGATTTTGTCAAATTTATGAACATTTGAATTTTAGTGGGTATGCATGTTTGTTAAAGGAAAAAGGTAAATGTACATCTGGAAATTTTACACCTGCTATCCACATGCAAACATCGTTGATTATATGCATAAATATGATTACTTCTTTTTTACAAGTGGTTAAAGGTGAATAATGTGAGAGTATACAATTATTAATTATCAATAGGTGGTAAATAATATAATGAGGTTATTGACCGTCAGACATGGTTAACTTCAGATGTAAATATGGTTAAATTTATCTCACTAGTGAATAATAGTTTTATGAGTTTAATAACCATTAAATATGGTTAACTATATAAGTGAATAACTTTGTCTCAAGTGGTTAAGAGCAAATGAATGTGGTTGTATCAATTATCAATATGTGGATAATAGTGTCATGAGGTTATTTAAATATCTAATGTTGGTTAACTCTACCTTGCGAGCGATTAATAATATTACAGGATTATTAAAATGTTTAATAATAGTAACCTCTTGCAAAACCACGTGTGTTGGGTGGATGCTGGTTGTATGATTTCTGGGTGTACTATAATCAGTACATTTTGTTTAAATTCTTTTTAATGTGTACTTTGTATGCTAATAGGTTATTAGAATATTTCAATTCACTATTCAAATCATATGATTGATGTGATTTAGCAAGCTATCGATTCATATCATAAGATGGATCTCAAATGACTTAGAACTTAAGATAAGACTAATGAATAGGTGTTATGTTGCGTCAGTATCACAATATGATTCATTCGTAAACAATTCATTATATTTCCTTTTCTACATTTTTTCATCAATTTTCATGAAGGAAATGGAATATTAATATAAACTTAAATTGTTATATGAAAAGGAATTGAAGGATCATGACTAAGCTTATCCTATTTCTTTTTTTTGAAGCCAAAAGAATAGTAGGCAGGCTGAAGCATCACTAAAGAACTAGAGATCCCAACTATGTTTGCATTCATGGCTCATGTACTAACCATAATTTTGCAACTTGCCCCAAATATAATTAAAGACAGAGTAGAAAATACAAATGCATGGGAGGGACTGTAATAGCAACACTATTTGAACATATAGTTAGGAAGACCTACTCTGTTTCTAAACAATTCTGCTAAAATAAAAATAGGTTGCTGAATCCAACAAAAAAACAATAATCACACACTGTAATAACATCGTCAGCAAGTCAGTATACTTGGCACATGTATTACCCTCTCTAAAAATATGATTATTCTACTTTCTACTACTTTATTTGTCACCCATTCATTCATTGGATGCACTTTATTTGGCTGTTTCATTGCTTCATTTCTATTCTTTCAAAAGTGAGGCCTCATAAACTTGATATAGCTAATAATTTTGTTTTATGAAACTTATGATTAAGTATTTTTTATCTATTTCTAGTTTAAGATTATTATATGGAGAACTGTATATAATCTTTATAATGTATTTAAAGTTGTTTTTCATTGTATTTAATCTTATTATCAATACGAAATTTGACTCAGAATTTAAAATTTAGCATAGTGATTCAAGATATGAAGATTGATTTGATAACCATGTTTGACTATATGCATGTTGTGCTTCCATTTGATTATTTTATTGTAACTTACTAACTTATTAATATATTTGTACTTCAAATGAACCTTTTTTGTGAGCTGATTTTTCGGTTGATATTGTTGCGTAGAGGAAGTACTATTGGAGAATGTGGAGTTGATACTTGATGCATTTGATTATCTCCAGCTTCCATTTGCACTAAAGCAAGGTATAGCAAATTGTTTCCTGTACAAACAAGATGATAAAATATCAAATTGGACCCCCTAAGATATTTCTGTTATTTACAACATTCCCCCTCCAGTTGTTAAATGAATATCAGTCATTCCCAATTTGCCTATAAAGCTCTTGAATCTATTAGTGGGAAGCCCCGTAAGACATCAACCACTTAGAATCGTGTAGGAATATGAGCTGTAACTATGAGGCCACTGTCCAGCTTCTCTTTGATGAAATGCCTGTAAATCTGTATGTGAAAAAACAAAAAAAGATGTAAAAGATCAAATAAGATAATTTTGCCCCCAAGTTATTTGTTATTTACAACAAAACATTTAACTAAGTTCTTCTGCATATATATATATATATATATATATATATTGATGGAACTGAAAATTTATTAATAAGGAAAATGTATAAAAAGATTGGAGGGTAATATTTCCTCCCCAAGAAAACTAAGAAATTGGAAAATTATAATGAACCAGAAAGTCAAGAGTGTTGAAAATCCTAAGCAATCCTTTCAAACTTGACACAACACAGAAAGCAAATGCAGCTCATTTCCATAGAAATCTGGATCTCTATTTTTAATCCATACCCTAGTCCGATTTATAATTATACTGTTCTGTTTTGCATTTTCTGTTGAAATGATTGATTGAAAGAGCAGGATTGAAAAATTCTTGTGCTGAGCTCCCAAGGAGCTCCTATTTTTTTTTTCTAACAAAGTTTGAACTTTTTGGCTAGGTCGAGTTGGGAAGTTAAGCATAAAAATTCCATGGAAAAAGCCATGGGATCCCATTATAATAATTTTAGAGGATGTCTTTATTTCTGCATCACAGCGAGGTGATCAAGAGGTACTTCTTAATTCCATCGCTCTGTGCCTTAGATTCTGTTTCAAAGCATTTACAGCCTATATCTGATAACTGTAACCAATAATGCAAATAACAAAAAGCAAAGAAATTTTAGCTTTGAAGTTTTATCCTTTGCACATACTTTTTTGCTACATGCTATTTTATTATATATTTCATAACAATTCAATGTTGTTGTAATAGTGGAGTGCTGAAGCTGTTGAAAAAAGAGAATTTGCTGGGAAAAAGGCCAAGCTAGCAGCAGCGGAGTTGGGAAAATTATCCAGACGGGTGTGTGGTAAGCCATTTAACTTCAATTTGAAGTGTTGTCCTTGGGCCCTAGTTCAAATATATGTCAGTCATTTTTTCTGGAAGAAAGCAAATTGACACATTTTGCACTGGAGATTTTCTTTATCAAACTCCAAACAGGGCTTTGAATTTTAGCAAACCTTGATTTGAGAGATAGGGAATAGATTTAGAACTTCCACAGAAGGCCTCAAGAGGTGTTTACCTCTGTATTCAAAGAAATAAAAAGTAAAAACTGAAGTTTTCTTTTGTACAATATCAATCCTTAAGCTCTAACTCCTTGATTTATGTCTGTTGTGAAAAAACATTTTCATATTCATTACTTAACATAAATGTGGGTGAACCTTGGTGCAACATTAAGGTTGCTGCGGGAGAAAGGTTGTGTATATCTGCCACTGGCAAATCCTAAACAGATTTTTTTTTTTTGCATGTGGGGGTAAGGTTGTGTACATCTACCATTGGCAACCTCACCAGCAAGAGCGTTATGAACTAGGTTTTTTTTTATTTAATCTTAACATTGACCTCCTCTCCCATTGTGCCATGGTAGGTTTCCTTTTCAATTCCAACATATCTTTGCAATCATCTTCTGTAGGGACTGCTCTTCTATTAAGCTCAGGTTCAGGTTCTCAAGACAGAGAAGGAATTCCAAGGGAAAATGTGCTTTTGGTGCCTAACTTTCAGTTAAACTTGTTTTTGGTCCTTGGACTTTCAAATTGATGAGTTTAGTCCTTCAACTTCAAACTTTCCAAGGGAAAATGTGGTTTTGTTCCCTAACTTTCAGTGAAACATGTTTTTGGTCCTTGGACTTTCAAATTGATGAGTTTAGTCCTTCAACTCCAAAAAATATGTGATTTTACTCCCTTCTTTAACTTTGTGGTGCTCTAAAACTGTCACTACTAAATGTTAAGTTTAAACTTGAGAAGGGACTACATTAACATATCTTCTAAAGTTAGGGGATTAAATTCATAAATTTAGAAGTATAGGACCAAAACCAAGAATGACCAAAAGTATAGGAACTAAAAGCACTTCTTTCCCGAATTTCTTTTCTTCATTGATGTAAAACATATCTGGCCATAGTTGATTCCTTCTCACCTTTAACAGAAGGGAGGAATGAGAATGATCAATCATTAATCGCCAAAGAAATGATTGGGATTGGAAATGTATATTGTTTATTGGCTAATCTATTTGTTTGGTTTTTGTTCTTTAAAAAAATGATTTGGGAACACATTTTTTTCACTTTATTGCATCCTTTACTTTGAGAGGATATTAGGATACATTATCCTCCACTATTTTTGTACTTTTCCTCTCTTCTTTCTAACTACTTTTTGAAAATTTAATAAGAGAAATGATAACAACACACTCTTTGACACTTCTTTTATTGATTGAAGTTTATTTTGAATCACAAAATTTTGTAGGTCCCACATCTTATTTAATGATTCATGATTTTTGTTAGATTTAGTATATGGGCCTAAGACCATTTCTTTGTATTTGCTTTTTTTGTACAGTGTGTATATATATATATATATATATATATATTATCTCCTTGGTTGTGGAACACACAAGGATTCATGCATGTTCAGCTCTTTCTACATGATATCTAGAGCCATGAGGATCCTTGCCTAAGTTTTTCTCCAGAAATTGTATTTCTTTCCGATTTTTGGCTGTTTTTGGCTGACTTTCGCCACTGCCGTTCAGGCCGGCGACCCCGCCATTTGCTTTGCCATCCTCCGGTGACTCCAGCGCCACCAGTAGCTCCTCCGGCGGCACCTCCACGCACCCTCACTCGTGCCGACAAGCCACACTTGTCTTCTTACTTCTCTTCTCTGACAGCCGTGCGTGGCAGCACGTCCGGCGTCTCTTTTGGCGGCGCTTATCGGCGTTTGACTTGCCGTGTTGTCCTCTTTTCGGATCTGGTCTCGGATCTTCCATTGGGCCTCGTCTTCAGTCTTATCTCTCCTTTGGGGGCACTTTTTCTTCTCTCTGCAGCTTTTTCTCTCCGATGTGTCTCCCATAGCTTCTGTGAGGTCTGACTCTTCTTTGTTTATGAATTATGTCAATGTGTCTCTCTCCATTGACAAGTTACATGACACAAACTATGACACTTGAGCCTCTGACATCAAGCTCTGACTTAAGGGTCAAAACTATGTTGATCACCTCACTCAGTCACTCACTCAGAACTTTATTAATAGAGATAAGTCATAGTACATAAGAGGTCAGAGGAGTGTGCTCAACAACCACCTACTTTTGACATACAAACATAAATAAAAGAAAGAATATAACCCAACTAACTACTAACATTAAATATAACTTATATTTTAACACAAGGTATTATATTTATTTCCAGAAATATAATTAGGAATGTTATTTTGGGCATATTTAAAAATGTTTGGGAATATCATTTAAAATTTAAAATAATTTAAATAAAAATGGAATGTACAGGAGGTGTAGACAACAACTTCCCATATTCCAATGGGATTATCATTTTTCTATCCCTCCTTATGGGAATAAAAATGTAAAAAGGCACAGTAAATGTAAAAATGGAAGTTACAACTTTCTCAGGAATCAATAGTTCCTGGCAAGGGATAATTTTTCAAAGCTTGTGATAAGCATGAAAATGTTACATTCCCTTGTCACTACAAAGGTAGGATTACTTTATTTTTTAAGTAGGTATTATTCTATTCTGTGTACCATTAAAACTACTAAGGATTAAAACATTTGTACATTTGGTTTTTATTAATAGCTATTTTTTATGCAGGTAGTCAAGCAGGGCATTCGTTTATTTCCCATGTCACTACAAAGGTAGGATTACTTTATTTTTTAGGTAGGTATTATTGTTGTTTCTGCCAAGCCTGGTTTCTTCATGTCAATCAAATCTTGTTCCTTGTAGGTGTCTAGGACCAAGCTCTTGTAAGCTTATGTTTTTTGGTATAAGCATAGAAGTTATTTTTATCTATAACATGCCCCCCTCGGTGGCTCAGTTAATGTTATTAAGTGTGAATAGAGTATAATCGATATACCATCATTCCCATGCTGAAACTTGATTTTTAAAAATAATGGAAGCAGCAAGAACAAACACTTGACCACACGGTCAAAGAGACTGTAACACCATGTTAATGACTATCTTAAAGCTTTCATGTGGTCATTTATTGGTGTAGGAATTTTTTTTAAGTTTATCTTCTGGTATGAATAAGCTTTTTATAGTTTTATTGGACAAAACTGTTTTTTTGCTTCTTATTTTAATAGTACACATGCATATGGTGTTAAACACAGTTAAATCCCTTTATTTGTTTCTTTTGCTGCACCTTGGTGCAAATCATCGTGCAATATTAGTTACTATTGAGTTCTGTTATTCTGGTTATTTGTAGTTTTCTGTTTTAGCAGTCTTCATGCAGAAGATTTTATCCTCCTAATCGAGTAATCTCTGTTAATGTCTTATTTTTTTTTTTTTTTCTTTTCAGATCCTTGACAGCATTCAAGTAGACATACGGAATTTTCATGTATTATATTGTGACATGCAGAATGATCTAGTATGTTTATATTTTTTATTCCCCCCTTCAAATTACCTAGGTCTTGCATGTTGCTATAAAATCTAGATATTTTAAGGATTTGATGATTTTCTTATTAAGGACTAACTTTGATTGGCACTTCTTTATTTTTATTATGTTTTTCCAGGAGCATATTATATGAAAGATGATTTGATTATATGTAAATAGGGAAATAGAAAAAAAATATTTAAAGATTTTATTCCTTATTTATCTTGTACATATGACTACAATACATCGGTCTGTGTGTGACTTAATACATACAATTACTATATTTCTATATAGGGTTTGATCCCCCTTTTCCATTTCCTTTTATTTATTTTTTTTGCACAATGGGTGCCATACAAAAGCACATAGTGCTCTTGCTCATTGTTAGGTCCGTTTCACCCTCCTCCAACATGACCTAGTTTCAGCGCAAGCCATCTTGGAACTTGTCTCACTTCAGCGACCAGTTTTGTCATCGACCCAACTTCGTTTGCTATTGCACGTGCCGCCACTCTTTGACGCGTGAAACTCATGCGCTACCACATTTTTGGCGTGTAATGCCTCATCCCGCCGACCCACTTTTTGGTGACATATCCATCATGTTTGTCCTCCTCTGGTGAACCATTATGGCCTTTGTTTGGTCCCTTTTGGTTGCATTGAATGCTGTTTGACTCAATTTGGTCAATTTGACTCCATTCTGATTTTTGGCTGGTCTCTCATGGATTCATCGAATTCCACTTCTGTCCCCTCTAAGAATGTCACTATCTTTGTCTCTAGCTATCATGAGTTCCTTCAATTTCGGGCAGTCCAATAATCTGCATCATCTGTGATTGTCATGGCTCCTCTAGTAATCCTATATAGCCTTTGTTTTTCCATCTTCCATCTTCTGTCCCCTCTAAGAATGTCACTATCTTTGTCTCTAGCTATCATGAGTTCCTTCAATTTCGGGCAGTCCAATAATCTGCATCATCTGTGATTGTCATGGCTCCTCTAGTAATCCTATATAGCCTTTGTTTTTCCATCTTCCTCTCTTGGACTTTGGATACTTGACTCTGATCACATGATTGGTAACCAATCATTCTTCTCTCATTTATCACTAGCAGACTCTTTGCCTTTTGTTTCTCTTGCAAATGGTTCCTAGATTAAAGTTCACGGCATTGGCCATTGTTTGTTCTTGGTTGTCCTTTTAATTTGATTTCCATTAGGAAACTAATTCCAAAAGTTTTTGTCTTGTTTGTTAACAATTCTTTTTTTGTCCAGGATCGACATACTGGACGAATGTTTGGAGCAAGGCATGAGTTTGGGGGTGTTTAGAATCTTTTAGATCATAGGAAAGGAAACTATATCTTTCATATTCATGTATAATTTATGAAATAAGTCTATATAGATATTCATCCAATGTGTATTGAAACATACCAATTCAGTCCATTATTCCTCTGATTTTAATAGGGTATAAAAGGCAGTTGAAAAAATATTGAGAAAGCGTCCTTCATTGGGGGTTCACGACTCTTGATGAGCTTTTTCTACTTGCTTTTCTTTTAAAACTTTTTTCCTTTGCAGTAATCCTTTCTTTTTTTTATATATTTTCGTTTTTCAGTTAGATTTTGTTTGCTACCAGCTTGTTCAGGTGAGAATTCTGTTCTCGCGTCCTTTTTTGGTGATCGCTGTCGTGTTGGCCTCTTTCTGTTCACCACTCATCTTTTGACGAAAAATTTTCTGGTCGCCTACCTAATGTTGTCCCTTTTTTGGCATGTTTCTTAGTTTAAATGATTTTGGATCTTTATAAATATTGATTTGAAGTCTCCAAATGTTGGTTTTTAGAAAGTCAGAACTTACTTTGCTTGTCATGAATTTTCATAGGTGGATGGATATTCCAACTATTTGACAATGTTATATTTCTAGCAATATTCCTCGACTTCGCCAACTTTCTTGAGTTGTCTTTCCAAATATTGTATTATATTTTATTTTGTTACTTGCATTTGATAACAAGCTAAATGCTTAGTAAGCTCCAGCTTGAGGGGAGTGTTGAGAATCTTAGATATTATCTTATCTTGATATTGTCGAAAATCTTAGATATTATCTTATCTTGATATAGTATGTAGGGATAATAGATATTATAGGAAATGATATCTTTTATATTCATGGTAATTTATGAAATAAGTATGTAGGGATAATAGATATTATAGGAAATGATATCTTTTATATTCATGGTAATTTATGAAATAAGTATATAAACATTTATCTGATATGTATTGAAACACATAGTTTCAGTCCATTATCCCTTTCTATTTCTCTAATTTTAATAGGGAGATTATATCATCTTTCACCACTTGTTGCCTCTGTCTTTGTTACCTTCGTCCATCTTGTCCATTAGCATCTTGGCCATACCAGTTTGAAAAAGTTGCGTCTTTTAATTTTAGTTTCTCTACTCTTAATTCGTTACAATGCGAGTCGTGTCAGTTAGGTAAAGATGTTTGTCACTCATCTAGTACTCACCTTAATATGTGTTGCATAACCTTTTGCTTTAATCCACTCTTTTATTTGGGGTCCTAGTCTAGTCTGTTTAACTTTAGGATATTACTATTTGGTCATATTTATCGATGATTTTTCTCGTTGTTTTTAGGTCTTTCTAATCAGTGTTATCAAATCTTTGTGATAACGGTGCCATGCCAGTATTTCTGCGTGCCGCTATGACATCATGGTTGTGATGCAGGTTTTGCATCGCAACCTGTTGCTAATGGACACTTGTGGTGTGGCAGTCTGATCATGAGAAAGCAAAAATGGCCGGGGCGGCATTGTTGCTAGGGTTCATGTGGAGAAGAAGTTGCAGGTCATGTGACCCAACCTAGACCCGGGACCTTAAGGTTTTGGTTTTCTTAAAGTGTTTTGGGCCGAAATGAACTATGTCATTTTTTAAAAAATTGATTCGGTTATGCATAACCCAACCCGCGAGCCTAGTTTAATGGAAAATAGGGTTTTGAAAACCGTATTCCATTTCCAATTCTGCATCGAGTTGCTTTGTTTCGTCTGCTTCTTCACAGTTTGTGCTTGAGTTACTTTGTTTCTTCCTCTTCATTGTTCTGCTGTGGTCGCCTTCTCTGTTGGAGTGCTTCATTGTTGTCTTCCCGTTTGTCGGAGTGCTCTGTTGCTGTTGTTGTCACCCCCTTCGTTGGATTGCTCCCTTCCAATTTTCCCCTCAAATTCAAACAGGGAGATCATTTCCCTTGGTTCTGTCTTTGAGTCTGAATCTTTCATCTTATTCCTCCTTCTTCATCTTATGCAAATATCATTTATTTTGTTTGTCCTTAATTATTTATGGATTTGAATTATAATTCTGCATTATATATATATATATATATATATATATATATATATATATATATATATATAAATAGGAAACATATCTAGTGAGAAAACCAAATATATATGAGAGTGAGAGGAGCAAATCTCAACCATTGAGAGAGGAGAGAGAAAAATATCTGAAAAATTCCAACCATTGAGAGAAGAGAGAGAAAAAAAACAAATAATAAATGCTAGGAAAGAGAATGAATGAATGATCTCAACTATTAATTTTAATTTCAATGAAACTACTATTCAATTTGGGTCACCCATTAAAATTTTATACATTGATAAGGCCAAAGAGTATTTATCTTCCGAATTTCAGTCTTTTCTCACGTCTCAAGGGATTGTTTATCAAATTTTTTGGGCTCAAACACTACAAAGAATGGTGTTGCTGAATGCTAAAACCGTCACCAAATTGAAATAACCTATATTTTTCTCATTTACTTTAATGTTCCTCATCATTTTTAGGGTGATGTGATTCTTACATGTTACTTAATCATTTGCATGCCCTCGTTCATTTTGAACAATCAGATCTTGAACTCTATTTTGTACTAAAAAAACTCCTCTATCTTATTCATGTTACTTGTTTTTGCTAATGTCACTTTCTATGACTTCACTCCATTCTTCTCTGATGGTGTTATCCGTAATGCACCTCTTGTTGATTTACCTCCTGTTCTGACATCAACTATTATTGCAGATCCACCGCCGTTGATCATCTATCAGCGAAGGTTGAGAAATCGGCCGGTGGTTCCACCTACTGATTCCCTAGCATAATCTTATGCTCCAAACAACTCTCCAACCACGTCTCTTGTCCAAGAGCCTTCCATTGCCCTATGGAAAGGTATCTTGTCCCCTTACACCTTTTCCCCGATGTCCAATATTACTTCTGTTTGTGTGTTTCTTACCATGGCTATTATTCATCATTGGTCAGTTCGTTGAGTTAATATTAAAAATGCCTTCTTACATTTTGAGTTACAAAAAGAAGTTTACATAGGTCTATCCCTATGTCTCATTACTTCATATGTCCCTCATCTTGTTTGTTGCCCAAAATGCTCGCTTTATGGCTTGAAACAATCTCCTCGTGCCTGGTTTGATCGTTTCAGCTCAATTTTATTCAGTTTGGTATGATTCGTTGTGAAGCTGACGCTATGTCTTCTTCTTACATTCTTCTCTTGGTTTGCGCATTTACCTAGTGGTCTATTTTGATGACATCATCATTATTGGTGATGTCTCTGAGGTTATCTGTCGACACAAATCTCATATTCAAAGAAAGTTTTAGAAGAAGGATCTTGGGCTGCTCAAATGTTTTTTGGGCATTGAGGTTGCTCGAACTACTTTTGGTATTGCCATCTAATAGAGGAAATATGCTGTTGATATTCTCTTTGTGACTTGTATGATTGACTGTTGTCTGAGTAACATTCCTATAAATCCAAATCTCAAGCTCCTTCTAGGTCAGGGGAACCTTTAGAAGACCATTAGCACATTTGTAGGTCCAACATTGCATTTGTAGTTAGTGTAGTAAGTTAATTCCTCAATGCTCCTTGTGATAGTCATTGAAATGCTGTCATACACATCCTTGTTATATTAAGAAGGCACCATATTGTTGACTGTTATATGAAAGCAAAGGTGATTCCAAAATTATTTGTTATTTTGATGCTGATTAGCTAAGATCACTGTAAAAAAGAAGGTCTAGTTTCAGCTATTGTGTTTTTGTTGGAGGTAATTTGATATTACGGAGAAGTAAGAATCAGAATACAGTTGCCAGATCTAGTATTGAAGTTGAATACTGTGCCATGGCCTGATGGCAATGATATTTTAAGTGCTTAAACCCTATAAAAAATTCCCTCCCTCGTAGCTTCTTGTTCTGCCAAAACAAAAGACCCGCGAACACCCTAAGAGCCCTGAGGAAGAAGACCAGTGAGCATTGGGTTCTTATTTTGGTGGCTTTATATATATTGTTTTTGTTATGTCTGTGTGTTGGCTTTATTGTTTTTTAATTATATTTCATGTTTTATGTTCTATTTCTGTTGTTTTTTAATTTATATTTAGCATTCTGTTAGTGTTTATGTACAAATATATTATTATTTTTTAGTCTGCCATGGCATTTTTGCCATTTCTTGCAATGCCATCTGACATTTCCTGCAACACCATTGCCATTGCTGTTTGGTGTTTTTTAGGCAAATTGCCATTGTCTGCTATTTGTCATCGATAACATTGCATATGATTATAATTTATAAATACATTAGTGTTTGTCACCTAATATACACAATTCCTATATTTCTATACTTATTAAGGACTAACTTTGATTAAGAATTGTTTATTTTTCATATGTTTCTCCAGGGGCATATTATGTTTGGTTTGAAGTTTACTAGCTTGACCATGAAGCAAAATCTTGTTGGGTAGTGCTCTCTTACCTTCATCTTTAAGGACTATGGTATATTTGGTTTGAATGTTTGCATGATTGTATGCTCAAGTTTTTCATGGGTTCTCTTGAATAGGTTTCATTTAAACCCTAGACACTAATACACCTATGTTGCTGGTGCTATTTTTATAGCTTCTCATATCTTACTTAACTATTGTTTATTACATTTTACCTTGCATCCCCTTGTAATTTTTCTAAATGCTCACCATTTTACCTCATTGAAATTCAGATTCAATTGTAACATTTTTTGGTATAGTTTTGTGTTTGAAATGTTCTTGTCCTGTTTAAAGTTATATCTCTATCCTGCTGGAGATTGCTAGTGAGCAAATCCAAATTAATGCGTGAGTCATTGAAATATGCTTAATGGGACAAACAATATGTTTTGGGATGTAATTTTATGCGTCAACTTTGATTTGACTTATTTATACTCCTTATATTTCAGGTCTTCAAATGGAAGGGTGAGAGCGGGCCAAGAACAGAAAATTATAGAGGTCAAGGGACTGGAATTTTATTCCAGAATGTTTCATGGTTCAATGGACTTGGTAACTATGAACAATATGGCTAACTCCTACTCATCAAGCAATATCGGAATGGAAGGAAAGCATTACTATTCTATACTGGCACCCTGTGATGTAGCCCTAATTCTTTCGGTATGGACATCTTTAATAGAATCCTCACTTTCCATAATTCCATATCAACGTTGCATCACACTAATTTTTGTTTTATGTGATTATAGTTAAACTTAATAGTAGAAAAGGAATTGTAACTTTATATATCTATATCTATTTCTATTTACAGAGAGAGAGAGAGAGAGTATATGATGCTCTGCTCATTTCTCTTTAGAGTTGTTTCTTTGTTAGACAAGTAAGCAATTGAATGCCCTGTTACATGATTTAATATCTTATATTCTAGCTGTTTTCTTTTGTAATTTCTTTGTCAGGACGTCTTATCCCCTTTTTGTACTCTTCTGTCAGTAAAATTTCCTTTTCTGTAGTAATTGTAGCCAATGTTGTTTAAATTGAGATCCTTCCTAGGACTGGGAAAGGGTTAAAGATTGGAAATCACTGAATTGTATGCAGCACATATGGATAGTAAGATCCTACTGGAAATACAAAATTATGCTTATTATACTTGAAATATAGGACTGCATAAAAATAACACAGGTAGGAAAAATAATGTCTAAATCACAACTGTTAAAATTAGAGAAATAGAGAGGAATATTGGAATGAAATTGGGTGTATGTGAATATCCGCCGAATGAATTTAGTTATAACTTTATTTTATAGGTTATGCACGAGTATAAAAGATATGATTCTCTATAATCCCAAAGATATTATTTTTACCTATTATATTTAAAAAAAGATAATATATTATCAAGATAATATAATATTAAAATTAGATACTATCTAAGATTCTCAACACTCCCCCTCAAGCTGGAGCTTACTAAGCATTCAGCTTGTTACAAGAATGCAGTGACAAAATTAATAAACAAAAATTGAGTTCCACCATAAATTTGAAAATACCACTCAGGGAAGTTGGTGAAATCAGGAAATATTGCTTGAAACCACCACCGTTACTAGGATATAGTTGGAATTAGTGCAACAGGGCCAATGCATTTGGGACAAAGTCGAGGCTAGTGCATCTAAAACAAAGATGAAGTCAGTGCATAAAGGTAGAGACAAGCCAATGGAAGCCATTATTGAAGAGGAAAATAGAGGCAAGATGAACAATATGGAAACGGGACCACCATTGCTACTGGAATATAGTTGAAACTAGTGCAACAGGGACAATTGAGGCCAATGCATTTGGGACAAAGACAAAAACTAATGCATCTGGGAGACTGGGACAATCGATGCCAGTGCATCTAGGACAAAGAGGCTAGTGCATCTGGGACAACTGATGCTAGTGCATCTAGGACAAAGATGAGGTTAGTGCATAAGGGATAGAAATGAGCCGATGGAAGTCATTATTGAAGAGGAAAATAGAGGTAAGATGAACAATATCAAAACGAGACCACCACTGCTACTGGAACGTAGTTGGAACTAGTACAACAGGGACAATTAGGGCCCGTGCATTTGGGACGATCAATGCCAATGCATCTAGGACAAACTTGAGATAAGTGCATAAGGGTAGAGACGAGTCGATGAAAGCCATTATTGAAGAGGAAAATAGAAACAATATGAACAATATCGAAATACTATGTTTTAGGATATGAGCAACAAGCAAAAAGAGGTCACTGGGGGCAATGGGTGTTCCCCCCCAGTGATAGATGTTATTTGTTTCGTATTCCTTCAACTTGGCTCTGATACCATGTTAAAATCAGAGAAATAGAAAGGAATATTGAATGAATCTGTGTGTATGTGAATACCCACATGATGAGTCTATTTATAACTTTATTTCATAGGTTATACATGAGTATGAAAGATATGATTCTCTATAATCTCAAAGATATTATTTTTACCTATTATATTTAAAAACAAGATAATATATTGTCAAGTTAATATAATATCAAAATTATATAATATTAAAACAAGATAACATCTAAGATTCTCAACAACATTTAACTAAGATTGAAAATTCATAAGCCTTAGATCTCATACTTCACCCAACATAAAAGTACTAAACACAATAAAATAGTTCCAATGAATGGTTGCTAGCTGCCACCAGCTCCAACACCAAAACTTGAAAACATTTTTTGGGCATACAAGTGAACTGAGAGTATAGAGAGAATAAAGATAGAAATTCCATCACAGGCACGAAGATGATAATGAAGTCAGAAAAGATGGAGATCAGAATGCAGATGGTTGAAGTCTTAACCCAATAACAAAAATAGGAATGATAATAGGTAGGGTTTGGTTAGGGCATTACAATATCCATTCCCATACCCGTGTTTTAATTTTTCCCCGTTCTTGCTCCTATACTTTTGCAGGTAGCAACGTTAACACCTATTCTTGTATATGTTGGGTATTTTATATCCACATCCACACTTAGAAACAAAATCATTCTTAACCATCATTGTTCTAATTCTTAAACTTGACTAAATCTAACATGAAACTACTTAACTACAAGAAATAATTCTTAAACTTAAACAATTTATTCTATGTTTTATTAATTACACTACATTAGTAATTAATAAATTTCTAATTATAAATATGTAATAATTTTAATTAAATTATTACATATATAATAGGTGCAAGTTGGGTACTATAGAACCCATATCCACAGCTATCCCCATTAAAATTTGTGGGTAAATATCCAACCCTAGACTCATTCAATATGTGGCTATTTACCCTACCCATTTGCAGAAATTTTTATGGGTGTCCATATGAGAGTCTGAGTAGAATTTTTCGACCCCTAAACAAACGTCCAAAAATAGAGAGAACAAGAAGTGTGGGAGTGGGATGACATCAAACAATGTGAAGAAACAGAGAGTAGGGCTAGAAAACAGTTTTATAAAACTGTTTTCAGTGTTTTAGTATTTAAAAACTAAAAATCTAGTTTGGGTAGTGTTTTCTGAAAACAGTTCTGGTTTTTTAGTTTTTAAAAACTAAAAAACAGAAATAGCTGAAAATAGTTTTGCTTTTCAGTTTTCTATTTTTGTTTTGAAAACTCAAAATACAATCAGCATATGTTATTCTTTGCTTTTTATTAATAAAGTTTTAATAAATATGAACAAGTTTTTCCATTTTTACTTCTTTAAAACAGTTTTTAAATAACATTTACGAAACAAGGTTTTTTTTTTTTTTTCTTCCTGAAAACAGTTTTTGAAAACTATTTTTGAAAACTCTTTTAAAAAACTAAAGAACAAAACCAAACTAATCAAACCCTTAGTTTATTTTTCTGTTTTTTTTTTCATTTTTTTTTGCAACTTGAGTCTGTCACATAAACCAAACGGTAAGTAAAACCCAGTTACACAAACCAAAATTGTATAGGAAAACTTGTTTATCCTGCCATCTTACAAGGAAGATCAGTGATTTCACTCTGATCACAGCAGTTTGTCTTTGTGATCATATGTTCAATCCAGCACTGACAAAAATGCATAAGATTGTGCAAATTTATGATCTTAACCACAATTTTGATAACCACTGTAACTCTATTTCTTGCTGTTTTTTGCAAACACTGCAACCTTCTTTTATATTTACTGCATATTTCCATTAATTGTGCAGTGGACGTGTATTGAATTCCCCTTATTATTTTTATGCATAGCCTTCTGGTCAGTATTCTTGTTAATTACTATTAAGATCATGAGAGGCTTTACTTTGTACTTAAGCGTTGGTTTTTTATTTTCTTTTCTAGGATAACAGACTGCAAAAGCTTGATGATAATACTCCTCGGTATTTGGTAACTGCTGAATTGAGTGGTTTGGTTGGTACTCATTTTATGGACTTTGGCAATTTAACTGATATGTTTTTATGCCGATAAAAAAAACCTGATATGTTGTTTATTTTTTCTCTGTCCCACCTACATTATTTACTTATTTTATATTTAGTTCTTATACTATCTCTATGTATCAGGTTATATCCTTAGATGAGATTCAGTTACAGCACATGTGTCTTGTGTGGGATTATATCTGCAGTTGTAGATTAAGAGAAAAGTAAGTTCATTGCCAGAAACTTGACTTGAAATATGAGGAAAGCATTGAAATTTTATTTTGTTGATTTTCAAAATTTACAACAAGGGTCTATTTATACAGCCTTGGTCCTAAAAACCTGTGTCTGAATTATGGGCATCAAGATTGAGCCTGATTACAACAAAATAAGGAAATCTCAACTAATCAATCCTAATAAGGATAAATCAAATGAAATCTGTATAAAGAAAGGAAAGAAAGGCACATGCTGCACATGTTACAACAGCTTGTAACATTTGGTTTTGTACTGTTAAAGAACTAACTTCTGGATAATGTTGAAGAAAAATAATATTTGCTATATATGAAGTAAAACATGAAGCAAGGAAAAACACTGGCAATAGTTTTACTTATTTTACTCTTCATTAAATATTTTTTGTTATAACAATTTTAGTTTTAAAAAAAATTGAACTACTGTTCAGCAGACCAGAGAGGTTACCCACTCTGCTATTAAAGTTAAAACCTGTTAGAATTTGTTACATTTATTTATTGCTGTGGATGGAAGCAGATCAGTAGATGTGAAAAACGTTTCCAGTCATTGACTGCTTAGTACAATACCCTTTTAAGAATTCCAAATATATTCATTGATTTATGCTTTTTGTCTGTTATAAAATGCGAAAATGTTGATGTTGGAAGACTTGCAATTCCACCATTTGTATAATTCCTTTGTTCTGTACAAAAGCTAGATCCAACTTCAAAGCTGGTCATGCACAACTTGTGCAATTCATTCTAGTATGTTAGTTGAGTTGCAGGTAAAATTAGTTTCAGAGCCGTATGATAGTTTATCAGAAGGATAAAATACTTATATTTGTAGCACAGACTTGGGATTTTGCAATTCCTTGATTAAGTGAAACTGGTTTCAGAGTTTCAGTTGTTAACACTTGATAACACATGGATTTGTAAGTACTTGGTGCTTGTACCAGTTACTCTGTGGCTCCTGCATATCTTTGATTGTCCAAATGTAATTAATTTGTTCTTTACCTGGGGAAATCACTTTTCTAGAATCAGCATGATAGCTATTACTCTTATTGTTGTATGTTGCCTTTCACTTGATTCTTGCTCTTGAAATGAAATTATCCCTTAAAATGTATAATTTTAGGTTTTTGAAATATTTTTATCATATATAGGTATGGTCGCTTTCGTCCCTGGCATTGTCTTTTACCAAGAAAATGTGAAGGTTGGCAAATATTTTGGTGGCATTATGCGCAGGAATCAATCCTTTCTGATGTTCGTAGGAAATTGAAGAAAACATCATGGAGATACCTTGGGGATCGATTGTAAGTTCATAGAAAGATAATTTTACTCAATGATGTCTGTTTTTTATTTCATGTTGTGTCACAATGACCCGGGAGAGTGAGATTGGTGTTCAACTTGAAAGTGTGATTTACATAAAACATAATGAAAGTAGTATATGGTATTGTTTGTTGTATAATTAATATTCGATGTAAGCTTGGCCTTTTGGTGGGGTTGGGGTTTTGAAGTATTTTTCACATGTCTTATTGATGTAATAGACAGAGCCAAATAAAATGTAAATCTGTATGAAAAAGGTAAATGAAGAGATTCAGCTTAGAACACCTATATATACTGTATATGCTTGACTAAAGTGAGAGGACAGTTATAACTGACTCCAAGAGAAACTTAAATGCATAAAACTGAAAAAATAACAAGGCACATAGTAGAGGAGATGGCTGGAGGGGAGTATCCCCCTGTGCAAGCTCAAGGTGGATTTCACCATGGGCACCAAAAGAAAGAAAAAGGGAGTATACCTAATTTCCTTCTGATTTGTGTTGTTATGCAGTCTCTCCTTGACACTCAATTACCTTGTCTTAGTAATTCTTTGAGTTTCTTGGATGCAGAAGTTTCCGACGGAAATATATGGACTTGTATAAGACTAAGTTGGATTTTCTTCAACAAGAGCAGGTGGTTTCTTTTCCTTTTTCTTTCTTTGAAAACATATTGATAGGAACCAAAATATTTTTGTAGTGCAACTTAAATATATTTTTGGTCTCTAAAAATGTTACAGGTTTTTATTTTATTTGCTATAAAGATATGTTTTTTCATTTAGTCCTTAGAATTTATGAAAAACATGTTTTTAGTCCTAAGTGAAGGACTAAAATGTAGTCAGTCATGTTTATTAACGAGGGACTAAAGTTGAATAATATTTTCGTATGGATTATCACAAAATTGGGATTTTCAATTATGAATAAAAGGCTATTATAGTCCTGGAAATTGTCTCTTGCTGTCACTTTAGTAATTGGATTTAACAAAATTTCAAAAAATAAAATAAAATGAACAATCAGCACAGGTATAGGGACCAAACAATTAAATTAAACCTTTTTTATTCAAATGACTTGTTTGTATATGATTTAAACTGTTAATTAAATCTTTGGGAGTTCAGAGTTCCTTGAATAAGTTACACATAAACAAGCCTGATAAATCTGACTTAGATTCAGACATTCAGTGCAAATGCTAATGGATTGTGGTGTCAGGATAAGTTTGATATGTGTCTTATAATTTTTGTCTATATAATTCAGCTGTACCATGTAGTTTGGCCAAACAGATTTCATCTCATTTTCTCTTTTCTCGACACATGATTTTGAATGTTAATTTTGTACTGTCCTGGTAATGATTAGATTTGTGTTTATTAGCTAGTTGATGATGATGTTCTTCGAGATTTAGAGCAAATGGAGAAAGAATTGGATCTTGATGATATATTGAATTTTCGATCTGCTGCAGAATATGAGATGCAGGTACTTATGCTACAAGTTATTTAATGAAAACTCTGCATTGACTTGTTTGGTGTTAATTATCTTGTTTGATAGGCTTATTTTGGTCAACTTTTACATTGAAGGCTTGAAGCAATGCATTTTGAGATGTGTGATTTCTTTGTTTTGTTTTCAAATTGTGTATTTTTTATGCTTACAGGAATTTCTTTCAAGGTGTTCTACTCCTAAAAGTGGCAAGATTAACACGGATATTCCTACAGAGAAGTCTTTGAATGATGAACATACAGTAAAATCTCGGGGATGGTTGAATTGGCTTTCTCGTGGTATGCTTGGTGCTGGGGGAACTGATGATTCAAGTCAATTTTCTGGAGTTGTGTCATATGATGTTAAGGTAAATGCACTTGTTTATTAAATTATCACATTATCTCGAGGGTGGGCCCATTGTTATTGATATGGTATAGCTTCATAGAACAGTTAACTGTAAAACTGCTATAGCAGGATGGCAGGTGGTGGAGGACCATTATTATAATGTTTAGAGATGAGCATTAATTAATTTATATCACACATCTATAAATGCTAAAAAATAAAAATACCCTAAGTTAAAGAGGCAGTCTTAATAATTGATCAAAAGTCAGAATTTAAAATTAAAGTACTAAACACACAAGATAAAGATGAAACACCTGTTTCATACCGGAGTCTGGAATCAACAAAAATGAAATGAAGGAACAAAGTGGCATTGTTGAGATAAACTAGAGAACGAAGGATAGAATGGAAGGTCAGGGCCATCTGATCAATGGAAAGTCAGAATTTAAAACTAAGGTACTAAACACACAAGATAAAGATGAAGCACCTGTTTCATACCGGAGTCTGGAATCAACAAAAATGAAATGAAGCAACAAAGTGGTGTTGTTGAGATAAACTAGAGAACGAAGGATAGAATGATAAACTAGAGAACGAAGGATAGAATGGAAGGTCAGGACCATCTGATCAATGGGGTTGCAGAAATTTGTTTGGTTGAAACCGGCAGAAATACTGCATACTATGGCACACCTATAAGGCTATACTTTCATTTGCTTCACATGTATGTATCAATTATCAAATACTGATATTTGTGGATACTTCACTGATACATAGGTCTTTCCTGGATACTACCACCAACTTGGGTGAAAAGTGCTTCTTTTGTAGAGTTAGATGATAAAGCAATAGCAAAAGCAGACTGTGAAGGTGTAAATGGTGTTAACTAAGGATGCTGTTAATTGGATGAGGGTTGGGAGTGAAATGTGATGCAAACCAAGGTATGCTTCCCTTGATCTTCTCCAAGAGGTTCCAAGCTTCAAGAAATGAATTATGAAGGGGGAAAGAAATGAGGTGGGGCGCCACTCTCTTAAGAGAGACAAGCCAAATATTTAGGCTTGCCACAAGGGAAGGAACCCTTGATAAAAGCCAATTAGGAAGAGGTTCCTCTAGGGTGAGGACCCTCAAGACCTTTACTAAAGAATGTGCTCAAAATAGAGACAATTTTCATTCAAATTCAAGGTGAGATTTACAATGAGTGAGGGGTCCTATTTATAGGGAGTGAGAAGTTTGGATTAGTGGCCTAATCATGAACCTCCTAACAAGGCCTATCCCCTAAGTAAGATTAATTAACTAAGGAGACACTCCCCTAAAATAGCGCCTAGAATCAAGCTCTTATGGGCCCTGTGTTTTTCATGTTTTGTGTGTTAGAAGGATGGGTGCAAAAATGAGCTAGGAGGTGTGGAAATAACCCACACTCCCAAATATAGACTGCACCTCTTTCTACACACACTCCACATAAATATTTAAGGCACCACTTAGCTATTGCAAGGGAAAATGACCAAAATACAAGACCTTCAAGTAGTCTAAGGTCACACCTCTAATTAACTAAGTATACTAAAAATATTTACAAGTGAAATATATTAAGACTATGATTTCAAGTCTTCAATGAGCTCCCATCCAAACCAAGTCTTCCTCTAATCCTCCTAGCCATGAAACATGCTAGGTGGGATTTAATCAAAATGTATAAGAGTAATGGGTTGATCACCACGAGACAAGCAGATCCAAAGTAGAAGAGATTGAGGTTGCAGTTCAGTCACCTAAACATTTAGTGGGAATATGAGGTGGTCGCAAACTGATGTAGGATGTGATTCTGGATGTCACTGATGTGTTCTGAAGGAAGTGAATTGGGATACTTTGAAGGAGAGACTAGTACCAATTTCTGTTCTGCACTCTTGAGTATCCAAGCAAAACTCATTTTACAGTTACAGCATTAGTGTCTAGCATACAACTTAACAAGACCAGAAGATCATGTACAAAACAAGTAGATTTGAACACCCAATGAGGAACAATGTCAAACAGAAATTATCGACATCAATGTCACATACTACATAGTGTAAATTTCTGTTTGACACCACCAAAATCTGAACCAAACAAGCACACATTATTTTCATTGTAGATGGCACTTTTCAGTTAACATTGCTGTTTTTTTTTCAGGATATATCTGAAGCAACTGAATTTCATCCTCTAGTTTCGTCCAGCTGTGATGTTTCTGTAAAGCATGAATTATGCTTATTTTCCTTGAAGTTTGAGCTTTGTCAGATTTCAGCCACTCTGTGTAGCAAGTATTGTGCTCTGTTCTTTGTTCACAGGCATTTGATGTTAATCTTTTTCTCTATTTGCTAAAGGAATGATTTATATGTAATGTCATTCATTTTAGAGTAATGCCCAGCTCAGTTGTGCAGTATGTGTTATTTTCAAGGTTGTCAAACTCGAGTCAATTAGTAAACTTGTGTTGATGATCCTAGGTTGAAAACGAGTTAATTTGAGTTAGACTCCATTTGACCCAACTTATTTCAACCTTAAAAGTTACTTATAAAAAAAAACTGCATCAAACAATATTTATATTTAAATTTTTAATGAGCTGATTTTATAAATATATTTTTTTTTCATTAGACAATAAAAAATAATAGTTTATCAATAACTTTTAACTTAAAAAGAGTTTTTAGCAAAAAAAAAAAAAAAGAATATTGACTAGCAACTTGTATTTATTTCAAGCTCTATTTTTTCTTAATTTAAAAATAGTTTTTAAGCTAAAAATAAGCTGGGTCATGTGGAACTTTAGTGAGTAATGTAATTATTCCACCATTGACCACACAATATTAGTGTTTGACTATGGCTCAAATGATTTGAAGAAATAATCTTTTTATAATGTTTTCACTTTAGAAAGTTCAGTTTTTATGAATTTATTTATGATTTAATCATTTATATAATATATAGTTTAATCTTATTTCGTACCAATGTACTGTAACACATTATTATTTTGGCTTGTTACTTTACTTTATTATAGAGTTAAATGTTGAATTATTTTTTTCTTAAGAGAATTATATTATATGCATATTAATAGACTTTTTAAACATTATTTTTTAAAATAGGAAAACTTTTTGAAAAGAGTTTGAGTTAACTCCATGACTTGAGTCTACAGAAACTTTATGAATATACGTAGGTTCTTGAGTTTGACAACCTTGACAATTTAATGTAATGTCATTAGCCCAACTGTTTGCCTGCCATTTATAATTGTTAAAATTCAGCTAGAACTCTGTCAATGAGTGAGATCACTTAATGGGTATTTGGTTAATTGTTTAAACCTAGGTTGGAAAAACACATTCCAAACATAAAAACAAAAGTGTATTAGAAATGGTGGGATTAGGCCTAACTCAACCTCACAAAACCGGTCTCATTCTTATATACTATTGTTTAGCCATATCACTAGTCAATGTGAGATCTCCAACACATGTCCGTTATGCCGAGGTTTGTGGGTGGTCTGATAGCGGGTAGCACGATATGCCCAACAACAATGAATTGTAAATTTAACATTTGTGGATCGTCCAATAACGGTCTGATAAGCCTAATATAGCAACAAACCACTAGGATAGACTCTAATACTATATTAGAAATGGTGGGATTGAGCCTAATTCAACCTTACAAAACTGACTTGTAAGGTGAGGTTTACACCTCATTACTATACTATTGTTTAGCCATATCACTAACCAATGTGGGATCTCCAACAAAGTGATGTGAGAGTAGCTTGTTTTTTCTGCTCTCTCTCAAATTCTATTATGTTTCAATGACCTTTACATTTTCAACATAACTGGTTTCCAAATACACCCTTAATGTATTTAAAAGATCCTGTTAGAGGTTCATTCCATTCACCCTCACCCACACACTCGCACTCACATTTCTCTTACCTTTGCAGTTTATTTGGGGTTGTTGATTTTTGTCAATTAAGCACTTTATGGTTTGTTTTTTATCAAGAAAAATGAGGACATTGTCTCAATTATAGGATGCCACTTAACTTTTCATTTGCTGAACTGTCTCTTTTATGATGATTATGTGAGATATGGCAAAAACATACAACCATGTGCTAAGACTGTTTATTATTAAACTAATTATTTCTTTTATCTAATCTTTCTTTCATTTTTATAAGGAGGCATGGTAAAGGAATTGCAGAAATTACTATTGAAGGTGGAATTGTTGAGTCTATGATCTACAAAGAACATGGAATTGTTATATCTGAATTCAAATCTGCGAAAATGGTTGATCTAAGCGACAAGAAAGTTGTTGTACTTATTGGAAGGGTATAATTTTTTTCTGTATAGAATAAATATGACAAATAATTTTGGGGATCTTTTGCCACGTTTTCCTTAATAGGTGGTATTCTGACTTCCTCCTGATTACAGTTGACCCCAGTTTTATAATTTCTTCTGTATTCACTCAACCTCTGTAATCTTCTCGTTTCTGTAACAGTTATTATTGGCTGTTGGCATTTACTTGCCAACATTCACTGTCAGAGTATTGTTAGCTTTAGAGCCATTGGGTAGATTTTTCCTTTCAGCTTGATAAGTAAGCAGTTTGATAAGATCCTTGCCATCACAAATTTTGTTGGAAACGTTTTCCCATTTAATCGAACCTTGTTTGATTCCCAAGTTTACTTCTCCTAGATTCCTAAACACTATTTCATTCCATCCATCACTAGGTAAGATATAATCAGGAATCAAGATACCCAAATTGTGCAACTAATGGTATAAAGGATAGAACAAAGTGCTAGGAACTTCAAACAGATAGTTATTTTGTTCATATTATTTCAATTTCAATATTATAGCAATGTTATTTAATTTGCAGCCTGTTGTTGAAAACAATATGCTGGATAATATGGATAATTCTTGCAGCGTTCAAGTAAATTTTTCTTTTCATGGAGATAAGGACATGTCAGTGAAGGTATCTAACAGTTGTCACTGATTTGATGATATGTGGAGTGAGTGGCAAGCATTGGTATGCTTGTGTATATATGCATGTTTAAAGCAGAAATGTCCTGTTATAATACTTTTTCTTTTCCAATCTTGTGTTAACAGGGAATGCTTCAAAAACTTGAAGTGACAGTTGATGCAAAGATTTTATCAAACTTGTTGGACTTTTATGATGTCTTTACATCCTTCAAATTTCATAATGAAAGGGTATGAACATTTTTTGTTGATGTCCTGTTCGTATTATTATTTTTCATGGTTCGTTGTTTTAGTATTGCTCAAGTTTTGGCAGTCAATAATATTTTAAAATTTTCACTGTGGGATTATTTTATTTCTTTACCTTTGTAAGATAGGAGGTTGTTAGGGAGGAACTGTACTCGTTAACCAATGTAGGGGCAAGTTTCTATATTTTTATTTAGTAAATTAGGCTATCAATGCAATGTAGATGGTGTTGGCACATGAATCACATGTGTAGTGCCCCCTCTTAGGTTGGATGATGAATGTTAACTGTGTACATTTTTTTTTATAGACAAATATTAGTTTTTAATGTGTTAGTTTTGTTAGTGGAGGGATTTGAACTCATGACCTTTCTCTCCCCTTTCTCCCTACACTGTGTACATGTTAAAACAAGCAAATCAAACCTACTAGCATTAAGTGCCTTTTTGAAAGTGTGAGCTATTTGTTCTTTGGTGATGTCATTACATAAAGTCTTTACTGAATATTTCCCCAAATACAATTGCAACTGACTTCTATGTATTTTGTTGCTTCTGGATGTTTATTGTGTACGTGATGTTAAAAACTAATCAAACCTACACACATCAAGTGCCTTTTTGAAAATGTGGGCTGTTTTTTCTTTGGTGAGTTCCATTTTATATAAGTCCTTGCTGAATATTTCCCCAAATAAAGTGGCAAGCAATTGATTTCTATGTGTTTTGTTCCTTTTGAGAAAGCTTTACTGAATTTTAGAGTAGAATTGTCTGAATTACTTGAGCAAATAACACTAAGCTGTTTGGATATTGTATATACTCTAAGAAATACTTACGGTGAATGTGTGTTGGATGACCACATAATGTCTTTATTTATAATGAACCTATATGATAAAATAAGATCAATATTGATTATATAGGATCACTCTAATAATGACTAAAGATCAATCTAATAATAGGTAATAAGGAGTAAATCTTTGATTACTATCTAATCATAAATAAGAAATAATATATAATCTTTAACACTCCCTCTCAAGTTGGAGCATATGTGTGATATGAACCAAAGTTTTACAAATGTAGTAAATCTAATAAAAATAAAAACGAAAGGCGGTTCCAATGGCGTAGTTGTGCTGGATAAACATGACTTAGCGATAGTCAAGGTGTGCAATGACGACATGTACTATTCATTTGTAAATAAAGCACGCCCTAAGGCGGAAAGAAATGCATGCCACGAGGTGGAAAAATAAGAGAAAAACATCGAGAAGAGTCATCAATAAGTGTCTCCGGGAAAAGTCTTCAAAAATGTGTCACGCATCATGTGTGTGAACTTCTCCCCCTAGGATCTTGCTTGGGGTTGTGTATCGGTGTTTTGAGTTGGTTGTGCACGTGAATGACATGGCGATCTCTACGAGTGGTCTCCAGGAAGGGTCTGCAGAAAAGAAGGCAAAGATATGATAGAGGATCACTGAACAGGGGATCCATCAGTGAGGAAGGTGACAATATGATAGTGAGCTACTTGATGCTGAATCCACCGGTGCTCACATGCCACCGATAGACAACTTAGGCACTAAAGACACTCAACTTCTAGGATCTACATTAAGCTCTGATACCATGCGAATGTGTGTGTTGGATGACCACACGATGTATTTGTAATGAGCCAATATGATCAAATAGGATCAATATTGATTACATAGGATCTCTCTAATAATGATTGAAGATTAGTTTGATAATATGTGATGAGTGAATCTCTGATTACTATCTAACCATAAATAAGGAAATAATATATAATCTTTAACACTTACAATTTATGTTACAAGGAACTTTATAATTGTGCTACTTGCATAATAACACTATCTATGTACGTCATCTAGAAAATTAATTTCTACTATTCTAATATTACTCTCCAGCTGAAGCCTATATGTAAAATGTTCCAAGCTTTGAGTAAATAATTTGGAATCCCCTGAAGGGCTTTGGAAAGACATTTGCAAGTTAATCATTTGAACTAAAAGATTCAGTTATTCCTTAGAGAGGACTTTTTCTCAGACATAATGATGATCAATTGCTTTAGGCTTAGATCTTTCATGAAACATAGGATTTCTAATCGTAACTACATGCAGAGCTGCTGTACTATCACAACCTAACTTTATTTGTTGGTTATTTCCATTCTTCAAACTTCAATTTTTAAAGTTGTTGAATCCAAGTAAGCTCACAAGTCACAAGTGAAGTGGCTATAATCATGGGCTATATTCTGCTTTTAACTAAATTGTGAAACATTATTTTGCTTCACTCTTTCATAAGGCTATATTCTCACTGCTGAAGACACAATACTGTGTGTGATGTGGAACTATCACTAGATCCGACAAATCCGCATTCCAATAAAAATAACTATGTTTGATTTTGTTTTTTAATTTTTCAAAATTTGTTTGATGAAACAATATTCAAAACTAATTTTTAGAGTGGGGGAATGATGCAAAATGTACAAGCAAGAACTTGAGTAATACAAAGTTGAAAGTAGAAGACCAAACCAATTTAGAGATGTGCTAGTTTTTTAATTTTAAAAACTAAAAGAGATATTAGTTATGAACACACTACAGTTTACAGAAACTACTCTTGTCAGAAAGGTTTATTTTTATAATATTAACAGAAAACTGTATTGAAAAACATGAAACCAACAGGTCCTAAGTTGGCATTTGTTTTAGGTGTTTTCTGTTTTCATTTTCAGAGAAAGCAAAAAATAGTAGTGGAAATATGTTTGGTTAAAATTTAGAAAACATTTTTGCTGAAAACATTTTCAAAAAACAACTAAAAATAGAAAATAAAAAAAAGTTGTTTTCAGTGTTTCAAAAGTTAACACTGTGAAAACTTAACAACAATATTATAATTGTAGAAAAAACAATATATAAATGTATTTAAACTATATATAAAAATAATTTATAATATATTTGCTAAAATTGATTAAATTTAACAATATTGTTTTTTGGAAATAGAAAATATCAAGCGAAAACAAACATATTTTCTGAATGTTGAAAACTTAAAAATGAAAACAGTTTTTAGAAAATGAAAATAATAAACATTTCCTCAAACTAAATGCTATCTAAGTTTTCTGAGTTTTACTGAGTATCTATACCACTGCATCCCGATAATCAGTGTGAACAGATTGTGAGACTTGGGTTACTAATACAATTGCAGAAGAAATATCTGTTCTTGTAGAAGTAATATTACTATTGGTTTTCTCCATATCCTGATCTTCAGTCAGTCAGGAGTCAGGACAGGTGGAATTTCTGGATTTATCACAAAAATGATGGAATCTGTAGCCTTGATTAAGTTTTAGTTTGCTGTCTCCAATAAAAAAGTTTACCCCCAAGTTTAATGAGAATTATGTGATAAAAAGAGACTGGTGCAAAGTAGAAATTGCGACACGAACTGAGGAAGAGGTAGGATTATTTTCTCCCAATTATGGGACAAAGTTTGATGGTGGCAAGGTCATGGTTAGGATCAAACAACTGTGATATTATTACAATAAAAATAAAATGAAAGAAAGTGGGGGAATATTATTAAAAGTAGTGGACAGAAAAATTGTAGAGTAAAGCTGCTTTCTATTTCCTTTGTTAATGTTCAAGTAGCTTACATCAGTGTTCAAGTATCTTTAGCACCTGATGTGTATCAGTGTTTGGTTGGAAAATTAATTTACTTGTCTCACACAAGGCCATATATTGCATTCCTGTAAGTTTGGTTAGCTAATTTATACATTGTCCAGGAGAATATACCTTAAAGGGACACCAGGAAGGGGAATTTTATATAAAAGAAATGAGAATACAATTCTTGAAGCTTACACTGGTACTGACTATGCAGGGTCAGTAACTAATAGGAGATCCACGTCTAGATATTGCACCTTTCTTGGAGGAAACCTAGTAACTTGGAGAATTAAAAAACAGAATGTTGTGGTTCAATCTAGTGCTGATTATGATTTCCAAGTTATTAGAGAAGCTATTTGTGAATTGCATTGGTTGAAGGTTTTCTTAGAAGACTTGAAGATTGAATAATCAGACGGATTTATGAAGCTTTAATGTGATAATAAGTCAGCAATTAGCATAGCTCATAATCTTGATTAGTATAGCGAAAAAGATTGAAGTGGATAGACATTTTATCAAGGAAAAACTGGATTGTGGTTTGATTTGTACCCCATGTCTATCTTCGCAAGGTCAACTTGCAGATATTTTTTCCAAAGTATTGTGAAGTCTAGATTATGATGAGTTATGTGCAAGCATGGAATGAAAACATCTATTCTCTAGCATGAGGGGGAGTGTTGGAAATAGGGGCATTTCATGATTATTACTCTTCCAAGTAGTTTAGTTATTGTTTTTAGTTGAGTTCCCTGTATCTTAGAAACTAGCGATAATTTAAATGCTCCTTTAAAATAGTAGTAGTTATTTAGGACTAAAACAAAATAACAAGGACCGAAACCAAAAAAAATAAATTATGAGGACAAAAAGTCAAGCAAAACTTTTTAGGGACTAAAAGTAAATACAGCTATATTTTAGGAATCAGAAACATATTTAAACTTAGTTATTTATTATCTTGTAATCATTATTGAGTGTGTCTATCAATTTGTTGATATACACGATGATGGGTGAGAATTGTTGATACTGACAGTAGCATATTCTGTTACAAGCTATAGCAGATTTGGTTACACTACTAAAGATTCAGTCATGAGATGTTGAATTGGCTGAAAATATATGAAGTTATGAACTAATCTATTGAGGTTTAGAATTTTGGTTTAGGGCATCGCTCAACCCCTCAGAACCATCTTTTACAGTGTGGATTGCCCAGGTTTTATAAGCACTTCTTAGGCCTTATCTCTAGTTGTTGTGGGATCTCAACCCCCCAGAGTTGATGTCTTGACAATTGCACATGATGACAGTTGACTAAACCTTTTTGGATAGCCCTTTTGTAGTTAGTTCTCTTGAAGTCATTGTCAACCAACATTTATATACTATGATTAAGGTGGGTGGTCACAATTGAGTTGGTTTTCCTATTGTTGGAGATTACACATTGACTAGTTGTATGACTAAAATTGAGTATACAAGTGGGAGACTACCTCACCTTACAAGTCAGTTTTGTGAAGTTGAACTGCGCTTAAACTCAAAATTATAAGTCAGTTTTGTGAAGTTGAATTGCGGTTAAACTCAAAATTATAAGATAGGATCAACGACTATTCTAGCAATTATTATTTGCGTATATTGTACAGATGCAGTTCTCAACCTTTCTAGTTGGTTTTATGGAGTTAAGTCAGGCCTAAAGCTAATTCTAAGATCAACATACCCCTTCATGCTCAGGGTTATAGGTTGGAGTGTGGCAATGGAGGTGACGCTAAAATAAATTTAGGATAAACTATGATATGATCTTCGAATTTTGGGTTTAGGGCCTAACTCAACTCCGCAAAATACTCATGAATCTTGTGCCAAACATAGTATGAATGCACACTGCCAGGAATGTGAGAGAATTGAACTTGAGAGTGATGATTGAAGCCAGGACAAGCGCACTTAATCCTGTTTCTCTCAAAGATTAGTCAGGTCTTACGTTCCCTGCATCTTGATATGATTCATTCAGGAATTGAAGTGGAATTTAGTGCAAATAATGAATCCCTGGAAATGATAGAGGCAAATAAAGAGGGAAGCAAATTGGTTTCTGCGATTGCAGACTGTCAAGCTTTTGATACCATGTTAATGGTAAAGCGAGAAGTTGAGAAAAGAAATAGCTAATATTATTCACACACTGAGTGAGAGAGTTACACTGAGATGTATAAAAGCACAGCTGTCATAGTGACAGTGACAGCTGTGAAACTGTCTTAACTGCCTATTGATTACCCGAGAGGCCGAGACCGAGAGTCAGTTCAATAACTGCTCTTATAGAATACACACACACACACTTATTGAGTCTTACTTTAGTTGATGTGGGATAAAAACACAACCCATGATGCCCTGTGCAATGTAGGTGCTTCAAAGAGGTTGCTATTAAAAGGTAGACCAGGGGTGTCTGCAATTAAGGAAGTTTTCTTAGATGAGGCTACTGTTGCATATGTAATGCAGTACACTAACACCTATATAATGAACTTTTATTGTTAATCTACATTAAAACCAATCAAGCTTTTATCCCACTGGATGGCGTCAGCTACATTAAATGGCAACATTGGGCTCTATCTGATAGTCAGAGTAACATGGCTGGTTGTAGTCTATAGTGTAAATGCTTATATTTTCTTCTCATTGTAGTTCCTGTTAGTGAATGATATATACTTTTATTTGTATTTTGGTGTTAATTTTTTTTTCCTATTGAACTGCAGGTGCTGTTGTCACTGAATGGAATTGAAAATGACAATATTCGGCTCTTATCCAAAGCAGAGTAAGCTGTCTTTCACAATTACTCATAACATCTCTTTTATGTCAAATCATCTCTTGAACTATAATGGTAACTTTTGGGCATTCAATCTGCAGGTATATTTCTGTAAATCGTAAAAAAGTTATGTGGGATGTTACTATTGTTGATGTTTCTGTTAATTTTCCTTGGAGAAGTACAGCATCAGAGTATAGTATCTTGGTAATTGCTTTCAAACTAAATATTTTACATGCCCATTATTGTTTGATTTGTCCATTGACGTCATCAAACATGACTAACTAATCCTGGGAGGTTCCTTAAACCTCTCCTGTTTTTATATATATAAAGCAAAAAATTTAAGATAAAAATGAGAGATTAAAATACAAGACGATATGAAATTGAGAAATTCTCTAAAACTATGCCATGATTGAAATGAAAAAACAGAAAAAATTTAGAACGTGAGACTTGTAACACAGCCTGCCAAATCAACCCAGACACTCTCAAAGCTAAGTTGGACTACTTATCCTAAATTAACTCTTGAGGCAACAATCAATAAATAAAAAATGTCACATATCTTTCCAACCAGATGCACTGAAGAACTGGGATCTGGGAATAACATCTAAGCCTATTAGTAACCCAGTTTTTACCAAAAATGGCAAAACAGATTACTCCATATTGAAAACAAACAGATAGAGAGAATTGAGAGAATTTATAAAACTGAATCTGAGATTTGTTGTCAGCCAAATGTAAAAAGAGTACATCTGAGAATTTATACGGGGAAGATTTGCAGAACTGTCATAGTGACAGCTTTCCTAATTGAATTCAACAGAAATAACAGTTGTTATAGTGACAGCTGTCTTAACTGAAATTAACAGAAATAAAAGCTGTTTAACTACCATAACAAAGACTTAAAACCCAAGGAGGAAGTTGAATAACTGCTCCTAGGCTTGGTCAGTGCATCTGCTAACTGATCTGATTCCGGGATGTGCTGAACAATAAATTGTTCCACCAGAACCTTTTGTCTGACAAAGAATACATCTATGTTGCTTTCTTGATTACCATGAAATCATATTGGGACAAAAGAAAACTGCTGCAGCTGAGGTGGATCTTCTCCCATCAGGTTTAGCTGCACAATCTGCATTGCAGAAAACTTGAAGAGAAAAAATACTGCTGGATTTTGCTGGTTGAAGATGAGTACCATAGTGGACAGTACCTTTAAGGTACCTAAGAGTTCTTTTTAGTGCTAACCAGTGAGATTCCAAAGGATTTGCCATGAACTGCCAGAGTTAACTGCAAAACTGAGTTCTGGCCTTGTAATAACAGCACATTGTAGTGCCCTACTACTGATCTATCTGTACAGAGTAGGATTTGGGAACGGATCATAACCTGTCTTAGAGAGCTTGCAGCTGGAGGCCATGGGAGAAGAGACAGGCTTGCCTCGCTGATGAGTCTTTTGAAGAAGATTTTTGATATATTTACAGTGAGTAAATAATAAAGAGCCATCTGGAAGATACTTAACTTATAAACCCTAGAAGTAATCTAACTATAGAATTGTATTTCTGTAAGTTGTGTTAATTGATAAGCTATACATAAGATAAATCCCTAAAAATTATGTATTGCATAAGATAAATCCTTAAAGATAAGGTATTACATAAAATAGATAAATATAATTATATCTTTGAATAAAAATTAATCATATTATTACAGTTTCAGAGAGAGAGAATTTCACAGAAAAAGTTTAGAGAGATAAAAAAGGAATCTAAAGTTTAATCGTTGCTTAAATGAGAGAGTTACATATTGAGCTTATATAGGCTCATGATACTACTCTAAACAGTTAGAGCTAATAATAACAAACCTAACAGAATGACTAACTAATACTAGTTGAATAACTGATTATTTACATATATATATATATATATATATATATATAGGGAGGGGATCCACTTTCTCCGAGAGTAAGTATAAGAGGCTTACTCTTCATCTCCACCATTTATTTTCTTCAAATCAACTACTTGCAACTACTAGATTTCAAGAAAATGAATGGTGAGGATAAAAAGTAAGTCTCTTATACTTACTCTTGGAGTAAGTGGATCCCTTCCCATATATATATATATATATATATATATATATATATATATATCTAATTATATCTTTAACCCTCTCCCTTAAGTTGGAGTATGTATGTCATGTGAACCGAGCTTGTTATCAAGTAACAAACAATCTTGGCATTTCTTTTACCTAAGTATGGCAATTCATGACTTGATGCATTCTTTATAGATTGAAGAATGCACATTGCAGTGTCCCAATGAGGTTTACAAGCCACTTTCAGAAACTCACCATAAATGTGATGTCTAGTCGAGTGAGAGCCAGGTAGTTAGGCTTGTCTACCAAACGATATCTTCCCAAGTTTTTTAGTTGGTCCCTCAGATCTGGAAGAAGCTTCACATTTGAATCTATTGGTCTATCACTAGGGTGAAAATCAAGTGTACTATTCTTTGTCAAAATGTGTAGAGCATATTTATGTTGGAAATGACAATGCCAGAGGAGGATTGAGCAACTTAAATTCCCAAAAAGTTATTTAAGTGGACCCAAATTTTTCATGAAATCGACTCTGGAGATGAGACTTGAGTTGAAGGATGCCGTTTGAGTCATCAGTAGTAATAATAATATCATCAACATAGACAACTAGGTAGATGTAAAAGCTAGATGGGGAAGGGATGGAAAAACATTAAGGTAGAATTAAAACGATCGAACCATGCCCTGGGAGACAACTTCAAACCATATAGGGAACCCAAAGTCTTTGAACCAAGTGAGATTCACCTAAAACTCTAAATCCTAGAGGTGGATCTATGTAAACCTCTTCTTGTAATTCACCATGCAAGAAAGTATTTTTAATGACCAGCTGGTAAAGAGGCCAATGGAGGATGGCTGCCGTAGTAAGGAAAAGATGAACTGAGGTGATTTTGGCCACAGGAGAAAGGTGTCCCCATAGTCAAGACCAAAAATTTGAGTGTATCTTTTTGCCACCAAGCGCATGTTACAATGATCGATGGTGCCAATTGGGCTGAACTTCACTGTATAAACCCATCAACAACCCAAAATAGTCTTGCAAGGAGGTAAGGGGGCAAGTTTCCAAGTGTCACTAGCCTGTAAAGCATCAATTTCCTCCCACATTGCCTGTTATTAATTGGGATTAGTCATGGCTTCATTTGTAGACCTAGGATTAGATACGAAATCTAATGAAGAGATAAAGGAAAAATAGGTGGTACTGTGGTAGACAAACAACCATAATAAAGAGATAAGGTATATGAGGGATTAGGGTTACAGGAAGACCAAATACCTTAAACAGAGCAATGGGAAGTTTAGGTGTAGGTATCGTTGCCAGATGAGCATTTGGCAGCTTCATGATAAATCAAATTTGATGCTGGCTGATAATAATGATCAAATTGATAATAATAGATTAACTTGCTGTTTGGCTGTGTGTCCAAACTTAAGACACACTTGACACTGGATGCTTGAGAATCGGCATCACAGCCTTGACTAAAGCTTGTGGAAGAGCCTCCTGTATAGAGTATTCACAAACACCAGGGAAGGGAAACTGCTGAGGTTCAAAAAATAGATGCGAAACATTTTCTGAGCTTGATCAAATCAAGAGACAAAAGTCAGTGAGCTTCTACTTTGAAGTAAATCATTGGTATTAATGTGGTTTAGAACTGTTAATTCTCTCATGTTTCAAATGGTAATATTTTTCAGTAGGTGTGTCATGGAAAAAGCAGTGTCGCTAGGATCTTTTTATGTGCTGTACTATTCTTGGGAAATTTAGTGCTTCTTTTTATTAAATATCACTTTGGTTCCTAATTATTTTTTCTTGTTTATGCTTATTGATGATATTTTTGCACAGGTAATGAAGTCCAGATCTTTATGTGTTAAATCCACATATGGTCTTGAGTCTTTGTCTTCAAAAGTTGAGGAGCAACCCTACTCTGCGAAGAACTTTCTAAATTCCATAGCCACATCTGGGATTTGTTTTGGCATCCAACTTCAAGATCTCTATCAGTATTTTGATGTTACACTGAATGATTTTAAGGTAAGCCTCCTGGTCCTTATCTAGTTCTTGACTTCTTGTGCTTGTTTTTTACATTTGTTATCCATCCTTTTTATTGTGGTAAGTTGGTAACAATTGGATTACTTCTTGCTACTGCAGATCAGAATGATAAATTCTGACCTGTCACAAAAGGTTACTATTCTTGGGAAATTTAGTGCTTCCTTCTTTCTGGCTCTTTGCATGATTCCAGATGAGTCCATTTTGAAGCAGTTAGAGGTGATTAACTTATCTGATATGAAGTAAAATAGTTTAAACATACACTTTACACAAACTTGTCTCCCATGCAGTAATTTTCGGTTATCTCTTGCTTCATTCTTGATTCCTAATACTTCTTAATTTCAGGTTTATGTACTTATTGAATCACTTAAGGCACACTTCTCTCCTTCAATATATGGTGCATTCATAGAATTGATGGATCATCTGAGCACATTGCATGTAAGAGGTGAATCTGGAGTCTTAAACTCCCCTCATCCTCCCAAAATTATTTCAGTTGTGCCAGCATGTTCTACTTTTGGCATATCCATTGTTTCAAAAATTGATTCAGTTGATCTGGAAGTTGAACTTGAAGAAAGTGGAGATAGCAGCTCAGAGCTCATGGTTTCCGTACAAAAAATAGTCTTACGGTATATTCATTGTTATCCATTTGGCTGTCTTCCATGAGGACCATCGTTTACATTTTGACTTCAATTATGCAATTTGAAAAATCACTCTTCGTTTTCTCCATACTTTAGTTGTGATCATTGAAACTTTTACTTTGTTATTTAGTACATTAAGAATAGTTGGGGGCTGTTCTTGTAGGTGTCATTATTGTTCTTATTTTGTGTACAACACTACATCATTGCTAGGATTAACTTTTTCATGTCTTTACTGCTTAGGCTGCATAGATCTCTCTTGACAGCTGTTGATGTCATTTAGTTGGATTTTGGACGGGTTATATGCATTTCCGTTGTGTGGTTAAGGAATAAGTTTTAAAATGCCCTTGATGGGAGGAAACCATCTAGAAGCCAAAATTAAAGCTTCAACGTGTTAAGATAATTTGAGTGAGCCTTATCAAGGAGTTGGAACTTGATAATGAATGTCATACAATAGATATTAATCATTATGAAAGAAATAGCTTGCTCCTTTAACTTAACCTTTTTTAAGAGGAAAATCGTTTTATCTTTATTCAATGTAATTTTAAACTGAAACCTGGAATAGTTTATAAAGCTACTGTTTGTGGTAGAGTTTTCATCATCTCGTCTTATTCAGCTTCTATTATATCGTACTTTATCTTATTTGTATTTTCGTTTTCACCATGATTAAGAATCTTTTAAAGATGAAACCAATCTCTTGCTTTGCTTCTATTTTCCCTTCTTCACTTATTACTTGTTTTACGACCTTAAATTGC
This sequence comes from Psophocarpus tetragonolobus, assembly GCA_037954015.1. Taxonomy (NCBI): domain Eukaryota; kingdom Viridiplantae; phylum Streptophyta; class Magnoliopsida; order Fabales; family Fabaceae; genus Psophocarpus; species Psophocarpus tetragonolobus. The sequence continues at coordinate 33,859,764 of CM075690.1, read as the reverse complement.
TCATTGACGTGTTTATACCTTCCCTTATATTTAAATTCAGTTCCTCTGTTATCATCAAATTAAGGACAACTTTCTTTTTGTTGTTATTGTCAGATTGTTTAAAATCTCATTCACAGTGTGTATGAACTGATGTTTGTATTGACTTAACCATAAGGGTTACAAGAAGGATAGTATAAACAACCTAAACTAATGGCTGTAAAGTCCCAATCCTAACCGATATGAAAATGACCCCTTAACTAACATATGTTCTAACAGTCCCCCTCAAGTTGGAGTATACAAATTGTATAGACCAAGCTTGTTACAAATAAACACAATTCGGGAGCTCCTAAGAGACTTAGTAAAAATATCAGCTAGTTGGTCATTAGCACCAGGGTAACTAGTAAGAATAACTACAACTAGAGAGAAATTATTCTATGATGAAATGACAATCAAGTTTAATATGTTTGGAATTATTAAAAATGGGGTGGGAAGCAATGTGAAGTGCATTCTTATTATCACAACATAGTCTCATTTGAGAGACCTTTGCAAACTTTAATTCATGAATAAGTTGCTTGATCCAAACAGGCTCACACATGAACAAGGCCTTGGCTTTATACTTAACTTCAGCACTATCAATAGGTTACTCTTCTTCCAACAAGATTCTTTGTACAAAAAAAGTAGAACATTTGTTAGAGGGAGATCTAGTCTGATAAAATTTGAGTAACCCAGTACATGAGAGTGATCTCTATTAATACCATAAACCTTGATCAGGAGATCCTTTGAGATATCTGAAAAGATGGATTGCTGCATCCCAATGACTATCATAGGGTGACTGAAGGAATTGACTTGCCCCTAAAACAACGAAAGAGATATTAGGATGGGTGATACTAAGATAATTTTTTCCCCATTGATCCTTTGTATATGTATGAAAAAATGCATATTTTAGAAATAAATATATTAATAAAAAAAATAGAGAAACAAATTAATGTTGTATAATTTTTTCAGTGAAACACATATAATTAATAAGAAATATTTTATAAAACTTATTATTTATTAAAAATTAAATAGTTGTCAAAAAGAAAATCTGCCCCCCTCTCTTACACTTGTATCTGTCACTGTCTAACATGTTGATCTCCTTAAGAATATCCTACACATACTTACTTTGAGTGACAACACCACAATCTGAGTGAGCCGCTTCAATTCCCAAAACATACTTGAGTAAGCCCAAGTCCTTGGTCTGAAAAGCATGGAATAAATGTTTCTTCAATTCTCCAATGCCATCTTGGTCTTCTTCTGTTAAGACAATATGATCTGATGATCAACATAACCTTACAGGTAGATACATTTTCCAATGAGAGTTATTATGTCTATAAAAGATAGTGCAGTGTGATCAGAACTAAATGACATGCCAAATTATGGAAGAACTGTACTAAACCTTCCAAACCAAGCACTAGGAGATTGTTCCAAGCCATAAAAAACTAGAGTGGACTTCCCCTAAACAACAAAGCCAGGTGATTGCACCATATAAATGTCCTCATAAAGTTCTCTGTAAAGAAAAACATCTTCAATATCTAGCTAAAATAAAGGCTAGAGTAGACAAATAGAAGATATTCTGGCAACAGGAGAAAAAGTATCTATATATATACTCTTTTGGCCATAAACTTGAGTGTACCCTTTGGCAACAACGTGGCCTTAATCCGATCAACCTAACTATAGCATCAACTTTAATAGTGTAAACACAATGACAAGCAACTAGAGTTTTTCCTAGAGGCAGAGGTACTAGCTCCAAAGTACCATTAGTAAGGATTTATCCACCATAGCCTGATGCCCAGGGTGTAAAGAGTCTCTCTTGTGTAATAGATAGGTAGACAAGTAGGAAATAAAAGTTGATAGTGTGTAAAAGTTAATTTTTGTATTCACTAACCAAAAAGGATTACTAGAGGGATAATATAAAAACAATCTAAACTAATGGGCTTAAGTCTTTTCCTTTTTGCACCCCCAAATTTTTAAAATTCCAGCATTGCCCAATCATTTTAAGCTAATATCGTTTAAGGTTGTAGATCAACAGATGTTGTAATATGCATATGCAATATTGTGAGATCCACAATATTGAATACACACACATATTGTGGATCATGAAATCCAAAACATTAATTTTGAACTACGGATGTGTAGATGTACGATGACGAAAAAGTGCATAATTAAATCCATTGAAGTTTTAAATAACCCTTGGCAATAAGATTTTCGTTGAAAATCCTGAAGTTGATTGTAGAGGTTCAAATGATGAGGGAGGACAGTGTAATTTAAGCATCTCTGAAGAGAGGAATGTAATTTAATAAAAATATTGGTCATATGTGGGTTCAAACAATTTAAATTGGTTTAGTAATAATAATTTTCATCAGATTGTCTGTTTATTTTTAGTTCACCTAGTTAAATATTTTATTCATCTTCATTGTTTATATCAGGATCTCTGTTTATTGATCAGGATATCTGTGTTTATTGCTGTGAAATTGTTAATACATTTTTCTGTGAATAAAAGGAATTAGGAGGGCATGTGAAAGCTTCATTACGGCAGGTCCAAATCCAATTGATGGTGTTTGAATTCAGCCTGAGTTGAATTCCTAATCACATACTTGAATTAGTAAATCAGCTCTAGCCTCTAACAATGTTTTAGTTCCAAGACACTGTTTTGTTTTCTGTTGGCTTTTAGATTGGTTTAAGTATATTTAAGAGTGTGTATGGAAATTGGTCTTACCCCTTGCACCCGTCATAAAGCACATTATAGATGTTCCCTAAAAGCAAATCTTTGCATTTTGCTTTACTCTTTGTAGGTATGCTTCTTCAGAGATTCAGGAGTTTTTTATCAGCATGAAGTCTTTAATGATCTCTGCTTATAAAATGAAAGAAGAAAAAGACAGCCATGTTGTGCTTTTATCTGGAAATTTAACTTCTGCAGTTGGAGAAGACTGTTTTCCTGAAGCAAATATTGAATTTGATCAATATTCTGAAGTGGCTATGCTGGATGATGCATGTTTTGCTATGCATTATCAATCTTCCAGAACTGATGTGGTTTGTCATAAGATTTTAATGTTCTTAAATAATACTGATATCCACTGCTACCCACATATTGCTGGACTGCTCATTGGATTCTTTGATAGGTTGTCTTCCTATAGTAGCAGTTTTGATAAATCATCTGCCAGTAATACTTTTGACATTTCAAAAATTTTCTCAAGTTTTGGGTTACAGAGGTTTGGCTTCTCAAATTATTTTGAATTAGGTTCCCCTGATTCTGCTAGCATTCCATTGGATAGCTTTCCGTTTGTGACTATTCACAATTCTGGTTCTCTTGGTAATCTAGAGAGTGTTCTCATACATGCCATTCCTGACTGGAGAAAATATTTTATCCTAAGGGACAGAAAATTCAAAAGTCCCAAAATAAATATGAGGAGAGGGTCCAAAATTTTCCAGGTCTCTCCCTCAAAATCCAATTCTGATTTTAGATATTGTCATGAATCTGGGATTGCAAGGACCAGTGATATTTTTTCTACTGAATTGCATCTTTTTGGAATAAGAGCACATTTTCATGACTCATCATGCATTATTGGGACAATCATGGTGCCTACATCTAAGTCTTCTCTATTATTTTATGAAGACAGTATGGATATATTGTCTTCTTCAGAAGGATTAGCTCTTACCTCATCTTGGGGCCCACAGAATTTTCAAGACTATCTATGGGGTCCCTCTTCACCGAATTTGTCTCCTATTTTAAATGTACGGGTTAGGAAAGGACATAATATATCTTCAACTGCTGATTTGGAAATAAGCATTGGCATTCAGCATGTCTACTGCATGTTGCCTTCTGAATATCTCTCCATTATCATCGGTTACTTCTCATTATCTGATTGGGGTGGTGTTTCTGGTGACCAGTGTTCCTCTGAAGAGCAAATTGATATGGATGTAAAAGATGAAATGAGAATTATGTATAAATTTGAAATCTTGGACTCTAATCTTATTTTTCCATTGGAAAGTAATGACCACCAGTTTATAAAGATTGAAATACCGCAGCTTTATTGTAGTTTCATTGAGAATTCTGGTGTTGACGACGTGTTAAAGAATATCACTCCTGAATGTTCAGTTCCTATTCATAAGCTTGCTGAAAGAAATGATTGTTTAAATGTGTTTGGGCGAGACTTGTTTGTATCATTCCTTCTATACAAGAATGATTTGTTTGGCTTAGCAACAATAGAACGGAATACGGAATTTCTAACAAGTGCTTTAATTGCACCCATAAATGCAGATGTTTGGGTCAGAGTTCCATATGGTGACAATTCTTACTCCAAAAACACTTCATCAATATGTTTCATGATGGGCATCAGCAGCTGTCATATTTCTGCAGAAGGTATTTTTATACTTATTTTGTTCACGTTTCCCCCTTTCTATTTTCTTATTCATGCACTTCAGTACTTAATTACTATATTTGCTGTATTAAGTAATTTTTATAAAGAAAATTTCCTTCAATAACAGATAGCTATTTTTTTGATGGATGTATGGCTATATGGGAGGTTATTGAGGAATTCTCCTCTGTTGATGATCAATCCAAATGTTTCAAATCAGATGTTCTGCAATTCCTTCATTCAAAGAGAAGCTCAGAGACAACGCAAACCATTTCTCCGACTCTGATGACCTCAACTAGTATGTCAACGGAAGTTAAATGTTGTGTACAATCCTTATTTATAAGCTTGTGTCATAGAAAAGAAGATTTTGTGGAGTTAATAACCAAGGGTGATTTACGGTTTAATTGTTCTGCATCCTTAATAAATGATTCCTTGGTATGTTTAAATTTGGGTTTCTCTACCTTAGTATTTTACTCTCCACATGATTCTATTTTAGCAAAATGCACCCCAACTTCCCTTTCTAAGTCAGTACTTAGCCTCTCTTTTTCTCAAGCTATTGATGGAAGAAATGAACTTGGCCTCTGTCTTTCATCACTTGATATTTGGCTTCATGTGGCTGACTGGAGCGAGGTTGTTAAATTCTTTGATCATTTCCGTGTACATTTGGAAAGAACACCAATGGATGCTTCTAATTCTGTAAAAACAGTTCAACACATTTCAACTTTTCCCGATTCTGAAAGCACCTCAGCACCTTTTACCTCACAGGAGATTGAGAATGACGTGTTAATAATTAAGTCAGAAAATTTTTGTATTACATTTCACATCCCTATTTGGGTTGACGAAGAATCTTGTGTGGAATTTCAGCATGCTGAAGGTCTCAACTGGACACCTTTAAGTGTATCCTCAGATATAGTTGAAGAAAAAGATGCAAAATTTCTTACTGTTTCTTTCTACATGAATGGTTTTGAATTAGTCATAGGAAGCAGAGATATCCAACTGAAGTCCAAAATGGAAAAATTAAACAGTGTAATAATGATAGTTGAGAATGGAAGGCATACATCTTGGCCCCTGCTTAATGTAATTGAGTTTCAAGTGGATGCTGTACTCTGTAAGCATCATACGGATACCATTGAACTCAATGTGGAGATTGAATGTGATAATTCAAATGTATGGATTTCAAATCCTGCATTACATTTATGGGCTGCTGTAAAATTTGATGTGCCGGAATCAGGATCTTCATATTCAAGTAGTGGCATTAGTTTCAAATGCAAGATGAGGAAAGTTTCTATTCTACTAACAGATGGGAGGGTAGGTTGATATCGGCTTTAATCTAATTTGTATTTCAATTTTTATCATTCTAAAATACTATTTCGTATTTTCTATACATAATAAAACTCTTACTAGGTTTTTTAACTTTCATTGAATGATGTTGTTTGAAATTGAACCTTGGATCTAAAAAGAATTGATATTGGGCCAAAAAAATGCTTACTGTTTTTTGTACATTGTAGTGGAGCTATAATGGGCCTGAGCTGGAGATTCTTGTCAGAAACATCTTGTTTCATACAATTGCAAGTGGAAAACACATGGAATGTTCTATCAATGGTGATCTTCAAGTAAACTACAATAACATTAAAAAGGTGTATTTAGTAAAATTACTGTTGTTTTTGTTTTCTCCCTTAATACATACCATTGTTACTGTTTTATATTTTAATTCTTTTGGATTAAGAATTTACTTGTGGTTGTGTTGAAGGTGGCATGGGAGCCTTTTATTGAGCCTTGGCAGTTTCTGTTGACCTTGGTCCGGGAACAAGAAATGAGTGTTCTTCCTAGCAGGTCCATTTCAACAGATATCATTCTCAAATCTACAACTCAGTTGAACATTAATATTTCAGAATCCCTAGTTGAGGTATATGCACTTTTGTTCTTTTTGTCTTCTTTTTGTTTTTTAATTTCTTTTTATATAAACCTGTTATTTTCTACGACTTTCAAAATAATCTCTTTCCAGTCATTTTATGGACAACTAATGAAATAATTAGTTCAAGTTCTTTGGTTTGATGACTGATTATGGACAATGTAATGGGTAATTTTTTTTCTCATTGATAATGGAAACCTAATTTGAAGTATCGGCCATTGTGCCTGTAGCTGTAATAGTGTAATTTTGTTCAAAAGTAAAAGTTATCAAATTTATAATGAATATTCCAGTTCTATTGGTTCACATTTTTTTTTTGTTCACTCTTTAATTAATTATTTTCCTTTGAATGATTGAAAAAGTTTGGCTTGAAGGGATTGTTGTAGTTTCTATCCCTAAATTCTATGCCTTTGATATGCTGAGCATAATATTATACATTCATATGCGAAATTTTGTTTTTCATCTTTAAATAGACTTAGCCTTGCATGGTTTGTTTGGTATTCTGTAAAAAATTAATTTCAATCATGATAATCTGAAGTTAACTGTTTTTTGTTTGGTGCTTTTTAATAACAATTATATGTCAACGAAAAATGACCCAAGTTTTACTTTTGAGGTTTGTTTTTGCAGTGTCTTTCACGTGCTACTGAGATGTTCTCCAATTCCCTGGGTCTAACAGGATTGGATGATCCTAAAGGCAACAAACTTTTGCATTCACCAAGTGCAGAATATATGTGTACCAGAAACTGTGGTGCTCCTTATGTTTTGCAAAACTTGGTTTCTGTGCCTCTTTTATATCATGTATATCATGGGGTTGCCAATCTTGATGAGCTTCATGATTCAGATGAGAATCATGCAAAATATGTGCAACCAGGTTCTTCAATTCCGATATACATGGATGAAAATGCTGAACAGAAACTTTCGCGTTTCAGACCTTCTCATTCTTCTGATAGTTTAAACGAGCAAAGGTCAAGTGGTTTTGCTCATCATTATATTACTGTTCAGCTTGAAGGAACTTCTAGGTCATCCGATCCAATTTCAATGGATTTAGTGGGACTAACATGCTTTGAGGTTAATTTCTCCAAGGCATATAATGACACGGCTGAGGATGGTAGTCTGAATACAGTCCCTACTTTTGTTGTTCCTGTTGTATTTGATGTTTCAGTGCTGCGCCATAGCAAGTTAATTCGAATATACTCCACTGTATGTACAAATTGGTTATATATTTTCTCTATAACATTGACTTTTTATTTACACCATTCATTCATTTTTCCGTTCTTATTTGTTAGCCTTTTTATGTACAGGTTGTACTTCTAAATGCAACCTCTACACCTCTGGAGCTGCGATTTGACATTCCATTTGGTGTGTCGCCAACGGTACACAGTTTTTTCTTGCTATTTCACAAATTCCATTGTTAGTCAATTGCTATTTTTTTGTGATATTACTTGTATGATATATCGTTTCATTACTTTAGTTATTAGGTCCAATACAACCTGGGCAGCAGTTTCCGCTTCCGCTACATTTGGCTGAAGCTGGCTGTGTAAGGTGGCGACCGATGGGGGACTCTTACTTGTGGAGTGAAGCTCATAACCTCTCCAATCTTCTTTCAGTAAATATCAAAGTTGGAAATTTTAAAACTTTCATGTGCTATCCATCTCATCCAAGTAGTCATCCATTGCGGTGCTGTATATCAGTTAAGAATATTAGCTTGACATCATCTGGTTGGCTGAAAAAAAAAGTCCCTGCGGATGATGTAAAGAAGCACTATATTCATCACTTGATCTTGAGTGCTCCACTAATAATTAACAATTACCTTCCTAAGGAAATTTTGTTGATCAGTGAGAGTGGTGGGTTAGAGCATGCTGTGAAAGTTTCAGAGGTCTGTTATAGTTGTTTTTATTTGCTTATTTTTTTACTTTTTTTTTATTCGTCTGTGTATTTACATCTGTTCATTACAGTGGTGTAACAATCTAAAGACTGTATTTTCTTTTTCTAGGTGGCAAATTCTGTATATCATATTGATCCCTCACATGATCTAGGATTGGAGATCTGCATTGGTGGATTTAAATGTTCTAATTTTAGATTTCCTCGATTAGATATTTTCTGCACAATGGCAAAGTTTAGTGAACCAAAGTTTTCATGTTCAGAAATCCTGATATTTGAACCTAATAATTCTAATGGTAATTGATTTATTTGTAAATTTTTTTGTTGTGTTAACTTTGTGAATGCATTCTTTAAAGTATTCTCTTTCGCTTACTTGTAGGCCCAGTATACGTTACTGTAGAGAAAGTGATGAATGCATATTCTGGTAGTAGGGAACTCATCTTTTTTGTTCCCTTTATTTTGTATAACTGTATGGGTTTTCCCTTGTGTGTAACGGAATCCACTGGTGAAACCAATGAAAGGGTATTTGTCATTCCTTCTTATTTTGACGGAGGTGAAAATGAAACATTATCTTTGAAAAAGGATGGTCTTTCTTTGCTTTCATCGAACCAGAAATTACCTGCTCAAGTTCCTGATAACCCCAATAGATATATGAAGAATCATACCATTTCTTGCAGAGAGGATGGTAGTGCAAACTCTATTGGTAATTACCACAAGAATTTGGGAAGACAACAAAGCAAAATTGATTATATATTTCAAAATTCTTCTTCCAGAATGTTGAAGAGTATGTCAAGCTCAACAATCCAGTCCAATTGGAATGATTCAGGTTCTGGTAATCATGAGCACGAAAAGGTTCGACCATGCATTTATTCTCCAAGCCCTGATTCTTCTGTAAATGATGCTTTTGTTAAAGTAAGTAGATGTTTTACTGAAGATCATAAGGAGCAGTTGCCATATTCTTTGTGGTCAAATCCATTTTCTCTGGTACCGCCAAGTGGTTCAAGCACTATTCTTGTTCCTCAGTTGACTCCAAATTCCGCATTCATTCTAGCTATGACATCTAACTCAGTTGCTGAACAATATGCTGGGAGGACAAATGCAATCACTTTCCAGCCTAGGTACGTATTGGTCTTCATAGATATTTGTGGATTTACCTTAAAAGTATAAGTTTTTTTTATGGTTGGTTCCTTGACTATGGAAGTAAAGCCTCTTTGATGAAATGGTCAGAAGTCTCTTTTGATCTTGATTCATTAACTTCTGTAGAAAATAAGTGTATCAATCTGATTTACACACCCTTCAGTTTGAAAGGATGTTCATACAAGGATGTGTGTTCTAGTTGAAATTTGTTTGCCATGTCATGAATATATATAATTGTTTATAATAGTCTAATAGTGTTGTTCCTTCCTGAAATCATTTTCTAAATATGCAGATATGTAATCAGCAATGCATGCAGCAAGGAGATATCTTATAAGCAAAAAGGCACTGATGTTGTGTTTTATTTAGGAGTAGGAAAACATGATCATCTTCACTGGACAGATACAACCAGGTACATATATTGGATAGTATGTACTGTCTTTATCTGGGACTAGTTGCTACCAGTTGCAAGGAAGGTTGCCTTCAGGCACAGTTTTCATACTTTTTGTATTTTATCTTCATCTCATCTATCCACTTGTTCAAAATACTTGTATTCTAATATGTGACACAGGGAGCTGCTTGTTTCAATTTGTTATAATGAATCTGGATGGCAGTGGTCTGGAAGCTTTTTACCAGATCATCTGGGTGATACTCAACTGAAAATGAGGAACTTTGTGTTTGGAACTTCAAACATGGTACGAGTTGAAGTGCAAAATGCAGACATATCCATGGGAGATGAAAAAATAGTTGGAAACATCAAAGGAAACTCAGGGACCAACTTGATTCTTTTGTCAGATGATGATACAGGCTATATGCCATACAGAATTGATAATTTCTCAAAAGAGGTCAGTCTCTAGTTTATCAGTTGCTTTACTGCAGTAGTTGGAATTCTGAAATATTTTTCTGATCCCTACAATGCAACAATGCTTCTATAGTAAGATTTCAGGTTGTTTCCATTTAAATTGATATGTTTGTTGAGCTTTGTCTTGATTTTCTTGTGAATGCATCTATATTAATACAAAAACAACAACAAAGCCTTGTCCTCCAAGGTGAGTTGGGGCACAGGGATAATATGATCCCATTTAGCTCAGTTGAAAATCATGGCTTGAAGAATATTATTTATTGTATGAACTCTCCTTACGACTTGTTCTACAGTCATTCTTGGTCATCTTTATGAATTACACGATACCATATAGCTCAATTAAAAACCATGTAATCTATTATTCTCTGTACGTATCCAACCCACTTCAATCAATTTTATCATTTTTTCTTCAATTGGTAGTGTTACATCAATCTCATCTTGTATGTTATCATATTGTAACCTTGTGTCATCACACATCCATCTTAATATTTTCATTTAATGTATTCTCATTTTTCTCTTAATTGTCCCTTTAAAATCTAACATTCATTACCATATAGTATAACTGAATATATAGTAAGTAGTACAATATAACTTGCCTTTGAATTTTGTTGGTAGATTGAGATCATAAATAACCCTTAATGTCCAAATTAGATTAAACAGGGATTTAAGGGAGAGCCATGATGTAATCATCATATCCCTTTAAAAAAGTTCTTAGCATAGTTGTTAATTGCACCCTATATTGGTGCAACCGTGCCATATTGACTGTGTTGTAGTATGGAGATGTCATGTCTCAGCTACAATCTTGCTCGAAGATTGGTTTCTTGTCCATGATACTTCTCTCCCGTGCAACTCACCTTATTTGCAAAGGTGGTGTTACCAACCACCACTTCAGCAAAGAGAAAGATATTAGGTAGGAAGACTTTTCTGTACAAAGAAGATGGCGGATTGGTGGTGGCTGAAGGGACAAACAGAAACTAGCTAGGCTTTTTAGTTTCTTCTGCCTTTTGGGTCTGGGTATGGCTTTTTGGGTCAGGCTTTAGAGTGGGTATTAGGCTGCACCTTAAATTAGCCACTCTCCAACCCAAACAAAATTAATCATTTATAATAGTCTTAGAATGTGGGTTTATGCCTAACTCAATCCCAAAAGCTAGTTCAAGGGATGAGGGTGGCCCCCCACCTTATATATTGAATTTTGACACTAGCTCTAGCCAATGTGGCACTTGAGTTTCTTTCCCAATAAATAGTAAGGAGTGCTAATGAAACACTCTTAAAAACCCTCTGCTAGAGATTTCCTCCATAACTGGTTAAAATTTACCAAAAACCATCAATTCTAGTGGTGTCTTACAGTTTCTATTTCCTGATTTAATTGTAGGAGCCTTATTGGGGGTTTTTTTTTCCAATAATAATTAATTATATATTATACTATTATAAGCATATAAAGTACTCTAAAATATTTAAAAAATATTAACACATAATTATATATGATATAATAGAGACAAATGTATAACATATGATGGTATATAAATTTAAATATATCGAAACAGAATATATATATATAACAAATATAATAATTAAAATTAGAGAAAAATATGATCAAGGTCCCTATATTATAGTATTAATGAATTTGGTTATCAAACTTCTAAAAAAAATGTGAATTTAGTCCCTTCCAACTATAATTAAAAACAAAAACAAATTAGAACATCCCACCATTTTTTATTTTCCTACCCTAACTCTTCTTCAAGTATAAAAACATTACATTATTCCTTATATAACATATGATGGTATATAAATTTAAATATATCTAAACAAAATATATATATATAACAAATATAATAATTAAAATTAGAGAAAAGTATGATCAAGGTCCCTATATTATAGTATTAATGAATTTGGTTATCAAACTTTAAAAAAAATGTGAATTTAGTCCCTTCAACTATAATTAAAAACAAAAACAAATTAGAACATCCCACCATTTTTTATTTTCCTACACTAACTCTTCTTATAAAAACATTACATTATTCCTTATATGTTTAAAAACATTACAATAATATTTTTCGAACCTTACACTAACAACTCCTAGAAGGAGGCAAAAGTAATTGTGAAAAAAACACAAGGTGTTTATGCAATTAGATGATTTCGGGAGGTATATTACTATAATTAACTGTGAAAAATATGATGAATTCTTTGAGAGACAGACTAAATCAGCATGCTTTGTTAAATTTCAGTACTAAATTCATCAATACGAAAGTATACTCACTAAAAACATGTGTCCATAAAATTAATTAATATAATAAGTAGAAAGAATATAGAATATTATTGAACATATGTATATATGAATGTATTTTCAATAACTTTTATATATTTTAAAGAGAATTACTTTTCATTCTCACCTTTTATTTCCTTTCAATTTTATCTTAAAATAACTACTTAAGTCCTATAATAACAAGCAAAGAAATGGTCTCGGCTCAAGCTTTAGCTGTTGTCTCAGCCATGTCTGAGTAATGAAAAACATGTTTTGTGTTAAGACACTGTAGAGGAGTGTCAGATGAGTGTAAGCAGCGTGTTGGTGTCAAAGAAATGTCCGACATGCCCTTTTTTTTGTACCTCTTACTTGACCCAAATCTGTCATTTTTTTTTCCTTCTTATTTTTGGCGAGCTTATGTATCTTACGCGCTCTGTATAAACTTTCTTTTTGTCTCATCATAGCTTTTTGATTCCTTACTCAGTTTTCAACGTTGTTGCACCCATGGAATATTTTAAAGCATTATTTTGTTTCTTATTTTGTCTTGAACATTATCGTCTCACCCCCAAGGTTCATTGTTTCTTGGCCCAAAACCTTTTGAAATTCATCTATGTTAATACTTAAGAATTAATTTTCTTTATCATTTTATAAGTTTATAGGAGCATGTTTAATAGAATTAAACAAACATTTTAATAAAATATACTTCTTGAAGAAATGAAACAGATTTTTAATTTTAGAAAATTTATGTACTAGTGAATTACCCAACCTCACCTAGTGAGATAAAGGTTTTGATGTTGGTACGAGTGAATACAAATGTAGATGCATATTGGATGTATTGTTTTTATTTACAAAACCAATTAAAAAAAGTTTCCATTTATTTTACAAAGCAGTAATTGTTATTTAACAATGCCATCATATGTTGCATTAATGAATGAATAATTATGAATGTGCTGGTTGTACTTACCTTTTGCAGCTACTAAAGCTATGCACCAAAAATTTCATAGTCCGTTGTTTATTGAAATTTATTGTTATTCTTGGTACTTTCTAGAGATTGCGAATATATCAGCAGAGGTGTGAAATGTTTGACACTGTGATTTACTCCTATGCTTCTTTCCTGTACACCTGGGATGAACCCTGCTATCCTCGTCGTCTTATTGTGGAGGTATTTTTTTTTTTCATTTAGCAAAATGGAACTTCAAATTACTTGACCTTAAAATGATAACCAAAATTGAAGGTACCTGGAGAGCGAGTTTTGGGATCGTATGACCTTGATGATGTTAAAGAATATATGCCTGTTTACCTGCCATCAACCTCTGAGGTAAACTATTTTACAGTTTGCATAGGAAAAAAAAACTATTTTGCACTTACTATGTAAAAAAAATGTTTTGACATTATGCTTCTTTTTGTATTATTTCCTTTTAACATGTTATATGATTTTAGTGTAGGTATGGAAGAGAAGGGGGGGGGGGGGGTTGGAGAGAGCAAACTCTGCAAGATCAAATACATGTGTAATGAAATGATGCAATACAAAATAACACAAGACTCATAATCCTAATTAAATAGGGAAACAAATTATTATTTGGACATATGGATACTATTTCTGAGATGTGTTAAACTGTTTTGTAGTATATAATCATGATATTATAAGATATCCTCCAAAAATTCTAACTTCCTATTTTCTTATTCTTCCATTTGGTACTTAGTAGTTCAACACATTGGTTCTTTCTACTACAATGGTAATGACTTCTTTTCTTTTTGTACTCATTACCTCATAACCTATAATGCGTTCATTCCTTTGTTATTTACATAGTGAATTTCTGCATTTAGAATATTGTTAGACATCTTTAGTTATTGTAGTATGACAATATACTAGGAGTTACATAATTATGGCTACTAGGATATGGGTAATTATTACCCATGTTTACATGATTTATATAAAAATGTGCTTTGCCATTGTCTGCTATTAATGTAAGTTTTAGGAGTAAAATTTTATTTTCTCCATTAGTAATCATCAGAAAGCATCTGTTAACAATGAAATAACTACAAATTTTTTTACTAGGAATATCTGTTTTTAGTAATTATAGAAGAGGTTTTGGTAGCTGATTTAGCAAGCTTACTTTGTTGCCTTGAATGATATACTAACTTGGTCTAAATACGAGTTTGATCTATACAAAATTCTTTCATTCAAGTCTAGGTAGTAGGTTCGATGATTTCTATTTTCTTATGTCGGCTTATGCAAATATTGATTTCAGAAGCCCGCGAGGACTTTCTACATATCAGTGCATGCAGAGGGAGCAACAAAGGTGATTTGGTAGTACTTTGATTTCATATATATGACCTGAAAAATTCCATTTCTTGCCTTCATGGATAATTATTTTTTTCAGGTCCTTAGTGTTCTTGATTCAAATTACCATATCTTTAATGATGTGAAGAAATCAAGTGTCCCACATGCTACAGAGAAAAGGTTGTACGATCACAATCTAGTTAGGGCTTCGGAATACAAGGAAAAAATATCAATTCTTGTTCCATATATTGGGATTTCTTTGATTGATTCATACCCACAGGTAATTGAACTGGCAACTTTATTTTCTGGATATCTTCTGTTTCATGATCTCTTTTAATCATACTCTTATTTCTGTAGGAATTGCTTTTTGCCTGTATTAAGGATGTAGAAATAAATCTACTGCAAAGTTTGAATCGGCAATGTCTTTCCTTGTTGATATCATTCATACAAATTGATAACCAATTGCGCTCTACTCCATATCCTGTTATGTTATCCTTTGATAATGGATACAGACCCCGCCAAGTTGATCATATGAGCAGCTCTTCTGTTCCCGTGTTCTGCCTAGAAATGTCAAAGTGGAGGAAAAAAGACATTTCATTCATTTCTTTTGAATACATAAAATTGAGGTTTCTATTTTCTAATTTTGTTGCATCTTTACAGATTACTGTTGCTGGTGTTATTTTTTTATTGTTGTTTATGCGCATTAAAGTCAATTCTTAACATATTATACTTAATTATTGCAGGATGGAAGATTTCCGACTTGAGATTGAACAAGAAATCATATTAAGCTTATTTGAGTTTTTCTCAAATGTTAGTTCAGGGCTTCAATATGGAATCATGTCATCTTCAGATCCATATGATGGAGTATCACTAGAGAATTCATCTTCATTTGTTCAAACTAGTGAGAATTTCAGATTAAGTGCTGACCATTGTCCTCCAAGAATTGCTCCCATGTCCAATGGAAAATCTAAGAGGATTGCATCTTTGCCTTCCATTGTTCCAATTGGAGCCCCTTGGCAGGAAATTTATCTGTTGGCAAGAACCCAGAAGAAAATTTATATTGAAATGCTTGAATTGGCACCGATCAAGTTGACTTTAAGGTCATGTTCTCATTTTTATTTATTTATTTTGACTACAGTATTCAGTTTTCTACTTTTTCTGAGACAGATGGCATAAATTGTACATATGCAGTTTTTCCAGTGCCCCATGGATGCTTCGGAATAGGATCCTCACATCCAAGGAATTTCTTATCCATGTAAGTAGTATTCCATTTCTTTCAGTAGTAATATTTGCCTGTCAGAGAGAATCAATGAGAGTTGAGGTTTGCTAAGATGTCCCTCATCAGTTGGGAATATTACCAAAATGTATAATCAACTCACTGATAAAGTGGCATATTTTTTAACAACTTAATATTAATTAATAATTACAGAGAGGTCTTATGGCTCTTGCTGATGTTGAGGGAGCACATATTTATCTAAAGGATTTAATCATTGCGCATCATATGGCTAGTTGGGAATCCATTCTGGAGATTCTAATTAGGCATTACAACCGCCAACTACTTCATGAGACTTATAAGGTAAACTAATAATTTATATTTCAAAATCATGTTTCTTCACTATTCAGGCTAGAAGTGTTAATTATGTGTGAATGCCAAAAATATTATAATCTTGCCATTTGTCTATTGAATTTTGTAACACATTTATTCTTTTTATTGATGTGCTCAATATTGTAGTTCTTATCTTGATAAATTTGAATAAGGATATTGAAGATTTGATTATGTCTTTTATATCTTGCTTAGTAACCTTGTTTATATCTTGCCCAATTACCCTTTTTACATTATATTTGATTCTACATTTATTTGTAATTTATTTATAATCATTAGAAATAAAGAGATGAGAACCCTTATCCCTCAAGCATACTGAATCACCAAGTATCTCTTCTAACTTGGTATTAGAAGTGCAACATCCCATCTGGACCTTTAAAAATAAAATATAAAAATGCTGAAGCCCACGTGCCGCACACGTTGTCACATGCTTGTTGTCTCGTCAACATGTGAAGCCCACGTGCCGCCTTTTCGACCTTCGTTCACATAGCAATTTGTACTGCCTACTTCATCGTCGTCTCCTTGTCCCGTTCCAGCGGTCATTTGGCTCTTTCGAAGTCTTAAACAACATCTAAACCTCTTCTCCTCCCTTCGCACACTGTTCACGTGTTCCCAATGGCCTCCTCCTCTGCTACCAGTGCTGTCTCCTTTGTTTTCTCAAGTAGCTCCTCTATTACATTTACAAAATTGACCAAGAAGAATTATATTCAGTGGGCAGCAGCTATTGAGATAAGGTTCATGGGGCAGGGTCTAACTGACCATTTACAGAAGACATTAGACACAATTCCCCATGCAGACTATGCCCAATGGCAGAAGGATGACGCCCAACTTGTTGCTTACCTATGGCAATCCATTGACTCTTCCCTTATGATTCACTTTGGTAACTACAAGACTTGTTATAACATTTGGCACTGTTAGATGTATTTCAATATATGAGCCTAAGCCCATTTCTTTTTATTAGCTCTTTTGTACAACATATTTTCCTTGGTTGTGCTAGACATACAAGGATTCATGCATATTCATCTCTTTCTATTCGGTCGCCATGTGTGGCGGCGTGTCCCGCCTTTGTTCTGGCGGCGCTTACTGGCATTTGAATCGCCTTGTTCTCTCTTCCGATTTGGTCTTGGATCTTCCATTGTGCCTCACCTTCAGTTTTCTCTCTCCTTTAGGGACGTTCTTTCTTCTCTTTTCTGCAACTTTTTCCCTTCCATCTGTCCATGGCTTCTGCTAGGTCTGACTCGTCTTTGTTTACTATGTCAATGTGCCTCTCTCCATAGACAAGTTAGATGACACGAACTATGATACCTGGGTCTTTGACATTAAAATTTGGCTTAAGGGCCAGGACTTTGTTGATCACCTTACTCAGATAGCTGTCTCCATTGATGAGAAAGATCGTCCACAATGGTCGAAAGTTGATGCTCTAGTTTGCAATGTTCTGAAGTCGACTATTCATCTTTTTTTGAAGCAAATATTTTGAACCCATGACACCTATGATAGAATTTGGGAACAGGCTCGGTTGCTATACGCTAATGATACTCAGCGCCTTTATAGCTTGTGCCAAAATCTACTAAGCATCATTGACCCTCATTGTCTTAACAGTTCCATGGCTGAATACTTGGGCAGGGTTCATGATCTTCTTCATGACTTCAAGAACTAATGCCCCCTGCTGCCACTCTTGCCCAGGAACTAGAGCAACGCCTAACATTCTTCATGTTGATAGACTTATATGGACTTCCTGACAAGTATTTGTCTGTTTGTGATCAAATCTTAGGCTCTTCGACTGTAACCACTTTGAACTCTGGTTAGTTCACCTTATTGTGTGTGCCATGCAAGTTATCACCAGACATACCTCATTTTGTTTCTCCTAGTAATTCCTCCTATGGTGACTCCTCTTGCAAACCCGGTCGAGATCGTCCCAGGTGTTATGCTTTGCATGGTCCTCCTTCGTCTACTCAAGCTATGCCCCATACTCCTATTGATTCTGGTGATACTCGTGTTGGTAGTTTTGGACATCTGGCTCAACAAATTTCTCAAATGGTACGAGGAGCGTCAGGTCTCCAACTCCACTGCTTCTATTGCATACACTTGCACTTCCTTTGCTGGTCTCACTCTCTTCGTGTCTTTTGGCTCTTAGGTCCTTGACTCTACCGCCACCAATCATATATCTAGTAATAAGTCTCTTTTCTCCTCTCTTTCAACTTTTGATCTTTTCTCAAACCCCCTTTCATGGTGTTGGTACTGTCCCTCTTTTCTCTTCTCTCTCCATTGACAATATACTTTATGTCCCTGAGTCTCCATTTAATTTATTATCCCTTAATCGACTCACTCGTTCTCTTGACTGTCTTGTTATTTTTTACTAAAGATTCTGTTTTTTTACAAGACTAGAGTTCAGGACGGATAATTGGGATCGAATGTGAGTCACGTGGCCTTTATCACGTATGGACGTTTGCTCATGTTGGCTCGGTTGTGGATTCCCCTGCTCTTATTCATGCTCAATTAGGTCATCCTAGTCTTGCCAAACTTCAGTGCCTTGTATCGCGTCTATCTAAGTTGTCTACTTTGTTATATGAGTCATGTCAATTAGGAAAACATAGTCATAGTTGTGTTTAGCCTAGCTTAGGTTTTCAGTATTTTGTAACTTTCATTTATTATTATTCTCGTTGGACTTGGTTATTTTTAATGGCAAATCATTATGAGTTGTTTTTCATATTTCAGACCTTTTATAATGAAATTAAAACTCATTGGGTATCCATTCGTACTTTTGGTAGTGATAATGCTCGTGAATACCTTTCTTAGAGTTTTTTGACCTTCATGTCTTCCCATGGTATTTTTTATCAAACTTCCTGTACCTATACCGCTTAACAAAATGGGGTGCGTAATGTAAGAGTAAAGACCTTATTGAAACAACTCAAACCCTTTTACTTCATGGTCATGTCCCTTAACAATTTTGGGGAGATGCTGTTCTTATTGTGTGTTACTTTATCAATCGCATGTCTTCTTTTGTCTTCAATAACGTAATACCTCACTCTATTTTGTTTCCACATTTCATGACTCACTCCATCCGTCACTCGAGTTTTTGATTCCACTTGTTTTGTTCACAACCTTAGTCCTGATCTTGATAAATTGTTTGCTCGATCTCACAAGTGTATTTTTTTAGGTTATCTTAGGTCTCAAAAAGGGTGTAAGTATTCCTCACCTTCCCTTTGTCGATACTTGATTTTCGATGATGTCACCTTCTTTTAAGTCTTCTTTTTACATTACATCCAACTCCTCTTCTTCTGAGCCTATTCCTGCCTTCATCACCTCTCCTTTTGTCTTTCATCCAATAAACACGTTTGTTGCATCCTCCAATCCACCACTTCCACCTCCTCTCTGGGTTTATCATTGTCGACAGCATGTTCGACTTTTTGTTGGCCAGCCACTGACTCTACTCTGATGCCACCTACTCCATCTCCTTCGGCTCCTCCCTATGTGTTTGATCCACCCATTGCTTTTCATAAAGGTACACGTCCACTCGTAATCCCTCCTCTCATTATGTTAATTTGAATTATCATAGGTTGTCTCCATCTTTCTATACTTGTCTTTCTTCCATTTTCTCTGTATCTATTCCTAAAACTGTAGGTGATGCCTTATCCCATCCTGATTGGAGACATGCCATGCTTGATGAACTGTGTGCTCTTCAAAATAGTGGTACTTAGGATCTTGTTCCTTTACTTCCTACGAAGTCTGTTGTTGGTTGTCGATGGATCTTTATTATCGAAGTTAGCCTTGATGGCACTATTGATCGCCTCAAAGCTTGTTTAGTTGCCAAAGGTTATATTCAGATTTTCGGGTTAGACTATAGTGACACATTCTCTCCTGTTGCCAAGATAGCTTCTATTAGACTATTTTTAGCCATGACTGCGCTTTGACATTGCCCCTCTATCAGCTGAATATAAAAAATGTCTTCCTTCATGGTGATTTTCTTGAGGAGATTTATATGGAGCAACCTTTTGATTTTGTTGTTTATGGGGAGTCTTCTGGATTGGTATGTCGTCTTCGCAAATCTTTATATGGTCTTCAACAATCTCCCAGGGCAAAGGTTTGGTAGATTCAGTGAAGTAGTCCAACAATTTGGTATGAATTGTGGTGAGACTGATAATTTTGTGCTCTATCGTCATTCAAGAGGTGGGTGCATCTACATGATAATGTATGTTGATGATATTGTTATTACAGATAGTGATACCCATGAAATTTCACAAATAAAACAATACATCTGTCATAATTTTAAGACGAAAGACCTTGGCAAACTTAGATACTTCTTGGGCATTGAGGTTGTAGACTCTCACAATGGTATTGTGATTTTCCAGAGGAAGTATGCATTGGACATTTTAGAGGAGGTTGGGCTAATGAATTCCAAGCCCATTGACACACTTATGGATTCATATGCTGAACTCTTACCAAGTCAATGGGAGCCACTTTTAGATCCCAAGAAGTACAGGAGACTAGTTGGAAATTGAACTACCTCACAGTCACTTGTCCTGATGTCTCTTTTGTTTTCAGTGTGGTAAGTCAGTTCCTTAATTCACCATGTACATAACATTGGAAGGTTGTTCTATGCATTCTAAAGTACATTAAAGGAACCTTGGGAAAAGGTTTGTTGTAATGATACAATAATCATACTTGGGTTGTGAGATACTCAGATGTAGATTATGCAGGTTCTCTCACTGACAGAAAATCTACTTTTTGATAGTGTCTTTATCAGTGACAACTTGATTTCCTGGAAAAGTAAAAAGCAGGATATAATGGCAAGATCTAGTGCAAAAGCAAAGTATAGAGCTATGACTTTAGCAACTTGTGAACTTATTTGGTTCAAACAATTCCTTGATGAATTGAGATTTGGAGAGGTTACACAAATGACTCTAATTTGTGATAACCAAGTTGCCTTTCATATTGCCTCAAATCCAATATTTCATGAGAGGACCAAACACATTGAGGTATGTTACCACTTCATTTATGAGAAGATTGTATCTGGAGACATTTTTACCTAGTTTGTTAGCTCCTATGATAAGCTAGCCAATGTCTTCACAAAATGATTGTGGGGTCCTAGAATTAATTATATTTATAACAAGCTTGATGCATATAATTATATGCATGAGCTTGAGTGGGAGTGTTAGAGGTATTTCAATATATGGGTCTAAGCCCATCTCTTTGTATTAGCTTTTTTGTACAGCATATATATAATATTTTCCTTGGTTGTGCTAGACACAAAAGGATTCATGCATATTCATCTCTTTCTACAAGCACAAAGCCCATGACTTTTACTCCAATAATGTCCAACACCTATATGATGTCATCCACAATCTCGCTACCTTAACCATGAAAGATCTTGATCTTCCTTCCTATTGTGGTAGAGCACAATCTACCCTTCATGAAATCAAAACTCTCATGATCTCTGATGACCCTGCGACAATGTCAGAAAAATTGGATCATATGTGTATTGTGTATGTTCTCCACGGTCTTCATAAAGACTTCGAATCAATTCGCAATCAAATTCTCACCAATTGTACTGTTCCTATTTTTGAGGAAGTCTTGACTTATCTCTTTCGAGTCTCTTACAATGAACCTTTACGGACCACTAGTTCTAATTATTCGACTTTTGTTGTAGGTCGTGGACGTGGTCGAGATGCTAATAGTGGACACACGGGTGGTCGTAATGGTGGAGGTCGTAGCCCACAATGTTCCTACTGTCACCACTTCCGACATACTCGAGATAAATGTTACCATTTAATTGGCTTCCATAAAAAGTTTGTTGTCGTTGCCTTATCTAAGAATCCCACCCCAGATTCAATTGAGAGCAACACCCCCTACAACATTTTACCTGATGATGAATTTCAATGCTTTCTCAAATAAAAGGTATCTCTCCAAACATTTGTTACAATTGCTGAGTCTGGTAATTGTATAGTTTGTCTTTCACAATCATCATGTGTTGGGTCTTGGATTTTGGACTT
The DNA here is from genome assembly GCA_037954015.1 of Psophocarpus tetragonolobus. Lineage (NCBI taxonomy): Eukaryota > Viridiplantae > Streptophyta > Magnoliopsida > Fabales > Fabaceae > Psophocarpus > Psophocarpus tetragonolobus. Next base: position 33,837,486 of record CM075690.1, on the reverse strand, counting down.
TGGTGCTTCCGATCACATAGCTGGTAATCCCTCCCTTGTTTTCAATTTATTCGTGCCAACATTAACGCGCCACATTACCCTAGCTTATGGGTCTAAAACCCCTATCACAACCATTGGCCAAGCCAACCCCACCTCATCTTTACCCTTAAAATCTGTTCTTTTTGCACCAAAATCTCCTTTTAACCTTGTCCCTGTTAGCCAACTTATTCACTCTCTTTAACTGTTCTGTAACTATTTTTCTAGTTCTTTTTATGTACAGGATGGGAGCACTAGACGGACGATTGACATAGGCTATTAAGCACATGGTCTCTACTACTTCCACTCACCCATACCCTTTGCTTGCACCACTTTAGAGTCTCCACTTTTGCTTTGTCATTTAGGACATCCTAGTTTGAAATAAATTGAAGATCATGGATCCCCATCTTTCTAAAACGAATTCTTTAGAATGTGAATCTTGTTCGTTTGGCAAACATGTTCGAGCCTCCTTTCCTGGATGCACTCCTTTGTCACACTGATACCCTTGCTGCACTCATCCACTCTAATGTTTGGGGTCCTACTCATGTTTCTTTTGTTTTAGGTTTTAGGTATTATGGTACATTTATTGATGATTTTTCTAGGAATACTTAGATTTTTTTATTAAAAGAACGATTTGAATTGTTTTCTATTTTCCAAAATTTTGTAATGAAATTCATATTCAGTTTGGCCATACCATTTGTGTTTTGCGAAATGATAATGCATGAGAATATTTTTTTCAACCTTTTAAGCAGTTTATGTCCTCTCATAGTATGATCCACCAGTTATCTTTCCTTCACACACCACAACAAAATGGTATTGTTGAACGTAAGCATCTCCATATTGTTGATATAACACATAACATGTTACCTTATTCTAATGCACCTTTAAAGTTTTGGGAGATATTCTTGTTACAAGATACCTTATTAATAGAATATCATCCTCATCTCTTAATTACAAAGTTTTGCATTCTATTTTATTTCCTGATGCATCATTTTTTTTCCCATTTCTCCTCGTATTTTTGGTTCTACTTGTTTTGTTTAAGATCTTACTCGAGGTCTTGACAAGTTATCTGCACAGGCTATCAAATACATTTTTCTTGGGTACTCTAGGACACAAAAGGGTTATCGGTGTTACTTACCCCTTACCAATCATTTTTACATATTTGCTGATGTCACCTTTTTTGAAAGTACTCCCTTCTTTTCTTAGTCTACCTCACCTAAATCTATTTCCCAGGCATTCCGAATGCCCTTTATCATTACTACAATGTCTATTCCATTTGTACTCCCTGCCCTTCCTCTTCTTACTTATCAGTGTCAACCATGTCCCCCCACCAGTCAAAGTTACTCCTGTTATAGAGACTGGTGCTTCATCTTCTACGTCATCTCCTTCGCTAGGTCTTGCCCAATTACACTTACCCATTGTCATCCGCGAGGTAATCGCTCTACTCGTAATATTTTTTCCATTTATAATTTCTTGAGTTATCATCATCTTTCCCCTTCCCATTATCCCTTTGTGTCTGCTATTTCCAATTGGTCTATTTTCAAAATTGTACAAGAAGCACTTTCCCATCCAAGATGGCGACAAGTGATGATTGATGAGATACAAGCCTTGAACTCCTACTAGACCTAGGTTCTTGTTCCTTCTTCCCCTAGGAAGACCGTTGCTAGTTGCAGATGAGTCTTTACAATTAAGGTTGGTGTGGACAAAAAAATTGGCGTGTTAAAAACTCATCATGTAGCCAAGGATTATACACAAATATTTGGTCTTGACTATAGTGACACCTTAAGTTGCTAATATGGCCTATATTCGTCTCCTCCTATCAATGGCTGTCATAGGTCATTCACCCCTCTATTAGTTGGACATTAAGAATGTCTTCTTACATGGTGACTTGACAGAAGAAGTCTATATGAAGCAACCACTTAGATTTATTGCTCAGGGGAAATTTATTGGTTTTGTTTACAGGTTACGTAAAACGTTGTATGGTCTCAGACAGAGTCTGAGAGCATGGTTTGGACACTTTAGTTTTGTTTTACAAAATTTTAGCATGACTCGTAGTGAGTCAGATCATTCTGTCTTTTATAAGATTTCCTTCTCTAGTAATAAGTAGATTTGCCTTATAGTGTATGTAGATGATATTGTTATTATAGGAGATAACCATAGAGGTATCTAGGATCTTAAAAATAATTTTTTTTAGAATTTTCAAGCCAAAGATTTTGGACTACTAAAATATTTTCTGAGGATTGAAGTTGCTAGGTCAAAAGATGGTGTTGCCATTTCCCAAAGGAAGTATGCTCTTGATATCTTGGCAAATGCTGGAATGTCAGCTTACAAGCCCATCAATACTCCTATGGATCCAAATACCAAATTTTTGCTTGATAAGGAGGAACTCCTGTCGGATCCAAGTAGGTACCAAAGACTGGTTGGGAGGTTGAATTATCTAACCAAGACTAGACCAGATATATCTTTTGCAGTCAACATTCTTAGTCAATTCAACAACTCTCCACACATGAGTCATTGGGAGGTTGTGACTTGAATTCTGAAAATATAAAGAGGGCTCCTGGCAAAGGACTAGTTTATGAGGACAGAGGTAATACTAATATTGTTGCATATTCAGATGTAGATTATACTGGAGATGAAAGTGATTGACGGTCAACCTCAGGGTATTGCATCCTGACTCGAGGAATCTTATCTCTTGGAAGAGAAAAAAGCAAAGCACTGTGTCCAGGTCTAGTGCAAAAGCCGAATATCAGGCTATGGCCTTTACTACATGCGAGTTGATTTAGCTAAAGCAAATCCTTAATGAGCTCAAGTTTTGCAAAGTTGAATCCATGAAACTCATTTATAATAAGGAAGCCTCTTTGTATATAGCATCCAATCTGGTTTTCCATGAACAGACTAAACATATTGAAATTGATTGCCATTTTATGTGGCAGAAAATTGTTTTTGGAGGAATTACCATGACCTTTGTTGAGTCCAAAAATCAGCTAGCGAATATCTTCACCAAGTCTTTGAGCAAATCAATAATATTTACATTTGTTCCAAGTTGGGATGCCTATGATCTAGACGCATCAGCTTGAGGGAGAGTGTTAAAGATTTGATTGTCTTTTATATCTTGCTTAGTTAACTTGTTTATATCTTGCTCAGTTACCCTTTTTACATTATATTTGATTTTATATTTATTTGTAATTTATTTATAATCATTATAAATAAAGAGATGAGGATCCCTTATTTCTCAAGCATTCAGATTTACCAAGTATCTCTTCTAACTAAGGATTAAACTTTATTGTTTATAATATTTTTATCTGCTACTAGATGAATGATTGTTTTGTTACATACAACAAATTGAATAGTAGGATTGCTAGGAAGATCTGCTCTTTGTTGAATTAATTATTACTTTCTATTATGGCTTTTAATGTATTGCATTAAACAATCCAGTTCATCTCTGTATATCATCAACCTTATAGTTTCTTAAATTTGAAGTTGTTTGGTTCGGCTGGTGTAATTGGTAATCCCTTGGGTTTTGCACGGAGCATGGGACTTGGCATTAGAGATTTCTTGTCTGTGCCTGCAAAGAGCATTGTGCGGGTAAAAGTCCTATACACTGGCCCTTATTTGTTTACTTATGATATCCTTACGTAACAAATTACTTTAGCATTATTGGTTCAACTCACAGAGCCCTACTGGACTTATTATGGGCATGGCTCAAGGGACCTCTAGTCTTTTAAGCAACACAGTGTATGCCATTAGTGATGCAGCGTCTCAATTCAGTAAAGCTGCACGCAAGGTATTCTTGGTTTGATGTAATCAATGTTTTATTTATAAGATTTAGTGATCTACTTTTTTTTCTAATCTATGCTAGCCTATTTTTTCTAGGGTATTGTTGCATTTACATATGATGAGCAAGCAGTTTCAAGGATGGAAAAACACCAGGCGATTGTAGCTTCTGATAGTAAAGGTGTAATTAATGAAGTCTTAGAGGTATGCCAATTATTTCGTGTTTAATTTTTCCCAAAAATGTTTGCTTTCATGGGTGCATCCCTTTCGCTTTCCATAGTTAGATATAAAACCATCGATGTGCTGGTTCATCACATGGTATCAATCAGAGAGTATAAAGTATAGAATGTAGAGGAATTTAGGAATTGTGTGTATTAATGTATTTATAATCATATGTACAAAATAAAAAGGAAATAAGATAAAATAAATTCCCTATAAATTTTTTCTCTATTTCCCTATTTACATATAATGAAATCATATCTTTAGCATTCCCTATTTACAATATAATCAATGCGAGCCTCCTTGAGAGATTTTGTGGGCATATTGGCCAGCTGGTCACTAGAGTTTAGTGTCGACCAAGTCAGTGGTGATTTCTCCTGAAAGCACTTTCTCTCTCACAAAGTGATAATTGATCTCTATGTGTTAGCTTGTTCATGGAGGACCAAATTAGATGCAATATGGAGAGTGACTTCATTATCACAAATGAACTTAATGACTTCATTATCACATATGAACTTGGTGCCTTAAATTGTTGTAACCATGTATTTCACTTGCAACTACTTCCATGACAAGATATTTGGCTTTTGCCCTTGACTTGAAAATTGTATTATGCTTCTTGCTTTTCCATAAGATCAAATTACAAACACAATAGCCAAGAGTAGACCTTCTGGACGGTGAACCTGCCCAATTAATGCCAGAGTACAAAAAATTTTGGAATCACCTTTGTCTTCTTATAAGAGTCCACAACTTAGTGCCTTTTTGAGATAATGAAGGATGTGTATAACAACATTCCGATGACTATCACAAGCGACATTGAGGAATTGACTTACTACACTGACTACAAATGCAATGTCGGGCCTAATGACTATGAGGTAATTGAGTCTGGCAACCAGTCTTCGATATATTTTCAGGTCTTTCTAAGGTTCCCCTCGACTCAGATTGAGCTTGAGATTTGGATCCATAGGAGTGTCACTTGGATGACACTCAATCATACAAGTCTCAGTAAGAATACTCAGAGCATATTTTTCTATGTAAGATGGCTATACCTGAAGCAAATTGGGCAACCTCAATTCCTAAATATTTGAGTGGACCAAGATCCTTCATTTGAAACTGACTCTAAATGTGAGCTTTAAGTTGACATCACCCATAATTACGATGTTATTAACATAGTCCACTAGATAAAGGCACATACCAGATGGAGAATGGAGGAAGAAGATAGAGTTGTTAGTTTTATAACGAGTTATACCAAACTGAATTAAAGAAGGGATAAAACAACCAAACCAAACATAAGGAGATTGCTTCAAGCCATAAAGGAAATGTCTAAGGTGACAAACAAGATGAGAGCCGTCAGAAGCAACCAAACCTGTGGTTGATCCATGTAAACTTCCTCTGACAATTCACCATGTAAGAAGGCAATTTTAATATCGAGCTGATGAAGCAACAATAATGAATCCCAGCCATGGTAAGGAACAAACAAACAAAAGTAATCTTGGACACAGGAGAAAAGGTGTCCCCATAATCAAGGCCAAAGATATGGGTATAGCCCTTAGTCACTAAACATGCTTTGTACTTGTCAATGTTGTCATCTGGTTCAAACTTTACTATATACACCTAACAACAACCAATAATAGTTGGACCAGTTCCCATGTGTTAAGACCGTAAGGTAGTCGACAAGAATCAACCATAGCTTTACCAATAGACTTAGGAATAGACATAGAATCCAAAGATGACATAAAAGAAAAAATAGGAAGAAGATAAAGTACAAGCATATTTAGGACTAGTATTGTGAGTGGATTGGATATCTTTTTGTAGAGCAATTGAAAGCTCTTGAATAGGAAACGTGATGAAATGGTCATTTGGAGCAGGAGATGATGGTTGGGGATCAGTAGGTGAAACCCCTTGGGGCTGTCTCAGCCTGCATTGATAGACAAGTGGTTGGAGTCGGAACATGAGATGGATCAAGTAGAGGTGCATTACTATAATAGTTCAGAGAATAATGAAGTAGAATCAAAGAAAATGACATCAGCAAAAACAGGAAATAAAAGTCTTTATACGTCCTCTGATTGATTTTCAATGTTTGGGACTACTTCAACAGTTGCTAGCCGCATGATGCCTATCCTAACCAGCATCTCCCTTGATTTGTAATTATTACATTACTTGTTTTAACAATTGAACTTGTTATAAGAAAGTATGATGCTTAACCTAACTAGCACCTTTCTTGATATTTCATGCAATTTTGCTTTTGATTTTTGTTTTCTACCTTTCCAGTTTCCACTACTACATCTGTTCCTGCTATTCGTGTATGGTTGTTAATGATACCATCTCAATTTTGTTTTTTTTTTTGTTTCTTTTGTTATTAATATATTTCTTCTGCTCAACTATATTGTTTACAGGGACTCACAGGTCTTCTCCAGTTTCCTGTAACAGGAGCCGAGAGACATGGTCTTCCTGGTGTCCTCTCTGGTGAATCAATTTGAATTATTTTTTAAGTTTCTCATAAATTTCAAGCATCAATAAGAATTGCTATTGGCATTCGTTGCTTGAGATGGAATATTCTCTTTGCTTTGATACTGACGCTTTCTTCATTCTTTATTGAAGGGGTTGCACTAGGGATTACAGGACTCGTGGCTAAACCTGCCGCTAGTATACTTGAAGTTACGGGGAAAACTGCACTCAGCATTAGAAATCGTAGTAAACCCAGTCAATTAAGACCCCAACACTTCAGGGTTCGACTTCGAAGACCACTGTGCCTTGAATTTCCATTAAAACCATATTCATGGGAAGAAGCAGTTGGAACATCCGTATTAGTGGAAGCTGATGATGGCTTAAAGTTCAAAGATGAGAAGTTAGTGGCTTGCAAAGCTCTTAAAGAATCTGGTAAATTTGTTGTGTTAACAGAAAGATTTGTACTCATTGTTTTCAGTGCAAGTTTGATAAACATAGGCAAGCCTGAATTTGTTGGCATCCCTGTTGATTTGGAGTGGATAATTGAATGGGAGATTGAATTAGAAAATATAATACATGCGGACTGTAGTGAAGGGGTTGTACATATAGTTGGTAGTAGCAGGCCAGATTCCATATTAAGGCAAAATCAGCATTCCCCCAAGGGAGGTAGTGGTGGAAAAATTAGATCTGTTCGTTGGAACCATTATGCAACTCATCTTCCATTTCCTCAGACAAACTTGGAACTAGCATGCAAGGAAGATGCAGCCAACTTGTTACAAATTTTATTGTCTGCTATTGAACAAGAGAAAGGTAAAGCATGGGACTGTGGGCGGATTCTACATCGAGCTAGAATGAAATAGTTTCAATTTTAATTGTTCAAATTCTGGAAATTTTTAGTTTCTATCACAGTACAAAGCAAATCTGGTGGACCATTAATTGGAATTACCTGGTTTCTGGCTTTGGGGACGAAAGTGGAAAATTTAAAGCACCTACAGTGAAGTTTCTTTGCTGCTCTACTGTTTTAGGTTCAGAGTCATCTTACCTGAACAGGCAGTAGTAGGGTGAGTTGTTTCGCCTTCATTTCTCTTTCGTCAGAAGTCAAAAAATTCCAGGTCTAGAATGAAGCAAACATGGAAAGGGAGGGAAATTTTGATTTAGCAGTTAGCAACATTGAGCGAAGTTACTATATTTGCTTCTACCTTATGCTTTTGCGTAGTACAGAAGTATGTGCATTTTTGCCGTTGTCATTTTGCTCGGGGATGTTAATATTACCAACGCTTCTGTAAATATTATTGTTTGGGTTTTTATTAACTCCCTGTGGTTAAATGAATTCTATAGCTATTTTGAAACACTTATGATGTCACAATTGCATTGCATATTGGTAGTGTTTGACACAATTTTGTAAGGCCAAAATATATTTACAGAAAGGTTATAAGAAAATAAAGAGTTTATATTTAATAGAAGGATAGTTTTCTTAAGCAACTATTAATAGCAGAGAAATGCTATTTTGAAACACTTACGATGTCATGATTGCATCACATATTGGTAGTGTTTGACACAATTTTATAAGCCCAAATATATTCACAGAAAGGTTATAAGAAAATAAAGAGTTTATATTTAATAGAAGGAAAAAAAGAAAAAAGCTGTTAAAAAACTAAGTGAAACAGCTTTTAAAAAAACATTACTAATTTTTTGTTTAGGGTTTTTTATTGGGATATATAAAAATATGCTTTTTATGGTTTTTAATTTTGGTCTCATAACTAGTGCTAATATTAGCCAAGCTTTATGAAAGAGTCCAGAATAGAAAGAAGTCAGTCCGTAATAAATTTGAAGATTATTATGAAAATACATTTAAAAGAGAAAAATAATTAACTTTTATTTACGTATGTAAAATAATTTACTTAATCTCTACCTGCTGAAGAGTGTTAACTCCAAGATCTAAAACAAGTTAATTAGGAATAAACTAGTAAAATAATTAATGAAGTTAAGAAAATAGTATTACAATATTAAATTATTTTAGTCATTTAGGAAATTTCGTATAACGCAAGACCTGAATTTTTACAGAATATTAAATGTTAAAAATATTAAACAAATTTATATAATAAAAATTTTCTAATACGCGTAAGATGAATAAATCATGTAAGTAAAGTACTTACGAAAATTTACTAATACACGCATAAACACATGTTTTGTTGTCCGGACTTACGTGGGGATGCTTACATACCCGCGTTTTTAGAGTTATTCGTTTTTTTTTTCACCTCTCGTTTTGATATTTGCACATTTAATAATTCAAAATAGCCAGTATGCATCATCTCCCTCTACGCACTTGCTAGAGCCACCCCTTGGCGACCGTCCTCACCACTTGGCCACCTTGTGCCCTGCATTACCACCCTTTGCAACTAACAACCCCCTCTCTCTGCCACCCCTTATACCCTGCAGCCTTGTTGATGCCCCTCTCCCAAAACCCTAAACAAATAAAATCAAAATATAAAACATAATTACAAGCACATAAACTTGCAATCCCACTTTTAGGGTGATATCTACTTTGATTATACATGACTATTAGTGTGAGTAATAACCTATTAACTTAAATGAGAATGGTCGGTATGGGGTATGCGTATAGAATTATACCCATACTTGAACATATACCCACTATCTTTATATTTTTTATTTTTTTATCTTGTACACATAATATGTATATTAAAGATTTTACTGTTACAATTTCAAAATATAAATCAATTAGCTTAAATGTTAAATGATTGTAATTATGCTTACTAAAACTATACTTAATAATTTTTAAATAAACAACCATCTTTAACTTTTACATTTAATAATACTATACTTAATTCTTAATTTTTATCTTTAATTTATTTTTATTTTCATAATTTTTACAAACTATTTCAATTAAAATATAATTAATAACTTAATTTAATTTAAAGTATATAAGTAAATTAAAATATAAAAAATATAATAATTAATTGTGTATATATTGATTACAAACACAATAAGAATGGAAATAGGTATTAAAAATCTATTTTTGCGAGTTTTATATATGAGACATGTGAAGAGGGTGGCAAGTAAAGGGATATGAAAGCATTGCTGGGAGAGAAAAAAGATTATGCAGTATCAATGTAAAAGTTTTATACTAAAATTCAATCATAACCTTTTTATTTATGGTAAATTTATTGATTTTACTAATTAATATTTTAAAATTTATATAAATAAAAATTTATTATTAGACATTTGTATAAATCTCTTTTTATTTTGTTATTATATACTAATTAAACTCTTATAAATTAAGATTTGTTGAGGTGTAAATAAAAGAATGGAAGAGAAAAACTAAAGGCCCCATAAATGATGTTGCCTTGTTGGATGGTATAAACTTTGGGAATTTGCGAACGTGTGATTCCATATGAGGCGTTTTATTAATCGTAAATTTATTTGAGTTTTTTGGTGCACATCCATGCTTTTTCATTAATCCTTCACAGTCTTTTAAAATAGCAAAAATATCATTATGTAAAAAAAAGTTAAAAATTTATGATTACAAATTCAGATTAGATATTCTGGATTAAATTATTTTTTTTATAAGTTTAGTTAGTTAATCCAAACTTACAAATTTTTTTACAAATACAAATCAGCTAATCTAAACTTGTAAAAAATATTATGAGTTTGGATTAACTTATAATCACGTATAAAGATATAGTAAGAAAGTATGGAGGTCCACCGAAATAAAACTCTTCATTTAGGTGTACTTGAATTTTCTAACTAAACTCATGCATTAACTCTACCCAAAAAAATCAAGTCACGGTACCAAAAAAATGTTTTTGTATTAAAATTAAACATCACAAATATTTTTGTATTCCATTGTAGCAAATAACTATGTCTTTTAAGTTTTTTTTTTTTTTTTTACTAAAGTATCTCTTTCAAGTTAAAAATATAGTGTTTTCCTCCGAATTTTTTTCCTTTTATATTAGTATTATATTCTGCTTTTCTCAGTAAAATAAAAAAATGATAAATTTTGTAGATGTGCCATATTTCGAAAAACAAATAAATTTTAGAGGTGAATCGATCCCTTCTTGATTTTAATCAGTTCCTTTAATTTCCTTTAGTTGTTTAATTTTTTATAGCTAGTTTTTCAATTGCAATAGTTTGAAAATTTTATCGTCTTTTAACTATTTGACACGAAATTTAAAGACTCTCTCATTTACTATTGTTAAACATTATTGTTACATAAAATAAGAAAACAATAAGGTCAAATTGAACTATGAAAATGGAGTAGTTTCGAGTAAACAAAAATAGATATGATATTAATTCTTGTAGATAAAGTCAGCATGTTATGGACAAAAATGAAAAATCGTTATGGTGCAATGTTCAAAGTAATTAATATGCACTAGATGTATCTAATGTTCATATATATCTTTTAAAAGAATGAAGCACCTTCAAACTAAAGGTTTAAACGTCCCTCCCTCACGAATAACAAATAATTAATGTCAGTGACTATATATAGTATTTTATTTCTCTCTCTTTTAAAGAGAGAGTGAGCTGAAGAAACTTATTTAAAAGACTAATACTTGAATTTATACTTGAAAATAGACTAATATAAGAATACGTGAACAATAACTATTAGAAATTTACTTATATACTAATCTTAATAAAAATCTCTTCTATGTATTTCTGATTTGAAATTACCATAAATAAGCATGGATGTGTGTACGATTTACAATGCATGACATTAAAAATGAGATTTGAATTGTTTATATATATCCGATTATAAGTTCATGTTTAATTTATTACAGCTGCTAGGTACACCCAATATAAAGCATAAAGTTATCTATATATGTTGTATATTACCTTTTTTTCTCCTCTCAACTTCAACCTGGGTCAACTGGGAGATCCTTCTCCACATATATATATGTATCCAAATTAATCCAATGGAAACCAGTCTTTATTAATTTCTTCCATATATAGAATAAATACATGTTATATATATAGTAGTAGTAATAATAATTAAGAAAAAAAAACATCAACATCGATATATATGGTCATTGTCACTATATATGCCCTACCACGAAAGTTTTGTTGATGAATCTATTTTCTTTCCATCCTGGCTTTGTTGGTTGCATCCATTGCTAATCGAATGAAAGAAGAGCTATCACCTTGCACAACCAAATTTGGAATAAGTTGAGGTGAAGTTTCCCTATTATTACGACCACTCACACCATGCTCATAATTTATGAAAGGAGCATTGTAATAGTCCATGAGAGTTGTTGCACTTTTAGGTATGACACTGATATTGTGATCATCATGGACGACACCTTGGTTAGTCAATCTTTCTTCATCATAAAGATCCTGCTTCATAATGGAATTACCACATTGTCTAGGCTGTGTTTGGAAGAAGACCTTTGAAACCACAATTTCCCCATCTTTCTCTTCTTCATTGCTTCCAAGATGGTATTGATGCATCACCCAATTGGTCTTCTCAGGCTTCTTTTGCCTCCCATAGTTGGTGTAGAGGACAAGGATTTTCTTGAAACCCTTAACTGCACCACCAACAAAAACTGGTCTGGTTTTTCCTGTTTTGTGCCACCTTGTTTCGCTTCCTTCTTCGTCTGTGTGAACCTTTCTTCTCTTCCTTGTTCCTGTTGTGTATGCTTTTGATGGCCTATGAAAGAAGTGTCGGATCTGTCCATCTTTGCTTACACCTGCAATTCTTCATCCAACAATGTTTCATATATATCTTCTGTAATGCAGAGAAACTCGATACTCTAGATTTCCATGTACCACATTTATGCATGCATATCAGGAATATAACAAATGTTTCTCACATTTTTTTTCTAATACTTTTTTCTGATAGATTGGAACTAACAATTTTTATTATATTTAATATTTTTTTCATAATTTATAAATAAAATTATCAAAATTTATGGTTTTAAATAAATTTTAACTAATAATTAAGTGTTTGAGAAAAAATGCCAGACTATTGCGACATTTTTATAAAATATATATAAAAAAAGATATTATAATCAAGAATGCAAAACAACATAAAGATCAACATATATTATAATCCAAAGATTAGGTAAGAATATTTTAGTGATAATTTTTAGAGTAATTTTTAATAATAAGAATTTTTTTTACAAATATTACTATTGCAGGAAGATCGGCTTTTGCACAATAAAAAAATAGAAGAATTGTTTTTTTTAAAAGAAATATGAGACCATTACAAGATAATTAAAAATAAATTCTAATATTATATTAAAAAATTTTAAATTTTATAGGTCACCAACAAACTTATAAAAAATTCATTAATGACTCTCTGAGTGACTGGGAATATTCTAAGAATAAGATAATGGAAAGAGAGAGAGAGGGTTGAGGACTCGTGGCGTGAATCATCAAGTACGTATAAGGAAAGGTTATTAAATCCCATAATCTGTCTTCCACGTGCATGTATGAAGTATATATAATGCATGCAGATTGCAATATTTAGATCGAGTACATAAATGGCTTTCTGTTGAAGATAGGAAAAAGCTAAATTGCTTATCCAAGATTTCAGTTTGTTCTTTCTTCTTTTCCCTTTTGATCTTTATATATATTAGCCTCATCAAATTATTAAATAAAATCAAAATCACTTGTTTCTATTCTTGTCCCGTTTTTATTCTCCAACTTAATACAAATGACACATTAGCATAAAAGACTAACAAAAACGAAAGAGAGTTACATATTCTATTAAAGGGATAAAGAAAAAGGAGGAGATAGTGCATGGTTTCAGTTACAAGTAAATCTACCAAATCATGCATGCATGATGAATGTATGCATGTAGGTCTAAAAATGTTCGAAAGAATATATCAATTAAGTGAATTTCTTGCTTTTATTTTTTAAAAAAAATATTATTTCTCAAGATTAAGGGAAGAGACATTTATATTTTTACTTCCATGGCTAAATGTAAGATGAGATGCCACCATTGAGTTTGGTAGTTATTGACAACACGAATAAAATATTTTTTTCTTGTAACATACTTGAACGAGATGGCAAACAAATTAGTTAATTTCTTAGAAGACAAAGAGTGACACATAACTCCAATGGACAGAAAATTTTAGTTGCTATGTTATAAATTCAACAAAAACAAAGCAAAAGATGAGACATTATTTATTTGACTGTAAAATATCTTATTCAAGGCTATCTGTTTATTTTCTCCTCCAAATTTCACAAAATAAACCCCCGCTCCCCCAGGCGTTTAATTTACTTTTTAGAATCTCTTCCATAACAAGATGCATTTTAAAACTAACTGCAGATTATCATATTATATATTGTTTACTTCATCTGTAAAAAGTATAAATTAAAGTATAATTATTAATTAGCATTAGTTTTCAAATTAATTAATGCCTTATACAGCAAACTGTTTTTCATCACTAACTAAAACCTTCTTTAATTTCATGCAACACATCAATCTGATGTCCAAGTAAATTTTGTCAAAAAAAATTTATGAGTTTAACTTATCAAATGGTATTAGTATAATTATCAAGAATATTAAGAATTTCAATAAAATTATCATGAGTAGTTATACTTGTCTATCCCAAAATGAAGTGGAATGAAAGTAGAAAGAAGAGAGAGATAATTAGAAAGAAAAAAGAGAACAAATGATAGATGAAATATGTGATGCCATAAAAGGGGATAGAAAATAAGAAGAAATTTCCAAATTATTATCAAAAGCGTAATCTAAAGCCTGTTTCCAAAACTAACAAACACGAGAAAATTACTAAAAAAAGTTGGAAGGAAAAAGAAATATGAAAACCTGGAAGCTTTTCTGGATGCGTATAACAGATCCCGTTCTCTCCTTCAAGCGTTGGTATGAACTCATCAATAAGGGGATGCAGCTTTGGCATATCAGACAGTACCTTTGCTTCCAAATGCTCTAATATCTCATGGTCATTCGGATCAAACTTCACCCCTGCTGGTAACCCCGGCAAATCATTGATTCCACTCTATTATTTCATACAAACCCCAAAAAAAAATCAATTCAAGTTTTCATGAGCAGAGATAAAGAAGACATGCAAGGTTTTATAAAATAGAAAAAATTAACAAAACCTCTTCTTTAGTACCTGTTCTTGGAATTCAATGTTGTGGCCACACGAGGGGCAAGTTAGGGTGCGAATTTCTGTTGGTTTTGTGTTACTAACAAGGTTGTTATTCGTTGTAGGAGTAATAGTGGGTGTGACCAGTTCTTCAATTCCCCTATCCTCATCTGAGTCATTGCACCATGTCATCTCTTTCTAGCTAGCTTCTATATGCCCATATATCCCAAAACAGATCCTTAATTTCTTTCACAATATCAGCTCCCTAATAATATAACCAAGAAGAGAAAGAAAGAAAAGAAAAGAAAAAGGTGAGCACAAAAAGAATAACAGAGAATGAGCAACAAAAATAGGAAAAGGTAAAGCTCATAAGCCTTGTCTCTTTCCAAACACGTTTTTCCAGATTCACCTCTTGTTTTTGGTAGGGATGTGAAAATCAGTTCCCTAATAGTGTAATAGTCTCTCACCTTTGCTCCTTCTACATATATATTCTCTAGGTGAGTTAATTAGGTTTTTTGAACTGTGCCAACTTGTTCAGAGAGAGAGAGAGGGGAAGCAAAGGGTATAACCGATAAAACAAAGGTGGGGACTCAAGTGGGTTCTACATATAGAAAAGGATACTTGGACGCCAAGTTTGCTTGTGTCCCCGTATATACGGTTCTATATATGATCAAGGAGTAAATTATGAACTTGGCTAAGGTGAGTTTAAAAGGGTGTAATTATTATGTATGAAGGGTTAATTAGATTGGCTAAGGAAAGAAATTAAATTAACCCTAATTGTGTGAACAATGAGAACACCAAATATAAGAAGAAGAAAGAAAAAGTAGAAAACGGTGGTGGGTAAGAGTGGAGATGGGGCAACCTGATTCTTCTTAAGACGTTTCACCTTTTTAGCAAGAACATGTGTGCGTGTTAGGAGTTCAGATGCAGTGTCAAATTAGAGTGTCCTTAAAGCCATGTAAAAATTCACACAAGAAATGTACATACGAACCGACAAAGAATGTTACATAAACAATCCGTTTATGATTAATATGTATATATGTTTGCACCAACCAACAAAAACACTGTATATATACTCTTTTAACCCCATTCTTCACGTAGACTTCTTATCATATGTAACGGATCTCTCTCTCTCCCTTCTTCCACACGTTCTCCTTCCAAATTCAAAGAAAATGTATCCCAATTTCACACACAAGGTGCTGTACGTAGTTAATATATATATTATTCAAATTTTAAAGTAATTAATACTGAATTTCCGTGCTTTTTGCACCGTGGTTTTGTTGATGTCACATGGTGTGAATATGAACGTCACAATCAGTTAGCATCTTATTTATTTATAAAATTAAAAGTGATTATGATATGGTGTGTGAAGCTTGCTGCTGAAGTTTTTGAACATTTTCAGTGATACCACACCTTGGTGTGGTGTTTTTGTCAGTTCACTATGAAATTTATGTGATGTGGAATGATGCTAATGGTTTTGATGAGTACGGAGAAAAGACACGAACACAGATTAGCATAACCCTTCATTAAGAAAATAAGAAATGTGAATTAATGTGTTTTGTATGTACCAGCCGACACGTCTTTGTCAGCTTCTCAAAGAAGCTACTTAATACAAAACTTAGGTATTAAGCTCCATATTTTGTTGGTATTTGTTATTATTTTATAATAACTTTAACGTTTGGGCTTAGGGTTTTAGTGCTTTTTGAGAATGCTGTTCCTCCAAATATGTATACACGTATAAGGGCATGATCCAGTTGTCACAGTTTTTTCTGTAGATAAGGATTGTTTGTTTGGAGAAGGAGAGAAGAGGGAGTGAAAAAAGGAGAAGACGAAACTTTAGTTTATACCAAAACGTGATATGTGCCATCCAACACGAGTGGCATGGATACACCACGTAAATTATAGGGTCCCTTTGTTATCTTATATCTTGTAGTTTAAGATTAATTATTCAAGATATAATTAATATATATATATATATATATATATATATATATATTCTAATAATAATAGATGAATCATAACTGTATTATGTAATGTGCTTGACGTGTTGAAATTGGATTCATAAGATGAAATTTACTGGTACATTCCCTGTTAATGTAACTCCCATTAAGGACTGTAACTGTTCGAAATGAAATACTCTTGTATAAATTAGTCTCTCATTTAATAAATTATATAAAATATAAAAAAAAATTAAAAAAAAATCATTAAATAATGTGTTAGCCAAAGAAGAAACATAAATTTGAAACAGATTTTCATCCTTAAAGTGTAGATGCATATGTTTCGTATTAATTGCCTTTTCAATGATTAAGTAGCCCCTAAAAAATAATTATAGTTAGAATAAATAGATAAACTAGTATGACATGTAAAGAGTTAAGTAGCTCAAGGCATGGAATAAACGTATAAAGCTTGATTTGCATGGTTAAATAAAGGTTTAGATTTAAACTTTAAGAATTACCAGGAGAATTTCGTTAGTCACATTAATAAAGGGAGATTCCTTAATATCCATGAATCTTATTACTTTAGCTTAAAATTAAAAAGGATAATTAGAGGATAATATACATGTTTGTTTAAATTTTTAAAATGTTTTTTAATAATATAAGTAGTTTTTTATTTTTTTTATGCGTTAGTCTAATTTTATTTTCAGAATCATTTTAATGTCATATCAGTAGTTTTTGTTAGAAGATATGACGGATCAAAATACATAACTAAATTTAAAAAATGTGGAGGACTAAATGTAAAATATAATTTTGAGATATTAAAATTGCAATATTATAAAATTATAAAAATGAATTTAAGCCTAACTTTTAATTAATGGTTATGAAAAACTACGTACCTTTAATACACGTTGAATTGTTGAGCTGTAAAACTGAAATTGGGGCATATCCATATGCATGAATAGCATGATTAAAGTAACAGACTATTATTTCAAAGGAAATTAAACATATGTAACATTTTTATTAATTAACATGTATAGGTAAGCACTGGTTATTGTCCGTAATAATGTTTAACATATGAATAGCATGTTATAGTAATATTTTTTTTAACATTTAAGTTTAATTACAGATATATTTTATTTTTTTAACTAATGTTAATATAAAATTTAATATGAGCAGTACGGTAATGTTTTTAAACATATAAAAGTGTTAGTGTAATATTTTTAAATTTAAAAAAAAATTGGTGTAACAAAATAAAAAATAATAAAATTATGTATAATTTAATAAAAATGGAAGATGAATATAATTTTATCTAAGGAAGATTTTTGAACGTGCAAATATTATCCCCTAACATCAATAACATTCTCTTGAAACTTATATTAATTAAAATATATAATTGAAACACATTAAATTAAAAAATGAATGCACACATATAATTTTAATAATCAATATAAAAAAATGTATTACTCTCTTTTTGTCATTTTAATAATTGATATTATAATCAATTATAATTCTAATTAATTTCTATTTAAATAACTTTATTTGAAGGTGATTTAAAAATAATAATTTTGGTTAGATATAATAAAAAAACTTTTATAAAGAAAAAGAATATAAAAATAGCTATAAGTAAAGAAATTGTTGAAGCCCATAAAAGATAAACTATAAATTGAAGAATTTTTTTCAAAGAATTTTAAGCTTCTTATTTTTAAATATTTTTTTTCTAAATTTAATCTGAAATTTCAAGCATTCAACTTACTTTTTAAAAATAATTTATAATATAAAAATAAATTATAATCATAATATAATGTTTTTTTAAACGTATTTTTAGTTACTAATATTCTCATAATCAATACTTATAAATTTCACTATATTATCTTTAGGCATGGAATTAGAAAAATGAAAGGCGTTCATAAAAAAAAATAAAAAAAATGAAAGTCAATGACGAATTGCGCAGCATGAAGAATTACAATACTTTTTCTTCTATAAGAATTACAATATTAATTGACTTGTTGAATATAATCGATACCAACGACTCCTGGTGGTCAGTCAAGGTTGGATGTTGGACACGAAATAAAAAACTGGAATTTTCCAAATATAGTTTAAATGTGAGACTTATCTATGTTCTGAGACATTATGTGTCTTTTTTTTTCTAATTGAAAAAAAAAAGAAACGACTTTGTTATATACACATTTTTTTAATACGAATCACATTTGCATAAGTATTTATATTTTGTTGATAATTAATCTTTATTGAGAATTTAACTAATTATTTTTTTTGTGGAGTCTTCTTTTTCAATTACGTATTTTTTATATTTAAAGAAAACTAACTTAATACTACTTGTTCCTGCTTCCATAACTAGGTGTGTTATATGAGTAAAGGTTAAGATTAAGTAAGTCCTTGAATCATTAAATTACCTAGATGGTCTAAGATACCTCCTTGCTGTTGTTGGCGGGTGTAAACTGCAAAAGTCACTCCAAAATTCAAGTTAGAGATGACCTTAATTAAGTCAAAAGATAATAAATGTAACAGTAGTTCTTATCTGTACCACCTAGTTACCATCTATTTATAGGTTTCATGTTGGGCTTAAGGTCTATGAGCCTTGTTAATCACAGTTCAATCATTGCTAATCATGGTTTAATCATAAATAGTCAGGATCCTAGCCTATATTAACAAGTATATTACATACTTATGTGGTTGTGTCTAAGGTCACTCAGACATATCAAGGTACCTTTGGTACACCACTTATACTAAACGGTTAGTTGATTGCTAGAACTCATTTAAGTGGTAAAACTTAAACAATTTATATTGTGATGTATTAGTAAGTGTATTTTTAAGTATAGATAATTTTTAAAATATAAAATTTAATTTAAAATATAAATTGAAAGGGATAAGAAATTAAAAAACAACACTAAAAATAGTTTTGTTGAAGAAAAATTTATAAAATTGTTCTTAGGTACCATTTGAACCAATTTATTTTTAACTTAAAAGTTATTTTAAAAACAAAATAAAAAATTATAACATAAAAAAGTATAAATTGTTTGTTAAATTTTATTTTTTTTTAGTATTAAACTTTTTTCAATTAAAATTTGTTGATTAATTATTTTTTTATTGTCTAAAAAAAATATATTTATAATTTTAAAATAAGTATCTTAAAAATTTAAGTATAAATACTATTTACCTCAACTTTTCCAAAATACAAAATAATTTTTTAAGCCATAATTAAACTAAGTTGAATGGTATCTTATTCTAATTTAAAATCGAACAAAACCAAATTAAAAACCAAAATTGAACCCCAAAACTAAAAAACCCTAGAGAATTGATTTACTTTGGGGTGATTTTATTTTTATAATTTTCAAACCGTATAGTTTGGTTTGGTTTGCGGTGTTAAATGTTAAAACTGAATTAAACCAAACTATTTATCCTTAGTTATTTTAACAAATCTGCAAGAAGGTATATTCAATTACTCATTATTTTCTAAATTTTTATGCTTTTGACTTAATCTTTACTTACAATTTTTAGTTAATATGTATTAGTTGATGAATAAATATTTTATCAAAACTATTTTATTTCATTTCATTGGATACGATTTGAAGACTAGTAAAATATAATGTTTAAATCAATTGATTGATTATACTTTAACTTTAATGGTTGTTATGCTACATTTATATAATTTTGTTGGGAACGAATAAATTTTTATATGATTTTAGAAATAAAATTTTTTTATGTATTTTTAATGCTTAATAATAAAAATTTTAAATCACAAAACTTAACAAAACCAAATCGCAAAATATTGGTTTGATTTGGTTTAAATTTTATAATAAATCTAAAGTGAACCAAATCACATCACAATTATTTTTATAGTTTGGTTCATACTAGGTTTATGTTCAAAACCGAAGCAAACTGTACTACGAACATCCCTAGTGTTTAGGATAAGATTGAATAAAATTTTGAGTAAAATGAGATTCGATCCAATTAATTTTAATTAGACTAGATTGGATCAAATTTGTAAAAAAATTAGTGATCCTATCTGATCAAGAATAAATTAGATCAAATTGGGTTCATGGATTACAAATAATTTTTTTAAATCTATTTTCTTTTTTATAATTTTTTTTATAAAACATAGGAAATAAACATAAAAATTTGTAATAAAAATTAAACATATATTATTTCTTCAAAATAATATATAAAAGTAAAAATATATATAAAAGTAAGGAAGGGATCTCTCAACTCCAAGCGTAAGTATAATGGACTTGTTCTTGATCTTCACTGTTAATTTTCTTTAAAATCTAATTATTGTAATAAATAACCAATCTTATCCATTAGATTTAAAAAAACTTGTGAGAATCAAGACTAAGTTTCTTATACTTAATCTTGAAATAAGTGAATCCTTTCTCATAAAAGTAATCTATAAAAGATAAATATAAATTCTAATAAAAAGCTAAGAATAGTAAAATTTAATAACCAGTAATCTTCATGATCGCAATGCATTCATTTCCGTAATATAATAGAACACATGCAACAATAGTTGTCCAGCGAACCTAGTCATCTAACGAGACCCAAGATAGCTTGTCAAGCGACAGTTGTCGCCCAGCAAGTGCCCTGTATCAGACTGTCCTAGTAGAGGGACATCACTTAACGAGATATGTCGCTAGGCGAAAACTATGTTTAATTCTAAACAGAGAGTAATTTGCATTGAGCAAGATCTCTCATTGAGCATAAATCTAAACAATTCCCAACCAAAGACGAATCCTTGTTGGGTGAGACTCAGTGTTGAGTGAGCCCATGCATATTGTAGAAACCCAACTACATAATTCACTTAATTCATGCACAATAAAGTTCTCTAACTATATGTGAGATTCTAACATACTTATTTCCATACAATGTCATATCAGATCATACTATATTCAATCAACATAACCATTACATAAATTCACACATAACATGTTCAAGCCATTATCACTTAGTCACTCTAAGTAGTTCATGTACATACTCAAAACATAATCCCTTGTTTTAGTCATTCTATACTTGTAAAATTTCAAAATGATCTAGCTTTATACATACAAATATCACATAAACTATTTCTAATACAAAAAGGTAATCCAACTTTCGCCTCTAATCCTGCACCACACCTGCTAGTTCTGACCTTCATCATCATCACATTCATATAGAATACACAAACAATGCAAGGGTAAACTCAGTGTAGCATAAAACATCATACCAAATAAGGATAATGTAAATCATCAATAATATATTCATCTCCCTAATCCATCAACAACTCACAATATTCAAAATAATAATCCCTCAGGTTATCAATGCTCAGAAACACTCAGTTGCATAATCACATCATTAAACGCTTTCCGAAAAGACTCACTATATTGAATTAAGATACATAGGTAGTGGATCATCTGACTTACCACACACTGGTATCTAGTATTTATCTGACTCATCCAATAATCAGTTAAAGTCTGAGCATACTTATTGAATACCCAATTGATGGTTGGTGCATTATCGTCCTATATCACGTTGTTATTAAGTATATCATGTTGTGAATCATTGCTCAAAACAGGGTCTTAACACTAGTAATTATCATTGTCCGACACATGGACCTAACATTGCATCATCACCCGAAATAGGGTCTTAGCACCAAGACCACTTAACCTATCCATCTCCCTAATTCAATGTATTACCCCAAGGGCTCTGTTACCTCCTCATAATAGCCCACAGCAAAATTCATTAATACTCTTTATCAATGAATTACAATTACCAATCATCCACAAACACAATTCCAACAACTCATCTCATTTCATATATATCATCACAATATGAATCACAACATAATCTATCAACAATCACCTGCCAATTCTCAAAACAAGTATCAGCTCAACATATTATCTTGCATTCAATATAATACTTTATCAATAGCATTAATAATCAACATACACACTATCTCAGATAGCTCAATCATACAATTCTAAACAACATAATTCATGAATCATTCTTCACACAAAATACATCATTTCACATATTGCTCAAATCAAAATCAAAAGCTCTCTTAATAAAAAACACTCAACTTCGTTGTGAAGAAAATATGTGAAACCCCATCACCCATTGCTACTATCACAAGACTCTATAAATATGGCCATTCATCATGAATCCTCCAGTATGAAGAAAAGTGATACTTATAAATGAGAAGGGGGTCTTTTTTAGAATCACAAATAGAAGATACGGAAAGGAAAACAAAGGCAAAAAGAAGAAGAAAATTGATAAGGAGGTTTGTTCAATTCAAATATTTGAGAAAATGAAAATAGTGTGGTTATACTCTAATAAACCCTGTGTTTGTAATCTGATGGACTTATTTTATGTATACCAAATTAATATTTGTTTGCAATCAAATGAAGGAAAAAGCACATAATTGTCAATATAATCATGTTTCATGTCAAATATAAAAATCAGAAAGTGATGAATCTGTTAAATGGTTAATCTGTGACTATATCATTAACAAGTTTAAAACTCAAATTTACATAGCCAAAAGCCAAAACCAGTCAGGGTACCAAAATCAGAACAAAATCTTAGCTACCAGGGTAAATCATATTTGAGCCGAGATCACAATTTCGTAATAGAAATTGACTCCTTCACTAAACCAAAGCCATTTTGAGTTTGATTTTTGCTCTTTAGAATAACAAGTGTCACCCTAGCCCAAAATCAAGCCAACTACTGTGGTTTCAAGAAACCCCCGAATCACTAGTTGTGAACCACTATTAACCGCAGTTGACGAACCTTCACAAAGTCTTCATTAAAGCCCTACTTCGACAGCGGCAACGAAACTACTCTCAATCCTTCTTCTTCATTCCTTTCCCCTTCATATGCAACTTAGAAGCTTCGCTGAATCGCCATGGTGAGTCGTCTGAAACCATCACCTCTTCTTTGTTCACCTATCGCACTTTCCCATTCACACCACCGTTGGGCCAAGCACAACCAAACCTTCACAAGGGATGCACTGGAGTTAGAGCACTTCTACGCTTCGATCGGAACTACTGCATGTGGAGGCGAATCCCTCACCCTCTCGAATGCATGGCGAGAGGAGAGGGATAAACCCTTTTCCAGTGTCAAGTGACTATCACACAAAGAAATTTTGCTATGGCTTTTACTTTTTATCTTGCACTGCCATTTTGGGTGCAGATTGTTCTCTTTTCCTTAACTTCTCACATGCCTATTACCCTTTTTTTTTCTTTGCAATGTAGACTTAAGTAAATCTTATTTTATTTATTTATTTTCTTTTTATATTTTGTAGTAATCATTTCTAAAGTATGCTTTAGCAACATGATGTTTTAGTAATATGACTAGGAAAGACGTAGAAGAATAAGCATGGGTACCTAAAAAAATTATAATTAATTTAGGAATATTAAAACTTGAAAAAATAAATAATTATTAGCTGTAAATATTCTTTTTAAAGAAAAATTTATAATATAAAATAAGATTTAAATTTTCTATGTTACTACTTTTAGATATAATATGATTGTATTTTTATATTTTTGGGACATAAACTGTGACATTTTATTATCTTAAACATCGTATCTAAAATGAAAGTGTTAGTCAAAATATTGTTCATAGAAGTAGTAATAGTAATAATAATGATTGATAGTAATGGTAATGATGATGACAAATAATTTAAATGAAATTTAAATCATTAAACATTTTAATAAAATATTTAATTTAAAATTATTATACTTGAATAATTTCAATTTTATTTGAGGACATTTACTGTAGCAGTTTAGTGTACTCCAATTTATCTAATTTTCATCATAATTGATAGTATTTTATTCTTGTTAATAATTTATAATAAATACATGACATCTAAACTTCTCTTTTTTTTACCACTTTTATTTTAATGTTTTTAATAGAGATCAAACGGTCAATTAGATGTGATATTGTTTATTTCAAAAATTTAAAATCATATATTAAATTAAGAGTATCAAGATTTGAATAATTTTGTAGTAAGAGAAAAATAAAGTTTATTAAATATGACATTTTTTGACCTTATGAAATTTAATGACATATACCGTGACAGTTTAGCGTACTCAAATTTATTTAATTTTGACCATAATTGTTAATATCTTCTTATAAATAATATATAATATATGCAACGACATCTAAACTTTCTTTTTTACTATTCTTAGTTATAATTTTTTTTTGTAGAGATCAAAAGGGTAATTAGACGTAACATTTTTTTATTCCCAAGATTTTGAGATATAAGTTGTGACAACTTGTTTTTCAAAACCTCATCTCTAACATGTATATAATAAATAATAATAATAATAATAATAATAATAAAAGGTTTTCTTTTTACTTCAAGGAAATAAAAAGATTAAAATAAGAATATTTTAATTGATTCGGGTGTACACCCTTATCAATTTTAGTTTTAGGACATATAAATTATGACAGTTCACAAATCTTAAATCTTAATAAAATTTAAAACAAAAACACCAATAAAAAAATTTAATTAAAAAATTACGTAAAATATAATTCTCCAAAACACTTAGAGATACGTTGGAGTAGCAGTCCTCTCTTGCCGAGCCCAAAACATAAAAAATTAATTTATTAATAATTTTTTCATAAAAAATAAATATTTCAATAATAAAAATCCTTGTTAGAAATATTAAAATTAATAAAATGAAAATAATTGTGTTTTTAAGGGATGAAATAAATATTTTTGAAGTTATCTATATTGATTAGATGTACCCATATTAATTACCCCTGCGAATTAGAAGCAATGGAAGAGTTTGCATACGATTCCATCGACAAAAACCCAACCATGCAAATAAGGATTTCCCACGGCCAAAAAGAGAATTCGATGGAGAAGAAAAGAGAAATTGAAGAAGAAAGAAGAAAACGAAGAAAATAAGAAGGAAGAAGAGAAATAAGGGTGTATTTAGTAAGGACAACTTGTTATTTGCACCCCTTCTAAACAAATTTCCAAAAATTCTTTGAAGCTCAACCAAAAATCTCTTAAAGCAAAGAATAATAATTATTCTCACTTCCCCACCCCTCTAACTTTCAAGTGGATACAATCATGAAGCATTAAAACCAATAATAAGTCCACCACACCTCCATTCAATTAATAATTAAGTAAAACTTAAATTTAACTTCTCTTACTACTTAATCCATATGTTTCTTACCTATAATAAAAAAAAACTAGGATCTTACATGATTCATACGATTGGATTCATGGATCAATCTAAATTTTTAAACACTTCTAATATTTTGGATCCAGATGAAACTATTACTATGATCATCAAATTAAATGAATTTTGATTAAAAAGTTGTTTTTTTTTTTTTACTTTTCTTCATGATTTTATTTTATTATATAATTACTAATGTGAAAAATAATCTTTTAAAGATCCAAAATCCAAGTAACGGCCCCTAATTTTTCAAGAACTAAAATATTTCTTTATTCATCCATTAATGATCCAAAAAAGAAGCTATTAAACTATTAACCATAGTCATGTACATTTCTATAAATGAACCTTTAAGTAAGAGTGGGATGAGGCGGTTTTAGCCTTTGATCTTTGTCGGGATAGAAAAAATTGACCCACCCTAACTTGAAATGAAGTTTTCCTACCCAGTTCCTGCCCTTGCACTGAAATAGGAAAAATATACTTAATGACTTTTCATAGGGTTGTGGAATTTTCCCCAACACCATGACTCTCACAGTGGCTTCATCATTAATCAATGTGCATCTTTCACAATATTATAATATTGACCACAATATTGTTGTCCTCTCACACTCATGATTGAATATGATATAAATTTTTACACAAAATTGTAGAATTATATATATATATATACACACACACATAGGACTAAAATATACTCATCCTCACCTGAACTCCAATTTGATCAATGCAAGTTTTCTTTTTAAAATTAGGGAGGACACAAGTGAGTAGTCACAAGACACAAGTTTCAAATAATAAAGGACCACAACCTTATATGCTATAGGTGGAGAATATACTATTTTTAAATTTAATTTATAAATAAAAATTAATAGTTATAAAATAATAAAAAATTAATACTTATTTATAAAAAAATTAATTAATTTTTATTTTATTTAACAATAATGTTTAAAAATTATATTTTAATTAATTAATTTTTCACATTAATTTTTTAATTGAATGAAAATATTTTAAAATATTATTTTATTATAGTTTTATCCTAGTATATTCTAACTCTCCTTAGTCCAAGTGTTTTGTTCTATCAAATATCCTTTTACATCGAAGGGTGGGTACATACTACATACAAAAGGTAATTGACGATTTAGTTAGGAGAACATACTGTAAAATTCTCTCTCCTTTATGTCTTATTGGGCTTATATTTTTCTGGCCTTTGTCCACCAGTTTGAAATTAGGTAATATCGTCCCTTATTATAAGATTCAATTATCAAAATTACGTCTATTAAGAAAGTAAATTAATTTAGTTTTTTTACAGGAAATTAATTTAATTATTTATATTAAACATTTTAATTAGTATGTGTAAAGAGTTTCCCCTGACATTATTCAATCACATTCCTTCGTACCTATTAACATTTTTTAAAACATTATATAAATAAAAAAGAATAATTGAATATTATTGTAAAATTATTTTACATTATTAGTACTTACTCATCAAACTCTAATACTTTATATTAAATGTGTCTTAAATTATAATAATTTTTTTAAATTCACCCTTAATATGATTACAAACATATTCATTTTTTCTAGATCTTCCTAGGAAAGAGAAAGAAAAAATTGAAGGTGTTGTTTTGGCCACAAAGTAATTAATATAAGAAACAGATAAGAAAAAATAGTCTTATAAAAAACACAAAAGCTTTTTAAAATAGTGTCCTATTAAAAGGAACGGAGCAGCAGTTAATCCAAGTCCGCTCTAATCATTCCTAGGTGTTTGGTGTTAACTATTTCTAAGTAGCGAGTCATGATGGATTACTTGCTTAGGCTTTAGGTCAAATGCGTAAGAATTTAAAATTTTACAAATTTAATTAATTAAAAATTTTTTACAAATAAATAAATCATTTCAATTTTTTTCAAAATTTTTTATCGAAAGTATTTCATCCCCGAGATTTAAAATTGTCATGAAATTAAATTTTTTTTGTTAAAATTTCTTATCCGAATAGGTCAACCGTGTACTTTGTGGAATACTTTTGAGTCACTTCGGTATCGTACTGAGTCGAATATTATAGCTTATTAGACAGACTGACAGAGTACCTTATTTGTATCTTACATCATATCATATCATTCGATGTCTCAGTCGAATATTATCTTTTTGACTTATACCTATGTGATACTTATCTGGTATAATAATTTTTTAAATTAAATAATATTAACCAGTTTCTTAGTTGCTTTTGTACGTACCATTTAAAAACGTCATCCTCGTCGCTGAACAGCCCATGCTTTGGTTTTCCACTTTTCCTATCTGTGATGAAAAGAAAAATTCAATGGTTTTTCTATCGGCAATCCTTCCTGCTACCCTTAATAATCAAGGGAAAGTTTTCTTTTCTAATCACAGTTATATCTTATGTTAAAAGCAATACTATTTTTTGAAAGCTATCTTAAAAACAATTATATTTTAGTGTAGTGATTATATTAAGGTTTAATATTTAAAGTTGAAATAATTGATCAAGTGAAATTGATTTACTCGGTGGTGAGGGAAAGCTAATATGAAGATAACAGCATATATGTTAATTATGAGACGACAAGAAAATATGTTTCATGGAGGGTCATTTTCCAAGAGGAGAATCGATTGGACCGTGTCTGTATTCGCATATAGACAATCAATTTCATAAAAGGACAATGAAATCGCAATTATTTAGTGTGAATGCAAGACTTTTGCTTCACTAATAAATATTTACAATTCAGTAAACTGTATTAATTGGTAACTTCGTATTTACAGATAGGTCATAGGTGCATCACCTACAATACACCAGTCTTTATATTAAGACATTTTCATTTATGTTTTTAAGATTTTTTTTCTTTAGTATATTAAATTTTAAAAGTTTTATTTTAATTTTTTATATTTTTATATGTTGAAGTTTGTACCGTCTTCACTTTGATCCGCGTGATGTTTTTATCTCGGCACATGCTCTATGTCAAAAAACAATTATATCACATGAGATAATTGTTATGAGTTTAAAAATGAACTGTGTGATAAAAAGTTAAGGTGCTTTGGGTGAATATAATTCTACAAGATTAATAAAATTAAAGCAAAAATAATGACAGATTTTAAACCTTCTATTTTAATTCTACAAAATAAAAAAAAAAAAAAGTACAGGTGAACCTTATATTAATGTTAGAACGCCTATTCCTAGTTCCCATACCTAGTTCTCATAAGTAAAAGCTTATTCCTACTGCATCCAACATAGTTAGTATGGTTAATGTTAAATAAAATGAACAAAAATGGACCTAGTATGATTCAAACCTTGCACTACTAGCAATGGTGATCAACATAATTTTTTGTAGATCAAAGTCTTATATACAAGGACATAGTAAAAGGAAAATATCTAAAACTAACAAATAGAAAGCCTACATAATAGAAACCTAACCAGCTAACTAAAATAACAAAAGAATAAGTGACGGGATGGTTAATTCAGTTAGCATAGTAGCTTGGTGAATAAGGAATAGTCCCCCTCAAACTAGGATGAATGTTTGAGATTCCCATCTTAGTACAAGACTCTTTGAAGATGTGGGGTAACAAAACTTTGGTTAGCAGCTCTGTCAATTGCAAGGAAGAAGAGATAGGAAGGAGTTTGATGAGACCCAAATTGACTTTATCACGGACAACATGATAATCAATTTTTATGTGTTTGGTACGTTTGTGAAACACTTGATTGGAGACAATTTGAATTGTTGAATTATTGTCATAGAAGAGCAAAGTAAGACGATCAAATGGCAAACAGAAATCTTCTAGCAAGAAATTTAACCATTGGACTTCACAAGTAGTGGAAGCAACGACACTATACTCAGGCCAGTGAAGGAGCAGAGAGATTCCACACAACTAACCCAATCTGAATAACTAAAATCCTTGAGCTAGAGACTGTTGGTGGTGTCAAAGAAAATGCTTGAACCAAAGGCTTGGTTCAGGTAGTGAAAAATTCGAAAAGCAGCCTTGAGGTGAGCATCAAATGGTTGAGACATAAATTGGCTTAGATGTTGGACTTAGTAAGCAATGTCAGGATGAGTTATGGTCAAATAAATGAGGCAACCAATGAACCTTCGATAAGGAGAAAGGTTAAGAAGGGTAATACCAGAAGAAGAGGTCAAGTAGATTGTATAATCCATAGGGGTAAAGGTTAGACAAGATGCTAACATGTCTACGTCAAACTGGATATCTAGACGTACTTTTGTTGGCAAAGATGGATTTCTTCTTTAATGCAAGCCACCTTAACACCTAGAAATTATTTAAAGTTGCCAAGGTGTTTTATCATTCCCTGATAACACAACATCATTTATATATACTAATAGGTTGTAATGGATGACCTTGAGAACTTCAGAAAAAAAGAATGGTTTACTAGAGTGATTATAGCCATGAAATAAAAGAAAGGAAGACAAGCAGGCATACCATTAGTGATTGGCCTACTTAGGACCATAGAGTGGACGTCGAAGGCAACAAACCTGGTCAAGCTGTGAAGGAAGTCCCAAAGGAACATGCATGTATACCTCTTTATTTAATTCCTTATGGAGAAATGCATTGTTCATGTCAAGTTGCTTTAGAGACCAACCATGAATGGAAGCCAGAGTTAAAAGCACCCATATTGTGGTAAGTTTGGCCACTAATGAAAAGGTATCAAGAAAATCAAGGCCTTCTATTTGAGTATAGCCTTTAGCAACCAGTTGATCCTTACAATGCTCAATTGAACCATCTACATTGTGCTTCACTTTGTAAACCCAATGACAACCTATGGCAGTCTTATTAGGAGGTATAGATGTAAGAATCCAGGTATTGTTGGCCTAAAGGGCAGTGATCTCAAACATGCATGAATTTAAACTGACAATTACTCTTACAAGCTTCACCATAAGATTTAGGTTCACAAGTGGTGGAGATGGATAAAATAAAATGGTGAAAAGAAGGAGATAAATGACTGTAGGAGAGAAAGGATTCAAGAGAATACTGAATACATTTAGAAGAGATTGGTGCAGCTGGTGTGAGAGAACAGTGAAAGTATCTAAGGTAGGAAGGAGGAACATGGGCTCTAGTGGAGCAGCGAGTTATAGGTAAGGCTAGATGAGCGTTTACAGTGAGGGAAGTAGATAGTGAGTCTATGGAAGAGTTGGTAATAGGTGAAGGGTTGAGTATTGTCTGACTGTGGAAAGGTTCAAGAATGGATGTTTGACTGTGGGAAGGTTCAGGAATGGATGTCTGATTGAGGGAAGGTTCAAGAATGTAAGTGTGATCATAAACAAAAGAGACAGGCATCGAGTGAGGTAAGGGAGAATTATAAGAGACAGGGTAAGGGAAGTAATCCTCGTAGAATATCACATTGCGGGAAGTTTCAATACTGTGAATATGGAGATTAAAAGGGTAGTGTGAGGTTTGAAGCCAACGAAGACACAAGGGTTGGCACAAGGGTGAAGCTTTTTTCCGTGATTGGTGAGGGTAGTGGCATAACATAAATAACCAAACAAGCATAACAGAAACATCATATGGTTTATCCACTTTGATCTCAAGCTTTCGTTGAGTAATAATAGTTGTGATTCCACACATGCATTTTATCAAACACTTGCACAAGAGGTCGAGTCTAAAGTTTTCTATTTCATCCCAAATCACCCTAGGTTTAGCGAAGAACTTAATAACAAATAGGTCACATTGTTTAATCAAGAAAATCTCCATCTGCAAATCTAAAACTCAAAGAAGATCTCCTTGGACATACCTAGCCTTCAAATCCTTCCAAATATCTTTAGCTCTATCCATCTATACTACTCTCTTTCGAATAGAGAGACTTACTGAATGCACAATCCATGAGACAACCATGTTATTACACCTTTTCCACGCTGAGTAATTTCTATCTTCTTTTGCTGGTTCTAGTGCGCCACTGTTGATGAACTCAAGTTTGTTCTTGGTATTGAGCGTTGTGGCCATTCATTTGCTCTACGAGTGGTCATTGTTTGATTCAAGTGCTGAGAACACAAGTGGTATCGCTAGATTTTCCCTAGGGTGCAGATATAGGTAACTATGAATGTTGATAGGTTGATATGATTCTTCACCCATATTGGATAAAAGCAAAGACATGGAGAAAAGGGATCAGTATGTAGCAAAGTTCTTTAGAAGAAGAGCTATGATATCATAATGAAACTTGCTCTGAAAGCAAAAAAAAAAAAAAAGATAAGGAAACAAACTAATAATAGCACTAGCAATGGTGATCACCAAAATTCGTGTTATTAGAAAAAGGAAGATTAAGGTCTTATATACATGTATAAAGAAAAAGGAAAATATCTAAAGCAACAAACAAAAAGCCTACATAATAGAAACCTATCCAACTAATTGAAATAACAGAAACATAAGTGAGGGAGTTATGACAGTTAATTTGGTTAGCACAATAGCTTGCTGAATAAGAAGTTTATTTGCTGGTTCCTATGGATGACTGAGAAAATTAAAAGTAACTTACCATTAGACTAACTTATCTATTGAGTTAACATGTGAAAACAATTATATATATTATGATTTTTTGAAGTATAAAATTATACAAGTAATAAATTATTTATATTTATTAATATGAATTGAGTCATGCGAGTTAATTGCTGACTCTCTAAGTCTACTGTTGACCCCTTATCTTAGCCCAGTTGATAACATAACCGAATTTTATAACATTGGCTGGAATCATGCACATTAGGAGTAGAAAGATGAAAAACTTAAAAGAGGGATATATATGTTTCCTTAATAGAGAAAAAGACATCATTAGAATAACTCCAAATGAGGGGTGTTGGGAGGGGGAATACTTTTAATTTATCACAAATGAGAGGGGGAAGTAGCAGTTTAAGAACTTTCTAGTTCCAACCATTAACCAAGGAGTATGAGCAACATAGAGTATTTAGCTCTCAGAATGAGCTTAAAGATTATTCCTATCATCTATAGAGTCTGTTGTAGGAATACTAAGATCCAAACTCATTTGCTATTCTTTAGATAGTGGTGAAGGGAATTCTTAGTGTGAGTACCCTCGTCAAGAGTGGCTTCAGCAACCAATAAAATAGACAAACATCAATCATTTTATATTTCATAAAACAATAATTTAGAATGTAATTTTACATTTGGATTAGCCATATAAAATATAAAAATGGTATTCAAAAAATTTATGAAGTATAAGAAGAAACAGCCCCAAAGATAGTTGATTTAAACTAAAGAAAAAATATAACTTGTTGGATGGGCACAATGATTTAAGATCTTCTTGTATTTATATTGGAAGAACAATCTATTTGGTGGGTGGTGGAAGATCCTGTATTCGATTTTTCTATTTGCAAAATTTTATTGAATCAGTGAGAACTACATATCAAGAGCAGCATTAGTATAACCAATGAATCAAGAGATATTTATGTTCTCTAACACATGACAAAGAAAAACTAAACTAAATAAGATTTTTTATGCATGCATTCGTTTTTTCTTGCGTCTGATTTCAATCTGTTCAGGAAAATGAATTAAGTTCACACACTATGTTGGGCCTCACTTGGTTTTTCAAATGGGCCAACGGAGTGAAAGACGAAATCAAAACTCTACTTGATAGTTGATACCCAAGGGACGGTGAGAAAGAGCTCAGAGAAGTGTCTAAATAGAATTATTTTTTTAAAATAAATGTTATATTTGAAAAAAATTATCTAAAAATAATTTTTATATTTATTTTTTTAATAAATGATAATTATTTTCACTAATGCTGTTAACAAATAATATTTTATTTGTTAAATATAATATTAATAATAAAAATAGTTTTATAAAATTATCACTCTCTTTCATCTTGTTTTAGAATTAGATGATATTATGACTATGATATAATAAAAAAAAGATAAAGAAAATAATAAGTATTAATAAAACATTTGGTAGATGAGGCGTTCATGTATTTATTTTTAAAGCAAACAACTGAAATAAAAATAATAATAATAATAATAATAATAATAATAAATATTAGTAAAAAATTTGAACTCATCATTCTTCCTTCTCTCACATGTATGATTACCACAAATAGTAAGATACCGATTTATGTATTAAAAATTTTAAAATATGATTACAGACTTATGTATCATATATAAATGTGTTAAGAAAATACTGATATTAAATATTTTAAAACAGTCAAATACTGATATTAAAAACTTTAAAACAACTGGGCATACTTATTCAATGATTATACCTTAATATCTTATCATGTAAATGTGTTGAAAATATACACACATAGTCACCGTCATATGAATACCAAATCTGCGTCCTTTACAGTATTATGATACATGTTTAGAATAATCACAGGCTGAAAATGAAAAGACCTATACACAAATTAAAATGAGAGGCTGATTAAAACGGAGACAAAAAATAATAACAAAAATCAAGGGTCCCTTTCTCTTTCGTCAACAAAAGGATCCCCACACCAAAGGGAACCATAAATTGACATAAAATGCCCTACATAATGAAGGTACCATCCTATCTTTCCATTTAAACATTACTATAAAATGATTTTGAAATTTCTCAACCTGTCACAGCTTGGGTACAAAGTCCCTCATTTTTAGGCAAAATACTACCATCCCATGTGAGTAAAACTTATAAAGCTTATAAGAAATATTTTATAGATCAGAAATGCTTACCAACCTTTTTCCTATTTGGGTAACAGGTCTCCCTCTGCACTGTCCAAAATTGAAGGCAATTTGCTCCAATCAATTTGAGTATTGGACTTCATCATGAGGTGCCTCTGAAACTCACATAACCAACTTAAGAGAAATTATTAGCTAGGTGAAACATGGTTTTATGATCTTGATTAATTTTCATGTGACATGTAAACAAGTTGTGGGAACTAATAACACTCAATTATGTGTTATGTAAAAATTGACAGAAAACACGATAGTTGAAAACCATCTAATAATTTCTCAAATCATCAGATTCAGATGCACACTTCCATCTCTAAATTGTTCAAAATAGTTGTCACTTGAGCAATGGAAGGCCTACACTTCCTTGAATTACCCACACAAGCTGAAGCAACTTTGGCTAGTCTAACTAGAGGTTTCATGTCAGAAGGCATTACCAACCTAGAATCCAAAAGTTCACCAAAATTCAATTCTTTGATCAAAGGCAATGCCCACTTTGCTATCAAACCTTCCTCACATCCTCTACCACTTAAGAGCTCAAGCATGACCACTCCTAACCCATAAACATCACTTTCCTTGCTAGCACCACCCCCTTTTTCATTCCAATACTCATCATCCACATAACCAACTAGGCCTCTCTTTTCTCGAGGTGCCAAAAAGTTGAGACCATAATCAGAAATCTTAGGACAAAAGTTGACATCAATTAAAACATTTGAGGACTTGACACACCCATGTACAATGTTTGGAGTTGCCACTTCATGCAGATACTGAATCCCTCTAGCTGCTCCAGCTGCAATTCTGATCCTCTTGCTCCAATCCAAAAGTGAAGCCCCGTTTACATTTTGGTGCAAGTAGAATTCCAAATTCACCATGCGCCCAAACTCCATCATTATAACTCTCTCACCCGGTGCTTCTGAGAATCCAATTATGGGAACTATGTTGGGGTGTTGAGCTGAAGAGAGCCATTTCAACACCGATGAGAATCCAAATCCTGCATTGCTCAAAACAAGCACAGGATAAATCCTTTTCACAGCTACAACTTCTCCATTCTCTTGCACCCCAGCATACACAGTTCCTATACGACCCTTTCCCACAATTCTCCTATGATTGAAGCCATCAGTGGCAGCATCAATGTCCATCAATGAGTATGCACGAGCACAATGATGCTTCACAGAAAATGTTTCTTCAGATTCAACCGGTTTCTTCTTGCATACAAGAAAGAGGACAACACTAAGAACACAGAGGAATATGGATAGAGTAACCATGACCACATCATAAGCAATGTAACCACTTGCATGCTTCATTATTTGAGAATTTTTTTTAATTTTGGCTGATGCAAAATGTTGCAGAATTGATTTAATTTCTTTTGCTTGTAATATTGGGCTAATTGAGTAGTGGTGAAGAAGGGAATTGAGGTAAAGGAAGAAGGTGGAAAAAGGAGGAGATTGGATGATTTGTCAAAGTGTGGAAACTAGTTTATAATATATGTGATGCAAAGTAGGTGAGAGATCAAACCGTTGAGGTGAAGGTTCAAAAGAAAAGAGTGGATTTGTTTGACAAAAAGGGTGGATTGGTGAGAAAGTTGAGAAGTTTATAATTTGATTTAGCTGTGGCAGTTCATCGTTGGCTACCCAGCCACTCTGTTTTAATTACTCAAAGATACTTGAAAATGACATAACATAGTGAAGGTTTTTTTAGTCTACTTAATAAGAATCTGACTTATATCTCATTTAAAATGTCGGTTTGAATCTTCTTGTTTATGTGTGGTTTGAATCTTCTTGTTTACGTGAGGATTTTGTTATTGAATAATGTCTATGAAAGTATTGTTTGAGTCTGAGAACTATCCAATTATCATGAACCCCAATACTCAAATAACATAAATATCTTTTATCCATAAAAAGCATACGATTAAGAAGTAGAGATTATACTGGCTGATTGACCCAAGTGGGGTTGTTTTTTAAAAAAATTACCGGTATGGGTCTGTTTTGAAACATATTACTAGCGTGGGTCCGTTTTGTTGGTTGACTCGGTCAAACCGTAACTACGAATTGCGGTTTCATTGCCACGTCAGCAACGTCATTACGTGGAAGCCAGCGTGGAAAAACGCCCCAGTAAAACCGCAAGTCGGAATTGCGGTTTGACTGGTCTTTGACCAGCACCGTCTTGTTATCCAATGGGTAAAAAAAACAGAAAACGATGCATGTAAAACCGCAAGTCAGACTTGCGGTTTTACTGGGGTTTAACCGGTGCGGATATTGAGGAAGAGGCACGGTTTTTTATGCACATAAGACCGCAGATGCGACTTGCGGTTTGAATTAAATAATATTTTTCGTTGTAAAACCGCAAGTCAGACTTGCGGTTTTATGGGGGTTTAACCGGTCCCCCCTCTTTATCCAACGGTTGCAGACGAACGGGCGCGATTTTTTACGCACACAAACTGCAAGTGCGAACTGCGGTTTTAATTAAAAAATATTTTCCACATAAACCGCAGATGCGAGTTGCGGTTTATGTGGAGTTCGGCTCCTATAAATCGCCCCCCCTAACCCCACAGAACCGCACACCTTTCCGCCGCAGATAATCGCAGACATAGTTGGAAACTTCATAGGGATAATCGAAGAAAGCTTTTGTTTTATGGAAATTATTTAGAAATATTGAGGTTAGTTTTCGTATATAATATTTGTTTGTTATCTATTAATTTTGTATTTTGATATATATTATTTTGGGTATTATAGTAACATAATGTTTTGTATTAAATTGTAGCAATTGTCATGGCATCATCTTGTTCTCGCCCTTCTGTTGATTGTGTTCATTCTGGAGCTGTGGAGAATAACGTGTTGTACATGCAAAATCAACACGTTTCTCAACATATATGGAATGGAGAGGACGACAGAAAACTGTTAATCAGATGTACAGTTCCCATGTATAATGGAGAAGAGTCAATTCCTCCTCAAATTGTACAATATTTGCGACAAACGGGATTTTACACGGTCGCACAGATGAGTTTTCTTCGTATTAATGAAGGTTTAATTAATGCATTTGTTGAGCGGTGGAGGCCGGAAACTCATACTTTCCACATGAGATGTGGAGAATGCACTATCACCCTTCAAGATGTTGCGATTTTGTTGGGTTTACAAGTAACTGACATTCCTGTCATAGTTTCAACCAATGTTAATTGGGTTGAACTATGTCAACAACTACTTGGCGTTTCACCAAATAACGATGAAATTGATGGTAGTTCTATTCGAGTTAGTTGGCTAACTCATAATTTTGGTGATATCGCAAATTTTGAAAATAATGAAGAAAATTTACAGAGGTTTACTAGGGCATATATTTTACGCCTCATTGGTGGTGCCCTGTTTGTAGATAAATCTAGTAGTAAAGTATCTTTAAGGTATTTGTTATTGTTGCGAGATTTTGCTGAGTGCAGTGCATATGCATGGGGTGCTACTGTACTTGGTTTTTTGTATAGAGAACTATGTGTCGCAACAAACTACAAAATAAAATCCATGGGTGGTTTATGCCTATTAATACAGATATGGGCATGGGAAAGATTCCCAAAAGTTGCACCCACTGTATTACCCTCATACAAACCAAACAAACCCGTTGGATCAAGGTAATTTTTTTATTGAGTATAATGTTAGTTATATTTGAAAATATTATTTGGCAGTTAGTTATATAAAATTTAATATTATTCATATAATTTTTGTAGGTGGCTACGACGGGGAAACAGACACATTGGAGCCACCGATGATTTAAAACATCATCGTCGTTTGCTGGATACAATGAAGCAAAATGATGTAAGAAAATGTATGTTATTGTTTGTTAATTTTGTGTACGTACTAACTACTTCTTATTTTATATAGGTCATTTGGATGCCATATCCAAACGAAGTTCTGGCACAGTTAACCCCGATATGCTTAGAAGGGGTTAACGCGTGGACGGGGGATTAAATAGCAACTGTGGGGCAACGGGGGATTAAATAGCAACTGCACGTAAACCGCAAGTCTGATCTGCGGTTTATTAAAATTATTATTTAATACAAACCGCAGTTCGCACTTGCGGTTTACTGAAAAAATATTATTTAATTCAAACCGCAAGTCGCATCTGCGGTTTTATGTGAGTAGAAACACGGATCGTTTTTGCAACCGCTGGGTAAAAGGGGGGCCGATTAAACCCCCGTAAAACCGCAAGTCTGACTTGCGGTTTTACAACGAAAAATTATATTTAATTCAAACCGCAAGTCGCATCTGCGGTTTTATTTACGTAAAAAACCGCGCCTCTTCCTCAATATCCGCACCCGTTCGTTTGCAACCGTTGGGTAAAGGGGGGGCTGGTTAAACCCCAGTAAAACCGCAAGTCTGACTTGCGGTTTTACATGCATCGTTTTCTGTTTTTTTTTACCCATTGGATAACAAGACGGTGCTGGTCAAAGACCAGTCAAACCGCAATTCCGACTTGCGGTTTTACTGGGGCGTTTTTCCACGCTGGCTTCCACGTAATGACGTTGCTGACGTGGGAATGAAACCGCAATTCGTAGTTCGGTTTGACCGAGTCAACCAACAAAACGGACCCACGCTGGTAATATGTTTCAAAACAGACCCATACCGGTAATTTTTTTAAAAAACAACCCCACTTTGGTCCATCAGCCGATTATACTTGAAGTGATAGAATAGATTCTGTGATAGAGATTACTGCTCCTAATTTTCTTTATAATCGTCAATTTTTAAAATGTTTTTTTCTTAATTATTTGTTATAAAACCAAAGTTCGAGGTTAAATTAATTTATTTTAAAGATAAATTTATTACTTATTCATTAGATGAATTTTTTATTAAAAAATATTTCAACTCTGCTCGTCTAATGATTTTTTTTATAATGATAATTTTAAAATTATTTTAATTTTAACAACATTTGACAGTTGAAAAAAATAATAAAATCGATATATATTTTAAAAAATCAGGAAATTAAATTGTAATTTGACACGTGACTAATATTTTAAGGTTTGTCATTTTCCCCATGAAGATAATGATTTCTTGGGTCTAGCAGCATATTGGGGATTTCGGATAGATTATGGTTCCCTACATTCAGCCAAAGAATGTATCATTCAAAGTAATCCAATTAAGCTTGACGTTTATTAAATGATTAATTCATATATGATCTTATTAATTTGTTTGTGCCCGAGTGGGATGAGAATATAATCTTATTTTCTATCCTAAAAGTTCTCTGTCCCATCGGTTACAAAGCTTTTCACTACAACACGCAAGCAATTTTATTCTTGGGATTCACATTTTGTAGATTTTTTATAATTAGGAGAGAAAAGAGAAAATTATAGAATACGACAAATAATATAGAAAGACAAACAAGATAAACTTTGGCAGAGAGCAAGGGTGAATTCACAACGTTGTTGTTTCATTCTAATTTCTAAACAACTAAAAGAACTTACATGTTAACTTCTTTTTTATCCCAAAAATAAAATGAGGAGCTCTACTGCATGAACAAGACAGAACCCATTGAACCAGGTATCATACACTATAAATTTAGAAATACTACTAATACATTTTCTTTACACTCTTCTTTCAATATACTTTTTCATATATGCTAAAACTCATCTAAGTTTCTTAATTTGATATGAAATTCATGAAATGAGAAACAAAATTCATTTACCGAAATGGACATAAATTTCAGACGATAATTAAAAAAAAATGTATAAAAAGAGAATATTATAAAGTAAGTTACCATATTTCTTTCAAGAGATCTTGTGGCACTTCAAGCAATCGGTCCTACAAAAAAGCTAAAGCAGTCAAATAGTTGGTAGCTTGTTATTATTTGGATATCACCATCTCTTCCCATATAAGCAGTTGACCTCTACCTTAAAAGTTAAAACCTCTGTTTTTTCATCCAATTATTTTTCTTTAGTTCAAACACTCTTTAAATACATAGTTTTTTTTTTAATTTTAAATGCATGGTTGAAACAAATAACAATAACCACTAGTAGCGTTGCTATCCATTTTACATGATAAACATGTTTGAATTTGTCAAAATAAGAAAGAGAAATAAAAAAAGACAGTATTCTTTTATTTCGTAAAACAAAAAAAATTAACAAAACTAAAAGATGCTTAAGAATAGAAAAAGGAACTATAAAAATGAAAAAGGTTATAAGTATGTATAACACATGCAATCAACTTATCTTATAATTCCAACATTGAGAGAAAAAGAGAGAGAAAAGAGAAAAGAATATTTATAAAAATAATATTTTTATTCTTCAATTGTATTTGGATTGTGAGAAGTACTTGTAAACACTTTATATTTTCTCTTTTATTATTAATATATCTGCATAAATTAGAATATCTCTATTATTCAGTGTTATTATTCTACGTTTATATTGCTTTGTGCAAATATAATTATAAGAAATTTTGTGTAATTTTTCTACAACTAGTATCAGAGCTGGTTGTTATTATTATAATAATAGCTCAAAGAATATGATTGGAAGCAATGACTGCAGATGAAGGAAATGTGAGAATTGAGAAGTTTGATGGTGCAGACTTTGACTTTTGGAAGATGCAGATTGAAGATTATCTGTGTCAGAAAAGTTGTATCAACCTCTCTCAAGAAACAAACCAGAGAGAATAAAGGATGAAAATTGGGTTCTTCTCGACAGATAAGCTCTCAGAGATATCCAATTGACGTTATCCTGCAATGTTGCATTCAACATTGCAAAAGAAAATATCACAACAAATCTTATGTCAGC
Organism: Psophocarpus tetragonolobus; assembly: GCA_037954015.1. Classification (NCBI taxonomy): domain Eukaryota; kingdom Viridiplantae; phylum Streptophyta; class Magnoliopsida; order Fabales; family Fabaceae; genus Psophocarpus; species Psophocarpus tetragonolobus. The sequence goes on along the minus strand of CM075690.1, from coordinate 33,796,466 downwards.
TCTTTCTAATATGTATGAAAAGTCATCAGCCTCAAACAAAGTTCATTTGATGAGGAGGTTATTTAATCTACAAATGATAGAAGGCACATTGACAACGCAACATCTCAATGAACTCCATATAGTCACAAACCAATTAAGTTAAGTTGAAATTGAATTTGATGAAGAAGTACGAGCATTCATACTTTTGTCTTCTTTCCCAGAAGGTTGGAACACTACTGTCACAACATTGAGTAACTCTTCAGGAGGCAATAAGTTGAAATTCAACGATGTACGTGATTTGATTCTTAGTGAAGAGATTCGACAAAAAGAGTTAGGTGAATTTTCAACCTCTTCAGTTTTGCATATAAAGTCAAGAGGAAGAGTTTTAACCAAAGGAAGTAGGCGTGGTAAACCAAGGATAGGAGGTCCAGGTCCAAGAATCATCGCAGTTTTCATAACTCAAAGACAATTGAGTGTTGGAATTGTGGAAAGATCGGGCACTTTAAAAATCAGTGCAAGAATGCATCAAATAGTCAATAGGTGAAGGTAGAGGAAAATGTTGCTTCTACGTCGAGAGGGGATGATGCATTGATTTGTTCTTTACAAAACAAGGAAGAGTCTTGGGTGTTAGACTCTAGAGCATCCTTTCATGTCACTTGACATAAATAATTCTTTGAGAGGTATGTCTCTAGAAACCTCGGTAAAGTTTATCTTAGTAATGAGCAATCTTGTGAGATTGTGGATAAAGGTATAGTGAAGATTAAGTTAAATAGGTCTGTATGGGAATTTTAAAATATTAGACATATTCTTGACTTGACAAAGAACTTAATCTCAATAGGTCAGTTGGCCGGTGATGGCTACACAACAGCCTTCCATGGGGATCATTGGAAGATTTTAAAGGGTGCAATGACAATTGCTCATGGTAAAAAGAGTGGTAGACCTTAAAGGATAGCAAGAGCATGTCATTTGATTGCAGTTGTAACAAATTAAAATCTCAACGTATGGTATCAAAAGTTAGGCCATATGAGTGAGAAAGGGATGAAAATCATGCACTCAAAAAATAAAGTACTAGGTCTTTGGTCTGTAGAAATTGACATATGTGAAGATTGTATACTTGGAAAGCAGAAATGAGTTAGCTTTCAAACAAGTAGAAGAGTCCAACAGAAGGATAAACTTGAGCTTGTTTACTCTGATGTTTGGGGTCCAACCAATGTCTGATCCATTGGTGGGAAGTAATACGTCGTGACTTTTATTGATGATCACTCTAGGAAAGTATGAGTATACTTTTTGAAACATAAATCTGAAGTGTTTAAGGCTTTCAAGATTTGGAAAGCCATGGTAGAAAAAAGACATGATCGAAAATAAAAAAGCTCATAACTGACAATGGTGGTAAATATGTAGGAAGTTTTGCTATGAGCACGGGATAAGAATGGAAAGGACCGTGTTAGGTAGAGCTATCAAAACGGGATGGTCCGGCCCATATGGATCAATCCACCTTAACCCACTAGAAAAATGGGTCAACCCAACCCAACTCATTTCTCTTTTCCTACTCAATCTGCTGGCTTGGCCCAGCCCACCATGGGTTGGTGGGTTATACAGGTCATCCCACCAACTCACCAAAAAATAAAAAGTTGTTTTTTAAAAAAGAGATCTTTTAAAAATTTTTAAATTAACTATTTAATTAATTCTTTATTTAAAATTAAGAAAAAATATTTTCTATTGGATTATGTAATATAATAATTTAAAATTAAAAAAATGATTATATAAAGTACAAATTTACAATTAAAATAAAATATAATTAAAAGTGGGTTCAATACGAGTTGTCTCGACCTACCCGAGTCGGGTCCTAAGTGGGTTGTATCATGTTTTCACTATTACAACGCAAATTTCTTGTTTTTTTTACTTGACCCGTATTCATGGTGGGTCAGGTTAGCCCATGGGTTTCGGCTCGTTTTGAAACTCTAGTGTCAGGTACACCTCAACACAATGGTCTAGTTGAACATATGAATCGAACATTGAGTGAAAAAGCTAGAAGCTTGCATTTGCAGTCAGGCTTACCAAAGTAGTTCTGGGCAAAAATAGTCAACACAACAACTTACTTAATCAACTGAGGTACGTTGGTACCATTTGAGCACAAAATACCAAAAAAGGTATGAAGTGGAAAAGAGGTAAAACACTCACATCTTAGAGTTTTCAGTTGTGTAGCATATGTGCACATTAGTGATCAAGGTGGGAATAAGCTTGATCCTAGATCGAAGAAATGCATTTTCATTGGTTATGATAAGGATGAGTTTGGCTACCGCCTATGGGATAATGAAAACAAAAAGATGATTCATAGTAGAGATGTGATTTTCAATGAGAGTTATGTACAAGGATAGGGACAACACATACACTAACTTAGTACAAAGTGGGCCAGTGTATGAAAGGTGTATAGTATTCCAAAAACTCCTCTAATTGAGACTTCTCACCCTGAGGAATCAATTGAAAATAATAATGATAAATAACTTAACACATCATAGCCTTCTACTCAAGCTCTTGTTTTGAGAAGATATTCTCGATCTCATGTGCCTAATAGGAAATATTTGAATTATATATTATTAATTGATGAATGGCAGCTTGAAAACTATGAGGAAGCATGTCAAACTATAAAGTCTTTATTATCCAATCATACATGGGAATTAGCAAAGTTACCTATTGGGAAGAAGGCAGTTCACAACAAATGGGTGTATCAGGTGAAGGAGGATCGTGATGGCTTCAAGAGATACAAAATCTGATTAGTTGTCAAAGGATTTAAGCAAAAAGAAGGAGTTAACTCACTGAAATCTTTACTCCAGTTGTAAAGCTTAATATTATTAGGTCTATCTCAAGTATTGTTGCTAGTGAAGAACTCTACCTTGAGTTGTATTTGGGTTGTGAGGAGTGTTTATAAACACTTTATATTTTCTCCTTTTATTATTAATATATCTACATCAATTAAAAGATATCTATTATTCAATGTTATTATTCTGCATTTATATTGCTATGTGCAAATCTGATTATAAAAAATTCTATGTAGTTTCTCTACAAAATATTTATTTCATATATTTAAAATTCATAATAAAAATATATAAATATGTAAAACTATGTTACTATTGAGTATGTGGATAAATTGATATAGGGACATTGTTTATATACCTATATTAAATATTTGGAAGAAGAGGATTGTTGTCCATTAGGTATAGTACAAAAGTCAATTTAATGAGTGATAGAAAGGATAATTTGAAATGATGAAAAGAATCGATAAAAAAAATTATGAAAAGAATTCTGTTTACTAATTACAGCTATGAGAGAATATGTGAAACGAACATTCAAAAGAAAAACTGAGAAAATATTAGAAGTATCCGATTGAGGAAATGAGAATAGTGACTGTCTCATCTTCAAAATTGCATATTCTAATTTATAACATAAAAATAAATTAATAGTGGAAGAAACAGACAATGGAGTATTACTCTTTCCTATCAAGCAGGGCTGGTGATTTTGTTTTTCTTAATCAATATATTCACCATACCAAAATATTGATGCTGGAAAAAAAAATCTGAATTTTGCATTGTAATTCTAAATTTTTTACCAAGATATTTATCACTCTCTCGATTTTGTCATTCTCAATATCGCCGGAATAAAAATGTTTTTAAGACATGGACGTGTAAATTTTATTTAGTATATTCATGGTCTTGTCACAATCTAGTAGTGGGAAATTCTCCCTATACTCAATTTTACATCTTTCGAAGCAAAAATACATCTCTAAAAAGATGTGTAGGAGAAATTCGATTCAGGTGAAAGAATTTTCGTAACAGGCTGAGCCCACATTTGGGCCCATTGACTACTCATAATCTTCACGGGCCTACTTCGATAGCAGGGCCAATAATAAATGCTGATTTGACCTATATTATTTACTTACCCACAAAAAAAAAAACTAATATTTTCTTAACTACAATTTGAATGAATAAAGTTTCATTAATGATGGCTAATAACTATATATGTGAAGAGATTCGTTAGCAACCAAAGAAGAAAAACATTAAATGGTTAATTAAATTTGTTCCATGACCTAAATTAAAAATATTTTCAACCAACAATTGAAAATGACTCAATTCACTCAACCAAGATAGTAGTCAGTATTCATGTTTGAAATCAAAGTAACTAGTTTTTTTTTAGAGAAAATCAAAGTAACAAGTTAACAACTCCAAATATAAAACATATAAATTTAACTACCTTCTCCTAATTTTAAATCTGAAAGGTTTTAAAATAGCACAATCTCACAAGAATTACCGCAACTTTAAGTTTAACTACCTTCTTTCTTCCAATTTTAAACTGCAAAAGTTTTAGCCCAACTAGGTGAGTTAGATTTTGGTTCAAATGGTTTGTTCTGTGTACTTTATTCCACCCAAGGTGTGGGTGTGTTGCTGCATAAATTCCCACCATTTGGTAAACAAAGACTCAAAGAGTACTTGTCTCATTAAAAAAAACACATAAATAGGTTATCAAATTGTTATTTATGATCATTTCAAATTCCATGAGATTATTGAAGGTTCTAACTCAGTTGATCCGAGCAGACATGTGAGTTGTTATAAATCATTCGATATTGTCTTTAATTTATATTAAAACAAAAAAAAATCCATGAAACCAAGAATTAAAGTGAAACAACCAAATTCACTCGAGTTACTTCATCATTTGTTAATAAATTAACTTATGATAGAGTTGTAAAAAATCAAAATTTACAATCCAGTTCGACATATCATGGATGATAGGTTGAATGGGTCGTTCTCCGCAATATGGAAATAAAAAATATATAAAAGAAGTATAATAAAACTAAAAACAATAAGGGAATAGAAGTTTCAGAATTGATATGGACGTTATACACGGATGAGATTGAGAATGAAAGCATAACCACTACAAAGGCCCATATGTAAAGCATAATGGTGGTGGTTGTTGTTTTTAGCATTTTATTTGAATGACCAAATTGTTGGCTGTAGGACACAAAAATTTGAATTCTACGGATCAGTAAATATTGGTAAAAGATAAAGGGAACAAAACTGCAGTGGTACGTTTGCGAATAATATGGACATATAGTATACGACTAAACCAGTTAGCCACGGAATGGTCCTACATCCTCCTCAGCATTTATTACCCATGCATTGTCTCGGCATTTGCTTCTCACACTCTCACTGGTTTTCAAAACTACATGCATGATTGGCACGTTTCTCGGGTCATTAAACAAGATCCATGAAAAGCTGTGTGAATTATCATTCATTTGGCAGGAACTACGGAGCATTGTAGCTATAATAAAGGAAACATATACAAAAAAGCAAAACGTAACAATCAGTGATAACAATACTATCACATTCCTTTGTTGCGTGAGTTGTTGTTACTGAACAGAGAATTTAAGAAGTGGGGTGGTTAAAAGGCTCAATCTTTCATCAGTATAACAATAATTTCGTTTACCTTTCTTCGGACAGTAAAGTGGTTCACATAGGAATTACCACTAGATATAATAAGCACTGCAAGAACTTGTGAAATTTCATTGCTGGGTGCAGCAGCAAAAATATGACCACCAGTCATTTTCCAAATGGATATATTAATACCCCATCACCATTAATCATTAGCAAATAAAGTAGAAGGGAACCCAAATGGACGAAACCAGAATTTTAAATATAGAGGGCCCAGAGACAAGCCTGCCTAACAACCTCATTGACTCAGATCTTATAGCTGTACCCAGCACATTTTTTTTAGCACATTGAGAAGTAAATTCTCTAGCTGAGAACAGTCACAACATTTAATCTGGAACATCTAGAAAATTACAAGCATTTAAGCATGGGAGGAGGGCTATAGATTCTTCATTTAGGGGGCTCACCTGACAAGAGTGAACTGAAATTTCTGTAGTGTGTTGCTTACAGAATTTTGAAATTATTAAAGAGGAAGCTTATCTTGACTATTATTTTACACCATCTTAATTAAAGGCTATATCATGAATCTTGACTGTTATTATTTATGTGGTTTCTCAAATCCTCATTTCAGATTCTTGTAGGTTCAAGTGCAACTTCCTAGAACCAAAAAGGTTAAAAATTTAAAAACATAAAAAAACAGAATTTGAAAGTCATTATCTGATTGATATTACAATTTGGCCATGCCACAGTCAGCTAAAAGTTTTCCCAATAAATGTCCTTAAAGAAGAACCTTTTAAAGGATGGAAATATAATTTCTGATTTCTGAATACAAGTTTGTAAATCAAACACCAAATTAAATTTGGTAGGGAAGCTTCTTGATATGGACATACTTTAGTTTATAGGGTAAAACATGAACTCCTCAAGCCTCTATTTTCCACCCCAAAAAAAAATCCTATTTTCTAATTTTCCTTTCTTTAGTCAATCTTGTAAAGCAAAGCATGCCCGGAAAACATGGAGGGAAGCTGGCTTATAGTAATAGGAAAGCTTCTGACTCCCCCTTTAGGATCATGAAATAGTACAAGCCTTGCAACTGTTCATTAAGCAACACTTCCATGATCCGAGACATCGTCATAGTAACAAGGGGATAATTTGCCATCTTTTTTTGCAGGTTTCGGTTGGTTCTCTGTGCCCACCTCTTGCATCATCTTCACCACTCTTCTCATTGAAGGCCGGTTGATAGGAAGAGGACTAGTGCACATGAGTCCAATGTTGAAGACCTTGCAAATTTCTTCTTTGAAACAAGTTTCAAGTCTTGAGTCAATTAAATGGTCCACCCCTTTCTGGTCCAAGGTAGTGCACACCCACTTAACCAAGTCTTTCTCCCCAAATTCAGGGTCCACTGGGCGTTTTCCGGTAACCAACTCAAGTATGACCACCCCAAAACTGTATATGTCGCTCTTCTCATTCACCCTAAGGGTGTATGCATATTCTGCAGCAGGGGTAAAGGAACATGTATGTCAGTTTGGCTCTAAAGGAACAGAATTGTTTGATTGCAAAAGAAAATCAAAAGATGGTAGACAACCTGTACAGCATGTAGTATCTACGATCTATCTTATAACTATAACTATAATTATTAGACCAATACAAAGATGAGCTATAATAACAACAAAAACAAACCACTTGTCACTAAGCAACAAAAACATTAAAAAGTGTTATCCATGCAGGAAACTACCATCGTGATTAGTAGGGTCTAAGGAGGATAAGATGCAGTTCTAGGAATAATGGACAAGCAAACAAATTACTCTAACACCCGTCAAGCCATATACTGAGTTAACCACAAATTCAGAAAGAAGTATTACCACTAAATGTATCTCAAATTCATATGAACATGAGAAAATTAAAAACCATGAAATTTCAGCTAACTAACCTGGTGCAATATAGCCACATGAGCCAGCTATGACTGACATAGATTTAGTTCCTTTGGGTGTGGTTTCAACTGCCTTAGCTACTCCAAAATCTGCCACCCTCGCACCAAAGTCCCCATCCAACAAAATATTGTTAGATTTCACATCTCTATGAACAATTGCGGGAACACAGTCATGATGCAGATAAGAGAGGCCCTCTGCAGCATCCACAGCTATCTTATACCTTGTTGGCCAATCCAACAACCCTCCTTTACTGCTATGAAGCAAATCACCAAGACTTCCATTCGGCATATATTCATAAACCAAGAGCTTGCAATCCCTTGTGGTGCAGCAACACCACAGCTTGACTATGTTCTTGTGCCTGATCTTGCCCAAAGTTTCAACCTCGGCATCAAAAGCATTGTCCTGTACTCTACCCTTCTCAACATCCCCACTCTCTACCTCTTTCCTAACCCCTCCCCATATCTTCTTCACAGCCACAACCTCCCCACTGCTAAGCACAACCTTGTAGACCTTCCCAGAGGAACCACTCCCAATCACATTATCCTCATCAAGGCAATTCAAAATCTCATCTTCACTAAAACCCAGTTTATGAAAGGACATCAACGTCCACTTTGACTTATCAATCGCCCTCTTTGCATCATGGAAACTCTTATACCTAAAGTAAAACCAAACCACACCAACAAGGAAAACCAAAGTGGCAACGACGAAAATGGTTCTAAGCAACCAAACATAACCCAGACTCTTGGCCTCAGCCCTACCAGCACACAACCCCTTCAAATCCCCACACAAGCCAGGATTCCCGAGAAAACTAGACCTATACATATCCTTAGCCAACATAGGAGGAAGTTCACCAGACAAACGATTATAAGACAAATTGAGCTGATTCAGCTTCAGATTCTGCAACCCGTGAGGGACTTTACCCGTAAAGCAGTTTCTGGAAAGATCCAGAAAATTCAGCACAGACAAACCCCCAATCTCATCGGGAATGCTTCCACAAATCTCATTGTTGGCCAAATTCAAATCATTGAGCTTCTTCCACGAATGAATCCCCTTAGGAAGCTCCCCAGAGAGTTTATTATTATGAAAATCAAGAATCCCAAGCTGCCCCAGATTCACAATACTATCAGGAAGTGAACCGGTGAACTTATTATCACTAGCGGAAAACTCCACGAGATTCTCCAACCACCCAACCTCATCGGGAATCGTTCCGGAGAAGTTGTTCTTCGACAAAATCAACAGCGACAAGTTCCCAGCGCCAGCAATGGTCCTCGCAATGGACCCGGAAAACGAGTTATCAACAAGCTCGAGCAAATACACGTGGGGCAGCCCCCAGATCCCGGCGGGAACCTCGCCGGAGAGACGGTTGAAGCCGAGCCTCACACGTGTCAAGCTCTGGCACGTGGCGAGGCTGGCCGGAATCTCCCCGGAGAAAAGGTTGTATATGACGAGAAGCTCCTCCAACACCCCCATATCGCACAGCGTCGGCGGAATAGTGCCCCAGAACTGGTTGCTGGAAACGTCGAGCCACTGGAGCGGCGAATTCTTACCGAGATTCGCGGGTAACCTTCCGGTGAGGCGGTTCCCGAAGAGCCTAAGCTCGTACAAATTCTTGGAATCCGCAATGGTGGAGGGCAGCTCACCCTCGAAGCGATTCTCGTAAAGGTTGAGACTTTCCAAGGGCAAAGAGCAAAGCTCTTGGGGAATCCTCCCAGTCAAGTGGTTCATGGACGCGTCGAGAAGCCGCAACTTGGTGAGATTCCCCATTCGGAGAGGAAGCTCCCCGGAGAGGGAGTTGTTGTACAACTCGATCTGAGTGAGGCTGGTTAACTCAGTGAGGGAACTCGGGATGGAGCCATAGAGGTCGTTGAGAGCGAGGTCGAGGTCCTGGAGCTTGTGGAGGTTGCGGAGCTCAGTGGGGATGACACCGACGAGATTGCATTGGGTGAGCCAGAGCACCTCGAGGTTGGTGAGGTTACCAATCTGGGGCGGAATCCGACCGGGGAAAAAAGGGTTGTAAGAAAGGTTGAGCATTTTCAAAGTGGTAATGTTGCCGAGGGAGGAAGGAATGGTGCCCTCTATGAGGTTGGAGACAAGGGAGAGAATTTGGAGGTTTTGGAAGGTTCCGAAGGTGTCGGGGATGGGGCCGGAGAAGTTGTTTCCGGTGAGGTCGAGGTAGCGGAGGTTGGTGAGTTTGGGGAGAGTGTTGGGGAGGGGACCGGTTAAGAGGTTCTGGGAGAGGTCGAGGTGTTGGAGGTTGGCGCAGAGGGATATGTCGTGGGGGAGTGTTTGGTTGATGGAGTTGTTGAAGAGGTTAACGTAAGTGAGGTTGGGGAGGCGGCAGAGGATGTTGGCCTGGAAGGGGCCTCCGATGTTGGTGTCGGAGAGGTCGAGTTCTGTTACAGTGGTGTTGGTGCGGTCGCAGGTTACCCCAAACCAGTTGCAGGGAGTGCTGTCTCTTGAGTTCCATGAGGAGAGTCTCGAGTCAGGGTCGTCCAAGGACAGCTTCAGTTGGTAGAGGTATAACCCTTCTTGGTTCAGACACGACACCCACGCCACAACTGAGAAGAGAATCGAGAGTGTGAGTGTGAGTGTGAGTGTGAGTGAGAGTGGGTTTGTCATTCTTGGGTCTCAGAGTGAGAATGGACAGCGTGCTTCAATTTATTATTTCCAAGCAAGAGAGAGAGAGAGAGAGAGAGAGAGAGATTTGTAATTGCTTTGGGGAGAGAAGAGAGAGGAGAGATTCGAGGGTTGACGACAAATCACAGTGTCTGGTTCTTTCAATGTTACAAGAGGACACGGTCTTTATCCTCCCTAATAACCCCCTGAAATAATGCTATGCTAATGCTACATTTTAGGGTGACATTTCTTTCGGGTTTCTACTATTTTCTAATTATATTTATTAAGACCGCTCATAAATCAAATAATTATTGAAAATTATATCCAGATGTACTGAAAGTCTTGCTACTCCTCACTTAAGTACAATTTCATTTTTCCAACACAAACATATTATAAATTAGTCATTTTGAAGTTGCACTGGATTAAATAAAATTATTATTATCTCTATTTCTCTTTAACTGTGATTTCAAATTAAATTTTTTTAGTGTTATTTAAAATTAAATTTGAAAAGTTAATAAAATTATTAAAATATTTTATTTTAAAATTTTCACAATTAAAATTAATATTATAATATTTTTAATAAAAATTATCTATTATTGATGAATAAGTAATAAATATATTGTTTAAAGAAATTAATATTAAAACTATAATTAAAAATAAATACAAATACCTAAAATCCAGCACTTAAAAAAAACAAAGGAATATTTGGCTAAGTGTTAGAAGATATTATTATATAAGTTAAAATTACAAGTGAACATAATTTTTTATATTCATAATCAATATATTTAAAAATTACCCTAAAATAGATACTCAAGCTACATTATATGCAAAGTCTAATTATTTATTCTTAGATGTAAATTGAATAATAAAAATAATTTATTAATAGCAAATATTATAAATCATAGATTTTTTTAACACACTTCTTCCTTATGCTTGACTCAAAATAAGTCTTATAAACAAGAACAGCATGTGTTAGGTATTGAGATTGGATAATTAAATAAAATTTTTAGTTGAATTTTTCATATTTAATTTTTTAGTATTAAAAGATCATGTCATTATCTTTATCGTTTAAATTTTCTTTTTTCTACTTTTAATCAAAGGCTATGAGTTTACATAATTATAATATCACATCAATTACTCTTCACACTAATATTGACTTCCAATAAACTATAAACGATTTTAAAATTCACTTTAAATACTTCTCACCCTAAAATGTTGTTTAGCATAAAAGAATGACACAAATTATCTCTAATGTATGTTTCTTAAGTCTTTCTTTAGAAGAATAAATTGTTTCTTAACAAGAATTAAAACAATGTAACGTAGAAAAGTGAATCTTTTATACTTATATCTAAATACATAAAAAACTTATCTTATATATAAGAAGTTATTTTGTTAATAATAAAATATATTTTTCTCATTAACAATCACCAATTATAATAAGTCATATAAGAAAAAGTTATTTTTAATAATAAAATATATTTTTCTCATTAACCATCACCAATTATAATAAGTTATATTAAAAAAAAAAGAGTAAATCATAATTTTTGTATTTAAAATTTACATACATTAAATCTCATATCTCTAAATAAAATTTATAGAAAAAATAGTCCCTTAATAATTATACTGGTATACAAATTAATTGGTCTTTAAATAACATTTTTAAACACTTTAAAGACATTATCTAAAGTATTTTGGGAACTAATGTGTATACCATTAAACATTTTAGGACTAACATAATGAAAAATATTTTTCAAAGATCTACTAACAGTCTCTAACATCTTTCAAAAACCATTTTGAAGTTTACTCATTAAAAAATATTAAAGTTTGTGTTTGTCTCATTTAACTTTTACCATTAGAAAAAATATAAATAATTTTCTTAATAATACATAACATTATAATATCCATAAAAAAGAAATTTAAGAAACTCAATACATAACATTACAAATCATAATGTAACTAATTTAAAAAAATCAGTTAGGAAATTTCTATTGGTATATCTAAATGTATAATTGAGACAATTTATTTTAAGGGGATTATTAGTTTATATTTTAAAAATCATATATTGAGAAACTTATAAAAAATAAATAACTATTTTCTTAAAATAAATTAAGTAAATATATACTATTTTTAAAAAAAAATAATTAAATGTTTTATATATACCTATTTGGTTACTAGAGAGACGTCAAAACAAAAAAATGTATTCAGGTAATAGTCCGTAAACCATGGTATAGTTTAATAAAATCCAGAAAAATTGTATTGATCAAAAGCAACTTAATATTATGATATTGATCTCAAACATCTATCTTATTTATGAATGAAATTTAATCTATGTTGTTCAACTTTTCGTGTTATAAAGCAAATATGCAGAAAAATAATGTTTAATAGGAAGAATAGGATGGTGTGATTTGTGAAATAGAAAATGTGGTGTGACTCATAGAAGATAACGCTAGTCTTGGTGAAATGTAAGTAACGAGTAACAACCATTGCATGTTAGTTTAGGACAGATGAGAAGAAGATACGTAATCGGTGTTTGGTGTTTGGTGTTTGGTGTTAGTTACAACATACATATTTTGATGATGCTAGAAGCCAAAAATTGTTCCGTTTGGAATCATATCATTCTTTTATTAAGCCGTTTAGGTATCACCTTTTCGTGTATAGTGAATGAATATATATATATATATATATATGAATCGGACGCCAAATCTTATAGATTCCAGAAGCCTCTCAATGCATGTTCAAATACATTAACTTTTATTTCTAACTTGAGATACTTACAAATATACTCCATCCAATAACTCATTATAGAGATGCATGTTCTTTTCCACCAAAAAGAAAACCCATTAATGTGATTACTCAATACGTTAGAGTAGCTAGTAACTATATATGTACACCTATATAAAAAGTTGTTACCAATTCTATTTGTACATTTTTATAAACCATATTCAATACTCCATCTACTACTTGACATAGCTATGGGTAGCCAAGGTATTTTCTTCATGTTATTAGATTCTAGTATATATAGCCTCTGCTTGCAACTTTCTTATATGCAATAATAATTAATGCATGAATTTCTTAAACGATTAATTTTTACTTTTGTCAAAAAAAAGTGAAAATGAAATGTAACTAGGAGTATTTTGAAACTGGGTCATTAATGATGAGGTTTGGAATAGAAAGAAAGAGGAGTCTGACATGGAAATTGTTCCTAGAGTAAGATATGAGTAATATTTACAAATCTTTTGAGAATATCTTTCTATAATTTTTCTGTGAATACAGAATATATTTGAATGATATTGATTTTGTTTATGAAAATATATATCGTTATTCTCTAAAATATTTAGAGAGGAAAGAAAGAACATTAGTGTGACGCAAAAAAGAGAGGAGAGAGATATGAAATTTGAAGGGTGAGTGAGTGATGCGTTAGTGTTGATCTCTGACGTTTATATTTCATACTCAGTCAGATTCCACGACTCAGAGACTTTCAGTTTCAACAAAACGGCAATTGGTCAATTTCTGAAAACGACAATAATTTGTATCTTTTTTCTTTATTACTTCTCAGTTTTCACTGTTACTGTTTCTTCTCCCTCTTTTTGGGAAGATCTTCATTTACTTTTACTTACAATTTAATATAATAATACTAACCATCAATATTTATAAATATTTTTTGCTAGCAAGTTAGATTTTAAAGATTTTAAATAATCTGAGTTCTAACTTATTAATTAAATAGATTTTAAAAAAATATTCCTATAATTTATTTTTTTGGTGAAATTAATTATAATGAAATAAATATTTAAAATAAATAAATTTTTACTAAAATTTTAAAACCAAAAAGATTTGTATTTATTTAAAGAACTTTAGAATACAAATTTTGTACATGTATGTGGGTTTTTTTTATTCAAATTAGTTTTAATTAACAATTAAACCTAGAAACATGAATAAAGTTTAAAATTTAATGAAAACATGATTTTATTGATTAAAGAAAATAAATTTCAAATAGGATGTACTCAAAATTATTCACGAAAAGGAATTGATTTCAAAAGATATAAATGTGCAATCAAATAAATGAAATGAGACCTAAATCCTTAAAAGAAGATGACCTCAAAGTTTAATTCTAATAAAAGTTAATGGATTGCGAAATGAATCCTCAAAACAAACCCTCAAAGTTTTAATTCTAATAAAAGTAGTAAATGTAAATATAAAAACTCAAAAATTAAATGTAATTAAAGGTGTGAAAGTAAATGAAGATCAATAAATGAAAAAATTATCCTTAAAGTTGTGGTAAGAATATACATCTTAATCTTTTCTTTCGTTATCTCGTTTCCGAGGTGTTTTTAGTTATACAAAATTTTATATAAATGTTTTGACCTCTAATTCTAACGTAAGTGAACAGTATTTATAAGATTTCTTACATCGAACATTGTCCTAAAGATTTGAACGAAAATAGTATTTTATTTCCAATTAAAATGAACTACTAAAAAACTCATAACTTCCAATAACTACCTAACAGATAATAACTTCATATTTTAACTTTTGATCTTTATCTTTTGGTGTTGTTGACTCTCGATCTTTGAAGTTGAATCTTCAAAGGTGTTTATCCTTCTAAGTGTCTTCTTATCCTTGGTTATGTAGTTTGAACATCCTTACCCCAACATCTTAATTTGGAGCAAAGGCAGATTTTAGGAGTCTGTATTGACTGTTAGTTCAAGCATGTAACTCCTTTGTTCGAGTTATAGCAAACGAGCCTTTACTAAGCAATCAAGTCTCTTGAGGCTATTGCTTTAAGCTAAATATGGTCCTCACCTACCACTTATTTTATAAAAAATTATATTCTTTTCTTAGCCTAAAGTAGAGTAAATAGTAGTTTCTGTCAAACAACCTATCCTATTTTCAACCTAATGAGATATAACACATAAAATTAATCATGCAATTGGTTAGAATATAAACAATACTTTAATAACACATAGACATGATTAGTAATTTATAATTATTATAATTTTTTTTTTGGAATCAAAGTGATCAATTAAAAAATATAATTATATATCTTAAATGATTAAATAATTATATTTAGTTTATTGTTCAATCTCAATAAATTTTAAACTATTTATAATTTCATTATTAATGTGAATTAAATGATAAATTATACACTATTTTTTTATAGGTAAAATATTAATGGTTGTTAATAATGTTAGTATTTGTTAACTGTGAAGATCCAATTCACCATCTTTCTCCAACTCCTTCATTTCTTAACCAACTGAGTTGTCTCATCTTTATAATTAAATTGCTATAACAATTCTTATAACTCGTTTTATCCATTACATGTTTTAAATCAAGGGAGAGTTTATGACGTCTTTTCTAATTTGAGATATTTTGATACCTCTTTTTTTTTTAACCAATCAAATTGTAGATTTTATTCAAGTTATTTTTTAATAAATTAAAATAAGTTTTATTTATTTATTTATAAATAAGTAAATATGTCTATATTTATAGTAAAATGATTTTATTTTAAAGACTTATTTATAAAACTTATTTTAAATAATTTTATAAAATTATTTTATTGTAAATGCTAAATATATTTACTTATTTATAAATAAATAAATAAAATTTATTTTAATTTATTAAAAAATAACTTGAATAAAATCTACAATTTGATTGGTAAAAAAAAAGTATCAATACCTCTTAAATTAGGAAAGACACCATAAAAATTACCTTAAATAAATCAATTGTCATAGCTACTTCAAATCTTTTAATTTGTATCCTAATCCAACTGTGAGCATTATAAATTTATAATTATAAAATTAAAAATATATCTTTTAATATTTTCATAATTTATATAAAAAATAATATCATATTTTATAATTATAAATAATTATAAATAAGAGTGTCCCATTTTTTAGAAGGTAATACAAAAGCAATAAAAAAGTAAAGCAACCCATTTATGCACTTAAGTATTTTTAAACACTTTAGTGTCTTGAAAATTATATTAGTAATAACTTCTAATTTATTGAGCATATACTTCTTTTTCTAAAGTTTTACATTGATAATGACTTGTGACTAATGTTGTTTTGTGCATATAATTTAAAAAATGGAACAAGTTACTGAAAATAAAAATTGGTTGAAGTATCAAGTATGCGTGAAAGGTGAAATAATAGAGAGAAAGTTTTCATACATATTCATTTACTGGATTTATTTGAATTTTGTACGAGACTTATGAGCAATATTTTAGTGGGACTTTTACTAACCAAAAGTTGAGTTTGACCAAACTTGTTATTTAACCCAATTGATATTGCATAGACTAAGTTGGATGATTTTGTTATCAAATCTATCTAAATTACCTAGTAATAAATTTGATTTGAGTTGAGTTAATTGGATATTAACATTTAATCTTTTTAAAAATTTTAAAAAATTATTTTTATTATCAAATTTGTGAATAACTCTCACTTGAGATGCATATATAATAGGACAATTCACTTATGTTCAACAAGGTTGCATATATGATTAAAAGGGTTACATATAAGCAAAAAGATCTTACTCTGTATATCTATTTTATTTAGAATGAAAAAAAAAATCTCTTAAATTTTGCTTTAGGTCTCACTCAATTCACTTGTGTTCAAAAAGGTCACATATATAATTAAAAAGGTTATATATAAGTAAAAAGATCATATTACATATATATATTATTTAGAATGAAAAAAAAAACTTTTAAATTTTGCTTAAGGCCTCACTCACTCTTCATAGGATAAATGACCTTTATAGGTCAATATATGCAAAAATAAAGAAGAGAAAAAGATTATCTAGACAATGATTAAAAATAAGAAATCTATGAAATAAAAATTTATACAATAAGAAATAAGTCACGAATTCGTATATAAGAGAATGTTTTCAACCCAGTAATATTGGATAAAAAATATGAAAATTTAAATAATAAAATCTCACGATGAATTTATATATTTGAAAATATTGGTATTTATTGTTGAGACAAACCAAGGGACCCATAAAAGAAGTTCAAAACCGAGAGATGTATAACAATAAGTCATAAACCCATATATAAGATAAGTATGATGTCACTTTCAACCTAAAACTTTAAGACATTAAATTTATGGGTTTTTTGTACTTATATATTACTCAATGTTTGAATTTCTAATAGATGTGAGACTTCAAGTCACATTTGCTCTCCAATTATTACTACTTGTTCTTAATTATTTATCAGAGTCCTTTGAATTTATTTTTTTTTCATTTCTTCCATTCCTATTGTTTTTGGAAAAATAAATATTACACTCAATTAAATAAGTTTCATTTTTTTTCCCAAAACCTTGACAATGGAAGAAATGAAGAGAAGTTTGATCCCATTTTGTAGGGTTTTTTTTTCCAAAATTTCTCTCACTTCATATTTATATTTACCAAAATACTCCTAACTGCTTTATAATATTTTTAATCTAGCAATTATAAGTGTTGTAAATTATAGCTTTTGTCCATATGTATGTGATCATTTTAACAAATTTACAAGAATTAAACTAATTTAGTTTAAAACATTTAATTTTAACAATTTATATTATTTTCAAAATTATATATTGTTTAGAGCTACCATCTTACGCTTTTTTTTATCTAATTACTTAACTTGAAAAACAATATATATAACCCCAAAAAAGCTCATTCATTCTTACTCATTCGATTCAAACAAACCCAAAATCAGCAAGGGGAACCATCATTAATGGATAACATTTTTTATTTGTCGGTTGGATAAAGTATTTTAAATCCAAACTCATCCGAATATGACCGTATCCACCCCTAATAGGAACACAAGTAGTAATAACTAATAAGATAAACTCTCATTCTTTTGTCACAATTGACAAAATAATTAGTCACAAATTAATAAGATAAATTACATAATTATGCATAATTCTCTGGCTGTATGTTAATCAATGGGATGAAAAATAATTAACACAAAGATGAAAATATCAAAATTTTCCCTATTCCTACCTTAATCCTACATCTTATAATCCCCTTTATTTTTATTATTTTTTTAATAGATTTATGACTTTTTACTTTCAAAATGTTTTCTTATCTCAAATTTACCAAACTTTTAAACATTAAAAATAGAAAGTAATAATTTGAGTATTGTAACCCCAAGTTATGTTGACCTCATCCAGGTCACTTCTTGAAAGTAATTGGCCTATAGATTTGGATTTAATAGGAAGTTGTGTCTTTAGGTGTCTTTGACTTTCTGTTTTTCTAGCTTGATGTTTAGAATTTTAAAAACTCTTAGTTTTGCCGGATTGTGCTTCTTAATAAATTCTCTTTACATTAAAAAAAAAGTAAAATAAAAATTCACAAGAACCCCAAGTAAATGAACTTGGTTGATTATAAAAACAGGGATTTTTAATTAGTTGAAAAACTCATAATCATACACAAATAAAAATAAGCATATTGATTAAAAAATAAATAAATAAATTATTATAAACTTTTTTTTTTCAAGACAGTGAGAGTTTACAATAACTCACGTATTTTTGTGCAACCAAGAGTTAGACCTCTTCACAGTTTATTTATAAACTCTTGAGACTATTTATTATTTTATAAATAAAAAGAATTAAAATTTAAGCGTTGAAAAACGCAATATGAAAGGAAAATAAAAATGAGTAGCTTTGCCTCCTACCAAACATCCTAAATCCACAGTACGTATGAACTGGAAAGTTGTGAGTAATCACTTTCAAATATTTTGGTCAATGTGAAGAATTGAGGGTCTGTTGCATTTTACAGAACGCCGCACTGAAGAAGCAATGTCAATGTGCATCAGATTTGCAGTCTGTGATATATTAATGTTGCCAACAGCTCAACCTTATGTTTTTAATGTAAATTAATCCAGTTGGTATAGTTTCCACCAATTTGGACTTCGAATCAGAAAATATATACTTAATTTTATTATTAGGGCAATGGTTAAAATTGAAATGCAGAAGTAGGTGAATCAAATATAAATGTATAACAGAAATGAATTCTCCCGTGACTTCCATTTATTTTGCTTGAGTGTCACTGGTTCTAGTGGGACATGGAGGAGCCAACAAGTATCACGCAACATTTAAAAACATGGACCAAGTTGTTTCTTATAAATAAATAATGCCCAAAACTATAAGATGGTAATTTTGTCATCAACAGTCAAACATAGTTTTTTCTTAATCAGTGCAAGTATAATTCATGTTTTGAAATTTTTATATCAAAATTAATTTTGAATTCACTTAATTGCCCCCTTGATCTTCTTTCTAATTAAGACTTTTAAATTTTTTCTAGCTAGCTCAATGCCCTTGTTCTACCGCAATAAAAGCCGTATGAAAAACAATAATCTACACGAGGAGAGTTCCTAATCTGTTGTATTAATTTGGTGCTATCTTCTATAAGAGGTAATGTTTAATACAGATCATAACTCATAAGGCACTATTTAATGTGGGCTTCTTTTTAATCAACACAATTCGAATGTTTTTATTTACAGGGGAATTCGAATTTAAGTATTTAACCACTTTATATATTAGAAAACTAGATTCTGGTTAGACCTTAACTCCCTAGGTACATGCATTAACATTGTTTTATTATAGTACAATTAATTAATACTGGTAAGATTTTTGTAATATAAATACCGCACCCTAAATATATATACCAGTCAAGAGGAATTTAAAATGCTTTTAGGTGCTTATCAAAAGTATTAAGAAGTAGTGAATATTTAAACGATAATATAAATATTTTTATTTAATATTTTTTCTTTGATTAGTATTCCCATAATATTTCTTAACAAGAAGTCCTATAATATGATTATTAATAATTAATAATATTATTTTGCAACCATCACCAAAAGGAAACCTTATAGGAGAAAAAAAAAAGAAAATGAAATGAATTCAAATTTTCTCACAAATTAAAATTAATTTATGTAAATTTTGAAGAAATCGAAATGATCGACAAAACTAAGTTGCATAAAAATTAAATACATAAGTTAATTCTAACTTATAAAAGAAGTTTACTTTATTAACTTTATCTAAATTAAGATGGGCTTAAGCGTTAGATAATTTATTTTTTTTCAAAAAAGGAAGACCACCAACTCATGTCACAAGAAACAAGAGAAAGAATATGCTAATAATGCGTTTGGAATGGCCTAAGACACATACATAATTTATTTTCATTTAAATGTTTTCTATAAACGCATAAGTTATGAGAAGCACTTCCAATTTGACCTGGATAATCATGTCACAGGATTGAAACTAAACAGTTTAAGTCTTCTCTTGTATCTTAATTAGTATAGTGTGGTGAAGTTTTGCCTTAGAAAAATTTGACATGGATACATAAATTACCTATGTATAATTTGATTCAGGAGTTATTATAATTTACTATAGTTGACCAACGAAAAAAATAGTCCAATTCTTTCTATTGGTCCACAACAACCAGTCAACCACTGTTTTAATAGCAATATTTATTCATTCCTCTTAGAACCATATATATATATATATTTCCTTACTCAACTTTCTTTACTTACTGTGAATTGCCTTTATTTGATTACCCTTTTTTATTAATATAGTAACTGAAAAACTTGTTACTTTTTATTAATTAGTCCATATTACTGGACGGGTTTTGAGTGAAAATAAAATTAACTCTGAGCGTACAAAGTTGTAAAACAATTAATTAAAGCACTCCTTAATTAGTTGTTCGTCGGTGGTTTGGTTTTGTTAATGCACCACCGAACGTAATAAAACCCACCTACCTCCAAATTTATTTCTTCGAATAAAGCCTACAAGGATTTATGTAATTTAACTAATATAGTACATTCAAATTCTTATATTTAAGGGGCTCCATAATGACATAATGTTAACTATACTCACTGCCAAAACTTCCCTACATAACTAGAATGATACGCATCCTTAAGGGGTCCCCACTGCAGTAATTTAGCCTACATAATATTGATCATAACATAACTTTATATCAATCCCTATATTAATTAAAACCGGGCATAATAAATAATTGCTTATGTTTCTCTCTTCTGAGTTCGGGTTACCTCTTATACTTAAGACATGTTGGGTCCAAATAATGAGACTGCTGCATAGGACACTAAACTTTTTTTAGTTGACAACTTCACATATGACACTTTGCTTTGGTTAAAGAAGAATTTTTATGCATATATGCACTCCTTTGTCTATGCTTATTTATATATAATTGTACCACCCATCCGGATTAATTAATACGGGTTGTTTTAGTTTAATAAAGTGATTTTGAATTCGAGTTTTATGTGTATAGTTGTTTTAAATATTCGGATTGAGAATTTATTATTTATAGTTATTTCATAAAATTTAAATATATATATATATATATATATATATATATATATAATTGTCTCTAATGAAATATACACACCTAATTGTATATACAACGTTAATTATATTTAATTTTAACTATGGTACAATAAATTTATTTGATTTGAAGTTCTTTCTACCAAAGATTATTGTAATTAAAGTATTTTTAGTTGTTTGATAAAAAAAAATTAGAGATTGAATCACTTAATTTAGAGAAACTATTTTTTTTCAAAAACCTAATAATACGCATGTCTGATACTGGATTGCTAATAATGTTTTAAGAGAAATGTTAGTAAAACTCATTGTGTTCTCAATGTCTTGTTATAATTTATTCGAATTTATCAAAAATTATTAATTTTAGTTGTTTCACTTTCAGTAAAATCTACCAAAATTTATAATTTTCAATAGACTCTCATTAAACATAGAGAGAATATCAAAGAGTGAGATGACATTCCTTGTTTTTTTAATTAATCATATTCTATTTTAAACAATAAACATAAAAGTTATGTAGGCATATTAATAAACAATAAGGCCTGAGTTTGACTATTGAAAAATAGAATAAATGACACAAATCTATTAAAATATGTTTGCAGCTAACACTTTCATTTTTTAACTCTAAAAAAATATTTTTTAAAATTCTTTTTACTTTTATTATACTAACTCATGAGGTTTTACTTTTATTACATCAGTCTACCTCTTAGGAAAAAAATAAAATATTATACTAACCTTTTTTAGGAATTAAAAGTAATGTAAAAAAAGAAAAAAATGTAAATATGTAACAAAAACAACTATTATAAAAACAAGTAAAACTATAAGTTTTAGGTAAATATTTAATATGCATTATTATTTAGGTAAAATAATAATATACTAACTTAAGCCTCAAAATATTTTTTGCAAGTGCTAATAATTAATATCCATTCTTGTCCACCACATCTCAGCCTTATCATAACAAAATATGATATACTTTAGACCTCAATAACAACAAAGAACACACCTCAATCAAAACATATTCGATCAAAATAAATTGTCTTACCTCAGCACAACAGCTATGATTCGTATTTGATAAAAAACTCTCATGCAAGTTTTAAGTCCACCAGTAGTAATTACTTTTTTTAATATTTTCTTTTTGTTTTCTATCTCTTATATATAGTTATTACATATAAAAAAATAAAAATACGATGTTACATAATAAAAAAGTAATGTAAACAAATGACAACGCATATCTGGTTTCCACCGTAAACTTATATTTGAAGTAAAAATATTTTTTTTAATAAATAAAAAGTATTTTTTTTATTTTATAATATATTTTTATCTATTAAATTTATATGAGAATGATTATATGCCACATAAGCACAATGTGTGCTTCTAAAGGTGATTTTTATTCTGCCTTCATTGACCACAACTATGTGGTAAAGGCTATAGAGTGTATTATGTGTTATTCTGAATTTATGTTTTACCTACATAGGGATGATAACGGATAGGGTTTGAGTAGTACTCATCCCATACTCGCATTAAAAAGAACTACACGTACGGTCATATCCGATTTTATATTTGCATGGATAACAACTTTGATCTTCATCTCGTAACCCGTTGAATATTTATATACTCATATTTTCACTCTTGAACCACATTTTACTTGAGTATAGAATAATAAATTAATATATTTTATACATAAGTAAACATAGTATGAAAAATTTGTAACATAACATTAAACATAAAACAAATTATCCCTAAAGGAGTTATAAGGTTAGTCTAGTAGTAACTTGGTGAGATTGAGGAAGGAGAAGTGGTAGGTTTGAATCTCTCGACTAACACACTAACAACTAACATTTGTCTATAAAAAAAAATAGAACAAATTATCCCTAAAGTTTTATATGATTACACATAAACTTATGTTTTTTTTACCATAACATTTTTTTTATAAATAACTCAATTTATTATAAATTTTGTTTTTATTTATTAAATTTACATAAAATATATTATATATCTCTTTATTTTGTAATTTTATTACTTATCATAGATTATAATGTATATAATATTTTTAGCAATATTTTCACTCAAAATTATAATTATGTAGTATTATATAATATAATAAAATTATATTAAATAATACTATATATATAAGGTGTAGAGTGAGACAGATTGAGTCCTTATACAACTCCTATGCGTATAAATTTTGTGGATCCAAACTCATTTGATACCCATACCTATTTTTGAATAATTGTCCATATTACATGAATGTATTTTTGTTAAACCTATAGAATTTGAGCCCATTTTATCATTCTTATACTTGTTGTTTCAACTACAATTATGTGAATCTGACCACTATATTGTGGTGACCTTCTGTTTTGTAATTTTTTTACCACTTTTATTTTGGTACAAAAGGATGGAACACTTCTACTTATCTATTTGTAGAATTGAATTGAAAATTTTTCCATTTTTGTTTGGTGTCGAATAATTTTAAGTATACATGCTTACCAACTTCATTCACATATACTTATATATACAATACTTCTCACATTTTATTAATACATTTTTATTTTGCCGTAAAAATATATTTTATTAAAATGCACACACAAATATGCAAGAATTTAACCTACAAACCAAACTTGCACATACATAGAGTTAAGGTTTACCATATTATTAAAGTAAACAGGCACGAAACTATTTAGCACGAATTTTCTTTTCATGCATAGCTCTTACTTTGATGAACATGAATGGTTAGGTAAAACACTGTTTGGCAGATCAATAATGGCATGTCACCCGCGGGAAAACATCAAAGGAATTGAAACTTCAAGTCATCTAATATGACTACTTTGCCCTGGCCCACAAGCGTGCATTTGAGTTTGACCATGAACTAGCTATAGCTAGCTATGTTATACACATGCCATAAAATATATAATAGCCTTTCGAAGCTCAAAAATAATAATAAACTATCCGTATTTTGTCACGAGCTTTGACTATTTCTAACATGCACAGCATAATTTGTCTGCGTAACCTTTGTATTATACATGATGCTACTTTGTCTTGCTGCTGTTGCGATACGTGTGTGAAAACTCGAGCCTTGTTTCTCTCTTTTGCTTGGTCCAAACATTGGTTATGATTCTGTGTAGCAGCATATGAAGAATTAATTATGAGTGAAGTAAACGCCTTTTACACTTTATACAACATGCTTGGTTGTGGTAAAGAGACATAAAAGATTAAAAGGCGTTTAATAATTTGGACACTAGATATATACATTCTTTGATGGGTCTTATTCCAATTCAGCCTCAAGCTTGGAACAGTACGTCGATTATGACTTTTTAATCATTATTTTTAATGGCTTATAACAAAAATCATTATTTTTAATTCATCATAACTTAGGATTATGTAAAATAACATAATGTATGTTTTTGTTTTCTCGGGTGGCCGGTTTTACAATCTCAAAGTCAATGTTTTATTTCTTTTTGTTCGGCCAAGTAACTTTTGTACCTTGTTCTCATTCATATAACTTCATAATTATGATGCAAAATTGATTTAGTCAAGCCTTTGATAATCTTTATGTCTATGGTGATGGTGCTAGTTTGTGAACTTTGAAGGTACTAGTGTGTACTATGTCATCTAAGTTACCAAGAAAATTAACAAAGTAATAATATATGAAAAGAGTGTCTACCAAGCTGACAATATTAGACATAATATATTCCGATGTTTAGTGTGGCATTTTAACTAATTTTTAGTTTCTTTTACTAGTTAAAAATATCTATTTGACTTTTTCATAATAGTGTTCGGTAAATAAGCTTTTGTAATTTATTAGTAATTTTTTATGACACCATACATCTTTAGATACAATCTTTTAATTACGATGGTAGTTTTTAACTTTTTTTTTTTTTATTTATGATCCTTTATTTATATTTTACTTCTTATATCTCTTTTTGTCTCTAATATTTAACAGATATGAGGTCTATGTCTTATTATCTTTCTTGGATATTGAATATACTTGTAATCGTAAAAAAAATTATAATAATTTTTTTAAGAAAAAAAAACTTAACTATAATAATATTATTAATTCAGAACCTATTTAATATTTGTAATTTTTAAATTAAACATCAAATCTTTCTTGTCATTCCAAAGTTGTAATTTATGAAGTAAAATAGGATTTTATTTTTTTTCAATTAGCAAACAATATGTATATACCCATCTAGTTTGAAATTCATCTCTAATAAATCAATGGTGAAAATTTAAAATATTTTTTAGTTATAAAAGTATATAGAGACAGTGATGAAATGAGACAGATACGACGATTAAGATTAGGTGGGTAAATATATCTTCATCCCAACATAATAACTCCCGTATAAATCTTGGTATTTGTATCCATGCTGGGTCAAATTGAAATTCCCTATTAAATTTGGGACAAATTCAAGATTATCCACGTATATGAATTTATTTGCTATCCTTAGCTTTGAGAACTTATATTTTAATTTTTTAATATTTTATATATAAGATACAATTTTATCATATTTTTTCCTCCTCTTCAATCCTTAACTAGTATTTTATAGTTTAAATTTTTTACATAAGATAGTATTTTTTCTTTACCATTTTATTATATAGTATATTTATAATAATAAATAAGTTTAGTTTATTTTGTTTATATATTTGAGATATTTATTACAAAAAATAAAAATATAATAATTAAAAGAAAATATAACTAAAATAATTAGCCTATAAATAAATAAAAAATAGTAGGTATCATTTGGGCCGGTTATCACTTAACTTTCTTTTCTGTAAATATATAGTCAAATGTTCCATTTATGAGAATTTGACAATATATAAGGTATCGTTAATAAATTATTGTTTCATTTTAAATATGATGAATCTTTTCATCTCGACTTATTATCTTCAGATGTTCCATGTCACATAATAGAAGAACCAAATTAAATATAATGATTTCACCTTTTGAGGATTAAAAGTTATAAAAAAAAAATATAGGACGCTAAAATTTAAAGTCACTCGTTTAATAATAATTAAAAATATTTTTAACTGTAAATTTAATAGAAAAAGTTACAAAATTAAACCCTTCTAAATTTTTGAAAATTTAGGAACTCTAATATGAGAGGTTTAACCATGTATATAAATTTTCTTGGTTACATTGCATGATGCAAACTCAACATTAATTTTAAGAAATTTTGAATTAATTTCTCAATTAATAATTAAAGAATGGTCTTGCACCATTAGTATTGCATGTTTGATTTGGTGGTGTCTCGTTAAGATAAATGTGGATTCATGATTCTAATGCTTAAAGCTAATTTAAGTAGTATAGAGAGTTATAAGGTTAGTTTCGTGGTAAAGTAGATAGATGAGGAGGAAGAAGTTGTGGGTTTGAATCCCTCCATCAACAAAAATTAATACTTCAACAACTAATATTTAACTTATAAAAAAGTATCTTCCATTTTTTCACATCCAAATATGGATATAACATCCATAGTGTTGGAAATAATAGTGGATTGGTATTAATCAATTATATTTTATCATTATCTGGCAATTTAAGATTTGGTGATAATCATATCTTATAATATCTTTATGATTATTTGAATGAGATTATAGTAAGATTGACTCTGTGATGGGTTGAGTCAATCATAAAAAAAGCCCATTTGAGGGGTCTCTGCCTACCCTGGGGGATTATAAATTTGTCATCCCATTAAGCAAATTACAACAACAACAATACACATTCTCTAGAATAATCCCCTAGAAAGTAGGTAGTAAAACCCTCAAGAGTTCTTATTGAACTCATATCTCTACAATAATCATTCATAGGGTTTTTGTTTTTGAAGATCAAGAACTTCAATTCAATATATTTGAGGTACACAAATTCTCTTTCCTCTATCCTTTTATATTTAATTCTCTATACATACTATAATCTTGTATCTACTGATTTAAGGTTTCCTTTTATTTCCATCAATTGGTATCAGAGCCAAATTAGATACATATTATGGTTGTTTTCTATTAGAGAATTATGATTGTTTTCTATTAGAAAATTAAATTTGAATTGAAGATTTTTTTGTGTTATTAGTGAAATTTTATAATATAGTTCACTATTATCTTTTTCACAAAAAAAAAAATGAGGGTTTACGCTACTTGTTATTGTTAAAATAACATGTTAAAGTTTCATTCCCTTACATGGGTAATTTATATATTGAAACTTCTTTTTAAGTGTTACCCCTTTAAAACCTAGTTTTCTTTTAAATAATTTTGGGGTAAATTGTTTTCAAAATTACTTAATGGTTTTCCTTTTTTTATGTTTGACCAGTATGAGTCATTTGTGTGGGCAACATAATATATTTGTGTTAACTTTACTTTGGAAAGTGTTAATGGAGTTGCATGAACTCATTTTTATACCCATATTTTTATGATTTGGTCAAGGGAGAACTTTGTCGTTTTGATACGATCATGTATGATGATTCGTGTGTTAATTCATTCTCAAAAGCATTGAATGTGGTTGCTAATTTTTTATATTCTTATTTTTTCAAAAATACCATATTTATTTAATATTTTTATATTATTGGTATTTTTTAGTATAAAAAAAATTTGATTAATTCAAGATTAAATTAATTTTTTTTACTGTTATAATCTTGAATTTTTTACCTATTTTTATTGTGATAATTATTTACAGTATTTGTATTCTCCAATTACACTGTACTCTCTTTAATATTGAATTATCATTTATAAATTGATTTTAGGTTATTTTATTAATTATGCACAATCTTAATTGTCCTTCTCTTATGAGCATAATTTTCTTTATTAATTTGCATTATTATTACTTGTCTATCATGGGTATAATAATGTGAATTTTGTATGTTGGTCATATAATATATATGATTAAAATTATGCAAATTTATTGGACAATATGCATAATTTCTTTTTTTATTTACATAATTATAATTTCACTATTTTAGATGCATTTATGTGAATTTAGTGATATAATTATTTTTTTATTGCATTGATGATAACTATACTCTATCAGTGTATTGTTATTAATGTAATTTGGTGTTATACAATGTATTTTTCTTGGCTTATGTTAATGATTTTTTAATACCCTATCGGTATTAGGATTTTATTGATATAAGTTATAGTACATTGTAATTTCTTTAGGGATTCTCTTTTAACTGAACTTTTAGAATTACATAATGTTTCCCTATTTTTGTAATGTTCAGTTTATTTCCCTCATTTGATAATGTTTAGTTATATTTATATGGAACCAAAATTTACACTCTCATTTCCTTTTGTTCCATATTGACTTATAACCTTTAATTGGACATTTTTTCCTTCAAAACAAAAAAAAAATGTTGCATTTTTTGTGGTGCAAATTTTCTATATATATATATATATATATATATATTGATAAAGAAATAGTTGAATTTTATTTAGCCCTTTGGGTATTTTTTTTTATGTCAACTTATTGTTTATCAAGTGGAAGGATTTTGTATATTAGAATTTTAATTAATATCTTATAAAATAAATTGTTGTGATATAAGATTTTTATTTTAAATGTCCAATTAATCATACATGTGCAAAGGCAAATGTTCTTGATAAAATTATTTTTTTCTTATCACATTATTTGTGATCACATTGTTGGGATCTATATTAAGGATTGTAAAATATTTTCTTGTATAAGAAACTTTCTATTGATTTGCAATATTAGTATGCAATTCTTGTAAGGACAATATAGGAATCCCAAATTTTAAGAGATTAATTTCTCCATACCATTTTATAATATTGTTAATGGTATTCTTGTAAAAGCTAGAGGCTTTATTTTGGGATATATAAATAAACCTATGTCCATTATAAATTGTGATGAGAGTTAGAGACTATTTATTATTATATCCTTAATATATGCAAGAATATGTCCCATTCTTCTGCTGCATGTAATCATGTTTTATTCTCAAGTGTGTGTAAATATTGTTTATTGTAGCACTTGATTTTTGTTTATGATTACTTGAGAACTTGCTTATGATCTCATATTCTACGTAAAATTATCAAGTGATCCATTTTCTCACTCATGTAATTATTTTTTCAAGATCTTCATAGGGGTCAATATTTTTGTAAAGATTGATTAATATGTGGTTAATTATGAAACCATTTGTGAGAATTATTTATTCTTATGGATGAATTTGTAGGTTTCATATTCTTGTTATTTTAACCACTTCTCTCATTAATTATTTGTTATTCTACTACTTTCTAATTCCTTAAGTAGAATAATAGTGAATTTTAATTCACTTTTATTATTATCTTATAAAGTCATCATCCCACTATCACTAGAACTTTTAATACTAGTGTACCTAATGATAATCCTAATATTTTTTTGTATATTAAGGATTAGTGGGAGTATATATAATCTTGTATTATCTCTCGAAACTTATATATTTTTTATTATCATATAATCGTGTGCACATTTAATTATGATATGACATATTCTATAGGGCTTCTCTATTTATTTTTTGTCCTATTTTTATTGAGATACATAAAATCCATTGTATCTTTGTAGACATCTTTAACTGATGTTAAGGTCATTCTTTTGGGTACTGCACATTAATCCTTTTGGCATACAATTATGCATTGTGCATCTCTTTTACCCAAATTTCATATTTTAATTGATCAAAATTTTAGAAGTATATAATTTTGTATCATGTCTCGAGACTTATCTATCTGTATTGTCATATATTCTTGTGCACATTTAATTGTGATATGACATACTTTATAGGACTTGACTATTTATTTTTGTCCTATTTTAATTGAGATACATAATTCATTCTATCTTAATAGACATCTTTAATGGATGTTAAGAGCATTTTTTTGGGCATTGCACATTAATTCTTTTGGTATGCAATTAAGTATTGTGCATTTCTTTACCCAAAATTTCACATTTTGTTTGGTCAAAATTCTATAAGTATATTGTAGATGCAATACTCCTATCGAGTATGATTTTCTACTTTGTAAAAAAGTGCTTATTATGATAGTACTCCTATTGAGTACAATTTTGCACTTTTGAAGTACTTATGAATTTTTTTTGTTTGGACCAATTATCTAAGTGTTTGCTCAATTGACATTTTGTGGCCACAATAATCTAAGTATCATTTTATATAAACTAGGTGTCTATGTGGATTTAGTAGGGAATTTATGGATTTCCTACTTA
Organism: Psophocarpus tetragonolobus; assembly: GCA_037954015.1. Lineage (NCBI taxonomy): Eukaryota > Viridiplantae > Streptophyta > Magnoliopsida > Fabales > Fabaceae > Psophocarpus > Psophocarpus tetragonolobus. The sequence continues at coordinate 33,766,039 of CM075690.1, read as the reverse complement.
TCTTTGGATTCTTACATAGTCACTCTTTTTTGAAACTCAGATTAGTTAAATGTCAAATATTATAGAGCATTTATGTAGCCTATATGTAATTACATATGTTATTGGGCTATGATGAATAATTAGATGCATGTAAATTATGCTTTCTCACCTATATAATTTTTCGGGCTCAAGTAAAAAAAAATTATATTAATTAAATATTTTTTTATTCACTGATCAAATACTTAACCTTAGAGTTTTATAACTCATATGGTTTGGTTAAGTTTTGATGTCTTAGATCAGTGGGAGTCTGAAAATTCTCTTATGAGATATGTGTGAAGTAATATCATTTTAGTAACATATCTCTTAGCATTTTTGGATGCTTGAGACCATGTAGTATCATTTTATTGAACTACATTATTCTATATACTTTATGAGAAATATTTATGATATATATCCCTATCGGATATTATTTTGTAGCTCAAATTTCTCATTGTCTAATATAAGATTTGTCTATAATTGTCATTCTAGCTTAATGATTTATCTTTGTATTATTGATTAATACCATCCAAGTGGGAGAATGTTGGAAATAATAGTGGATTGGTATTAATCAATTATATTTTATCATTATCTGGCAATTTAAGATTTGGTGATAATCATATCTTATAATATCTTTATGATTATTTGAATGGGATTATAGTAAGATTGACTCTGTGATGGGTTGAGTCAATCATAAAAAAAAGCCCATTTGAGGGGTCTCTGCCTACCCTGGGGGATTATAAATTTGTCATCCCATTAAGCAAATTACAACAACAACAATACACATTCTCTAGAATAATCCCCTAGAAAGTAGGTAGTAAAACCCTCAAGAGTTCTTATTGAACTCATATCTCTACAATAATCATTCATAGGGTTTTTGTTTTTGAAGATCAAGAACTTCAATTCAATATATTTGAGGTACACAAATTCTCTTTCCTCTATCCTTTTATATTTAATTCTCTATACATACTATAATCTTGTATCTACTGATTTAAGGTTTCCTTTTATTTCCATCACATAGTTGTTCTGAAAAGCGTGGAGTCATGTTAATATGTTGTAATGAGTACTTATGTTCAGGAGCATAAGTGTGTATGTGTACTTGTGAATTGTGTTGAATGAGAGTATTATTAGTTTTGGCATATTATATTATTTACTTGCACTCTTATGTGGTGAAACTTACCTTTGTTTGTATATGTATTTTGCATGACTATAATGATCATGTTTTGCAAGAAAGCAAATAATACTAACAAAGAGGGAAGACAGGACTAACATAATTAAGGAGGGCATTATAACAGGAGTATAGTAGGTACAAAAGTGTCTGTTTTGGTTTGTGAATAATATGTGTATAGTCGAAATACTTGTCTTATATAGTTTAACTTTTGGAATTTGGTATTTTGAGATTATATGGATATATATATATATATATATATATATATATATATATATATATATATATATATATATATATTAATAGACTATAGTATCATTGGATATGTAAGATATGAAGTTAATATGTTTGGTGAGATTTATTGTGTAGTTGTTGTGGAGTTTGTTTTTAGAGATAGTTAGTTTTGGCAAAGAATAACAACAAAGGTTCTATATTTCTGCAAAATCTCGCTGAACGAGAGTTCTCACCAAGCAAAAAGTTGCCATTATTAGGTATTTTGATGGCTTTGTACCGAGCGACATGTCTCGTTCAATGCAAAGTACTCATTACCAGCATTTTTGCGTAGTTTTTTGCTTAGTGACACATCTCGTTAAACAAAGTTCCTTTTATGAAAAATTATAGTTGAGACCTCTCGCTAGGTTAGACATATTACCAGACGAGGTACCTCAGTTCTTTGTTGGGCGACATATCCCGCTGGACGAGTTGTTCAATAATCTTTAATATTGTTTGTAAATTTTTATGTTTTAAGTATAATTTTATGTGTAAATGGGCGTATTAAGACTGTGAATGATAATTTTATTGAAATTTCTTAGAACATTGAATTTTCTACTGGGATGAAATTCAAGTCCCTCCCAAGACTCAACATGTGTTGGTGTAACATCTTTATTTTTAATGACTAGATTATTACATGATCTATTTGAATTTCAATTTAGAAATTAGAAATAGATAGTATGAAATTATATCCATATCAAAATTTTAGTGATACGTTATTAAAAAATAGTATAAAATGGTAAAATAAAATTATAGTATTGTTAAATTCTAAAATATAAATTTCATAATTTATAGCAATTTTAAAGAATTTTTTTAAATAAAAATATTTTTTAAAAATAAAATTCATTAAGCAAATTTACTCACTTAGCAAAATGAGTTTTTTTCATTATTAAGAATTGTTCTTTCTAAGCAGAAATTTTTTCGTTAAGTGATGTGAGAGTTTCTTTAATATTAAGAATTGTTACTCACTAAGCAAAAATCCGTGGCTAAGTGATGTGAGACAAGATTTGAAAACATTGCTTAATGACCATTCGTCGCTAAGCGGATTTATTTCTTTATATTTTATTCACTTAGCGATCAAAATTCGCTCAGCGAGCAGACCCAAATTTTGGCTATAAATAGGGAAGATCATTTGCAAAATTAGAGGAAGAAAAAAAAAATCTTGACATGGGGATTAAGATCCAAAGATTCTCCACCACTCTTCACCAAACTCTTACTGAGATAAAGGGAAAGTGATATTTATAAAATTTTGTGATTTTAATCATAATAAACTTACATGTTTTTATTACTCTTATGATTATTATTACTTATAAAGCTAAGTTTTTGGTTAATATACTAATTTTTAGTTGATTGCTCAGTAACATCTAACTATGCTAACTTTTATTTTCTCCAGATATTATTTTAAATCCCTTATTTATTTTCTCTAGATATTATTTTTAGTCTTTTGTTTATTTCCTCTGATAATGCTTATAATCCTTTATTAGATACTACTTTTGATCTTTTAAATATTATTTCCAGATACTACTTTTGGTCCTTTATTTATTATTTCCATGTATTACCTTTGTTCCTTTTACTTTTTGTGCTTTATTTATCATTTTAAGATATTAAATTTTGATTCTTTTTCTTATTATTTAAGTTAATGGATATGGTTTTCTGTAATTATTTATCAATTGTTCTATCATTCAATTTTTTAAAGTTATATTTTGACCTTTTTTCTATAAAACTAATCCATATTATTTTCATATAATACATTCTGGTTTGTTGATATAATTTATTTCAGGTTTTACTCTAAATTTTATTTTATTATTTTCTATCACAAATTAAATTAGGATAAATTTTGGTTTCCGCAACTTTGATTTATGAAAATCACGACTCTTGAAATAGTTAATAATATCTTATAATTTTATATGAGTATATTATATTTTATTTAAAGGATTATTGGTTATATGTTGAATATATAGGATGATCTATGTTGGTACTTGGGTTGATGTTCATTAGATTAGTGAATATTCAAGGTAGTTCATGTTGGCACTTAGATGAAATATTCATACATTTAGAACTTTCCATAAATGTTCAATATCTTAAGATTGGTAGGGTATATCCTTCTTGGGTTGAAAGAGTGCCCTTTTTTTATGATGGTTGAAGGCCCGATGTGTTTTGTGATGGGCAGAAGGCTTGATTGGCAATTAGCTAGATGACTGTGATGGATAGGTAGCCCGATTGGCAGAATTTTGTTATGGGCAGATAGTTCGGTTTCTCAAGAAAATTATTGTACCAAACTAGAAAAAGATATACAATTACCAATCACTTACCAAACAGATCCTTGATGATTGGGGTCATACGTAGAGTCGAGTAAGATTGAGTTCAATAATTGAAATAAGTACGGTTGGGTCTATATATTGAGTCATGTGAGACCGATCATAGGTCAAATCTTAGGCCCTATTGTTTGTTAAGTTTATTAAAATTAACATTGATGATTTATAAAACTCTCAATCCTCTCGTGTGTTTTTTTTATGTGTTTCTTTTCATATATGTTTGTGGTATAAATAGAGGATAAATCTTACCAATAGGAGAAGTTGTAGGATTCAGAGAATTTCCCTCTAGATGTGGTGAGTTTCTAAACAAATTATTTCTTTATATTCCAGTAATTTTAGGATGGTAAAGAATCCATTGCTCTGAGTTACAACTTTTAAAAGAATAATTATGACAATTAATGTACTTATATTTTAAAAGAAGTTGTAATAAATTTATATTTTGACTCACAATGTTTAGAAGAAGATTATGCTTATGTAAGATTAAGTTTGAAAATTTCTTTCATTCTTATAAATACTTTTGCATTAAAATTAGAGGTGTTATAGTTGACAACTTATTTACATTTATTGGGTTTTTAACATATTTGTCTAAATATATTAATTGCTTATTTTTTTAATTTGTAAAATTTTATTCTCTATGTTTATTTAATGAACTCTATTCATGATTTTATAGCTACTATGAAACTTTAATCAGTAGAATGTATTAGAAAAATGTGTTAAAAGTGTATAAGTCATTTTTCTTATTATGAATATAGTTACATGGCATTTTATTTTATTTTTTATGGAAAGAAAATTATGTTAAGAGATGATACACCTAGTTATAAAAGCTAGTATGAATAGAAGTCCCTAATCTCTCTTGAGGACATTATTTTGAGGAAAGCACTTGTCCACATTTCTCACTATCTTAATACGTTTAGCTTTAGCTTCTCCATCCGCACGTACATAGGGTTCGTTTTCTGTCATTCTCCTTCGATTCAAAACTGATAGCGACCATCAATATTTCCCAATGCCATCACAATAATGGGTGGTTGTTTTCTTTCTAGAAATTCAATACCAAAAAACTAACATCAGTGCGTACTAATGGAGATATTTGAAGGGAGAGTTGTTCCATTTATGGTGGTCTTTTCTTACTTAACATGGTAAAAGATACATGTGTGTGGTTCACACTAAATAAACATTAGTTGATAGTCACCATATTTAATTTATAGTAACAATAAATTCTTTATAGAAAGAAATTTAATCTAACAAGGAATAAGAATACGAAAGTTATAAAGTTCCCTCGTAATAGTAGGGTAAAGACAAGGAAAAGAAAGTAGGGAAAGGATGTGATTTGAGTCTTTCCTGCTTAAGAATATCAAATCATTAATCTTTTTTAACTGCAATAAACTGATACTATATATCAAATTTTTCTGGTGGAGTTTTCAATTTTTTTAGAATGCTCTAGAGAACTTAAATTCTTCAGCTTACTATGAATTGCTCATTCGTCACTCACACAAAGGCAATCAAAATGATGCAGTCAAAATTTAGATTATATACAATTTCTTTATCGGAAAATGTTAATCTTTATTAGTAGAATAACTTTAACCTTCGGTATCTAACCTACCTTTATACCCATTTAGATATGTTAGTGATTATAACTTTATCGATTTGTATCATTACATTTTATTCTTATTGATTTCTGCTGACACATGATGAGGTAATGCTTATTCTTCTATCTTTATCTAACTATTACGTTTTCGCAGAACAGTAAATCCTCGTGACTTTGTATTAATTTATTAAACGAGTCTTTCTAAAAAAAAATTTAAATTTAAATTTTTATAGAAAATAAAACTTATTTTATAATAAAAGTTTAAACCAATTCAAAATAACATATTAAATTAATAAAAAATATATTATAAATAAATTTAAAATAACATAAAAATATATTTAATATGTATATTTTAATTTAATATACATTTTAAAACAACATAGTTTTTATTTGTTAAAATAAAAATCAAATGTATTTTTATATTTAATTATATATATTAATAATATATAAATTAATTTCATATCAAACATACTTTTATGTGTATACTTGTTATTTAATATATTTTAACAATATATTATATATTTTTAAAATTTATGTATTTATTTATATTTGTATTTAGGTTGTTTGATTGAAATTCATTTACATACTCAAGTCAAATAGACTATAAGAAAAAAACTTACTTCTATTTGAACTTTCTTTTCATATTTTCTTAACAAACAAGACCTTTGATATTTCTACTATAAAATAGTGCTATACATTTGTATATGTAAGTAGTATTCAATTGTTGTTGGAAAAAATAAAAAGCCATGAGTTATGTTGACTAGGAAGTGAAGGGTATTATGCATATTTGTATATAGAGACAACAGACAGTGGACATCTAACTAGTCCAACTCTCTCGTCATTTTCATGCACAGACATGATTCTAATAGAAGATAAAAAATACCAAAAGAACAGATCAGCCAGTAAAAAGAGATAAACTGATGCTGCTAAGTTCACCTTAAAAGAAAAAAGAAAGATCTTACTTAGTGTTGCAACGCATGATGTAAGATTGCATTACTCAACATAAAAAATGAATATTTAGCAGATGCATCAATTTGTCCAAAATGCTGTAAAGGGAGACCTTCCTAAATCACAAATTCACCCCTTTATATAAAAAACTTCATCGCCTTCTTTTGTACTATACTAATCTACACTGACTTTTTGTTTCTCCAATCTAAGTAGTTGTAACTTGTGGTCCAGACTATCTAAAGCACCTTCTTTAATGATGACTTAAAATCTGCTTCATATTCAAGTTAAAATAGAAAAAAAGATTATAACAGGTTTTCAGTTCATTTGCTTTATCAGATAAAAAATATTTCAGTGGTCCAACTAGCAGAAATCAACCAAACTCTTGACTGAGTACGAGATGAACCGTCCTTACTATTTTCACATTAATATAACAAATTATGCCAAGTTTTTAGTGTAAGGCCCTATCGAAGTGTGCATAGCAGCCAGCGTCACTAAAAATATCAAAAGCTACATGTTATAGACTATAGAATAATAGAGTATAGACCCCATGAAAAGGATCCGTGGGGCCAAAACAATAAAGTTTTTACAAATTGTGGGAGGGTATCACTCTGATCAATTATATAATTATATATTAAGATAGGCAAAGTTGCAGAGTGCGAGTAAAGGTGATGGTGGATCCAACCCATTTGAGTTTGTTCCAAACCACATACATTATTGTCGTCTTACACTTCAAGTTTACCTAGCTTTCCTCATGCCACAACCTCCCACTTTTGTTAGTGTCACAATACTTTCTCTTTCTAAACTGTTTGAAAAGGAGTACTTTGCAGCCACTTTGGGGAAAATAATATTTTCCTATGTGGATGTGGCTTTCTCAACTTTTAGTACAAACCCTCTTGTTTCCGACTGTTGTGAATGATTAGTGAAAGGAGATTTGGGGAAGATCCCAGTGCATGTTCATTACTTTAAGCTGAATAGTTTAACATAGAAATGTCTCTATAGCTCATTCTTTTTTGCAAGGGAATTATTAAATCAGATATAGTTAGCTGTATAATGTTTATATATACTCCAAGCATGACCTTTCACCAAATGTTTTAAAAGATAAATCATGATTCATAGGAAAGATGCATATTCTAGGAACTACCACCCCCTCTTCTTCTGGGGCATAAAGAGAAAGGATGTGACAAAATAAGCTCACACACCAACTCTTAATTACTTTAGTTTAGTTTCTTTTTTATTTCATGATTCTTTCACATATCAAGCACCAACCAATTAGGATTCTTTTTGACAAGTGTTGAATTAAGCAAGAAGTTTCAATAAATCACAGACAATTTCGCTACGCGTTTGAGGTTTTTCTATGTCACCGTTGAGGGAAGAGAAGAATAATTAATTAGTGATTCAATTAATTAGCCAGCTAATTTTTATGCATGGATTATCATTTTTGTTTCATTAACGAAGAACCAAAGACTATTGTCAATTTTAACAATGATTATGGCTGAGATGGTTATGATCTTGATGCTATTTTGATGTATAATCGTCAACATCGAAAAAGATGGATTGGGACCATGAATTGTTTCATCATTGAATTACCTACCTCGTGTCGACTTCTCTGGTCAAGAAAATGAATGTTGGGCTATATTATTGTATTTACATATAGAGTTCAATTTCACACATAGACAAGGCTATTAAATTAGTTCTGCTCAATGCCTCAAGTGGTAGTACTAGTAAGTAGTGACATTGGCATAGAACATGAGTAACCAAACTCTGTAACTCAGAATACCGGGTTTGGGTTAAAGGGCAAGGCATTTTCTGACCTGATGCCCCCACGTGGGACAGTTCCATGTGCTGGTGACTCATTAATAAAAGTGATTGCATGACAAAAGATAATTGTGCTAATGAACATGTAATTATGGAAAAGGTGTTCCATAACACACAATGTTGGCATTGGTAAAGCAAGAGGCTATGTATGTTAGATCCCAGTTACATTGAAGATCATAGACTACAAAATCAACTTTTCTATGAAAAATATGAAAGACATTGGCCTAAACACAGGTACAAATCAGAAAAGATAAAAATAAGATGGTGAGGCCAAGAAAATTTGTTACACAGAAAGAGGCAATGGACATTAGAGAGTAGAGAGTTAATTTATCATAAGAAGGTTGAACAAGCGACAGCATGCGAAGATGGACAAGTGATTGATAGATGGATACCCTAGGCATGTGTTCTTTGTTACTTGTGTTTTGCAACTATCTATCATATCCATCCAGTCACATGTGCTGGGTAGAATAAGAGAAAGTGGAATTGGGTGGTAGGGGCATGATATGGACTCAAGAGCACTAGAATACAGAGCCATGTTGAATTGGCCAATGGGTCATCTAATGCTAAAGCTCAAGGCTAAATCACTTATCTTTGTTCAAAAAAAGATGCACGCGCGACCCAAATTAAATCAAGAAGAAGAAAGCATACAAAGCCTTAGCTGTGTTAAATGGTATTGATTCCCTTTAAGTCATTTCTATATGACAATTCCACAAAATTTAGTAGGGTCTTCTCCATTGGACAAGTACTAGGATTATAGGACTGAATAGTAGGTGCTTGTAGACCATTCATCCACAAAACCAGTGGCGCATATTGCCATTAGTATTAAGCTGATTTTTAAGATATCAAAGTGTAGGACATTGCACGTGAACTAGTTGTTTTGTCACTATATTTTCTTGCTTAAAGTATTATCTTTTTGAAATATGCATTTGAATTGAAAGACACGAAGTTCAAATGTTTCTCAAAAACAAAACAGAAAAAAAAAAAGTTAAACCATAATATTAACTACATTTAATTTTTAATCTCTATACTAGAAAATTGTAACACATAAAAGTTTAGTTATATATGGTCCTCGACTTTTTGTTAATAAGGTATCTGCTAGCCAAAAGCTACGAGATTAAGGCATAAATATTATCAACCTGAATTTCGCTTAGTTGCACTTTTCTCCTTCTATTTTATTAAATTTATAAATTTTATTTTTCTATTTTAAAATCTAAGACATTTTGTCTTTTTACTTTAAAAAATCAACAATCAAGGTTAATGTGATGGGTGAAGGTTTATAACAAGTCGTTAATGTATTTTTGCTTTTTGAAGGGACAAGTCATTAATGTATGGTTACATTTAAGTTCACATTCTTATGAAAAATCAACGATCAAATTAATTAACATTAATTGAAAATAATTTGACAACATAAGGGAAAAAATCATTGATCAATACTTTTTAATATTAAAATAAATTTTATTTTTAGTAGAAACTGAAATACTCTACTAAACAAAAAAAATTAAAATTTAATAAATTTAAATTACTTTATCAAACAAAATATTTAAAAAATAATAATTTGCATAAAACATTTCATTTTAAATTTCATATATTTATAAGATTGTGTATCTATCCAAACACTGAGGTAAAAGAAATCTAACTCCTACCAACATATTTAAGAAAATCAATTATCTATCTTTCTTTTTTTTTTTCTTGATTCTAATGCTGGAGGGGAGCAGTCTTTTGGCAGCTAAAATTATTAAATAAAATTGTGATAGTGACATCAGGAAAGATTGTCAAAATTAAAACTTATTTTCTCAGACTTACAGTTAAAATGGAAATATCTTTAGAAATAAATAGTTAAGAAAAATTATGGTGAAGAGGTGGACAAGAATCATGATTGTAAGCATGGATACTCTGTTCATGTTATGTGTTGCAAATCCTGAATACAATATATTATGGTGCATACGCAATCAAATGGGGGTTCCTTTTTCCCTTGCAATCCTCAAATTGAGGGAAAAGTTAAGAAACAAACTAATTGGTACAAGAAACACAAAGTGAAACCTATTGAACAAAAAGTTGAGGGTGTCAATTATTAGGAAGGGGAAAAGGTTTCTCCTTCATGATTTTGAAGGACTATTGCTCTATCAACATGCTTGTTTGTGCTCCTTAACGTAAAATACTGGCCAAGTGCCCAAATTCTTTACAGTCCATGCAACTCATCATCACTTCACCTACACCTTCTCTTTCTCATCATTAAGATAATTGATGCTCAAAGTTGAAACATCAATTGTAAGGTGAATATTGTTAAATGTTATTGCCTTATTGGAGTCATTTTTATATATATGGATTAGTCAAAGTCATAGCCTAGAAGCAAGGCTTCACCATTTGGTTGGGTCCAGTAATTTTACAATCTTTAAGACATAATTCTTGAGTGGTAATTAAGGATAGTAATAATGATAATCGTTCTAATAACAAGTCTAATTTTATTTGCCTTCAATTTTTTAACAATTATTTCCCCCCTTATTTACATAATAAAATATTAGCATTCACGTAGGTGAACAATATTTACTAAGTTGATAACTAATTTTCATTTAAAATTTGAATTGATAATTTTTAGTTGAATATTTATAAACATATCTAAAGTCTCATCTTACTTAGGAAACAAAGCCAATAATTGCATCTTTCTCCTTTAACCTTGTAAAACGTCTTTTTAGAGTAAAACTATGATAACACCTTTTAGGATGAAATCGTGACGGAATCACAATACCTTAGGCAAATTTGATTGTACCAAGTTGTGAATTTGGTTAAATACAATATAAATGGACATGTGACACTATTAGAATAGGTTTGGTTTATCATTTTAGCTAGCTGAAATGATTTTAACTATATTTGGATAGCAAAAATTTAGAAGTTTTTTTATGAGGTACTATCTCTTTTCAAAAAAGCTACTCTAAGTAACTTTTCCAAAAGATTTTCGATTTTCAACTACTAGCTAATTTATTTTATTTTATTTTTACATGTTTACCTTTCGTTAGTTAATGTATTGTCCCCCACTAATTCTCTTTTATCACATTATACAATTTCTCTACTTCATTTCTTTCTCCTTTATTAATGTAATTATAGTAATTTATAATATAAATATATAATTATAGAAAATTATAATTTTAATATATAATTTAAAATTTATATATTTAATTATAGAAATTATAATTTAAATATTAATTATATTATTTTATTATTTAAATATGTAATTACATAAATTTATATTTAAATATGTAATTATAGAAATTTATAATTTAAATATATAATTATAATAATTTATAATTAAAATATAAAATTAATTTATATATTAAAATATATTATATTATTTTAAATACCTCATTGTTGATCTAATTATTAATCATATCTTTATTTATCATTTTACAACTTTTTCAGCTAGTTGATAAACTAAATTTAGTAAACACTTATAACTAGCTTTTTAAGTTTCAATTAGCTTTTAGCTATCTTTTCAGTTAGTTTTGACAAACACACTCTTAATGTCAAGGCCATTGGTTTTTCAAAGTAAATTCATTAAATTATATTTTCAAAATAATATTTTTGGATTACTATTAGAGAAAATATTATTCTCATCAATGATATTTTGTAATATTTATTATTTCTTTAAATATTTATAATCTATTTTAATTTAAAAATGAAAATAAAAAGTTAAAATATAATAAAGTGAAAAATAAATTTCATAATTTCCATGAAATACATGATTATCACTTTCTTTTGGGGAAATGTGCACAACAAAAACATGAATGATACACATTTTTTTAAATAAATAGGCGTGGTGGTTTCGAAAGTCACCATTTAGACGGAGAAAGTGCGAAAATACGGGGAAAATTACGTACAAGGAAGTGTTAAAATTGTGAATAAGGCTAAGGCAAAAGCAAATATATAGTGAATGATTTTACTTTGGCATTCTTACCTGAGAAGTAACCGTTACAGGGGAGCATCCTCATGATGTATGATGTATGATGTATGATGTGTGAGTGTGAAAAGAGACTCTGAGAGAGAGAACAAATGCATATAATAAGTACATTATGTCTTTTCCACCAATAAAAAGGCCCTGCTTTTATATTAGATTAATATAAAACCATAACTTTACAACTAACTTTTTCCATCATTTTGCATATCTAATAGGATGGACCAATGTGTATGTATGCATAACTCAAAACTCAACATATATACAATGGAAGATTTTGTTTTTATATATATAGGAGGATATAATGGAAGATTCTTCCGCCGAAATAATGGACAAAATAAATACCATCAAGAAAAATAAAGCTGCATATTGAAGAGAATTAAATTAACGGGTTTAATTATGCCTACATTCTTTTTTCTAATTTTTTATAGTATTCCCAATTATTAAATCAGTGCTTCTAATTTTTTAAATTATTAAATTTCTGTCCGAAAATTGTTAAATTAACATTAACAGTTAAGTAATAAAAACCCAAACTAACACGTAATAGTAATTTAATACCTGATAGATCTTAATTTTGTGTTGTAAAGACGATTTGGATAATCGAATCACTTTTAAATAACTAAGTTAGAAAAATAAGATGGTGGGTAGTTCATTATTTTCAATTTCTCACTCTTCTTTATATATTTACTATTTTTTATTCAATATTTGTTTGAATGTAAAATTTCATTATTTTTTATTCATCCCACCCTACATTTGAGTTGGATCAACTAAAAAAATAAAGTAGATCTATACTTGTTTGAAAAATTAACCAATTCTATTTTTAACTCGACTCACCCTAGCTTCTAGCTTAACATATGGTGTGTTGGTTTTGGCCCCGTCTATTTTTTATTTTTTTTTAAATTTTGGATTATTATAATGTTTACTTAGCTTGTATTTGGTGTGAAAATATTTTTAACTTCTTGATATAATTTAATTAATATTTTTTTACTTTTAAACTTGTGAAATTTAAAATTAATGTTATTATTGATTATTCAATTTTTTAAATTTTGTTAAATATTTAAATTTATTTTATAAAAAAATTATTTTCCGTTGATCTTATAAAAAAATTATTTTTTTAAACTTCAGTAAATGAGTGAGCCAATTTATTTAATATTTAACTCACCAATTTTTCACAATTCCAATGGTTATGAGTTAGCTAGTTCCACTTAGTCATAGATTTGCCACTGCTTTAAAACCAAGTAATTCTTCATTATTTTCCAAAGTCTAAAAATATCTTTACTTATCTTGTGGTTTGACTAATCTTAGAGTGTATAATGGATGCGACTTGTTTATTCATATAAAATAACATCAATACTTTTACTATGTTAATTAGTTTGTTGGTGAATAGAAACTCCGATTTTGAAATATTCAATTTTAAATTCAAGGCAATTTTTTTTTTTCTAATTTCTTGATTTGAAAACCTCAAGTGATGTATTTTTAAATAGTGTTTTTTATAAGAAATATTTGTCATACAATATTTAAAACAAAACAAAAGGTTAATTTAGTTATGTGTAAAATTCAATTATGATTATTTATTTTAAAAGTAATGAAAACTTATTTATGCAATTATGCTATGGTCCCTACTGATGTCATTTCCACGCTACTGGTGTCATACTCAAACCTCTAGCTCTTTGCAATGGTCACTATCATTATTGCTATCAAAATCGCAACAAGTCCATCTCACCACTACCATTTTAGTCACTATCACAATCCAATGCCACCACTACTCAGTTACTTACCCACTATTGAGGAAACTACTTCAATTTTAGTTGCCACAATATTGTTGTCATTATTCACTACCATAATTTCTATCATTCCCATCACCACATATCATGTAATAAGGATATATTGACCCTATGAAGCTTTGTTTCACTTCATTATTTTCTCATTCTTACCACATGCAAATGTACAACACAAATAAATGTAAAAAAAAAGTTGGTGAAAATTAAAATATATGTATTTTGTTTTCACTATTCTAAGATATGGTGCATAGTGGCCAACTAATACAAATATAGAATAGGTGGGTGCGTGTGTGCAAAAATGTACACCTTTGTATAGTAAGCAGTGTGGGACTAAACAGAAGGTGTGGGGAACAGACAGAACATTAACAACTGTGGTGATATATTGAGGTACGTAGGCTATATCTGACTCAGGTCCAACAAAGTTAGATTTGGCCGATGCAGTGGCAACTTATCCAACTCTATCATGTGGTACTTTGCTGGTGCTAAGGACAAAACCAAAGGTACCATTGTTTTGATGATGTTATGCAGCTCAACCAGACACGTTTTGGCATGGTTGGGAGGAACTTCACTGCCTAGTTCCATTCTCAATCATTTTTTACATCTCCAGTGGGATTTTTGTCGTTTTTTTTAATTTTGGCAAGTGTTTTTTTAGTTGTGTATACGAGAAACACAAAAATGAAATTAAGAGATGAAAAACTTGTTACTTACTATCTCACATGTAGTATCAATAATTTGATGAGTTCTTTATTATTAAAAGTAAGTTTTATTGTTGATAGTAACTTTACTTAACTCCGACAATATTGACTCCAGTGAATATACTAGATTTACACAAAAAAAATACTATAATTCCCAGCATTTTTGTTTTGTCCATTTAGGCTGTCATCAGCCCATCAGTGGGATTATAAAGGCAAACAAGTTTAATGGGCTGCCGGTGGAAACTAGGAATGAAGGCAATTCTTTAGCCTCCTTACAATTACTATTTGCACCTCTCAAAATAGAAAATACCCACAATACTCTTATATTTTGGATTAGTTGATCCTGAACACATAAAAATATCACTCTAGATAAATTAATCTCAAACTAAGTATTAGTTATATTTTCTAGATCAATTAATTTAAAACTCATGTTTTTATGTGTTCATATCAACTAATAAAAAAATAATTAATATTCAGTTTTAGATCAATTGATCTAGAACATATATCAAAATAATTTATAAATCATGCAATTTGGATAACATAAAGTTGAAATTTAATTTTAAATCACTGATTTGGAAGTCTTATAAAGAATAAAATATAGTGATTTCAGGCCTATTGTCTACCACAAAATATAAATGATGGTTAGGTATTTGTAAGAGTTTGTGTCACTTAAGCTTTTGTGGAGGTTGTACGATGGGAAGGACCATGTTAGGGAGAGGAAAAGGAATAGGAAGGAAGAAAAGGATACATCACTGTTATATAGATAAAAATTGTGAAATTTTAAATTAAAAGGTAATAAAGATGTTTTAGAATTTTTAAAAATATATTAAATCATGAGAATACGAATAGAAATCGTGAAGTGTTAAAAATGCTAACTTGTTGAAAGCAAAATAACCCACATATAAGCCCAATAGATTCTTTTACGTCTTAGGCCTTAAGACTTCGAATGTTCGAATATATCCTGCAATGACATTTATCCATATTTGACACCATTTGGTTGCGTTAAAATAATAAAGTTTTTATAAATGCTTTATGATATAAAAAGTAAATCACATATTGTAATTTTGTATGACTTTTTAATATAATTATTATAAAAGTTAACAAACTTATGGTTCATGTTGAATTATAATTATATAACAATATAAAATTATTTTAAACTATCATGAAACTTTTTTCCAGTTAAATAACTGTCATGTTTGTATTATATCATACTAAAAAAACGAAAAACAAATAAAAGTTTAGGATTACATTATTGATATTTTTATGTATTAATTTTATATCATTTGGGTTGAATATAAAATTATATTCGATAATGACTACCATATAGGTTATAGTTATAGAGAATTTAGAACACGCGCAAAAATCTTAAAGAAGATCCAAACAGTCCTTTTATTAATTGTGAAGTATAAATTATTAGGTTGACAACTAAGCTAACCATTTTTTGTCACATAAAGTATTTTGATTGATGTGTAATCACTTCCTTTAATCACTTTACATCACCTCAAGAATTTCAATTCGTTTTAATTTCTCAAATAAATAAAAATTCAACGGTGAGATTCTACAAATTATACATGCAAATGCAAGTAATGTAATTTAGGCAAAATAATATTTCCTATATATGCACAAATGGATCCTCTGAATACATCTTGTATCACGTTCTTATAAAGCAAACCTATGCAAATCCCAGTTTCTAGCCATTGCGTCTCAGCAAAGCATTCCCTCTGCCACCAAACTTCACTCATAAGACGTTGGTAATTGAAATCCCACGCATGATCTTCACCATGCTTGTGCATTCGTAACTATCACGTATGCTTAAAAACACAAGAATCACACCTTCTATAACTTTCTTTTAACTAACTTTTGGCCCTGATGAAACTAAGTACCACAAATTAAGTTAAAAGTTGATTCATCAAGTTTCAGTTACTGTTTCTTGCAAGTCATGACAACACTCCCTTCCCTCTCTTTTGCTCCACTCATATTAGCATATTATCCCAATGCCTAACTACATAGGATAAATTCAACTTTAACAAACCTGTGCTGCAAAACAAAAATCTGATCACAGAAGAATACAAAAGATATCTGAAAATTTCTGTAGCGCTAGTGGCCCATCATGGATGATGCTATAGTAGACCTGTATAATAATACTAACAATCATGATGAACAAAAGCTACCACTCTTGCACAATATGCAGATCCTGGATGCAAAGAAAAGCCTAATTCAGAAAGTCATGAGTCAAACATTTCAAAGCACAGCTCATTTGGCAAATCTCTTGCCAACAGGCACTGTTCTTTCTTTCCAACTTCTTTCTCCAATAGTCACAAATCAAGGCAATTGTGACTCAATTTGCAAGTTGATGACTGCTACACTTGTGGCTCTATGTGGTGCCTCTTGTTTCTTCCAATGCTTTACTGATAGCTTCAGAGATGATAAAGGGAATGTTTGTTATGGACTTGCCACCTTCAGAGGCTTGTGGGTAATTGATGGATCAACCACCCTTCCACCTGAGCTTGGTGCAAAGTATAGCTTGAAGTTTATTGATTTCATGCATGCAGTGATGTCAATTTTGGTATTTGCAGCAGTTGCATTGTTTGACCAGAATGTGGTACATTGCTTGCTTCCATCACCTTCAAATGAGGCAAGGGAAATTCTAACAGTGTTGCCAGTGGCCATTGGGGTTTTTGGCAGCATGCTGTTTGTAGCATTTCCTACACAGAGACATGGAATTGGCTTTCCACTTTCAACAAACTAAAAGTTGGATCCTTTTTATATTTATTTATTCATGGTATGGACTATTTTCAAGAGTGTGATTGGGCAATCAATTCAATTTGCTTTTCTGTGTAACACATTAAATAGGAATTCAATTGAATTTCATTGTTCTCATAATGGTCAGTGTGATCGCTCATACTATTCAAATTCTTCACTATTAGGCTATTCCTACTTGTTTCGTTTCATTGTTCTGCTAGCATATAAATAAAGTTGATTTTTTTTTTCTATCTATTACTATTTTTATTTTTTACCAAGGGGTTAAAATGTCAGTCAATTTATGGAATTTGATGAGGTGATTGGATTCAATTCTCAACATGGATTCATCCAACGGCTAACCCGTTATAAAGTGGCATCAGTCTAGAAAAAGAATAATTACATGTGGTCCTGTGGACCAACTATTGACAGCAAGACAAAGCCGGATCTATGCATCAATTTCACTAAGACAGTTATATAGGTACACAGTTCCTTGTTTTCCTCCTTAATTGAAAGTTTCTTGTGCATTAATTGTTTCATCAAAAAAGCCTAGCATATTCCATTGGGTTGAATCTTTGTAAGGCATTGGTTTTAATCGAGCACTTCCTTCACTAGTAGTTCATAACATGCATGTTCTGAAGCTTCTAACAAGTATATTCTACTAGTGTAAAATTACATCAGCTTAGGAAATAAATTTGAATTGTTCACACGAACAAATCTCACGTTGTTACTATAAAGTCTTCTGTATAACTTCTGGAAGATAATACAAAAACAGAATGCATTTTAACTTAAGAAAGGTCAGATAAATAACCCCGAGACAATTCAATAAGGTAAAATCTCACAATGCTAAAGGTATCTGATAACTCCATTGCAATTCAATTTCAGCTCAGCGCAAACAAATTTTGAAGCTGCTTCCATAAAAAGAAACTTTCCATCCTTTTCATCTCTCTTTTCCATTGAGACTGGTCATTATCATAACTACATTCAGTAAAAGCTTCACTTCTGTCATCCCATGTTCATCTTGCTTCTCATTTATCACTATATCTATGATAGTCACTTTTCCTCCATCTTTGCCTGAAATAGTGCATCTTTACAATTTTTAAGTATTTTAAGTATTCTATGATAATCGCTTTTCCTCCATCTTTTCCTTCATCACTCCAATTATGTATGACCCACTACAAAAGTAACAACAATAAACGGAGAATTAGAAAAACTGTCAAACTCAGCTGAAGGACAAAATTAAAATGCGATATCTGTTAATCTTGTTCTTCAATTAAAATCGGATTTTACCTTCGCAATATATGTGGACGATTAATGAATTTTTTTTTAATTAGATTATCGGGTTAAAATTCTAACTGTACAACAACATAAACAATACATATGGGATTGTTTATAAGTTTTTATCCTTTTCTAAATTAATATCAAAGAACCTGAATATGAAAGTCAATATTATATTATAATTTTTTAATTGAGTTCTCAAACTAAAATATAACTTACAAAAGTTACTTTGTGCCAGATGAAATAAAAAATTTGTGACAGTTTTAAAAAGTTTGAGAGCTTAGTTAAAAAAATTACATTATCAGAGGTTTAATTAAAAAAAATTTGTTTGAAGCCTCGTTTAAAAATTTAAAAATAATTTAAAGAATTGGTAAATAAGTTAACCTTCTCATAATTACAATAATATACCATGTAGTTAGAAAAATGCTTAAAAAACACTCTTTTACATATTCTGAATTATTGATTAAAAATTAAACTGTAAAATTAGAAGAGAGAATATATTATTAAATAATATTAAGCAACAGAAACATATATACCCACATAATTGTTCATTTTAGCTATGTTTACCTTGAGTAAAACTGCATGAGCTTGAGAGATGGATTTGAACATGTTGCCAACAAAACTAAGATTTTGGTTCCTGTTAAGCCAGTAACAACCTGTGGAAGGTCCAAAGCTACGCATTTGAGGTTAGGAAATACCTCACAAAGGATCTTAGCTAGTTGTGTTTCCAGTTCCACCACCAACATCAACTATGGAATCAAGGCCTTCAAAAACAGATAAGCAGTTGGTCAATCAACCTTAGAACATGAGAATCACATTCCATGGCCTCATTGAAGGTCTTCTCATATGAGTAGGATTTTGATGAATAGAATCCCGATAGCCTCCTGGACCTAATGCTGTCTCAACAATATTGTGTTCTTTCCCAAAGGTCCATTTCCTAAGTTAACGGTATGAACCAAGAAAAATTGGGTTGTTTAACAACTCAACCATTGAAGACAAATAGTGATCAGTGCCACTCAAAAGGAGTAAGAGCATATTCTTCATTGCTGGTTCTCTCATCAATTTTGATGATTGCAAAGAAGCCACTGTGTGCCGATAAGCGCATGAGGCGTTGGACACAAGTAGCTTTTGCTTTTGGAACCTCAAGAGCTGAAACTAGTTCAGAAAGGGTAATGGGTTGGGTCATGGTTGTGGATTATGTTTGGAATACCAAGGTAATGGCCCACTTGACTGACATGGGATTCAGGAAGCTATACATCACTCTGTATAACTCAGCCTGAGCTTAGAACACCTCATTTTTTTTTTATCCAATATTCATGGGAGACAAAGCCATCAAAATGAATTAGAATAGTAATATTGTAGATTGAGTTTTGTTATGTGTTTTAAGAACTAACTTACCACTTTCTTATTGCTATGGTCTAGGCTGAACTGAACTTAATACTCTTATATAGTCCCTGTTACTCGGGTATTAATATTCGACATGAATCATGTGGAATTCTTCTCTATTTGAGACATTAAATAAAACGTGATTTCACTTGATCGCCAATTCATATTTGTTCACATCAGCTGTAGCCGTTGTTCTTTGAAGTTTGAAGTGTACACTTCTCGTTTTTTGTTTCTTCATCGAGTGTATCATGCCTTATCAAGTAGGTATATCAACGATTACAAACAAAAGATATGACTCCTGTTTCAAGTCTATAGGCATATGTTCACCACGAATTATAAGGTTAATGAAGTACTATTCGGTAGTTACCCGTTCGCCGACTACTTCCCTGCATAACCCTACAGTGATTCGTCCTCCAACCTTACCAGTCTTAACTAGACAACCTCTTACATTGGGGAAGAGACGATCTCCACAACTTAAACCAGACGATCTCCTACACTTGAAGAGAAACCACCCCGAAACTTATTATAGTTGCCACGAACCAACAATTATGACACAGTTAAAATCACTGTTAATGAGTCATAATTGCTCTAGTCAAGGCTATTAATGACGCTTCAGCAATAAAACCAAGAAAAGAGGTATTTGCAAACCATATAAACAAGAACACCAAAAAACACCTCAATTAACTTAAGAGTCAAAGTCTCTTTTGCAGGTACTTCTAGTGCCAAACTCTCAAGGATTTATTGGTGGACTTGTCGGACAATGCCCTCGCCGTTTTGGTGCCCACGGTGGGGCCTCGGTAAAACTTTTTCCCAACCACCACAAAACTAAGAAACAATGGCAGAAACCGAGCACCAACTATCTCGAAACTCCAAAGGCAAAACGAAGCGCTACAACGCACTATCTTTGAATTACGAATCCACAATAATCATGGGGGAGCCAACTGCACAACCTCTTCCCCCTGTCGTAGTCGGAATCGCTTACCTTCCTCGCCATGCTATCATCGGACTGTCACACCTCCATGCTGTGACGATAGTAAAACCACCATTCTTTCTCGTACCAACCGTCACTCCACCCTGACAAGGCGTTCCTCCGCCCAACCAACTCGCCGCCACACCCAGGACAATGATTTTGAACGACACCCATTCGTCCCAAAAATCATGGAGGTCGAACTACCCCTACAATTGGAAACCTCTAACCCTTGAGGGGTATGAGGGCCTTACGGACCCCAATGCTTATATAAACGACTACCTCTCCTAACTCAACCTAAACTCTTCATGATGTCATACGCTGTAGAGTATTCACAACCTCCTTGAAAGGAGGAACACTAACTTGGTTCACTGAGCTTCCTCTTAACTCAGTACGTAGCTTCCGCAAGCTAGTGAAAAAGTTCAAAGCCTAATACATCACCAACCGAACCTATAGCATTAGCACAACAACACTGGTCAGCTTGCAACAGGGACAGAAAGAGTCTCTGTGGGATTTCGTTGATAAATTCTTGGCCATAACCATGCTTACAGGGCTCTAACCTGACCCCTTCATGAACAGTCTCAGCAAGAAAGCATAAAGTGACATGAAAAAACTCAAGGCAGGACCAATGACCTATATCAATATGGAAAAGCATACCTCATACAAAGAAAGAATGCTAGCACCCTTTGATCATAAGGAGCCCAATCACAAAATCCATCATCCACACATCAAGAACTTCAAAAAAAGGCTCGGTAAAGAACCAAGATATGACCATTAAACCCCATGAGCATGGCCAGAGTACATGTCATGGAGGAAGCCCAGAGAGCTAACCTTCTCGAGTTACTTCCCCCAGGCCAACCAACAAGTAAGGCTAACCCAAGCAAACACTGCAGGTATCATCAAATGATGAGGCATAACATCGATGAATGCCAAACTCTAAAAAACAAGATAGAAGAGTTGATAAGAGTAAAACACCTCTCCAAGTACGTACAAAACAGGTCGCATGGAAACTTGCAAGAGAAAGGACGAAGCAGCAGGCACCATAACTCATCCCACAAAAGTCATCAATCCTGGAGCCATGAGCAACACTATCCCAAACACCACCCTAGGCAAAAATCCAAAGAAAAAGACCTTAAGGTCGTCATTAATAACATTGCAGGAGGGTTCACTAGGGGAGGGCATTGCGAGTTATGTACCACGTCAATGCGGTAAAGGCCACAAGGTTGGTTTCTCAATCGAGTATCACCTTCTCAGATGCAAATTTTGAGGGAAATCCATCTTGAACAAGATAATCCCATGGTCATATTAGTAGTAGTGGCAAACTGAAAATCAATAACACACTCGTAGACTAAGAAAGCTCGACTGACATCCTTTTCTAGTCTACCTTCTGCCAATTGGGCCTACCCGACTCCTTCATCCACCCTTACAACGAACCACTATATGGATTTGTGCGAAGTTGCGTGCAAACCAAAGGTTTTGTGGACCTTATAACCAATTTCGGTAAGGCAGACCAAAGTAGGTCAATCACAGTAAGGTATTTGCTGGTAGACATTCCTTCATCATACAACATTATCCTCAAGTGACCTACACTCAACAAACCGGGGGCCAGTGGTCTCAACACCACATTTAACAATGAAGTTCCCCTCCATGAAAGGGGATATCATCTCAGTAAAAGCCAACCAGCAAGAAGTCAGGCAATGCTATGTCCACAGCTTGAAAGCTACCATGATCACTCTAAGACAAACCCCCTCGTGCGAGGCACCAAAAATCAAAAGGTCGATATTAATGTCATAGACCATACCAACCTTGATCCCAGGACTGAATATGAAGACTCACACCGCATACCCGTTGAAGCTCTCATAGATGACCAAATAGGCCCCAAGCCGAACCAAGTAGCCAAAATGGGGAGCCAGCTTGACAAAGCCACACATCGCCAAGTAAAAACACAATTACTTGAAACTCAAACTTGTTTGCATAAAGCAGCTTAGACATGTCTGGCATTAGCCCAACCTTTATTTGCCATAAACTCGTAGTGTACCTTCATGCAAAACCTGTTGCCCAGAGGTGACGAAACTAGGCGGGAAAAAGAGACTTGCAACAAAACAAGAAGTCGTCAAGTTGAAGGTCATTGACTTCATCAAAGAAGTCACCTACTCGACCTGGCTAGCAAACGTATTCATGGTGCGGAAGTCATTTGGAAAATGACAAATGTCTGTAGACTATACAGACTTGAACAAAGTCTGCCCTAAGTATGTTTATCCATTCCCCAGCATAGACCGACTTGTTGACGGCGACTTAGGGCACAAAATCCTGAACTTCCTAGACCTTACTCAGGATATAATAGATAACGATGTACGCCCCAAACCAAGAAAAGACCACCTTCATCACCGACGATGCCAACTACTACTACAGAGTTATGCTATTTGCATTGAAAAACGTAAGGGCAACCTATCAGTGACTGATGGACAAAGTATTCAAAGACCAAATTGGCCAAATAATGGAAGTCTACGTGGACTAGGGTGGCAAAATGGGTCGATCTACTTTGTTTTGGCCTACCCCACCTTTGACTTGACAAAAATAGGTTGGGGCGAGCTAAGCCATTGGGCGGATTGGCGGGCTAGCCTGCTAAAATTTTGAAATATAATTGTTTTTATTTTTTAAAAATAATATAAAATTTTATTTTAAAAATTAATTTTTATTTTTTAAAAAAGTTAGATTTTACAAGAATAAATAGAAAAATCATAAAAAGTAAACCATGAATAATTGGTTTTTTTTTAATAATATTATGTTTTTACACAAATAAATACATAACAAAGTTTATTTTATTTGCTTAACAAAGTCATTTTTATAAATTCTACTTAATAATTTATTTATATTTTAATTATTATAATTATTTTATATAAATATTGTAATTTTTAGCAGGCTAACCCGCCAAAATGAGGGTAGGTTGGTGGGCCAGCCTACCAAGCCCGCGGTCCTGGTCCATTTTGTCATCCCTAATGTGGATGACATGGTGGTCAAATTAGAGGATCTATCTCATCATGCGATTGAATTAGCAGAGGTGTTTGGACAACTTCGAAAGTATAACATGTGCCTGAACCTTGAGAAGTGGGTTTTTGGAGTAAAAAGTGGTAAATTCCTAGGATTCATGCTCTCTAGCAGAGAAATAGAAGTCAACCCCGACAAGTGTCGAGCTGTCATCGACATGCGCAGCCCCATGTCAAAAAAGGAGGTATAATGATTAACAGGACGCCTGACCTTGTTATGAAGGTTTTTACCCTGCATGGTCACCAAAGCAAAGCCTTTCTTCCAGCTAGTTAAAAACACAAAAGACTTCACATGGACAGAAGAATGTGAAGTCTCCTTTTAAGAATTCAAGAACTTCCTGGCAGCACCACTAGTCTTGTCTTGCCCCTACCAAGAACAAACCTCCTTTTGTACCTCTTTGTCGCCGAGGACGCCATTAGAGGTACCCTAGTTCAAGAAGAAAGGGATCAACAACCCATCTATTTTATAAGTCGAGTACTGTAGGACGCAAAGAGACGATACCAATTAATAAAAAAACTCACCTTGGCACTTGTCACGACAGCTCACCGTTTGCGTCTTTATTTTTAGAATAATCAAGTAATTGTTAAAACAGACCACCCCATACAAAAAATCGTAAGAAACACCACTCTCTACACAAAAATTACACTTTTCAAGGTTTCCATAGAATTGATGTGACCTAAGGATGCAAAAGACGCACCTAAGATGACCTACATGCTCATCTAGGCTCTTGCTATACACTAAAATGTCATCAAAATAAATTACACAAAATTTTCCTAAACAATCCCTAAGGACATGATTCATAAGCCTCGTGAAGGTACTTGAGGCATTGGTAAGCCCAAAGGGCATTACCAACCACTCATAAAGCCCAAACTTGGTCTTAAAAGCGGTTTTCCACTCATTACCTTCCTTGATGCGAATTTGGTGATAACCACTCTTAAGATTAATTTTCGAAAATAATTGGGCCTCATGCAATTCATCAAGCATGTCATCAAGCCTAGGGATAGGGTGCCTATATTTGATGGTGATGTTATTGATTGCTCGACAATCAATGCACATCCTCCATTGGCCATTCTTCTTGGGCACCAATAAGACTGGCACAGCACAAGGGCTTAGGCTCTCTTGAACCCAACCCTTCTCCAATAGTTCTTCGACTTGAGACTCAATCTCCTTGGTCTCTATGAGATTAGTCCTATAAGCAGGCCTATTAGGCAAGCTAGCCCTAGGTACCAAGTCTATTTGGTGTTCTATACCCCTAATTGGAGGAAGTCCTTTGGGAACTTCATTAGGGAATATATCATCAAACTCCTTTAAAAGCTCTTGAACCTCTTGAGGTAGGTTCTCATGTCCAATTTCTATGGTAGTGCTAGAACTAGAAGGGAAGGAAGTGGAGGGGGAAGAAATAGGGGATGCCTCTTTGCAAAGGAGGAGATAGAAAGGTCTGTTAGTTAAGGGGGCTTCTTTTAAATCCAATTTTGTCGCAAATAAACTCCCTTTACTAATGACTTTCTTGGAAGGGGCACCAACTTCCAACTCAACCTCCTTAGCCCTTTCAAGCTTTAGGGGTAAAGCTTTGCTTTTTTTTCTCCTGATCTCTCTTATGTTTCATGATGAGTTGGTCCTCCGCCACTTGTGAAGGTGTTAGAGGACACAACTTAATGCGCTTATCCTTATGAGTGAGGATGATGTTATTGGAATGACTATGGTGTATGGCTTTCTTATCAAATTGTCACGGTCTTCCTAGCAAGATATGGCCAGCTTCTATTGGGACTATGTCACATAGGATCTCATGTTTATAAGACCCAATGGAAATTGGAACCTTGACTTGCTCATTGACCTCCATTTCCCCTTGCTCATTGAGCCATTGACGCTTGTAAGGCTTAGGGTGGGGAAGTGGGGTCAAGGCTAGCTTTTCCACCAACCTTGAGCTACAACAATTGTAACATGACCCACTATCTACAATGAGAGAACATATTTTGTCATTCACCTTACAGCGAGAATATGTTTTCCATTTGAGATGAGGACACTTTCAAAGGTTGGCTTCCAAGAAGCCTTCTTATCATCAAGAGGTATCCCTCACATGCATAAGCAGCTTCATCACAATCAGATTGATATGCATGAACCCCTTCTCTTTCGCTCTCACTAGAGAAGTGTAAGCTAGACTCACTACTATAAACATTTTGGGCCCTCATGATGATGTTTCTGTTAGTAGGGCATTGAGAGGCAATGTGGCCTCTCCCAAGACATTTAAAGCATTTGATACTACTAACTTTTTCATGAGAATTAGTAGTAGGGGTTTTTCTCTCTACATATGATGTTTTATGCTCTTTGAAGTGCTTGGGATGTTCCTCTTTGGGGTAACTCTTGAAAGAGTTCCCCTTAGGTTGGTTCCTCTTTACATAAGGTGGGTTATCGTTTTTAAAAGTTTCTTTTCTAAGTTGGTTTTCCACCTTGATGCAAAGTTAGACTAACTCATCAAGGGAATTGTATAAGAAGAGCTCCACCTTATCACGAATTTCGGGGCTCAACCCACACAAAAACCTTGTCATAGTGGCCTTGGGTTCCTCAATGATACCCATCCTCAAGATAAGAAGTTCCCTCTTTTGTCTATACTCTTCTATACTAAGGTTGGTTTGCCTTAGTCTTTGGAGTCTATCCAAAAGATCTCTTTCATACCAAGAGGGAATATGCCTTCTTCTTATAGCACTTCTAAGATCATTCCAATATCTTATGGAAGGCATATTGGTGCGGATTCTCTCATTGGTTAACCCAACCCACCAATGCATGGCATGCCCTTAAAAGCTAAGGGCTGCCATTGGAACCTTTATTTCTTCTCTTACCTCATGGCAAGTGAAGAGTTGTTCTACCTTGATTTCTAAATTAAGGTAAGCTTCCACATCTTCCCTCCCATGAAATGGAGCGGAGATCAATTTTGGGCTCCCTTGGAGGGGCCCCATTATTATGCATGGATGAATGAGAGTTTCTCCTAGGATGATTGTAGTATTCTTCCTCACTTTCACTCCTATGGGTATGTCTAGATGGGGAACCTAAGACTATCCCTTTCATTTTGTAATTCTCACCATTCTCATGCTTTCTTTTTTCTTCTTCTTTCTCTTTCTTTTCTTTCTCTCCTTTCTTCATCTTCTCTCCTTTCTCTTATTCTTCTATCTTCCTTCTCTCTTTTTTCTCTCTTTTCTTCCTCTCTCTTTTATTTTTCTTTTCTCCTTGGCCTCTTTTTCTCTCTTTTTTTTATTTTCTTCTCTCTTTTTCTTTTGTCATCCACTCCCTAAAGTCCATGCTTAAGTTTTCTATAGTATAATCTTTAGAAATATTTCTTTGGTTTATACTCATGTTTGATGAATAACTATGAGCACTAGAGTGGGTGTGTGATGCCATTGTGCTTGAATTTCTAAGAGGGAAAAGGTGGCCAAAAACTTTTCACAAAGCACTCCTCCCTTTTGTATGTTTTCTCACCTGAAATGGCTTTGATGAGTCTTTAGAACTCTTTAGCCTTCTAAGCGTTTTGACAAGAAATTAAAGAAAGACTTGAAAGGCAAAAAAAATTTAAAAAGGTAAGGGATCTAAAAACGTACTCCTAAGATGTTGAAAGAAGTGTACTAATTATTCCTTCTTCACCTAATTTTCGAGAAACTAAAGCTAAAAGAAATTAAAACCAATTATTACAATAAAAAAGGGAGGGCCTTAGGGGCACTCAAACTCCCAATTTTAAAGGAAGAATTAACTACAACCAAATTAAAAATGCAAAATTTAAAGTCTTCAAGTCCTTTGGTCTCCAAATGTGCTCTAAAGCTCACAACTAGTGTTTGCCCCTTTAAGTTGGTCCCTTAAGCTCTTAGTTCAAGTTTCCAAAGTATGCTATCCTTGTGGGAAGTTCTTTCTTGAAGCTTATTAGAAAGTAGCATTATTACACAAACCAAATAAACCAAAGAAAGTAGCAAGGGATATGCAAAATAGAAACTTAAAAGCAATAAAAGGAATAAACACAACAAAGGAAACTAACCAATTGGTAAGATTAATTTGACAAGACTAGAAAGAATTTGAAAAAAGAAGACAAACAACAATTAAAGGTAAACAATAAAGAAAGCACACAAAGGAATACCTAAGAAAGGCACTAGAGTGGAATGAAAAACAAACTAAATAAGACTCCAAAATTTCACAAATTGCACTAACTTTAAAATTATAGTGGCCGAATTCTTTTAAGAAGCTTCTCAAGCTCTTACAAGTAATTTTAAGTCCTCAAAGTGTCTTAATCAAATAGGTACACAAGATTTTTCATAATTTTTTTTTTGTTCTTTCTTTGGAATTCTTTTACTCTCTTTTTGTTTTTGAACCTCAACTTCTTTGGTTTGTTTTATCCTTTTCTTTTTTTTTTAAACTTAATGTTATTGTACCTAGCTTAATGGAAAGCAAAATTAATGAGGAACAACAATATTATAATCGCTTGAGCTAAAGGTAAAAGGAACAAACCACCAAAATTGTAAACAAATGCAACTAGTGAACATTAAAATGAAAGAAACAACAAATTTTAGTAGCCCCAATTTACACTGAACTAATGGTATTTTAGGAGTAAGTTAAGGCTTTTAAATGAGTGATTTGGTTTCCCAAGTTCAACTCACAATTTGCCCAAACAATTGTACTCAAAAGAATAACCAATAATGAAAGCAAAACCAAGGGGGAAACTACCAAAATCATGCGCAAACAAGAAAGAATACAAAGGATTGAATTGAGCAATTATTTAAGAATATTTAGAAACTAGAATGCTTGAATTAAAAGCATAAACACATAAGAATACAAACAAGAGGATCACCTCTTAGAAGCTTAATCCAAAGATGTTTTATAAGGCTTTTTGTAAAATAAAAAAAGGTTAAACCTAAGGAAGTTTATATGACATGAAAGGAAACTAACATGACCATTTTTTGACAAAACTTAGAGATTATAAAAGTAAAAATAAACCTATAAAGTGAGCAAAAATTTCAGCAAGAAATGCACTAAGGATTAGCCCAAAAGGAGAGCCACAAGATTGTGCAAAATGCCCACTTATGTGGACTTACACTACCTCTTTTGTTTAGGCACCTAACCTCAGCACATTAAACATAGAATAAAGCTATACTAAGGGCAACAACACTTAAAATGCAGCAAAAGATGCAATGAAAAGAACAAAATAAAATTGCATCAACAATAAAGACATTAGCGAATAGAATAAGGAAATTTAAGAAACTACTAATATTAACTTCAAGACATGAAATGAAAGAAATAAACAACAAGGGAAGACAAGAATAAAATTTTGGAAATGAAGTAAATAATAAATAAGAATGCGCAAAATTAAAAAGATAGAGAAAAGGAAATTTTGACCTCTAGAACCTATGCTCTGATACCAAATGATGCATGGTTCCCTT
Organism: Psophocarpus tetragonolobus; assembly: GCA_037954015.1. Taxonomy (NCBI): domain Eukaryota; kingdom Viridiplantae; phylum Streptophyta; class Magnoliopsida; order Fabales; family Fabaceae; genus Psophocarpus; species Psophocarpus tetragonolobus. The sequence continues at coordinate 33,736,669 of CM075690.1, read as the reverse complement.
GATCTTTTTCTAGAGGTTTTCTTCTTTGGTGAAATGGCTTGTGGAGAGGTAAGAAGTGAGGTGGTTTTAGGCGCTACTTAAGGTCAGATAAGCCTAAAAAGGAAAGTTTGCCACAAGGGATGGAACCCTTGATAAAAACCTAAGGAATTCTCAAAGAGAGAAGGGTGGACATTAAGAGAATTTTGGCCAACTCAAGGTTTTTCCATTCAATAAAGTGTAAAAAATACAAGAGTGTGAAGGAGCACCTTTTAATAGAGGGAGATAACCTCTTTGACAAGTCATGAAGGAAATGAAGGGCTAGGATTAAAAGGAGTCATCCAAGGGATGAGAATTGAAGCCCATAGTCTAATCATCCCCTCCTTTAGATGAGAATTGGTGCCCAAGCTACCTCATCCAAGGGTCAGGATAACTCCTTTATTAGTTTTGGGTTTTATTTAGGAAAAGAGGGTGTAGTTATCAAACTACCCCCTTATTTCCTAAATAAAGGCCCAAAAGTTAATCTTACCCCTTCTTATTACTAAGACACCTCCTAGAAAATTAAATGGACTAATACATGTGCAAAATAAAATCCTAGGTTCCTAAAATAAAAATTACAAGTAAATAAGTCATGGCTTGCATAACTTGATGGTCATATAGAGGTGAGATCTTCCTCCTTCTACTGTAGCCATGTCTTCTTCTATTCTCCTAGCCATGGCCTTAGTGATAGGGTCCTTGCTTGGGGAGAATGCATCACGCATCCTACCTAATGACCTCGTTAAAGCCAAGAAACTAAGGAGGAAGGTAGGTCATTTTTTATTAGTGGCAAACGAGCTCTTCAGAAGTAGCTTTTCACAACGGAGCTACATGAGAGAATATGCTTAATGAGAGAATATGCACATTTCACAACGGAGCTTGATCCATGGCTGCCAAGGTACTCAGAGCAGGATTTTACTGGCCCACCATGCTCAATGACTGCAAAGACTTCATTCGCACATGTTACAAGTGCCAACAATTTGAGAATCTACCCCGTCATCCTCCCATGGCCATGCACACTCTGACCTTTCCTTGGCCTTTTGCAATATGGGGAATAGGCATTCTAGGACCTCTCCCTCAAGCCCGAGGACAAGCCAAGTTCTTGGTAATCTCCATTGACTACTTCACTAAGTGGATAGAAGCAAAATTAGTAGCTTGCTTAACAGGTTAGTGTATTAAGAATTTCATTTGGAAACAACTAATCTGCAAGTACGGAATCCCCAACACAGTGATATGTGACAATGGAAGACAATTCATAGACTCCAATGTGCAAACTTTCCTGAAAAATCTCGAAGTAAAGTACCTCGTGACGTCTGTTGAGAATCCCCAAACCAATGGCTAGGTTGAAGCAGCAAATAAGGTCATCCTGAACAAACTTAAAAAGAGGTTGGGAATCGCAAAAACATTATGGGTGGATGATCTCCCAAGTATCCTATGGGCCTATCATTGTTCCCCCTAGACCACCACATAAAAAATTCCATACACACTGGTCTACGGCTTCGACGCCATGATCCGAGTAGAATTCGGACAACCCACACTATGCAGAACCAATTTTGATCAGCAAACCAACGAGGTTGCGCTATAAGAGAACCTCGACCTCATTGAGGTAAGACACGACCTAGCTAAAATCAAGGAAGCAATGTGTAAGTTAAGAGCAAAGAGATGGTACGACAACAAGCTTAAACCAAGGTCTTTCCAACCAAGGGACCTAGTATAGAGAATAACAGGAGAAGTGAGAAGAGACCCAACACATGGAAAGCTTGGAGCACCTTAGGAAAGATCATTTGGAATCATCGACAATCTGCACAACGATGCTTACAAATTGTAAGAACTCAATGGCAAGAATGTACCCCAAAATTGGAATGCTTCTCATTTAAAATTTTACTATAGTTAAAACAACTATATAAAGTACTCTTTCCTACTCCAATTCTTTCTTCTTGAAGAGGATTTTTGGACTGGAAAGGTTTTAATGAGGCTCACTAATTAATGAAATATAGTTTTATAGCACCTTCATCTTTTAACTCCCAAACTCACAATCCAAAACTAAAAGCCGAACGCAAGCTCTTAAAGTCCGAACGTGAGCCTCTCACCTAAGAGTTGAACGTGAGCTTCTAAAGGTCGAACACAAGCCTCTCACCCATGATCTGAACATGAGCTCTTTATGGTAGAACATGAGCCTCCCACCTATGAGCCAAATGCGAGCCTCTCACCTATAAGCCGAACCTAAGCTCTTAAAGGCTGAAGGCGAGCTTCCTACCTAAGAGCCGAATGTGAGCTCCTAAAGGCTAAACACGAGCTCTCTACCCATGAACTGAAGTTGAACTGGTAAGGGTCAGCCGTGAGCCCCTCCCTAAGCACAAGTCATACACAAACTTGTCAAAAAAAACATTAACTTGTGAAAATAGAAACATTAGCTTGTGGAAACCAAAAAAATGCAACGCGAAGAAAACACGACATGTCAACTTGCAACAAACTAAAAGTTCATTCATTACACAAGCGCCATTAACAAGATTCTTTTTTGAAAAAGAACTACAAACAGAAAATCAGAAAAAATACAAAGGCCATATATTCGGCCATTTCCTCATCCCTCCAACCTCATCAACAAAATCTTCCTTCCCAACTTCCCTAGATCAATATTCTTCCTCATCCTCCTCTCCGTCTTCCTCCTCCTCCCCCAACTAGTCATCCTTTACCTCTTTATTAATGTAAACGCAACACTTTTCAAAACCAATGAAAAGGACAACTTGCTTCACAGCTTTTTCAAACCCATTAGTATGCTCAACACAAGTGTTTTTCTAAACTTCAGCAAGGTCGACCCTCAACAATTTGTTCTCCTTCTCGATCTTTTTAAGTCACTGTTGTAGGGAAGTCTTCGTGGCTTCCAACCTCAACATCTTAGCACTTGCAGACCTCCGAGTTTCAGCAGCCTTAGGAATAAAGAAACTTGACCACTCATTGATAGCTTGATAGCTCGTCATTCCCCCAAAAAAAGTGACCACTACCCCTTGAAAGTGGGCCTGTAACTTCACCTGTTGGGCTCGGAGCATAGCCAACTTCAAACTCATCCCCTTGTTGGAAGTCTCCAACATAGCAACCTTCAGCAGCTTCCCACTTATGCCCCTAATAACTAAGGACAAATTGGGACCCTCTCAAACATCACTAAGGCCAAGTTGAAGCTCTCAAAAAGATCGATCCTCTCCAGAATAACCACATCAGTAGGGGTGGCATCCTCCGGTTTGAAGTAATCAACAACCTCCATGCCCATACTCCAAAGTGAGCTCACACCCTATGAAGCCTCCAACTGCTCCATCTGATTTTGATCCTTCCCTCTTAGAAAGCGCCTATATAGAGTCTTCTCCTGAGTTGTGTGGGAGAAGGCCCCAATCACGTCCAAAGGGAAGGAACAAGGAGTTGAGCTGCTCACCAATACGTCAGATGACCCAAAGGGAGAAGAAGGAACACAATAGTCTTTTTTCCAATAGGGGAAGTCGCCCGTAAAGGAGAGTGACCTCCTCAGCCACCACATGACCCTCTGCAACGACAGTAGCAAACACCTTACTTGCACTCCCAGCAACCTCGCCCACCACTTATTCATGTTTTCTCTTGCGACCTCCCATTGTAGTCGTTCCAGCTTTCTCCTTCGTCAGATGAAACTTGGCCTTCAAAGAATTCCAGTTTTGCTTTCCCATTAGATTTACAAAAGAAAAAAAACCACAACATAAGCTACTAAAAAGTAGAAGACAACAAAAAACACCACTTCAAAGAAAAAATACACATTTTTCAGCTCTTGCTCGACATTGAGAGCATAACACAAACGGAGGACGGTCTGAACGGTCATAGGATAGGGAAGGGATGCCAACTTGGCGATGACAACCTCCTCCTTGGTTTAGACCACTCTCCCCTAGTCCCCTTAAAATTACGAGAACGCTCTTGCTAGTAGAAGGGGAACTTTACCTTCCTGTCTGCCTCGAAGATTTTATTATACTCGGGCCTCTAATCTACCGAGTCCACTCTCATGAACACGTTTTTAAACTCATAAGAACCCGAATACAAGGAAAATAACCCTTTGTTGACTCCACTTAGAGACACCCATCCTTTAGGAGTACCCAACTTCAGCTGGTACAAATGGAGGAACTTATTCAAAGAAATGTAGACCCCTAAACACGAGCACAAAACTTATAAAGCCCTAACAAAGGCCCAACTATTAGGGTGCAACTGTGAAGGTGACACATTTATATATCGGAGGAACTCACACTCAAACTCAGAGAATGGTAGTGTTACACCGAGGTTAAGAAACAAGGTCCTATACACATAAGTAGAAGGCATATCTATAGACTTCCTCCTTATAGATGAACTCGTCTATTGCACAAGATTGCAATAGAAACAAGTTCATCTTAGATGGAATAGACACAAAGCCACCTTGCAACAAAGCATTAATAGCCGACTCGCCAAGTTTGTTGCGAAACTTGGCAACATCACCACAGACCCAAGTATACCCAAGCACGTCCAACGGCAACAACTTCATTTCCTTACGGTTACCCCCCTCCTCTTTAGGACATCAAATGTCGCCCCTTCCTTTTCCCCTTTCCTTTACTATAACCTTCCCCCCAACCACCCTGACCCCACCCGCGAAGAGGTCACACCGCTGGAACCAGTGGCCAGTGAAATAATGCCACCACCATCGGATGCTAAAGATGAAACGTACCCACATCCTCCCTAATGCCCACTTGTAACGACTTTAATATTAATAATTTATTTATTAAAATATGTCAATTTTTTTAAAAAAATTATGAGTCAAAATATAGTTATTATAGAGCATTGTCATATATGATACTTGAAACATAAATACATTAATTGTTATAACTATCCTCCTAAATAAGTTAGAGCAGTTAACTTTTTACAAAGCTAAAATTACTCAAAAGCATAAAAAAATTGTTTATGAGTCAGCACACTCAAAGGAAATCCTTTGATATAGTTTGTTGAATAGTTCCATCTTTTATTCGTATCACGATCATATATGAAAAGAAACAATGAAAGAAATGAGATTTTTATAGACATCAATGTCAATCTTAATAGACTTAATAATAAGGAGGACCTAAGGTTTGACCTACAACTCCATCTCACTTTTCTCAATATATAAATTCATATCTGATCTTTGATATTTCACTTTAATCATCAAGGATTTCTTTGGAAAGTGGTTGGTAGTTGCATATCTTTATCACAAAAATATTGGTACAATAATAATTATTTTTCTTGAGAAATCTCGCAATTTTTCAGCCCATAATAGAGATATACACTACTCAACATTGATGATGCTGAGCAGGTATGGAAAGTTTTCAAGTTTGACCTATGAATATCCTAGTCCAGGGCGCTAATCTGGACTATCCGAATATCTACCTACTTGATTAAAATCTTCTTAGACCTTACCTGATCTCTACCTTTCATCTCGTAGTGTACCAAACTGTGACTTCCCAAACATGGATACTCATATATAGTCCCAAATCATCACAACGAAACTTAGGACTTTGCTAAGTTCATCTCACAACATCTCAACACAGTTTTGAAAGTTACTGGACTTGGTGATTACAAAGGTACATTGTACTTTTATTTCAATCATCATTCACAGAATAATTTATAATTCTATAAATAATCAATCTCAAGGAATTAAAAGATAGTAAAATAATTTTAATAAATATAAAAAATAATTTCTGAGTTTAAAATTTTTATTTCAAAATCAATAATAATAATATATCAATATAAATTCAATTCATCTTTAATATTAAAATATATATTTTCTTATGTGGAAGATTAAATTAGATTGCAACCACAAAGCATATTTAGAAATATCATATTTATTATGAAATTTTCATAGTTTGACTTTACATACAATCTCTTGAATATTTTATATTGTTTCTAAAAATAGACTTTTTTATTTTTTTTTTATTTTACCATAAATATTTAATAATTAATAATCTATTCATATAAATAAATATCCTTAGAATCCATTTTTTATACTTTTTAAACAAACTATTTTTGTATTTTAAAAACTATCACAAACATTTAAATAAACCTAAGAAAAAATTATAATCAATCATTGTTATATTTTCCACCCATATAAAACAATAAATATAAATTAACGGAGTCAATTGCTACTTGCACATAGAGAAATTGGGGTTACTAAGGAAGACAAGATATTATGTCAACTCACAAGTTCCCAACACAGTAAAGAACAGTTTCATGCGATTGTTTAATCATTCTATCTACGAATGAAGATAAACCTTTTAGAAGTCACGTTATTTTATGCCCAAATAAATTAAATAATAAATAATAATAAGGACCAAACGATAAATCTGAAAAATAAATTAAATAATAACTAAGGATCAAAATATAATTTCTGGAGAATAATTAAAAGTTAGAATAGTTAGAAATTATTAAACAAGCAATTAGATGATTGAAAATAAAGGTTAAAATAATCAGTATATTAATGAACAATTAAATTTATAATTAAAAAGTAAGTATTATAAAAATAGAAGCAAAAAAATTCTAATAATTAAGAATAATAAAATTAACATATAAGTTTATTAAGATTAACACCACAAAAAGTTTATAAATCTCATTTCTCCCTTACTTTAATAAAAGTTTGATGATGACGGGTGAAGAACCTTCAAATATAATACCAAGTGTATATTAAACAAATTTAACTTGGCTTGGAATATTTTGTGAGTGATATGGGTATAAGAAAGAAAAATAAAATAATTTTATTAGACAATAGTGTATGCAGAATTCGGAAACAAGATAGAGAAAGGAATTGCAAAATTCTTTTATAGTGAATGGCATGGAAGAAGCTTATATTTATAGGTTACAATTAATTTATTTTTTAATTAAATATTTGGATGGCTATAGGATTAATGGGTTGTCAATTCAAAATTTAATGCAACAATTCATTAAAGATAAGGTTAGAAAGATTTACTGCAACAGTTCATTGGACATAAAATTACTTAGATAGGATTATTACGGACATCACATCTCTTTGAGAAGTTTTTTTTAATAAATTAATTTTTTTAGTTTTAAAATAAAATATGTTTACCAAAACATTTTTCATAAAAATTTCAGCTCAAAACATGATTATTTAATTTTTTATAGTAGTCCATAATATACCGATAATTTTATAAAAATTGTCTCAATTAATTTCCAGAAAATTCTCAAAATTCCAATAACTTATGTAGTTTCTATTTATAATTTAAAAATATTTTTTAAAATTTTTATTATATTTTTATTTTACTACTTTTTAATAATATATTACTTAAGTTTAAGTTATTTGAATATTTTTCAAATACAATACTAAAATTCTAAAATAGGTAGAAGTTCATAATATCAATTTAATTGTAGAAATTAAGTTTTCAATATCTATTTGTAATTTCTAAATTAAAACTCAAATAGATTATATAACAATCTAGTTATTAAAAGTAAAGATGTTACACCATCATTTTCCTGCGGAAGTAAGGAACCCTTACTCCTCTTCTGCCTGAACCCCTCCCCGGAGTTAGAAGACATATCTACCACAAGGAAAACAATATAAACAGTAAAACCCCAACACACCCAACAAGCAAGAAAAACACAATAAAAGACAGAGAGGCACAAGAAGAAAAAATGCACCACATAAGCAAACGTACCTCACGAAAACACACAGAACACATCAACCTTAAAAGCATACACGCACGACCCCAAACGAAGGAAGGCGAAGAAGTTCAAGAAGAAAATGAAGAAGCAAAAACGTATCACACAAGCCAACATCCAAATGCACTTATAATCATTCCCACTCCCCCAACCACGATCCAACAACCACAATACAAACTCCTCTTACTCATCCAATAGTCGTCACAACATCACAATCTAACAAACCCTATTATCTCTCACTACAACCCATCCTATGGACAAACCACACCCCAAGTCACTTCAAGTGACTAAGGTAGGTAACCACGTGGTAGCACCCTACTCGCACCCGTACACATTCCCACACTTTCAGGAACCACCCCAGCAACTTTCGATTCCCCACCTACGAACTTAAGCTCAGACCCTATACTAGCATGGGTTCCATTAAATAGCTCCAACATCTCGTTTGTGATCCTTGGAGCTCGAGGGACTTATGTACTACCTAATAGTCACCCGTTCGCTGACTTCCCCACACAAACCTATAATGACCCATCCTCCGACCTCACCAGCCTTAACCAAACGACCTCTTACATTAGGGGAGAGACGACCTCCACAACCTCACTCAAACGACCTCCTACACTTGAAGAGAAACTGCCCTAGAACTTATTATAGTCGTCACGAACCAACAATTATGACACCATTAAAACAACCATTAATAAGCCATAATTGCCCCAATCAAGGCTATTAATGAAGCTTCAGCAATAAAAGCAAGAAAAAAGATATTTGCAAACCATCTAAACAAGAACACAAAAAAACACCTTGACTGAGTTAAGCATCAAAGTCTCTTCTGTAGGTACTCCTGGCACTGGACTCTCAAGGATTCATTAATGGACTTGTCGAACAACGCCCTAGTCGTTTTCCAGTAAGTACACATCTTAATGGTAAAAGGCAAGTTAAAGGGTGAAGACAAAAGGGAAAAACGGAAAATCAACAAATTAAAGACATATGTTCCATATATTAGATACCTTAAGAAATTAAATCAACTATTGCGTTTGCATTAGCCTATGCCAAATTGCCTTAAATATGAAATTGTTTTTTCTAAAGTTACTATCTCTTATATTTTGGTCTTTGTAAGTTTTTCTTCTCTTTTTTGGTCATTTAACATTTGTTAGTTTCCATTGTCTATTATCATAAAACATTCTGGTATACTCGAAGTTCCACATCACTTAAGAATCAAGGCCAAGGATAGTTTATAAACACCTTCCTCCCTTAATCTAACAAAGTTCCTTTTTAGAACAAAACCGTGATGGATGCATTGACTTCTAAAGCAAACAATACCTCAAATGTGGTGATTCTACTAAAAATTACATCCACAAATAGAAATTGAAGAGATATAGACATATATAGTAGTCACAAGAAATTTATTTGTACACAGTATATCATTGCCTGACACATGATTCTAACACTGCATCATCTAATTCAATGCATCACCTTAAGGGTTTTATTACTTCCTCGTAGCAGGCACAACACAATTCATCAATGCTCATTATTAATAAATTGCAAACTCCAAACATCTAAATCACAATTTCAACAATTCATCACATCCACATAACATTAATTTGAAGGAATAAACATTTCAAATCATCAATTCCACCAAACATCCATATCTCAAAATATTTTACATTACAGATCATTCACTTCAATCAAAGCTCACATCATAATCAAAGCTCAATTACTCAAAATCAATTAACTTCATAGTCATTATATCATAATTTCTTTAATTAAAATCAAAGATTTAGCTTCTCTTACCTATTTCTCCATTTAAAAGCTAACTCAAATAGAAATGGGAGAATCAACCCTAAGAGGTCTCTGAGAACTTATATTGATCACCTCTCAGAATCAAGAGTAATGGAAGAGACTGCGTCCGATTCTATCAACCGGAGTTTAACCATGCAAGCCAATATTCCTCACTGCTAAAAGAGAGAATGACGTAATAAAGAAGAAGAAATTACAACAGAAGAGGAAAAATTAAGAAAGTGAAGAAGAAAGGTTTATATATATAGCACCAGGGGTGTATTTAGTAAAATCAGTTTTCTAAATGCAATCTTCTCCCTTCTAATAATAGATTTTCCAAAGATTTCCTGAAACTCAACTAAAATCTTTCAAAACAAAAAAATAATAATTATTCTTATTTTCCTATCTTCTACCATCAATCGAATGCAATAACTAAATTTATCACATCTTAATCAATTAGTAATTTAAGTAAAAACTTAAATTTAATTCTGTTTACTATTTAGTCTTCAAATTTATAACTGGTTAAATAAACAGTTCTTTCACATTAACTATGGTTCGTCAACCTCTAAACCAACTATGCACCCACAATCTAGTCTAGATACATAATGAATGTGAAAACCATAACTAAGGGGTGCACTAGCAAATGGGATAGAAATAGTAATCATACTTTGTGTGTGATATGTACAGTATGATTGTTAGAGGTGAAGGTAATATAATCACACACCTAAATCCTTAAGAATCTAGTCCATTTAGCTCACTCAATGCATGATGGATATAATACCCTATAAAAAAGGGTTACCAAAATACAAGGTCAAATAAGAGGTCAATTAAGAAAAGTCAACTCACTAAAAGTCAACTAACCTACAAATACAAAGAAAAGAGCATGAAGGGAAAATAATAAGAGGGCTAATCCTCAATGATCCCCAAGCTCACTAAAAGTATCCTCATTCCTAGACAACTTTTATCCTTCTTGTCATTGTCCATATGATGGCTCTTTTAGGAGGCATGATTACATTACCTTCTTCCTTTTGGAAAGGATTTGATCTCAAATCTAAAAGTTTTATCTTCTTCCTCATCAGCACATGCAAAAGGAGATAAACACTAATAGTAAATGTGGTGTTGATGTCATAGTCCTCAAGAAGGTCTAATCTATATGCGTTATTGCTCACCATTTCAAGTATTTTGAAAGGATTGTCTCCTCTATGACAAAGTTTAAACTTCTTCTTAGAAGGAAAGTATAATTTCAAATGTGAAACCAAACTCAATCTCATTTATTGAAGATTACCTCTTTTATTTTCCTATTTGTAGAAGTAAGATATTCTTTGTTTGAGACTTAAATCTAAAAGTTTTATCCTCTTCCTCGTCAAAACTTGTAAAAGGAGATAAATCACTAACAATAAAGGTGGTGTTGATGTTATAATCCTTAGGAAGGTCTAATTTATATGCATTATTGTTCACCATTTCTAGGATTTTGAAAGGATCGTATCCTCTGTGACTAAGTTTAAACTTCCTCTTAGAAGCAAAGTGATCCTTTTAAATTTGAAACCAAACCCAATCCCATTTATTGAAGATTACCTCCTTTCTTTTCCTATTTGTAGAAGCAACATACTCTTTGTTTGAGACTCAATGCGACTTTTAACTATCTCATGTAATTTTTCACAAAATTAACCTTAAATGCTCTATCTTTATGTATGAAGGAGTTAGTATTAAGAAGAGGAATCAAATCCAATGGTGTAAGATGGGACCGACATCATTTACTTTGTGACAGAGAATGAAATAGACTACAAAGATACTAAGATAGATTCAACACTCCTTTGTGTTATTGGAAGGTCATTGACAAAGTCTGTGGTAATGTCTACCCAATGTGAGAAGGAAATAAATATGTGTGAAGTCTATAAAGTATCACTTTGGATTTTGCTCATAAACAAACTATGCACCTCAAGCAATTATTTTATTTTATTAAGTCAATTATCCTTAATAGAGAACCACAAATGTCGATTAAAACTTTATAAAAGTCATATCGAAATTAAAATCTAAAGTTTAATTGAGTCAAGTGAATAATTGAGGATAGATTGTTTTAAAAAGTAAATATTTCCAAATGTTATTTAAAATATAATTAGTTTTAAATGAACTAAGTTAAACATGTATCAATATTATAATTATCTTTTTCACAAAAAGGTCTCAATGCAAATAGGTTTTAAATTTAGTTTATTATTTAAAAAATAATTTATTTGAACCACAAATCAATTTAACTATTTGACACTAGTATAAAAGAGATATTTTGTACTTATTTTTAAAAAATAAATAATAAATAATTATGTACATAAGTAGTTGTAGAAAATATAGAAATAAATCAATGTAAGAGAAAAGATGAGTTATAAAAATGAGAAAATAGGTGATGGTGTAAGTATTTTACATTGTGATTGTCCCTTTTCCGCTACAAAAAATTATGGGAAAAACACATATAATAGTAAAAAATTGGACTTTTCAATAAAAAGTTATGCTCTTTCGTAGAAACCTACTTTATAAATTGTGTTTTAATTTGTCATTTAAACAAAAATAATTATTTATGAAAAAATGGTTGGCATTATTAATAAATGTCTTAAAAGTCAATTAAACCATGGGGTGTGATGAAATAATTTACATTGTTAGAGAGTTCTACCAAAATGGAAAGTTGGTTAAAGGCTCCAATACTTCATTCATAACCTTTATCCCTAAAAAGGCTAATCTAGTTAGGCTCAGTGATTATAGGTCAATTTCTCTTATTGGGTGCATCTATAAAGTATTGGCAAAGGTGTTAGCATCACAATTGCGTAAGGTGATTCACTCTGTGATATATGAAAATCAATAAGCTTTTGTTAAAGGAAGGCAAGTTCTTGATGGGATCTTAGTAGTGAATGAAGTGGTGGATGATGCGCGACGGAGAAAAGAGGATTTAATGTGTATAAAGGTGGACTTTTTGAGTGGTAATACTTGTGGTACGTCATGGAGAGAATGCGGTTTGGCTCGTCTTGGCTAAAGTGAATAAAAAAGTGTGTTAGTTTGGCGAGAATCTTAGTGTTGCTTAATGGAATCCAATAGAGGAGTTTGGCGTATCTAAAGGGCTCAAGCAAGGTGACCATTTATCACCTTTCTTGTTTTTTTTAACTACAAAGGGATTAAGTTAAATTATCAAAGTAGTTGTGGCGAGTGGGTTGTAAAAAGGGTGTGAAATGCAAAGACAAGGGGTTCTCATATCTCATCTGCAGTTTGCAGATGATACTATTCTTGTAACTAAGCAAGACTAAAGGTCCATGGAGGTAGTAAAAGTGATGCTACAAAACTTTGAGATAGTGTCGAGCCTAAAAGTCAACTTCCATAAGAGTAATCTCTTTGGGGTAAACGTTGATCAAGAATGAGTGGACACAACATCGGTGTTATTGAATTGTAAGGTAGGGATATTGCCTTTCAATCTTTGTTTTCTAATTTTTTTATGGGGTGGTATAGGGGATAAGAAGAAAGTGAGTTGAGTGTCTTAGGAAAAGGTGTGCAAAGGTAAGGAGGAGGAAAGATTGGGGTTCAAGGATATTGGGGCATTTAATTTAGCCTTGCTAGGTAGGTGGAAATGGCTTCTAAAAATGGAAAACAATAGTGTGTGAGTTTGTTGAGAGCAAATATTTATGAGAGGATAGGGAGTGAAAAGTGGAACAAATGTTCGAGGTGGTGGCGAGATCTTCAATCTTTAGAGCAGAAGCGACAAAGTTTAGCGGAGTAGTGGTCGAATCATGTAAGGCGTGAGTTAAGAGATGGTTGTGTCACTCTTTTTTAGAAAGAGTGATGGTTACTAGTTAGGGAGTAGAGTTTAAACGTTGACTATTCGAGATTATACTTTTTATAGCTCTGAATAAGGAGGTGGCAGTGAAAGTAATGCTAGGCCCAAATCACGAGTGGCAATAGGAATGTAGAGGATAACTATTTGTGTGGGAGATGGATATGTTGTAGGAGTTACAACAAAAGCTGGAGGGAGTTGTATTGTGGGAGGATGTTCGTGATAAATAGATGTGGGATATGGACAACTCAAGTCAATACACATCTGCGTACAAGGCATTGAAGGAAGACAATCAACTTGAACCTCAACGTTCTTCAAGACTTTTTGGGCAAAAGGTGTTTCAGAAAAGATTCCATTTTTGGTTTGGAAACTAGACCTGAACAAGTTGCCTACCAGGCACAATTTAGTTCATCGTAATATAATTGGCCTAGTGATGAGTTATGTGGATTGTATGCGGATGAGATGGAAGCAGGGAATCATCTTTTCTTCACCTATCATTTGGCAATCATTGTGTGCATAGGAATCTCTTCATCTTTGTCAAATGAGGTTAGGAGTCATTGTTTGCAATTTTTGGGTCTTGTTACGGGCACTCAAGAGCAAAAACAAGCTTGGTCTTTCATGTGGTTCACAGGAATGTGGTGTTTGTGGAAAATGTGTATTGCAGTTGTGTTCAGAGATCAAAGGGTGGATGTGCAACAAATTGTGCAAAGTGTCAAATTTCATTCTTAGGAGTGGTGTCATGCATCCAAAATTTCATCTCATTCCATGCTAAGTGGGTTATGAATCCGTGTTTTTGTTTTGAATGATGTGACTTTTGCTTTATTTAGTTCTCTCTACTCTAATGTAGGCATTCCTTGTGCTTTCTATTTTTAGTTCTAAATAAATTTTTGTCTTATAAAAAAAATCAAAAAAGAAATATTAAATAAAAAATAAGACTCATTAAGAGCAATTTTAATGGAAGATCTTAGGTAGTTCTTATTTATAAGAATTTCTCATTAATTCATAAGAACGATCGTTGTTGAAAGAGATACTAATTTATTATAGTGAAAGAACCATTTTTTCTGGAAAAGCAAATATTTTAATAAATTATGGATTCATTATAAACCAATTAAAATATTCTAAGAAATTAAATAATGTATACTATTAAAGTAAAAATTATCCATGAATAAGTTTATTATTATTGATACTCTAATGGTAATAATTATAATAAAAATATTAAAAAATCTTTAAAAAATATGACTTCCCTTTTTCAAATATATAGAAAGATGTACACACTTAAAGCTCCCAACACTATTTTAGCATACTATATATCATTACAAATTTTGTATTGTTTAAATAAAACTTCTCTCTAAATACTTTTACGGGAAAAAAAAAAAAAAACTCAGAACTTCTTATAAACTCTTTTGAAAGATATGACAAATTAATTTATAAAAATGTCGATCTTTTAGAAAAAAAAATATGATAAAACTTTTATATATAAATTTATAATAAATTAATTTTAGTTTATGAATTTTTTTATTTTTATCTAAATATTTTTTTCTATGAATACTTTTACAAAAACTCATTCAAACAAGTTCAATATACATATTTAGGGCGTGAGAATATCTAGAAATTATATTATATAATAATAAATTATATATTAGATTATATTAATAATAAATTATATGTGTAATTAAATATAATTATAATTATTTTGTTTAAGTAAATTTACTTAAGAGTAATTTTAAATTAATGATTCTTATTTAGATGCAAATAATTATAAAATTAGTTTCTTACGTATATAATAACATAGTATAAAAAAATCGAAAAGAAAAAATGTTAAAAAATAATTATAAACTAATATAAAAATATTTTAAATTTACACTATAGTTCTGAACATATTAATTATTTTAGAAGATATTTTAACAAGATTTAACCTTTACCAAACATACAAATACAATTATATATATGAGACGTTGCTGACAGTGTACCGTAATAAGTTTTATTTTTTGAAAACAAAAATGTTTATCTGCTCGAGTTGTCACTGGACGCTCCTGGCTCCGTGACAGAGTTACAACACTTTCATTTCCCAATGGTCAAAATCCATTTCCACATCTTTCCAAACTTTTATTTCCCATCACATCTTTTCTTTAAGTTCAACACCCTCTCCACATTTCTCACCACAAATTTCTCAGTACCACACTCCAACTCTATAGACACATTTTAAAATCCATAAAAAAATACACTATCTTTTTAAATATCATCTAAGACTTTTGATTGTTACTTCTTGCTTTTAAGATTATAATATATCATTAAGAAAATATTAATTAATATATTTTATTTGATTTTGTGTTGTTAAAACTATCTTTGTTGTTAAAACTATCTTTGATTATTATGTTCTTTTTTATGGATACTTTAGTTGTTGATTTAGATATTTATAAAATTTAATATATTAGTAAATATAAATAAAATATAATTAAAAAATTATAAATATTTTTTGAGTTTAATTAGTATAATATTTTTACATTGACATTACTTTTCATTTATGCGACTTTTAAAATAGTAATAAGTAAAGTCAACAAATCTATCATGGATAAAAGGTTGTGATTGACTGACAATGTATATCAATTAAACTCATATTTTTTTGGGTAAAAAATTACAAATGCAGTTTTAGATTTGTAAAACAACTTAATTTTAAAGCAAAACTAAATTGGTAAAACAATTATAGTGATTATAGTTTTAAAATGAAAAAAAATAATAAATTTTAGTCAATAATAAGTATAAAACAATTATAGTTTTAAAATGGAAAATATATTTTTGTCCCTATTTAATTATTATTTTTAGAGTTTAAGGTATAGTTTTTTAAAACATATATTTATTACCTATTAATCAATATTGGTTTTCTTAATTTAACTTAAACAACACTTAATTAGAAAACATGGAGTATTTTTTAACATATTATTTTCTCTCAAAAAATTATTTTATTAATTCAAACTATTAAAAACTATAAATTTTGCGAATCTCACATCTTATTAACAAACTTTTTTATTTGTATTTTTGGTAATATTACTAATAAAAATGTGTTAAAAATATAATATTAAATGTATTTTCAGGTTAAATAATTTTAATTTTAACTAATTTATTTTATCTAATTATGTAGTATACAAAATTTTCTTTTAATAAGAGATTTTAATTCAAATAATTTTCTATTTTTCTTGATGTTAAATAGTTTAAAAAAAATTATTTAGAAGAAAATAAAAAATTAAATAATATTAGTCTATTTTTAGCAAACATAAAATTAATTTTTTTATATAAGATCCGAGGAAGTAACACTACTTAATTTGTTAATAATTTATATTATTTTAAATTATCATCAAAATTATTGAAGCACTATTTCCTCTTAATTAATTTCTATATAATTTATTAATGTCTATTAGTCATTTTTGGAATCTTATACGAAAGAACGAAACTATCTTATTGGTATATTAATAATTAAATACATTTAATAAAATAATAATTAATATAAAAATAATTTAAAAAGAATCTTCAAACAATTCTAGAAATATTCTTAACCCTCATTCGAAAAAAAAAATGTGCGATCAATATTTAACATTTCTGTTTCTCATAATTCATGATTGACGTTTTTATTCCTCGGAACTAATCATAACACAACACAGGCTAAACTTGCTGATACTTCAATATTTTTTATGGTTGGTTTAGGCTGCATCAAAACAAAAAGGAGAAATCATTACATTTCAACATTTTGTATTTTTTTATGAAAAATTCAATACATGTAAAAAAATTCCATAGCCAACCCCGTTGTTCGGTTACAAAGAAAACAAGCGTGACCAAAGAAAATGAAAAGAAGATATATGAAATATAGTAAAAATTAAAAATTTTTTGTCTGTGTAAAAATGATAAATTTTTACAAAATCAATCATATATTTATAACTAGAATTTTTATAAATAAAAAAATTTGAAAGGTTAATTTTTATATATATATTTTTTCCTTTTCATGTCTTTTTTTAATAAAAAATAAAACATTTAAAACTTACTACATTTGTGACATTTTTATTGCTATTTTCTTTACTATTAAATTGAAAAAATAATATTTTTCTCTTAGTCTACACAAGTAATTTTTACTCTTTAATTCTCTTATAATGATATAAAAGATTTAATTATATAAATAATTTTATTAAATTTATAGATTAAAACTTAAAATATATATTAATTAATATAAAGAGTAAATATTAAAATATATTTTAAAAATGAAAAACACATATCATTATTTTATATACTGACTATTAACTATAATTTTTTATATATAATATATTTGTTAATAATGTAAAAAAAATTATAATTAAATATTAATATAAAATTATATTAATGTATAAATATTAAATTAATTTAAGAATACATTATAATTTAAAGCATATAAGCTTTTGGTGATACAAGGAGGCAGTAACAAGCAATAGCGAATGAATAATAATCTGGGTCACAGGTTTCGAAGTCAGAGAAAGAGAACGCGATAAGGCAGTAACAAGCAATAGCGAATGAATAATAATCTCCTTTCTGTTTCTTCACCACCAATCATCCATTCCACCCTAGACACTCCAACAGATAAGAGGGCCCCACCTATCCCTCCACTCACACCTCTTCCTCCTCTCACCCCCACCATAATACCCTGCTCCCTCACCATTTCCCACCCTTCATTCCCTTCGCCCACACATCAACGCCATTCATTCCTTCACCTTTTACTTCACCTCTACTAATTTAATCATAATATGTCAATATTAATTATTACTTTTTCATTCATTTTATAGAATTTTATTAAGCTCTAATTCAAATTCAAAGATAAAATAAACGGCTTTATTAATATAGATATAGACACACAATTATCACAAACTGCGAAAATTGTTCACATTACACCAGAATAGCTTAACTACCACAATAACAAGGTTTCAACTTTCATTTAATAATCTCTCTTTATATACAGTGTTAATCTGCCAAAATTAATCATTTATAATATATAAGAGTAGTGATTATATAGCACGGATGAATTCTGCAGCAAATTTAAAATGAATGATTGTTATTTTTAAATGATTATTAATTAAAAAAATTATAATCTAAAATAATTATTAAAAATAACATTGAACCGTGAGCACAAGGAATGCCGATTTTAATATAGTATATAATTAATTTTTTTAATTATTAACAAATTAAAAACATGTAAAATTGGTTACTTAGTTGTGAGAATCCTCTAAAAAGTTGCTTTCTCACGAAAAACACTTCCTACAATTATCAATTTTGTTCTAGTAAATTTTTTTTTAAAAAGAGAGTATAGGCTAGCATTTATACCTTAATACTAATTTGAGGAATATATTGGAAAGAGAATGTTAAGTGCACTTTTCTATTAATATTATCTTTTTTATTTACTGAAGTTTATTAAAAATTATATGATTATATATTTGTCATTTAATCATCAAAATGACTGACTTTTTAATAAATAACTTTTGATAATTTATTTATTGACATACTGATCATAATTCTTTATTAGTAAAAAATAAATTAAATAATATATTTTTAGAATTGACTAATTTAAAATCAATTAATTAATATCTTAAATAAATTTATCTAAATTAATTCAAAATTGATTACACAAAATGTTATTGAATTTGAAGTTCGTTACCTGATGCATTAGAAAAAGGCATGTATATGAATGTAAAAATGACCTACCAACAACATGATTAGGATATTTACAAGCAACAAAGAAGCAATACCTTAATAAATTTAGAATTTAATGTCCACGTGTCTAAACTATAAGAAAATTTTACACCATCACAACTTATTATGTTTATATAATTTTTAAAATATTAATTAATAAAATCAACATATTAATAAAGTAAAGTCAAGAAAGATAAAAAGTGTGATTAATTAACCTTGCATAAATATTTTTCTGATAAATTTATTCGATGTATATGGAGATTAATAATAATTATACAACAACTAACTTTTAATCATTATTTATATATTAAAGTCTACAAAGACAAACTTTAGCATAGATAAATAAAGGGGGATTGAACGTTACGTAAAATTTGTTAGGAGAAGCATTTTTTTTTTTTTCATATAAATAGGAGACAACGCCCCTAACTAAATTGTAAGAGGAACAGGTGGAGTCTCTTACAGCGCGAAGCACATGATAGGAACCCTGAAAAACCAAAACGAGCGGTTAACGTGAACCACATAGGTACTAAAACACGAACCATATCTCTGAGAGAGACTCACACTCTCTTCTTCTTCTTCTCTGTATTCCTTCCTCATCATGGAGTCGCGAGTGTTGTCACGCGCCACAAGCTTGTGCTCCCTCCCTCACCTCCGGAAGCCGCCGCGGGATGCCGCCTCGAGCCCGTCCCTCGTCGCCGTGAAGTCCGTGGGCTCCGTCGTTGACGGCGGGAACCTCATTTGGGGGAGGCAGCTCCGCCCGGAGCTGTGCTCTCCGGCTCTGAAGAAAGACGCCGTTCTCCTCTGGCCTTGCCTCGCGGCCGCCTCCTCGCCGGCCGAGGGTGATTCCGCCGGGTGAGGTCCGTTTCATCCGTTCTGACTCAGCGAACTCGCTCACTTCACTCTCCTAACTAATGCCATTCAATTTTTATTATTATTGTTACAGTGAAGCGAAGGTTGCTCCGGTGGGGTTCTTCGAGAAGTACCCGGCTCTGGTCACCGGATTTTTCTTCTTCACGTGGTACGTCACGTGACCTTGTTCTTATTACACACCGTGCTATGTTCTGTATCTTACGTTACCTTTTCATTGCTTTTGCTAAGCTTAATTGTAGTTCTGAAATTACCCCTTTGTCCTTTTGCTTTTCTGATGCAGGTACTTTTTGAATGTGATTTTCAACATCCTCAACAAGAAGATATACAATTACTTCCCCTATCCATAGTAAGTTAATGCCAACTATGTGTCTTTCACTTTCCGTGTTTTTAGCTCTGTGTTTTGTTCTGTCTTGATGTAAATTGGGATTGGATCCATCAAATTATATTGTTGGTTAATTTAAGGAAATATCCTAATGCTTAAAGTTCAATTTCGTTTTTATTAGTTATGCTTTCTACTGAAACGACATCGAGGTAGTGTTTGTGAAATGGGTTAGAACCGCTTAACGCAACATATTCTATTTTTGTTAAATGTATTCTAAAAATTAATTAAAACAAAACATGGTAAAAAAAGTAATACTTATTTAATTAATTTGTTTTAATAAAATTCAAAATATTAAAATTGAAACGTGTGCTTTTCTAGTTCTGTTCGATAGTTTTTTAATCCAAGCACACTAGTACTATTTTAAAATAAACACTCACACGTCACACGTCACACCTTTCAACCACTTCTTTTATGTATAAAGAAAAAACATTCACGCACCGGAATAATAATTACGTTTTGCTTCTGAGGTTCTTCAATTTTAATGAGTTTAATTTTCATGCATTATTATATATATTATGATTTTTAAAATATTATCATAAAAATTAATAGTCCTATTATACATGTTAATTTATAATAATAATAATAATAATAATATAATAAATCTTAAAACTAGCGGTTTGTTTAAATTAAATTCTTTTTCTTTTTTATTAAATTACTGGAAAACTAAACCCTTCATTAATTAACTATGTATTAATTTAAATGTGAGCCATGTTTGCATTTTATAATTAAATTTTTATCCTGCATTTATTATATATTAGATTATTATAAATTATATAAAGAAACAACCAAAGATTACTATAAATGAAAAAAATATTCCATATTTTCTCGTTGACTAATGACTATGTGGTTTATATTTATCAGTTTTTATTTTTGATTAACTGGGCTTGTATGCAGCTTCGTGTCGGTTATCCATTTATTCGTGGGTGTGGCATACTGTTTGGTCAGCTGGGCCGTGGGCCTTCCAAAACGTGCTGTAAGTGAAGTTCAATATCTATCTACCAGCCCTGAATCTAAAAAAAACAATTGCTAGGTGCTACTTCACGATTTTTCTCTGTTGACCCTGTTGATCAATTAATAAATAGAAAATTTTATTGAATCTTCGTTTGAACAGTTTCTTGAGTGTCAAAATGAATGTTACTTCAAATATTTGAATTGAACCATGCAGATAAAAAATTTCTCACGATTACTATATATAAATAGTAATATACTGGTTTGTATATGGTATTATGGGTGTTGTTTCTGCAGCCTATAGACTCCAACCTACTGAAGTTGCTCATTCCGGTGGCTGTGTGCCATGCATTAGGCCATGTGACCAGCAATGTCTCATTTGCTGCAGTTGCTGTTTCTTTCACACATACCATTAAAGGTGATTAAAGTTTATGATATACATGAATGGAGGTAGTAGGTCTATATATATACTGTACACTTGAAACTGTGCCTAGTTTCTAACATTGATACATTTCTGTTTCAGCTCTCGAGCCATTCTTTAATGCTGCTGCTTCGCAGTTCATACTTGGCCAATCAATCCCCATCACTTTGTGGCTGTCACTGGCTCCTGTTGTTATTGGTAATTAACATCTCTTTTTCTCTTCAAATTGAAATATAATTCTTGGTCCATTTTTTCCCCCGTACTAATAATTTCATTCAGAGAAATGTTACCAACATTCTTTAAAACCTGAAAGATTGTAATATATAATGCGAAAATACAAGATTTATACATTTGCAGAGAAATATTTAGTCATTGGAATTTGACATAATTTTGCATGTCATCTACTGTACAGGTGTGTCAATGGCATCTTTGACCGAGCTCTCATTCAACTGGACCGGCTTCATAAGTGCTATGATATCAAACATTTCCTTCACATACAGGAGTATCTATTCAAAGAAAGCCATGGTTATTTATCTCCTATGCTAACCATGTTAACTTTTTGTTTTACTGACTATATATGCAGTATACACACTAAATTTTTATGAACTTTTTATTTCCATGACATTACTTATATGCCCTCCTACTAACTATTGCTCTTACATGTTATTATAAATAACTCTTTGTGCAGACTGATATGGACAGTACCAATATCTATGCCTATATTTCCATCATTGCTCTAATTGTCTGTATACCACCAGCTGTGATAGTGAGTAAAACCTGTTCAAATTCCCCTTGAAAATTTAATTTGTATTCTTGATTTTATCTAATAAGTTGATTAACTCTTGTTTTAGTCATTATATTCCTAATTATTCATTATTTGATACCTCAGGTTGAAGGGCCTACACTGTTGAAGCACGGTTTCAATGATGCTATTGCTAAAGTAGGTTTGGTCAAGTTCGTCTCAGATCTCTTCTGGGTTGGGATGTTTTACCACCTCTACAACCAGGTAAATCCTTCTTTTCGATGTAATAATTTGAATTTTGGATGTTTTGTTTTTCCATAATGAATCGAAAACATGGAAGGGGCTTATCTATATTGTTAATAAATTCTGGGTTGGTATGGTCAATACAGTAAATTTTGGATGAGTTTGAAAAATACCTAGTAATTAAGAAATTAAAAAAAAATATTTCATGAAAAAATTACGTTTAATGTTAGAATTTTAAAAACCTATTTTTCAGATAATAATTTGATTTTTAAATTCCTGTGACCATTGTCCATTTATATCCAGTATACACATTAAATTTTTGGCTTATTAGCATTTTGCTATAATAAATATGTTGCTTCAATTCATTTATTTTTGGCTTATTGTCATGTGAGTGAAGTTTCTTATTGTTACTCATCTAATATTATTCCTTTTGGAGAAAAACATAACACCTTTTGTGTCTAACTTTAATACATGGTTTTTCTAAAGATTTTTAGCTATCAGTAATTATGATTTTAAAAAAATTATTAGAATAGTTAACAATCTTATCACAGGGTCGTTGATGATAGGATCACAAACTGTGTCAAAGTATCTTACAATTTAGGTTTTAGCCTAACTTAATTCTACAAAACTGGATTGTGAAACTTATATATTTTGGCTATGTCAGCAGTTAATTGGCATCTTTAAGAAAGTGTTCTAGTTAAATTCATATCTTTTTCTGAATTGGCAATCCAATGATATATATCTACATTTTTCATAACTAGGTGGCTACCAACACATTGGAGAGAGTGGCTCCTCTTACTCATGCAGTTGGGAATGTACTGAAACGTGTATTTGTGATTGGATTTTCCATTATTGTCTTCGGTAACTATCATTATCTTCCTTGCAATTGAACCTTAAACTTCTCGAGTTTTTATTTATTACTTTTGAGTTCCCTTACCTTTAAGAAAAACTAACATTCATTGCAATTGCGAATTACCTCACAGGTAACAAGATTAGCACCCAAACTGGTATAGGAACAGCCATTGCAATTGCTGGTGTGGCACTTTACTCTTTCATCAAAGCCAATATGGAGGAAGAGAAGCGAGTGAGTCCTGTTTCTATTTATAATTTATTTGTACCTCAACTGCATATTAAATTGGTGGAAACTTGAAAAGTTATTGTTTATCTGCAAGTATAAATCACATCCTGAATAGTGAATAGACGTTTTTATAACTTATAAGCCATATATTTGAAGCTATAGGAGTTCATTAAAGAAAGTAAAATCTATTCAATTTTGGGATTGTCAATAAAATATTAGAAAGTTAGATGCCAGCAGTTTTCTACCTTTCTTTTTCTACCAAGCAATATTTTCAGTTTTTTTCTTTTTATTTTTTTTCTTGGTCGCTGATTCATTTAACTATAATTGTTGATCACGGATTTGACTTATACAGTGATCTTCAAACTAGAAGAAGATTTCTCATGTCACATTATGATTATGTGAAATCATAACTTTTGATTATAAGAGAGAAAATTTAAATTATAAAAAAACATAATCTTTTAATGGTGGAGATTTAAAACATGAGAAAATTAAAGTAAAAGTTTCACTTGAGAGGATCCACTCTCTCTTCAAACCACATATCTATAGCAATATGCAAATACAATTCACAATTTTCTATGGTTTCCTTGTCAGCAAGCGAAAGCAGCATAAGAAGAAAGTCATCAAACTGGAGATGCCTTGCACTGTAAATCACCACAAATCTCCTTCAAAATAATTGAGTGGCTGATTCACTATTGTACTATCCCTTGAGATAGCGCATTTTATTTTTCCTTCTTTTTTGCTAAATATTTTTTTTCTCTGTTCATTCTGAAAACAATATTTTGCTGCTGATTTGCAGTCGTCTTATGTTGACTGAAAAATTATGTATCCTTGATTTCCATAAGGAGCTATTGACACTATTATGAAAGTTGTAAGATGGTCAGCAATAATTTGTATTTGAGATCAGCATTTCTAGGATCTTTTCCCGAATACTAGTTGGGATGACAAAAATACCCATAACCGTGGTATTACCTGATTTAACTAGGTATGAGTACGAGTATTACTTGATGTGTTAAACCGGGTATGGGTATGTGATGACCTACTGTACCCGAACCTGTACATGTTACGTTATAATTTTAATGATTATATAATAAGTTTAAATTTATATATTTAATTAAAAATTTTACTTGTTAAACTTTAATTTATAATTTCTTGTTATAATTATTCTTTATATATTTTTTAAATTAAAATATAATTAATAACTTAATATATATATATATATATATATAAAATTTATTTAATAATAAATAAGTAAATTTAAATTATAAAAAATAATATGATGGGTATCTGCAACATGTTTGGACAGTAACATGTTCAGAATTGTTTGGACAGTAACATGTTCAGAATTGTTAAAAAAAAATTGCAAATTTTTTACAAGTCCGGACAGGAGTGTCCGTACTTGTAAAATAAAATTTGTATTTTTATAAGTTCGAACAGGAGTGTTTGGACTTGTAAAAAAATTGTGAATTTTTTTTACAACGCAAAGTTGAACCACAAAGAACAAAGCAAATGTAAAGCTGAACAAAAAAAAAAACAAAGCAAACGCAAAGGGGAAGCCAACAGCGCACGAAGAAGAAGAGAAAATCATTGATTCAGTGAGAAGAAAAACAAAGTCGTGTAAGAGAAACTAAAGAGATATATGATCATTGATTCAGTGAGAAGAAAAACAAAGTCGTGTAAGAGAAACTAAAGAGATATATGAAACGAGGGATGTGCGAAATAATAAAGAGTGTAGATGAAAGAGAAAAAAAGAAGTGTGTAGGAATTAAATTTTTACTGTTTTCCTTAAAGATTTTTTTGCCATTTTAAGAAATTATGGAGGTGTAGGAAGAACTTATTGGAGTGTAGGGAGAAATTCTCCATATTTAAATACAAATTTTATATAAGAACAAAGTTTATCCTCCATGTTTTTAATTATTCATCTCTAATCTAAATCAACTTGCTTCCAAAGATATACATTTAAAAACAAGTGGAGTTTTTTTCCTTTCTTTTTAATGTAATCATTATATATATATATATATATATATATATATAGTTTTATTTTTTTGTATTTATTTTTCTTTTTTGAAAAAATTCCCATTTTTTCTACTTCATAAATTATAAAAATAGAGTAGAAAATTTATTGATACAATATTGATTCAATTACTCTTTTCTTTGGTCTATCTGAGCAATTTAAAAATATAGGCTTGAAAGGAAGCATATGGTATCAGGGATATGGCAGAGAGAAGAAAAAGAATTCGAGGGAGAAATAATATTTGATTGCATTAATTGAACACAAAGGTGTACCCAGTTTTATATAGACAAATGTTACAATGATAGCTAAGCAATAAAGAGTTAAATAACTAACAAAATGAATGGCTAGTAAGTGTAAGATTATCTTGATTGTTTTCCAATGATGTTCTTGAGGGAAAGTATCAATTGCGAGGATTTGTTTACAGAGCAGGATAGTTTAAGATAGTAATTATCACATAGATAACATGAGGTTTTAGGCACTGGAATTCCACCATGATTGGATAGCTGATGATAACTATTTTAGGGTTTGGAGTTAGTATTTGAACTTACTTATAATAGTGAAGGGAACTGAGGTTCTTTAGAGAAAACTAAAAATAGAGTTGAGAAATAAGCTGAATTACCATGTGAGTCGAGACTAGAATGTCATCCACGTAAGGTTAGAATGAAAGAAGACACATCGAACATCATAAAACAAGGAATAATTTTTAGCTTCAAAAGGATTGTGTAAAGCTTGACACAAGTTGTGAAACCAAGAGCACGGAATATGTTTGAGCATGTGGCTTAATAAGGGTGGGTAGAAATCCATAACCTGACCCGATCTAATAAATTTATTTAAAAATTTTGATATTAAGTTGTTTTGGGCTGGTTGATGAGTTAAAACCGGTTTATATATGGTTTTAAATGGGTTTTGACTAGCGAGTGTGAGTTTGATTTTTACAACTCACTGAACCGTTATTATATATATATATTATTTTTTAGTTTTGTAATTATTAATAATTTTCTTGATTTTTATCTTCTTAAATAATTAATATAATTCATACTAATTATACTCATAGAAAAATATGTATATGATATACTATTTTTTTATTTGTTTTTAACCAATTGTAGAAACATTAATTATTTAACATTCATCTTCTTTAATTGAATATTTTTTTATTGTAAAACATTTTTTAAGATTATGACATAAGTTCTTTCTATTTTTATAAACCAATTTTTATTTCAAAGTTTATAATTTTTGCAAAAAAAAATTGTGATAACTCAAAGTCTAAACCATGCAAACCCGCCCAACCTAACCAGTAATCTGTTCAGCTCGAAAATCCTCAATCCACATGAGTAAAGGTCGAAAACGGGTGAAAAATTTAAAAGGCTTGTTCGTTTGAGTTGAGAGAAATGGACCCAAACTTGACTGACCCAACCCATTGCTCACTCCTATGACTTACACATCGATGATTAGGAGATAATGATATAACTCGAAAGTTGAGTCATGTAGATTTCATGAAAATCATCTTTCGAAAAAATATTGTTAACATCATTTTGTTGGACCGTCTCGTAAGAGGAAAAAACAAAACTAAGAACAATTGTTGGCTTGGTGTTAGGAAGCAAAGTAGTTATTCTACAACTCTTCTTAGAATCTAACATTAAAGTGGGTTATAAAAAAGATAAAAATGATAACTAGATATTTCATTCATAATGATAGTTAAAAAAGGACACACTTATATAATCTAAAAATACTAACAACTAAATAATTAACTTTACAATTTGTTCTAGATTTAATGTTATATTAACTTGGTTTTCATATTATGTTTACATATATGTAAAAGATATTGATTTATTATCTCTCTACATAAATTAAGTACGGTTTGCAGGTGTGAGTATGAGATATAAATATCCAACAAGTACAGGATATGAATCACCCCCACTCAGATATAGGACCATGTATGAATAAATTTATCAAACGATACAAAAAGTACTATAATACCTTACCCAAACTTTCACTATTGTTAATTTGTCATCCGTAAATAAATGCAAATATAAATATCGAGAGACCCACATGAATAAACAAACAAAAAAGTGAATCATAACATAAAATAATATAAATAAATACTCCATTAGTTTTGCTATAATTGTCATAAAAAATTATTAAAACTATTATTCTTTTTATTTTTAATATGATATTAGTTATTTTTATTTATATTCCTTATAATAATTATAAATAACCTAATGATAATAAGATTCATTTTATAAGAAAATATTCTTTTTTATCTATTCTTCACTTGTTGAAAAGACGGCTTAAAATAAAATGAGATCATAGGAGTAAAGAGATTTATAATCTTTTAAGCTTAGTATTTTTTTTTATAAGATATAAAAATTTACTTTAGTATTATAAATTAAAATGTACAATTGAGAGCGAATCATATTCTCAAAAATAAGATTAATAATATAAAAAACATAATATAAAATAAGATTATTGTTATTTTAGATATTTATTTTGTGTCTAAAATAAGATTTTCTTAGTCCAATTCATAATATAAAGGAAAAGAATAATAATAAAAGTAGTAAGAATTTGTTGCTAGGATTTGCATTTAAAAATGTATCTAAAATAAGATTATTGTTGCTAACATAATATAAATTAAGACGGGTTTGGGGATTATTGTTATTTTTTAACATTTATTTTGTATCTAAAATAAGATTTCTTAACCCAATTCATAATATAAAAAAAAAAGAAAAAGAACAATAACAAAAGTAGTAAGAATTTGTTGTTAGAAGGTGTATTTAGCAAGTATATGGGTGTACTAAAAAATGTTGAAACAAATTCTGTTGGACTTTTAAGGGAAAAAGAGGTACACTTAGCAAATATAGAAGGTGTAAATAGTATTTCACAGTCCAAATGAATAGTGAGGTGCAATTAGGCAATTTAGTGGTGAATAATGAAAACTAGAATTTAGGCAACGTTATTTTTTTTGTAAGCAATTTAGGCAATGTTATCAAAGTCCACTTAGTCTTTGACTTGACTGGGGCAAGATTAGGAGTCAACTTAAAGAGTCGATAATTGACTCGCACAACTCGGATTACATTAAAAAAATAAATATTTTATAACCTATATAATTTTACACTATAAAAAATCATAAAACAATTAAATTATACAAAAAAAAACCAATAGCAAAAATTAAAGAAGATAGTAGCAACACCAAAATCTGTGCCTTATTTTATGTTAATTTTCAATGGAAGTCACAATCACAGAAGAGCAAAACTATAGAGATTTAAGCAAAACGCAAATATACTGAGTTGTAGAGAATGAACACTAAAGGTAGAGAAAACTATTAGCAGTTTTTTCCCTATTCAAAATGATGTTTCACCCATTAAGAAAAAAAATCGTGACCCCCAAGTCACCGAGTCATTGATTCTCAGCCGAGTCTAACTGAGTCATTTCGGGTCAATCCGGTTCTAATGCATTTCAAATCCAAAGGGCGTCTCAAACCAATTATATAGTTGGTTTCCAATCAAATCGGTTGAATTGGTCGTCTGAGTTGAGTTTTAAAACATTAAATTTAGGATTACTGGGCCAAGAAGCAAAACTAACTGGTACATTCAACAACATGAGGGGTGTAGAAGGCAAAATTGCAAAAAATCACAATTTGAATTTTAACCTATTTTCAGTGAATAAAAAATAAAAAGAGGGAAACAAGAAATAATAAATACAAAATAAAAAATACGATAACTAAAGATTAAAAGGAAAGAAATAATAAATACAAATAATAAAAAAATACATAGAAACTAAGGAAAATAAGAACTAAGCAAAGCAAGTTTCTTTGCAAAGGTGTTGCGTCTAGTTCATATGTAAGAACATATTTATTTAATATGTTATAAATTCATAGAATAAATAGTGAAATGAATTAAATTTAAGTTTTTACTTAAATTTCTAATTGATTTGAGACATAATGGATTTATTAGTTTGGTAATACTATCTGGTTATATTCAGTTGATGATATAAGGATGGGGGAGAAGAGAATAATTTTTTTTTTTTTAGAATATTTTAGTTGATTTTTGAGAAGTTTTAAGAAATTTAATTATTTTTAGAAAGTGGGTGCGAGTAGCAAAAGCAAATTACTAAGTACACCCCTAACACTATAAATCTTTATCCTTCACGGTGCATCTCCATTTTCCGTTTCTCCAAAATGGTTGTTTTCTTCTCTCCTCTGCATGGTCATCCAAACTCGAGCGACATCCAACGCAGTCTTTTCCATTACTCTAGATTCTGAAAGGTGATCAGTATAGGTATGTCTAGTCGTAGTTTTCTAAACCTTTTTCTAATCGTTTTTGTTAAAAAGTGAATTTTTTTTTAAATTCTAATTTTCTTTGGTTCCTGTTGAATTGAGATTCTTATCAGGTTCTAGTGCAATCTGTCTGTCAAGGTTCCTATCACAAAGGTTATGGTTAGGAGGATTAAAGAGGATATGGCTAGGAAGGAAAGTGGAAGACCTTATCTCCTATTTAAAGTGAAGATTAGGCCTTAGTATTCTTGTTTTTACCCTTGTAATTTGTGCCCCTTGTTTTAAGATTAAGGAGGTGTGCTTAGCTTACTTTTTGGCCTTGTATTTTGACCTTTATTTCTATTTTAAGTTAAGAGGTGTAACTAGTTTTTTATGTGGAGTATGTTAATTAGTTGGGCCTTTTTGGAAACTTAGACGTGTGGTTTTTATCAAGCACACCTCTTAAGTTTGTCCCATACCCTTTAAGACACACATAAAGCATGATAGACATGTGAGACTCCTTGGTTCCCTCCATTATGCGTCATTCCTTCTTTCTCCTTCCCATGTGGCACTTACTTGGCACTTGAGTTTAAATTTGAATTTTGGAGGGAGTCTACATGGTATTCTCAAATTCAAATTTGAATTTCAAAGGGAACATGATCCACTTTTTCGGACCTTGTTTGGATCTTGGTATGGTTAATTAAGTGCTAATTTGCTCTAGCTCCATTAGACACTTAATTAACTCATGCTTAGGCCCCTAAAGTGGATGTCCACTTTCCTCTCTCTCATAACCTATTATTTTCTTATAAATAACCCTCTCTTCTCATTTGTACGTTTTACACTTGAATGGCATAAAATTCCTTGAGAGGATTCTTCTTTGAATGTCATTCTTCTCTACTTGCTAGAGCATCCTTAGAGCTTTTATCAAGGGTTATTTTCCTTGTGGCAAACTTCCTTCATCAAGTGGCTTATCTCCTTAAGTAGTGCCACCTTCACCACCATTTCTTC
The DNA here is from genome assembly GCA_037954015.1 of Psophocarpus tetragonolobus. Classification (NCBI taxonomy): domain Eukaryota; kingdom Viridiplantae; phylum Streptophyta; class Magnoliopsida; order Fabales; family Fabaceae; genus Psophocarpus; species Psophocarpus tetragonolobus. The sequence goes on along the minus strand of CM075690.1, from coordinate 33,705,747 downwards.
CTCCTTCCACAAGCATTCAACCGATTGGAATTGCTAGAAGATGATCATGGGAGAGACATCCATGGAGGATTGCATATGGTTCCTATGTAATTTCTTCAGGTTGATTATTCCCTTTTTGTTTTAATCGACTTTTGGACGGAGAAATAGGTAAGAGAAGCTCTTTTGTTTATTTTTATTAATGGATTAATGATTTGGTAGTTAAGAGATTTAAGCTATTTAAAATAACAAGTATTTTGACTATATATTGAGCTATTTAAGATAACATGTTTTTTAATTGTGTTTTGATTTATTTAAGATAGTGCATATTTGATTTTGATTTGAGCTAATTGAGTTAGCATATTTGTTAACTATGATGTGAGTTAATTGAGTTAACATATTTGTTGATTGTGATTTGAGCTATTTGAGATAGCGAATTTTTGGATTTCATAGTTGAACTATTTGGGATACCGTGCATGTTAATTGTATTATTGAGTTATGTGTGATAGCATATATTTTAATGGTATGACTGAGCTATTTGAGATAACGTTTATGTCAATTATAAATGCGTAATGATGATGTGTTAAATTGATGCATGCTTTGACTAATATGTGAAATTGTGTATTGTGTGTGAATGATGAGTTGTTAAAATTGTGTTTGTGGATTATTGGATATTGTAATTCATTAATAAGGAATATTAATGAATTGTGTTATGAACAGTTACAGGGAGTTAATAAAGCTATTGAGGTGATGCACTAAATTAGGGAGGCGGATACATTCAAGCGATCTAGGTTGCAAGGCCTTGTTTTAGGTAATGATGTAGTGTTGGACTCTGTGTCAAGCGATGATACACTAGTGTTAGGACCCTATGTCCAACGATAATACGCCACATGATATACTCAGATAACAATGTGATTTAGTGTTGGAGCCCTGCTTCAAGCGATGATACACTAGGCATAAATTGTTTATTCAGTGAGTATGTGATAGAGTATTTTATTTGATATTGGGAAAAGGCAGAATGTAGAAAGCATAAAAACAGAATGCAAAAAATAGAAAAACAGAATGCGAGAAATAGAACGCAAAATGGTGCAGAAAAATGTCAATAAAATAAATGAAAACAGTAAACAAGACCTTCTCCCCCACACTTAAAATATGCATTGTCCTCAATGAAAGAATAAAAATTAAACAAAGAGTGACAAAATGAATTAAGGAGGAAGGAAACTCCTCATGTTATGGCATAAATCTCACTCAAATAGTCAGCCACAAGTTTGTCTGCCTCGTTCTTTTTCCCTCACCTTCATGCCAACATTCTGCATCCATTTAATTTTAAATGTCGGTTTGGGAACCAACATATTCAGTAGGAATTTCATAGCTGCAATTGCATAATGGTTAGAATGCATAATAATATTTGAACCATAAAAATTAGTATGATTTTTTTTTTACAAAACCTCTACCACAAAAAGCTTTTTCTCGATTACTTATGTCTCTGCTTCAATGTAAATATGCTTGAGATATGTAGTTAGATGCTTCAATAGTGGCTTAAACTGTAGTGAGGGTGTCTTCAGTTACAAAAATTGTGGATGGAAAGTGGGTGGCATAAGAGGTGTTTTAAATGGAAAAGGTGCAACAATTTAAGTGGATGTAAATCAACTACAATATCGTCATCACCGTTTGTTGCATGTGACAACTCATAACTTGCTACAATGTTAGTTACAATTTGTACCTGTAACTCAAAATCATAGTCTACACCTACAAGAGTTTGATCAATTTCTGCACAAATGAAATACATGCTTAACTCATCATAGATGCAACCCATCTTTCCAATGTCATCAAAATCAATAAATTTTGAGAACTCAAAATTACAAATTAGTATGGAAATCTATGAGTACATCAATTTAAAGAATTGAATGTGGTGGATGGTGCTCTGATGAGGAGTATTGTCTGATATTATCAATGTTAAAATGCATCTTGTTGTCTCCAAACTCCATGGAGAGATTCCCTATAAACACATTAATTTTGGTCCTAGATATCTTAAAAAATGATCTCCCTAGGATCAATGTAGAACCATGGCTAGAAGTCTCATTCTGCATATCCAAGACATAAAAATGTGTTTGAAAAATTAGACCATTAACTCGCACCAACACGTCTTCCAGAACACCAAGAGGCTGCACAGTACTCCTATTTGCAACTGTATGACAATGCTAGTTGGCTCGATAGTTATCAAAATCGTGAGTTAAATCGTAAAATCGTACGATTTTACAAGCTCCAAACGAGTTAAATCACGTGTAAAATAAGAAGGGTAGTAAAATTGGAGTAAAATCAGAGTAAACTCGTAAAATCAGACTAAACTTGTAAAATCGGAGTAAACTCGTGAAAAAATTTTTTGGGTGTTGTTTTTATCTATTCTAACTCTAATTTTGAGTGTTTTGAATATAATTTGTTCTTATATTTATAAAGGTTTTGAAATTTTGAGTGTTGGACTCTAATTTCTACTTATTTAGAGTAATTTAGACTAATTATGTGAATTTGAACTTATTATGTATTGAAAATTTATATGATTTATAGTCATATTTTTAATGAAATAAACTCTTACGATTCTATGAGTCGAGCCTACTAAACTCTCACGAGTTTACATAAACTCTCAATTTTAATAACTTTGGTAGGCTCTAATTCACCAAGCTTGAGGGACTTAAAAATCGAAGAAGGCGTGACATTAATTGAGGCTCCCAAGTCCAACATGGTATCTGGAAAAATGCAGCTTCCAATGGTGCATAGAATTATGAAAATGATAGGATCTTTGTACTTTTGAGGCATAAAATATTGCTTATTGGTAGAAACATTTTCACTTACAATAGTTACAGATAAATTTCTCCCCATCTTCACTTTCTCATTCTTGTTCAATCACCTCTTATTTGTACATAACTCCTTAAGAAATATTGCATATTTTTTAATCTGTTTGATTACATCTAGAAGATGAATGTTGACCAATACCTTTTTGAATATTTCCAGTAGCTCATCATCAACATCAAATATCTTTGCAGGGGTTACTCTGGTTGGAAAATGTAGTGGAATTTGCTATAATTTATAGTCTAGAAAATTATGATTTTTTAACGATTGAGAATCAATAGTAAAGGACACAGTAGAAGAAACACTAGAAAGTGCAGTGGAAGGACGACTAGAAGGTGAAGAAGAACTATTCTTCTTTGGTTGTTGTGTCAAATGTCTCCCACTCTTTGAGGTAATAACACTAACATTCTTCACATGGTTAATCAATGGTTGGGAGGGATTTTGGCCTGAACCTTAAGACTACAAATGGTTAAGAGTGGTGGCTAGCTGACCAATCTAAGTTTGCATGCCCTTTATTGTAGTATTCATATTTTGCTAACATTAAAGGTTGTTGGTGGCCATTTTGTTGATCAATTCCTCTAATGCAGAAGAGGGTCCAAGGGCATCAGGTTGTTAGAATGGTGGTTGTTTGTATGGTGCAGTATTTTGTTAGAATGGTAGTTGTTGGTATGATGCAGTATTTTGTTGTTGGAATCTTTGTTATGGTTGTTGTATTTGTGCACTAGGACCAGATCTGTATCTTTGAGTGAAATATTGTCCTTGTGGTTGCCTATAAATTCCAGCAACTTATAAATGGTTAAGAGTGGTGGCTAGCTGACTAATCTAAGTTTGCATGTCCTTTATTGTAGTATTCATATTTTGCTAACATTAAAGGTTATTGGTGGCCATTTTGTTGATAAATTCCTCTAATGCAGAAAAGGTCCAAGGGCATCAAGTTGTTGGAATGGTGGTTGTTGGTATGGTGCAGTATTTTGTTAGAATGGTAGTTGTTGGTATGATGCAGTATTTTGTTGCTGGAATCTCTGTTGTGGTTACTGTATTTGTGCACTAGGACCAGATCTGTATCTTTGAGTGAAGTATTGTCCTTGTGGTTGCCTATAAATTCCAGCAACTTATATACTAGGCTCAGTATCCTCTAAGGTAAGACAAGCATCAATGGGATGCTCCATGGATGTGCAAATGCTAATACTCTGGCTAGAGAGCTAGGATGATGTTGTCCAATAGCTAATTGTCGAACTAGAGAAGTTAGCTCAAACAACTTATTTTCTATTCTCTGTGTATCTACAGTAGCAAAACTTGCTTCATGACCTTGACAAGTCTTTATTAGTATGCTCAGACATCAACTGATTACCAGATGAGTTAGATAGATTTCAAATACTAGTGTGGGGCAAGTCAAATGAGTCGCTACCTTGATATCTGAATTCAATGTAGTGAGTCTTTTCAGGAAGCTTCAACTGGATTTTGTGAATGCTTATGTTCAGGTGGAGCATAAGTGTGGTTAGTTGCTTATGAGTGCTTATGTTCAGGTGAAACATAAGTGTAATTGATTGGTTATGAATGTTTATGTTTAGTTGAAACATAATTATTTATTGGTTGTGAGTACTTATATTCAGGTGGAGCATAAGAGTGATTGATTGGTTGTTTACTATAAGTGAATGTGTGTTGATAGTACTAAATATAAATGTTGTGTAACTTTCGTGTTTTATGAATGATGCAATGATATATTGCGTATTATGTAAGTTTACCTTGCAATGTTTGTGTTTCGGCATGACTGTGATGATTGTGTTTTGCATGAGAGTAGATAGTAGTGATGATGTGGAGAGACTAGATACTCTAGAGTGAAGTATGTTGAATTGTAACTAGAAGTCTCAAATGGTGTTATTTTATTGTTGAATATGTATATAAAAGAGTTGTGTAGAAATATTGTTATTTGAATTTAGAGACATTGTTGTTAAGTTTATGTGATCATTATGTTTTATATAGAAGTTGTGTGAATATGGTGTAAAGAGATACATTAATTATGATACGCATGTTATAAGAATGTAGAGTTATATGTCAATAGATTGGTCAGTTTTAGCAGCAGGAGTTCTGTTATTTGTAGGGTCTTGTAGGGCAACAAGTCTCGCCTAGTGAGCTTTTGTAACGTCCGTCGTTACAGTAATAACCCACAATAAAATAATGAAAAATTTAAAGCAAATAATAAATTGTGTATTTGAATACATGAATTCTTACATAATAAACAAAATATAATCCTCAAATTTGGGCTCTAGAAAACAAAAACAATTATAAATACATTGTGTTCTAAAATCGTTACAAACAAATACTACTAGAAATTTTTTTATTAATGACAAACTAGATCTTCAAGCCTCCTTCAATTTCCAAAACTTCTCCCCGGAGCTCTGAAAACAACACTTTTAATGAGATAATAATTTCAGTGAATAAAACAAGTTTTTAAAAGAGATTCGCAAATAATGTTGTTCTCAACCGGTGTAGAATCCGGAAAAACAACTATGATACCTGCAGTAATAAAAAGTATTTTTCTTTATATAATTATGATTTAACCCAAATAATTTATAACAATAATAAAAACACGATAAAATAGTTTTTGATACAAACACACAATCTACAAATTATAGTGATACTCATGATCAATCGCTCATATTCTATACAATGGCATCCAATTGTCTTTCCACGCTATTATGGAGGTATCCAAAATCTCTTCTCCATCCCAAATAGAGGTATCTAAAACTTCTTCCTCGTATTAAATGGAAATATCTTATACAATCATTCCAAATGAATGTATATCAAATTTCATCCCCATTTCAAATGGAGATATCTCACTCAATTAGCGCAACATAAACAATATAAATTTATACTATTAAAGCAGTACGCTAATACTATTTCATGATTAATATATATATATACACTTTTTAAAAGTCATACCATGGAGGATTTTAAAAGTCGTTTTACTCACCTCTTGAAGCGATATCTTACCACTTTACTTTGTTTTCTTCTGCTATGTCCCTCTTTCTTAACCATAGAATAATAAACTAATCTATGATATTCTGAGGGAACTAGTTTACCCTATATATAATAACTCAGGGTTGAATTTTTTCTCTCTATATTTTTTATCTCTTTTATAAAAGATTAGTTTTTACAGATTAAAAATTCAAAATAATATCAAATCTTTAATTATTTTATCTTATTTCTATTTTAAAAGAAATATTATCTTAAATCAATTTAACTTTAATCTTTTAGTTATTTGATTGATTCTCATCTAATTATTATCTTTTTTTTTCTCTATATATTATTTTATTTAAATTATAATAATTATTTATTATTATGTGAGATAATTTTTATTTAAAAAATTTGAGAATGTTACAACTTTAGCCTCTATCAACCTATTTTACAGTTTTGCTCCCAGTGAGAGGTCACCAAAGCAAATTATATACTGTTTAGAAATAAATAGGTTTTCACCTAGCGACGAGCTTGTTGAGTGAAGTCTCTAATAATATTAAGTATAATGTAATGAAAATTATGAAAATTTTATATTTCAGTATTTTGGGAATATAAATAATAGTAATTTAAATAATTATTAAAAAAATTTATGTTGTAAATAGTATATATAAATTTGGGATGTTACATAAGCCGAATGCTCCATCGCCCATTTTCTTCCTATAAAATCATTTATAATAAATACATGACATCTAAACTTTCTTTTTTACCACTTTTATTTGTAATATTTTTTATAGAGATCAATTAAATGTGACAACTTTTATTTCCAAGATTTTGAGATATAAGTTGTGACAACTAGTATATTATATATAATAAATAATAATAAAAATGTTTTTTACTAAAAAAAATAAATATAAAAATAATGATATTCTAATAAATTTATTTGGTGTACAACCTTGTCAATTTTAAAATTTAGGACATATGAGCTGTGACATTTAAAAAATCCTAAGTTTTAATAAAACTAAAAAAAATAAAAAACTAAAAAAATATCTCTAAGTATATTACATTTAGAGATACATAGAAACAAGAGCACACTCTCATCGAACCCAAAAGCATAAAACTAAACTAATTAAAAGATAAAAATATAATAATATTTTTATAAATAATAAAATTCTTCACGTTAAAATAATAAAATCAATTAATAAAATAAAAATAATTTTATATTTTGAGGATGAAATAAATATTTTTTTTAAAATTTTATGTGTTCAACTAGAAGTAACCATTTTTATAATAAATGTTATAAGATTATAATACCTCCAATTCTTACATATATCTCTTTATTATTGAAAGTTACTAATCCTAGTTTTATTTGATTTCTATACTACTTTTTTTTATATGATTTCCATACTACTTTTTTTATAGTAAATACATTAGATAGCATATTCAAAATTTAATATTTCTATTTTTTTTCATCCAATTACTATACATCTATTATATTTTTCATCCAATTCTCGAACTTTTATAGAATTTTTTTTATTTCTAAGTTTTTTTTCAAATATTTTTTTAATAAACATTGATGAAAAGTTCTAATTTTTAAATATTTTTTCCACTGTGTTTAAATATATCTTATACATTTTAAATTCAAAAGATGTGATTTATTAAAAATGAAGTAATTTAAAAATAAATTTAATATATTATTTTATTACTATTTTTTTATATGTTGAGGCGATTATCATTTAGTCCGTTGCCGAGAAAGACTCACACATCAAACTTACCGTTTCGACAGGGTTGACGGTCCTAATCATTCCATGCGTCACAATGTGATTGGAAGAGGTGCCGTTGCCGTGTAGAAGCAACGCTTGCCTTTTGCTATAAAAGGGAAGCGCCACACAATAGTCTTTCATACCAAAGCTTGACATCCTTTCGTATCAGAAAAAGAAAACCCTAGCGCACCAATTCAAGGTATCTTCTTCTCCACTTTTCTTTCTGCTTAAGATTTCGAGTATTACGATTTGTGTTAGTTTTCAGCCGATCAACCGATCTGTGACGCCCTTTAGTTTTAATTGTTGCTTTTTCATCAAGTTTTCTTTTCGAATTTCGAATCTATTCGTCTTACACGATTTTACTCTCTCGATAATCATCCATGCTATGTTTTTTTTTAAAGTTTATTGAATCAATGGCTATTTTCTTCAAATTCTTTGTTGATTGAAAGCGATCTTGAGATCTGTTGTAAAATTACATATTAAAATTTTCAATTTTGGTGCGTGTATCATTTGTATGACCAATTGTTAAATTTTTTGTAATATTTATTAATCAGACTTTTTTCTTCTCTCTAATATTCTGTATTGACTACAATGATGTTTATAATTATACGTGTAATTGTGCATCCGAGTCTGCTTCCCCAATATGTTGATTGTTGGATAGGGCTTTTATTAACAAATCTAAGTTATCTTTTTCTGCGAATACAATTGAAAATATTGGCTAATATTGCTTTTGGGCCCTTTGTTTTTTGTATTTTTTTTTTCAATCTTTCTTTTGATTGTTGTAATTGTATTCTATCTTAAAGATGAAGAATTGGTGATTGATTTATCTTATTATATGTTGTTATTTAGATGCAAATCTTCGTTAAGACCCTGACCGGTAAAACCATTACTCTCGAAGTGGAGAGTTCTGATACCATTGACAATGTGAAGGCCAAAATTCAAGATAAGGAAGGAATTCCACCGGACCAGCAACGTCTCATTTTTGCTGGGAAGCAGCTTGAGGATGGACGTACCCTTGCTGATTACAACATCCAAAAGGAATCCACTCTCCATTTGGTTCTCCGTCTCCGTGGTGGAATGCAAATCTTTGTTAAGACCCTGACTGGAAAGACAATCACCCTTGAGGTGGAGAGCTCTGACACTATTGACAATGTCAAGGCTAAGATTCAGGACAAGGAGGGCATCCCACCAGACCAGCAGAGGCTCATCTTTGCTGGCAAGCAGCTAGAAGATGGCCGAACCCTGGCTGATTACAACATCCAAAAAGAATCAACCCTCCACTTGGTACTCCGTCTTCGCGGAGGAATGCAAATCTTTGTTAAGACCCTCACTGGAAAGACCATCACCCTGGAGGTGGAGAGCTCTGACACTATTGACAATGTTAAGGCTAAGATTCAAGATAAAGAGGGTATCCCACCCGATCAACAGAGGCTCATCTTTGCCGGAAAGCAGCTTGAGGATGGTCGTACTCTTGCCGATTACAACATACAGAAAGAGTCCACCCTCCACCTTGTGTTGCGTCTTCGTGGTGGTATGCAAATTTTTGTGAAAACTCTTACTGGAAAGACAATTACTTTGGAGGTAGAGAGCTCAGACACAATTGACAATGTGAAGGCAAAGATCCAGGACAAGGAGGGTATCCCTCCAGACCAGCAAAGGTTGATTTTTGCTGGAAAGCAGCTGGAAGATGGACGTACTCTGGCAGACTACAACATTCAAAAGGAGTCTACCCTTCACCTTGTCCTTCGTTTGAGGGGAGGTATGCAGATCTTTGTTAAGACTTTGACAGGGAAGACTATTACCTTGGAAGTTGAAAGTTCAGACACAATTGATAATGTCAAGGCTAAAATTCAGGACAAGGAGGGGATCCCACCTGACCAGCAGAGATTGATTTTTGCTGGGAAGCAGTTAGAGGATGGAAGGACTCTTGCTGACTACAACATTCAGAAAGAGTCTACTCTTCATCTTGTGTTGCGACTCCGTGGTGGGTTTTAAAATATTGAGGATAATGTTCTGAAGAGGTCTCTTGCCGAAGTTTAAGTATGTGAAAGTTAATGAAGTCCAGATGATCTTTATATTTTCTTTTTAATGCTGAATTTGATGTGTCCATTTCGGGTCAACAGTGACCCTTTAAAAGAACTATGTATTTTAAAATTCTGTTCTTATACTTTCTATCCGTGTTATGGTAATAGTTTATAACTATAGTATATTTCATATTTCGGGTTCTTGATTATGGTTATGTTCAATTTACCTTCAATAGGTTGTTTGAAGTTTTTGTCAATTTTATAACCATTATTCTTTTGTCAATTAAAAATGTTAGCAAATGGCTATAATTCAAAATTTGTTATTTAAAATAATGAAACATAAGAATTTTCTTTTTGCTGACACGCATACATAAGAGTTGGATATAAGCCTAATAAGTGTGCGCTTCTATTCATCTTAACAAAATTGATTTTCTAAATTAATTTTAAATAGAATTAATCTTATGATTTGATTTATTTTTAAATATTTTCATTATAAAAAATAAGTTAAAAATAAAATAAAACTCTTAATGAACATATTTTTTTATTCTAGAAGTACATTTCTTTAATATATATAATTAATCTATAACTATAATATATATATATATATATATATATATATATATATAATTTTTAATAATATCTAACTGTTGCTATTTTTTTTTATTTTACAAATATTTAAGAAGCACTAAGTGCCTCTTTCTCAACTAATTTAACATAAAAAGTACTCCAATTTATTTTGATTCGAAATCAATTTTAGATTCAAAATTACTTCTAAATTTTTCTCAAACAGAAGAATTAAATGTTTAAAAATTTATTTAAAATCAATTTTAAATATAAATTTACTTACAAATCAATTTTTATATTCAGAATTGTAACACGTTAAGTTGATGTAAATAAGATTCACGAAGGACCTCATGTTCTTCCTACTACACCCTTTAAATATCATATTACCCCTCTTTTGTCTTTTATTATTTTTAAATTGTCATTAATTCAGAACTTCAGTATCATATTTGGTTAACCTCAAAACAAGTGTTATCTAATACAACAACTTATTGAAAAGTATCATTCCTAGTTAATTGTTAAATTTTAATTTTTTAACTTAAACTATTTTAGTTTAAAACAAATATTTTCTACTCTTTATTTTATCTGATTTTAAATATTAAAATAATAAATTTTTAAAAAAGTCAAAAAATGGCTCAATCTATATTGGAGTTGCATCGCAGTACGGCCTGAGCCATGTCCCTTCATGATAAGTCATATCCAAGTTGTATCTAAGCCATATTCAAGTTGTATCCAAAGTTTTTTAAAATAAGTAAATAGTTGGATACTTCTAGAATCCTTATAAGGCGTTGTGTAATGTCGATGTCCAACATGGGTACGAAATAATGTTGGGTAAATTTGAAAATCTAATTAATGGAAGAGATTGATTTTACCTGTCATATAAGTATAATTAGAGCTGTTCATTTTGTTTAGCAACTTGATAATTTAATCTAATTCAAAGTAAGAGTCGAGTTTTTTTTAGATATAATGAAACTCAATTCAATCCGATCAAATTAAATTTCTTATAGATTGTATATTTGGTTTAATTAAATTTAAGAAAAAACAAAACTCAATCAGGTAATAATATTATATTATCATTATTATTTTAAATTAAAAACATATCTTTAATATTTTAATTTATAACTTTTGAGCAGGTCACGTATTTAGGTAAACACTCTGAACTACACTTTAACTTTTATTGTAGATAAAAAATCAATAATAAGCTTTCAACCAATAGTTTAAACTATTTTGAGAATTATTTTTCACACTATCAAAACCAATAGTCTATGGTTTATTTTTATATTATAACAATGATATATGTTATTCTTTTAAAAAAATATCTTTAAAAATATATAAAAAATATTCTAAACATTTAATTTATTCTCTAAAAGATATTTTTTAAAATGATGATCCAATTAACCGAACTCAACTCGATGAATTGTTATTGGGTTGGATATTAAATTTACTTAATACAACCCAACTCAACCTGTGAACATCTTTAAGTATAATAGAGTTGTTATTTCTACTGCTAACAAATATTTTTCTAAAGATTGCAATCAAGATGCAGTTGATGAATATAAAAAATATATCAAATAAAAATGGAAGTTACCAGCATAAAAATAGCATAGAAAAGGTATCTTCATAAACGAATGAATCAAATTATAAAAAAAAAAAAAAAGGAATCAAAAGAAAAAATCTTTAAAACTATGGCACAAGTACAGTAAGAATAATCTTCAAGAGAAAAAAAATAGTAGCCGTCAATATTTAGCAGGTTTTAATACATCAACAAGGGAGAAGTAGAGAGAAAATGTATAGTGGAGTGTTTTTGTCTCATATTTTGTACATGTGACAAAAAGATGTCTCATAAATATTTGAGTAACAATTTTGTGTGTATTTGATTTGTGTTGTATTAATTTTTTGTTTGTGCTGTTTCATTAACCAATTTTAAAATCAGACAAGAAATATTTGATTTTGTCTATGACCCTTTATAATTTAGCAAATCAAATGGGTTCTTAACATGTTTGAAAAATCGTTGTGACCGAAGAAAATGGCAACTTCTTTATTTTTTATTCAACTTATGGTAATACTTATACAAACATGTTATAAAAGTATGAGTTTGATTAATTTGGTTTTATTTTTTATTTTTGAAAAATAGTTTTCAAAAATTATTTTTTGAAAGAAGAGATAAAATTTTTTTTTGATAAGTATTATTTGAAAGTTGTTTTGAAAATATAAAAATAAAAAAAATCATTTATATTTACGAAAATGTCATTAAAGAAAAACATAAAACAACATATTTTCATTGTAGTTTGAGTTTTCAAAATAAAAACAGAAAACTGGAAAACAAAACGACTTACAGTCATTTTTTTAGTTTTTAAAAACTAAAAAATAAGAATTATTTTTTAAAACTGTTTTAAGAAAATAGTAACTAAACGAGTTTTTTTTTAGTTTTTAAATATTAAAATATTGAAAACAATTTTATAAAAGTATTATCAAACAAGCACTAAGTATTTTGTTCTATTAAAATAAAAATTATTTATGGTGAACATTAAGTTTTATTAAAAACACATCTTTAAAATCAAACCAAATAAATTTGAATGAGGTAATTAACATGACAATATATATCTATTGGTTTGAGTTCTTAATTGATGTTCGAAAAATTTATTGTGTAATAAAAATATAGATAACTTATATCTATATAAAAAACTATCAATATCATTGTTCAACTATATATAAAGCTAGTTAAGGTTAAGAGTGTTGGATTTATCATTTCAATTAGTAAAAAAGTAAAAAATTAGCTGAAATGATAGCTAAAATTATTTCAACCCTTTAGATAGAAAAAATTTAGGAATTTTTTTAGAAGTTATTATCTTTTTCAAAAAAGCTACTTCAAGTTTGTCATTTCAACTTCATTTTCCATTTCAACTACTAACTAATTTTATTTTTACATGTTTATTCTTAAGTAATTAATGTATTGTCCCCTACTAATTTTCTCGTTACATTATACAAACTCTCTCTTTCATTTTTCTCTCATTCTTTATGTAATTATAGTAATTTATAATATAAATATATAATTATAGAAAATTATAATTTAAATATGTAATTTAAAATTATATATTTAATTATAGAAATTATAATTTAAATATTAATTATAGTAGTTTATTATTTAAGTATGTAATTACATAAATTTATAGTTTAAATATGTAATTATAATTTAAATATGTTATTATAGAAATTTATAATTTAAATATATAATTATAATAATTTATAAATTAAATATATAATTAATTTATATTAGTATCATTTTAAATACCTCATTATTGATATAATTATTAATGGTGTTCTTATTTATCATTTTACAACTTTCAACTAATTAATCAACTAGTTTTATCAAATACTTACAATTAACTTTTTAGTTTTCAGTTAGTTTTGCTAAATACACCCTAAGATTAATTTTTATATATGGTTTCTTGAAATTTGCAAATACATAAAAGGAAACTATATTGGGAAGAAAGTGAACTTGAGATTAACCCTAAATTCAATCCAAAAATATTGTTTGTAAATCTTGTTTTAAAAAAATTAGGTGTGTTGTCTAACTTTTAAAAAAAAAAGAAGGAAAAAGGGACAAAGAGTAAAAGAAAGAAAAAAAATTAAAAAGTAACAAATATATATATATATATATATATATATATGGAATTTTTTGCATGACTCGTGGAGAGGCAGATGTTGGAATATAAACAAACTGAACGAGTGGATTTGTTATTAGACAAAGTAAACTGTGAGAGCGTGGATTCAATTTGATAATGTACTTAAAATAAATTATCATAATAAGTTAGATGTATAAATTGTTTTATGAGAAACATGAAGCTAATATATTAAAAAAAATAATTCTATAATTACACCCAAAAATAGAAAATTTATAATTTTATAAAAATCACTTATAAATAATTTAATTATTTATTTTTCAACCTAAACAAATACATTATATGATTACCCACCAAAATTCTATCAACCTTCCTCATCTTTAGCCTAAATCACAATCTAAATGGACAAGAGAGCACTATTTACTTTGCATTATGAGTGTGTCTTATGAATAAGCTAGAGAGACTAAAGAAAACCAGTAAAATAATTCTCTCTCAACGTGCTATTTAATTTTAGTGTTTTCTATTTTTATTTTCATTGAAAAAAAAAATACTAAAAATATATTTGGTTACAATTTAAAAAATATTTTTTTAAAAACATTTTCAAAAAATACTGAAAACCGTAAAAAATTCAGTATTTTCAAAAGTTAAAACTATATAAAAATCTAATAACAATATTGTAATTATAAAAAAAATTATATATAAATATATTTTAAATTATACATAGAAATGCTTTATAATATTTTTATTAAAATTGATTAAATTTAAAAATATTTATTTTTTAAAAATAAAAAATATCAAGTAAAAACAAACATATATTTTAAATGTTGAAAGTTTGAAAATAAAAACTATTTTCAGAAAACGAAAATAGAAAATATAAATAGAAAATATTTTCTCAAACTAAAAACTACTTAAAATTTTTAAATAATTTATTAGTAAGAGTTAATTAATGAAAATAATTATTATATATAAAATTTTTAAATTTGAATATAAATATTTCAACTCATTAATATAACGATGATAAACATAATATAATCTAGAAAAAGCGAAAGAAATAAAAGATAAGGCAACATGTATTATTTTTCAGAAATTATTACGCGGTTGCACTGGTGTCAAATCTTTTATCATAAGCTGGTACGGGTGACACCAAAATTTACAGTACTATTCTTTAGAAAAAAATCTACTATGAACAAGGGAAGTATTACACAAGGTCCTTATATAAAAGAGACAAAAAATAGTTTTTGCTTATCACATTTATTTTCTGATGAAGTCTATACCCTTCTGGATGCTTCCTGCTAACTCTTTCTTTGCTTTTTCCAATCCAATCCTGTTAAGCATTACACAGCAAAATTTCACTTTCTGATGTACTTTTCTTAATGTATCCAACACAATACAGAACAGTTTTATTAACTACTATGATACCTTTCATACTCATTCAGGGGACCCAGTTGATAAACCTCTTCTGCTCCAGCACGACCAAGGCGTACCTTGGTTGCAAAGAAGGGAAGTTCCGTAACCTATTGAAAATATATGATATTGTTAAACATGATCTGAAAAAGAAGATGAAGAACATGTGAAAGCAAAAGAAGGAGTTGAAAATAGCACCTGAGAATCAACAAAAGCACACTCCACCACCCCAGCTTCTCCTTTTAAGCCACGGAGGCATGCATTAGCGAACTTGGCAGCTGCATATGCCTACACAATCAGGACAAGTGAGAATTTAGCTTTGTTTCTTTATCTACTAGGACTCATTTGAAAGTTAATTCATATGCAACTGTAGAAATATGAAGATAAAGCTGATAGACTATTAACCATTGATAGTGTTGCAGAACCAGCCCCAGCTTTTGCCTGTCACATGAATAATAATTGTTACTAGATTATGATGAATACACAACCACAAACAAATATAGACTGGGAAATAACAAAATTTATTTTAGATTTCTTGTATATCTAAGGTCATGGATACGAAACATGGTTGAGCAGTAGAAGATAATCTATTAAGACCAGTATTAAGCATAATTCGTTTACAACTTTACATTGTTTTGGTATCTTCACTTGTGTGAACATCTTAAGTAAAATTGATGTGGTCAAGTGTATACTCTCCTCTTATTATCATGCATTGTTTGGGTATCTTCACTTGTTTGAACATCTAAAGCAAATTTCATATGGGGCAAGAGCAAGTGTTGTCTCTACTGTGATGATAAAGGAAATTTGAGCAGTGGCATCAATTTATATAATCATAGCACCATAAAAAGCTTATAGTTGAAGCATCATATTATATGTTTCTCAAATATCTATCAAAGTATCAATATTTCACAGTTGATATCTAACGTTAGGCAGGTGTCTGTAACTGAAAAAGAGGAAGCATAAAAGTTTTGTCATTGACAAGCACATTTATAGGAGAATAAACTATCAATATATTGTGTATTATCCCCTTTCTTAGTTTTCTACGTCTGCCAAGTGTTTGAGATATAGAGATATAGATTAATGTGACATTACCTCAACAACTTCAGTTCCACCATTTTGGATGCGATTTGTCAGGTATGCAGTTTCTTCTGCATTGAAGCTACTGGGAGGCTTAACCTGTGAAAACCAAATTTGAAGAAGCTTCAGTAACCTGTTCTATAATATTTTTTTGAGGGAGTTTTCTCTACAAGACCTGTGACAAAAGAGGCAAAATTGTGACCCCAGCATGACCTCCCACCACTGGAACATCAACCTCTCTTGGATCAACTCCAAGTACCTCTGCCTGCAAGAAGAAAACATGAAGGACATACACCAGCCAGTATTCATACTATTCCAGCGTATACTATAAAAGTCTCACGAGTTAGAATATCTATTCTATTCAATCCACTAATAGTAATAGTACTTTTCAAACTATATAAATAAACTAATTTTTTCAAACAGTTAACTCAGAATTTATAACAATTTTAGCTAGTAATCTCCTAGATATTTTATTTCTGCAGCACACTCAGAAATGTAAATAACGAAACAATGCTTACCACAAAAGTATTGGCCCTCGCAACATCAAGGGTTGTAACACCGAGTAGTCGCTTTGGATCATATGTACCAGCTTTCTTGAAAACCTCTGCAGCAATAGCAACTGTGGAATTCACTGGATTACTAATCAAGTTTACAATTGCATTGGGGCAGCACTTGGCAATCCCTTCACAAAGGGTCTTCACAATTCCAGCATTTATTTTAAATAAATCATCCCTTGTCATCCCAGGTTTCCTTGGCACCCCAGCTGGTATGATCACCAAGTCCATGCCAGTGAGTGCACCCTCAAGTTGTGACGGCCCCAGAAAGCCTCGAACCTAGAAACCAAAAAACATTGCATTATTTGAACTTATAGAAACCTAACATTGTTAAGTTCCATCATCAAAATTTCAGCAATAAAACAGTTCCTTGATCCTTAAAATAAACCCCGCTTAAAAAAATCCCCAGTCAGTACCAAAGAGGAAAACTGTTGTAACTAGCCTCACATTAAGTCATTAACACAACAAACACTCGATCTTGTTTTACAATTTAATTGACAATCAACAATTCGTGAGAAGGAAATTACCACTGCACCAGTGTCCATGTGACTAACATCAGCTGTGACACCAGGGGTGTTGACAACATCATAAAGATGAAGCACTGAAACCAATGGGTTCATCTTTATTAACAAAGAAAGGGATTGACCAATTCCCCCAGCAGCCCCCAGAATTGCTACTTTGAATCCAGGTGCTCCACCCTTTGCTCTGCATTCAGCTCTCTTAAGAAAAACATCACTCTCTTCCTGTCTCACCAAAATACAAAGTTGTTTCAAACAGTGGAAGCTCAAGTTTATTCATCATGCAAGGAACAGTAACCAAGTTGTTTTCATGATAGTAGTGTTGAACCTTTAACCTTCTAGCTTTCACTGCTTTGTTATTTAAATAACTAGAACTGTTTGCATGGAAAGCTTTGAAGTCTGAACTAAACTAAAGGAAGAAACCTGAGAATTTGGAGGCTGAAGATGAGCAGAGATTCTTGCAATACGCTGATTGGCTCCTGCACGTGCATCCATGTTGATGAAGTACTATTAGAGAGAGAGGGAGAAGTAGTGTGTGTTGAAGCTGAAGAGTTATATATGGGGTGGAAATTTAGAAAACAAATGAGGGGTGCAAAAGAATATAAAGTTATGACCAGAAAATAAAATGAATGGATAATGACAATAGTGGGAATCAAGAAGTTGACATATACGTCCAATGTTTTTCCCTTTTGATAAAATTTTCTCGAAAAATGAAATTTGTGTGGAATTCAGTTTTCTGAACCCTTATCCTATCATCTTCTTGGCTCTCAAGTGAATGTGGCTCTCACATTAACCACTTCCATAAGCCTCTGTTGGCGTTGCATACTGCTAATTATTTCGAAATGGATAATTTTCATTTTCTTTTTTGTCTATTTTTTATATATTTCTTATATTTTGAAAAAGTTAAATAAATATAATCATATAACTTTAATATAATATAATATTTATTTATTGAAAAACTTAGTAATAAAAAGAAATAATGAGAGAAAAAACAGAAAGCATCTTAACTCTAATTATTCACATTACAATTGCCATTCATGATTAAGATGTCTTTAAGTGACAAAATGGTTTGGGATGAGAACACCTTCAATATGTTTCACCAAAATTGTCATTCGTTTTCTTGCCATCTCTTTGATACAAAGTAGGAGCTGCGAAATAAACGGAAGGAGTAATTAAATTTTGGATTATGTTTTTAATATTCAACATATTTTTTTTTTTAATTTTACTGATATAGTTACAAAATATTAAATATCAATTAATCTATAATTTACTAGTGTTTCCCTATCCATTATTTATTATATAAGTTAGGGCAATCGTAAATCGTTAACTTAGTACGATTTGGATCAACCCTAATTTGTTGGAATTAAGCAATTTAATAATCTTTCATGGTTATATGAGTATTCAAAAGATGAACCAGATGGATGTTTGTTTTCCTAATCATTTCATTTGTGTTTGTGATATTGAAACAATTATTTTTATAAAATTGATTTTAAGATGGTTCTTTATATTTAAATGTTTTTATTATAAAAGTAAGTTAGTAGTAAAGTCTAATTTAAATTTTTTTATTCAAAACAAAAGTAGCGGTGTTTACCATTTGGGTTAGTTCGATTTTGGGAGAAAATGAAAACCAAACCAATTAATTTTAATTGGATTGAGTTGATTTAGTTTTCTGAAATTTTTTCTTGACCCGAACTAAACTGAATTAATGATAATCAAGTTGATTCAGTTCAATCTGAAATCGATGATTACCAGGTTTGTTGGGTTGACTTGAATAGATAAACACTCCTATGCAAAAGTTACTTAAAGTTGTTTAATCCCAAATCAATGTTTTATCTAAAAGCTATTCTAAATTATTGTCCAAATCTTAATGTGTGACGATGTTAATTGTAAATTTGTAATAATGATAATGAAGTTGAAGTAAATATTGGTTGTGACTTCTTAGTATGCATCTTATGGAAGAAAATTTGTACGGGTTACCTACTTCATTAGATGTTGAGTACCCATCTAAAAAATATGTAGGTTTTTTCTTTTACCTGAGGCGTGTTTGACAAAACTAACTAAAAAGTTAGTTAAAAGTTAGTTAAAAAGTTAAATGTTTCGTAAAACCAACTTATTAACTGATCGAAAGTTGCAAAATAAAACATAAGGGCATAATTAATATTACATAAAAAATAAGTATTTAAAATAAATATAAAATATTTTAAGAATATAAATTAATTATATGTTTAAGTTATAAATTATTAATTTATTATAATTACATATTTAAATTATAAACTTATGTAATTACATATTTAAATTATAGGTTACTATAGTTATAATTTTCTATAATTAAATATAAAAATTTTAAATTACATATTTAAATTATAACTTTCTATAGTTATATATTTAAATTATAAATTACTATAATTACATTAATGAAGGAGAAAGAATCGAATGGGAGAGAGGTTGTATCATGGGAGAAGATAAAATTAGTGAAAGACAATACATTAATTAATGAAGTGTAAAGTAGTAAAAAAAAATAAGTTTTTAACTGAAAAAGGAGATCTTTTTCAAAAGGAGATCTTTTGGAAAAACTACATGGAGTAGCTTTTTTGAAAAAAGCTACTAGTTCCTAGATTTTTGTATCCAAATGGAATTTAAATAATTTCAACTACCATTTGAACTTTCAACTAGCTAAAAACACACTTTTAACCTTAACTAGCTTTATATATAGTTGGACAATGACATTGATAACTTTTCATATAGATGTAAATGAGTAAGTAATTGATATGATTTAATCGAGTCTAAATGTAAAAAGTAATAAAATATCTAAGTATATAACATAATATCTATGAAGACCTAATTTTACTAGTTTCTACAAATTTAAAATTATTTTTCTTATATAAAATATATAATATAAATAATATTGTTCTAAATTAAATATAATATATTCTTTTCAACAAAAATATATGCATATTAATAATATATATATATATATATATATATATATTCTTCTTTTGCACAAAATAAAGAAATATGTGTGTTGTTACCTAGGTGGCAAATTTTATCCTAATAATTTAGAGAAATGTGGGTTCAAGACTTGGTAAGGCAATCTTAATGAATAATTTTATTAATTTGTTTTTAAAACCTACTCAAATTGATCTAAAGCCATCTTTAATAGGTATTTATTGCATTAAAAGAAGTATTTGATAATCCTTATTATGTTACGTAATTGTTAAGCAACTCATATTCAATTTTATCATTTTTTTTATTTTTTGAGTTGTATGTTATTATTAATTTGTACAAATTTGGTGAAAAATTAATTTTTTAATAATAAAAAATTGCTTAGTAAAACAACTCATCCCTTTTTAAGCAACTTAAATTGTCATGTAGGATTGCTCAAATGGGAGAGTTGCTTAAAACAACTTATTAATCTTTTAAGCAACTTTAGGTAACCCTAAATATTTTTTAAAAAATGAATTGGATTTAAAATTAGATTAATTTAAAAAATATATATTATTTAATATATATATATATATAATTTTTATTTACTTATCCAGTTTACAATTAATATTTTAAGTTGATTATTTCTCAAAAATATTACCATTAATATCATTAATATTTATGGTCTAATGTTATTGAGAATAAATGAAAGATCATTATATAACAAAAGTAAGTTTAGTAACAAAGTTTACATATGTAAGATGAAGAGAAGAAAAAGTCCTTGATTCCAAATATCAGTGATAACAAAACTAACACTAACAACTACATATTCTATGATAACATATTTTTTAACATGTTAATATCATTTAATATTGTATTTGTAAACTAACACCTAACTTGTTGTATGTGTATTAATGAGGTTTAATTCAGTTGGTTGAGTAGAGCGTCTGAGTTGTTATAAACCTTTTACATTGTCTTTAACTCCTAAAATATCATTTAACTAATATATATTTTTTTAAACTCATAAAATTTAAAAACAATATCTTCATTGATTCTTCAAATTTTGAATTTGATTTTTAAAATATAATTTTTAATATAACCCTCGAAAATTATGCATTACATAATCTATAATTATTATTTAAAGTATATTACAAATCAAATAATTACAATTGAAAAGTAGATTATGGATCACGTAATTCAAACATATTTACGAATTACTAAATTCATGATATCTAGAGCAATCTTCAATATTGCGGTAAAATTAATAAATTTTGTGCAACTTACTACTTAGTGGCTATTGTAGTGGCCTAAAGAGATGGTGAATGAAATTAGGACTTCAAAGTATAAGACAATTTTAAAGGCGAAGAGTATTTTAAGAAATTTAAAATTATGGTGTGTAAAAAGAAAAAAGCGCAAGTTGAATATCACCTAGCCCAATGTATAAAACAAATTTAAGGACCAGTTCATGATTTTTCTTTATTGACCCTATTGATATATTAATTGCTTCTTTTCATCACTAATTGTTCCAAAAATAATTTTTTCATTCAAACTAAGTATTCCGAAATATCCTACTTGTGTGTTAGAAATTAAGCTTTTCACAATAGTTAACTTTCTACACTTTGAATCAATTGATAGTTTTGGATTAAGCCATTTGAAACATGAATTCAAAACAAAAAAACTAGTGTATTTCGAGTCATTTCTGGAACAGTTTAATCAGTTTTGGTTGAGTTGATATGAAAATGAAATAGTTTAACATGTAAAAAAAATTTTTATATTAACATTTAATGATAATCCACTCTTCATTACAACTTTTTATATACGGTAAGTTTATTAAGTGTCCTTTTCATAAACTAGACAAAACTTACAACTAAATTTTTCGATATCAAGTTGTTTGTAATAGTTAAACGAGTACGAATCATTTGATCTAGAAATGAAATGTATATATATAAATTTATATTTACATTATGAATTGATCGAAGTTTTATAGTAAATGTGTTTCAAATAAATTTATATGAAGTAATGAGGATGGACTCCCAATCATTTTATTTGTAAATGACATAATTTTACATGAATAACGAAAGAACAAACCTAGAAGTAGTAGGTGCCAATAGCAGTAGGTGGGAATTGAAGGAGGCAATTGATGAAAGGCTGGCCCAATTGGTAAGGTGTGGTCCCAGGCAAGAAAAGGGACCCCACAAAACATAAACGTGAAACATCAAGAGATCCGAACTCACTGAAAATCAACGAAACCGAGCCTCAGCCGAAAACGAAAAAACAAGTTTAAAGAACCAATCCGAAGCAGAGTCAGCAAGCAATTCATTCCTTTCCCTCTCACCCTTTTGCTTCGTAAACTAAAAACCACACACACCACAATTTACATTTTATTACCTAAAAATAAATAGAAAATAGAAAATCCCAGACAAGAACCTCCGAAAAATGTTCATCAAAATTAATACACCGCGTAGAAAGAAAGAGACACACACATGCAGGCTCACAACAAATCACGTTTTTCATAGTACATTGATTTTTTAGTTTTACTTTTAGCAAATATCAAAATAAAAAAGCCCATAATAAAATTATCGATTTTAGATAGAATTACAAACAAAAGATTTAAGATTTAAGATTTAAGATAAGAAATACGAAATTGAAACAAAAGATAAGAAAGGATATTTTCTTATCTTGCGTGTTTTTGTTTTTATAGCGTTCGTTTAAAGTCCTGTTTGACAGGAACAACAAAACACACATTCACTCTGACACCGTTCGTTCATAAAAAAGAGAACCCAAAATAATAAAAAGAAAAACAACGGATTATTATTCGAAGAAGAAAAAATAAAATTAAAAAGGAAATTATTATGAAAGGTGGTGGTGGAATTATAGTAGGAGTAGCAGTCGAGAGCAACTGTTGTTGTTGGTTTATTATTTTTGTTTTTCGATTATTAATATTCTTATCTTACTATTGTTTTTTATCTTGGTTCTTTTATTCTTCGTTGTTCTATCTTTTCAATTCTCTCATTGCACACAGCTTTTATATTTTACCCTTTATTTATTGTTGTTTTTGTTTTCATCTCTCGTGCTTTTCCATTCCTTCGGTGTTACGGTAATTTGGAGTTTGATCCTCTGAGAGAAAGAAAGGCATAAAATTGAAGGGAGAAAAGAAATTGATTATTCTGGGGAACCCTAATTTCTGTTTCTTGATCTATAGTGGTTCTGCAATTTGGGGGTTTTGTTAAACGGGGACAAGGAAGTCTCGATCTTTGATCGATTTTTGTCGATGGAGGGTGAGGGTTGTTCAGAAGGAGAGAATAATCGGAGAAGGGGTGCCACAGATGATGATAGTAATGAGAATAACAACAACAATAATAATAACGTAAGCAGTAGCAAGATTATGAATTCTAATGAGGGGCAGAGCAAGCCCAAGCGCCAAATGAAAACCCCCTTTCAACTTGAAACCCTCGAGAAGGCTTATGCTGGTTTGTTCCTTGCACTGACCCTTTGTTTCTTGAATTTTGCAATTTTTAATTTTCTTGTGTTTTTGTTTTGTTTTGTTTTTTTTTT
Organism: Psophocarpus tetragonolobus; assembly: GCA_037954015.1. Lineage (NCBI taxonomy): Eukaryota > Viridiplantae > Streptophyta > Magnoliopsida > Fabales > Fabaceae > Psophocarpus > Psophocarpus tetragonolobus. Next base: position 33,681,968 of record CM075690.1, on the reverse strand, counting down.
GGAGTAATTTTTGCATTGTGGGCTCTTTTTCTGCTTTTTTAGGGATGTGGTTGATTTTGTGATGTTTTTTTGATTGATTAGTGGACAATTACCCTTCGGAGACGATGAGGCAAGAGCTGTCTGAGAAATTGGGTTTGTCAGATCGCCAGCTTCAGATGTGGTTTTGCCACAGGAGGTTGAAGGACAAGAAGGACTTACCATCTAAGAAGCCACAGCCACAGCGGAAGGTGCCAGCAGAACCATTGCCAGAGTCACCAAGGGATGGCCACAGGTTGGCTCCTGATCTTGGTAATGAGTATGGATCCGGCTCCGGTTCAGGTTCCAGCCCGTATGCCCGAGTGGAGCCCCCAAATGTGGTTCTCCGGGGTGTGTCGGGTTATTATGAGTCTCCAAAGGCTATGAATATGATGGAGCTTAGAGCAATTGCTTGTGTCGAGGCACAGTTAGGGGAGCCATTGAGGGAGGATGGACCTATTCTAGGAGTAGAGTTTGATCCATTGCCACCAGATGCCTTTGGGGCACCTATAGGTATATATTTAATCCTAGAAACTTGTGATCCTATCTTAACTTGTTAACTGAATGCTGTGTTTTACATTTCTTAGGTACCAATTTAACTTGGCATGCTTGAATTGCTTTATCTTCCCTGCATTGTTTCTCACATTCTCTACCTAGGAATCATGAAAATTTCTTACACATGTGCTTTATTTTTCATTTGGTTAACTTTCACATATGGCTTTGCTTTCATCTCTAGGGATGCTACTTTCTAATTTAAACAAATTGCTAGAAACAATAGGTATAAGTTGTTTGTGATAGGTGCATGCACTTTGTTTAGCTACTGATGCTAGTATATATGTATATATTTATATATTTTTTTTTGTAGCAGCAGTTACAGAACAGCACAAGATACCAAGTTTTGCCTATGACAGTAAAATATATGAAAGACATGATGGTAGAACTAATAAGGTTGGTTTTCTTCCTTCTTAAACAGTGTAGCCTTGCTCAATAAAATGAAACTTGTGTTACATTACATATTGTGATATTGATGATACATTTTGAATTTTAGAGATAGCTATGAATTATGATGGTTGAGTACCTGTTTTAAATGATTGTCCATCTTGTCAGTATAGCATGTATACATTTAGTTCTGATGGTGTTTGGTCTTTTACCTCTTTCTGAATGACTGACTGGTAATACCAACTTGAAACATGATTCTTGGACTTCTATTTTGTTGAATTCATATCTTTATTTATTAAACATCATTTATTTAAATGCTAATTTTGTATAAACCTGAGCTTTGATTACTTAGTTATTATTGAGAGCATGCTAGATTTTTTTTATCTGCAGATTTTTGTGTTTGCTTGGTTAGAATATGTTTATGATGCTTACTTTGAGTTGTCTTGTCTTGACATGCAGATTATCAATTTAAATGCTTGTTTGATACAAATAATTTTTCTTCTGTGTTTTCTTACAGTTTGAGGAACTGGAAAATCTTCTGCTATTCTTTGCTTAAATTATTTGTACACATTGTGATGCTTACTTTTATTGTTTAGTTGCTTTATTTGAGCATTAAATTGAAATTGAGCTCCATTCTAGGCTATGGCAAGGACACTCCGTGACCATCAATATCTACCAAGTAAGTCTGGCATTAGGTCTGATGCTTTTGGACAGTTCAGCCAATCTCATTTACATGATTCAATGGAAGGTCCTGTCAGAAATCCTTCTTTTTCACATGGAAGTGAACAGCTACCTAGAATTCATGCTACTCAAGGTCATTCTTCTCGTGTTCGTCATTTGTCTCATCACGACAAGCAATTGATTCCCTATCAATCTCCTTCTCGGGACAACGATGTTGCCCCCCAAAGGGAATTGTACCCAAACACAGCTAATGTTGAGACGAACTCTCACTTGACTGATCACCAAATTGTTGGGCCGGAAAATCTCTATGCTCCACCTAGTGGACAAGTTTTGCACAACAATGCAATGCGGATTGAGAAGAAAAGAAAGGTATCTTTGAGCAATCTGTTGTAATTAATTTTGTAATTGCTCAGAGTTTAACTTTTTGATGATTTAATATATTCTTTGCAAATGAAGGACTTATAATTTTAACTATATTTATGTAGAGTGATGATGTCCAGGATGTTGAAGCCCATGAGATGAAAATCCGGAAGGAGCTTGAGAAACAAGATAACCTTAGACGAAAGGTTTTATTGAAAAGAATTCAGTTTAGCGGCAATTATAGTTTTCTATAGGGGTTAAAATGAATAGTGTTCACATTCTTTAAACTAATCTCTCTTCCCCCCCCCCCCCCCCCCCCCCCCCCCCCCCCCTTTTTTTATTTTTTATTTTTTAGATTGAAGAGCGAACAAGAAAAGAAATGGAGAAACAAGATCGTGAAAGAAGGAAGGAAGAAGAGAGGTTGATGCGCGAGAGACAAAGAGAGGAGGAAAGAGCAAAACGTGAGCAGAAACGTGAAATTGAGCGAAAGGAAAAGTTTTTGCTGAAAGAAAATTTAAAAGTGTGTAAGCCTTATGATGATGATGATAAGCTTCTTTTGACTAATATTTAGGCATCTGAAGATATTTAATGCATTTCTGCATAAAATCTTAAAAGGCAGAGAAAATGAGACAAAGAGAAGAGCTTCGCAAAGAGAAAGAAGCAGAGAAAAGGAAAGCTGCTCTTGAGAAGGCAACTGCCCGTAGAATGGCTAAGGAATCTATGGAACTTATTGAGGATGAACAATTGGAAATGATGGAATTGGCTGCCTCGAGCAAAGGATTTTCCTCTATTATCCATCTTGATTTTGATACTCTACAACACCTTGAGTCATTTAGAGGTGAGCAATTTATTTTCATTTTACTGTCTTCAATGCTATATAATTGGTTTCTTTGGGTGTTCAGTATTTATTTGGTAACCAAGAAAGGGAATGAGTTTCTACTTTAAGTACGACCTTTTTCTTATCTTGTAGATTCATTGAGTGTTTTCCCACCAAAGAGTATAAAGCTAAGAAAACCATTTGCAATCAAACCCTGGATCAACTCAGAAAAGAATGTTGGCAATCTTCTTATGGTAAGTTGTCATAATCTCTTTTACTTCTATATAACATGAAATGTGTTCAAATTTCTTAATTTACTACTCATCTTGTTCTCTATTCTGCTCTGGTCCTGTTACAGTGATCTATCTTTACAGTTACTCATGATTTGAAATAATAGATTAATGCTTTCGTGTCTGCTTGTATAAGATATTTAAGGATGTAAGTTTGTTGAGGTTAATGTTGCATGTATGTTAGACTAAGATCAGGTAAACCTGGATACTTTCTTTTTTCTTTTCGTTGTTTGATCTTTTATCTAGTTTAGGAAGAAATGGTGCATTGGGCATCTGTCTTTCTATCTTCATAATTGAATAAGTTCTTTTCCTGTTATCTGATTGGCAGTTATGTAGATTTACTGATTTCCTTTCTTACTTTAGATAATAGCTTGAATTAAGACTTAATTTATGGTTTGAAAGCTGTATTGTTTTATTTCAGGTTTGAAGATTTTTTTATTACTTTCTGTGTTCTATAATTGAGAAAGTTGTTTTCCTGTTATCTGAACTGGCAGTTATGTGGATTTACTGATTTCCTTTCTTTAGATAATTGCTTGAATTAAGGCCTTCTTAATTTTACTGATGGAAAGCTGTACTGGTCTATTTCAGGTCTGGAGATTTTTAATTACTTTTACTGATGTTCTGGAGTTATGGCCTTTTACTCTAGATGAGTTTGTTCAAGCATTTCATGACTATGTGAGTCAATCTGGACTTTGCCAGTGATTTCATGTTATCAGTTTAAGTATGTTTTTTTTTTTCCCCACTCTTGCTCATTCTGGGTGCTCAAATAATTTTATCTCAGGATTCAAGATTGTTGGGTGAGATCCATGTTGCTCTTCTTAAGGTGATAATTAAAGACATTGAAGATGTTGCTAGGACACCTTCTACAGGATTAGGAGTAAATCAGAATGGTGCTGCTAACTCTGGAGGTGGTCATCCAGAGATTGTGGAAGGGGTAAGTTCAAGGTTTTGTAGAATTTTTTGTCTTTTTCAGACAAATTGCAGTTTTATTTATTGGAGTCTAGTCTGTAATTTTTTCTTTTTATGTCAGGCGTACGCGTGGGGTTTTGACATACGAAACTGGTATAAGCACTTAAATCTATTGACTTGGCCAGAAATTTTTCGACAGCTAGCATTGTCGGCAGGATATGGACCACAGTTGAAGAAAAGAAATATTACATGGTCATGTACAAATGATAAAGATGAGGTTCAGTTTTCTTTATTATTTTCAAACGTAGATTTTAAGATTCATGCTATAAGTAAATGCCTCTGCATTTTAATGATTTTAAGACTGTAAATTCAACTGAGATATAATTATAGTTTGCTGATTTTCTTATTTAGTTTGTTCAACCTGAACCTTTGGAGACTTTTGTTACCTTTTAAATGTTATTCTGACAATTTTGTTTTGCATGCATTTTAATAAACAATTAAATGCTTTCTAATTGGGGCCTTAATGTCATTGTATTGATTAAGTGGGTCTAAATATATATCTATATACAGGGCAGAAGTGGTGAAGATATCATTTCTACACTTCGTAATGGATCAGCAGCCGAAAATGCAGTTGCAAAAATGCATGAGAGAGGTCTGTTAGCCCCTCGAAGATCTAGACATCGATTAACTCCTGGTACAGTTAAGTTTGCAGCATTTCATGTTCTCTCACTTGAGGGTAAGAAGGGATTGACAGTACTAGAGCTTGCAGAAAAAATTCAGGTGAGTTGCATATCCATATTAAGTGATGTTTTGTATTAAAGGTTTGTTCTTAATTTCTCATGTCTCTTTACCTGTCAGAAATCTGGTCTTCGAGACCTGACGACCAGCAAGACACCTGAGGCATCGATTTCTGTTGCTTTAACAAGAGATGTCAAGCTTTTTGAAAGGATAGCACCGTCAACATATTGTGTACGTGAGGCATTTAGAAAGAATCCTGCTGATGCTGAGTCCATTCTTTCAGAAGCAAGAAAGAAAATTCAGATATTTGAAAATGGGTTTCTAGCTGGGGAGGATGCTGATGATGTTGAAAGAGAAGAGTCAGACAGTGATGAAGTTGATGAGGATCCTGAAGTTGACGATTTGGTAAATCCATCAGGGGCTAATAAAACATCTGAACAGTGTGATGATTTTTCATCAAATAGAAAAGAAAATTTGGGTCATGATGTTGAAGTTCAAGGTGAGTTTGACAAGGATCTACCTTGTTTTCCTGAGCATAGTTCCAAGAAAGCTGATGCTCCATTTGCTGTCACTGGACAACCCAGTGCTTGTGAAGATCTTAATGCTGGAAATCTTGGTGAAGATAATATGGAAATTGATGAAAGCAAGCTTGGAGAGTCATGGGTTCAAGGGCTCGCTGAAGGAGAATATTCTGATCTCAGTGTAGAGGAGCGTCTAAATGCTCTTGTTGTGTTGGTTGGTGTGGCAAATGAAGGAAATTCAATTCGTGTTGTTCTTGAGGTAAGCTTTGTTTCATATAATGTATTTATGTCCTTGAGTTTTTTTTTTTTTGTATTTCTTCTATCAAATTGACACGAGGGTTGTTCAGGATCGTTTGGAAGCAGCAAATGCTCTGAAGAAACAAATGTTGGCAGATGCACAGCTAGATAAAGTTCGTCTAAAAGATGAGACTTTGAATAAATCTGATCCATCTATTAATGGGAATAAAGTTGAAATACAATACTCTTGTCCTGTCATGGAAGGCAAGCAAAGCCCATTGCTTGACATTAATATCGTCAACAATAATAATGTGCCTTCTCCCAGCATTGTGGAAAATCAGAAAGCAGCTTCTGGTGTACAGAGCCTGTCTATTGAAAAGCACTCTTCAGTTCTAGATCTTTGCACTGGTTCAGATAACCCTCAGATTCAATCATATGCGCAGCATTCAAAAAGGTCACGTTCTCAGATGAAATCTTATATTTCCCACATAGCAGAGGAGATGTATGCCTACAGATCCTTACCACTTGGGCTAGATCGCAGACGTAACCGTTATTGGCAATTTGTTGCATCTGCTTCTTCCAATGACCCTGGCTCTGGCAGGATCTTTGTTGAATATCTAGATGGCAATTGGAGGCTTATTGACACTGAAGAGGTAAACTGTGTGTGGTTTTGTTTATTTCAATTGAATATCGGTGTATTTTGTGTTGCATCAAACCAATATCAATTTTAGAATGTTCAATATTTTCTTGTGCTGTCAAGTTCCCTAAAAATTTGAACCTTTTTGTTTGGTATATTTTGATTTCTCCACCCGTTCGGGTGGTTTTTGGCTTTCAACTTTGAAATTTATAAAAACAAAAACTATTTTTGGTTTTAAGTTTTCAAATTTTAAAAACAACATTGTTTTGCTTTTCAAATTTAAAGCATTGTTTTCAAATCTTCATAACACTAAAATCTTTCCTCCCTAGAGACTGAAAATCGACGGTAGTGGTTGTTGACCGCCAGTTAAAGGTGGGTCAATCGAAGGTGGTAGCTAGTGATTGAAAATTGGAGGTGGCAACGGGTGATCGTCGGTCGGAGGTGGTGGTCGGTGATTGTTTATCGGAGGTGGTGGTCATTGTCGTAGGTGGCAGCGGGTGATTGTCAGTCGGAGGTGGAAGCTGATAACTCTTGATCAGAGGTTGCAGTCGATGATCAACAGTTGGATGTGATCAATGATCGTTGGTTGGAGATGGTGGCTATCAATGACCGTTGGTCGGAGGTGGTGGTTGGTGACCGTTGATCGGAGGTGGCGGTTGTAACCATCATTCATAGGTGACAGGCAGCCGACGACTATCGGTCGAGGTGGTGTCCGACGATTGTCAGTTGGAGGTGGTGTCCGACGATTGTCGGTCGGAGGTGGTAACCGACGATTGTCGGTCGGAGGTGGTAACCGACGACCATCAGTTGGAGGTTGTGACCGGTGATCGCCCTTAGAGGTAGTGGTCAATGGTGGTTAGTATGTCAAGTGATGAAGTTGAATAAAAACAGAAATAAACTATAAAAAACAAATTTTATTGTTTTTTAAATTGGGTGAAAACTTTTTGAAAATAACTAAAAAAGTACATAAGAACTATTTTTGCTTAACAAGTTTCTGTTTTCAAAACCAAAAACTAGAAACTCAAAATTATCCCGAAAATGGAAGTTTTTAGCAATTGTTTCACCTTGTGTTGGCCATGACAAGTTGCTGCCTCATCCCCACCTGTATGACCATATTCTCAGTTGGTTTGCTGACAACCAAAGACCTAGCTCAATCAATAGGCACATGTGCTAGCACAAGTGCTTTCTGTTCCTTGTACACTGTTCCACATGCCACCAATCAATCCTTTCTTAATTCTAATGTCTTTAAGAACTGCATGCTCCAAATGTTCTGTTCTGGGTATGGAGGTTATATGTGTTATGTATCCCTTATAAACGATTTGGGCAATCCTCTTGCTAAAATAATATCAACACTGTCCCAATCTTTATTTCCAGTATTTATTTTGTTTGCTTCTTTCCAAAGTTTCATTCTAATATACTTTTAACTTATTGGTTATTTGAAGATGGAAATGTTAATGAATTATCTTCTGGTGCCAATATTTTGAGTTTAATTTAGCATTATGCTTTATCTTCATTGTTACAATCTTTTACTAAACTAATTCTCTACAGGCCTTTGATGCACTTCTGAATTCACTTGATTCACGCGGGATAAGGGAATCTCATTTGCGTCTAATGTTGCAAAAGTTTGAGAGTTCCTTCAAAGAAAATATTCGGAAGAATACTCAAAGTTCCAAAATCGGAAGCAGGGGTGAAACGTGTGTTAAAAATGAAGTTGATGAAACAGATTCCAGTCCTGATCGCCATACTGGATCTGACAGTCCTAGCAGTACCCTTTGTGGCCTGAACTCTGACACTTCAGAAACTTCATCATCCTTCAAAATTGAGCTTGGGAAAAGTGAGAGTGACAAGAAATCTGCCTTGCGAAGGTATCAAGATTTTCAAAAATGGGCATGGAAAGAATGCTATAACTCATCAATATTGTGTGCAATGAAATATGGGAAAAAGAGATGCAAACCTCAGGTTGTCATCTGTGATATCTGTATCAACTCTTATTTCTTTGAAGATTCCCATTGCAATTGTTGCCACCGGACTTTTCCCTCAAATAGTGGTTTTAATTTTTCTAAACATACATTTCAATGTGGAGACAAATTATCAAAAGATATTTGTATTTTGGATTCTTCTCTTCCCTTGCGGACAAGATTGCTTAAGGCTCTGCTAGCTTTTATAGAGGTAAGTTGATGATGTGCTTTACATTCTTAACCTCAATCAATTGCTTTCTTCATTTAATTTTAGAATGTCACCTTCTGAGGGATGCATATTATACACATTCTGATTTACAGGTATCTGTTCCACCGGAAGCGTTTCAATCAAATTGGACAGAAGATATTAGGAGGCATTGGAGTATGAAGTTGAGCAAATCATCTTCTGTTGAGGAGCTGCTACAGGTTTGCCATTTAAATGAAAATTTTATATTCCATATCTTTTCAACATTATAAAATTTAAGAATCATTATGTATTTAGTCATCTCTAAATTTAACAATCCATTTTTCAGATATTGACCCTACTCGAGAGAGCATTGAAGCGAGATTTTTTATCATCTACCTTCTCTACAACAAGGGAACAATTGGGATTGAATAGTATGTCTGAGAGTGCTGCACAAACCTCTACTGATCCTGAATCAGTTGCTGTACTTCCATGGGTTCCACTGACCACTTCAGCTGTGTCTCTCAGACTTTTTGAGTTTGATGCATCCATTGTCTACGTCCTGCATGAGAAACCTGAACCTTGTGAGGAGAAAAAAGATAGGGAATACATAGTGAGTTTATTTTATTTTCCCTGTCTTTAATTAGACTGCTTTTTCCTATAAACTTTTAATTTGGTATTACCATGAAAGGTTTGCAATCATGAGTTCTGCTGCCATTTTATATTTTATCCGGAAAAAAAAATTGAAGATGAACTATTTTATCCAATACATTCACTAAAGCAGTTTGGGTTACGGGTGTGTTGTTTTTCGGTTGTACAAATCCCTTCTGTTAATATTATTTTTGGGGGCAGCAAGATATGGTAGTTTACTAGTTTTGCTGGAAAATTCTTGTGTTAATATAATGTTCACCAGTCATCTAACTTAGTTTGTTCTTTTATTTATTGCAGAAGCTTCCTTCAAGATATAATCCTTCTAAATCTAGTAAAGTAGCTGAAGCAGCAGACTTGGACCGTGACAAATTCATAAAAGTTAAATCCACTCCCCTCAAAATTGTGCAAAGCAATAATAAACGAGGACGAGGGAGTCGTGATAAAGGACGGGGTAAAAAGCTATCTAAAACAAAACAAAATACAGGGCGTCGCAATGCTAAGGTTGCTGGGAGTACAAGTCAAAGAATAAAACAAGGAGTGGGGTCACAAGGACAAGCTGGTCGCAATGCTAAGGTTGCTGGGAATACAAGTCAAAGAATAAAACAAGGAGTGGGGTCACAAGGACAAGCTGGTGGGCGTGGCCGCCGAACAGTGAGGAAAAAAAGAGTGGGAAAGAAGGCTGTTGAAGATTTGGTACTGGGCCATAGGGATGCCTCTCATAGCTCCAGCACTCGGCGAGAATTATTGAGAAGCTTGGATGATGACTGGGATGATGAAAAGGCAAGTCCAATGACTCCCATCCATATGGGGGCCGCTAACATTAGTAATAGCACTGAAGAGGCTGAATCTGACGATGATGTCCAAGCCATGGAATCTGATGACAATGATCAAGCAATGGAGTCTGATGACAATGTCCAAGCAATGGAGTCTGATGACAATGTCCAAGCAGTGGAATCTGATGACAATGTCCTAGCAGTGGAATCTGATGACAATGGCCAAGCTGTTGAATATGATCAAGGAAACTGGGAAATAGGTTTTAATAGTGCCCCTAGCAGCAGATGGAGTAGGAATTTGGTTGGAATGAGTGATGTGGAGGCTTCTGAAAATGACGATGATAATGACGATGGCAATGACGTTGAAAACAATGAAGAGGATGATTCAGATGCAGATGCAGATGTTATGAGTGACGGTTCAGATGGTACTGCAAACAGAATTGTAAATGGAGAAAGCTCAGACTCGGATGACTCTGAAGATTCTTCTGATTAGAACATTGTTTTTAAGGCTGTATTAGATTTTTTTTTTCCTTCATTGCAGCCTTACAAGGTAGCTGAGCTCCGAGTCATGGCATGGCTTCCTTAGATTTTTATGATTGAGTAGACTAAATAGTGTATAACAGATAAACCCGCCCATTGCGTGGATTATTAAAAAAATTATTATAACAGAATAATCCAACAAAAAGAATTCAGAAGTTTGCCTTTTGCTCCCAACCAGTAGGTATATAAATCAGCAATAATCTACACTGTTTTTGTATTACATATTGGGCACTTACATGAAGATTATATTAACACTTCTTAAGTATGTCCTCTAATGATATCAAAGTGTGAATCAAATGGACCATAAGCAACTAATTTTTTCTAATCATCCTATGGCGTGGTTGAATTATAATAAACACATCAAATGTTGCTAAGCTTCAATAGTTACTGTTTTTATAGCAGCACACTTTTTGCTCTTGATTTAATATTTGTAGTTGGCCTTTATGACTTTTTTCCTCACATAAGAAAAATGCCATTTCAATCTCAAATGATGTTCCAAAAGGTGAGAGAATCGTCATGTCCATTTATAATCACCAATGAAGAATTACACCGCAAACATTCATTCATCTCCTATTTTAAATAAATAAGTTGTGTTGATTGAGATGGCAGACGGTTCAATTTTTGTATTTGAATATGATGTGTTAATCTCGTAGTTAGAGACAAGTTAGCCCATAAAAAAAAATTAGAAATAGTTGTTTTTCTTTGGATTGACAGCAAGGTCGAAGGTGGATGATAATTATATTTTCGAGTCAAGTTTTTTAATTGAAAATATATTGGAAAATAAAACAGCCTAGTGATATTCAAAAGTTTCATTTGAGATAGGGTGCATGTCGTAGGTAGAGTTTAGAAAATAAAAGAATAGAAAAACAGATGTCATACAATGCAATAATATAAAAAGAAATAAATATAAAGAAAAATAAAAAAATACCTTTTATTCTTATTTTTATTTTCACCTCATTTATTTGGCTTATTATGTTCTAGTATATAACCTATTGATTTGAATGAGGCAATCCTAATATAACTAATACTAGTTTTTATGAAAATGTTTTTAAATTAAAAATAGAGGTAAATTAAATGGGAAAAAAATTAATAATTATACAGTATAAAATATAATTGAATGAGAAAATGAACCACTTAACTTCTTATTAATAGTATTATAAAAACTGTTAAGCACCTGTCATAGGAAGAGTATTTTAACATGGCACAATATTTGTATTTAAATTTAAAAAATAAAAATTATATAAATAACTGACCACATTAATTGTTATTTTTTAAATTATTAATTTTATCCACTAACTTTTAGCAATAAAGTATTTAAAAAATACTAATTTTCAGTAATTAAGTATTTAAAAAATTTAAGCCCCTGAAACACAGGTCACGTTACTAGTTTATATATTATACTTCATAATATGAAAATAAACATTTTTTCAGATAGACTATAAGAATAAACCTTTGTAAACCCATCTCAATAGAACATTGCAATTGGCAAAAATAAAATTTCATAAATGGAACTTCATAATATAATAATAAACATTTGTAAACGAATTCGTGACTTTAAATGAAAGGATTGCGTTACAAACATATATAGCTTTGTATGTGAGAAGGTAGAGAAGTTAAAAAATAACAAATACTAACATGTTTATAAATTTTTTTTATAAGCTATAAATTTTTGTCCATAATTATTTTTCTCTCATTTTGTCTTCATACTTTAAAATATTACATATTTTTTACTCCCAAACTCCTGTAAGGTTGCACATTTTGAGAGTATCCATTTTTCGCAATATTATACATTTCGTTTTCTAATCCCACGAAATTATATTAGAGTCATCCATGTCAGTGCCACGTATATTGTTACATCAAGATCAAATTGCTATGTCAACTGTGTTTGTTATCTTAGCAGTAAACTAAAGGAACTTATCGTCAACTAAAATGGGAAAAAAATTTATTACATTTTTAAAAGTATGAAAAAAAGAAGTAAAATTCTTGAAAAAAGTGATAAACTAGGTGCGAAATGTATATTCAATTTGTACATTTTAACCAACTACAACAAATTGAAATACTAGTAACCCATTATCACAATTTAAATAATCAAATTTATCTTAAATCTAAGTAAAAATACTTATTCAACGTTAGTTTAGCTATAATTTCATCTCATGTCAAATAATACATCGCAAAGAGTGAGAAGCTAACGAATGAAATGGTAGAAAAAATTCCATTATCTACTCTACCTTTTCTATAGCATGAAGGTTTGTGTTTCAGTTGTTTTAAATTATGTCATCATATGCATGTTTCTGAAAGTTTTGGAGTGCTTTTTTCTTCTTTTGCTCTTCCCAACTTATATATAGCAAGCAGTAAGCAATATCCAAATTCAAATATTCATTTATTAATCTATCAAGCTTCCTCCGAGGAAGAAGTTTTTGTTAGATTATTTAATCTAATTTATTTCACTTATGTAATTATGAGATGAGTTTAAAGAAAATATGTCTAATTTGATGGTTTTCAGATTAAAAATTATTTTAAAATTATTGAAAGTTATTTTTAAGTTAATAAAATAAGTTTATATCTTTTTACTTCATTAAGGATCATTTTGACAAAAAGTTAGAGATGATATTATAACTATTTAAAAAGATATTCTCTCTCTCTCTATATATATATATATATATATATATATATATATATTTCAAAAGACTTCTTTAGTGGTTATGAAAGCGTTAAGATCCTCTCACCATCATAGAGAATAAGGAAATAAAGCCAGAGAAGAGAGAAACTAAAAAGTGATAATTATGAAGATATTAAGCTGAATTATTGGATAAGCTGATTTTTCCAAATTAGAATCAAGAAAGAGAGAAGAACGTCACACTTATTACTTGACCAAATACCATAAGAAAAACAAGATTTTAATAATATTATGGATCCAGGTAAATTTTCGGAACTCTCTTTTGATGATTACAGATGATGTGAGTTATATATTATCTTGGATTCTGTAGTGTAATTTTTTGTATGTTAAACCCTAGTAAATTACACATAAAAGTCAAATTATGCTTACAATTGGTATCAGAGCATTGGTTACACATAATGTGATTTTCCATTAATGATCTTCTTTTCTCAAATTATATCAACCAAGTTTTAAATTAGGGATTATAATTTATGTTTTCCCAATGTGTCTTAATTAATTTTTCAATGACATTGATTTTTATAATGGCTCATACGACATACCATAAATGTTATAAATCTCATGCTAAAAGGTCATTAAATCCTTACTAAAAGAGTGATTAAATCATATATTGAAAGGGTGATTAAATCCTGCAATGAAAAATGTGATTAAATCTCATAACTATAATGTCGTTTCATTATTGAATTTGCGGGCTGCACTCACATATTAGTCTAGCTTGCATCCCTTTAATATAATGCTTCATTCTTTGTAAAGTTAATTTTGAGAATGAACTATAATATTTTCTAAAAGTATTTTATATAAAAGAAATTAATTTGGAACCACATATTTAGGAAAAATTTCTTAATCATCACAGTGGTCAAATTTAAAGTCTTATGTTCTAAATTACATGATTGATTGATAAAATAACGCTATGAAAGTTTGTATTTGGGTTTAATGAAATTGTTAATTAAGGCACATATGGATTGCTCAAAGGTGAAACATTGCTTTTAATTAATGATATAAGTGATATATTTCCATACTTGTTGAGTATATATATATATATATATATATATATATATATATATATATATATATATATATATATATATATATATATATATCCAAAGATATTATACATGTCAAAAAATGTATGATTTATTGCCTGTATTATAAAGTATATTTGTTTAGCATTATTATGGATATGAAGATGTGTTTATTTATCATCCAAAGATGAACTTAAATATAATGCATGATTAAAATTTAAATAGTTTGAATCCGTTATAGTTATTCAAAGCATTAATGTGTGAGTATGTTTGCATATATATGTATGTATGCAGCTATTCATAATATGTTTGTTTTGGGCATTTTAATGATTAAGTTCAATGGACTAAATTACGATGATTGGTCTGAAAAGAGATCCAATTTCAATTCGGTATAATGGATTTAGACCTTGCATTAGTGATGGATAGTCATCCAATCATCATAGAGACCAGCATTGATCTTGACAAGTCCCTCCAGGAGGCTTGAGAATGGTATAACAGATTGCAAATGTAAAGCTATTTATGCCCAAAACAAAGAATATTAGGGAATTCATGAAATTGTTGAAGAATTACTCACAATTTGACATTACTAACAAGTCAATTATGGTCAACCAATCAAGTGAGTTGACCAATAAGAAGTTTGATTGGTCTGAACCAATCCATGATCATGTGACAACAATGACTAATCTAACATCAAGGTTGAATTCCATGGGAATGGAAATGAGTGAGTAATTTCTGGTACAATTTATTTTAAACTCTTTTCCTGCTGAATTTGACCAATTTCAAGGGAATTATAACACTCTTAAAGGAAAATGGAACTTTCAAGAAATTAAAGTCATGCTAATTTAGGAGGAAGAAAGGTTAAAGAAGATGAATGACCACTCAATTCATTTTATGACTCAATAAGGAGCGCCAGTACCATTCATAGCAAGTTGGGTAAAGGTAAACAGGACAAGGAAAAATCCCAATTAAAGATTAAAGTGGGAAGAATACTGTTCATATGTCACATATTATGCAAGAATTCCTTTAGATCCAAACCATAAGAGGAACTAAAAAGTTTCTCTACATGGGAAACAAAATGAAGGCAAGAATAGAGGACATTAAGATGTATAGATTAATTTTGAACACTGACTGTCATGTGGATTTGGAAGGATGTCTCTATGTACTTGGATGTGCTAGGAATTTATTTTCAGTTGCAAAGATTGATCAATTAAGTTTTAATTTTAAGATTGGAAACAATGCATGTTCTTTATTTAAGGATGTGTACTATTATGAATTTGATACTTTCATATATGGTTTGCATTGTTTCAATCTTGATGCAAAGTTTATAGAATCTCTATTTAATGTTGAATATGATGTTAGTCATAAGCGTACTTTGAATAGTGATAGTTCTGCTTATTTGTGGCATTAAATATTAGGTTACATATCCAGAGAAATGATAATGAGGTTTATGAAAAATGAAATTTTACCTCATTGGATTTTGGTAACTGGGATGCATGTTTGTATTGCATTAAAGAAAAGCAAACCAAACAAATATCAAACAATTTTGCTACAAGAAGTAATGAACTTCTAGAATTGATACACACTGATATTAATGGGCCTTTTGAAGTTCCATCTTGGAACAGAGAAAAGTATTTTATCACCTTTGTTGGTGATTTTTCACATTATTGTTATCTGTACCTTCTGCATAAAAAATATCAATTACTGAATGCCTTAAGGGTGTTCATTAAAGAGGTAGAAAGAAAGTTGGACAAAAAAGTGAAAGTTGTAAGGTTTGATAGAGGTAGTGAATTTTATAGAAAATACAATGAAAGTAAACAGTGTCTAGGTCTATTTGCAAAATTCCTTGAAAGTAAAGGCATATGTGCGTAATATACCATGTTTGACACACCGTAAAAAAATGGTCTGGCTGAAAGGATAAATCGTACCCTAGTGGATATGGTTAGGTCTATGTTGAATTATAGTACTGTAGATTTATATTTGTGGATTCACACATTAAAGATTGTTGTATATCTATTTAATAGGGTTCCTAGTAAGGCAGTTTCTAAGACTCCTTATGAACTGTGGACAAAAAGGAAACCCAGTATGAGGCATCTCTATGTTTGTGATTGTCCAGCAAAAGTAAAGTTGTACAATCCACATGAAAATAAGCTTGATCTAAGAACCATTAGTGACTTCTTCATCGGGTATCTGGAAAAATCTAAAGGTTACAATTTCTACTATCCTAATCATGGTAAAAGAATAGTTGAGTCTAGTAATGCTTGATTAATTGAAAATGGCCTTTTTAGTGGGAGTGAGAAATCATAAAAGGGATATTGTAGAGACTCATGTTGAATCTTCTTCACTTAAAGTCCCTTCTCAAGATGGTCTTCCTCTGGAGGTATTATAGTCAAACAACACCTAGAGACAACATGATAATATTCAAACCCACAAGGTGATGAGTCAGTAACCAATGTGCAAGTCGTAAATGAACAAGTGATAGAAGAGGCACAAAAAATAACACCAAGAAGGTTTGAAAGGCAAAGAAAACCAACTATTTTATGTGATTATATTGTGTATTCACTTGAATATGAAAATGACTTGAGCATTGATGAAGATCCAGACTCTTTCAAGCAAGCCATTGAAAGTGACAATAAAGTTTAGGATCTAATTGAGTTGCCTAAAAGTTCAAAACAAGTAAGTTGTAAATGGGTTTTTAAGACTAAACATGACTTGAAGAGCAATATCAAAAGGTACAAAGCTAGACTTGTTATCAAAGGTTTCACTAAACAAAATGGTATTGACTACAAAGAGGCTATCTCTCTAATCTCTAAGAAAGACTCTTTGAGGATTGTTTTGGCTTTGGTGACTTATTATGATTTGGAGCTTCACCAAATGGATGTAAAGGTCGCCTTTATGAATGTGACTTAAAGGAAGAATTTTATATGGACCAACCTAAAGGGTTTGGTTCTACAGGAAAGAAAAATTTGGTGTGTAAATTAAAAAAGTCAATATATGAACTAAAACAGACTTCCAGATAATGGTATTTTAAGTTTAATGATATCATTATGTCGTATGGTTTTGTAGAGAACGTTGTTGATCAGTGTATCTACATGAAGTCAATGTGACTAGATTTGTGATTTTAGTCTTGTATGTTGATGACATTTTGTTTGCTACTAATGATGTTGCTATGTTACATGATGTAAAGAAATATCTCTTTAATAAATTTAAAATAAAGGATATGCGTGAGACATCCTCTATGATAGGAATAGAAATATTTCGTGACAGATCAAATGGGTTGTTGGGATTGTCTAAGAAAGGATATATCAATAATGTATTAGAGAGATTCATAATAGAAAAGTGCTCTGCAAGAATTGTTCCAATACAAAAAGGGGACAAGTTTAGTCAATTGCAATGTCCTAGAAATGATTTGGAACAAAAGAAAATGGAGTTTATTCTCTATGCGTCAATGGTTGGGATCTTGATGTATGCCTAAACATGTACACAACTGAGTATTAGCTTTGCTGTAGGAGTGTTGGACAGATATCAAAGTAATCCCAAAATAGAACACTGTAAAGTTGGTGACTTTTAATTCATATTGAATGTTGGTGACTTTTAATTTTAACGTATGGTGTGCACTTATAGTTTGATGTTGAAACTTCAAGTCATCACATGAGGCAAGTGGGAGAAATGTTAGATTATTTAATCTAATATTTGGCTCATGTAACTATGAAATGACTTTAATAAAAATGTCTAATATGATGGTTGTTAGACTAGAAATTATTTCAAAGTCATTGGGGTTTATTTTTAAGTTAATAAAATAAGTCTTTCTCTTTTCACTTTATTAAGGATAGTTTTGGCAGTAAGAAAAAAAAAAGGTTAAAGAGGATATTAGAAAAGATATAAAAAGATATTTTCTCTCTTTGTATATATATATATATAATCTTCTTAAACATCTATTCAACTGCTATGAAAGGGTTATGATTCTTTTACTATCATAGAGGCCAAAGCAAGAAAGTCAAAGAAAGAAAGTCAGATAAGATAGAAACCAAATGTGATTCTAAAAATATTAAGCTGAGTCATTGGATGGGTGATTTTGCTGAATTAGAATCAAGAAAAAGAGAAGAATGTGACAATGATTTGACCAAATGCCATAAAAAAAACTTCTTAACAATACTATAGATCCATGATTACAGAGAATAGAGGATGTAAGTTACATATTATCTAAGATCCTATAATATAGTTTTTTGTATGTTGAACCCTAGAAAATTACACATAAAAGTCAAATTATACTTATATTTTTATGTATTTTTTATTACTTTTAGTTTTTCATATAGCTATGAATAAATTTATAGCATTTTTATTTTCTGAATTTAATTGAAGTTCAACTGATTTGAGAAATATACTTGTACCTAATATGTTTGGGCTATTTTGAGAAGGAACTACTATAATCTCCATATTTTAGAATCTAAACCACAAAATGCTGAAAATAGGTTGGCAGAGGTTACTTCACAAATTGAGCAAGTTTATATACAAATTGATTTATTATCTATGACTAATATTAAAGCCATAACTTCCCAGTGATTTATATATAGTCAGAGATTTTTCATACAACCAAAAATTCAATGTGAGAGTACCTTGAAAGAAGCATTGAGAATGCAGCTGGAAATATTCTGCAGAGAAAACCTAATTTCTTGAAATAAACTATTCTTCACTATATTCTTTATTATGTTTTGTATCATTTTCACTTGGGACAGTTGTATTATTATTTTGTCTTCTTAGGGCAGTGACTTTTAAACCTAATAAGACCACCAAAGGAAAAAAATGGCTAGTGAATAAACTACTTAGGATGCATTATATGTACAGGGAATTTTCTAAGTCTAGCAACTCCTTTAATGTAAACCACGGTAAATGAATCGGGATGCACATAATATATCAAAAAGTCAAATTTTTGAATTGTAAATCTAATCATGTGTGAATCGTAAAATTTATTACCATTAAAAAATTATATATACATAAATACAAAAGGCACACATGTGTATATATATAGAAAAGAGATATAAAAGTATTTCAAGAATATTTTAATGTCAAGAAACATTTAAAATAAAAATATAGATATATGTAATGACAATTTGACTTCAAACAATTAATATAGTGATATATAAACTTCAATTTAAGAGAAATAACCATACGAAATGACAACTACAAGGTACAAAAGAAGGGGTAGAACTAGCATTTTAACAAAACAAAGTTTCAAAGACAACACAAAACAGAGAGAGGAGTTGCAGTTGCTGCATGGAGGAGACAAGTTACCAATATGGTAGGGGCTTGCAGCTGTAGAGAGGAGATGAGTCATGGGTTGCAACTGGCAAGGAGAAGACAAGTTGTAGAGAACCAGAGCCATAGCCAGGGAGAAAATGTGAACACGACCCATTGCAGAGATAATGTTTCAATGACGAGAGAGCGTGTGTTTCTCAGCTGGAAACATGCTGGATATAAGAGAAGGAGGTATTTTGAGAGTTTCTCTTCCTTGCGAGATTCATTTTGGTAAAAAAGAGGGGAAAATTAGGGTTTTTTCAAAACTTGGGACGTGCGATGCCACCTAGTTTGGAAGTGACCTATGACGTGCCTGAATCGCAATATTCACCTAGAAATTGTGATTCGAGCAATTCACCTCCAATTTGGATGATTCGTGCACGATTCCTACCCAGAAACGATACGGGCTGCAATTCGCTTCGCTAATGCTCTGAATAGGATTGTATACCTGGAGATGATAAAAATACTCATAACTGTGGGTACCTCTGACAAAACCTGCTCCGATTTTGACAGGTATTATTCGATTTGATTGGGTATGGGTACGAGTGCAAGTATTACTCGGTGTGTTAAACCGGGTACAAGTATGAGTATGTGACTACCCGCTCCATACCCAATTCCATACCTACCCCATTATAATTTTAATGATTATTTAATAAGTTTAAATTTATATATTTAATTAAAAATTTTAATTCTTAAACTTTAATTTATAATTT
Source organism: Psophocarpus tetragonolobus (assembly GCA_037954015.1). Classification (NCBI taxonomy): domain Eukaryota; kingdom Viridiplantae; phylum Streptophyta; class Magnoliopsida; order Fabales; family Fabaceae; genus Psophocarpus; species Psophocarpus tetragonolobus. The sequence goes on along the minus strand of CM075690.1, from coordinate 33,662,017 downwards.
CTTGTTATTAATTATTCTTTATATACTTTTTAAATTAAAATATGAGTTTAATTGGTATACACGGTCAGTATAAAGATTTTTATACTAACATTCAATCATGATTTTTCATTTATGTGACTTTTAAAGTAGTAACGAGTAAAGTTAACAAAATTTATCATGAATGAAGGGTTGTTATTGAATGTCAATATAAAAATCTTTACCCTAACTATGTACCAATTAAACTCTTAAAATATAATTAATAACTTAATATATATAATTTATTTAATAATAAATAAATAAATTTAAATTGTAAAGAATAATATGTAGTAACTGGCAGGTATACTCGAACCTAAAAATACCCAACAGGAATGGAGATGGAGATTAAAATTTTGTATTCGCTCTTTTTATACCAAAACTCGTCCTGCACTTTGCAGGAACGAAAAGAATCAAACCTGCACGTACCCCATCTCATTGTCATCCCTATATATCATATCAAAATACATACGATTCTAACTAAGTACATGGTGTACACTATATAACACATCAAAGGGGAGACTTATAAATAAAAAAAAAAGTTGGGCTAATAACTGCTCACAAAGTTTTTAACTCTCACGGTTAGCCATTAAAACTTTCCATTTTCCTTTAATCTACATACGGTAGTTATGTTAATCAAAGTCTCGGTTAAGAATTTAATTTTTTTCAAAGATAAATTGTTAGTTATTAATACATTAATTTTTATTAATAAAAAAATTTAAATTTTTTTTAAAATGTCATTTCATAATTACAATTTTTTTTCATTCATACGTGTGACAATGGAGATCGTCGAGAACAGTGATTAAAGTTTTGCCTCTTAACATTATCTAGGGGTTCTTTTTATTGATAATTTATTCTCTTCCCGTGCTTTTTTATTCTCTCCTATCTTACCCTTTGTATTTTTATGTGTGTTTTTGTGCAGATGCAAAGATGAGGACAAAAGCAATCAACCTTCTTGAAATTAGTTTTAAATGTTTCACAATATATATAGTTTTTAGCTCTTCAGTCTCATTCTTTATTAAAAACAAATTGATGAACAGAACTGAACTGTGATGAATTAATTAATTTCTTCCGTTTATGATTTCATTAAAATTATCTGTACAATTCAAAGTCATGGATGATTAATTTCACGACATTAACAAATCTTTGTAACTTTTTAATTTCTATCATCCTTTGATAAAACGTACATGATTTCAGGCTTCTGCTCTATTTATCTTTGCAGTAATGAATTCCTGGATGTTACTCACATCATGATTGCTGAGCAGACAATGTTTTTTCTTTTTATTACAAATGGGAATGTCTTCCACACTGATTAGTGATTACTGACAAATTTTCTCTGACTTGTTCTTGGAGAATATATGATTTTTTATTGATGGTTGGGGACAGATGTAACTTTGAGGTTTGAAGGTCTACTGCTATGATAATTTTTTTTTTCTCTACACCTCTTCATCTAAAAATACAATTCTTGAAAGCTTACAGTCTTATTATATTTGCCTTATATTAAGAAATTCTAAATAAATTTATAAAAGGAAAAATTTTCAATCACATTAGTCCAAAATTTAAAAAATATATATTTTTAGTGATACTGTTAATAGTATAAGTTTAACAATCAAAATGATAATTAATAATTAAATTTATTCAGAAGCAAAAAAGAAAATATATTAAAGAATTAGCTGAAATAATTAAAATTGAGTTTAATTGGTATACACTTTTAGTATAAAGATTTTTAATCATTACTATTTTAAAAGTTTTAAAAGTTATATAAATGAAAAATCATGATTGATTATTAGTGTAAAAATCTTTCTACACTGCAGTATATACCAATTAAACTCATTAAAAAAAATTTCATAATTTATTTTATAAGTAAATATTAATTCTTAGTATGTTAGTTAAAAAATTTAAATTCATCATTTCTTCTTCTTTTTCTCTCTTCAAATATAAACTTTATCAATAAACCATATTATAACTCTAAAAATTTCCCAAACTGAATTAGAATTTTTTAAATTACTCTAATAATGTATTATACTTTGTAGAACTACTAATTTACTCCCTTTTCTAAAGATATTTTAAATTGAGTAATTCTACACGGCTAAAAATACTTTGACAAAATTCACTCTGAATTTGTTAAGAGCGATTATATTTATTGAACAGGTGAAAATGGTGTGGATTAACTGATAAAAGGTGATTTTCATTCCAACAAAAGTTTTTGGGTGACTGTTCCAACAAAAGTTTTGACAAAAGACAATTAGTTATACGATATTCTCCTATTAAATTAAATGCAAACTTTCTTATCTTAGACTTTGATTATAATTAAAATAAAATATTGTAGTCTTGTATACCCCCGCTCTATAAGACTAGAAGTCTTCTGAAATGAGAGGTAAGAAAAAGTGATTCCTCTTAGACTTCACTACCAATTTCCACCGGCCTTCATGTGTGTGTATATATATATATATTTGTTTTGTTTTTATAATTTATTCCTTTTGGAAAGATAGCAGAAAGTAATGGAAGTTCCGACAATTGCGCATTCTACTTGTCGTCGTTCAAGAAGAATAAAGGGTAAAAGGAAAAACTAATTAAGAAAAAGAGATTAGTTTATGTATGTCTGAACACACAGCTGCATGCGGCGCACTTTCTATTCAAACATTGTTAGTTACCTGATTTTGTGTTCATTTTATTCATTTCATATATTTTTAAAACAAACTAAGGGGCTTGGAACTTGAATTGTGGTCACCAATGTTCGGACTGTGTATAATATACTCTCCACTAAAAGGTTTTTGACTTCAATCTTTGCGAACAAATTAAAGTATTAAGCAATTCTAAATTGAGAAGAGAGGAGGTTTTCTTTTTGGGAAAAGCAAATTAAGGAGAGAATAAACAAAATATTTTAGTAAATACTAGCAACAATACTAAGTATTTACTTGCCAAAAAGACTTGGAGGTCTGGGGTTAAGTGTCTCTCGTTGTTTAACTTGAGTTTGTTAGCAAAATGGAGATGGGGATTCTTATCAGAGAGAACTCCTTGTGGGCTCCCCTACTAAGAAATAGATATGGTGATTATCGGAATCTCCCCTATCAGCTAGTGTCAAAGTCAAAATGCTCCACGTGGTGGAAGGATAGTTGGTCAATTGATAGGCCGTCGACTCAATCCCCTGGGTGGCTTGAGACAAACATTAGAAAGAGTTTAGAGAATGAGGGAGACACTTTGTTCTAGCACCATAAATGGCTAGGGGGAACCCCATTGAGAGAGCTCTTCCCTAGTTTGTTTTTACTGGCTTCTAATAAGGGTGATTCGGTCCAAGATATGTTGCATGGTGAGTTGGGCATGCACCGGTGGAAGTGGGAGTGGAGAAGGAGGTTATTTTTTTGGGAGGAGGAGACACTCACATTGTTGGAAGATCTGGTTCATCCTATTCAGCTTGATCCTCGTGTTCGGGATAGGTGGGTATGGATGTCTGACCGCTTAGGGGATTTATAGTTGCTGGTGCTTATAGGATCCTAATGGAAGTCTCGCTTAGTGAATTTAGACCTCTTTGGATCCTACTCTGCTAGGGAGACTCTGGAAGGATAAATTACTGTCTAAGGTAGTGATTTTCTTTTGGAAGCTTCTTTTGAATAGATTGCCTACGATCGATAATCTGTTGAAAAAAAGAATTATTATACCGCTGGAAGAGCAAACATGTCGGTTGTGTAGAGAGCCTTATACTAAAGATAGTAAGCATCTTTTTCTCACATGCTCGGTGACTCAATCCCTCTAGTATAAAGTCATGGCTTGGATGGACTTCCAGTCCCCTTTACCAGATGATTTACCCCTATTGGTCCAAATTTCTTCCTTATGGGTGACTGGTAAATGGAGGAAAAAGTGCAGGCTCCTATTTAGTTCGGTGGTCAGTTGGTGTATATGGGAAGTTAGGAATTCCATAATTTTTAACAGAGCTTCTTTAGAAGAGTTAGATATCTTTGGTCAAATCCAGTTGACCTCCTGGAAGTGACTGTTGTACAAATTTGGTTTTAATAGGAGCTGTGGTTTCTCAGATTGGTATAGTAACCCTCAGATTTGTATGTTGAATATGTAATTTTAAGGGAAAGGTTATGGGGTTGTCTGTGATCTTAATATCCGATTAGTGATGTCATTGCTTTTGTATATTTAACTTCTCGTTCACTGTATCAGGGTTTTAGAAACTGTTGGTTTCGTCTTTGTTTAATTTTAATTTACTATCTTTGCTTCTAAAAAAAAACAACTAAGTATTTACTTGTATTTTTCTTAAAGTTAAGGACTGTATTTGCACCATCTTTAATTCTATATAGGTTCGCATATGGTTAGCATAATGGTATGTCAACGAAAAATATCAGATAAGGAATAATATATCATTGTTGTATGAGGGCTACATACATTATACACACATATTAAAAAAATACATAGACTAAGAAAAAAAGTGATGGGTAGAGCGAAGAGAACAGGGGATAAGAAGAGAAAATAAGTTTTTTGTTTTTTCCGATATCCTTTAAGAGATTAACCTCTCATAAATCATAACATATGTTTTTTTTATACGTACGCATTGATTGAACATCTAATCATACTAATTTTTTTTTAGAAGCAAAAATAGTAGATTAAAATTAAATAAGGATAAAATCAAATGTTTCTAAAACTCTGATACAGATAACAGAATATAAATATACAGAAATAAGAATAAACTAACTAAATATTAAGATGATATACAACCCCATAACCTTCCCCTAAAAATTACATATTCAATATACAAATCTGAGAATTATTATACTAATCTAATTATATATATATATATATATATATATATATATATATATATATATATATAATTATCTATCAACCAACACCATGGTAAGAGAAATTAAGTTAAAAAGGTAAATTGGTGTGCGAATGTTAAATTTCAAACTAAATTGGTATAATAGAGATTTTAATTTGGCATTTAAGTTAAAATGAGTGAAGACTTAGCCATCACTAAGCGTCCAACACTATTTTGATACATTCTTGTGGTGTTTGCTTATATCAAGTTCTTTAAGTAGATTGTCTTGCCTTTAAGTGTGACCATATATATAGCTCGTAACATTACGTTTTCATTTACAAATTTATGAGGTTAAATAATATTGTAGAAAAGAAAACATTTTCATAGACAACTACATGCATTTTGCGGTCATGATTATGAAATAAAAAAGTTTCATAAACTATGATAAAAAAATAGACGACAAGTTACATATATCATTTGTAGGTACGTTAGTGTTGATGTGTAGAAATATTTTAGCCTTAAGCAAAATTTTTTAAAAGAACAAAACATTATTTTGCAAGTTAAATTTGTTAACTTATAAGAAATAAACTCCTTGACTAAAACAAAAATAATGTTTGGTAATGCCCTTTTTCTTACTAGGTTATAACATTTTTTAAATATTTCCTATCATTAGCTTCTCGATCAACTATAGAATTCTGGTATATAATGCAAGTCTCTATCTTCATGCTTTCAATATTGATGATTTGATGCCTTATTATTAAATATTATAAAAATTAATAAACTCATCCAACATGATACTTTATTATTAGATAAAAAAATCTTTATATTTTCGATGCATAGACTATTTAATCTAATAATAAATAAATTAATTAAAATATACCCAAAATGTAAATGTTTTTCACACCATCATCTTGTTATATGTTTTACATGAAAAAGGAGAGATTGGGAGAGGAACTGAGAAAGAGAGATATGGAGAGTTGTAAAAATGTGTTTTGTCTTTATCCACTTAACAATAAGTTTAAAGTTCATACACTTTAACCACTTTACTTGAATAACTTTTAAAATATTTATGAAAAAAAATCAATAAACTTAATTATTATAAATGATATATATGATAGTATAAAATAATTTATAGTGTTATTAGTGTATCATTTATTTTCTCTCACTATATAAAGTTGTTACATTTAGTTGCAAAAATAGGAATGACATGTGTTACACATAAATTACATCAAGACTGTCTCTAACACAAGGGAGAATAAGTTGCTATTATCATAATGTTGGGATTATCTCTGGAACACATCTAAATACATATATTATTATATGTAATATAAGATTATTAACTTTTATAATAATAATTTAAATACTTAAGAAGATGATTTGTTGATAATATAAAAATATTTATAATGACAGTAAAAGAACTCACAACAGTGGATGATAAACATTTGAAACCCAAAATAATTGCAATTGTCTTGTTCACTGCATGAACCAGTATTGAAATAGATATCACATACTTTCCTAAGTCAATGTTGTTTTTTATTTCCTCTTCTATTACAGGATTTAACATTGTAACCAATTTACCCTTTTCTTTTTTGGTCACGGGCTTTAGACTAGTCAAGTAGTTCAACTTTATTCTTTCTTTTTTTTTTTTTTTTTTTTTTGAGGGAAGAACTGAACTTTACACTTTTACTTTATAAAATTATGGACAGACAAGATTATAGAGGTACACCATGTCCCTCTCTTGCGGGGTCCGCACCAAGAGAAGAATCGATCTTTGGAGGCACCATTCTATACACAAATGACTGAATGAGACATGGAAGTTTCTTTAGTGTCAGTTCCTCCTTTCAATTGTTCAATGCTCATTTTCTCTTTGTAACTCTCTCATGCTTAAGATAGCTACTCTAATTTCTTTTGTTATATGTCCAAGAACTACTGCTATATCTGAACATAAGGAAAAAGTCATAAGCAAAATATAAGATTTCTCATATTATAAGAATAAATAAATTTAGATTTGGATTTTTATTTTTATTTTCTTGTGTTGAAACTTCCAACCAGAACATGTTACATGCAAGATTCTCAAGGCAACCTACTAAAAAATTTCTTTTCCCACTTTGGCTACTGCAACTTAGTCAGTTAGAAGCTGATTCCCAACTTACATGCTTTTTCTATGGCATGAATGAAGAAAATTTACTAGCATCATATTCACCCTCCATAATGTTTTCACGTGGCTGACCTGTGTTGAAATCCAGGACCATGAACTCTTCCAAACAGAGACGTTGTGTCTCTTTGATTAAAATTTTATAATAATCCATGCACCTATTCAACAATTAGACATATGATTTTTAAAAATATTTTTTTCGTTGATAATTTTTATTTTTAAAACTATTGGATCAACATAATTGAGAATATCTTCGTAATTATATAAATTATAACATTTTTTCATTAATTTAAATCGAGTTTAATTAGTATGCCCTCAAAGTAGAAAAAAAAATTTATCTTCACATTTAATTACAACTCTTCATTTATATAACTTTTATTAATGGATGAAATCAACAAATTTACTATAATGTTAATAAAAAATTTATTACACAAACAATATATACTAATTAAACTCAAGAATGCTATATGCTACATTATAACCATGTCTTGTTTTATATTCTTTTTAGAATTTATCAAACTTCCATATTTGTGTCATATTGTATCCGTGCTTTTAGGTAGGCATGCATGACATATGACACATGACACAATTGCATCCTAAAGAATTAAGCGAAATATTGCATTTTAATGAAAATCTTTCGTTACCTAAAGGCTAAAGTAATTCCAGATTAATCAACATATATTTCAGTGGTGAAGTCCTTCTCTGAAGGCATTTTCTTGAAATTGTTTAGCCTTAACCACTAGATTTTAGGAAGATAATGAAGAGGGTCATTTTCGGTTTCTTTGTCCTCTTTTTCTTGTTTATCAAAGTTTAATTTTTTGACTAACTGAAAAACTGATGTTTAAGGAGCAGTAAGATGTTTGATTGGCTTAAAATTTAAAAGAAAAAAGGAACAAGTAAATAGTAATGTGTCCAAAACATAAGAAGTGGTAGTAAAAAATTCAGTGCCTACCATACACCAACTTCATGCACAAAAGGAATTGAGAAAGACTAAGGGACTAAAGCACTTTCACAAAAGAGCACATAACAAACGCGTTGGTAAGGATCATGAGTCATCACTAATGTGTGTAGTAAAAGGGATGGGTGCAGTGCAGTCCATAATCTAGACAAGGCATAGAAGGCACATGGTGTGTGCACCAAATGCCATTATTCAGTTTTACATGTCCCACCCACTTCCACAATTCACGCATAATTACTCGGCGAAACCTTTTCCTTCTCTTGCTCTTGTTTACATACTACCCTTGTTCCCTAATCATCCTCCAAGCTTCAACTTTTTGTTATCACCATCATCTGCCCCACCATTTAATAAGCCACACTTAAGTTCCAACTCCATCAGTGCTAATCTACATTGGGATTTTCTTTGGCAGGGTTATAGGGTATGAACATGATTACTTTGCTCCCAAGAGGCTAAAAACCTAAGTTAATTTTGGGAATCATTTCTATCAATAGGTCATGTTCATAATACTATTTGCACTAAGGTAACAATCAGTGTGACAGATTTTGGACTACTCCAATCAGCAATTTTTTATACATCAACGCTATTGTACAAAACAGAGTGGCACAAAAGGGTTCGAATTAAAGTCAAATATGCACATTCAATAGAGATAATTAAATCAAATTATCTTTTAATATAAATAAAATGGGTCTCGTGGTAACAATTTCCTAACACTAATTTTTGTTTAATATATTATTATACTTTTTATATAATCTATGGTACCCGAAAAATGTAATATGTTACTTACTATGGGTTTAATATGTATGCTGATTGCTGACTAAAATGAAAACTTTTTACAGTGTTATTTGATCAGAAATTAATTTATAATATTTTAAAGATATTTATTATAAAAGTTAATATTTATCCGGCATAGCACTATTTTAGTCATCATCATACATATGATAATCCTACTAAGTCCATTAAGACCATATTATAAGTAGTAAATTTTCTCTTTTATTGTGTATTTAGGCCTACTGTATACTCACAATTTGAACTAGGTTCATTAATTAAACTAGAACAATTCATTGCGAATTTATTAATAAGTTCGGTAGTTTCTTGCATAACAGTGTGATTGAATAACAGTAAATATATTTTTTGTTGTTGAACACCACATATATTATTTAGTATTTAGTATTTACTCTACTCCACTTACAAGTTGCAACTTTAATCTATCATGGGTTTGCTTAGAAGTAACGAAATAAGATACAGTTCAGTCAATTAAATGTTGAGCTCAGCTTGGGAAAGGTCTAGGATTTTTTGCAGAACTAGATTTGCAATTTATAATGATGTTACTTGCTTTGATAAAGAAAATAACTGAGTCCTCACTCCTCAGTCCGGCCAAGAGTAATATAATATGACTAACCAGAGAAAATAAAGTGGCCCATTTCAATCACCTAAAGTTTCCCTGTGTGGGGACCACATTCATCTCAAACCCCCCTCCCACTATATGAGTTGAAAAATCGAGAGGGAATAAAAAAAAAGGTTGAAGCCCCCTATATAAAGAAACCTAGACAATCAAAGGTGCTCATCAGTATACACTGTCCATAGTCCATGCTATCTTCCTATCTTTCACACTCACTTATGGCTCCCATCTCAAAACTCTTTCCTTTCCTATTCCTAATAACCCTTTTATTATCCCTCCAAGCTAATGCCAGAGAGAGTCAATTCTTCAGCAAAGTCACCCCTCTCAACAACAACCTCAAAGAGACTGAGGTTTCCTACAAAGAAGGGTCAGTAAACAAGCCAGAACAACAGCCAACCTTCACCCCAGAAACAGAAAACAGCTATGGCCTATATGGTCATGAGACTGGTTTGCACCCTCCCACCACTACAACAACTAATGCTGCTCCCTACACCACCCCCAGCACCTTCCAGCCATACAAAACTACCACAGTTGAGGAGGACAGTGCCAAGTTCTCAAACAACAACTTCGACAAATTCAAGAAGGATGCTTACAACACCAACCAAAATGAACGGAGTGAAACAAGACTCACAGGCAACAACAACAACTTCTACAACGGCAAGGATGATTTTGGTAAGCAGAATGAATTAAGTGAGACAAAGTACACAGAAGGAGGATACAACTCCGTGAAAGATCAGAACAACAACAACAACTACTTCTACAGCGGCAAGGATGCTTTTGGTAAGCAGAATGGGTTGAGTGACACAAAGTACACTGAAGGAGAACACAACTCCATGGAAAATCAGAACGACCACAACAACAACAATTACTTCCACAACAGCAAGGATGCTTTTGGTAATGAATTGAGTGACACAAAGTACACTCAAGGAGGATACAACTCCATGGAAAATCAGAACAACAACAACAACAATTACTTCTACAGCGGCAAGGATGCTTTTGGTAAGCAAAATGAGTTGAGTGACACAAAGTACACTGAAGGAGAATACAACTCCATGGAAAATCAGAACGACCACAACAACAACAATTACTTCCACAACAGCAAGGATGCTTTTGGTAATGAATTGAGTGACACAAAGTACACTCAAGGAGGATACAACTCCATGGAAAATCAGAACAACAACAACAACAATTACTTCTACAGCGGCAAGGATGCTTTTGGTAAGCAAAATGAGTTGAGTGACACAAAGTACACTGAAGGAGGATACAACTCCATGGAAAATCAGAACAACAACAACAACAATTACTTCTACAGCGGCAAGGATGCTTTTGGTAAGCAAAATGAGTTGAGTGACACAAAGTCCACTGAAGGAGGATACAACTCCATGGAAAATCAGAACAACAACAACAACAAATATTTCTACAACAACAACAATGGTGCCAATGAGAAATACTTCTACAGCAACAACAATGATGCTGCCAACAACAGGTACTACAAAACTAAAGCTGTCAACAACAATTACAATGGCGAGAGGCAGGGCTTAAGTGACACTAGGTTTATGGAGGGTGGAAAATACTTTTATGACGTTAACTCTGAGAAGTACAACCATCCAGCACCCTATGGTGGCTCGTCCAGAGGAATGAACGCAGAGAATTGGTCCAACAACAAGGGTTACTTTGGCGAAAACAATGTGAACTCCTATGAGAAAAAGAAATTCATTATGGGTGACCAGAACCAGGAGGGGGAGTTCGAAGATGACCATGAGGACTTTGAGCCTTGAGCTTGAATCACTGTCACAGTGAAAGTTTATTTTGCTTTTGATTTGAAGTATTCACGGTGCGTGATCGATGTTTTATTGTGCTTTACATTATAATTTACAAAAAAAAAAATTTAAAAGGGTAGTAGGATAATTTATTGAGGGGTTTTACTTAGTGGTAATCTTATTAAATCTTGCTTTTGGAATTGCACAGTCTATGTAATGATTTGGAAATATGGCATGAAGTATGAAAGCATATTTAGTTTTTGCTTGTAGCCATCAACAAGTTGTAGTTTCACACTTTAACCTTTTCTTTTTCACTTTAAAAAGATAATCTAATGGGTTTTTTTCTCTTTCAAATCAGTGCAATATGAGGATTGAGAAGGAAGCATAGAAAAAAACTAATCATAATTTACTAATTTTAAAATCCTTTCGGTGGTCCATCTTGCTTTACCTACCAACTTAGATGATCATAGATTCCATTTTCAAACAGTGTAAGGGAGCACCACACCACACTATTTATGTTCAGTGATAGACATCTTTTTTGTTATAGCTTCCCTTTAGCACCATAATGGACAAAACGAAGTCAATGATTACCAATGAGTAACATATGGTAATTCAGACAGCTAAATCACTCTCCATTAGTGACTGATATGATCATCTGATAAGACCATCTGCTAAATAACAAATACTAACTCATAAAAAAGGTTTTCGTATATGTCAAAGTTTAGAGTATCAATCTTCGTATCAAGGTTTTTTTCCATTTTAATTAAAAACTGCAAGTTAATTGGAGTAATACGTTTTTGGTATTTACCTATAACCTATACTAGCCGCCTAGAATCAACACTTGTAGGTTCCATGCCAATGACGCAGAACAAGATTAGAGCTTCCTCGTTAGAACTTATATACCTATTATTGTTTCTAGGAGTTGGTGGGTTAGTTATGAAATGTAGTTGTAGTCAATGGCATCTATATCTGCTACTTCCCATACCATTCCCATTTCCCAAGGTTTTAAATTGTGGTTGTAGTTTCATTGTGATCTATAATATTAGGATAAATTATGTATAATTACATTGATGTAATAGTAGCATGATTTTCAATTGCAGTTGCGGCACAGTTGTGATGAGTCAAAAAACCTCTACATTATAGGCAATTGTAGTAAAATGCGATTAATGCAGTAACAATTATGATCGTAATGTGGTTGTAATGACTAAAATCCTTTGTGCTGCTGTTGCAATTACAACTGTGGTTTCTGACTGCAATTTAAAACCATGGATAGTAGAAAAGCTAAAATTCTTAACACTGCAGCTTAAACTGCACTTTTATGTTTTAACCGTTTTTTAAAACCTTGTCCTCTGCTACTCCCTTTTCACCATAATTCATTTAATGTGAGAAAAGCTCTTCAAACATTTATTTTTCTTCTCACGGCTCAAACCCAAAGTTGAGTTAAGATGTACCAACTTGATGTCACTTGATGCAATGAGCATTGGAGATCTAGATTGTAATTTTTTTAGTATCTTAGGAGAGTTGAACTTCACTACCAAAAAATTTACAACAACTCTTACGCGTACTCTTTAAGTAACTAAACTACATTCTTTAGTAGATTATGAGTTGTTGAAAATTAAAAATAAGTAACAATCAATGAAAAATAGGTTGATTCATTTATGTGTTGAATGGTAGCTTTGTAAGATAGAAAACAGTAGAAGAATAGATTATCCTTTGCCACACTCTTCAGAAATATCACATAAACTTGGGCCAATGTCTGCTTTTAAGGTGTACATATGTGGAGTTGTTGTGAATTTGGCTTTCGAGGGTGTACCCAAATCAAGAGAAGGAGCTACCATATTAATTATTTATTTTGTTGGTTTGGTCTTCAGTTCAGAGACAAAATAAATAATAAATGGAGGAATTTTTCAAGCAAATCAATTACGCTTTATTTCCTCCATGATTGACGGTCCAGCAAAAAAATAAAGTGCTTTGTGGTAGTTTTGCACTTTATTTATAGTAAAGATTGTTATGATTTTAATATTTAAAACTTGGCCGGAGAAAAACTACTGCGTTAGACTCACTTAAATTATTGACGAGGGAACAAATTTTCTAGGAAGCAAGTAAAAAGTATGAGCTATTTGCTATATAGTGTACGAATGTACCAGTCAATACGATTTTTTTTTACTTTACAATAATAATAATAATATAAAATAAATAAATTAAGCAATATTTCTTGAAATTTTAAATAGTTATATATGTATTTTTTTAACTATTATTTTTGTATTTCAAAAGTATGAATGTCAAGTTTAAAAGGATGATAGTTTTAAATATATTGAGAATATCAATAATCGTATAGTATTTTTAAATTTAAAAGAGATTAATATAAAAAAATGTGCAATAATAAAATTTGAGAGGATATTATTATAATTTATTCTAATAATTATTTTGATACACCTTAAAATCTCTTATCATTTAAAAGAAGAGGCTAAGAATAATATACAGTAAACCCTAAACACTAATTTTTTATTTTTAACTTTATGCATATAAGTTCTTAATAGGTTTTAGATAATGCTTTAAAAAATTTTAAAGATAAATTTACATAACAACATAATCATTAGAATTAATTTATCCAAAAATTTAATTCATGGATCTAAAAGCTAGTATTTGAAGAAAAAAATAGTGAATTATTCGACAACTTTTTGTTAATTTGACTGTCTTTTATTTATATAATTTTATGTATTTATTCCTTCTTTTACCTCTTCCTAAAAAACATTTTCTTTCAAGTCCTACACTAAAAGTGAATTGTATATTTATTATCATTTTTCACACTTCGGATAGCATGTTTTAGTATAGTGGTGTCGAATTAACTAGTTGAATAAAGGAGGGACGAAAATGAGATAGAAAGGGAAAGAAAGCAGTTGAAAGTTGAAAATGTTAGGTTACAGATTAATTGACAGCTAACCTAAAACACCTAACTCTTTGCGACCCATGAGAGGGCACCGAATGCCTCGGAATAACTGTTGCTGGCACTAGGGAGTGCTTAAATAATTTTAAAAAATAGGAGTCTTATTAACAACTTTTTAAAAATATTTTTACAAGTTATTGTTATTTATAATTTCTCTCGTCAAGACATTACATTTATCTTTTGACATATCAGAATGAAAATAGATTAAATTAAAGAGAGATAAAAATTTCAAATTGAAGTAGAGAGTAAAAATATGGGTCCCATAAAATATTACTATGGTATTTATATAATTTTCACCCCCAAATAAACAGAGATAAGACGGTTTAATTTAGGGGTTTTTAAATATTTTAAAATGTATATTATTTTTATGTTTAAGATTATTTTATTGTTAAAGTAATTATTTACCTAAAAATAGTAATCCTTGAGTTGGTGTACTCTGTTCCGTTGTATAAAAAGAAAAGAAAGAGAAATGAATTAATGTAGAAATTAGAATTATTATGGTGAGAATAAAGTGATGTCAAAACAAAATGAAAGTTATAGATTAAAAGGGTTAAATTATAAAATTAGTTATATATATTTTAGATAAGTTGATACGAAATATATTATATATTAATTTTAAATTAAGTGATCCAGAATGCAACTTCAAAATATGAATAAATGTATTCCGAACAAACTGATATAAAATTGTATTTTGAATTAATTTATCTAGAATACATTATATAAATTCTAGATAAGATGATTTCAAAATGGTAACAAAAACACTTGTTCATTTTTATTAGGATAAATGTAAGCAAATCTTTGATTTTTCAATTAAATGAAAACAACACACAGGATCTTGAATTTTCATGATACTCACAATTTCCACATACACAGTAAAGGAGAACTTACCTGGATCCATTGTATAATTCTTCTTGTTTGTTCCTGTCAATTGTTCTCTCTCCTCTTCCTCCTCTTTAATGCTTTCTTGATGATATAGAAATTTCAAAGATGGTTTTGCTCTTGTCAAAGTTACTGTTTCTCTTTTGCCTTATACTTTTCTCTTTTTCGTTTCAGAAAACGTAACCCCTCTACCGTAATCAAACTTTTCCTCTTTTATGATATTTTAATTAACCTTAATAAAATACCAAAATACCCTTTTGAAGTGAGAAGAGAGGAATTAATTTTAATAACTCTAAAATAATCCCAATAACTTTAATACCTTATATTCTAATAATCATCACATTAGAATCTTTACATCAAAGTTATACTTTAAATTACATGAACCAATGTTAATTATTAATATAATTTAACATTCTCCCACTTGGTTCATGTGATGACTTGAAGATCTAACAATAAACTTTAAGTGCGCACCATTCATTAGAATTATCAAGTCATCATCCTTATATGAATTGAAATGATCAGATCATGGCGGGCAAAAGTCATGATCGACAAGATTCCTTCCATGTACCACATAATCAAAATAATTCAACATAACTTTTAATCAATCTTATAACTTTCATGTCTCTTAAGGAGACTTATCATGTTATCAGAATCAATAATACATGTATATAACTTAATGTAGATAACAATATAATAAAGAGAAACATAACTTTAATTGAATTCACAAGTGTCATGACAGTATAAGCATATAACTATACATATCCATATAGATAGATAACATCATCATGTTAATATTGACTTATCAATAATGCCCATACTTTCAACATGGCCAATAAAGTTTTGGGCGATAGTCCTTTAGTTAACGGATCTGCTATCATCAAATCCGTACCAATATGCTCAATCAACACTCTATGTTTCTGCACTTCTTCTTTGACCGACAAGTATTTTAAATCCATGTGTTTAGCACCCTTTGAGTACTTGTCATTTTTAGAGAAGAAGACGGCTGCGGAATTATCACAATAAATCCTTATCGGCCTAGCAATACTGTCAATAATACAAGCCTCGATACAAAGTTCCGCAACCACAAAGCATGAACCGTGGCCTCAAAGCATGCCACGAATTCAGCCTCCATGGTGGAAGTAGCAATGACTGATTGTTTTGCACTTTTCCAAGAAATTGCTCCTCCAGCCAAAAGATAGACATACCCAAATGTGGATTTTCTTGAATCCACACATCCAGCATAGTCTGAATCCGAGTAGCCAATCACTTCAAGATGATCTGACTTTCTGTAAGTGAGCATGTATTCTTTGGTACCTTGTAAGTACCTAAGAACTTTCTTCGCAGCTTTCCAGTGATCCATTCCAGGATTACTTTGATATCGGCCTAACATTCCAACAGCAAAACTGATATCTGGCCGAGTACAAGTTTGAGCATACATCAAACTCCCAACCACTGACGCATAAGGAATTGACTCCATGGCCTTTCGTTCCAAATCATTCTTGGGACATTGCATTTGACTAAATTTGTTCCCTTTTTGAATTGGAACTATTCCAGGAGAACATTTTTCCATTCTGAATCTCTCTAACACTTTGTTAATATAACCTTTTTGAGACAAACTTAACAATCCTTGTGATCTATCACGAAATATTTCTATTCCTATCACATAAGATGCCTCATTCATATCTTTCATTTCAAAGTTGTTAGAGAGAAACTTCTTTACATCATGTAACATACCAATATCATTAGCAGCAAGAAGAATATCATCAACATATAGAACCAAAATAACAAACTTACTCCCACTGACCTTTATGTATATACACCGATCAACAGTGTTCTCTACAAAACCATACGAAGTTATGGTATCATTAAATTTTAGATACCATTGTCGGGAAGCTTGTTTTAGTCCATATATTGATTTCTTTAATTTACACACCAAATTTTCTTTTCCTGATATTGTGAAACCTTCTGGTTGGTCCATATAAACTTCCTCTTCTAAGTCACCATTCAGAAAAGCGGTCTTTACATCCATTTGGTGAAGCTCTAAATCATAATGAGCCACCAAAGGCAAAACAATTCTCAAAGAGTCCTTCTTAGAAACAGGAGAGAAGGTCTCTTTGTAGTCAATGTCATCCTTTTGAGTGAAACCTTTGGCGACTAATCTAGCTTTATACCTTTCAATATTGCCTTTTGAGTCATGTTTAGTCTTAAAGACCCATTTACAACCGACTCTTTTTGAACCGTTAGGCAATTCAACTAGATCCCATACTTTATTGTCGTCCATTGATTTCAATTCTTCTTTCATAGCATTCAACCAATTCACTGAATTGTTACTTTCCATGGCTTGTCTGAAAGAGACTGGATCCTCATCAATGCTCAAGTCACATTCATGTTCAACAGAGTAAACCACATAATCATTCGAAATAGCAGGTCTTTTCTGCCTTACAGACCTTCTTAATGCTGCTTCTTGTGGTTCCTCTATCAATTGCTCATTTATGAGTTGCTCATTTGTGACTTGCTCATTGTCAATTGGCTCAACATTTATATGTTCATTTTGTGGGATTGGAACATTAACTTGTTGTCTCTGCTTGTTGTGTGACTGTGATACAACAAGAGGGATAACAACTTCAGAAGAGACACTAGATGTAGAGACACTATCAGTATGCTCTTGAATGTCCACTATTCGTGATTCCTCACTCCCACTAAATTGACCATTTTCAATGAACCGAGCATTTCCAGACTCAACTATTCTTGTACTATGGTTAGGGCAATAAAATCTATATCCCTTTGACTTTTCAGGATAACCGATAAAGTAACCACTAATGGTTCTTGCATCAAGTTTCTTTTCATGTGGATTATATAACCTTACCTCTGCCGGACATCCCCAAACATGAAGATGTCTTAAACTGGGCTTCCTTCCAGTCCATAGTTCATAAGGAGTTTTAGAAACTGCTTTGCTAGGAACCCTGTTAACCAGATATACAGCAGTCTTTAATGAATACATCCACAAAGATAAAGAAATATTACTATGACTTAACATACTCCTAACCATATCCATAAGAGTACGATTCCGCCTTTCTGCTACACCATTTTGTTGTGGTGTACCGGGCATTGTATATTGTGCACATATACCCCGACTTTCAAGATACTTTGCAAATGGACCTGGACATTGTCCACTCTCATCAGTTTTACCATAATATTCACCACCTCTATCAGATCTCACCACTTTTACTTTTCTATCTAATTGTCTTTCCACCTCATTTATGAACACCTCAAGGGCGTTCACTGATTGAGATTTTTCATACAATAGATATATATAACAATAACGTGAGAAATCATCAATAAAGGAGATAAAATATTTTTCACCACTCCAAATTTAATGTCAAAAGGACCACAAATATCAGTGTGTATTAACTCAAGAAGTTGACTACTTCTTGTGGCGGGATATTTTAATATGTGTTTTGTTTGTTTACCCTTAATACAATCAATACATACATCCCAGTCATCAAAATCCAATTGAGGTAAAATTTCATTTTTTACTAACCTCAACATCCTTTCTTTGGATATGTGACCCAATCTTTTATGCCATAAGAAAACAGAACATTCCTTTCCTGCACTACAATTTCTATTAACAACATGTTCAACATTAAACAAGGATTTAGAAAAATTAACATCAAGATTTAAAAGATATAAACCATCCAATAATGTACCAGAACCATAATAGTACGAAAGTTTATACAAATGGAAAATACCATTTTCAATCCTAAAGTTAAAACCTAAATAATCCAACTTTGCAACAGAAATTAAATTTCTAGCACAACCAGGAACATAGAGACACTTTTCAAGATTCTGACAATAACCAGTGTCTAGAATCAATCTGTAAGTCCCAATTCCTTCTATTCGTGCCTTCATTTTGTTCCCCATATATAAATACTTTTCAGTTCCTTTTATGGGCTGGATTGAAAGGAATCCCTGCATAATATTAGAAACATGAGTTGTAGCTCCAGAATCCAACCACCAGGTATTATTAGGCACTTCAATAATATTTGCTTCAAAACTTACAGAAACATAAAAAGTACCTTTCTTTTCGAACCAATATTTTCTTTTCGGACAATCTTTCTTAAAGTGACCTACTTTCTTGCAAAAGAAACATTTCTGGTCCTTCTGGATACCACCCTTATTCACTTTCATTGGGGCTTTGTCCTTCTTGTTCTTCTTTCCTGATTTAACTTTACTGAAGCTAGCACCTTCATGACTTGTGAGATGGATAGAATGATATCTCATTTTCTTTAATCTCCCTTCCTCTTGTACCAACATGGCTTTGATTTCTTGAAAGTTCCACTTATCTTTAATAGTGTTATAGTTCACTTGGAACTGGCCAAATTCAGGAGGAAGAGAGTTCATGATGAACTGTACTAGAAAAGACTTATTCACCTTCATTCCCATTGACTTCAATCTTGCTGCTATATTAGCCATTCCTGTTACATGTTCATGTATGGGCTGTGACCAGTCAAAATTTTTGGTAATCAGCTCACTCATAAGAGTTCCCACAATAGACTTGTCAGTTATGTCTGATTGTGAATACTCCTTGATCATTTTCATGAATTCCTTTGCGTTTTCTGTTTTGGGCATGGAAGGCTTTACGTTTTCTGCCATAGACATACGCATCAAGTTTAATGACAACCTGTTAGACCTATGCCAAGCCTCATAAAGAGACTTTTCATCACTTGTACTGGTCTCTGTAATGGCTGCGGGCATTTCATCCATCATAATAGCCATATCCAAGTCTAGAACACCCAGTTGGAACTGGATTTGTTCTGACCAATCGGCATAATTTAGCCCATTAAACTTGATGACATTGTTGCTCAAACCTGCTAAATTCATGTAAGCTGGAAATAATACACAAACTCATACATTAATGCTTTGATTAAAATCCATGGATTCAAACAAAATTACTACACTAGTCATACATTTAAGTTTACCTTTGGGTGACACTTAAACTGATAGGTAGTCAATTAAGTCATTCATTTAAGTTCACCTTTGGTGATTCTTAAACTGACAAATTTCATATATACTTTAATAACAATCAATCATACTTAAGTCTATATGTATGCTATCTTTGGATATACAAACATATACTAAGTACATGAAATGTCTCACTTTAATGCCATCAATTATAAACAATGGTTCACCTTTGGGTAATCCATAACATCCTTATATCAATGACTAATCACTCTCCGAAATTCAACTTAATTGAATTTCCTTCTTTGAAATGCATATAATATCCATTTAATGCACAACAATGTTAAAAATTAACACAGAACAGTAAAATTGCTTTACTGTGACAACAATACCGCAACACTAAAGTTGCTTCCAAAATAGAATTCTGTGCCACAACAATAAAGTTGCTACTGCTATTCCAATTCATTACAAACATGCACCATTAAAGATATATTACTGTGATGTGTGCAACAAAAAAAAAATTGCTTTAAGGCAAAAACTAAAATCCCGCGCGACTGGAGTTGAAATTCACAACAACAATAAAATCCCGTGACATAAAAGTTGCTTTCAACCAAAATTAAAACTTATATGCAACGTGACTTCCAGGGGTTTAAATTCAAGAAATTTGAATTTTCTTTCATGCAGGATTAAAATTCACGTAACATCCAGGAATTAAAGTTTCTTTAATATTATAATCAAATAAAATAAAACTTGCGGTTTCCAGAGTGAACGAAATTCACGTTCGAGGGTGAATGAAATTCACATTTGAAACAAATCATGCAACAGTAAAAGCAACAATAAAAAATAAAAGGTTTGCGGCTTCCGAGATTCACATTACAGTGAATCGAATTTTCTTTCATCAATAAACCAATTTAAATCATGAAACCCTACGGCCTTTAATTTTCTTTCATGCCAATAAAATTAATTAAACATCTGAAAAATTAAAATCCCTAAATTTTATAATTGAAAAATTAGGGTTTTAAAAATTGGGGAAATTACCATTCATGGAGAATCATAAAATTCAGAACCTGGCTCTGATACCACTTGTAAGCAAATCTTTGATTTTTCAATTAAATGAAAACAACACACAGGATCTTGAATTTTGATGATACTCACAATTCCCACATACACAGTAAAGGAGAACTTACCTGGATCCATTGTATAATTCTTCTTGTTTGTTCCTGTCAATTGTTCTCTCTCCTCTTACTCCTCTTTAATGCTTTCTTGATGATATAGAAATTTCAAAGATGGTTTTGCTCTTGTCAAAGTTACTGTTTCTCTTTTGCCTTTCCAGAGAACGATACTTTTCTCTTTTTCGTTTCAGAAAACGTAACCCCTCTACCGTAATCAAACTTTTCCTCTTTTATGATATTTTAATTAACCTTAATAAAATACCAAAATGCCCTTTTGAAGTGAGAAGAGAGAGATTAATTTTAATAACTCTAAAATAATCCCAATAACTTTAATACCTTATATTCTAATAATCATCACATTAGAATCTTCACATCAAAGTTATACTTTAAATTACATGAACCAATGTTAATTATTAATATAATTTAACAATAAATGCTTCCAGAATTATACACAATTAGCATTTTAGGTTGGTTCGTCCCAAAAGTATAACATCATATTTATGTTTCGGATCAACTTATTTAGAAGAACATTAATTATCTTTTATTTTGAATTGGTTGATTTGGAACACTATAAACAAATCTTAGAAACAACTCCAAGAAAGTCATACATAAATAAAATTGCATTTTACTTTTCTAAATAACGCTTAAATCAATTAACAATACTATCAAGACTTAAAAAAAAGAACATTCAATTATTTGAGATACACAATAGAACACAAAGTGACAATTTATATTTGACACACAATGGGAGTAACTGAGCAAGAATCATACAAAGACAAAACAACATGGTAAAAGAAAAGATAAATTTGAAGGTTTAAAAATCAAATAAGGATATTTTTGGAGTGTGAATAGTATATGAGAGAATGCTAAAAAAATTGTCTTACATGTATAGGTTTTATGGAGAGCTTTGAGACCCAATTAGGAGGTTTTAGTCTCTCTTAGAACCTCACTAGCTACATCATTGCCCCAAGCACCACGATTAGGAGATTTTAGTTTTGTTTCAATTTTGTTTAAATTTCGAAGTTGATTTGGTTTGGTCTTGTAAAAGAAGTTAAAAAATAATAATTTGCTAGAGCTTAAGAGTTAAACCCAAGACAAGCATAAAATGTCTTCTTGTAATCACTAGACTTATTAGCTTTAAATGTGACTTAAAAATTTAATTTTCTTTATTTATTTTCAAATAAGACAAACCCATAACCCAAGTTTGAATTAATCCTTTTGGATTTTAGAATGAGAAGAGCTTTTGTTTAATTCTTTTATTGTAAGTTTTAGTTATGCTAGGATTCTTTCTTGCATCTTTTGACATTATCAAGAATTGAGAATTCTTGTGATTTCTTAAACTTATTAAATGAAATAACATCTTCCTTCCTTTCTTGTTTTCTTTGTTTTATTTTTTAAAATACCTAATTTTAATTAATTTCAAATCCTAACCCCTGAATTTCTCATTTTACTGTATTTTCTCCTTGGAATCATATAGATTTCTTCGAGTTTTGTTAACATAACTAAGTCTTGTCCCAGAAGTATCACTTTAATTAATTGAAATCCTTCTAGTAGAAAGGTTTATTGCATATTCATATATAGAAAGACAAATAGTTATCTCTTATTAAAATAAATATCAACTAAAATTTATTGAGTTTCACGATTCAATAACAACATTCACTTATTAAGTTGACAAATTACATGTGTGTGAACATAAGATATTAAAAAAATATAAAAACACACCATGAAAATAATCTAATCTTCACTCAATTGTCACATTGCATAACTTTTTATTAATACTTATCTTAAAAATAGAAATACATATCATAAATATAGTACTAAACTTAAATTAAATTTTAGAAGAAGATATTACTAAAATATTGCAAATTAAATTAAAATTTAAAAAATATTACCTTTGTCGTGAACTTAAAATAATATTACTAACATTAAATAAAAATATCTCAAAATATATACTTGGTAAATCTTTTGCATTTTAGAAGAAGATATTTCGCGCGTATGTCATCGCTTAAAAAGGTCTTGATAACTTGTAACAAAATAAAAGATTCTTAGTTAACTAGCTTGCCCTCCTGAAACCCCTAATGATATACATTTATAATTATAATGTTCTATTGCACTTTGACAATGTGATGTGAAAATTGCATACCAATATTTTTAGATCAAATATTGTTCCAATTATACTTGACATTAAATATTAGAAACAGCCAAGAAACAAAATTTTGATTCGGTATATTTTAGGATACTGACCCGTACTTATCTTTTTTAAAAGAAAAACCCTTAGTATTAGTTTTACTTATTTTGTAGTCATAATTCTTAATGTAAGAACACAATTTAAAAAAAATATGATTAAGACTAATTTTTATATACCACTCATTTAAATTTAACAACTCAAAATTAATTAGCATTTAAAAAATTATGTATCTTTTGTACCGAAAACATGTCAATTGAGAATAACCCTCTCCACCTATAAATTACCTTTTATAAATTAAAACCATAAATTTTGTTAAATATTTTGAAAACAATTCAAATTATTTTAATTTTAAATTTCTAGATATTGATTAGAAAAAAAATGTTTAGATTTTAAAGATATAATTTTTAAAATAGATATTTGTTTTCTCATTTATGATTAAGATATTAGATATTTGTATAGACATGCGAGAGAGTGAACAAAATAATATTATTATCTTTCTTCTTTGTTTAAGGTGTTTTCTTTTGTTCATTATTTATTTTTTTATCAATATGAATAAAAAAGTTCGTTAGTTATGTATTTTATACCAACAAAATTATGAATTAAAAACATAGATAGTATAATAAGGTTTATTCTCAAATAAATTGTATTTCTCAATCTAATTATTCTTAATAGACAAATTTCTAGATTCATTTCATAGATAACGTCTTAACTTAGGAACGAAATCTTCTATTCCAAGATTGGTGTCTCATTCTCTGTCTCAATCAATGAATGAATAAATGTCATGTCATTTAATAAGTTATATAAAATATAAAAAAAATTATAAAAGAAAATTCATTAAATGATATGGACCTTTATTGATTGGTTGGGATAGGGTACGCCACCAATTTGGATAAGAGGATTTTTTTCCCTTAATTTATGCCTTTTGTCCATTCTAGTGAACATTCTTAGTTAGGAAGCAACTCTTGTGACAAATACAGTGTGTTGATCATATTTCATTTTCCATGATCAAAACCTTGTGTGTTGCAAATCGAAACACAATTTAGGTCAAAGATGCATGAGCCTTCTAAAATTTTAGTTTCGGGTTCACATTATGTTGTCATAACCTTTAGTGATATTTGTTCTACAGTTGCAAATCATGTCAAAGGCAAATGCTATTTCATTTAAAGAGGTGAATATATACATATTGGGAATGTTATAATGAATATTGCTTATCAAAGTGAAGATTTTCTAATGAAATTAAAAAATGATAGTCAATCCCTATTAAATAGTGTAGATAAGAAGAGTTTTTTTTGTCCATTTTGTAAACTTCTTTGAAGAAAATATATAATTATCGTGGGTAAGGTGTATTGTAGGAAAATGCAATTGGTATAATTTTTTATAAGCCAAATTTATTAAAATAAAAAAGAAACAAAAGTACAAGATGTGTTTGTCTAAGACATATCCATACAACACACAAGAGCCAAAAAATCAAAAACAAAAATTGAAAGTTAAGAACCATGTGTGTGCGAAGAGCGAGATTCATCACTCATTCTAGAAAAGAATTAGAGGTAATTCTAGTTGTAGAACACCACTTCCATGAACGCAATTAAGCCGAAAACAAGATTTCCTTTACCTTAATATTTTTTTTGAATATGGTCACATTTTGAGCTCTCTAAATGTGTCAAATACCTGCAAACCAAACAAAAGACCAAGCTCTCTTTAGAGTTGTGATCCCATATACCAGCCTCAGATATTGTTGACAAAAACTATGAAAGTCATTATGAAGCACTCTTGACAATCCCCAAAAAACATATAAACAAGCCCATACACTAGATACCATTGGGCACAACATGAATAGATGTTGGCTAGTTTCCAAAGGCGCATCGCAAAAACCACAACCAGTTTCCTCTGCTAGGAATGTGGGTAGCCTGTTAGCTCCCAGCTGCCAGACTAGAATTTGTGCCTTAGAGGGGATACCTTTGGTCCACACAGTATAATAAAATGTGTCTTTTTGGATGAGGAGCGTATCTGATGCAAAGGCCACCAAGTACTCCTATGTCCCCTCAATTAACCATCGTCATCCATCTTGACAAAACATTTGTTTCCAACCTAGCTGATAACTCCCCTAACCATTCTTCCTCCCACACAAAAAGTGTAACATCCTTTTTTTTAGAAAAATAAAATATTAATAAAAATATTAATTTATATTAATATGCTTAAATTAATTTAATATTTTTATTTATTAGAATAATTAAATTAAGAATTAATTTTATAAAATAAATATGGGTGTAAATAGTAAAATAGTCTAAAGGTTAAGTTTGGGTTTAGTATTAAAAAGTCCAATCCAACTATTAACCTAAAGTAATTCAGAGGGGTTAGGTTAGTACACTTGAGTTTCACATTTCTGACTCGGGAGGTTAGAGAGAAAGCTATAGAGAAAACCTTGTCAAGGAAGATTGAGAAGCACAAAATTGGGAGGGGGGAACTTGAAGACACATTCTTTGCATTCAAAATCATCATTGAGGTAAGGGGGTGAGAAATTATCTCTCATGTAGCATGTGTAAGGAAAATGGGTAGTGAAGTGATCCCTAAGCTTCAATAAGTTTTACGTATTCTATTGAAGAGTTATGAACACCCGTAACGAGTGTTGATAACATGTTTTGTACATGACTATGTGTATATATGTAATTGGAGTTTTTTATGTGTGGTTGGTCTAATGTAATAATTTATTTTGTTAATTGGAGATGTGTTTGAATGAGAAATTGAGATTCAAGTGTGACTGATAATGATGAATAATTATTAGATGTGTATATTAATTTATTTTGTTAAATTTGGAAGTACATGTGCACTATCTGATTATTTGGATGTAAGGATTATGTTGGCATAGGTTTTCTCTTTTTATACCCTAGAGATTAGTATCCTTGAGCACAATAATTAGAAATAATGAAAACCTAGAATCAATGCATTTGGTGTCCCTGAATAGTTAAGGGATGCTTTTATTAATTTATTTTGTTGAACTGTAAGAGGGAGTGAGATTAGCTTATACATAGTAGACATATATAAGAAATAGGGTAGTAGAGCTGAAACCTAAGCCTTCGTAGGGATTAAGTTTTATGCAATTGACTTCTTCACTTATTTTTATGAATGAACATTATGAATTATTAAACGATGAAAAACTTTAATTATATGATCGATTGATGTGACCGTTGATGGACTCCTTTATTACTTACCCAGTTATTGATTATTATGTGTAAGGGGTTTTCTCCCACTAAAGGGATTGATGGAAAAATTGATGAATATCAATGCAATTTTGAGGTGTGATAATAATAAAGAAAAGAGATAGAGAAGTAGAATATTTGAGGATTTGGAGTTGGAATTATATCTTAGGAATCTTAGATAAGTTGAATACATGCTATCTGGAAATTTTCGTATGAACATACCCAGTGTTTCCATAATATCCTTATATGTGGTTAACCAAATTTAGTCCCCTTTGTTGTATTAGAAAGTAGACATTTGGGGCTACAATTTAGGCTCAAGAAGCAAATAAAAATGTTAAGAATTAACTGAGTTACGTGAGTTAGAAGTTGAGTTTCTAATTAAGTGCGTGGAACATATATTGGTGTGTTGTAAGCTCTGCCACATGACCTAAACGACCTCATTAGGTTTTGTGTTCTTCATGAAATTTGCATCCTTATATGTTATCTTTTAGTTGGAGTTGAAATCACTCAAAAAGTATGTATATAACTCAAATTATAAATAAAATAGTAAGTAAAGGTCAAGCTATTAGATTTAGGGTTAATTGCTATGTGTTTGTAATTTTCAAAAATAGTATATCATAAAACTAGCTATGGACATCAATATAAAAGTTTTAGATAAGTGTATTATCTTTTTAAGAAAATTTATACCTCCCCCATATCATTAGTATAACTATAGATATTGTATTTAGACTATACAATGCAATAAAAGAGTAAGATAAGAAAGGGTAATGTGAGTTAATGGTGTTGATTATTGTAGTGCAAAATATTGGTGTTGATTACAATTGAGCGTATGATATGTTGATGATTGATAATAGTTAGGGTGTGCCTGACAATGTGTCATCCCAGTTGCAGTTAGGGCTGGACTGTGATGACATTATTAGGTTATTGTGACGTATCCTATAATTATGAGTATAATTATGAGTGTGGTGAATGATTGAATGTTTAAAAGTTATTTGAGGTGTGTGAATTAGAGATTTGTTTTAGTGTGTCATATTGACATTGATTTCAATTGGATTCATAATGCGTTGATGACATTGGTCAAAGTGTGTTTGATGAGGTGTCATTCCAGCTGCAATTGGGGATGGAGTGTGATAACATGATTAGATGTTGGTATTGTTATTTATATTAATAATGATGGTTAGGGTGTGTTTGACGAGATTCCATTCAGCTATGGTTGGGGGTGGAGTGTGATAACATGATTAAATGTTGGCAGTATGATTTATGTTGTGGAGACATAAAGTTTTGTAAGAATCGTCCATTGTGTGGTGCTCTAGACAAGTCTTCTTGGATTGTTTTGCATTGCACGGTTGTATCTATGTGTTACTAGCGTAGAAGAGGATTTAATTCGGGTAAACCTATGCTGAGATGATTATACTTACGTATTACTAACGTAGAAGAGAATTGTTTCGGGTGTGTACCTAAGGTCACTTATCTATTGGAATTTGGATGGATTCAATAAAATTGCTAACGAAGTGGGATCCTTGGTTGAAATTTTGGAAGGTCCAGTTCCTTAAAATTCTTAGAATATGCACAAATTCTTGTTAAAATCCATGAAATGGATTTCATTAGTTGGCACAAACGTATAAAAATTAATGGGAATTTGGTTTCAGTTTCGTTGGTTGAAGAACAATTCCTTGCTAATAATCCTGCTTTGTTTAGTTGTCATCATTTATTTTTGGTTATGTGAGTTCTATGCAGTCTAAATGGGAAGGTGAGTCGAAGAATTGGTCTAAAAGTGAACTTGAAGCTACAATTGCCCGGATGATAGAGAGTAGCATTCAACATCCGGAGGTGGCCATGCAAGCGTGGTTACTGTGAAAGGAAGTCGGCAGCTGAAGAGGCTAATGGAAGTTCTGGTAACACAATAATTGCTTCGGCCTGTAAGATAGATAATTTCGACATAGCCAATGCAATTAACTCATTGGAGAAATCAAAGGCATATGTAACGCAAAAGGAATGGAAACTTGCTCCATGCGGCATTAATTATGGTTCATTAGTATTAAAGACGAAAGATATGGTGTTGGAATCTGGTCAGCCACTTGCATTATTCAGTGATTTAGAGTTTATTGAGAACAATGGGGGGGTACAAGTAGCAGGACTGAGCCTAATGGGTCACAATAAAGGGGTGCAGCAGGTACATGCAATGGAGTTGGGGTTGGAGGAGTCAGAAGAAGATCAGCTTTCAAATGAAGTAGGTCGTGTGGGACCGGAAACATCTGGCCTTCATCACGTTTCTGGCCTGCCAATTCGTTGCCAACAAGGCCTTGAACTACAAGCTAATTGCAATAACAGAATGGTCCAAATTGGCAAGCCACTTGGAATGTATTAGAACTCCAGGAGATGCATCTTCTAATCCGCAGGCTATTGGTGGTTTGATCCAATTCAGTGATTGTGAAGAGTCCCGTGCTGCAACCC
Organism: Psophocarpus tetragonolobus; assembly: GCA_037954015.1. Taxonomy (NCBI): domain Eukaryota; kingdom Viridiplantae; phylum Streptophyta; class Magnoliopsida; order Fabales; family Fabaceae; genus Psophocarpus; species Psophocarpus tetragonolobus. The sequence goes on along the minus strand of CM075690.1, from coordinate 33,633,175 downwards.
AATGTGTTGCAAATTGTATTAGGCCCCTTGGAGGTGCATCTAGTAATCTGCAGGAAATTGGTGAATTGGTCCAAAGTGGTGATCGTGAGATGAAATTCTGGCTGCAGCCCAATCAAAGTCCTTATAGCTATGCTACATGTGGATCCTAAAATCGTTACGATAGCTGGAAATAGCGCAACAACCGAAGGTGAAGCTCAATCCAAAAGCATGGATTTGAGTCTCAATAGGATGGATTTTATGGGACAACCGAACCAGCATGTTTCCTTTTGTCCAGAAAAGGATGTTCCATCCTTAGGGAGTGAATTTGTGTCCATCCGCTGGTTTGGGGATCAATTCAAAACAGAAAGGGAATTAAAAAGAGAAGAAGAAGACTGAAGAACAGTTGAACAAAATCAAGGAAGAATGTGAAGCAAAAGGGTTATTTTTTAAAATCTTTTCTTCAATTATAAGATGTATCTATCCCTGATGTTGAAGGGAATTATGTCCAGCATTCTGGGTACAATAATTCTAAGCATTTGGGGCTAAGTGATGGAGTAAGTGATGACCTCAATAATATGTGTGGAAAAGCATTAGAAGTACAATACATTTGGGATTTAGCAAAAAGAATGTGCGCTACATTTCTTATACATGAACAAATTGTGCAGAAGATTTTTGAGAAGGAGGTTCGGGCCAGGAATAGGGTTGTTCATAATAAGTCAGTTCCTACTTGTGGGAATGTCAATTAAGTAAGAGGTGCTAAAGAATGATATTAATTTTATTTGTGTTCAAGAGACTAAGGTCCCGTATGTAGATAGAAATTTGTGTTGTGCAATTTGGTGAGACTCAAATTTAGATGGAAGGTATTGGAAGTGACAGTGATAAAGTGTTTATTCAGAGAAGAAAATTCAAACTCTTTATTCCAATTACTAAGGTCCCGTTTGGGGTGACTTTTGATTTCTAATTTTGAAATTTCTAAAAACAAAAACTAGTTTTGGTTTTAAGTTTTTAAAATTTTAAAAACAACATTGTTTTTGTTTCCAAATTTAAAACATTGTTTTCAAATCTTAAGCAAAACACTAGTTGAAGGTGGCGATCAAGACAGTCGTTGAAGGTGACGATCGGTTATTGGCGATCGAAGGTGATAGTCAGTGACTGGCGATCAGAGGTGGTGGTTGGTGACAGGTGGTCGGAGGTAACGGTTGGACGACCGGTGATCGAAGGTGGTAGTCGGTGATCGTTGGTCGAACGTTGCAGCTAGTGACCGCTGGTTAGAGGTGGCAGCCAATGATCGCCAATCGGAGGTGATGGTTGGTGACCGTTAGTTGGAGGTGAGAGCTGGCCGAAGGTGGCGGCCGGTGACTGCTGGTCAGAGGTGACCGCTGATGACCATCAATCGAAGGTGGCATTCGGTGACCGTCGGTGACTGCAAGTTGGAGGTGATGATCAGTGTCCTCAATCGGAGATGACGATCGGTGATTGCTAGTCAAAGGTGGGGGCTGATGACTACCAACCTGCAATGACGGCCATGACTGTTGGACAAAGGTGGCAGTCGATGACTTTTGGTCAGAGGTGGAGGCCAGTAACCGCCGGTCAGAGGTAATAATCAATGGTGACAAGTGACGTCAAGTAATGAACTTAAATAAAAACATAAATAGAAATCTAAAAACCAAATTTATATTGTTTCTAAAATTGAGTGAAAATTGTTTCAAAAATGAGTAAAAAAATAAAGCAGAAATATTTTTTCAGAACAGGTTTCTATTTTCAAATACATTTCAAAACTAAAAACCAGAAACTCATAACCATCCCGAATGGGCCTAAGATAAGGGGGAGGAGAAATTTATCACTTTTAAACATTATACTTGTTTATTTTACTATAATTATTTAGTGAGGTATCTCTAACCTCGTTCTATTTATTATTTTATTTTACAATTAACTGTAATTATTTAGTGAGGTGTCCCTAACCTCGTTTTATTTATAATTTTATGTTACTTTTAACTATAATTATTTAGTGAGGTGTCTCTGACCTTGTTCTATTTATTATTTTATGCTATTATTAGTTACAATTATTTAATTTATTGTTCATAATCTTCTTTGATATATTAAATTAATTTTTTTATCATTTTCTTTTAAATATAATGATTATATTTTTGTGTATATAAATATATAACAAAAATTTTAGTAAAAGTTTTAATCCCTAAATAAATATTTGAATTAAGTTGTAGTTTGAGGTTTGACCTTGGGAATTTAAATAAGTATTTAAGGTGAAATATCTTTGTATCCTTTTTTTTTAAAAAAAAAAACCATGGTAAAGAAGTTCATTTATCCAAACTATTCACTACAAAAATAATTCAAATTTCTAGAAGAAATATATATATATATATATATATATATATTTTAAAAAAATTTTGTTATTTAAATTGTTATTATGTAAAGTATTCACATGATAATCATTCTCACTCCTTTATTTTCTTGTAAAAAAAATGGAAATGCAAAATTTAAAATATGGACGCGACAAATTATCCGAACTCTTTCTCTGCGGTAATTACAACAATGTTTACAGGAACAGAATGAATTACAAATATGACTGAGAGCTCAGTCACATTTAGAGGGACTGGTGTTTCCACCTTAGTATTTGTGAATGATCATGGGGGCTGTAGTGATTGAAGGACCAATAGTGGTTACATTTTATTTACCACCGACTAACTATACAAATTCATTGCTAAACATTTTTCCACTGACCATGTAAATATCAGAGAAGAAAAAAAAAAGTAAAAGGGAGAACTGTAGATAAAAAAAATCTTCCCTATATATGTGTATGTGTGTAATGGAAATATGTAATATTGTAAATATAACTTGTGTATATATATAAATATGATTTTCTTTATGATTTTATTTTACTTTATCTTATTTTGTTAAATAAATAATCAAAGAAAAGAAATTATTTGTAAAAAAAGAAATTAGAGAAAAACTTGTTTCATTGTAATTAATAACAGGATTAAATGAAGGAAAAAAATTATCATAAAATCAGGATATATATATATATATATATATGTGTGTGTGTGTGTGTGTGTGTGTGTGTATAATATCATTACATTTAGATGGTATTAGAGCAACGTTCCATGTGAGACTTGGGAAATGAGCTAACCATGTCACTAAGTTTTAACTTGAATAATTTCATATGGTAGGAAGAAGAAAAAAAACTGAATTAACGAAGGCAATAAACAGTCATGGCTGCAGCTTTAATAAGAAGTCAAAGGCTAGAATGAACTATTGAATCACAAGGATTAATTGAATTTAGAAGGAACAAACCTTCACAATTTCATGGAGGTTATAATCCAGACAAAACTGAAATATGGATTAAGGAAATAGAAAAAATATTTCGAGCAATGAATTGTCCTGATAATCAAAAAATAAATTATGTTGTGTTTATGCTAGTAGGAAAGACTAAATATTAGTGGGATAATACTAGAAGGTTATTAGAAGGAGGAGGAATAGATATTACATGGGAAGTATTTACCGCTAAATGTTTAGAAAAGTATTTTGATGTGAGAAGATCAAAAGATATAGAATTTATGCAATTAAAACAAGGAAACATGAAAGTAGGAGGATATGCTTCTAAATTTGAAGAATTAGGTAAATACTCTACTTTTTTCTATCACCCAGATGATAGAATGAAGTGTATTAAGTTTGAAGATGGACTTAGACTTGAACTAAAGAAGGTGGTAGGGATACTAAAAATTTATGATTTCCTACACTTATTCACAAGTGTCATTTTCTAGAAGGTTTTAAAAATAATCAAAATAATAGACCAAAGTATTTCAGGCCTCAGCTAAATAAAAAGAGAAACCATGAAGGAAAACCATATAACCATTCTCCAGGAAAACCTCAAACTTCCCAATTTTCCTCAGGAAATTTCAGTAGACTATGACTAATCAGATTAGGTTTTTAAGTGTGGACAGGGGCATTATGATAAAGATTTTCATCTCAAAATGCCAGTTATTTTCAACTGTGGAAAACCTGGTCATGTGTTTTCTGAGGACAACCAAAAATGCATTCTAACTCTTCTGCATCCAAGTCAGAGTCTACTACAACTGGTAGAGTTTACACCATGATAAGAGCCAAAGCTTCCCAAAATAATTATCTAATTCAAGGTACATGTTTCATTAAAGGTAAAACTTTAAATATATTGTATGATTCAAGCGCCACTCATTCTTTTATATCCAATGATTGTGTTCAAAATCTTCAACTGTCAATTTCTTCTTTAGATACTAGTTTAATTGTTTCAACACCTATAAATAAATTTGTGATTACCAATGAAGTTTGTTTAGATTGTCCTATTTTCCTTAAAAATAGAAAATTTCTTGTAAATTTGATTTGTTTACCCTTATTACAATTAGATGTGATTTTAGGGATGGACTGGTTACCTTCCAATCACGTTCTCCATAATTGTGCATAAAAGTTTGTAATATTTTCTAATTCTAAGGATCTGTTGATTTCATCTATCAAACCAATAAAAAAGTATTCAGGGAATGAAGTTCAGGGATATTTGTTATTACCTTCCAAATAAGAAAAAGAAAAAGAAAAAGAAAAAGAACAAGTAGACTTGGAAAACATAGTTGTTGTTCAAAATTTTCCTGAAGTTTTTCCCAATGATATTTTTGGTTTGCCACCTCACAGAGAAATTGAATTGTCAATTGATTTGCTGTCAGGCACAGGACCAATTTCAATGGCACCTTATAGGATGTCACCTTTTGAACTTGTTGAACTAAAGAAACAATTGGAAGATTTGCTTGAAAAATAATTCATTCGTCCTAGTGTATCATCTTGGAGAGCTCTTGTTTTGTTAGTTAAAAAGAAGGATGAAAGTTTTAGGTTGTGCATAGATTATCGTCAATTAAATAAATTCACTATAAAAAATAAAAATCCCTTCCTATAATAGATGATTTGATGGATCAATTGAAAGGAGTAGCTGTATTTTCAAAGATAGATTTAAGATCAGGATATCATAAAATTAAAGTAAAAGCAAAAGACATTCAGAAAACTACTTTTAGGACAAGGCATGGTCATTATGAATATCAAGTAATGCCTTTTTGTGTGACTAATGCTCCTGCAGTGTTCATGGATTATATGAATAGGATTTTTTGTCCATTTTTGGATTATTTTGCGGTGGTATTTATAGATGATATTCTTATTTATTCCAAAACTCATGAAGAACATCTTCAAATTGTTCTTCAAATTTTGAAAGACAACCAATTGTATGCTAAAATTTCTAAATGTGAATTCTGGTTAAGCGAAGTTAAGTTTTTAGGACACGTGATTTCTAAAGATAGAATATTTGTGGACCCAACCAAGGTGGAAGCAATTTTAAGGTAGAATACACCAAAAATAGTGACAGAAATTCGTAGTTTTTTTTGGTTTTGCTAGATATTATAGATGATTCATTGAAGGATTTTCAAATATAGTCATGCCTTTAACCTAACTCACCAAGAAAGGGTAAGCTTTTGAATGGATAGAAAAATGTGAAAATAGTTTTCAAGAACTTAAGAATAAGCTAACCATTTCACCTATTTTAGCTTTATCAATCCTAATGAACAGTTTGTAATATTTTGTGATTCCTCCAAAATGGGTTTAGGGTATGTTCTTATGCAAGAGGGAGGTAGTGGCATATGCTTCTAAACAACTGAGAGCACATGACAAAAATTATCCAACCCATGATTTAGAATTAGCTGCTATTGTTTTTGCGCTTAAAATATGGAGACAATATGTGTATGGTAGTAGATTTGAGGTTTTTAGTGATCATAAAAGTTTGAAATTTTATTTGATCACAAGGAATTAAATATGAGACAAAAAAGGTGGATGAAATTCTTGAAATACTATGATTTTGAATTACATTATCATCCAGGAAAAGCAAATGTAGTGGCTGATGCATTAAGTAGAAAATCATTACATGTTTCTTCATTAATGGTGCATGAGATGAATTTGATTGAAGAATTTAGAGACATGAGTTTATCAGTTAAAGTAAGTCATGATAGGATACAATAGAATTCAGTTCAAATTATCACAATGCCTATGTAGATCACAGACAAGAGAATCAAGCATTTGAGAGACCGACAAATTCCATTGGTAAAAGTCATCTGTGATAATGTCACAAGAGATGCTACGTGAGAATGGGAAGAGAAGACTAGAGAAAAATATTCTTACTTGCTTAACCAATAAAAAATTCAAGGACAAAAATTCTTTTAGTAAGGGAGAATTGTAATATTCTCAAATTTATATACATACATATATATATATATATATCATTGTATTTAATATATATTTAAATCAAATCAAATTTAAATATTATCCAATTATAAAATAATTAGGTTATTTTAAAATTTTAGGCAATATTTATTTACATATATAATAACAATAACAATAATAATAGTAGTAGTAGTAATAATAATAATAATAATAATAATAATAATAATAATAATAATAATAAACAAAATGTTATTAAATTTTTAATATTGTATTATTATTAAATATTTAATTTGGAATATTTTTAGAATATATGGTATAAGTAAAAGTATAGAAATACATTTATAATATATTTTGAAATTATAATATAAGTAAAATTATACACACACATACATGGAAGACCAAAACATATAAACAAAAAAACCCATTGCAGTGTCAAAGGAAACAAAGACTATAGCGTAAAAGGGGAAAAAAGAGAGAAGTGGAGAGATATGACGAAACCATATCCATATGTAACTAGTATTCATCTCTAAGTAACTAAAAATTGTATGTAAACTATGTAATGATGAAAAATAAAATAAAAAAATCATTATTTGAGCCCTGTACCAACTAAAAATAAGAGGTAACGTGAGAAGAAAGGGGAGGAAGTTTGGGAAGAAATTGGAACTAACAGTGATAAAATGTTTATTCAGAAAATAAAATTCAAACTCTTGTATTATTCCAATTACTAAGATAAGGGGGATGAGATATTTATCACTTTTAAATATTATAGTTGTTTATTTTACTATAATTATTTAGTGAGATGTCCTTATCCTCATTCTATTTATTATTTTATGTTATTTTTAACTATAATTATTTAGTGAGGTGTCTCTAATCGCATTCTATTTATTATTTTATGTTATAATTAACTATAATTATTTAATGAGGTGTCCCTAACCTCGTTCTATTTATAATTTTATGTTACTTTTAACTATAATTATTTAGTGAGAAGTCTTTAACCTTGTTCTATTTATTATTTTATGCTATTATTGTTTATAATTATAAGTAGTTATAATAACCATAACTATAACAATTCTTTTGTAACTGGTTATCATTTATTGTAATTGGTTATCATTATAAATAATTGGTTATATAATCGATTATATATTTATAACTAGTTACTTGATTGGATATATAGATAACCAGTTATTTAACTAGTTATTTGTTTATAACCGGTTAAATAATCAATTTTGAAAATAAAATTATTCTTAAAATTTATTTTTCTAATTAACATGTTTTCCACATGGATGTGTCAAATGACACAGAGGAATGATACTTCACGGAAGGTTTTTTCTACTCTAGAAATTTTCCACATTGTTGTTGCCTTTATCACAAAGGTATATGAGATTTGTTGGTAGCTTTTTCTACTTAGTGAATTATTCACAGGGTCGTGGACATTTACACAGAGGTATGAGAGATGTCAAGGAAGTTTTTCCTTCTCAGCACCACAGGGATATGACTATTGTCAGAGAGGTGTGGGCGATGTTAGAGATAATTTTTCTACTCAACGTATTATCTATAAGGATGTGACCTATGTCACAGATGTGTGTGAGAGAGCTTAGACTTGAAGACCAAAGTACTTGTTCATTTTGATTTGTGTGTATTTCATTTTAGGAGTGTTAATATCCTAAGAGATTGTTGGGAACAAGGCACTAAAGGAGAAAAGAGAGAAATAAACAACACTAAGAAGTATTTGTTTTGGTGCATTTGTAAACCTTACATAAGTTTGCTTATATAGCAAAGTGAAGAACATCATCTTACAATACTAAGCAATGTGGGACTAAAAATCAAACTACAAAACTTAATCAAACTACAAAACTAACAATTCTCCCACTTGGAGTTTGATTATCACTTATTGTAGTTGCTTTCATCATCAATCATTCTTAAAGGTCAGTTGAGACACTGTAAAGCCTTAACTTCTCTGTTGTGATAACCTTTGTCAACATATCCACTGGGTTCTTACTTCCTAGTATCTTCTTCAACGTTAGTACTTCATTCTCAAGTAGAGATCTGATGAAGTGATAACGGAGATTAATGTGCTTCGTTCTGGAGTGAAATGTTGAATTCTTAGCCAGATGTATTGCACTCTGACTATCACTGTGCAAAACACTCTTTTCCTGGATGAATCCCAACTCTGTTAACAATCCTTGAAGCCATATCAATTCTTTGCTAGCTTTTGTTACTACTACATACTCAGACTCTGTAGTGGATAGAGCAACGATCTTTTGTATCTGTGACATCCAACTAACAGCTGTAGTTCCAACAGTAAATATGTAGCCAGTGGTACTTCTTCGATGATCAATTTCTCCAACAAAGTCTGCATCTACGTAGCCTTGTACTTTTAATTCACCTTTACTAAAGCACAAACACTTCTCCTTAGTACCTCGTAGATGTCTCAAAATCCATTTCACAGCTTCCTAGTGAGCTTTACCTAGATTTGACATAAACCTGCTTACAACTCTCACTGCATAACCGATGTCTAGTCTTGTGCATATCATCGCGTACATCAGACTTCCAACGACTGAAGCATATGAAATTTTAGCCATTAATTCTTTTTCTTCCTCCATCTTAGGAGATTTGTCTTTTGATAGACGAAAATGAGTAGCCAAAGGTTTGCTAACTGGTTTGGCATTGCCCATGTTGAATCTTTGCAAAATACGGTTGATGTACTCTGTCTGAGATAACTGCAAGGTTCCCTTTTTCTTATCTCGCATGATTTGCATTCCTAGGATCTTCTTTGCTGGTCCTAAATCTTTCATGTCAAATTCTTTTGACAACTGTTGCTTCAAGTTTCTGATCTCACTCATATCTGAACCTGCTACTAACATATCATCGAAATAAAGTAGCAAAATGACATAACTGGAGTTGTACCTCTTGAAGAAACAACAATGGTCAGCATTGCAGTTAACAACATGTAGTTCATGTATCTCCTGTTAGGCACAGGAATTCGAGAAGACCTTCTCAATTCAGGAGTTGAAGTAAATTGTTGCTCTCTGCCTGATTCAATTACTTCCTCTGATTGAGAACTCTCAACTGGTGGACTTTCTACAGCATCATCCACCTCTACATAAGTTGGCCCACTCGGTTTTGAGTTGCTGGCACTTGTATTATGCTTATCCTTGTACATTACTCCTTCATTGAAGATCACGTCTCTACTGCGGATCATCTTTTTGTTTTCATCATCCCACAGACGGTAGCCAAACCCATCTTCACCATAACCGATGAAAGTGCACCTTTTTTATTTGGGATCAAGTTTGTTCCTTCCTTGATCGCTAATGTGCACATAAGATGTACACCCAAAAACTCTAAGATGTGAGGGTTTTACTTCTTTTCCGCTCCATACCTCTTCTGGTATTTTATGCTCCAATGGTACTGATGGACCTTGGTTGATCAAGTAAGCTGTTGTATTGACTGCTTCTGCCCAGAATTGCTTCGGTAGGCCTGACTGCACACGTATGCTTCTGGCTCTTTCAGTCAACGTTCGATTTATACGCTCTGCTAAACCATTGTGTTGAGGCATACCTGGCACGGTTCTCTCCATTCTGATTCTGTGCTCATAGCAAAGCTTCTTGAATCTGGTGTCTACATATTCACCACCATTGTCGGATCTGAGCTTTTTAATCTTCAATCCTGTCTCATTTTCTACCATAGCTTTCCAAATCTTGAAAGCTTCAAATACTTCAGACTTTTGTTTCAGAAAGTAAACCCATACCTTTCTGGAGTGATCATCAATAAAAGTTACGAAGTATTGCTTCTCACCAATGGAAGGGACAGTCGTTGGTCCCCAAACATCAGAGTGGATGAGGTCAAGCCTCTCTTTGTTTGGGGTTTTTCTACTTGTCTGAAAGTTGACTCTCTTCGGCTTTCAAGTATACAGTCTTCACGTATGTCAATTTCTACTGACTGAAGACCTGATAATTTTCCTTTTGAGTGCATGACCTTCATCCCTTTCTCACTCATATGCCCAAGTCTTTGGTGCCATAGATTGGGACTTTCATTTGTTGCAACTACTATCAAATGACATGTTCCTGCTGTCTTGTAAAGAGTACCACTCTTTTTGCCTCGAGCAATTGTCATCGCACCCTTTGAAATCTTTCAATCATCACCGTGGAAGATTGTCGTGTAGCCTTCACTAGCTAACTGGCCCATTGAGATTAAGTTCTTAGTCAGGTCGGGAATATGTCTGACATTTTTCAATTCCCATACAGACCCGTTTAACTTAATCTTTATTGCACCTTTACCTACAATCTCACATGACTGCTCATTACCAAGGTAAACGTTACCAAGGTTTCCAGGAACATAATTCTCGAATAGTTCTGTTTGTGAGGTAGCGTGAAAAGATGCTCCAGAGTCTAATACCCAAGACTCCTCTTTATCTTCAAGAGAGTATATCAACACCTCATCTTTTCCTGAGGTGGAGGCAACGTTTGCTTCGCCCTTTGCTTCTTGACTCTTCTGTGCACTCCTGCATTGGTTTTTGTAGTGCCCAGTTTTCCCACAATTCCAACACTCAATCATCTTCGAGTTTTGGAAACTACAATGATTTCTGGACTTGGATCGTCTCTCCTTTGATTTGTCACATCCGCTTTCTTTGGTTGAACTTCTTCCTCTTAACTCTGTATGCAAGACTGAAGAGGTTGATGGTTCACCCGACTCTCTCCGCCGGATCTCTTCAATGAGAACCAAATTTTGAACATCATCAAATCTTAACTTATTGCTTCCCGATGAGCTACTCACAACCGTGACCGTAGCATTCCAACTTTCTGGCAGGGAAGACAAAAGTATTAAAGCCCGTACTTCCTCATCAAACTCAATCTCAACTGGGTTGTAACAGTGTTTAGTTCATTGAGATGATGTGCCACCGAAGCACCTTCAAACATCTGCAGATTGAACAATCACCTCATCAAGTGAACTTTGTTTGAGGCTGATGGTTTCTCGTACATGTTGGCAAGAGCCTTCATGAGACATGCTGTCGTCCTTTCTTTTGCAATGTTGAAAGCAACATTACGGGATAACGTCAGTCTAATGGCTCCAAGGGCTTGTCTATCAAGGGGACTCCAATCTTCCTCCATACCCTCTGGCTTCTTTCCTGTGAGTGTTTGATACATATTCTTCTGATACAGATAATCTTCTATCTGCATTTTCCAAAAGCCAAAGTCCGCACCATCGAACTTTTCAATCTTCATCTTGCCTTCGTCCATTGCCATTGCTCCTACTGCTTTGAAGAAAAGCCCCCACTAGTTCTCTAGACTGAGATCCCCAAGAACAAGAGAAAAAAACTTTTCTGATGTGGAAGATCAGACACAGTTGCAGCCACAGAGCATACTAAGAAAATTTACTCTAACCAAATTTTTTCTGATGCAGAAGATCAGACACTGCTGCAACCACAGAGCATACTAAGAAATGGGCTCTAATACCACTTGTTGGGAACAAGGCACTAAAGGAGAGAAAAGAGAAATAAACAACACTAAGAAGTATTTGTTTGGTGCATTTGTAAACCTTATATAAGCTTGCTTATATAGAAAAGTTAAGAACACCATCTCACAATACTAAGCAATGTGGGACTAAAAGTCAAACTATAAAACTTAATCAAACTACAAAACTAACAGAGATCACTCATTTTGTGTGTAATAGCTTTTTGGTTTATTAGTCTCTAAAAAATAAGGTGTGAATAAGGAAGTGGTACACCACTTTCCATATCTTCTAAGAGCACATTTAGAATCCCATACTCTTTCAACTCTTACTTTAATATTCTTATCAAATTCGTGTAGTATAGGCTTGAGTTCCAAAAACTCATTTAGCCTAATAGGGAGAAAACTTAAAGAAAGGAGAGTCTTTCTAAAGTTTGGCCAACCCCTAGGATTTAGGACTCCAAGCACCATGTCTCATCATTCACACACTAGTGCTTCAAGTATCAAGAGTGTTAACCAAAAAATAAATTCTAAGGATAACTCTTTTGAGAATCTCACGATGGACTTTATGAAATCGATGATGAGAGAGAAAATAAGGAGAAAAGAAAAAAAAGAGAGAAATAAGAGAAAGAAAAAAAGAGAATGATAGAGAGAGATAGAAAAGATGGAAAAGATGGAAAATAAAGAAAAAGAAGAAAAGGGATAAAAAGAGAGGAGAGAAGATGAAGAGAAAAGAAAAAATAAGAAAAGAGGAAAAGGAAAAGAAGGACAGGAGAGACAAAGGGGATAGAAAAAAAGAAAGGAATATGGATTGGGTCACCATCTTATGCAAGGAGTGAAAATGAAGAAGAATACTATGAAAAGAGACCTAAAAGAAAAAGATATTCCCATTCTTCCATACATGATCATATACCCCCTCCTAGGGAGCAAAAGGTTGACTTTCCTCCCTTCCTTGGGAGAGAATATATGGAAACCTATCTTGATTGAGAAATCAAGGTAGGACAACTCTTCAAATGTTATGAGATTAGAGAAAAGAGAAAATTTCAATTGGCGGCCCTTAGCTTCCAAGGGTATGCCCTCCATTGGTGGGATGGCTTGACTAAAGAAAGAGCCCGAACTCATATGCTAAAAATTAAATACTGGAATGACTTAAAAAGTACTATCAGAAGAAGGCACATTGTTTCTTACTATAAGAGAGATATTTTGGATAAACTTCAAAGGCTAAGGCAACAAAACCTAAGCATTGAGGAGTATAGACAAAAGATGGAACTCCTCCTTTTTAAGAGCGAATATTAGGGAAAAGCCTAGTGACACAATGGTTAGGTTCTTATGTGGGTTGAGCACTAAAATAAGGGATAAACTTGAGCTCTTCTCATATTCGAGCCTAGATGAGCTAGTTCAATTTTGTATTAGGATTGAGAATCAATTAAAGAAAAGGAATGGAAAGAGATTTTCAACCCTATGCCAAGAGGGACCAACTCAAGGGAAATTTTTCCAAGAGTTTCCCTAAAGAGCAACCCAAAGCTTCATAAAGAACATAAAACATCCTATTAGAAAAGAAGCCCCCTACTACTAGCTCTCATGAGAGAAAATTAGCATCAAGTGTTTTAAGTGTCTTGGTAGAGGCTACATTGCGTCTCAGTGCCCCAATAAAAAACCATGATCATAAGAGGTCAAGAAATTTACAGTAGTGAGAATAACTCACCTTCCTCTTCTAGTGAGAGTGAGGAATAGGGGAACCATACATCATTATCTAACTGTGAGAATGTTTATAATATGAGGGGGGCCTCTTAATGATTAGAAGGTTTCTCAAAAGCCAACCCTTGGAGCTGAACCAGTCTCAAAGGGAGAACATTTTCCACACAAGATGTAAAGTGAATGAAAAGATATGTTCTTTCATTGTAGATAGCGGATCATGTTGTAATTTTTGTAGCTCCCGGTTGGTTGAAAAGCTGACTTTAACTCCACTTCCTTATCCAAAACCTTACAAACTTCAATGGCTCAATGAGTAAGGGGAGATGGTACTTAATAAGCAAGTTAAGGTTCTAATCTTAATAGGGACATATAATGATGAGATTCTTTGTGACATAGTCCCTATGGAGGCTAGTCATATCTTGCTTGGAAGACCATGGCAATATGATAAGAAAGTTATTCATCATGGTCATTCCAACCAGATTTTCCTCACTCACATGAATAAATGCATCAAGTTGTATCCTTTGACACCTGCTCAAGTAGCTAAGGATCAACTTATCATGAAAAACAAGAGAGATGAAGCATAAGAAAAAAAAACATAAAAAAAGAAGAAGTTTCACCTCTAAAGCTTAAAAGGGGCAAGGAGAGAGAGTTGGAAGGTGATGCTCCTTCCAAGAAGGTTGTACATAAAGAGATCCTATTTGCAACAAAAAAGAATTTAAAGGAGGCTCTCTTAATTGACAAACTTTTTTATTTCCTCATTTGCAAAGAGACATCTTCTCCCTCTCCCCTTATTTCTTCTGCTGAAAGCACTACTATAGAAATTGAACATGGGAATCTTCCTTAAGGGGCTAAAGAGCTTTTAAAGGAATTTGGTGATGTATTACCTAGTGAAGTTCCAAAAGAGTTTCCTCCTATTAGAGGTATAGAGCACCAAACTGGTTTGGTTCCAAGGGCTAGCCTTCCCAATAAGCCTGCCTATAGAACTAATCCCATGGAAACAAAGAAGATAGAGTCTCAAGATTAAGAGCTATTGGAGAAGGGTTTGGTTCAAAAGAGCCCCAATCCTTATATTGTGTCAGTCTTGTTGGTGCCCAAGAAGAATGGCCAATGGAGGATATACATAGACTGTAGAGCTATCAATAACATCACTGTCAAATACAGGCACCTAATCCCCCGGCTTGATGATATGTTGGATGGATTTCATGAGGCAAAAATATTTTCCAAAATAGATCTTAGAAGTGGTTACCATCATATAAGGATTAAAGAGGATGATGAGTGGAAAACTACTTTTAAGATTAAATTTGGTCTTTATGAATGGTTGGTCATACCCTTTCGGCTTACCAATGCCCTAAGAACTTTCATGAGATTGAAAAATCATGTCCTATGGGATTTCTTAGGAATTTTTGTGTAGTTTATTTTGACAATATTTTAATGTATAGTAAGAACCTAGATGATCATTTAAGACATCTTAGGCAAGTGTTTTGCATTCTTAGGATAAACAACCTCTTTGAAAATATTGAAAAATGTACCTTTTGTGTAAAAAGTGTGGTATTTTTGGGTTTTGTAGTTAGTAGTCAAGGGGTTCATCCAAGAATGGTCCATCCCAAAAGTGTGACAGCGATCAAGAGCTTTCATGGTCTTGTTGGATTCTATAGGCATTTTGTGCCTAATTTCTCCACACTTTTTGCACCAATAAATAAGTTGGTGAAGAATGAAGCTCCCTTCCTTTAGGGTGATAAAAAATAAAAAGCCTTTACTCTTATCAAGCATAAAATCACTCATGCACCAGTTCTGGCATTACCTGATTTCTCAAAGACTTTTGAACTAGAATGTGATGCCTTTTGTATGCATGTGGGAGGTGTTCTATTACAGGGTAGGCACCCTATTGCTTACTTCAATGAAAAACTCAATAAAGCCTCCCTTAACTACCCTGCCTATGATAAGGATTTTTATGCCCTAATAAAGGCCCTTTCAGACTTGGGAGCATTATCTTGCTCCTAAGGAGTTTGTCATTCATAGTGACCATGAGTCACTTAAGTATCTAAGGGGTCAAGGCAACTTACACAAAAGGCATGCAAAATAGGTGGAATCCCTGGAATCCTTCCCTTATGTCATCAAATACAAAAAAGGAAAACAGAATGTGGTGGTTGGTTCCTTGTCATGGCTTCATTCTCTTTATACCACTCTGAGTGCTAAAATTTTGGGGTTTGATGATATTCAGGCCATGTATCCCTCTGATAAGGATTTCAGCCCTATTTTTGCAGCCTTTGCATCTACATCCAAAACCCTTGATGGGTTCTTTGTTAATAAGGGGTATCTTTACAAAGGTAGCAAGTTTTGTATACCCCAAGGATCAATCAGAAACTTGCTCACAAAAGAGAGCCATGAAGGTGGGCTCATAGGGAATTTTGGAATGAATAAAACTCTCATTCTTTTACAAGAAAAATTTTGTTGGCCCCATATGAAGAGATATGTTCACAGGCATTATTCGAGATGCATAGCTTGCCTCTAGGCTAAGTCTAAAGCAATGTCCATGGACTATACACACCTTTACCTACTCTTTCTGCACATTGGCTGGGCATTAGCATGGACTTTGTTCTAAGTCTTCCTCATACCCAACGAGGTGCGGACTCTATCTTTGTGGTAGTGGACAAATTTTTTAAAATGAATCACTTCATACCCTGCCACAAAGTAGATGATGTGAGCAACATCGTAAGACTTTTCTTTAGAGAGTTTGTCCGTTTGCACGGAATACCCTCTACCATAGTGCCAGAAAGGGATGTGATGTTCCTCAGCCATTTCTAGAAAACTTTATGGGCTAAGTTGGGAACTAAACTCCTGTTTTCCACTACGTGTCACCCTCAAACTAATGGACAAATGGAAGTGGTAATCAGATCCTTGTCAACTATGTTAACGACCCTTCTTAAAGGCAACCACAAACCCTTCCCCTCTACCTATAAATTAGTCACTCCACTTTCTTGTAAAGTTTACACTTAATTTTATGAGATAGAGTTATTGCCTTCTAAATTTGAGTGTCTCCTTCTTATTTCTTTTGAGAGAATTCTTTGAGCCTTTATCATGGGACCCTTCCCGTATAGCAAGCTCCTTCACCTTTGAGTTTATCCTCTCTAAATGGCGCCCTCACCTCCACCTTCATCCATTTCACAATTTGAAGAACCTTTGGGAGTAGATCAAGAGGGCAAGCATCAAGTGGATGCATCATGGATGTCACTAACTCACTGCTCAACACCCATATTATCAACATATGATCACAACTAAGGCTAAGTTACCACTTGTAACCATCCACATTCAACAACTTCTCAACATAATATCTCATTTCATATATATATATATATATATATATATATATATATATATATATATATAATCACAACTGGATCACAACATAGCTCATCAACAATTATCATGCATCTAATACAACACCTTATCATCTCTCACAATACCAACATATATTTTATTACAATTTCAATCATCAGATCCTAAACATCAATTTCAAAGAGTAAACATTTTAAATCATAAATTTCACCAACATCCATATCTCAAAATGTTTCAAGTTAAAAATTAATGAATTCAATCATAACTCATTTCAAGAACAAAACTCAAATCTTAATCACACAAAACAACCAATTTGCATAACACTCAAATTATAATCAAAAGCTCAGTTGCTCGAAATCAATTAACTTCTCAACTATTAAATCATGATTTCTTAAATTAAAATCAAAGACTTAGCTTCTCTTACATATTTCTCCTTTTCAGAGCTAACTCAAGAAAAAGAGGAAATCTACCCGAAGAAATTTCACAAGACAAAAATCCCAAATTAAACAAGAACCTTAGAAATTAGGATTTTCAAAGAAATTCCCCTAACAACGGGATCTAAAAAAGGTTTGTTGATTTATGATCAGACTTACACGTAATAGCGATCACTCAGCAACAAGAGCTATGGAAGAAACCACATCTAATTCCGTCAATGTTTGGAACGCCATGCAAAGCAAGAGAGAATAGTAGTGAGAGAGAGAAAGAGAAATGATTCATGGAGAGAAGACAAAGGGAATTGGAGGGAAAAGAAAGATTAAATATGGGATGTATTTAGTAAGTTCAACTTGTTATTTGATCTCCTCCTAAATAGGTTTTTGAAAATTCCTTGAAGCTCAACCAAAACTCTCTAAAACAAAACAATAATAATTATTTCTCACATTTCCACCATTCTACTATAAAAAAAATATCACCACAAGGCATAAACATCAATAATAAACTCGTCACACCTCGATTCAATTAATAATTTAAATAAAAACTTAAATTTAATTTTTTAACTATATTAAATTAAATATAAATAAATATTTAATTTTTCGTAATATTTATTTTTCTTATACAAATAATCTATTAATTAAATCAGTCTTTACAAATATAAAATATTTAAAATATATATATATATATATATATATATAATTGATTTAGATTAGATTTTTAAATCTGAATCCACAAATTAAATCAAACTTAATTAATTTCTATCGATTTGCTTCAGGTCATATCCGAACAGGAAAAAAAATTAAATTAATTTAATTAATTTGATTTATATCATTGAATTCATCAAATCCATCTAGAAACACTCACATTTGCTTTTACATATGGCCGATTTTTAGTTAAACGTGCTTCCAAAGACATCACAATGGTACCTACATCAAGTCAATAAATATAAATGAAGGCTAATAGTAAACAAGTTAAAAATACTGTTATCATCATCAATGTTTTTTTAATGTCTTTTGTAAGTTTGTAGCGGAATTAATGGAGCAGTACGTTATTTGTAAATTTGAATTTAATTGAATCTATTTTGACTTAATATTATTTTATTTTTTAAGTGAAAAATGCTAGTATATTAGTTATGAAACTAAAAGGGGAATATTGTTTAGGATGTCCAAAAATTATGCTTACTTATAATTTTAAATTTAACTCTTATATAATTTTTTCTTTAAAAAAATCATGTTATTCCTTAATCAATATGTTGAGAACATTGGTTAATAAAATTCTTTTTAAATTTATGCAAATTTAGATGGATTGTCCAATTTTTAAATTGTTCCAAATCAAATATACTTAATTATAAAGTTCTTAAATGCCAAGCTATCAAAAAATAAATACACATGGTTGATATAAGTAATATTAATTACTTTATTTAACTTATTTTCAACATATAATCCTACACCTATACACCTTCTATATCCATCTCATTCCTATTTATCCATTGTTATAACATGTCCGCCACAAATTATTTTTAAGTTATAATTTTAAAATAAAAACTTTTGTCTACAAAATTAAAAGTACATATAAAAATTAATCATGTAAAAACTATATATGATTTTATACCAGTCAATTAATTTAAGAGTTAATTATATTACATTTAATCCAGTGAGATAACTTATACACAAAAAAAATAATGAATAAGCTAACTTAATAATTTTCTTCTAATAATTTTGAAATAAAAATAATATTTTTAAATTTCAACTAATATGAGTATTTTTTTTTACAAGTCTATTTAAATTCTTTATAAACTAATTTGACTAATTTATGAATTTGCTTGAGCAAAATATGTATTTAGTAGATAAGCTTATTTTTCTAACATGTGATGTTCCTTTTTTTATATGATATTTAAACTAACATTTGAATTTATAATTTACAGGTTAATTATTATATTTTCTTATTAAAAAAAACTTATTGCAATCTTTCTGTAGTTATTTATCCTTATTATGTTAGTGACACATAGTGTATGTGTGTTAGATCATTATGTTAATTGTCAAACCATTTATCACATTAATAAAATTTATTAAATATTTAAAAAAAATTATTGGAGAAATCAAAATCCTATACCATTGTTGTATGATTTTTTTTACTACACTATGATTGTAATACCTAAAATCAATTCATGCAATTAAAATTTGAAGTACCAAAATTTAATTAAAATTTGAGACTCTAAAATCATACAACTATATATACTTAATAGATATATAAAAATCAAGAGGTTTAGTCTAGTTGCTTAAGTAAGTTGTGAGAATTATTATAAATATTTTAACATGTTTTTATTCCTATATATAAAAAAATTAAGCATAAAAGTGTAATTAAACTATTAGTTTCAAATATTCAAAAGTCGACAATAAATTTATGTCCATATCTAATACTTATTCATAAGGACCATTATAATGGGAGTTGAAAGCCGATCACGTTATTTTGTGTGACATGTTTCTCCACTTCGCATACTACTTGTTTGTAAAAATAATTTAGAAAGAGAGTTTGTTTAAGTTTTTTATAAGAAAAATTTTAAATTATATAATTGAATAGTGTAATTTTTTTTAGTTTAATACATATGTATCATTAATGTAAAATTATATAATTGAATAATTATATAAAGCTATTATATATTGGACCCGTTTGTTTAAGTTTTTTAAAAAGAAAAAAATTATTTTCAATAAAATAAACAATTTTATGTATTTTTTATATTTTTGTCTAAAACATAACTTTTTTAATAAACAAATCTCATATGTTTCTTACAAATAATACTTTTTAAATTTTTTTTTTTAAAAAACACATAATCAATACATAATTTATTTTTTCTTTATATTTTTATTTTATGTGATTTGTCGGTAAAAAAACCAAAAGATGGGTTTTATCATATAAATGTTTTTTTAATGAAATCTACATAAATGCTTTAATAATATTAATAGGATACCTTGTTGATAATAGTAATAAATAGCTTATTAGAAAATAAGGAAAAGGAAGGATCTTAATATAGTCACACAGAAAGTGACAACGGATTTGTGTCTATATCTGTTACTCCCTTTCATCATAATATATAGTTTTTTATGTGTCGGCTATCAGAATAATAATAAATTGGGCAAATTCATTTTCATATATTCATGATTCGTCCCACAAATAAGAGACACTAAATGCAGATAATAAACTTTCTGTAGCCATGTGCTTGATTCAGCAATCTAGTTTCCAGATAACAATTAAAACTCATCCATCACATATCTTCTCCCCTCTACTAATTTGTTTATGAATTTACTCAATTTAGGTTAACTTGTTTAGAAATATTTTTTGAAAAACGAAAAATTAAATTTTTTATATGTTAAAATTAGTTTATACATAAATTAGGATGTCAAAGTTTTTTATATAATTTTTTAAAAGATAAATGATGTAGGACGGTTAAAATAAAAATAAATTTGAATTTATTTACTAACAAATTCTACAAACTGATATTTATTAAAAAATATTAAACTCAATTTTTATTAGAGATAACTGTTGAATTATTTTTTTCACATGATTTTACATTAACATATAAATATTTGTTTCGTAAGAAAAGTATTTGTAATCTCTGTAATAACTTAAAGTTTTGTAATATAAATATTTGTAGTATAAATAAAATTATTTTGTATTATAAGTGTTTGTAGTATATTAATGATATAGTAAAAAAAGTAAGAAAAAGAGTGTGAGAGAAAAGAGGAGGAATATAGATAGAGGTAAAGATGGTAAAAAAAACTCTCTTCACTCATAAAACCGGATAAAATACTCACACAAATAATTTAATCCGTACCTCTAACATATTGGTACGAGTTTTTTTAACCACTCAATAGAGAATATATATAATAGTACTCAAATTTATGTGCTTTCACTGTGGTATATGTGTGTAAGCTTTCTTTTTTAAAAAAATATTTATGTACCAGATGAAATACATTAGAAAATTTAGGATTGCTACTTAATTAACAAAAAAGAAAATAAATAAGAGAAAACAAATCTTTAGTTTTTAAATTAAGCATTAAAAGAATAAATATCCTTCATATGAATTATTAAGATAAAAAATGTTGGTTTTTATTTTTTAAATATTTTGTGTAAGTTTTCAATACACTTCAACTAAAAATAAAATGCATGTGTGTTAACATTTAGATCATTTGATAATATATTTTGATCGGTGAATTAACACTCACTAACACATGATAATAAATCGATAATAAAGTACAACCTAATTTTATGATTTAAAATCTATTTGGATAATGAGAAAATAATTAGATTTTAATTAGTATATTGAAAATGTAAAAAATATCATATTAACATTTAATCACATCTTTTCATTAAATTATTTTAAATCAGAATTAGTTACTGACATATTATTAAAATGCAAAGTTTTAGGCTTAATATTCAATGTCAACCATTAACAGTTGAACACAAATTCAAAAAAAAAAAATTGAGAGACATAATACATCATAATCTAAAACTAAAATATAAAGTATAAAAAATTAAAAAATAAAGATACACAAAACATAATTAAGCCTAAATAAAGTATAACAATTCAGCAAAGATAACGAAGATATCCTCCTTTTGCATCACATGGAGAAGATATCCTTATTTAATTTACTTCTTTTTTTTGCACTATTTTATTTTTTAATTGATTATTTAAACCACTCTTTAAGACAGTTTCTCAATATGATGATTATTTATATACATGATCACTTTTTTATTAATTAAAATAAAAATACTAAAAAAAGCATAATAATGCCTAACTGCCTATTTTTTTTTTATTAACAATGCCTTTTTGTCTCTTTCCAAAAGGTAAATTTTGCACTCTATAATATTAAACTATCATTTGCAACATAAAAAAGTTATAATACTATGTACGAAAAAATATAATTAAAATAAAAATCATTAAAGATTACCAACTAATTTCTTAAAAAATATTAACTAGTTATTAAGAAAACTAATAAATATTTTACACAAGGATACATTTTTTATAAGTCAAGTGAAATTTTATTAATAAAAGGTTTGAATATTATAAAATATATCATCCAAGACATAATACAATAAGGTAAAAAGACAATTCAAGATAAGAGGCAACCCTCCAACACAAAAAAAAAAGGATTCATACAAACTCTAAAAAGATTAATTTAATTACACGAAGGCATTCCCAAGAACTCAATTAAGATACAAAGATGATACCATGAACATTAAAAGGTTGACTTAAACATAGTGACATTTTGTACCTTCCATAGATGTTAAATGTTTATAAATCATACAAAAGACTAGACTTTTCGAATTTCTTTTTGCCATTTATCAAACCCAAGAATTGTAGGTTATGCATGTGATTATAAATGTTTATAAATCATACAAAGGACTAGACTTTTTGAGCTTCTTTTTGCCACTTATCAAACCCAAGAATTGTAGGTTATGCATGTGATTATTGATAGTGTGTAATGTTGTAGAGATACTGGGCATGACAAAAATAGATGAGAAGTTGTTTCTTGTACTACACCATACAACCCATACATGTCGTATTCAGTTTATAGTATTCCTCGTTTTACCAAGTTCTCCCTTATGATAATTTACCACATCTAGGATAGTAATTGAACCATTAAGAGAGCTCATTTCTCCCAAATTTGATAAAAAAAATCATCCCATTATTAATGTAAGTTTTGGTGACAAAATCCAGTCTGCTGAAAAAACAGTATATATTTCATATTTCTCTACCAACAAACAAATTTTCTTAATAAATGTAATTTTTTTAACATTATCTTTTTCTATAAACAAATTAATTAATAATATGTTAATTTTATTAGTATAGAATTTACACTTACAATCTCTCATTCTTCTTTTTCTATTTGTATAGACTTTATTGATACTAAATTCTTTATGTAAATATTATAATTAGAAATTGAGTCAGTATATACTTTATCCTTGTTATAAACTCAAACAAAGAAAAAAAGCATATGTTTTCAATCATTTTATTTCTTGCTTTACATTTTAACTTATAGGAATAGAAATAGATCACGCTCTTGTTCCTAATTGTAATTAGGATATTTAAGCCTAATATTTATATTTATTATAGGCTTCTTTTACCTATAATTTAACCCATTAAAAAATCTGATCACTTAATTTGAACTAAAAGGTTTTTTTTAGGATTTGTTATAATAAGATCCATAAACAAAATAAAAAATTATCATTATCAAGATGAATAGGTTACAAAACAATTTGGCCCGGCATTTTTTTCTTCAAAGAGGAGTAAAACTCCAATACTAAAGGATTATTTGTTCTATCAATTGAGGTTAATAATATCCTTAGTGTCCATCCTGTTAGTAAACCTAAAAATTTAATCTTCTAAAAATAATAATAATTATGTTAGCATACTGTGTACTTAAGGAGGATGAAAATCCTCTGTATCTATTTTGTATTCCATCTCTTATCTTTTACTAATCATGAAACATTATATTGTTTAGTGAGTTACGTAAAAGAAACAAACATCTAATTCTTGATTAGTGGAGACAAGAAAAAGAGACACCAATAGGAGATATAGGATTTCCATCCATGTATTTAAATGAATGTAATTTGAATTGATTTTGAATAAAATTAATATAGATTTAAATTATTTTAAATAATATAATTTATGTTAGAATATTTTTATTTTAAAATAAATTAATAATATAAATTAATATAATCTTTTTATCCAACACAAAAACTATCTAAAATTGTTTTAATTCATAATTAATTTTTCAACGAAGCAGAAAGATCAAAATTTACATAAAGATCACGTTCATTAATATGTCAATATGATTTTGAAAATGTACACTAATTAAAAAAAAAAAACAGAAACACTTCTCACCTTCAAAAAGCAAAAAAAGCACTTTTCTTGCATACTTCATCATATTATTAGGATTTTTTTTTTCATTAGTAATCATATGAAGTATCACGTATCAAAATTTTAAAATGTGGCGCTAGATTCAACAGTAAAGTTAAATTTTGAGGAGTAAACATTAGTTTAATATTCTTGTAAAAAAAATTAGTTTAATATTAGTACATGATACTATTAATGGATAATTTTTTTATTTGATTAGTCAATAAATTTTTATATTATGAAAAAAACAAATTAAGTTCTTCATAATGACAATCATCAATCAAATTAATTCTTGATATTACGGAGAAAAAAACAATTTCGTTCTTGACTTTTGCAACTATCAATTAATTTAATTTCCCACTTCCATATACATAATTATTTTGGTCTGTCTTCTCAAAAAAAAAAAAATTATTTTGGTCTCTATCTGAAAATTAGGTATAATTCGTCGCTTTCATGCATATAATCAATTTGATCTCTATCTCAAAAGTAGATTATAAGTGTTAGAGACCAAATTAGTTAATAGCCCCAATTTCAAGTACTATATGATTATCATTGTCAGATTGGAGATGAAAATGTTTTCTTATGTGATTAACTATCAGTTTACTGTTTTTCTCTTTTCTTATTATATATGGTTATTTTATGTAAAAATATTTTATATCAACGTTAATTATAAATTTTTATTTATATAACTTTTAAAATATTAGTTAATAAAGTTAATAAATTTAACATAAAAGAAAAACTATAATTTAATATAATATAAAAATTTTTACATTAATAATGTATACAAATTAAACTTTATTTTATTTTCTCTTCTTCTTTAAGAGTTATTCCGGGTATTATTTAATTTCTTATCATTTTACACCCATTTATAATAGAAAAAAGGGTTTAAATCATTAAAAAAAATTTCCATTGCCTAAACTTAATAACAGTGCTGATTAATTAGTAATATCTGATACATCGTCACTGATCAATGTTCTACACGCTATGTGGGACCTGAAGTCTTAAATGTCTAACGTTTAAGGAAGGATACCATTACACTAGTTAGGAGACACGTAAATCCTCTTTCGGTTTCTCTCCAATACAAAAATTCAGTTTTTTTCTCCGTGATCATCATTTTGTCATCAACTTCTCGGTAGAGGCCACCACATACAACATGGTTTCAGAGGTAATAATGATTATGCGCTTTGTGCTATTCTTCTGCACAAATCAGAACTATGGCATTCAAAATATGTCTTCTTTCTCCATTCTCTTCTTCCATTCAGCATCTCTCTTCCCACTCCCATTTTTTTAGTTGGTTTTTCATTCATATCACTGCAAAAGAACAACACTTCTTTCTGGGTGTGTTAGTGATATTGATGCATGTATGTTAATATGTTTGGACTATGAAGTGTTTAAATTGAAATTGATACTAAATCTCCACCGTTTTTCTGCGTGTGGTTGGTTATATTTAGTAGTATGCAATCTCTTGATTTCCTGAATTAGAGAGGAATCAGTTTGTGAGGCACAGGTTTTGTGTTTTTTTATGTTTGTTTGTTTGCTTATAATGAATTAGTCTTGCAACTTGCAAGTCATATTTGATGGAACTGAGAACTGAATTTCTGGTATATGTGAACTTGTTATTTTTCTGGAATTAGTGGCTGAAAGTTATTTACACCATAATGCAGTTATGTAAGTAAAAATTTCCTCTTCCAGATGGACTAGCATAATGAAAATAAAACAATGACTATGATCAATGTGTGCACTGTAAAATTTGTACTTTCCAAATGGACTGACATGAAGAAAAGACCCCATTAGTGTCTCAAGTTAGGACCATAATGTTAGTAGTTGTGAAAACTGTGGTCATACGAATTAACAATTCATTAAAACCCATCCATGTTTGTTGTCCAAACTTAATTGTAAGAATGTGGTTTGAACTGAAAGATAGGTCCTTGTATGGCCAACATGTCATCTGATAGAAGTAGAAACTGGTACACTACAGAAGATGGGGTAACATGCTGATCCCCTGTCTGGGAGATTACTATATCATAATTTTGGCAACTTGAAGAGTTAAAGCCAGGAAAAGGGTAGGTCCAATCTTAATCTTTTAGCTTAAAATGTTACATTAGATGGTCTCGGAACACAGTTTCCGTTAAATTAATGTCTTTCTCATTGGGACAATTATCTCTATAACAATTCATGTATCATTTTGACTTACTATTATTTTCATTTGATGTTGTATGTAACAAGATATGGAAATCTAGCAAAGGCACATGATGTGGGCCAAATCCACAATCGAAAGGAGCAAAATATTTTTAAAAATTGTACGGTAAGAGTGGCATATAGATCTGGGAAATTTCTGGAGAAATGAGCCTATTCAAACCACACTTAATCATGAGCATGATTTTTAAAGCTCTAGTGGACACCACTTTAATGCAAATTATACCGACAGTTTAATCACCATTGGTTACTCCAATTCTGTTTCCGTTGATAATTCAGTATATTTTGCTTTTGAAATTAGCCACTACGCTTGTAGAAGAGTTTCATAATTAGCAAACAAAGAATAGTATATAGTTGCAGAAATAACTAGCCTTGTAAAATCTTAAGATTCATTGATGATCGGTGGCTGATTTACTGACATAGAGACCAAAAGGTGGTCAGAACAAATTGTGTGGGTTTTAGAATCTAATGACCCAATATCTTACCAACCTCACCTTGTAGATGATTTTTTTGAAAAATTTGCATACTTTCTTGGTTATCTGAAAATAGATTCCATGATCTTCCTTTCTACCAGGTTAGTGGATCATTTTTCTTTTCTTTACATTTATGAAAGGGAAGAGTTGCATCGCCATATCAGCAAGAATGAAGGAGCAATGAGTTAGCACCAAATTATAGAACAATAATCTAATGTTAGGATTTGTGGAAGATTTTCATGAAGCTTACACCATCTGAATTCTGAACTTGGACAGCAAAGCACCTTCTATATTGCTCTACCTTTCTGTTGTTCAAGCATAAATATCACTACTTCTCCGATTCAGTACATATGTTTTAAGCTTTTGTTTAGAGAAAATACCAATTTATTGATCATAATTTTCTGTCACCATGCTCTTTTGGCTTTTGGGAACTCTTGTGATTGTTCTGCTGATGTTTCACGTTTGCTAAAATTTTACTTTGTCACCTTTAATTAGGCACTTATTTTAAACTTAATTTGTATTTGTAAAGTTCCTATTTTTCCCTGTCATCAATTCTCAGAATGATGAGATGCCTATTGGATGGCCATTTGGTCTTGGCTTTGTGAATATGAGACTTAGAGATGCAGAATCACTCCCTGCTGCCCCTGTAGAGCCACATTCAATGCACGTTCCTTCCACCAGTTTTTCCTCATTCTCATCCTCAAACCTTGATACTGAGGTAATCTGAATTCCCTCAACCTATTTTTGTTTCTTTCTCATTATTGTTTGAATATGAGGATTTTCTCATTTCATTTAAATGCAAATAACTATGGAACAAAGAGAAGGGTATCTAGTAAGTAATAACCACTAACCAGCAACAGAAGTTCATAGTTCAAGTCCACCTATCTAAGGAAACCATACTATTATGGAATAATTGATAGAATCTGTTATTATGGAAAGGAATTCTGTGTAAACCATGTGTGGCTGACATTTATTTCCATGTTTAACCAAAGATGAGAGCGTATCACAAGCACCCTCTTGCTACAATATTGGTTTAACTAAAACCTCCTACCATTATTGAGTTAATGTAGACTGCAAATTGTTTGAATTATCAATTTCCGAAAGTATGTACTTCTTTTCTTCTTTTTTTTTCAAAATGAGTGTGGTTATAGCTTGTTTTACTTTTACACAAGATAAGAAAAGTTAATAAATAAATGAAAAAAACTAGTTATTTTACCATATTAAACTTAATATTAATATTGGATTGAAAAAATAAAATGACATTATAAAGGAATATTAATGAAAAAAAAATAATATTACATTAAAAAATCAAATGCAAAACTCATTTTGAAACAAATGTTTGTTCCAAATGTTATACTCGTTTTGGCACAAAAAGAGTATTTGATATAAATCTTCAAAAGCATTGATAGTTCTGCATACAATTGAGGCACACAAATGCATCCCTCATTTAAAGAAAAGTATAAGTGATATATGATATTTTTATATTTTTCCACCTTTATGATTTTTTTACCACTAAACATATACTCAGTTAATATTTTTAATCAATAATGAAAAATATTTCAAAAAAAAAAAAACAATGATCAATTGACCCCACTAACATAAAGTCTTGAATCCGCCACTAATGTGAGGCCATGTGAAATAAATGCTATTTTTAAATGTTTTCTTTGTTTTGGAACAACCAGTCCTCAGCATCTTTCTTTCAAGACAACAGTGTATCCCTTGGCCATCTAATTGGACTAAGAGCAGGTGAGAAGGGACGCTTGTACTTCTCAAACACATTAAGATTAGAAGAAAGGGAGAAGAAAACATTATCAAAGGGTAATTGTTCGGATGATGCCTCTAAAGTAAAAGAAGTGGAAATGTCTCGTGGCATTTGCATACCTATACTACTTGAAGCCCTGCTCAAGATTAGCAAAACTAAGAGAAGTTCAAGTAACTAGCATATGATGGTGTCAGAAATGTCTCAGTCATTTCTACCCAAGATTAACAAATGATTTTTCTTCAATTTCAGTCAGATTTTCTTGAATGATCCATTTTTAACATTTACAAGTTTGATTGATGTTTTAACTTTGTTCTGTATTTTTTATCTTTTCTGAGAGGAAATTGCATACCCAGTATAAATTATTTTGAACTACTTGTGATCTTGCAGACTTTAATTTGGAGTTAGTTGTAAAAGTTTGTGCTCCAAACATGGCTATCGTGTACATAATTACATAGATGTTGATTGTTGATTAATTGCCAAGTGAAGCAAATGATAAAAGTAAATATAATAGCAGCAAAAATTTTGGTTCCTTCAGGGATTCTCGTGAAGTATTAGTTTCAATCTTCAATAAGTGTAAAAAAGACGTTTATCTATCAGGTGAGACTGACTTATCATAAGTCTTTTTCTCTCCTGGGGGATAACGCTGTTATCATAGGATTAAGTCTCTTTAACTACACTCTCTTCACATTTCATCATGTCTCAGTCTCACTGCCCCTCTTAATTTTTTCTACTGTCTTTTTTTTGCTCAACTTTTTATGCTTGTTTTATGTGGATATAAGTGGTGCAAAAGAGTTGTTTTCATACATTCCCGGGTGGTAAAACGATTCGACTAGCCAAGTTTGAGGATATATATATATTTTAAAAATAATATGAAATTTAATTTTAATAATAATATATTTTTATTTTCTCAATTAAATTACAATTTTACAAAAAATAAATGAAAAAATAACAAAATATAAATTTTTCATAATTAGTTTTTTTTTTTTATAGCATCACAATTTTACAAAAAAATAAATGATAAAGTCAAGACATATTTGATTTTATTTTCTTAATAAAATTATTTTTTAATAAAATTATTTTTAAAAATTTTACTTAATAATTTATTCTATATTTTAATTATTATAATTATTTCATATAAATTTCTAATATATATGTATATATATTGAAATATTGGACTGGTGCTCGACTGGTCTCTGTAGCCTTTTCTTTTTTGCACCCCATTTTTCTGTTTGCACTTCCAAAATAATAATTTTTTTGTATCCTTCGTCGTCTCCTGCTTTTGCTGCCCACCGCATGAAGCTCCTTTGCACAGCAAACCCTCCCTCCCTCCATGTGCCCCCAACCCTTCCTCTCCTAAAAAAATTTTGGATACAAAAAATTTGCATAAAAAATACATTGTATATATTATGTATTACATAATTATGGATCTTGTGATCCGTAATGCATCCTACACAATTGCAAATCATGTAATCTATAATGGGTTTTTTTTTTTTTTACATTTTATTTCTATTGCAAATCATAATATCCACAATGTAATTTCGTACATTGTAGATCATACAATTTGGAATTATGTAACTACATAATTGTGCATAATATGATCTAAGATTATGTAATTATATAATTGTTGATCATATAATCTATAATGTAATTATTTTATACATTTTCAACTTTGGGATCTTGTCTGCAATTTAAAATGGAACTTGCATATCTTGCAATCTACAATTATAAATTTTATACATTTTAACTTGCATATCTTACTGCATCTTCGTAGTCTTGCAAAAAGACAAAAGTGTCCTTAAACAAAAAAAAAAGTTAAAAACTTCTTTCCTCTACCACAATTGTTCTCCCTATCTGTAGATTGTCAAAGTTTGAATGTTGAATGACCAAGTTCCAATTAGAATTGTTCATCCTGTAATTGAAATTAGTAACAGTGCCCTTCACATGCTAGTACTCCTTGTAATTACGTTTAACATGCTTGTGAACTCAGATTGGACACATATGACGAGTACATCAAACCAAAGGTGTAATACTATTCTTTCTAGGTACAAGGTTGGAAACAACTGATTGCAAATGTGGTGAATCTGGATTGTAACAACAAAGAAAAAGGATATAAGTGTGTATACATGATTTATTAATGTTAAAAAAAAATGATAGTGCCCTGAGGATTAAGAATCTACTCTACACATTTCCCTGGTTGAGATGAATTGTCTTGGCAGCCACATGAGCATGTAGGTACAATAGTATTGTTATAGAAAGATGAGAGTGACACATAGCAAGTGGGTGTTCTCTAAGTAAGAATTTGTGAGTCTGAAAAATAAATTTTTTTATAAGTCTGAAATAGTTGATCTAAACTTCTAAAAGCAATTTTTTTTATAAGTTCAAATCAGTTAATCCGTACTCACAAATTTTTTTACAAGTCTGTATTAGCTAATTTGAACTTGTAAGAAAATGCGAGTTCAGATTAGTTGATTTGGACTTTTAATCACAAGTTTTTTTACAAGTTAGCTAATCTATACTCACAATTTTTTTACGATGAGAGGGGAAAATGTTATTAACTGTTTTACCTAAGGGTATTTTTGTCATTTTAAAAGAGTATCGAGGTATAGTGAGAAAGTATGAAGGTGCAAGAGAAAATCTCTTTAATGACTTGATGAAAAGAAACTTTCTTATGAATTGCACTTAAGTTTTGTCAATATAATAGCTTGGCAACTTCTTTTAACACCCTACAATTGTTATTCGCACCTTTCAACACAAAAAATATCCAAAATATTCTTATATTTCAGATCAGTTGATCTAGAACATATAAAAAATCAATTCCAAATCAATTTATCTAGAGTTAAGTATTAATATGTTTTATGGATTAGTTGATCCAGAATTTATTATAAATAATATTCAGTTACAAATCAATTTATCTATAATATATGTCAAAATAATTTCCAAATTATGCGATCTAAATAACATAAATTTGGTACTTAGTCTAAATCAACTAATCTAAAAATCTCACAGAATGAAAGGAATTGCGGCTAAGATATGAGTAAAAATTATGACATCTTAAAATAAAAGGTAATAAGGATGCTTTGGAATTTTGAAAATAAAATATATTAACAGATATGGGTTCAAATAAGGGTTCAAATAACAATTTTGAGGATGTTAAAAGAAAATACCTAATGTAAACCCAATCCTATGAAGGTTGAAGAAACAAGAATTATAATATGTATGTATATTGGTTTAAATTTATTTTGTAAAAATAATATTTTTAATGAAATAAGCAGGGTCTTTTTTTTAAAAAAAGATGTATTTATCTAAACTTTTTTCTTAAAGAAATAGTTTCAAATGTTTTTAAGAATTTCTCAAAAAATAGAAAACTATTTTTTTAAAATATTACCATTTGTTCCAAACACACCTTTTCACTTTATTCTCATTTCTTCCCTTTTCTTTTCACTTCAAATCATCTTCATCTGTTCCAAACGGACCAGAGTATCTTTTGCATATATTTTTCATGATATTAGTCATATTGGGTTTGAAGTACCAATATCGTATTCATATTTCAAATATTAAAACTTAGAAGCTCAATCATAACCATTAATGTCCACCTCAAATAAGTTCTTAGTTTATCTCAAAAACATTTCTTTCATTGTAGTCTATTTTGTACAAACCAACAATGTTTCTAAATTGAATGCAAAATAAGATCATAATGATCAAGACTCAAGGATATATATATATATATATATATATATATATATATATATATATATATATATTAATTAGTATATATAATTAGTTAAATTATAACTTTTTATTTATATATTTATATAACTTTTAAATATTAACTATTAAAATTAATAAACTTATCTGAAAGATACGATTAAAACTGACACTATTATTTATATATACATATATACACACTGCTAAACACGCTTAATTGATTTGTAGCAACTTCTAATATAGAAATTTCATACCATTAAGGCCACAAATAATATTACTTTTTTATTGGTAGGAATCGAAAACAGTACAAAAAAATTTACAAGTATTTGCACAATTAAACCAAGTGAATTAGACATCTTTACAAGCATAATAGTAGCATTTAATTCAAGGGTCTACTGTGAACCCACCATATATGGTCCTACACCTTTGAAAAGAAATGGATGGATTAGCTTATATCATTATTCAAGCCAGCCTTGCAAACTCTCTAGTGCCAAAAAGATGGTCCAATCAATTTTCGTGGCTAATTTGATAGTGAGTAACTCCTTAATATAGAAGACAATTATGATTTCGTGTTTTGGTTTTCCATTAATAATGAGAGGAGAAAATGAATGCAACAAAGAAAGCTTACGAAATTATTGTTCTTTTTTCAAAAGAAAGCGACATCAAAGTATTTATAACAACTCAAACGAATTGTTTAACTGAGTTTTTTTTTTCTAGAAATTGTTTACCTTAGTTAGAACTATTAATAATGTATGAAGTTATAGGGTCAGGAATTTGTATCGATTTTAACAATTACTTTCTAAACTGTTATACCTTCTCATTTAATTTATTTTTGTCTAAAGTTATACTATCTCTCAAATCTCAATTTAAATGTGTTAAATTCAAATATCTCAAAGCCGAACTCCAGCTTGATAAGGGTGCTTTTTTTAAGAATTAAGATAGTTCATAAGATAAAAAAAACAAAATATGATTTATGAAAATAGAAAAAACTTCAGTGAATTAATGAAACATTATTGAACTATTATCAGTATAGTTCTTACTTATATGTTAAAAATTATTTTGAATTGTGAGTCGTGTAACCATATCTACACAAGAGTTGAAGAAAGTATATTATTTAAACAATATAATTTTTAAGCATTTAGCTATAACAATAAAATTTATTTATTTAATAATATTTATAGAACAAGATACTATATTAATATTATATCAATTTTATATATTAAGAAACATATTATAAATCTCCTAATCATAGTTTCATAATTTTTTTTAATATTACTACCTATGTTTCTGTATATAAAAATAAATATTTAATTTATTAAAACCAATAAAATAGTTTTAAAATATTAATTTTAATTAATAATTATAAATATTAATTTTTTTGAAAAAGTTAATGATTTTAGAGAGGTTGTGCTTAATTATATTTCAATGACTTATTAGTATCAATAATCCGATTTATGCATCTATTTTTATTCAAATTACATGATTTTAAGATAATTTAATTAAATAAATATATTTATTTAAAATTAATATTAAAATCTTCTCAATAAAAAATTACCTATTATTAGTGAATGGATAATTAACACTTCCTTAAAACAAATTAAAGAAATGTTTACTACATCTCTCAAACACTCTTTCGAATACTTTATTGAATAAATTTACAAAACATTAATGAGTTGCACTTCTCGTTCTCGTTCCAGCAACATATGTTCACAGAATGTAACAAAAATACTAAAGGATATTTTCTTTATTCCAAAATTATAATTATTTAAAATTAGTGTGTATATTTTTAAGAAAATGTTAATTAATATATATAAATTAAAATATTTTTATTTTAGTAGGTATATATTTAAATTTCCAATGGTGGAACTACACTAATAATCAATATTTCATTGATAGATAATTAGTCATTGACTTAAATATTTGTAGTGTTTAATGCATTAGTATACGTTGATAAGAGTACAATTAAAAAATAAAATTATAAATGTTTTGAATTTTTAAAATAATTATATTTGAAACAAAATTAAAATGATAAAACATCTATAATTTTGAAAAAAAAATATTATTAATAGTTGAGGATATAGATGATACTTGTAAAATGAGAAGAAGGGATATTATTTAATATTTTGTGATGCAACCTTAAAGTTACATTCCATTTATATTAACAAATGTATAAATGGTTCCTCTAAAAGAAAAACAAATATATAAATGGTGTTGTATATCCAAGTAGCTATGTAATTTGAAAATGATATATTATTACTTTTTTCTTGGAGAGATTTACTCATTTTTAGATTAAAGAGAGCTATTTTAAATCTTTGTAATTTATTTCCTTAAAATTTAATAGTTATAATGTATGTTTTTGCAGTTCTAATTTTTTTAGTTTTTAAAAACTAAAAAAAGGAACAATTATAAATTGTTTTGTTTCTTTTTTATTTTAAAAATTCAAAATAAAATGAGAATATGTTGTTTTTTTTCTTTTATTAATGACATTTTCGTAAATATAAACAAGTTTTTTTTTTCATTTTTACATCTTCAAAATACTTTTCAAATAACATTTTCCAAAAAAAAAAATTCTCTTCTTCCAGGTTTTGAAAACAAAAATTGTTCTTAAAAACTAAAAAACAAAATCAAACCAATTAAACTGTTACTCTCACCTAATCATTTGTTTTCTTGAGATATAAAAATAAAAATTAGTTATTAAATCCTAAACCCTAAACATTAAATTACATTAAAATAAATAGTGAGAATGTAAAGCAATTCATTAAACTTTCTCTTGAAGTAAGTTATTTTTTTTTTATATATATGAGAAATATTTATATATTGTCAATATAAAAAGTTTTATACTATCGTTCAAACATTTTATATATAGTAGATTTATTGACTTTACTAATTAATATTTTAAAAATTATATAAATAAAAGATTGTAATTAAACTCTTTTATATATATATATATATATATATATATATATATATATTATTACAAATTACACATTTCAATAATTTTCAAGAAATCTCTTGATCTTCTCTTTTTAGAATACTTATGTTCCTATTTAATTGTTATTCTCAAAGTTCAAGATAACATTAAATTTATTCGGGATACATTTAATGCCACATGACCAGTGATAAGTGATGATTTTGTTTTATTGAAAATTGTTTAACATTGACTTTAACTATAAAATTCACTTAGCATAAGAATCTTTTATTACTTCTCTTACTAGTATAATTTAACCTTAAATAATGACACTTAATTAGAGAAATCATTAGTTTCATAATAAATTAAGGGATATATTAGTACAAGAAAATTAACAATATCTTTCACAACAAATTAACAATAAATATATTTAAAGGTATCTATATGTTTTTTATATTTATATAAAAAATAGTTAGTATAGTACAAACAAACTAAATTGAAATATTAAAATCAATATATTATTACGACAAATTAAATTGATAGAATTCTTTCCTAATAACCATTGAATACATAATATTTTTATTTTTTCTAAACAACAATTACAGATCATAATATTAATAAATTTAAATATTGATATTCAAATTTTAAAATTCTACAAATAAATATTTATTATATATATCATTATACATGCCATCGTATATTTATTTTCTCTAACCATTATTGAATCTCCATTCAAAATTTCAAACTAATATAAAGACAGAGATACAAACACGTCTCAAGAACACTCCTAATAAGGTATTTCTGAATAGTAATTGAACTATTACATTTAAAGGTCTGCGGCAACATAGTGAACTAGAACAAATATAGAGAGTAATCGACGTTGTTTTTCAAATATTCCAAAGGCCAAAACATAACACTTATAAGGTCTGATATAAACAGTAGAGATAGTCCAACTTACTATTACAATACCCTACGAGAAGAACATGAAAACCAAACTAACATCCAAAAAAGAAAAAAACACTCTGCATCCCAACAGATATAGAAATAGAGTTTAGTGCTTGTTTAGATTGGCAGTTAGAGAATTAAGTTTACGTTAATGTGATTTTACATAATTGATTTTAAAGTAATGGGTTACATGTGTTAAGAGATTGATTTTCATATTAAATGATGTTTGGGTAATGATTATCAAATTGATTTTCAGTGTGTAATTTCTTTTGTAAATGAAATGTATTATTTTTAATTATATATTGATATCTATATTATTATTTAATAATATTTTAAAATAATAATTAATATATTACCTATTTTATAAAATGGATGTCCTTAATAAAAGTTAAAAATTAAGGTGGTTTTTATTTTGACTGTTTTTTTTATTTTTATTTTTAAAAAAAAAACAAAAAATAGTAGTAATAGTTACAATTTAAAAAATATTATCATCAAAAAATTTTTAAAAAATAACTGAAAATAGAAAAAAATTTGTTTTCAGTGTTTTCAAAAATTAAAATTATGTGAACTTAATAAGAATATTGTAATTATATAAAAAATAATATATAAATGTATTTTAAACTATATATAAATAATTATAATATTTTTTTAAAAATTAATTAAATTTAACAATATTATTTTTAAAAAATAGAAGTAAAAACAAACATATTTTTTGAATATTCAAAATTTGAAAATAAAAATAGTTTTCATAAAATAAAAATAAAAAATATTTTTTCAAACCAAAAACAAGCTTAACAAAATGTAATTCACTAAACAGAATGTGCATAATTTGAAGCATGTTAAAACTACATAATTTCATTTCACAGAATTGAATCCAATAAGTGAAATTGAATTTGCTCAACGGATTTTTCAAATTATCCAAGAAGAATTAACCATAAAATTAAATCCGCTCAATGACCCTTCCAAAACATAAAACAAAGATTTGCAACTAGGGTCATTTTACTCGGCAAAATCAAATCCAATCAACAAAATTTAATCAGAACAAACAATGTCATATGCAGGTTCAAGGGCGTAATCCTAAACACACCCAAACATCAATAAAAACTTTCTGGTGAGAAATCTAAAGACAAATCAAAACATTGTTGAATTGAGTGAGTGAAATAAAAGAGACCATTAAAGTTTCTTGAAAGCAAATGAGAAAAATCAAATTGTATAATTG
Source organism: Psophocarpus tetragonolobus (assembly GCA_037954015.1). Classification (NCBI taxonomy): domain Eukaryota; kingdom Viridiplantae; phylum Streptophyta; class Magnoliopsida; order Fabales; family Fabaceae; genus Psophocarpus; species Psophocarpus tetragonolobus. The sequence goes on along the minus strand of CM075690.1, from coordinate 33,595,937 downwards.
TTAGACAGAATCACATCCCTTTTAGCATCCAAACACCTTTTCACATCCGCAAGGATTAGATGCGCGTATGCAAGACTTTGGCGTGAATTCAAATGCCCACTTAAACGTTACATAAATGTTTTTTATTTGGTGTCTGTTTGTCTTAATGTTTCAATCTCCATCCTATGCATTCCCATAAACAAAACATAGCTGGAAAATTTTGAAGGATTGATGTTCAACGCTTATACAATCACAACTTTAGTCATAGAGCGATACTCCATAGTCATAAACTAGATGATATGAGGAGTGATTAAAGGGCTCTAATTTGCAACTCAACACCATTACAACATTCACCCTGTTTTCTTACTTTCTCAGATTGAAAAACTTGTAGCAAATATAAGAGGAGCTTGTTTGAAGTTTGTCCATATACATATTGCATGTTGATCTAAACGAAAATGGAGAGAAACGTATGGAGGATTATATTAACACAATATTATACTTTTCTTAAAGTTCATTGGATACATTTTGCTGACATAGATAATTGCAAATCTTCATTGTTGACACAACATCGTTCAAGTGACATCAACATTACCCTAAAAGATGTCAAATATGTTATAGGAAAATACCAGCTAATAGAAGTAAGAATGTATACCAATCCATCCACCAATAGTTAAGTTTTACCTTCACCAGTATCCATTTTACCGCAAACAAAATCATAAACCCATACTTGCCCTCTTCTTTGAAATCATTCCTCAACCACGTTCACCAATTCATATTCAACCAGAGATAAGTTGTTGTCCTCTTTAACTACGAATTTTGCAGGTTCAGTGACCTCAATGCGGCCCCATTTATCAACAGCAAGCCTCATTGACCCCTTAAACATGTCAATCTTGGCGTTACGAAGAATCACCGTGTTATCAGGCTTCATCAACTCAACTGCACATAGAGGATAGAGGAAGGGAAAAGGTCACATCTTACATAATAGAAGATGTCGCATCAGATCTAAAACTCTACACATAATCATAAATCATATTTTAATACACGTGTATCTATTAGCTTGATTTGTAAGAAAAAAGACACTTATTATGGAATGGAGGGAAATTACTATTAATACCATTTCACACTACAAGCATAATTGAGACGTGGTATTTTGGTAAGGCAAAATAAAAACAATAATCATACATATATGGTTATATTCACATGAATCCTGCATTATGCTTATGCACCACAATTTTCATCATTCAGATCCCTATTTCACTCCACGAAAGGTTCTCAAATGAAGCCTAAAAGTTGTCGTTAATCATCGTAACCACTCTCCAGTAGTTTCTCTAACTCCTATTCTCCAACCTTACTACAGAATAAATTGTAAACTGAGATCGACAACACTCGAATCTTAAACACCCAGTTACTAGTTTAGCAGATTTTAAAGATATTCAGGAAAAGAAATTTAAAAAAATCAGACCAAGATAAAATTGTTGATCTGCAGCAAACAAATAGGATAACACATATCCATACAGGGTTTCTCAGAAACAAAAATCACTCCACGAATACAAAGCTAATAATATGCAACGACACAGACAATTATCGCTTAAATAATTGAATAAATACCAGGGAAAAGATCTTGGTGACACCAAGATTTTACAAAGTAAAACAATTACGAAATAACACATGTGGACTCAAAACTTCCCAGGCAAAATATTCATGGGAGTGGAAATTCATGGGAGAGGCATTCAAAGAAAAATATCCCACCACAAAAAGAAACGAAATGGATTCGTGTAGTATGCATCTCACACGCTTGTAATTGAGAGGGCACAAAAAATTCACCCTTGATGACCCTAAAACTAATGTAACAAACAACACAGTCCAAACATAAAAGGATCCTACAGTCTCTATTCAACGACAGAGCATTTAACTCTGCCAAATATGATGATTCAAACTCCAAAAGCATAACAAGTCACAACATCAAAACCTAAAAGCAATTCATTCAGATGAGTCCAATCGATGAAAATTCAGGTCGAAATATGAAACAAATGCATTCTAATTCAACAGAATCGCTCACTTCAGATCACCAATCTGATCTCCATTCCCAGAACACCCATTTTATTCGAACGACAATAACACAAAACCTAGAATACTGCAGATCCATTGGGGGGCAAAAAAAAAACATTTTTTTAAAATAAAAAGAAGCCCAAGAGAAAAGTTTTGATTTTTAGGAGAGTAAAAACAAAAGAAAGGAAAAGGGATGTGAGGGGGTTAGAGAGGAGAGACCTTGTTCGTTACGAGCGGTGAAGATGATGGTGCCAGTGTCATCGCCGATGAGGCACTCAGCGATGAGAGTGGGTCGAACATTGTGGGAAGAAGAGGGTCGACCCTTGTGCAAAACGGTGTTGGAAGACAAGACCTTAGACACGAGAGTGTGACCGTTGGTTCCGGGTTTGAGTTGATCCACTTTGGTGAAAACGGGTTTTCGCTTGGCGGGTTTGTCGCCGGCGGTGGGCTCTTGGTTCTTTGTTGCTGAAGACATTTCGGAGTCAGAGTGATGCTTTGGGAATTGGCTTCCTTTTTGATTCTATAGTTGCTTTGTTGTTCTGTTCTGTTCTGTTCTGTTCTGTGGTGTGGGTGGAATTTTAATGGGAAAGAGCATTAAAGGGGTGCAGTGGCATTTGATTTCAGCGTCACTTTTCTGTTGGAAATGATGCGACACGTCGTTTCGGAACCGAATCGACCCATGTCACGTGACATCGAATCAGAGTAGAGAAAGGAACCATTAAAGAAGATTTATAAAAAATCGAAGACTAAGGAAGCATTAAAGATAATTGTTTAGAAATAAAAAAGAAGTGCAAAACTATCTTATAGATTTGTTTTTTTAAATTTTTTTTAGATATCTATTAGAAATCACCTATTTTTCATATTAATCTTAGATAATTTTTATTTTAAAATTATTATTTTCCATAAATTCTAACTAATCACTCAAAAATTCAAGATAAACTCTTCATAATAAGTGATTTTCAATCGTTTAAAAAATTCTGGACACATGGGGCCATCACCAGTTTCTAAACACATTTATTATGACAAGTACCTACTTACTTTAAAAAAATATGAGATTATAATTTAAGCCTTTTATTTTAAAAATTTATGATTATAATACTTTAAAATTTTTTTGTTTTATAGTTATTGATTTAAATTTTAATTTCATAATAACCAATTTAAAATACTTTTAAAATCATTTAATGCACATATTTTTCTTATATATATGTGTTAATATTAAAATTGGTTGATTTTTATATTTTTAAACTATTTTTTAAATATTAAAAATTAAAAAATTGTATCGTATGATTAAAAAACTTAAGTATCTTTTTAAGTACTATATTGTATTTTGATTTTATTACATAAATTTTTATTTAGTACTTAATATCTTTTAATATTTTAAATTAGTACATACACTTTATTAAACACAAGAAAGATTCAAAATAGATAAATGAAATTTAAATAAAATTAGAAGTAAATTAAAAAATATTTATTAGTGTCTCAATCCCTGATAATTTTGCTTAATTAGATCCCACCATGAACTATTTATAAGAGTAGAAGAGATAGGGGAGGAAAAGAAAAGAAGACCGAGCTAAAATATGATTTGGGGGATGTCTTCTTCTTTACCTCACCACCTATTTATAGTCTTCAACTAGAAAAATCTGCTGAGTGAAATTAAGTTCGCTAAGTGAATTAGTCACCTACCAGAATTCTACTGAGTGAATTACTAAATTTCTTAGTTATTTCTTGGGGTCTCGCTTAGTGAAAATCGGTTTGCTAAGCGACATTTGAAGTCTGATTCTTTCTTTGGCTTAACAAATTTAGGTTTAGATCGGTAACTTCTTTTGGTCCTTAGGCTTTGCTGATCAAGCTCTGGCATGTTACCCAACAAATCATATGACACAATGTTGGAACTAGTTCGTTAGCATTACATCATTCACTTTTGTTCCTTGTTTCATGTTTATCTTAAGGTGAGATTCATCAATAAATCAAAGGTTCATTGCACAATTTCAACACTTTGTTCAAAACAAAAAGTATTTTTGGATTTTAGTAAAAAAAATTGGGTTACAAAACACATTTTCTTTAATTTTCTAGTCAAACAAGTGTCATAAAGATATAGATTTTTGCATAAAATGGACACTTATCACTTAGTGAGGCATGTCAATGGACAAAAAACCCTAAGAATTTCTAACAAGGAAGACTTTGCATTGGGCAATATTAGTCGTTGGGCACAAAGTCAAAAAATTTCTTAATGGAGGTAAATATTCAATGGCAAGAACTGTTACCCAACGAGACTCTACAAAAACAAAAAACATGCATCAATTGCATAATTGCACTTACTACCACAAAAAAAAAAGCCAAAATTAGTCATTTCACCTTGAAACACTAACCTATTAAAGAATTAAAGATTCACATAACCTATTACACATCACATAATCAATTCATATTCTATATCCATACATAAGCAATAATCATTCCACCTATTAACTTCAAGCATAACATCCAACATGTTTATAAGGTTACAACATTATACTCACCACAAGTCTTCATATTACACTTACACATTTCATTTTAGTAATCATAAACATAGGTTAATTCCTATGAAAATCCAGTTCCTATACATGGAATTACACAAAAAGAAACAATAGGAGGTAATAAAACTAAACACAGTAACTATCCAAAAAAAAAATCAAACTATCCCAACGTTTTCTTTATTTTTCAGAATTTTGTCCTTCCACATCATTCCTGTCATATCCTCTCATGCAAAGCACATTCATCATTGTCACATATAAAGCACACACAATGCAATAGAAAACTTATTAGATAAAAAGCAATATAACAAAGATATGTTATAATTACAATTATGTATTCATTCACCTAAACCATTAAGCAATCAAACATAAGTCACCAAACATACTTATATTCCCTGTAAACATAAGTAATCACCACAACATAATCTTATGACTCGACATTTTTCAGAAAATACATATTGAGTTCAAAAACAAAGGTGGCCCATCTAATTATATTTTTCAACTAGTGTCTGACATCTACTTAATCTAATACTAACAACCATCTAGGTCTAGGAAATACTTATATGATACTTCCAACTAATGTTTGACATCCATCTCACCCATTTTTAACACTCAGGTGTCTGGTGTCAATCTAACTCTAACCCAATACTAACACTCAGTTGTTATCCTCTCGGTGTATTCTCATCTTGCTCGACTTGAACATCAAGATCACAAAGACCTTAAGGGTATCCCAACTCAATGCACTACTCACAAGGTGCAGTTACCCCTTTGTAACAGTCCACATTAGATTCCATTTTAATCATCATATCAATGAATCACAAATTTCAAAGAATGCATTAGTCCAATCATATCATCAGCACATTATAGAGAGCAAACATCTCAAATCATTAATCAAAAGCTCAATCGCTCAAAATTAACTAAGTTCATAACTATCAAATCATAGTTTCATAAATTGAAATCAAGAATAAAGTCTCCCTTACCTATTTCTCCCTTATCAAGCTGAATTTGAAGAGAAAATAGAATTCAGTTGTAAAAATCACTCAAAACCTAACACCAATCCCAAAAACCAAAAAGAACCTACAAAATTGGGATTTCAAGAAGAATTTCCCCTTAATGGGGACAACTGAACCGAAACAAGAAAGAAAAAAATCCAAAGAAATAGGGTCATACTTACTACGAACAACAACTGAAATCGGGAGAAATGAAAAAGATTTCATTGAATTTTGTAAGATCCTAGTTTTTAATATTAGGTAAAAAAGTTGTGAATTAAATAGTAAGAGAAATTAAATTTAAGTTTTACTTAAATTATTAATAGAAGTGGGGTGTGATGGGTTAATATTGGTGTTAATGCTTTGCGGTGGTATTCAGATTATGGTTAGAAGGGCGAAAAGATGAAAATAATTGTTATTTCCTTGTTTCAGAATGTTTTGATTGAATTTTGGAGAGTTTTCGGAATTTTGTTTAAGAAGAGAGGAACGGGTGCAAATAGTAAATGGAACTTACTAAGTACACTTCTGATTTTTTTCTTATTCCTCTTTCTTCTTTTCTTTTCTTTGTTTTCTCCTTATTCTTCTTGTCTCCTTCCATGTGTCGTTCCATTCTCTCTCTCTCTCTTTTACCGTCACTTTGTGGTTGCTTGCATGGTCAGTTTTGGGTTAACGAAATCAAACGTGGTCTCTTTCATAACTCCTGATTCTGAGTGATCATTGTTGTAGGTAAGTCTGATAATGAATCATCGAACCTTTTTCCGTTCATTTTCAATCATATTGTTCTCGTTTAAAAGGAAATTTCTTTAAAATTTTAATTCCTTGGGTTTCTATTTGATTTAGAGTTGTTGATAGGTTTGAAGTGATTTCTCCATAATTGTCAAATTTAGCTCAATCAGGGAAAAATAGGTAATGAGAGTTCTTTTGTTGATTTTAATTTATGGAACTATGGTTTGATAGTTGAAAAGTTGAGTAATTTTTATTAAGAGAGCTTTTGATTGTGATACAAGCAAAAATATGTGAAATTGTGTACTGCGTGTGAATCATAATTCATGAATTGTGTTGTTTAGAATGTATGATTGAGCTATTTGAGATAACATATGTGTCAATTATAAATCATAGTGATGAAGTGTTGCATTAAATGCATGATAATGTGTTGAGTTGATACCTATTTTAAGAATTGGCAAGTGATTGTTGATAGATTATGTTGTGATTCATATTGTGGTTATATATATGAAATGAGATGTTATGTTGATATGATGAGCTGTTGGAATTGTGTTTGTGGATGATTGGTGATTGTAATTCATTGATAAAGAGTATTAATGAATTGAACTATGGGTTGTTATAGGGAGGTAATAAAGCCCTAAAGGTGATACATTGAATAAGGGAGGTGGATAAGTTTAAGGGGTATTGGTGCTAAAGCCCTGTTTCGGGTGATGATGCAATGTTAGGGCCCTATGTTAGGCTATAATACATTGGTGTTAGGGCCTTGTTTCGAGCGATGATACACTTCAAGATGTACTCGGATAACAACTTGATGAAAAATTAGGTCAGGTAGACCAAGCATCAATTGGTTATCCAATGAGTATACTCAAACTTCAACTGGTTATTAGATGGGTCAAATAGATACCTAATATCATTGTGGAAAAAGTGTATGAGCCACTATCTTGGTATCCAAATTTAATAGTGAGTCTTCGAAAAGCGTCTAGTTATGTGATTATACAATTGAGTGTTTCTGACCACTGATAAGTTTGAATACTATGATTTGAATTAACTGTTGATTGATTTGTGAGACGAATATATTATTAATGATTTACACTATCCTTGTTTGATATGATGCTTTATGCTACATTGAGCTTACCTTTACATTACTTGTGTATTCTATATGATTGTAATGGTCGTGCTATACAGGGAGTATATGGTAGCAATGATTCGCAAAGGTGAAATGGGAAGGACTAAAGAGAAAAATGGTTTGCCAAACATCATAAAGAGTGTTTTGGTGGTACAGAGTATGTATATAGGCAATTAGTATGGATATGTCATTAAATTGAGTGAGTCTATAGTATGAACTTGTACAAAGATTCTGTTAGTAATTTCCCTTTTGAACACTTGAAAGGAAGTTGAGTATATGTATGAATGTATGCAGAAACTAGATATGTGATCCTTAACAAATTTTGAACCAGTTAGGTTGATTAAATATAGTTTGATATGATATGGTACTGTATGGAAATAAGTATGTTAGAATGTTATAGACAGTTAGAAGACTTATTGTGCATGGATTAAGTGAATTATGCAACTAAGATTATGCAATTTGCAAGGTCTCGTTGGGGAGTGAGTCTCGCCCAATAAGGATTCGTCTCTGGTTGGGAATTGGTAAAATTTGCACCTAGTAAGAGATCTTGCCCAGCACAATTTAGTCTTTGTTAGAATTAAACAGAGTTTCACTCAATGACGTGTCTCGCTGAGCAAAGTCCTTCTACTGGAACAACTTGTTACATGGTTGTTGCTGGGTGATGGTTGTCGCTAAGTGAGCTACCCTGAATCTTTCTGGATGACAGGGTTCATTGGGCGAGGGGTCGTTATATGTGCTTTGTTGTATTTAGTGAAATTTTTATTTATACCTAGTTGTACATTATGCTATAATGATTACTTTGTGGTAAAATTTTATATTTCTGTATTTTGGATTATAAATTATATGAGATATGAATTACATTTTATCAATAAAAAAGTATAACGAATATTAGTATTTTTTTTTGTTACAAATTCCGCCGACAAATTGGTGCTCATGTAAAAGAGAGAAGTTTTTGGGCGTAAAGAGATGATAGAATTGAGAGAGAAGGAAGAAGAAAGAAAAGGAAGTGAGGGGAGAAGGAAGAAAAAAAAGAATAAAAGGAAAAAGGAACCAGGTTGCGAATAAAAAAATTTGATTTGTTAACTGCAATCTCAAGATGATCCAATCTTTAAATAAAATCTCAATTACTTTAATTTAAGAGAATAAACACACATCAAAATAGTATATAATATAAGTATAAACATCAATACCAATAAATTTTTAATTGATTAATTAGTTATAATTATTAAATTTAGTTTCTCTTTTAATTAGTCACACACTTATAACATATAAATAAAACAAAACCTTAAAATTAAAAACATATTTAAGCATTAAATAAAATATATTTATTTATATATTTGATATATATTGTTCAATGAACGCTAAAAGCTATGCCAAGATCGATTGTGACCTGTGAACCTCTGTCACGACAAAAATATTGACACAACTAGTCAAACATATATGAACAAAGTATTTGAAAGAAACTATATTGATCGTATTTTATGAACAAAATAAAATATAATATGTGAAAAATAATTATATTAAATTAATTATTAATATATAAATTTTAAATAATTTAGAAGTTAAAAAGTTGGTAAGGTAAAAAGATGTGAGAGAGAAAAGTCGTTAGTTTTTACCAAAACTCACATTTATCTAAAACAATTGAAAATATATGAACTTAAATTTGAAATTTTCAAAATATTTAAAAATTTTAAATTTAAAATATAAAATTAGATACATCAAAACTATGAATAAAAATACATTTTCAATATTATGAATTAATCGGGATATACCTCTCAATTTTAAACAGATAAAAGAAAAAATTTATTGGTACAAAATAAAAATAATGGTATATTAAAGCACTATTATAATGTTTTTATAAAAAATGGTTGGCTTGAAAAATTATTTTTGCATCTTTATCCGATTAATTTAAAAAGTCATGATGGACAGTAATTTAATACACTATTTAACCAATGTAAATATTGACTTAAATTTTGTAATTTACGTATTTTGATATATTTGTTAAATGTGCTTAAATATTTAACTAAATTTTATCATAAAAAAAATTGAAACTGCCTACTAACTTTCAAAATTGACTATTACACCAATCAAGTGATTAATTTTATTTTTACAAATATTAAATAATAATGTTTTTCTTACAAATACTTCATTTTTAATTGAAAATATGTTTACTTTTAGTGATTTAACTTTATTAAAATATTAAATTTTACTATATACAAAATAAAATAGGAATATATAATTATTGTTTATTATTTAATTTTTTATTAAATATTTTATAGATATTATAATAATATGATAATTTTTAGGTTGAAATAGTTAATTAATAAATAAAATTTTATTAATATTTTGTTAAAAACATGAGTTAACCTGTTATAACTATCGAAAACATTGAAGTAGGTGTGTGTTTTCACCTTTTATCTTTTTATTTGCTTACTATGGTTTTTTCTTAACATTTTATCTATTTTATTATGATGTTTTTTCTATATATGGGGTTAGAGAATAATCAAATTAATTTTTTTTAAAAGATATACATCAAATGTATGAAATTTCAATTGTCCCATCTACATATTTCTTTGTGATGAAAATTTTGTTAATAAACAATCTACATTTTGGTAAAAAAATTGTTTTCTTTCTACATATTTTATTGACAAATACGAAAAGAGATTGAAAGTTTTACTTCACTGATATTCTTTTTTTCCCCTCTTTTGCAAACCCTTCCATCAAAGTTAATGGTCTATTGATAGGTGTATTATTTCATTGATATTTTTATTTACTCAAAGTTTTTTCTTTATTTAGTATTTTACATTAAAAACATTAATTTTGATACAATTTTGTATAATAATTTTGATATTATTCCATCAAACTTTTTACTTCACTAATATAACTTAAAGTTTAATTATATATACTATCAATGTGAAGATTTTTACACTGATATCCAATCACAAACCTTTATGGTAAATTTGTTGACTTTACTCATGACTAGTTTAAAAGTCACATAAATTATGATTGAATGTAAGTGTAAAAATCTTTTACGCTAACAATATATACTACTTAAACTCTATAGCTTATGTGTATAATAATTGCTATTATTAATGATATATATATATATATATATATATTTATTTATTTGAGTTTAATTGGTATACACTGTTAGTGTAAAATATTTCTACACTAACATTCAATCATAACCCTTCATTCATGGTAAGCTTGTTGACTTTACTAATTAGTACTTACTTTAAAAGTCACATAAATAAAAAATTATGATTGAATGTCAGCGTAAAGGTCTTTTATACTCACAGGGTATACCAATTAAACTCTAAATTTAATTAGTATATAATGACGGTGTACAAATAATGAAGGGTTGTGATTGAATGACCGTGTAAAATTTGTTACACTCACATTGTATACTAATTAAATTCTTTTTATTTATATATTTATTTGTAAATTAAAATTTTTTTATAGACAAATATTAATTGTTAATATATTAGTTTTGTTAATGCAGGAATTCAAGTTCACAAATAAAATAAGAATGAAAAATAAAAATTATTAGTATGTATCAAGATATGCTTTTAATTTAATTTTATTAAAAAATTGAAGAGTTTAATTGGTATACACTGATGTTAAATCACAACTTTTCATTTATGGTAAATTTGTTGACTTTACTCGTTATTACTTTAAAAATAATATATAAATGAAAAAGTAATGATTGAATGTCAGTTTTTTACACTGATAGTGTATACCAGTTAAACTCAAAATTTAAATACTATTATATATGTGTTACCATAAAAAATGTTCAATTTAAGTCATTAGTTAACCGTTCAAAATGTCAATTTGAATATTACAAATACTATTTTAAAATAATTTTAAAGTTAAATATATTAAAAATTATTAATTATAAATACAGAAAATTTCACTGGATGTGAACAAAATATTTATAATAAAAATATTTATTTAAAATTTAAATTTAACTAATATAAATTATATTTATTATTTTAATTTATACATTTTATGTATTTATTATATCACTGCTATTATTTAAAATATACCACAATAAAAATTATAATAAGATTAATATTTTAGAAAATAAAATTTTCTAAATGAAATATATTAAAATAATTTTTTTATATAAACAATTTTAATAAAATTATATAAAAATATTAATAAAATTATATAAAAATAAAAAATAAAATAAATAAATTCGTGCATCGCACGTGTTTAAAATGTTGGAAGTGATAGTATTTGAACTTGGTGCCATTATTTAGTATAATAAAAATGCAAACTAATGTTAAAGACATTCTTTTAATAAATAATTCTATTTGAAATTCCGTGTAAAAAAAACACTTGTTAGAAGGAGGTGAATTCCATAATTTCATTAACTTGAGAGATTAATCTTGAAAAAAAAAATACTATATTTTAACATTTTTTTGTTATAATAATGTAACATTAAAACTTCTTTCATCTTCATATAATAAAAATATTTTAGATATAAAATATATAGTAATTATTTTAAATAATAAATTATTAATATATTTTATTATATTAGTAGGATGGGAAAACAAGAATGTGAACATGGTAGGGCGAGTAGTAGGATGAACAATTTACTTGTTTTTCTTCTTCAAGCGCCTAAAAGTATCATTTTTCAATTATTTGTTCTTTAACTTTTTTAAGGATGGGAAACAAAACAGGTGGAAATGTTAGGTGAATGTTTTGGAAAAGAATGTGTCTGTTGAAGGAGGAAAGGGGTTTAGGGTTGAGAAATGTGTCAAAGTTAAATTTGGCTTTGCTAAGAAAATGGAAATGGAGAATGAAAGTGAAACCATATACTCTATGGGTTCAAGTTCTCCAATTAAAATATGAGGGTATGAATGGGTCATGGAAAGGAAAAGGTAGTCAGTGTTTCTCGTGGTGGAATGATCTGAACTCTAATGAGTTGGAAGGTTGGGGGCCTTATAGGTGTTGGTCCAATAATGTTCACACTCTGCAGAAGGGTTTTAATTGTCTTTTTAGGTTAACAGTTAACCCAAATGTGTCGTTGAAAGACATGTGGAATGTAGAGCAGGGAGGTTGGAGATGGACTTACCAGAGAGAGCTATTTGATTGGGAGCAAGAAATGGTGGAGGATTTAAAGACTAGATTGGGCAAGGTTGATTGATTAAACTGAGTCAAGGATTGGTCGACCTGGGCAGCATAAGTAACAAGGGTCTACACTGTCTCATCACATATAGAGTTCTGGTAGCAAATTCATGGCACTCAAAGGATGACTTCTTCATGGTAATTTGGGCTAAAGACATTCCTCACAAGGTTCAACTTCTTGCTTGGAGACTGGACAATTATCGATTATCTAATCAAGACAATTTAGTAAAGGGTCTACACTGTTTCATTAGCATACAGAGTTCTGGTAACAGATTCATGGCACCTCAAGGATGATTTCTTCATGGTAATTTGGGTTAAAGACATCCTTCACAAGGTTCAAATTCTTGCTTGGAGACTGGACAATTATCCATTATCTACTTAGGACAATTTAGTAAAGGGTGAAATTCTCTTACATGAACTGAATAGGTGTGGATTCGAGTGGCGGAACAACGAAAAAAGGGCCCACCTATTTTTTTCATGCAACATGAGTACTAGAGTCTAGTTTAATCTTTGCATTTGGTGGGACATTTCTTCAACTTTACAGGTTCAAACTTGAAGCCACGAGATCCAATTTTTGAGTCTATTAAAGGCTCGGCAGTATTACTAAAGATCTGGTTATCTGTATAATTAGTGTGCCTTTGACATAATATAGAAGACACAAAAATGATTTCATATTTCAGACCATCATTCTAGGAGTAGTTAGTGGGAATGAAGTACCACAACATAATTAACCTTTACATACCTTTACAGAATGGATTATGAATTCACTATTTTGTATTAGTGACACAGGGCTTTGATGTTTATGGAGTTTAACCGATAGAAAATAACTTAATTTTATACTCACACCGAAAAATATGTATTGTGTTGTGCAATACTTTTCTTATTAATAATATATCTTTTGTGTATAAAAAAATTATTTTATTATATGTATGTAATTTATGGTAAAGTTTATTAATGAGATATCTATACATTTATTAATAAAATATATTATTTTAAAAAATTTATTAACCAGATATCTCTTCACCACTTAAAAAATATCCAAGTAGTCATTAAATACATTCACCACCTACATAATTTAGTTTATTTTTAATGTAAACTTTAAGTTTATAATATTAATAGTAATTAGAATTAATCAAATTAACTCTGGTCTTGATAAATTAGATATTTGTTTTTAATATATAAGATATGATTATATAAACTATAGTAATATTATAAATTAAAGGAAAAGATATTGATTGATGGATAAAAGTAGAAGGGCAACTAATTAGATGCATAAAAATGCATTATTTTATGATTGTTAATAATGCTCTTGTGATTATAGTATTTTTTAAAATTTTTAATCTGTGTCTAACAAGACAATAAAGTAAATTATTTAAATTAATGTATCCACTACCAAACTAGAATACCTTTCAATGTAGATATTGATAAAGACCTACAAACAAACTGAGAATATAGCCTTGCAATTTGTTTTCATTATATTATCTTCGAAGTAGATTGCACTTTTCTCGTTCACGTACTTAATTTTAAAATATTGAGTTATTGTAATTAAATTATAAGGGCTTCATCCTATGGTCACGACTTCAGTAATCAGTGGAATACTAATCGCCATTAAGACATCTAATCACTTAGTTTGAAACAATTTTTTTGAACAAATTTTAAATTAATATTTTAAATTAAATTTATAATTAAAATTATAAGGCTGATATGATAGAAAATAAAAAAAAAATCGTGAGTTGGAATACCTATAATAATAAAATTAACATGATAATAACCAACAACTAAAGAAAGAGAAAAGAAGAAAGGAAAAGTTAAAGTTGAAAAATCTGGATTTATACGGCGGTACTCCTACCAATACCAGATACTCCTGGTCACACCTCATGAGTTTAGACTGGATTTATACGGCGGTAATCCGCGCAATACCAGATTCAACTCGACAAGTTTACCAAAACCCAAGTTTTTCACAAATACAAGGGCAGAACCCAGGTTTTCAGAAGAAGATGAGAAAGATGGTGAATATACAGACATATGATAAGCTTTAAATGATTATCGCATCTTTAAATATTTATCATTTTAGGCATCCGAAGATACCTTAACGAATAGACTACTCCATGATTGAAATTACATAAACATAAAAGGAAAATAATATACTTACAGAGGGGAGAAGAGGGGAGGGGTGAAGAGAAACTTCGTATTTTATTGCAGAATAAGAGAGTTTACACAGGAGAGTTTTAGAGAGAAGGGAGAGAGTTTAGAGAGAGAGAGGGTGTGTCTAAAGACCTGCTCCGCATAAGAGACTTATGGACTTATTTATAAGCAAAATGTGTGACCGGTAACCGGCTGTGTAGGTTTTCACCCTTCAGTCTATTACCGTGAGGTAAACTTACTGTGTCACAGGTGAAAATTTATTTTAACCGAGTAATAGAGGCAGTGAAGTCTTGGAATTCTTCGTCCATTTGTTCAGGAAGGGATTGATCATCTCCACCTTCAGAGGGGACAGAGGATGCTTCAGGTGTTTGTTGGCCATAACAGCCAGCTTCTTCATAGATTTCTTTGAAAATCCTTTCTCTTTCGAAATGTCGGACTAAGGTAAGATTAGCCTCAGTGGGGAAAGGATGAAATTTGGAGCCCATACTCTTCTTCCAGTAGAGCTTGGTATCTTTTGTTTCTTTTAATAGAATTAATGTTTCTGAATCAAATTTAGAAAAATTCCAATTTGAACCTTCTGTGTGTGCTTTCCAAAGGTTGTACTGATAGGTTTTATTTTTGTTTAGTGAAAGACCTTTTAATTCATCATGTTCTGATGTTTTGCAAGAATGAAACTCAGGGTTCACTTCTGTGTATAGTTTTATAACATGTGTAGGGTTACTATCTTGTAATGTTATACTTCTTGGTGAAGTAGTAATTTGTAGAGCAACCTTTTGCATGTGTTCAGCCTGTACTTCGTTTATGACTGAATTTATGGGAGAGGATAAAGATTGAAATCTATCCGTAGGTGGTATTATGATTGTGTGTAGGCATCCTACCTCTAGGAATGATATAGGGGTGATAAGAAAGTCTCTATGTAAATGTTGTTCAAAGTGTTCAAGGTCTATGTGAGCTTTTCTGACCAAGTACTTGATTTGACATGTGCAGTCTTTAGTTACTGTTTTACAATAGTCAGAAGAAATGACACAAACAGTTTTATGATTGAAATATTTTTGGATTTTTACAAATAAGCCATCAAATTTTATGGCATCATAGTGTACTTCAAATAGGAATTCTTGAAGAAGATTGAATTTTGATAACAAGATGTTTGGGTTAATACTAGGAGGAATACTAGTGGCTCCATCATAAGTTTGAGTTTGGTGTTTGGGTTCCATTAGAAGAACAGTATTAATTTTTTCTTCATCAATTGTTTGTAATTTAACAGCCATTTGTGCTTCTTCTTTAGAATAGAAACCTTTGTATGTAGACCAAAATTGATCTTGTTTAGCTTCAGAGAGATCTCTGAATGAGGTATATACCCCTTTGTTAGGCCCATCAATGAGGGCAAAGTGTGTAAAACCTTTTCCAGATGGAGAGGCTGGAGATGTTAAAACAACTCCTTGATTATTTTGTCCACAAAAATTGTATAGGGCGCAGATAATGCTTTGTTTGACTTTTGTCACTTAAGATTCATTCTCTGTTGTATATTTTGAAATATTCCAAATGTTATCGATCAAGATATTAAGCTTGATATTTGTATTGTCTCTACTAGGATACTGATAGATATTTGTGAGTATTGGCAATTCCTGTTTACCATATTTTGTATATTGATCTACCCTAAAGGGTGATCTTACTTGTTTGGGGTCCTGAAGACCTTTCTTTGTCGGTTCCAATGTCATGGATATGTGTGGATGTGTCCAATCAGGTCTTTGTAGAAATTCTGATATTTATTTGTTAAACCTAGACAAAATATCAGCACAAGTGTTGTCAGTTCCTTTGATATGTTCAAAATTAATAGTTTTTCCAGAAAAATTTATATAATCTTTAAAAAGTAACCATCTTTTGTGTGGTTTTTTGTCATTGTTAATTTGATTTTTACCATATGTAACTATAGCTTCATAATCTGTCCGGATTGTCATTTCTTTCTTATTTATTAAAAATAACTTAAAAGAATCCATAGCATGTATTATAGCATTAACTTCATAGTCAGTGCTTGTTTGATAAATTTTTGGTTTTGTAGTATATTTTCCTGAGGAATATCTACAAATTTGTTCTTCTGTTTTTGGTAAATGTTTATTTTTCTTTCGTTTGAGGATTGCTCCCCATCCAAGTTCACAACCATCACATTCAATTATTAAATAGTCTGAATCTAATGGTAATTGTAAAGTTGGTAAATTTATTACCATTTGTTTTAGCTTTTGAACTAATTTTATATCTTCGGAGTTAAATTTTCTTTCTCCTTTTAAAGCAGTTTTGTTATATAAAGAAGATGTATATTTTCCTAGATTAGGAATAAAATTTCTTGCATAATTTAGTAATCCTAAAAAGGATCTAAGTGTTTTTATATCTTCCATTTTATCAGGAAATTCTCGTATTTTTTTAGAGATATGAGGTTGGAGTTTTATGGTTCCATTACCTATTTCTGTTCCTAAGAATTCAATGAAATTTTTGCAAATTTCCATTTTTGATTTAGAAATTATTAAACCATAATGTTCTAATTTATATAAAACTTGTTTTAAATGAAGAAAGTGTTCATTTTTTGTTTTGGAAAAGACTAAAATGTCATCCATATAAACACAAGTGAAAGATTTTACATCTTTAAAAATATTGTCCATTTTGCGCTGAAAAATAGCCGGCGCATTTTTTAAACCAAATGGCATAATATTCCATTCAAATAGACCTTCAGAACATGAAAAGACAGTCCATTTTATAGAATCAGGATCCATTTTTACTTGATGAAATCCACTTTTTAGGTCAAATTTAGAAAACCATTTAGTATCTTGAATTCGGTTTATTAAAATATCCTTAGAAGGAATTGTGTATCCATCTTCAACGGTGTTATCATTTAGTCTTTTATAATTGTAAACCATTCTAGATTTACCACGTTTTTGTTCCGAAGATTTATTAACTATAAATGCCGGACTTCTATGGGGACTAACACTAGGTGTTATTACTTTTAATTTTAAAAGATTTTGTATGTGTGTTTGACATTCTTCTTGTTCCCAATTGTTAAATTGAATATCTTTTGTTTTTATAATTAAATCAGGATTGATTATTTCCAGTTTACATGTTACGGGATCTCTATCCCAGAATTTTGTTGGATCTTCTCCTATTATATTTGTTTTGTTTAACCTATCAAGGATTTGTTGAATACTTTCAAATTTTATTGATTTTGAAATTTTTATAGAAGAGAATACTTCAACTGTATCATCTAAGATATTATTTAAAAAATAATTTCCATTTATTTCTTCTAATGTGTATAAATATTCTGTTGAACATTTGCATGTATTTGAATTTTTACAATTACAATTATCAGTAATAGTTTCTTGTTTGACTGAATCACCACTGACTATAGGTGTCATTTGTGTTTTATCACTTATTAAGACATAATCTTTATTTATAGTAATTGATCGATTTTGTCTTAAGATGAAATCTAAACCAATTATCATGTTTTGTTTAGAAGGAACTAGGTTTTCTACCCTCATTGTTTTGATGAAAGTCTTGTAACAAAAAATTTCACAGTTTGTACTAAATTGAAGAATAACATTATGAATTTCTTCGTCATTTATCATGATTTCACCAGACATAGTTCTAGTCTTTTGTACGTGTTTGCTTTTAACTATGTTTTGTTGTGGAGTTACAGTTTTACAGATGACTGTTTCTGAACAACCTGTATCTAGTAAGGCTTGTATAATTTTTTCTGTAGAAGGTTTATTATCTATTTTTGGAAAAGTTATTTTTACTAATACTTTTAAAGTTATTAGTTGTTGTTTATTACAAACTAAGGGGATACATTCTGTTGTTCCCATCATATTATTTTGTATAGAAAGCTGACTAGTCTCAGGTGTATTTATTTTAGTTTTTTCTTTTATTAATTTTTCTAACAGAATAACTTTTTCTTCTAGGTAATTTATGCGAGTCTCTAATACAGAAACTCTTGTATCAGTTAAATCTTTATTACTAGATTTATTTGTATTTTCTCTTGTTTCAAAAGAGGGTATATCTTGTTCTAATATGTTTAAATGTTTTTCTATACATTTAATACAAAAGTTTTTATAACAAAGTGGACAATGAGCCCTTTTTAATATATGAAAATAACGTTCACAATATGTGCACAGGATTGAATCAGAATGTTTAAGTTGTTTTTGTATGGCTATATGTGTACATGTATCTTCCATTATTTTCATAATGTGTTGTATACATATTGAGAGATTATTCAACATGGGAGTAACCTCATCATTTTTCCAATTTTCTCTAATTTTTTGTCCTAATTTACCTGGCAATTTAAGGAACATTTTATCTCCTATATTCACGTCATGGAAGCATCCAGCTATAGACGCGTATAACAAATAATCTTGGCAATATTCTTTTATTTTTCCAAAGTATTCAATGGACAATCTTTCTAAATGTCCTAAATAGATTTGTTGTCTAATTGTATTACCATCATTGGCGGATTGTGAAGTAAACAATCTTTGAACAAGAGAACAAAAGTTGTAAATGTTTGGACCGGGTTCTATGAGCAAAGTATTCAGATCATTAGGGAAGTTTTTCTTAAAGGATTCCCAACCAGATCTAGCAATATCGCCGAGATATGTTTCTCCTTTTGTGATCATTTCTTGGGAAGACTGCACGTCTTTTTCATGATGTATGCCATAATCACGAATTACAGCAGCAGTCCATTGTTCAATGTATGTAGGAAGGAGTTGTGGATCTATTCCTCCTAAGTTAAGAAGTAGATTTGGAATTTGAAAATGTGGTTCTACTGGTAATCGTTTACCATGTGAGATATATTTATTATCACTAAGAACAATATTTTGAACTGTTTCTCTAGGTAAAAATCCTGTACTATAATTCTGAGTACCAGCAGGATCTAACCTATAATTTGTAGCAGTGGATTCTTCATATTCATTGATTAATCCTACTTTTGTGTTTTCAGAGGTGGTAGACAGTTCATCGTCTTCTTTGTTTTTAAATTTTTCTTGAAGTTTGTAAAAATATTCTTGTTCTTCAGTTTGTTCTTCAAGTTTTAAATTTTGTAAAAAGATATTAACTATATCATTTATATCATTTTCTTGAGGTGTTATAACCTCATTATGTTCCAGGGGAAACTATCCCAGGGTTCCCAGTTTGACTCACTAAGAATGCTTTGTTGTAAAGAATCTTGTCTAGAATTAGTTTCTAAAGTTCCTTGCCTAAGCATGGCTATGTTTGCTTGATGATGATTCCATTCTTCTTCAGTTATGTCATCATCTTCTTCATCATCACTATCTATGATATTCATCATAGCAATATGATCATTGTCGGGAATAGCAGATGTACTATCCCTTCGATCTTGTTCTAGATCTCTTAGAGAAGTGCTTCTGTAGTCAGTGAAACTTAGACTAAGACCTCTAGACCTATTGTGTAAAATGGCAGTGTCTGGATTTGTAATGGGATTTTGTTCATCCCTTTGTAAATGGGTTTGCCATAGATGACCCTCATTTCTTCGAGTAAAGGCTTGGGCTGGCAAAAATTGTGTACCAATTGAACTAATGGCTTCTTCTAATGGTCTAGTGTTTATTCTATACATAGAAGAAATATAATTACTTATTCTTCCTATGAAGGTTATGTCTAAGTGTAGGTTATCTCCTATCCAATTTGTTCCAAATCCTATGGTTTGTACTTCTAGACTGATGTGGTTTACAAAGTCTGGAAGAGTAAGTGTAAAGTTAGGGGCAAGGTATATCAAAGATATAGGTTGATTTAGGTCAACTTCTAGTATACCTATAATGCTTTGGGAATCATTATTTTGGAATCTGGTGTCATGGAGAACTATTAAGGCTCTAGCACCAATCATATGTCTAGCTAGGGATCTTACACCAATAGTAATTAATCCCATATGAACATATCTCCCATGTTGGTTTAGGAGTTGTGTGGATGTTTGTTGAGATATTAATGGTATTATCTCATAAGTATTATCAGGTAGGTGAAAATCTTCTATTCTCCTATACCTGTAGAGGCTGGTTCTTTCGGAGCTTAACCATCCTATGTTGTATAACTGTCTAGGATTTAAAGAATCTATCCGAGAATTAGATCCTATTTCAACATTTTGTTGTATATCTACTAAGTCTTCTAGTCTTCTAACATTAGTAGATCTTCTTCTATGTAGAAATCTATCTAAGATTCCAGGATGTTGGATGAGATCTTGTCTCCTAGTATTGTGTTCTCGTAATCTTCGAGAAGTTCCGGGAAACCTCTCTGATGTGTGATTCCTATTAGATGAACTATCCATAGAAATTTCTTGTACTTCTGTTTGTGAATTATTATTTGGTGTAAAATTCATATTTAACTAATAGTTTTATCTTTGTTGGAGTTATTGTTGTCCTGTGTAGTCTGATTTCTATTACTAGATTCTGCTTTGTTTGGTGTTGCAATAATTTTAACAAATTTGTGAGTATTTTTACAGACTGTTTTAGTTTGTGTAGTTGTTCCTAAAGATAACTTAGAAACTTTATTGACTAAATCATTTATGTCATCAATCATGTTTATATTTTTGTGTTGCTGATTAATAAGAGTAGATAGTTTTCTAGAAACTTCTTCTAGTAAAGCTATTATTGTGTTGTTTTGTCCTATTAATATTGTATGAACAAATCTGTGTCATGAGTTGGTTTTATATATCCTACGGGAGGAAATTTTGTAAAATTCTCAATAGCTGCAAGAGTTGAGTGATATTCTTTACCTTTTATAGGTTGTATATTTGTCATTTTGTAAAGTTTTATATTTGTGAGAACAAAATAAATTTACAGAGAGAAGAGAATAAAAACAGAACAAGAACAGAAATTTAGACAGAAACAGAGCAAAAGCAGAAGCAGAGCAAAAACAGCAGAAATTTATATAATAAAAGTAAGGTATCCACGGAATACACTATAAAACAATAAATATTAAAGAATATAGAAAATCATAAGGCTTATCAGTAAAATATTTTTTTTTAATTAGGTACAAAGTTAATAAAAAATAAACATCTGTACTTGTTGGCGCAATATGCACGTGTTCCTCAACTCATCTAGGTAGGAACTAGGGACTTACACCGGCTCTCCACTGGCCATCACTGCCCTTCAACTACCATGAGTATCCTAGCAAACACTATCCACTCTAGAAAGATTTCTATTTTCGATTAAAATTGACATTTACAAATTTGGATGGTGATGGAGAAGTTGGTAAATTGTAAATTAAATGCATAATTATTAGTACAGTCTTAAGAGTGTAACTGTCTAATAAGTTTTCTTCATTTACAAATATCGAATCTAATATTTTGTTTAAAAAACCAGATTAGTTTATTAATTCACATTGTACTGTGATAATTTATGATAAATTTAATATTTTGATTAAATTAATTAATTTAATTTAATTAAAATAAATAAATAAATTTAATTTTATAATAAAGATAAGAAGGAACCGTGTATGTTTTGAAGGCAAAGTCCAAGATTAATTAAATTTAAAAATCCTGGGTCGCAAAAATAGAGTAAAATAGAAAAGAAAGCAAAGGAGGCGGCAAAATTGCTGTAACCACATAATAATGAATGAATATTAAGCAAAGGAAACATCACCGAACAAACCAAACGTGTGTCTATCTTAAGACAAAGTCTGACACATCGTTCCTTATTTGTTTAATCTCAACTTTGATGCTAACCACAAAACATAACACAACTCGCTCCATTTCAGTCGGCAATTCTCAAACTCTTGGAAAAAGTCAAATCATTCTCCAAAACCATTTTTTATTTTATTTTATTTTATTTTTTCGCTAGACTTAGACCCGAGATCACGTTGCATCTCAGAATATTTTCGTTCATTGGAGAGTAAAAAAAAGTGTTCGTTAAATCTGTTGAAGGTGTTGATTTGATTTGATTTTATTACATAACCTGTTAATCAATTCATCTCTTCGATCTTTCAATGGATTCTGACTTCTGGACCTCGCGTCTTGCCGCCGCCAAACGCCAATACACGCTTCAGCATCACCATCCAAATTCTCATTTAGGTTCGTGTTGATTGTGTTATGCCTATTCCCTTTTTAGTTTTTCTGAAAATATTTATCTGGGTTCAATCAAAATCTGATTTTTTTTTTTTTTTTTTGAATATGTGGGGTGTTTCAGATCGGTTGGGAATCGATGATTTTGATGTGGAAGAAGAGGTGAGACCCGATTTTCCTTGCCCCTATTGTTATGAAGACTTTGACATCGCGTCCTTGTGTTCTCATCTTGAAGACGAACATGCCTGTGAATCAAGAGTCACGGTAGGATGTTATTTCCTTCCCATGTTTCAATTTAAATCTATGTTATGTTCTTTTATGATGTTTGTTCGATACGGTGGTTTTTTTCTTTTTTGTAAAAAAAAGATAAAAGAAATCTACAGCTCGATCTTTTTCTCTTTGTCTTAGAGAAATTGGTAGCCTTGATGGCAAAGTTGTCGAAGATTAATCTTTTCTTGGAAGCATGTTGATTGTTGGCATAGTTTGTATGGATGAAATCTTTAGAGTTTTGAATTTTTATTTATATTGCAAATCCAGAAGAATTCTAGGACCATGTAAGGACCTAGTTTGGAGTTATTGATGTTCAGGATCTCGGGCTATTAATCTGCTATAGGTTGTTGACACCGTCTTACCTTTTGATTGGCCTAAACATAAGTCGTGAAAATTGTAGTTTGCTGGTATCCTTGGTATCTTTTGGTTTCTTGTCCTCTGTTCATACTTTTTGCTAGAAGGTTTGTTAGTTATTTATGATAACATCAAGAAGTGATGAGGGAAATTTGCTCAAGAATGTATATAAATGATTAAACTTTGTGGAGGAGGAAATTTGCTTGTCAAGAGGAGTCTTATGGTTTAGTTGTAAGTTTTTCATCTATTATAATGAGGAGCTTTTTGGCATTGGGACAGGCTAGATTTTTTCTTTCTCTATCATCTATTATAATGACTAGACAATCATCGACATGGATAGAAGGAAAAGGTTTCAAGGGCATAAAATCAAGAAGGCTTAGCTCGACGGAGAGTTGTTTCTCTTTATTTCTTTTTAGTTGCGTTATGTATTGTTCAGGAGGTATGTTCTTAGCACCACTTTTTGAGGTGGGAAATGATTATTCATTTAATAAAAAAGTAACCTGCTGATGGATGATCTTCTGAACACCGAGTCATAAATATTACCTGTTGTTAACAATCTTGTGATCACTGATATGGACTGGCTGCTCCTAATGCTCTATTAGGATTTAGTTCATTTTGTGTGTGCTTGCATATTTGTGTGTTGAGTTTGAATATATTTGGATGAACAATATAAATAAAAAATCATAGGAGCAAAAGTACTGAGTTTGAAGAATATGTACCAATAAACTATTTTAAGGAAAATCAAGAGGTTGAAGATCAATGAAGTCTATTTTTTTTTGTTACTTTATATTCCTGCTTCAATGATTGAATTAACTCTAAATCAGGTTATAGTAGTCTCATGATTTTTTATTTTCTGGGATGCAGATTTGTCCTATATGCTCCGTTAAAGTTGCACGGGACATGTTAAGTCACATAACGCTGCAACATGGGAACTTATTTAAGATATCCTTTATAGTGATGTTTTGATTGAATTTTGTTAGGTTCAGAAAATGGGTTGTTTCTTTTTCTTCAGTGAAAATTGAAAAGCTTTAATTGCTTGCTTCCCTTGACTGAGGATTACTTACAGAGAAGGCGCAGGTTAAGAAGAGTTGCTATTCCAAACAGTCAGACATTGTCTCTTTTGGGTCGAGATCTTCGTGAGGCTCATCTACAGGTGCTTCTTGGTGGCAGTGGTGGTGGATACCGGTCAAACAATGCAGCAGTGCCCAATGCTGCTGCCACTGATCCTTTCCTATCTTCATTTATTTTGAATTTCCCTGCTTGTGAAACAGAAGAAATTTCAAAATCTGTGGTAACCAGTGCTGAGGATTCTTCTGCCAAAAACATGACACCTGAACATATTTGGAAATCAAGGTGCTTTTTCATGAATTTTGGCTCCCTAATTCTGTGTTCAATGAAAATAGATTTTGAAATTTCTTTAGTGTTCAATCCCTCAAGACCTGTGCAACTCTAATTATGATGCATTTATCTGTTCAAACCCATAAGTTGAATCATTATCCTCTTTATATTGTACTAGCAGAAAGGCAGGTGCCATGCCTGTCTGTCTGTTTGGGATCAGACGTTAAACTTAATATATTCTAACAAATTTTCTATTTATATATTGATATGTACAGTTTTATTTATTAATTATCTTTTGCTCCATACATGTCTGTTTATCCCCATTTTGGTTTCTTTAGAGGAGTTTGGAGTTTAAGAAGTAAGAAATTAACTTGAAAATGTTTGCATAAGAGCCTAAATGGGTGTAGTATCTGGTTTGCATGGTAGTAAAAGGGTAAAAACTACAAAAGATATAAGACTATAAGTAAATGTGTATGTCAAATAGGGTAATTGCCATCATTAATTTATTATGGTATTGAGGATTCCCATCTGCACATTATTTATGATACCAAAATACCCCAAACATGTCTCAAATATTGATCCTCAGAGGTTTTTTTTTTACATCATCAAATGATGTGAATGTAATGTTAGGGTGGGCAGAATCCGGATTTGTGACCTTAATAGTGATATCTTTTCTATATTCATCCAGGAACAGATAGTAGTTCATTGTTGTTGTGTAGATAAACTGCATCCATTATTCATGCAGAGTGCATGCTACATCTAAAGAGTGACCTATGAATCACAACTTTGATCTGTCTCTTCTTTCAGTTTTGATCCCTCCTTGAGCACTGAAGAGCGGGAGAAAAGGATGAGACAAGCTGCTGGGATATCTGGTTTTGTGCAGGACTTGTTTCTTTCAACTTTGTTAGGCGAGTAAATGGGAAGCTGTAAGGTGCTTACAGAAGAATAATTAACATGAGATCCATCGTTAAGGATCTTGAATGAAGGACACCTCTAGTGGGATTCAGTGGTTATTTGGCAATCCATTTTATAGCTAATTGGTATATTGTCACAGAGGCACCTTTGTCATAGTGCTGAATCTGATCGTAGTTATCCATTTATCCCACCCCTGTAACTTGTAAGCATCTTCACTGGAGATGTGTTACACTTTGGAAAAAAGATCCTAGCTTATATAACAAGACCTATTTTTGTTATATTGGCATGTTATGATTCCCTTGATTCAGAACACAATGCTCCCTTCCAAGTGGAATCTGGTGAAGCAATTGGAAATTTCTTAGATATTTTGGAAGAAAACAATTCAACTAATGTATCAATAACTACTTTTCTATGCACCATAAATATGTATTTGGTTTGTTTTATTTAAAAAAAAAATCAAATTTGTAGCTTAAAATTATTTTTAGAAATATTTTATATACATGTGTGTTAGATTTCATGTTACAAAATTGATTTTAGATGCAACATTGATTTTTGATAAATTTTAAGATGCAAAATTGATTTTTGATAAATTTTAAGATGGAAAATTGATTTATGATAAATTTGAAGATATTTGGTTCTACTTGAGTTTAAAATTGATTATATGCTAAGTAATTGAAGTAATTTTTGTGTTGGATAAAAAAATTTATGCTGGATTTTTATTCCTAAATTATTTTTATAAAAAGGATAATGTGAAAATCAATTTTGTTAAAATTTTTCCGAACATGTAATAAAACAAATTGGTAGTGTACGGGGTAATTTGAATTTGTGGCAAATTGGTAATGTCCAGTGGGAATATGAATTTGTGGAAGTGTGGCATGATGCCTTGCTGAACTTAGAAACTTGCATACTTTTTAAGTGTGAGGAGGAGCACCAGAAAAGACTAGGTATGTATTCGTTTTTCATGTAAATGTTGTTTAAATAGATACTAAAGCCTACAAAATTTGCAGAACAGTGAAATCCATCATGATTGCTGTAGTTTCTAACTCATTTGATACCTTGATCGGTTTTGGATGTAATATGTAAGTTCTTAACTTGATAAGACCCTTAATCCTTGTCATGCCAAGAAAAAACGAATATCCATTAAGAAAGAGTGATAACAAAAAAAAGACGAGAGAGCATAATCTTGAAAAGTTGTATATTGGGTGTCATATCGATTTGTCTTATTCACCAATAAAACCTACTAACTTATCTCCATAACGAAACAGGTCTTAACAGTTCACCAAAAGACAAAATTGGTTTGGGTGAGGTTGGGCAGGTTATTTGAAAGTGCAACACACGGATGTAGGCATTACTAAAACTTTGCAAATTAATTTATGAATTATATGTTGAATTCCCAGTTAATTATTTTGATAAATAAAATTTCTTGATAACGAATGTAATAGTATCCTCCTGCTAAAAAATTAATTTTGACACCATATTATTATTATTATTAACTTTTTAAGTATTTTGGAAATATATATATATATATATATATATATATATATATTATAGATAGATTATTTAATTGATATGCAGTGATAGTATAAAGTGTTTTACATCTAAATTACTATCGATGTCCCTCTATTTAGGGGGTAGCTCACTTTATGACCTTTATGACAGGAATTGAACTCAGGTCTTAGAGAAAGAAAAACTAAAGTTAATCTACTAGACCAAAGGTAAGAAACTATTTTATTTTGCAATTTCAATGTATTTAAACTAATCAATAGCAATGTTAATTTTAAAAATATAGAAAATTTGAGAAAAGTTATAATTGAACCCAAATCTAGAAGTTTAAATGTTAAAGCCATACCATAAGACCGAAAGTCAATATTAATTTTCTTGTGCGATTAAAATTTAATTAAACTAATCGTGGTAAGATTAATTTTAAAAATATATTAAAATTTACAACTTTTTTTAAATGGAGAAATTTTAATTTTAAATTTTAATTCTCAATTTTAATTTGTCTTTATTTTTAATTAGATTTTAAATTTTATATTGTTGTTAATATAACTAAATTTTAGTTTTAGTTGCTAACCCTTAAATTTTAATTTCATCTTTTAATTGTTAATTTTAGTTTCAAAATTACAAATAAAATATATAACATAAAATGACCTACAATAGATTTAAAATTAAAATATACAAATAAAATATAAAATCTAATTAAAAATAAAAGATAGAAATTAAAATTTAAATTAAAATTTAAATTAAAATTTAAAAACTATAAATTAAAGTAACAAATAAAACTTAAATATAAAATTAAAAATTAAAAAAAAAACTTATTCAAATAGATTTAATATAAAATCAAGCTAAGTAGTTTTTAAAATTTAAAAAAGTTTCTTTATTTAAAAAATTTACAAAATAAATGACCAAGAATAGTAAAACAAAACAAAGGAAAAGAGACAATAAAACCAAAATTGACTTACTATCTAGTGGTATCGTCTTACAACTCTCACAGGGCCTAGGTTCAAATCTTACTTTGTTTAATTTTAATATAAAATTAATGTTGTCACATGATTAGTTTAATTAAATTTGAATCTCACATAAAAACTAATATTGACTTTTGGTCAGTGGTATGACTTTAGCAATTAAACTTCTAGACTTGGGTTCAATTTCAGTCTTGCTCAACTTTTCTATATTTTTAAAATTAAAATTGCTATTGATTAGTTTAAATACATTGGAATTGCAACATAAAGCAGGTTCTGAACTTTGGTTTAGTGGATTGGCTCTAGTTTTCCTTTTCTAGGACCCGGGTTCAATTCTTGTCATAGTACATGTTTTTGATATTTTTAAAATTGACATTTCTAAATAGAGGAGCAAAAATTAAACTTTTGAAAAAATGAGAGAACAAAAGATGCGCAAAAAAAATTGAGGGGCACAAAGTGAGTTACCCCCTAAATAGAGGGGCACCAGGTAAAAAAAATTGAAGGGCACAAAGTGAGTTACCCCCTAAATAGAGGGACATCAGTGGTAATTTAGTCTATAAATTAAGATATATGATTGAATGTCGGTGTAAAAGTTTTCATACTGTCAGTATATACTAATTAAACTATATATTTTACTTTATAAGTTAGTTAAAAAATTATAAGTTAATTGAAAATTTAGAAGTTTATACTTAATTAAAGTGTTTGATATAATTAGTTGATAAATATAAAATAATATAAAAATGATAAATAATTATTTAATTAAAAAAATTTAAATAAATTAATGATGATAAAAAATAAGAATAAATTATAATCTAACTTATTTTTATGTTATTTTAAAGTAACTTCAAAGTAAGTTATAAATTAGTAAAAGAGGCTTCATCAAAATATAAAAAATACTCTTTTTGCAGAAAAATATAAACAATACTAATGTCTAACGACCTAAAGTTGTCAATTTTATTTATTTAAATGTAAATTTTGGAATAAAAACTTATCTTTTGTATTTGTAGATATATAGATATGCCAAAAAGCACACGAATTCTTATTAAATGGCTATTTTGAAAATAAATACCAATATAAAAAGTAAAACAATATAAATTATATAATAAATAAAATACAGCACATATGAAGTAAATTTGAAGAAATTATTTTCGTGCAAGTCAGCACGAAAACATGAGCCGTGCATGCAAAATAGGATAAAATCATTTTCGTATGAATAGAAAGAGAATTATAGTAAATAAATATAATTTTTTCAAAATAAAATT
The DNA here is from genome assembly GCA_037954015.1 of Psophocarpus tetragonolobus. Taxonomy (NCBI): domain Eukaryota; kingdom Viridiplantae; phylum Streptophyta; class Magnoliopsida; order Fabales; family Fabaceae; genus Psophocarpus; species Psophocarpus tetragonolobus. Next base: position 33,566,638 of record CM075690.1, on the reverse strand, counting down.
AATTAACAGATAGAAAAAACATAAAATAATTTTCCGAGAAATACACGTTCCTATTCGTATAACATGAGGAAACACCGAATAACATCATATATCATCATTATCCATAAAGTATCCAAGACAATGGCTTAACCTGATCTCGTTGTGTTCCATCAAAACATAAAAAGTAAAACTGATGTCATTGTTATTGGGTTAGACATGATCTGATTTTTAACTTACAAATTAAACTAATCCAGTGTAATGCAATAATTTTCCAACGGGTTAAGGTAAATGAATTCTTCAAAGGTTTCAAGGAAACGAGTGAACAAAACTTCACCAAGTAAACAAGGAATTCAAATCCATCGTCAAAAGAAACATCATTCTACACGCTCCTATATAGCTATACTTTTTTACAAATTATCAGAAATGGTGTCTGAACTACAACTAATTATATATACTACAAACACATCAAATTCCTTAATACAACACATGAAGCCTTGAAATAATGTGCATTAATTCTCAATAACAATATCCTCATTCATCTAGGAGACAGTGACAATGAGAACCCCATTTTCTACAGATGCCTTAACCTGATCGGTTTCTGCATTCTCTGTTTTGATGAATTTGGTTCTGCTGCTCGACCTATTTCACCACCTTCTCTGCACTAATCTTGAGTAATCTATCATCTTATATTTCAATGCGTTCACTTGGTCTTTATTAAGTCCCAGAATGATTGTCGTGTACAAGGGCCTCTGGGGTCTCGTACGCGGCTTGTTCTTTCTTAGAAACAGAACCTTTTGTGGAAGGACAACACTCGAAGGGGTTTTTGCCGTTTGGGATAATTAATTTGTTGGTGTTACAAATTGCATGGACAGTTAAGGTGTTGGTGTTATGTTGAAGGATTTTTCGGAAGAACAAGAGAATTCTTCGGTAACATTTGTGGACGAGGTTGTAACTCTCTCTTCCTAGGCTGTACATGTGGACTTCGTTTTGCATCAAAGAGATCTTTATGGAGATTGTGCCAATTCTTGGCCTTCTGCCATATACGATGTTTCATTTAAAATAAACAAAGAAAAAGAAAGAACAATTTCTTATCCTTATAGTTGAGTGTGGTACAATAAAACCTGTGACTGTCAATTCTTCTGCTGTTAAAAGAAAAACATATAAAGCTAGAGTAACATGCCTTTTCTCTTAAATGTGAACTTGTCTTTTCTCTGAGTATTCTTTCATAATTGATATTAGATTATTTGGTGGTGTTATCCTTCTTAGTTTAAAACTATTCTCTTTGAGGTTAGAAGCTAAAGTTATTTATAATAATTTCAAAATAACATTGCAATTACAATGGGTAGCATATCATAACTGTTGAAAAATAAACACATGTAATAGCAGCTCAAGGAAAAGAGAAAACAACACACAAGATGAGAAGCACTCAATCAAAACAAAACACAGTACTGTTAACAACTAGGGAATAGAGTGACATGGCCTAGCCAGAGATTTCAACGGCCTTGACATCAGGCTTCTTAACCTCTTTCTTTGGAACAGTGACAGTGAGAACACCATTTTCCATAGAAGAGAAAACAACACACAAGATGAGAAGCACTCAATCAAAACAAAACACAGTACTGTTAACAACTAGGGAATAGAGTGACATGGCCTAGCCAGAGATTTCAACGGCCTTGACATCAGGCTTCTTAACCTCTTTCTTTGGAACAGTGACAGTGAGAACACGATTTTCCATAGAAGAGAAAACAACACACAAGATGAGAAGCACTCAATCAAAACAAAACACAGTACTGTTAACAACTAGGGAATAGAGTGACATGGCCTAGCCAGAGATTTCAACGGCCTTGACATCAGACTTCTTAACCTCTTTCTTTGGAACAGTGACAGTGAGAACACCATTTTCCATAGAAGAGAAAACAACACACAAGATATAAAGTCTGTCATACAAAACTCCTAAACCAACAATAGTTAAATTATAATAAATCACCAATTTACCATCACCAAAATAAAAGTTGTACCCATATTTGTCTTAAACAGAAATAGATATCAAATTCCTTCTCATGGAAGGGACATAAACAATATCTTGCAATAATAAAGTGTGTCCAGAGGATAAACGTGAAGAAACGACTCCAATGTCAGTAACGGGTACTCCAGCTCCATCTCCCATAACAATCTTTGTCTCAACATTACTTGGTTTCCTTATGCTTGTGAACCCCTATAAAGAATTCACAACATGAATAGTAGTCACTGAGTCTAACCACCAGGAATTTGGAGGAACATCAACCACATTAGATTCAAAGCAAGTTAGTGCTAGCAAATTACCTCGCTTCTCCTCTTTCTTTTTCAGAATATAGCAATCTTCCACCTTGTGACCACGTTTCTTACAATACTTGCAAAAACCTTTAAAGAATTTCTTCTTGGGTTCTAAATGTTGTTCTGCTTTCTCTGTACCCTTTTTCTTCTTTCCTTTATATCTCTTAGCACCTTTAGTACCTGAATTAGAAGTAACAAACTGAATGCTATTAGTCTTATTCTTCTTCATTGACTCCTCCTCTTGGGTGATTATTGCAATCAATTCATCCACTCCATAATCATGATTTTTAATGTTATATGAAGTCTTCATGATGTCAAACTGAGAAGGCAGAGATTCCAGGATGCGATAAATTAAGGTGTCTTCACCAACCTCAACCTTGAGAAACTTAAACTTATTATAGAAATGCACTAACTTCATAATGTGTTCACGTACACCGCTGACACCATCATATTTGGTCTTTTCAAATAAAGAAAGGTATTGACTTTTCTGTGCCTTATCAAAAGTTGTAAATTTTTCACCGATTGCTTTCAGAAAAACATTGGCATCATCAAGATCTGGAATGCTCTGTCTGATAGATTTCTCCATGGTGAATTTAATCACCTTCAGGCACACTCTGTTAGAGTGTTCCCATTTCTCATGAGAAATTTGTTGAGCTTCAGAAGACTCATCCGTAAGAGGCGCAGGCCTAGTTGTCCTCAATGCCAAGTCTAGATTGTCAATGGTCAGGTAGAGATCTAACGATTCTTTCCAGTCCTCATAATTTGTTCCATTTAGAGTTTTGACAGAATTAGGGAAAAAAACTGAACATCACAATAAAGGAAAAAAGTTATTTAAAAAATTCAGTTTAAAATAAATCTCTAAGCAAATTACAATACATTATAACTTAAATTAATAAATCTTAGCACCGATAGGGTACAAAAAAAAATTAATATAAGTCAAGAGAAATGCATTGTACAACAACAAATTACACTAATAATAACACGCCGATAGGGTATAATTATCACTAATATAATGAATCAATATTTATTTCTTAAATTTACACAAATGCATCCACGATAGGCGAAATTACAATTATGTAAATTAATAGCATAAAACATGCTTATTTTTAATCATATTAAAATATGACAAACAAAATTTACATCATCATGCCCACGATAGGCAGGTCATCACAATACAAATTAATAGAAAAATTATGTTACAAGTGATAATTCAATGTTAAAAGAGCATATAATAAAGAATGTTATTACTGAAGTTAATTAGACCCAAAATTTGAGAGTAATATGTTAAAAAAAAATCGAAGTTAGGTCTCAAATTAAATAAATTCTGATATTATAATTTCGGAAGAAGAATTTATTTAATTTTAAAATATTGAATAATTTGAGAGAATAGCTCTTGTTATTTCGATAGCATAAGACTGCTTCTGCCTCCTTCATTCGTCTGTCGCTGCTTCGGTCTCCCCTCTCTCTCCGATCACCGCCCCTCTCTCTCCGATCACCGCCCCTCTCCTATTCAGATCTACGGTGAAGGAGCGCCGGTGGAGTATCGCCGAAATCCCCAGAAAAAAAAAAACGGGATCTGGAACGTCCGAAACACGGCAGAGTGCTGCTGGAGCGGGCGGCCCTGGAGGCGCCGAAAACCCCAAGATCCGACGGGATCTGGGACGGCCGAAACGCGACGAAAGCGGTTCAAAGGCGACGGAGACAGTGACCATCGGTACCGCCTCTCTCTGATCTCTGCCCCTCTCAGGTTCAGATCTCCGCCTCTCTCTAATTCAGATCTCCGCCTCTCTCTGATGGGCTCGTAGCACGTCGAGAGCGCGAGGAAGGAGCGGTACGGCAGGGACAAGATCACCGGCAGGGCCGCTGGTCCCGGCGGACGACTCGGCTGCCGCCGCGTTTTGGTCAGGTATGAAGCGGATACAGATGGTGGAGACCAGCCACAGAAGATCACACAATCTAGGGTAACTTTACTGAACTGCATTCGGTCTCTCCCTCTCTCAATATGTGTGTATGTTAATGTTAATTAAAAATAGGGTTTGTTCAATTGACAACCATAAAATGTAAGTATAAAATAGATTTGAATTATACTGTACTAGACACAAGTTATAGCATGCCAACTATCAATATTGTATTAATTAAAATGGGAATGAATGTGTACTTGAACTGACGTTCATGTTCATGAGTTCTGTTGAAGATATCTCTAGGAGGTTCTTCTGGTCACCTTCTAAGGGGTTATTGTAGAGAAATAATGCTTATATGTAAATTTGCTTAATGAGATGGCAAATTTATAACCCTTTAGGGTAGGCAGGGACCTCTCTTAATTGGGTTTTTTAATCTGACTGACCTAACCCATCACAGAGTCAATCTCACTGTAATCCCAATTCAAATAACCATATTGATACGATAAGATATTGTCGGTTAAAGATAAATAACCATATTGATATGATAAGATACAATAATAATCATATCTTATATTGTCGGTTAATGATAATAGATATTGAGTGATACTAATCCACAATTATTTTCAACATAAATCACCATCCTTGTGGCATCATATGACTTATTTTCCATAATTGGAAGTGATGTCATCTATCCCTTCGTTAAACTACTTTCATCCTTTCTATTTTCTTATTTACCCAATTCTCATTTTTTTGTTAACTTATTACCTTCTAACCTAGATAAATCTGTAAAACGAATCCAACCCTTTGGATTTGTATCATGCAAGTTTTTGGAGTTTGAGAGAGAAAGAGAGAATTGGTTAGAATGGAGAAAAATAATGAAAAAGGGAAAGAAAAAGGAAAAGAGAAGGGTTTAGGGTCAGGGTACACTTAGTAACATCGGATTGTTATTTACATCTTCAAAAATAAATTTTCAAATACTTTTTGAAAAGTCAATCTAAATAGCTAACTAAAAGGATACTCACTATCCTTACTCATCACTTCACTAACCATCATTCTACCATATTTTAATATTTTAAATCTACTTAATTCTAATTACATTTATCAAAATAAAACAAAATCATCAATACCAAGAGCGACACCAATTATTTTAAAATTAATTAATTTATTAATCACAGTTTAAATTTAATTTAATTTGTTTTTTTTATTTATTTCAACATATAATGTATAATTTTAAAACAAAACCCTACAACACTACCGACAAAGAAAAATTATCCTAAAAATATGTGCATACTTAGAGAAAAAAAGGTACCGCTCATACACCGTAGTCCTCGGTTCCTATATGTCATCACTAATAACTTGCTTCATACCATCTTCCATGAACGAATAAAATGCCTTGAGATTGTCAAATCTTCATTTTCTTACTGCGCTAACATGTCGGTGAGTTTCTACTCAAGCATTTCCATCACTCACAACGAACTAGTCAATCTTTAAAATTCCACTTTGCTTGTTAACAAATTAAGCTAATTGACACACCTTGAACACTACTCTCTTTATGTGATATCATGCACAACATTTTTTTCAAATATTTAGAACTTTTGTTGGTTTTGATTGTTTTTTTTTTTGTTTTTTTATTTTTGAAAAAGGTTTTTAAGAATAATTTTTAAAAACTGTCTTTGAAAAAAAAACAAACTTATTTACTAACTGTTATTTGAAAATTGTTTTGAAGATATAAAAATGAAAAAATTTGTTTATATTATTAAAATTTCATTAATAAAAAAAAAATATATTATGATTTTATTTTTTGAGTTTTCAAAATAAAAATAAAAAACTAAAAAATAAAACTATTTTTAGTTATTGTTTAAAAACATTATCCAAATAAATTTTTTAATTTTTAAATATTAAAAAACAATTTTATAAAACTGTTTCTAAATAAACACTAAGTTTACTCTTAAAATTCTCATAAAATTTATAATCATCCAATTTTGTTAAAATTTCAAAACCTTATCACCTCACCGGTTAAAGTCTTTTACCTTGACAATCTGGATAAACTTTAATCAGAACCAAGGAATATAGTATGAGGTTAACTTTAAAATTCGGAGTCGAGAAACCTAAGTAACCATTAATGTCTCAATAGGTTACTAGGTGTTGTCATGATGATGAGTTAAATCTCTCAAATTTTTGTCGTGTTCTAATGAGAAAGTGGCTTATTGTTTTGAATTTGGAAACATTATTAATTGTTAAATGCATGATTTTCTTATTTAGTTTTAAACATTGTAATTCAACGGCTTGCTTTGAGTCTTTTTGCTTTACTCTTAAGTCTTAATACTTCTATATTCTATTTGATAGAAAAGAAATGTCTATTTCAGAACAAAAATTAGGAAAATTTTTAACCAACAAAACCAGGCTAAAGATTAATTTAATATAGTTTAAATTTTTTAATTAATCTAAATTAAACAAAATCACACTAAACCCTAAAAATATTTTCCGACCAATTTGTCAAACTCGCATTTTAAATAAATAGAATAGATTTGGTCTGTATTCAAATAAATATTTTTTTTTTTAAATTCATATTCAATTCACAATCTTAACATATCAATTTACGGATCTATATATATATATATATATATTAAATAATTAAAAAAAATATCTAATATTTTTTAAACTAATTAAATTATAATTTATCATTACTAAAAGTTATATTATTTATAATAATCTAAAAATATTAAATATTATTAATATAAAAAATATAAAATATCACAATTTATAAAAAAGAAACAATAATAATACTTAAAAGAGAAACGTACCAAACTTGTAAACCTGTAGATTTAACCCACAAAATCTACACTAGACTCAAATTTATTCCATAGTTACAATTCTTTAAAAAAATAAAAAATAAAAAAAAATTCAAAACTCGTATGAGGTTCAAAGTAGGCTGGCTTGAGTCTATATAGTGGCTCCTGATTCTGCATATTATACAAAACGTTGTTACAAACCCTTGCAGCTATCCATCCGGTGTCGAGAACCCGCAGCCGCTCCACTCCACCACCGCGTTACCACCGCGTTACCACCGTGCACCTTCACGCACCTCTCCCAAAACTCTCGGTATCAACTTTCTCCTCTTCTTCGATTTTTTCTTTTATTATAATTTGTCTGTTTATTGATATTTATTTGATTTTTTAATCAGGTATACTGTAATTTAGTTGCCCCTTTTCTTTGTTCCAATTGTGCTTTATGGTTTCCTTCTTTTGTTGGCGTCAATCTTCTTCTTGTTATTATTTTATTTTCCATTTTTTATGTAATTTAATTCTCGGCGAGTGGTTGTTTTGCTTTGGATTTTTTTTTTTTTTTTTTTTACTTTAGTTGACTGATGTTCATGGACATTCGAAAGGGGATTTCTATTCCGTGTTTGTTATTCTGCCCTCTTTGATGCCCCATCTTGAAGAGTGAAATAAGTATCAGTGTGTGCGTAAGACATGTTTTTATTATTTGGCCTATAAAAAAAAAGACAAGTTTTTATATCATAGAAGAATCACATAGGCTTCAAGCTGCAAGGTTTTAATATAATGATATGAGGGTTATCGTAGCTTAAAGGGAATGAAAAGAAATAGCTACAGAATGCCAAAATACGTGCTTGGGCCATTGATACTATATACCAATAAGAAATCAGGATGATGCCAAGTTTCTTGAATTTGCTTCTTTTGTTAAGTTTGTGTTTCTTTTCTTTGCGCGTGTTTGATTCAGCATTGAATAAGTGTGTTGTAGTAATAATTCATAACAGAATCTGATACTAGAAGTCGAACTATCTCCTTTGCTAACCTACTTATGTGTAATAATTCAAATGGAGATTAGAGGAGCTAAGGATATAGTAGAATCAAATTTCACTATTGGTGGGGTGGACTCAATTCATGTATGTGTCCAACTCAATTTTGTATGGCCTATGTTTATCTGCATTTGATTTGAATAAATTTTTACTATTTTCCAGTTTATGATTTTCTGTTCTTTTCTTATCTCCTTTTCTATCTCTCCTTTTATGGGGTTGTTGTCTTTAGGCTCTGCAATTGCCAATGGTGGATTTGGAGAGCACAGAAGGTTACATGCCTTCTGCAGAATATGTGGAAGACAGCAATGAATCACTCATTAACTTGACTGACTCAACCGAACTTTTGTTTCTTAGATTACCATTTTCCAATGTAAGTTTTTATTTATGCTTGTTGTTTATTTCTTTTGAACTGAGTGAAAAATAATCACAAAGGACATCATCAACTTTACAGAAGTGAAAAATTGAGTGTAATATCAAGCAAAGTTAAAAAAATATAAATCAGTACTTGTTTGGGTATTCCTTCTGCTTGTTGGACTTCAGTCACGACTTAGAACAATTAAACTTTTTTATGAAGCCTCACTACTTGTTTCTGTTTAGGGGGGAGGGCGTTAAATATTGATTTGCATGTTTCATGTCAAATTTTCTTGTGTCAGAGCTCATTAAAGAGTGTGGTGGAAAAATGCATTTGTGTGTATTACCTCTTTTCATTTGCTGATTGTTATCCCTTAATTATGGATACTTGTCAATTTGTGTAATTATTTTAGATTTCATTCCATTCAAATGAGCTTGCATCTGTATTGGCAGTGTTTCCTTGCATCTAGAATTTAGATGCTGGAAGGGCCTACAGCCTAGCCTGATGTTATGTTAATTGTTGCCATGTTGTCTTACATGATGCATGGATGATGTTGGTCAGGATTTTTTATCTGACATTCATGGGCAGAAATTGATTCTCACACTTCATAATGATGGCAAAGTAGCCAGCTTTGAGGGTTCTTCAGGTAAGTGAATAATCTGTGAACCATTAATTTCATGTTCTCTTTCAATTTCTGCATCTTGATCTCAAAAATGGCATTTTTTTAGTGGGTATGTTTGCAAGTGCTTTGCAGGTAAGGAATATGATTTTGTAAGCTTTGGTGCTCAGGAGCCAGATGAAACAGTTTTTGTTTCCTCTACAGAACCAAAAATTGGTATGCATTCTTAGTTTTGTATTTGTTTAATATCCTCTGTTACTATTATTTATGTCAAGGATGATAACTACAGTTGGGTATATGATGCAACATAGTAGTCTTAATCACTCTGTGTTTGTTCAGTTAAATGTCAATGTGAAAATATATTGAGAATTATTCTAGCTCTCAGATAGAAAGCTTTATTGTTCCTATCGTTTAAGGTAGAATCTCAAGTCGTAAGAACATGTAAGATGGTGCATTGGCTGGTTATGTGAGTTAAGTTTAAAGAATGTTTGAATAAAAATAAGTTTTCAAGACCAGATTGAACACAACTTGTTAGAATGCTGTTGGATGTAATTGTTGCAATTGCAACATCCATGAGTTAGTGCCTAATCAGAATGAGTTGTGAGAGTATAAGCTTGATTGCTCAGTTTTTTTTCTCCTTTTAAATTGGGTGGTGTTTAACTGGCTAAAAAATATAGAATCTGTAAAAGGTCATATTCCTCATTATTTTTTGCAAGCTACTTTAAGTAGCGTCTGAATAACTTCTGGTTGTCACCTTTATCCCTCCCAAACTGGCCAACCAGCCCATTTCTCCAGCCCAATTCTGCTTGTAATTTTCATGGTTTTCAAGTCTGGTTTCTATCCTTGTGTTGTCTACACCATGAAACCTCTGATCAGGAGTTTTAATTTTTTTGTGTAATTTATTCTGTTAATGCTTTTTTCCTTAAGGAAAGTATGTGTATATAAATCTGATATTCATGTATATCGGAAGTTATACTGTTAGTACAGTAGCAAATGATATACTTTTAAACGTGACCAGTATTTTTTTGTCTTTAGAAATGTTCTCCGTAAACTGCATGGATTCACATGAATCTCACTTCCGTTTTTGGTTTTTCCTCCCCCTTCTAAAGATATACCGGATTTGATATTCCCTTGGTTAATTTGACTACTTTTATTGTCACTTTGTCTAAGACTCTAATTCTTGGCAGTGTTGAAATTGTTCCTTTTATACATTACTTACACTTAATTTTATTACTTTTGCTTCGCCGCAGGAAAAATTTCGATGCGTGTTTCAACTGTTCATTACACTGATCCTAAAGAACTTGAAAAGGTCAATTCAACCAATGCAAGACATGCACACCGAAATTTTTCTGGAGTCACAGGGACATCTTCTCGATATTTTCCTATGCGAAGTGGTGGACAAGCAGCGTCATCAAAAGGTAGCAGACAGAAAAGCTCTTTATCTGAAGCCGGTGAGCCATCAAGTATGTCAAAAAGAAGACACGGGTCTAAATCTAAATCCAACTTGTCTGAGGTTTCACATGGTCACAGCACTGGCCTTTCTTCTATGTCCCCAGAACAGTCTCATGAAGGAAAACCAAAGAGAAAAAAACTAAAGGAATAATGTTTCCTACATTCGCCAATGGCCTATATTTAAAGGTTACTTTCTACCAGGCCTTTAAATATGTATGGAAATAGTAGGTCTTGTCTTTTATCTTGTAAAAGGATGATAAATTAAATGTTTTGATTTTCATTGTCTTTACATGATAGAAAAAACGAAATAATTTTCTGAGAAATACACTTTCCTATTCGTATAACATGAGGAAACACCGATTGACATCATATATCATCATTATCCATAAAGTATCTAAGACAATGGCTTAACCTGATCTCGTTGTGTTCCATCAAAACATAAAAAGTAAAACTGATGTCATTGTTATTGGGTTAGACATGATCTGATTTTTAACTTACAAATTAAACTAATCCAGTGTAATGCAATAATTTTCCAACGGGTTAAGGTAAATGAATTCTTCAAAGGTTTCAAGGAAACGAGTGAACAAAACTTCACCAAGTAAACAAGGAATTCAAATCCATCATCAAAAGAAACATCATTCTACACGCTATATAGCTATACTTTTTTACAAATTATCAGAAATGGTGTCTGAACTACAACTAATTATATATACTACAAACACATCAAATTCCTCAATACAACACATGAAGCCTTGAAATAATGTGCATTAATTCTCAATGACAATATCCTCATTCATCTAGGAGACAGTGACAATGAGAATCCCATTTTCTACAGATGCCTTAACCTGATCGGTTTCTGCATTCTCTGTTTTGATGAATTTGGTTCTGCTGCTCCACCTGTTTCACCACCTTCTCTGCACTAATCTTGAGTAATCTATCATCTTATATTTCAATGCGTTCACTTGGTTTTTCTTAAGTTCCAGAATGATTGTCGTGTACAAGGGCCTCTGGGGTCTCGTACGCGGCTTATTCTTTCTTAGAAACAGAACCTTTTGTGGCCATTTGGGATAATTAATTTGTTGGTGTTACAAATTGCATGGACAGTTAAGGTGTTGGTGTTATGTTGAAGGATTTTTCGGAAGAACAAGAGAATTCTTCGGTAACATTTGTGGACGAGGTTGTAACTCTCTCTTCCTAGGCTGTACATGTGGACTTCGTTTTGCATCAAAGAGATCTTTATGGAGATTGTGCCAATTCTTGCCCTTCTGCCATATACGATGTTTCATTTAAAATAAACAAAGAAAAAGAAAGATAACGTTGCAATTACAATGGGTAGCATATCATAACTGTTGAAAAATAAACACATGTAATAGCAGCTCAAGGAAAAGAGAAAACAACACACAAGATGACAAGGCACTCAAGCAAAACAAAACACAGTACTGTTAACAACTAGGGAATAGAGTGACATGGCCTAGCCAGAGATTTCAACGGCCTTGACATCAGGCTTCTTAACCTCTTTCTTTGGAACAGTGACAGTGAGAACACCATTTTCCATAGAAGCCTTAACTTGATCAACTTTAGCATTATCAGGCAATCTGAACCTTCTCATGAACTTGCCACTGCTACGCTCCACGCGATGCCATGTATCGTTCTTATCTTCCTTCTCAACGTTCCTCTCTCCGCTGATATGAAGAACCCTATCATCTTCAACCTGCACTTTCACTTCCTCCTTCTTCAAGCCGGGTAGATCAGCCTTGAACACGTGTGCTTCGGGGGTCTCCTTCCAATCCATTGGAGTGTTGACGAATGCAGAATTGTCAGCAGAAAGGGAAGTGGGAAAGTGAAAATCCTTGAAAGGGTCCCACACGTCGAGGGAGAAAGGATCAAACACGTTGCTCCTTCGGCCGCCGAAAATACTCGGAATCAGAGACATCTTCTTCAAGTCTTTGTTGATATTAGAATTCTGCAAAATGCTGAGATAGAATGGTAACAGAAAGAAAACTGTGTTGATAATGGATGGCGTGCATAAGGAGGGGATAGAAAAGGTATTTATAAGAAGTGAAAGGGTAATCTCGTACACTCGAGAACATCCTAACTGCTACTGCTTGCTTTTCCAAACTTCCGAAACTTCGACTATATTCTGGTATGGTATTTCTACACGACCCAGAAGGTTCAGCACACACGATACATATCCAAAGCCAGATTTTATTGCATTTGCATCGAACCATCTTCGATACGGATCCGGTTATCAAGCCTAAATAAAACCAATTGGGCTAATAAAAAGATGGAATTTTTATTTCACATCTATTTTATTTTTATTTTTTATTTATTATGAAAAAAATATTAATATATTTTTCATTTTTTATTCCCAGATGGTGCATTGCCGGAACGTAAAAAAAATTTTAAATTTTTTTTTCTCCAGTAGTCCTATCAGAGAAATAAAAAAATTTACAAATTTTAAACAAAATTATACTCATAAATATTGTTAGTCTCAATTTAATTATAATAATATAATGATAATAATAATAATTAGAATAATTAATGTCGGTGTAATTAGAGTAATTAAGTCATACAATTAGACTCAAAGTAATTAGAGTAATGAGGGATCACTAGGTGTAACTAGAGGAATTAGATTCAAAATAATTAAGTAATTAACGTCATCTAATTAAATTCAAAGTAATTAGAGTAATTTGTAAATTTTTTTACTTGTCCATAGTCTATTATCGAAGAAGCAAACAGATTTAAGAGAAGTTTTTGTAACAAAATTTATATTTTATTTAGTTTTATATTTTATCATATAAACTTTTAATAAAATGTTAAAAAATTATATTGTAAATAAATTATATTATTAAAATATAAAATTTCATAAATATAATATAAATATTATATATAAATTTATAATTTAAATAATAAAATATAAAATTTATAAATATAAAAGTTTATTAGGAGAAGGTTTTGTAATAAACTTTTATATTTTAAAATATAAAATTCTAATAAAATTTTAAAAATTTATGTTATAAATAAATTATATTATTAAAATATAAAATTTTATAAAGATAATATAAATAGTTAAATAGATCTTTTAATTAATTTTTTTCTTTGTTCAAAAAACTTATTTCATAGAATAAGTTATTTTATTTTGAAATGTGAGTGAGTGATGTTAATTTAGTAGAGTAGGTGTTCAAAGAGATAAAATTAACTTATTAGGGTAGGTGTTACTATAGATAATTACGTTAAAGGGTATTTTTGAGTTTTTAAAAAATTATTTAGGTGGGTAGGTGCTAAATGAAAAAAAAAGGGTAGGTGTGAAATAAAAATCCCAACAAGATTAGCATTTGCATGGATCCATCTTAAATGTTTTTATAGTTTTATTTTTAATATATTTTCAGAATTAATCACTATATTCTATACCTTCCTTTCTTTTTTATATATTTTTTTTTTATTTTCTATTCTTTAAATCTTAATTTGGTATTTCTTGTTGATTATTTTGTTTATTTTTGTAATTATTTTTTAAGTTTTTTTTTATTTTATATATCTATCAATTATTTACTTCTACTTTAATATTTTTAATCATTTTTTTAATGTTCTCTAAAAAAATATCACCATAGTAAATAAAAAAAAATTGGATGTTTTATTCTTCTCTATGATATGATCATTTTATTTTTTTACATTTATTCTGTTGTTGTTTTTACCAGGTTAAAAATAAGATATCAAATATCATATGACAATGTGTGCTATTTTAGATATCACTTTCTAGAAGAAGAAAACAAAACTCTTCTAAAAAGAACTTTCTGAAAATATAAGCTCATTTCGGTAAATACTTTTTTAAACTTTTATTTTCAATCATAATTTTAGAGATTATTTTTCAAACTTCTAACTCTTATAAATGCACAATTTAAAGCTTTGTATTTTTTAACATAGTTAAAAAAATTATATTGAAAAATTTTAAGAGAATGTAAGTAACAAAGTTTAGAAAGGTGTAAACAAAAGATTAATCACATTCCATGATATTTTTGAAGAGATATATTCCACCAAAAGTTTTCTAATATAAATAAAAAAAACAGTAAAATAAACTAATTACATAGTTTTTCTTTTATCATTTTGGAATGCATAAAATAATTTTTTTTAAAATAATAAATTGAATTATTTGTAAATAATATCTCAAATTAATTTATTTGAATTAAAATAGAAAAAATAATGTTTGAGTATTAAACAAAAAAAGATAAATTTTTTAAATTTGAAAAGTAAAACCATGTAAAAAAAAAATCATTGGTAAAAAATGAAACGAGATCAATTAATATTTTAATTTAGTTAATAGTAAAATAATACTACGATCTTATGGTACTGTATAGTGTGATTGCCAAAGTTACTTCTTATGGTTTTGTCTATTCTCTTAATAAAAATTGTTTGCCTTATAAAAAATAAAAAAATAACACAAAAGTATTATTAATTAAAACTAAGTTCATTAAGATATCTCATTGTCTTTATTTTTTTAAAAAAAACTATTTTAAAAAATAAGTCCATTAATAATAGTTTTCAAAAATTGTTTTTTGGAAGAAGAGAAAAAAAAATAGTTTGATAAGTGTTATTTGAAAATTGTTTTAAAGATGTGAAAATAAAAAAAATTGTTCATATGAAGATGTCATTAATAAAAGGAAAAAGTTATTCTCATTGTATTTTGAGTTTTCAAAACAAAAATAGAAAACTGAAAATCAAAACTACTTACAATTATTCTTGTTTTTAATGCTTGTTTAACTACAGTTTTATAAAACTGTTTTCAATATTTTAATATTCAAAAACTAAAAAACTTATTTTGTTACTATTTTCTTAAAATAGCTTCGCAAAACAGTTCTGGTTTTTTTAATTTTTAAAACATGATCACTTGTTAGTAGTTTTGTTTTTTTTTTCTATTTTTGTTTTAAAAATTCAAAATACAACGAGAATATGTTGTTTTTTTCTTTTCATTAATGAAATTTTTGTAAATATAATTTTTTTTTTCATTTTTACATCTTTAAAATAATTTTCAAATAACACTTACCAAACAAGTTTTTTTTTTCTTTTCTTCTAGAAAACAATTTTTGAAAACTATTTTTAATTTTTTTTTCAAAAACTAAAAAACAAAATCAAACTAATCAAGGACTTAGTTTTTAGAAACTAAAAAACTAAAACTATTTTTAAAAATTATTTTTTAAAAAAAACAAACAATTTTTTAATTTTTAAATACTAAAATATAGAAAATAGTTTTATAAAACTATTTCCAAACAAATACTAAAATAATTTTTAGTTTGATAATGTATTTTATATTTGCTTATTGCACAAATAAGATGGTAATGTCTCTATTATTTTATTAAATATATACTTAATTTAGTTATGGTTTTCATCTTTTTATTTTAAAATATTCAATTTTATTTTATTATTATTTTAAAATTCAATATCCTCCCACAATTTTTAAAAAAAATTCATTTTCATCTTAGTATTCTTTTAGATCTAATATTGTTTCATAATAACTTAAATAGTTTTAATGTTATCAATTTTATTAAATTGAAGTTAATATGATAGCATCTTTAATGTTTATATTTTAAAATAATTTCAATATTATTCCACGATAATTGATAAATATTAATAATGTTATCATATTATTTTTTATCTGAAAAAAATAATATTGAAGTGATTTAAATAATAGTGAAAAAAAATTGCATAATAGTGGATGATATATATTGAAATTGTTCAAAGAATTATAAAACAAAATTAAAAATCTAAAATTAAAAAATAATGAGACGAAAAATACTTTTTTATAAACAAAAGAATTGTATAAGAAGTGTAAATTCATGTTAGATAAATTGAGTCTATATAGGAATTACAAGAAATACAGATTGATTTTAAATATATTAATAGTTAATCTTTTTGTTTTTCTTGGATTATGATCAATAAATTTAATGTTTGTTTGACAACATTTTTATAAAATTATTTTTAGTATTTTAGTATTTAAAAACTAAAAAACTTGTTTGGATATTGTTTTGTGAAAATTGTTTTCGAAAATAGTTTTGGTTTTTTAGTTTTTAAAAACTAAAAAATAAGAACAATTGAAAGTAATTTTGCTTTTCAATTTTTTATTTTTATTTTTTTCTTTTCATTAATGAAATTTTAATAAATATGAACAAATTTTTCCATTTTTACATCTTTAAAAAAGTTTTCAAATAATACTAACCAAATAAGTTTTATTTTCTTTTCTTCCATTTTTGAAAATTATTCTTAAAAAATCTTTTCAAAAACTAAAAAACAAAAACAAACCAATCAAAGTCTTAATCTTTCTAAATTATTACTACCATGACGTAAAAGAATTTTTAATTTTTAATATAATTATATTATTTTAACACTTAAAAATAATTTACAGATGCGAATAAAAATAATTAATATTATAAATAATTTTAAATAAATATTACTAATTAGTCAATTTTACAAGTACTATTATACTACTATCAATGAAAGCATAAATATTATAACTATTTAACAAGATAACTAATAAAAATAAAAATTAATGGTATATGTACCACAAATTTTTTCAAAATTATGCCTAAGTAGCAAGGGACTATTATAAGCTAAAATTATTGAAATAAATTTATTTTTGAAACAAATATAACTATTTTTTTATAAGTCAAAAGTAATATTATTAATCACCAAGAAAACATAAGTTTTGTTTTAACATTTGTACAAGATGTATCAAGAGTTAATAATTCCAAAAATTGGACTGAAAATCCATTTTGCAAAAGTATGGTTAGTTAGTTTCAATGCTCTGTACACCCATTCCCAAGAACTCAATTGTGTAGCATGGACCATAGCATGAACATCCAAAAGTCTGTGCTTTAAAACCAATTCATTTCGTGTTTTCCATATATGCCAAAAACCAACCAAACAATGGTTCATTAAGTCTAGAAGGTTCTGTCTCTAGTGATCAACCCCAAGAATTGTAACCCCTGTTTCTAACCGTGCTATGAAATACAATAGATATCCTCCACCAGTAACAAAGCTCCTTCCATATCCCTGATACCTCATAGTTGACTAATATGTGTTGTGTAGATTCAATCTCCTTACACACAATCCACACATTTCATGATGACTTTGTAGAATCTCGCGCTTAACTAAATTGACCTTTGTTGGTAATCAATCACATCTATTCTCTATTCTCCAAAACAATAAGGATGATTGACCGCCTAAATATTATTGAGAAAAACATCCTAATGTTAACTTGTATTTTCTGTTATAACCTTATATGTTGAAAAGACAATATATACTCCTACTACATTAACCTCCTACCACCATGTATGCGGAACCCCCACCCGCAACTTTATTGAAGATAACCTATGCTTCAGCCTCGTTATGACTTCCCTCTCCCAAGCAAATAACCTTTGCCTCCATAGCCACTTTCATTGCCCCTCTTCTCTCTCGTTCCATGTATCTTTACTGTGATATTCTTAGATACCGCGATCTCGTAAAGACGAGAATATTGTTCTTAAAAAGTAGTATCTCTTAGCCACCTGTATTTTCAAAACCAGTCGCCCCTCAATCCTTCACTCGCCTACTAACATTTTTCTAAGTCTTCTCACCGTTCTTCTTAGTGGACAGTACATCACACCACCACCAAGCAGCCTCCCTTTGACTTCGTATATTGTGCTACCAAGATACGCCTCCAAAGATTATCCTACTCTATTGGCATGTTCCATTGCCACTTATCTAATAATGTTGAATTAAGCATACACACACACGTCAATCCCAACACACCATTCTTTTTCTCCCTACACGCTATTTTCGAAGCCACCCAATTATTTTCACTGAAACAAGCATAGCTGTTATCCATATCGCATACAATGTCTTTATCTTACTATCACACATAAGATCTTAGGCTCTGACACGATTTTCAACTAAGAAATAAAATTCATGTTTGTAAGATATAATGTTGAAACAAAAGTTACAAATTTTTACTTTTGAGAAAATGTGTATACATGTGTGTTAATATGCAAATTTGTCCAACCATTCTATGATTTCTTTCCCAATTGAGACTTTTTGTAAACAAATGTATATACTTCTCCTAATTCCAATTCTAAATGTTCAAATTACAAATATAACTATAACCAACAACATAAATCACAAACCAAATATAAAACAATGAAATCCAATAGCAAAATAAATAAAAAAACAAAAGAACACAGAAGAAAAAATAAAGAGAATTCCCTTGACTGTTATGCACTGATAGACTCCTTTCCTCTTTATACTTAGTCATCTGTAAGAAAGACATAAAGAGAGTCTTTTTCTCAGCTATAACCACCTTCTTAATAGCCTTTTTCACCAGAAAGCCACTAACAAAGTTCCTTAAATCATAAACTGCAAGATTTGTTGGCAAAAGGCATAAATTTGTAATGATTAAAATTTAAAAGCAAGTTTTATAAAAGGGGTTTTTTTAAATCAGAGAAGGGTTTTTTTTTTTTTTGGTTTTTAGAAAATTTTATAGAGAAAGGGAAAAGGAGTTGCAAAGACGATCTAGAAGATTGTTGGGCAAAATAAGATTCTTTTACTTTCGAATTAAAAGGCTATTGTAACAGGTATCAATTCTCTATTCATTTTCCTACACCTTGTAAGTTAGAATAAAAAAAAAAAGAAGAGAAAAGTGGAGGAGAATAGGAAACAAAAAGTTATTACCTTTATTAGCCATAATCCCGAAAAAAATTTCTGGTAGTGAAGAAAACACTAGAAACTATTAGAGGCTCAAGAGCCGGAAAGGAGACAAGGGCTTTACAAGCCCGCAGTCGAGGGTCTGTCTTACAGACCCGAGAGCCGGAAGACGATAGCGAGCGAAGAGAGCTAGTCTGTAGGATGAGCGTAACGGCTGCCGGACTGAAAGATCCGGGCAGCACGCTACGCGAGCTCCCCTAGATAGTGAGCTAGAGATAGAAGATTTCTGGTAGTGAAGAAAACACTAGAAACTATTAGAGGCTCAATGTTTCCGCGTTGGACTACATTCTCATTTTACCTTTTTTCCCAAACACGACAAGTTAATTTTCTCTAAGTCTAGAGATTTCGATTTCTCTCTCAACCCATCTTTCCCTTTTAACATAAAGGGTAGATAGATATTTGTACATATATTAAGGGTTTTGCATACTTGAATTTGATTTTTTTTTTTTTTTAACGTTGGACCTAGTAGACTCTGTTAATTCCTGTTGTTTCTTTCCTCTTCGTAGCTTTGTTTTCAAAATGTGTTATATCATGATTTCCTTATTATTTTTTTTTCGTCTCAGACTCATTTTATAAAAATAATATATATATATATATATATATATATATATGACCAAATGTTTAATATTCATATCTTATGGTTATAAAAATAAGAATTTAGTGCTCCTTTTATCTAAGTTAATGCAATAAGAATTTGGTGCAGCAGGTAGCTGTTATCACACTATGCGTTTAAATTCTCAAGTATTTTTACTTTTTGTTTTTGAGTGGGTGAGTACAAAAAACTTCGGTTATTCTGCTAATGAAAATTGGCTCTTCTGCGCCGGTCTTTTTTCCTGCATAAACTATACTTTTAATTTTTGTGTTTAGCATTGTGATGTTACTCCTGAAATTTTCTTAATCTACCGATTAATACTTCTGTAGCGTTGTTAAAGTATTAAAGTTATTTTCCTATAAAGTTCTGTGCAGTTTGCTAATGAATGTGGCAAGACTTGTTTTAGGTACAGATAACATGTATAACAATATTCTTTCAAAGATAGTACATGAAGCCAAAGTCATTAACATCAACTTTATATTTCAACAGCCATATAGTAACTAGTAACTAGTAACTAGTACTTGTATCTGAAATTACGACACACAAGCTATAATATCTTTATAACACCAATGACCAACACAAAAAAGAAAATCACACACAAAATCTTCAATAAAAGAAAGCACACACAACTTTGAACTAAGCATAAGAGTAACAGAGTTTAACCAGAGATTTCAATGGCTTTGACATCGGGCTTCTTAACCTCTTCTTTTGGGACAGTAACAGTGAGAACCCCATTTTCCACAGAGGCCTTCACTTGATCAACTTTAGCATTATCAGGCAATCTGAACTTCCTCACGAACTTTCCACTGCTACGCTCCACTCGATGCCATGTATCGTTCTTGTCTTCCTTCTCAACGTTCCTCTCTCCGCTTATATGAAGAAACCTGTCATCTTCAATGTGCACCTTCACTTCCTCCTTCTTCAAGCCAGGTATATCAGCCTTGAACACGTGTGCTTCCGGGGTCTCCTTCCAATCCACACGAATGTTCACCAATGCAGAATTATCAGCAGAAAAATGAAAACCCTTGAAGGGATCCCACATGTCAAGAGAGAAAGGATCAAACACGTTGCTCCTTCGGCCACTAAAAATACTTGGAATTAGAGACATCTTTCGATTTTCCTAAGGTCAAATGTTAATGAGATCGTGAAAAGGTTACTCTTCAATTTTCTTCCTTTGTTTGATGATGATGTCAAAGGGGACTTGTGGGGTATTTAAAAGGAAGTACAAGGATAATCTTGTATGTTCCAGCAAAATCCTGTTTACCGTTTAGTTCGCTTTTCTAGCAGTTTCATATTATTCCATAAACTTCCCGACTTTTCTGCACACTTACTACGCTTCTATAATCTTCTAGATTTGATAAACCCACAATTTTTATTAATTAAATAAAATAATTATTTACTATTTATTTATTTATTTTTATTAACTTAAGTCAACGAAAATTATTGTCTAAATTATACATTGAGTTTTTTTCATCATATTTTGTCATTATCATAAGTTATGAAAAGGTAAATATTTATTTTAGTAATATTATCACGCATAAGACTGGAAGTATATTTGTCACAGCTTTTATATATTTAAGTCTCTCAAATATGAAAAATTACAAACATAGCATTTTTTAAACTTTTTTTTTACTTTTTCAGACTGGTCTTTAAAGGATTAAATTGCATGGATCCATCTTCAATACGGATCGGGTTTTCAAGCTTAAATAAAATGAATTCGACTAACAAAAAAAATATTAGCTACTGTTATTTACATTTTTATATAGTAATTAATATATTTTTATTTTTATATTTATTGTATTTTTTAAATGCTTTTATAATTATATTTCTTAATATATTTTTTCAGAATCAATCAGTGCACTGTATCCCATCTTTCTCTTTTATTTATTTTTTATTAAAATATTATCTTATAAAACTAATATAAATTTTATTTTTATTCTTTAAATCTTTAATTCATATTTTTTATTATTTTTATCTATATTTTTGTAATTATCCTCTATTATTTTTAAATTTTATTTTTATTTTATACATCTATGAATTATTTACTTCTGTTTTATTACTCTTAGTGATTTCTTTTGGATTATTTCTCAAACAATTTTATTCACCATATATAAGAAAAATTATTATTTTTAATCCAAACATTGCATTCATCAAAGCTGGCAAACACAAGAGGTGTCTTCTGACAAATTACAAAATAGTAAAGATTCAAAAGTCTGAAGAAACATAAAAACAAAGCAAAATAAAATTGTAAAGTATTAATACAAAACCAAAGATTCATAAACCATTATGCAAATGAGTTTGTAGTAAGCTTTGCAACCAAACACCATTCCCAAGTGGAAAAATTGTGGGTGTTTTATTTTTTCTTATGAGATTCATTTTATTCTTTTACATATATTTCTTTTTTGTTTTTTTACCGGGTTAAAAATAAGATATCAAATATTTAACAATGTATGCTATTATAGAAAGTACTTTCTAGAAGAAAAAAAAAAAACAAAATCTTCTTAAAAGTACTTTCTAAAACATAAGTTCACTTCGATAATACTTTTCAAAACTTTTATTTTCAAATATAATTTTAAAAACTCTTTTTCAAACGTCTAACTCTTACAAATATACCATTGAGAGTCTTGTATTTTTTAACATAATTAACAAGTATATTGAGAAATTTTGAGAGATGTAAGTAACAAAATTTGAAAAGGTATGAACAAAATAAGGAGAAATGTAGATTAATCAAAACATTGTAAGATATTTTCAAAGAGGTATATTAATCAAGGTGTGAATATGTAAATAACATCAACCAAAAGCTTAATTTCTAACGTATATATTTTTTCTTTTATCATTTTGGAATGAATCAAATAACAATAAAATTACTTTTAAAATAATAGCTTAAATTAATTAATGAAATTATTTATTAATAATATCTCAAATTAATTAATTTGAATTAAATATAAGAAATAATATTTGAGTATTAAACAAAAAATGAATGATTGTCGAGGGAAACAAGGAAAAGATGAATGAGGGCTCTGCTAGGGTTTTGATAAAGGCTTCTATGGAAAAGGAAGATCTACTCTTGAGAAGTAACTGAAAGGTTAAACGTAAAGCAGTGGCAAATGGAAACTTCAACGATGGCGAAGAAAAGGAGACATCAAAGTTGAAAGAGGAAGTGAACAACTCATATAAAATAAAGCTGCTAAATAATGATGGACCAGTGTCATTCTCCAAGTTTGATGGATGTTGTTTTGGGGTCCCTGAGACGGAGGTGATAAAGGCTGATTCAAGGAGGTTCATATCTTAGATGAAGAGTTCCAGAAGTGGTGCATACCCTGGAAAGGATCACTTGCTATGAATATCTTGGGAAAAATCGTTGGTTTTAGGACATTGGAAGCAAAACTGAAGTAGGATTGGGCAAAAAAAGGCTCCTTCAAATAATTGATCTGCCCCAGAATTACTACTAAGTACTTTTCTCATCTCCAAAGTACTATAATAGGACAATTTTTTAAGGTCCTTGGATGGTGGAAGACAGACAATTATATAATGGTTCAACAATGAAGATCGTTCTTTGTGGAAAGTATGTCCTTGTCTACCAAGGTGACAATGTATAAGTATTTTTCTCTTTTTTAAAGTATTAGTTGGTAAAGTGTAAAATTTACCATAAATGAAGAAATGCGATTGAATATCTATATAAAATTTTTTACACTAACAATGCATCTAATTAAACTCATAAAAGACATAATATAAAATTTTAATACTTATTTTTGTTTCTGTCGGATATTTTTAAGTTGGATATATTTGTGAGAGACTCATTATATTATTTTATAATTTTAATTAATTAATTTATTGTTAAATAATTATATTAATTTATTAATTATATTTTAATTTGAAAGGGTCCAAAGAATAATAAATAACATCAATTAAAGATTTAAAAATTAAAATTTTAATTAAATATATAATTTTAAATTTATCATATATGTATAATTATTATAAATTATAACGGACAGGTACAAATATAGATAATTACATATCCATACTTGTAATTGTAGCTAATAAAAACAGATAATACTTATCAAAATCGAAACATATTTAAAATACTAAGTGTATTATTGTCATCCAAGTCTAACTTGTGCTTATGCACTGGGAAGTAATTAAATTAACAGATTAAACAACCAAAGTGTATGTAGAACTTTGATGAGTTGTTTTCTATCCTTCTTTTTATGGTAATGAATGAGGCTAACGTCCAATGCAAGAAAGAAAACTACAAAGTACGAGAAGTCACAAGTCTGAAATATTAAAAAGAAGCAACCCCTTTAAGAAAAAAATGAAGGGTTGTGCAAAAATAATAATCTCATTTTGCATATGAATAATCGAGCCATACAGATTGACCTCCCTAAAAATGTGAGCATAAGTAACATTTAAGAAATGGAAAATCAATCTCCTAATAGCTTGTAACAATAGTCTTGGAATCAACATGGACTTCCACGTTCTGAATACCAGAGTCTCTAGCCATGCACAAACCTACATAAATTCCCCACAACTTTGCTACAAAGCTTACGCCCTTCCAATCCTTTTAACAAAATCACATATCCAATTACCATGCTCATCTCGTATCAAAACTCCACAACCATTCATTCCATTTTGACTCCAACACAGAGCCATCCGTATTTAGCTTGAACCATCCACTAAGAGGAGGAATCCATTTCACTAACACCTATTTTTTAACCTAATTTAATCCTGTTATTGCTTTTCAAAAGCCTCTTGATAAAGGTTATATTGTTAAAAGTAGTCAAAGTAGCATGGGTTAATGGGAAGCAAGTGTGCAAGGAAAAAGAATGTGGAGGGTTGGGCATTAAAGACGTAGAGGAGTTCAATAGGGCTTTATTGGTCAAAAGGTGTTGAAGATTTCTTCAAGGAGGGGGAGCTCTATGGATAAAAGTGTTGAAGGAAAAGTATGGTAATGATATTTGTTGGAATTTAGCTAACATGAGTAGGAAAGGAAGATCTCAATGGTGGAATGATGTCTTACATGTCACAATTGAGGATGAGGGTGGGCTTTGGTTTTTAAGTGAGATTCAACCAATAGTAGGGAATGACTCCTTGTTCAATTTATAGGAGGGGGATTGGAAAGTACTCGGGGGACTCAAATCATTGTTCCCAAGGCTCTTTGGATTATCTACTCAACGTGAGGCGCTCCTATATGAAGTTGAGGAGTGGGAGAATAATGTTTGGTCATGGTGTTTAAGGTAGAGAGAGAGTTGTTTGAGTGGGAGGTGGAGATGGTGAGGGCCCTAGAAGGTCTTTTGGAAGGGGTTGTTATGAGATATGAGGCGAATGAGGCGTGGAAATGGAGGGTGAGTTCAAGGATTTCTAAGACTTATTTGGTAAGGGAGACTTACTAGTTAATAATAAAGGAGGCTCATCCTAGTCCCTCCTCTTTTTTCAGCAGGTTATGGAAATCTAAGGCTACCTCAAAGGTGTTGGTGTTCTCTTAGCAGGTGGCCCTGAAGAAGATTCCTGTTAAAGTGGAATTAGCAAGGAGGAATATCCTTCAAATGTCTGCGGTATCCTATCCCCTATATGGGTTGCATCTAGAGACAATAACTCATTTGCTTTTTTCCTGCCCCTATACCTTTTCTATTTGGATGCAGTGTTATAGGTGGCTACGTGTTATGCCTGCCCTTTCGGTGGATTGTGAAATGAGATTCTGGCATATGCAAGGAATTTGTATTTCAGTTGGTGTGGCGTAATCAAATTCTGGGTATTATATGGATGGCAGTGCTTTAGAGTATTTGGTTGGCAAGGAACGATGTAGTCTTTAATGATAAGCCTTTTCGGGATGAAAAAGTATGACAACTGGCCTTGCAACAATCTTGGATGTGGATTAAATGGTACTGTAGAGTTTCACTAGTTTCATTCTCTGAGTGGACCTCCCACCCGATTTTGTGTGTGAAAAAGGTGTCCGTTTAGGACAGATGGACTATTATGTTGGTGGGGAATATTTTGTCATTGACATATAGTTTTGATGGCGTTTTGGTTTCTGTCAGGGGCTAGGGGTGGAGAATTGACAGTGGGTTCAATGTATTAAACGGTGTGGGGTTTTGAAATGTGATTTTCTATTTTCCTATGATTCCCTTTTTTTATCTCTATCATATCTTGTGACATGAGACTATCTGATCCTGAATAATATTTGCCTTCTAAAAAACGAGAGAGGTTATATTGCTGCAAAAAATATAATGATGAGGCCAAAATTGCCTAACATAATTTTGATCATGCATCTGCTAGTTTCTCCTAACCCACAAGTAACAACAAGCATGAACCCACACACTCCACTAATTTTCTACTTCCCCCAACTCATGGATTGGACAAGATTATCCTTTGTCCACAAATTAGCATTCATCATGAAAAATCGCTCCTTACTCTCATTTGTAATCAAACGTCTCCACATTGGCACTGCTAAAGAGCAATCCCGCAACATGAACTCTTTTAAAGAAGACAATGATAACATATATACCAGACTCATTTGTCAAACAAAAATATTATCTTGCTGCAAATCCTAAAAAATATTTAACTATAGCATACATAGAAAGGAGGAAGAATGTCATTTCCTCATACTTGAGTACAAGAGAAGAAGACTTAAATTTGATGTTCAAACACATTAATGTTTGGATGTAAAGGAAGAAATTATTTAAATAAATTTAATTTCGGGTGATTTCTATTTACTAAAAACATGTCGAGTGGTTCTCATTGTCTTACACATAAATTATTTAGATTTAAATGTTGTTAAACTTGATTGTACTATAAAGGGATTTACTACACCGTGTATTTTTTTTTGTTCATATTTTCTTATATATATTTTATATAATTATATTAATTTTATTGATAAAAAATTAAATAAATTTTATAATAAAGAATAGAAAAATAAAGAAATTATAAGGTTGATATAATGGCAAAATTCACATGCAAGAAGAAGCGGATGAAGATGGTGTGAATTCAAATTTTTTCACTAAAAAGATTAATTTATTAACAACTAACATTTGTCTATAAAAAATTAAAAAATTAAAAAATGAAAAATCTAATATTAAATAAAAGTATGTTTTATAATTACTTTTTTATAATTTTTTTTGGGTTGCTAACCTATTTTATGAAGGGTAAATTCTATTCTCATCCATTTTTTATTCTTATTCACACCTATCTTATCGTAGAAATTAACTTTTTAATTTTTTTTACGCTTTAGAAAATTTTTAAAATGTAAAATAACAAGAAAATTGAAATAATGACGAGAGAAAAAAAAAGTACAAATAATTGGGGTAACTCACTACACAAAATTACTTATCTTTGCAGCCAAACATAAATTATTTCAAATAATTTATTTGAGCTTT
Source organism: Psophocarpus tetragonolobus (assembly GCA_037954015.1). Classification (NCBI taxonomy): domain Eukaryota; kingdom Viridiplantae; phylum Streptophyta; class Magnoliopsida; order Fabales; family Fabaceae; genus Psophocarpus; species Psophocarpus tetragonolobus. The sequence continues at coordinate 33,539,513 of CM075690.1, read as the reverse complement.
TAAAGTCAAAGTCGAATTCATAAAGAATTGATGGATAAAAAATCTACAGTTAGACATTGCACAAATCATTGTTTGGGTGTCATATTATAAGTGCCCTTTTATTTGATTTGTTTGGTTGTGTTGTGGTGTTACTAACCAGATTATAAACGGGATTTTTCTGGTACATACATAGAAGAAGCTTCGTTGTCATTGGAGAAGCTTTCCGAATAATCTAAATATAAACAAACTTTTTGTGGAACATACTAGATTACCCTTTCACTTCCGTTAAATACCTTGGGCGTCCCCTTTCAAACATCACAAAACATCAAAAGAATTACCTGTTTACAATCTCATTGGTCATTACAAGTTTCAACTAATCTCAGCCGAGAAACATCAAAAGATGTCTCTGATACCAAGTTTCTTTAGTGGCCCAAGAAGCAACGTGTTTGATCCTTTTTCCATGGATGTGTGGGATCCCTTCAAGGATTTTCGTTTTCCCGCTCCTGTTTCTGCTGAAAATTCTGCATTTGTAAACACTCGTGTAGATTGGAAGGAGACTCCAGAAGCACATGTGTTCAAAGTTGATATTCCAGGGCTGAAGAAGGAGGAAGTGAAGGTGCATATTGAAGATGATAGGGTTCTTCAGATAAGTGGAGAGAGGAACGTTGAGAAGGAAGATAAGGAGGATACATGGCATCGAGTGGAACGTAGCAGTGGCAAGTTCATGAGGAAGTTCAGATTGCCTGAGAATGCTAAAGTCGATCAAGTTAAGGCTTCTATGGAAAATGGTGTTCTCACTGTCACTATTCCAAAGCAAGAGGTTAAGAAGCCTCATGTTAAGGCCATTGAAATCTCTGATTAAATTCTATTACTCTGTTCCTTAGTTCAAAGTTTTGTGGGCTTTCTCTTGTTGAGGTTTTCGAGTGTGATTTTTCTTTTTGTGGGGTGATTGGTGTAACAAAAATATCATGCTGTGTTGTAATTGCAGATACAAGTACTAGTTAAAGTGGCTGTTGAAATATATTGGATGTTGATGACTCTAGCTTATCGTACTAAACTTGAAAAGGATGTTGTTATATCTATTATCTACTTAAACAATAGTTTAGCATATTCTCTAGCAAACTCGAAAGAAGAATATATTAAGAGGCTTCTTCTAAAATTCATCCGGCAATGACTTTAATATAATGTAAAATGCACACTTATACAGAAATCAATTTCAATGTTATACACAGAAATAAATTTTGATTACATTGAGGATGAGTTCCCTCAGATTAAAGATGTATTTTGAAAGAATGGTTCATAAAATAAGAGAGAAGAAGTTTACAAAATATTTGATTAGTTGGTGTTTTACAAAAAATGTGAATAAATTATTTTAAGAATATAAGAAAAACTGAGAAACATGTTAAAAGATTAAAATTTTAAAGAAAATTGTTGAAAAATAGATTTTTAAAAAATTAGAAAACTTTTTTAAATTTGAAAAACTGGTTGCTTTCACTTATTTTTTTTTCTTCATTTTCATCTCTCATTTTTTTCGCATATTTTATTTTAATTTATAGTACCTCTTTATTGATGATTATCACTCTTACATCTTATGTTTTTCTTATGCTTTTTATGACTTTTAGCATCTCTCACAATACTTTTATATACTTTCTACTTTAACATTTGTCACCTTATCTTGTCGTTACCATCTCTCACACTTCACAGTCAAAGTAATATTAACTATTCTCAAAAGTCACATAATATATTCAAAGAACTGAATACTTCAATTGTTCACATACAAAATTATATAATTTTTCAAATCAAAATTTTGCTTAAATTAACAAGGTTGAACCGACCTTACCATAAAACACTCCAATTATAACTTAAGTAATCAAATTTACAACTTCACCACTTCATCATAATATACTTTTTAAAACCTTTCAAAAAAAATAATTTCTTGAAATATTAAAATACCATCACATCTCATATAAAAACCTTTTGCGTTAATTGAACTTAACAACTTAACAATCTAATTAGAAGATGCATGTACATAAAAGGCCTAAGGAATGTTTACATATGTTATTCTTCACCAAGACAAAGACATAACTATACAAAACTGACAAAAGTATAAGATGCATCTATTCATGAGTAAAATTGGTTGCATTCTAGTTAAACGCAAACATAATCAAGTCATATGTAAATGTGATGTTCATTATCTAAAATTCGTTTGCAAAATTATATTTTTATAATTAAATTTGTTTATTTTCTTATAGATTTACTTTTTTGAATTGTTTAAACTTTTTGAATTAATTTTCAATATCGAAGTTTTAAAACTTTTTAACATTACTATTTTTTTCATTATCTATTTTTCAAACTTTTTATAATTTCATATAATTAATTACTGTTAATATAATATTTATATCAATTAAATTATTGTTTTGTTTCAGTAATTGAATATTAAGGCAAATCCCTAAAGCCTATATAAGGCAAAGAGGCTCGTTCCCCCAGGAAATGAGCTGGTTTTCCATCAAAACCCTTGTATCTGTCTTTCACAGTCCACATTCTACTCCCGCGAGAAAATAGTTGACGACCATAGTGGAAACTGGTAAACTAAAACTAGTGACCTTACTACTTTTCAACCATCATGATACGGACTCAACAGACGGAGTCGACAACCTTTGGGTTAACGACTCTAGACCAACTACTAGAAGAGATATAAACGATTCACCAAGAGGCATAAGAGGCGTGCAAACAGGCTATCGTGGGAGCGCAACCGCGAAGCACAGTTAGATACGCAACGCCAGGTCGAGGCGGCCCAGCAAGAACTCAAGGCATAGCTGGCCACTGTTTGACGCACAGACCTGGATGCCTACCTTGAGTCCCAACGTGATTTTCAGCCATTCTCTTTGGAAATCCTCCTCACTTCCCCGTCCTCAAAATGGAGTGGCAATCTGAACCGCCATCTCGAATGTTTTTCTCTCAATGCTTACCAGCGATAAGACTGATGCCATCAGATGCATGTTCATAAGGACCCTTAGCCTGGACTAGCTCAGCTCGTTACCTAATCAATTAGTCACCCACTTCAAAGACTTCATGAGGCTTTTCATGACCTAGTTTGCTGCAAATAGGCAAAAGCTCCCTTTCTGTAGCCAACCTATTCAACATAAGGCAGAGATAGGATGGGAGACTTTGAAAAAGTATTTGGCATGTTTCAACAGTGCCATAGTTAGAATTCGGAACCCTGTTTGTCACTGTTTTTGTGAAAGGTCTCTGAGTTGGATTGTTTGGTCCACAAAGAACTTGAGAACATGGTGGAGATCAGGGCCAGGGCCGTTTGCCACATCGACGCAAAGGAAAAAAAGAAAGTCAGGGAGAAGGCTAAGGGGACAAGTAAGCCAAAATTGTCAAAGAGAGACGACAAGTGAAAACCCCATCCAGGAGACAAAAGGAAAGACAGTAGATCAAATGGCGCGTGACAAGAGTAGAGTGCACCCAACAAAAGCAAGGGCGTCGCCTCTCAGAGACCGCCTCGCTACGACTATGACTTGAAGAGCCCTACACTATTGACCAGGGCCGTTATGTTCTAAAGGACATACTTTGGCCTGGGAATCCCCAGGGACCTATTGTGGCCGCAAAATAGGATCCTAGTTGATTTCACGCGCGAACAAGTCGAGGTATGAGGATACGCTGACTTGTGCACAACCTTCAGCTCTGAAACTATGACGAAAAATGGTGGTGGTACGATACTAGTGATTAACGCACTGTCATCCTACAATGTACTGCTCGACAGGCCCGCCCTTAATGCCCTTGGAGTTGTGGTCTCTATCGCACATCTAAAAGTGAAATACTTGTTCAACAATGGCGACGATGGCAACATTGGGATATCTGCGCCGACCAAGAGGTCACTCGGAAGTGCTAAGACAAGAGCCTCTATTGTAAGCGTAACTACAGCCCAACTAGGTTCATTTATTGGATCTAGACTCGCAGAGTGAGTTGCTTGACTACTGACTGACTCCAGTCAGCGACTGACCTCAATTGATCCCCTGAAGTCAATACTGATAGAAAGGGGCGAGGTTTACATAGGGGTGACTTTGACCCGGAGGTGCAGGTTGCAATCGTTCAGGTACTGTGACATAATTCCTATTTATTTGCATAGAGCTCGGTGACATGTTCGGGATAGATTGTGACTTCATTTGCCACCGGTTCACCATTGACCTTAATGCCAAGCTAATCATCTAGAAACGCCGTAAGTTCAGTGAGAAAAGCATCACGCCATCGTTGAAGAGGCTAGCAAGCTCCTGGCTGTTGGACACATTAGGAAAATTCAATACCCAGTTGGCTCGCCAATGTCGTTATGATTCATAAGCAAATAAGGAAATGACACATATGTGTAGACTTCATCGATTTGAACAAAGTCTACCCCAAGGATCCTTACCTTCTGCCTAACATTGACAGGCTGGTAGACGCGACATCAGGTCATAGTCTCCTGAGTTTCATGAACGCTATTCTAGCTAAACCAGATACGCATGTACCTTGTTGATGAGGGCATGACTATTTTATCGTCAACCAACACAACTTGTGCTATAAGGTTATGTCGTTTGGCTAAAGAACGTCGGGGCAACGTGATATGAATGCAAAAAAATAATGACTTTTCGTTTTTTGTAACGTTTCATTAATTTAGGAATTAATGTAACATGCAATTAATCATATGTAATAATTGCGTGATAATGAAGTATTTAATTTTTCTTTTAGAAGTTATGATTTTGAACAGTCACCTAGTTCTATAAATAGAGGCTGAATTGTACTTAAAGGAGAACCATTGAATTAGTAAAATTATAATTAGGTTTTACCTTTTTATGAAAGATGAATTTCTCTTTAGAACTTATCAAGGAATTTTTCCTTGTGGTGTTCTGCTAGACTTATCAAGGGTAAATCACTACCCTTGTGGCGTCATATGACTTATCTTCCATCCTTGGAAGTGGCATCATTTATCCCTTCGTTAAATCATTTCCATCCTTTTCATTTTCTTGTTTACCCAATTCTCATTGTTTTGTTAACTTATTACCTTCCAACCTAGATAGATCCGCAAAACGAATTCAACCCCTCTGGATTTCTATCAGTTGGTATCAGAGCTTCGGCTCTAGGTTTAGAATTATGGTGGATATTTTTTATACAAGGTGTTTAATAGAAGGTCATTTGTTTTTATTTGCAGTTGATGAAGAAAGTTATAGCAACGTGGTGAGCGAAAGATTGGTGAATAAACTTAACTTACCAATGAGTCTTCATCTTAGGCAAACTAAGTTTAGATTCACTATTGGAAAATATATGGAAGAAGTGACATGCGATATTGCTCCTATGGACTCATGTCATTTTCTTTTAGGGAGGCCTTGGTTGTAGGGTAAAAAGATAAATCCTGAAAGACTTTTAGTTTCTTTGGTGCATGAAGGACGCAAACTTAATTTGAAATTTCTGACACCAAGCGAAGTTTGTTATAATCAACATAAGTTGAAGGAGAAAATAGAAAAAGAGAGAGAAGAAGAGAGAAAAATAGAAAAAGAAAAGAGTGAAGAGGAAGAGAGAGAAAAGGAAAAAGAAAGACAGAAAAAGAACTATAAAATTTTAACTGCTATTGATTCTTCTTCTTCTCTTGATATTATAAATGCACAGGATCATGAGTATACAACCCACAAATGATCATGGGTAAGGAAGAAAAATATTGATATCACTCCTAGAGTGTCATTGTACATCGAGTTCACTGTTGAAATTCAAACTCATGAGAAAAATTTTCAAGTCTGGGTTTGGGCACCAAAAAGGAGAACTTCTTTGATGCATGATTTTTTACAAGTTGTATTTGATCCTGGAGGTTGTTTTGTTTGTTATAAGTGAATAAAATTTGTAGGAAAATAAAATCATAGATTCGAGGACGAATCTTTTCGAAGAAAGAGGGAATGATATGAATGCAAAAAACAATGACTTTTCATTTTTTGTAACGTTTCATTAATTTAGGAATTAATGTAACATACAATTAATCATATGTGATAATTGCGTGATAATAAAGTATTTAATTTTTCTTTTAAAAGTTATGATTTTGAACAGTCACCTAGTTCTATAAATAGGGGTTGAATTGTACTTAAACGAGAACCATTGAATTAGTGAAATTATATTTGGGTTTTATCCTTTTGTGAGAGATGAATTTCTCTTTAGAACTTATCAAAGAAATTTTCTTTGTGGTGTTTTGCTAGACTTATCAAGGGTAAATCACTACCCTTGTGGCGTCATATGACTTATCTTCCATCCTTGAAAGTGACATCATTTATCCCTTTGTTAAACCATTTTCATCCTTTCCATTTTCTTGTTTACCCAATTCTCATTGTTTTGTTAACATATTACCTTCCAACCTAGATACATCCGCAAAATAAATCCAACCCCTCTGGATTTCTATCAGTTGGTATCAGAACTTCGGCTCTAGGTTTGAAACTATGGTGGATATTTTTTATACAAGGTGTTTAATAAAAGGTCATTTGTGTTTATTTGCAGTTGACGAAGAAAGTTATAACAACGTCGTGAGCGAAAGATTGATGAATAAACTCAACTTATCGACGAGTCTCCATCCTAGACAAACTAAGTTTAAATTCATTGTTGGAAAATTTGTGGATGAAGTGACATACGATATTGCTCCCATGGACTCATGTCATTTTCTTTTAGGGAGATCTTGGCTGAAGGATAAAAAGATTAATCATGAAAAATTTTCAGTTTCTTTGGTGCATGAAGGACGCAAGCTTAATTTGAAATTTCTGGCACCAAGCCAAGTTTGTGATGATCAACTTAAGTTGAAGGAGAAAATAGAAAAAGAGAGAGAAGAAAAGATAAAAATAGAAAAAGAAAAGAGTGAAGAGGAAGAGAGAGAAAAGGAAAGAGAAAGACAAAAAAAGAACTATAAAATTTTAACTACTATTGATTTTTCTTCTTCTCTTGATATTATAAATGAATACGACCATGAGTATACAATGCACAAATGGTCATGGGTAAGGAAGAAAAATATTGATATCACTCCTAGAGCATCATTGTACATCGAGTCCACTGTTGAAATTCAAACTCATGAGAAAAATTTTCAAGTCTGGGTTTGGGCACCAAAAAGGAGAACTTCTTTGATGGATGATTTTTTACAAGTGGTATTTGATCGTGGAGGTTGTTTTGTTCGTTATAAGTGAATAAAATTTGTAGGAAAATAAAGTCATAGATTCGAGGACGAATCTTTTCGAAGAAGGAGGGAATGATGTGAATGCCGAAGATAATGACTTTTCATTAATTTAGGAATTAATGTAATATGTAATTAATCATGTGTGATAATTGCGTGATAATAGAGTATTTAATTTTTCTTTTGGGAGTTACAATTTTGAACAACCACCTAGTTCTATAAATAGGGGCTGAATTGTACTCTAAGGACAACCATTGAATTAGTGAAATTATATTTGGGTTTTACCCTTGTGTGAGAGATGAATTTCTCTTTAGAACTTATCAAGGAATTTTTCCTTGTGGCATTCTGCTAGACTTATTAAGGGTAAATCACTACCATTGTGGCGTCATATGACTTATCTTCCATCCTTGGAAGTGGCGTCATTTATCCCTTCGTTGAACCATTTTCATCCTTTCCATTTTCTTGTTTACCCAATTCTCATTGTTTTGTTAACTTATTACCTTTCAACCTAGATAGATCCACAAAACGAATCCAACCCCTTTGGATTTTTATCACAACGTGTCAATGATTCATGGATCGCATACTTGCAACCATGATTGGCCGCAACGTAGAAGTTGTACGTGGATGACATAGCCATCAAATCAAATACCGCCTCCACCAATGAGGCAGACCTCTAGGAGTTTTTCACCACCACCAACAAGTATTCCTTGAAGCTTAACCTAACGAAGTGCTTGTTTGAGGTTGAAGTAGGAAAATTCCTAGGATTCATGCTAACCAGTAGAGGCATCGAAGCAAACCCCGACAAAATCCACAATTTTGAACATGTGACCCCCTTCAACCGTGAAGGAAGTACAGACCCTCACTAGACAGATCGCCTCTCTATTGTGATTCTTCTCCAAATCAAGAGACTGATCATTCCGATTCTTACAATGCGTCCAATGGATTGACGAGTGTAGAAGCCATTTTTGAAGCTTAAGAGTTACCTATCTCAACCCTCGGTCCTACGCTACCCCTGTCAAGGCAAGTCGATATAGTCTACATCTCTGCCTCGAACAAAGGTCTCAACTCCGTGCTAATCTAAGAGGATGTCGACCACCAGACTCAGGTCTATTTTGTTAGCCACATACTCAAAGGAGCCCAAGTTAGGTACCAAAAGATCAAAAAATTGGCACTAGCCATGCTAATTATCGCCTAAAAGCTGCACCACTACTTCCAAAGCGTCTAGATAATCATGTGCATCGACCAGCCTATTCATTGGATCCTCCACAAATCCAACCTAGAAGGGTGCATGATGCGGTGGGCCATCTAGTGCTCACAATATGGGATTCTTTTTTAGCGGCGAGACCACATCAAAGTGTAGATCCTATCGGATTTCCTCCTTGAGTTATCTCCTCTCACCCTTATGGAGACGAATGACTCGGTCTGGTTCTTATCGATCGATGGATTTTCTAACCAAAAGGGTAGTAGCACATGAGTCATCCTTGAGGGGTCAGATGGGATGATGATTAAGTAGTCTCTGCTCTTGCCTTCAGCGGCATCAACAACTAAGTGGAGTATGAGGCGTTGATTGTCGGTATACAACTCGCCAAAGATATAGGAGTTAACGAATTATCGGTGCGTAGCAATTCCAACTTCTGACAAGCCAAGTGCTAAGGATGTTCCAAACTAGGGATGGCGGGTACCCGTGGGTAATAAAAAAACCTGCTAGTATTTCTATAGTGGGTGGCGGGTTTTGTAGCGGGTTAGGTAGTAGGTAAGCACTACCCGTGCCCGCCCTGACCCATTGGCATTCCTATTCCAAACAAAGGATCTGCAACTAATGAAGTACCTCTAACACTTCATGGAAACAAAAGCTTTCTTTACCCATTTCGACTTGCACCATGTCCTCCACGATCAGAACAATCGAGCTGATCTGCTCTCTAAATTGGTGAGCACCAAGAAACCCGACCACAAATGATTCGTCATACAAAAAGTCCTAATACTTTAAGCACCTCCTTCATTGAGGCTGATGAGGTCCTATTCTTGCTAGAAGAATTGGGCTTCTAGATGACCCTATCATAAAATACTTCAATGAGGGCACCCTACCCTTCAAAAAGTGGTCTACCCAATCGCCTCATTAGAGAGGCAACTCATTACACACTCATTGATGGTGCACTCGACTGACGCAACTTGTCAGCTTCTCTTCTGTGCTGCCTATCCCTAGTGTAGGTCAAGTATATCATTAGGGAAGTCCACGATGGGTTATGTGGAAGCCACATCGGTGAGCATGCCCTCGCAAACAAGATCCTTAAGGCCTGGTACTATTGGTCGACCCTTATGGTTGACTGCAATATATACATTCGTAAATGCGACAAGTGACAGCGGCACGACGACCTTCAGCACTAGCTCGGGAAACCCTTGCACCGATAACATCATCGTGGTCGTTCAACAAATAGGGATTGACATTTTAGGACCTTTTCCTGTGGCCACCCGAAAGATGAAATTCCTGATCATGGCAGTCGACTACTTTAGCAAGTGGATCGAAGTTGAGCCGGTAGCCACCATCTCAATTGATTGAGTAGTTTGGTTTATACGATGCTCACTCATCTGTCGCTTCAGAATCCCCAGAATGATCGTTGTCGACAATGAACATAGTTCGCTAGTGAGAAGGTCTAGCGGTTGTGTAACAACCATGACATTTGGGTCCTCGCACCTACTTCAGTTTACATTTAGGTCCCCGCGCCCACTTTAGTTTGCATTCAGGTGCCCGTGCCCATTCCAATTTTCATTCAGGTCCCCGCATCCACTACAACCTGCATTTGGGTCTCCGTGCCTATTCCAAACTACATTCAGGTCCCCATGCCGACTTCAATATGCATTTGAGTCCCCATGCCCATTCTAATTTGCATTCAAGTCCCTACACCCACTCCAATTTGCATTCAGGTGCCCATGTCCATTCTAATGTGCATTTTGGTCATTGCATCCACTTCAATTTGCATTCGGGTCCCCGCGTCCACTTCAATTTGCGTTTGGATCCCCATGCCCACTCTAGTTTGCATTCTAGTCCCTAGCCTACTCCAATTTGCATTCTGGTCCCCGCGCCTACTCCAATTTGCATTTGAGTCCCTGCACCTACTTCAATTTGCATTCGGTCCCTGTGCCCACTTCAATTTGCATGTGCCCACTTCAATTTGCATTCGGTCCCCGTACCCACTTCAATTTGTATTTGGGTCCTTGTGCCCACTCCAATTTGCATTCAGGTTCCGACATTCATTCTATTTTGCATTCGGGTCCCCGTGCCTACTCATCTTGCACTCGAGCCCTGTGGCCATCACATTTAAGCATTTTGAGCCCTATGCCCTTTACTTTTGCATCTCAGGTCTCTGTGCCTGTTGCGTTGGTCGTTCGGGTACCCATGCCGATCACCTCTCACATTTTAGAGAATGCTCTTCCCATATTTACTCATCCTTCTCTAAGCTCATGTGTTGTACATCTACTAAAATAGTATGTAAACTTAGGTTCTTATATTATTTGGTAAAATCTGAATAAAGATGGACAACTATAGACACCCAATTTTGTCCAGGTGTTTTTTAACTGCATTAGGAGTTGTGATAAGTCCATTTTGTACAAAAATCTACATCTTTATGACACTTATATGTCCATAAAAATTAAAGAAAACACTTTAAATAACCCAAATTTATAATTGGTAAAATCTTCCCTTGAAACAAGCAAGAAATAAGAAATGATATGATGCTAATGAACAAAATCCCAAGTTTGAACTCTGTTTGGTCCACTCTGTTGCATGTACCATGCAAGTTATCACCAAGTGTATCTCTTTATGTTTCTCATGATGACTCCTCTGCCTTGATCTCTCAGCGTGATGATCATAATTGTTCACGTAAACTTAGCCGAAGTCGTCCTCGATGTGACCATTGTCACAAACTTGGTCACACCATTTACCAGTGTTATGCATTGCATGGTCGTCCTCCCGGGTCAACTACTACTGCTGCTGCTGCTCAAACTACCCCCACTGCTCATGTTGATTCTGGTGCCACTTCTTCTGGTAGCTTTGGATCTCCGGCTCTGTTCAACGACTTTCTAGAATGGTACGAGGAACGTCAGGTTTCCAGCTCCACTGCTTCTGTTGCACACACTGTGAGTCGTGTCAATTAGGCAAACATAGTCGTAGTTCTTTTCCTCAGAGTGTCCCCAAATGAGTTGTGTCTCCTTTTGCTTTAGTTCACTTGGATATTTGGGTTCGAGTCGTGTTAAGTCTAGTTTAGGTTTTCAGTATTTTGTAACTTTCATTGATGACTATTCTCGATGTACTTGGTTACTTTTAATGAAAAATCGTTTTGCGTTTTTTTCCATCTTTCAGGCCTTTTATAATGAAATAAAAACTCACTTTGGGCATCTATTCATACTTTTCGTAGTGATAATGCTCATGAATACCTTTCTCAATCTTTTAGACCTTCATGTCTTCTCATGATATTCTTCATCAAACTTCCTATCCCTATACACCTCAACAAAATGGGGTCGCTGAGCTAAGAATAGACACCTTCTTGAAACAACTCGAACTCTTTTACTTCATGGTCATGTTCCTCCATTATTTTGGGAGGATGTTGTTCTCACTTCATGTTACCTTATTAATTGCATGTCTTCTTCCGTCCTCAATAACCAAATCTCTCACTCTATTTTGTTCCCTCATGATTCACTTCATCCTTTACCCCCTAGAGTTTTTGGCTCCACTTGCTTTGTTCACAACCTTAGTCCTAGTCTTGATAAATTGTCTGCTCGATCTCATAAGTGTGCCTTTTTAGGCTATCCTAGGTCTCAAAAAGGGTATAAGTGTTTCTCACATTCCCTTTGTCGATACTTGATTTTCGCTGATGTCACATTCTTTTAGTCTTTTCTCTATTTTTCGTCCACTTCCTCTTCTTCTGAGCTTGATGTCTCCCCCTCCCCTCCCTTTTTGTCTTCCATCTCATAGATACCTTTGTTGTACCCACTAACCCATCTCCTACTCCACCTCCTCTCCAAGTTTATCATCGCCGCCAACATGTTCAACTTCCCATTGGACCAGTCACTGACTTTACTCTGCTGCCACCTACTCCATCTCCTCCGGATCCTCCACGTGTGCCTGATCTACCTATTGCTCTTCATAAAGGCACATGCACCACTCGTAATCCCTCCCTTCATTATGTTAATTTGAGTTATCACCGGTTGTCTCCATCTTTCTATACTTGTCTACCTTCTATTTTCACTGTGTCCATTCCTAAAACTGTCGGTGATGCCTTATCCCATCCGGGTTGGCGACAAGCCATGCTTGATGAATTGTGTGCTCTTTAGAATAGTGGTACTTAGGATCTTACTCTTTTGCCTTCTGGAAAATCTGTTGTTGGTTGTCAGTGGATCTTTGCTATCAAAGTAGACCCTAATGACACTATTGATCGCCTCAAAGCTCGTTTAGTTACCAAAGGTTATACTCAGATATTTGGGTTAGACTATACTAACACCTTCTCTCGTTGCTAAAATGGCTTCTGTTCGGCTTTTTTTAGCCATGGTTGCACTATGACATTGACCCCTCTATTAGTTGGATATAAAAAATGTCTTCCTTTATGGTGATTTGCATGAGGAGATTTATATGGAGCAACCTCCTGGTTTTGTTGCTTAGGGGGAGTCTTCTAGATTGGTATGTCATCTTCGTAAATCTTTATATGGTCTTAAACAGTCTCTAGGGCATGGTTTGGTAGATTCAGTGAAGTAGTTCAACAGTTTGGTATGAATTGTAGTGAAGTTGACCATTCTGTGTTCTATCGTAATTCAGGAGGTGAGTGCATCTACATGATAGTGTATGTTGATGACATTGTTATTACAGGTAGTGATACCATGGAATTTCACAAATAAAACAACATTTCTGTCATCATTTTGAGACAAAAGACCTTGGCAAACTTAAGATATTTCCTAGGCATCGAGGTAGCAAAATTTGACAATGGGATTGTGATTTCTCAGAGGAAGTGCGCATTGGACATTTTAGAGGAGGTTGAGCTAATGAATTCCAAGCCTAATGACACACCTATGGATCCATATGTTAAACTTCTGCCAAGTCAGGAGGAGCCACTTTTAGATTCTGAGAAGTATAGGAGACTAGTTAGGAAACTGAACTACCTCACAATCACTCGTCCTGACATATCCTTTACTGTTAGTGTGGTAAGTCAGTTCCTTAATTCACCCTGTATTGGACATTGAGATGCCGTCATCTGCATTTTGAAGTACATTAAAGGAGCTCTGAGAAAAGGTTTGTTATATGGGCATAATAATCATACTCGGGTTGTGGGATACTCAGATGCAGATTATGCATGTTCTCTCATTGATAGGAGATCTACTTCTAGATATTTTGTCTTTATTGGTGACAAGTTGATTTCTTGGAAAAGTAAGAAGCAAGATGTAGTGCAAAAGCAGAGTATAGAGTTATGGCTTTAGCAATTTGTGAACTTATTTGCCTCAAACAGCTCCTTGATGAATTAAGATTTGGAGAGGTTACACAAATGGCTTTAATCTGTGATAACCAAGCTGCCTTGCATATTGTCTCAAATCCAGTATTTCATGAGATGACAAACATATTGAAGTAGATTGTCACTTCATTCGGGAGAAGATTGTATCTGGAACCATTTCTACCCAATTTGTTAGTTCCTATGATCAGTTAGCCAATGTTTTCACAAAATCATTCTGAAGTCTTAGAATTGATTATATTTGTAAAGCTTGGTGCATATGATTTATATGCACCAGCTTGAAGGGGAGTGTTAGATACAATTTAGTTTATAGGCCTAAGCCCATTTCCTTGTATTTTCCTTTTGTACAGTATATATATATATATATATATATATATATATATATATATATATATAATATCTCCTTGGTTGTGATACACATAAGGATTCATGCATATTCAACTCTTTCTACAGTTTTAAAATATAAAATATTAATTAAATGATACTAATAAACTAAAAAATATATTGTAATAGAATATAAGTCAGATAAGTAACATAATAATTTTAAACTTAAAAATAAAATAAAATAAATCGTATTCACATAATAATGAAAATGAAATTTAGGTGGATTGGTGGGTCAACCCAGTCCACCATGGGTTTAACCCAGGTAAGTTGGGTTGTAAGTGGGTCATCCATATATGCAATACAATAAGCCTACTTTTTAACTTTTGAACCCTACCCAGTCTGGACCCATGGTAGGTCAGGCCAACCTACGGGTTCGGGCTTGTTTTAACAACTCTACTCCTAACTACTAACTCACTAATTCATGGATAGAAATCAACAAAAGAGTTTCCCTTACCTATTTCTCCCTGAAAAAGCTAATTTTGAGGATAGAGGAAAATTCACCTGTAGAAATCACTCAAAAACCTAACAAAAACCTAAATTCAAGGAGGAAATAAGAAAAATAGGTTTTTCAAGGAAATCTCCTCCCAACAGGAACAATTAGCTAGAAACAAACGGTAAAAGATCCAAGAAATTAGAAGCAGAGTTACTTATCAAGATTAGTTCCAGAATTAGGAGCAATGGAAAAGATTGCGCTGGAAACTGACACCCTAAGTGTCACATGCAAGGGAGACAAAATCCAGAGAGATGGGAGAGATTGTGAGAATAGAGGAGAAGTAAAAAAGAAAAAGAGATTGAAGTTATATTTACCTATTCTAATTTTCTAACTGAAAATTCCTTATAAGTTTTAACTTCAAAGTAAATTCTAATTGATATATATATATATATATATATATATATATATATATATTTTTCTCGATCAAATTAATTTTTTCTTAATTATTCCAACACAATTTATTTTTTCAAATAAACAAAATTATATTTAATTTTCCTTTTATTCATTTCACATCCTTTTTCCTATTATTTAAAAACTAGGATCTCACATTAAGAGCCTATTGATTTACTTTTCATTTTTCTTTAAAAAAAATTTAAAAACTACAAAACCAAATCAATTGAAATAAGTGTTTATTTGAAAATAGTTTTATAAAACCATTTTTAGCATTTAAAAACTAAAAAACTCATTTGGTTAGTGTTTTCTTAAAAAAGTTTTGATTTTCTAGTTTTTAAAACCTAAAAAAGAGGAATAGCTGGAAGCAATTTTGCCTTTTAATTTTTTTTTTTAAAACTCAAAATACAATAAAAATATGTTATTTTTTTACTTTTTATTAATGAAATTTTCATAAATATGAACAATTTTTTTTTTATTTTTATATATGTAAAATAACTTTTAAATAATATTTATCAACTAAATTTTTTTCTCTCTTCTTTTAGAAAATCATTCTTAAGAACTATTTTTTAGAACTTTTTTCAAAAACTAAAAAATAAAATCAAATTAATCAAGTTTAATTTTCCTTTTCAATTTTCAAATGTAGCAAATGAGTTAAAATGTTTCCTAGTTAAAATGTCAAAGCACGCTTCCGTCTCAAGATAAAAGAAGATATAAAGTAGAAAAGAAAAAAATTACAAAGGCAATAAAAAATAAGAAAGACTCATGGAAAGGAAAAAATTTACAAAGGCAATAAAAAATAAGAAAGACTCATGGAAGCCACACTAAAATAGTAGTTATTTTCATTTTAAGATTTCTTGTCCTTTCTAATAAGAGGTTATTTTTTATTAATTATTTTCACTAATTTTTTTTTTATTAATTCTTATAAATTTAGATATAACATTCATTTGGAAATTTAATATTATTATTTAAATTTATTTATTTTAATAAACATAAATTAGTCAATATAATTGTTTTCTCTTAGGCATTACAGAATTCTGAATTTGGGCGTGGGCTTTTTTTATCTATTTGTTTGGTTTAATGTACTGTAGAAAAAAAATGTAAAGCAAAGCAATAAAAATGAATAAAAAAATATCGAGAAGAGTGTAGAAGAGTAAGGCATAGTCATGAAGAAGTTTAGAAAATTGTGGAATCTTCTCGTAAGAAACCAAGGAAATTGTAAAGAGAACTTTGTGGAACATACAAGATTATCCTTTCACTTCTTTAAATGCCTTAAGGGTCCCATTGTTCATCATCAATCAAACCAACATAGTTAAGGAGCAGCAAGTTTGCAATCTTATACTACACATACAATCTGCCAATTTTGTAAACCATTATCAAAAGATGTCACTGATTCCAAGTATTTTCAATGGCCGAAGAAGCAGCCTGCTCGATCCCTTCAAGGATTTTCATTTTCCCACTTCTGTTTCTGCTGAAAATTCTGCATTTGTGAACGCTCGTGTGGATTGGAAGGAGACCCCAGAGGCACACGTGTTCAAAGCTGATATTCCGGGGTTGAAGAAAGAGGAAGTGAAGGTGCAGATTGAAGATGATAGGATTCTTCATATCAGCGGAGAGAGGAACGTTGAGAAGGAAGATAAGAACGATACATGGCATCGCGTGGAGCGTAGCAGTGGCAAGGTCATGAGGAGCTTCAGATTGCCTGAGAATGCTAAAGTTGATCAAGTTAAGGCTTCTATGGAAAATGGGGTTCTCACTGTTACTCTTCCAAAGGAAGAGGTCAAGAAGCCTGATGTTAAGGCCATTGATATCTCTGGTTGATCTAGTTCTAGTTTCTGGCTTAAAATCGTGAGCTTTTCCTTCCTTGTTGTAATAACTTTTTTGTGTCTTGAGAAAGATCTTACGTTGTGAATTGTAATTTGTATAACTTTGTGGTTGTGTAATCCATGTGAATAAATCCTTCTGTTATAATATAAATCGTGTAATGTGAATTGAAATTGCCTAATTGCCCGTGTTATAAGACGAATAAACTCCTGGTTCCAGTAATAACAATAGAAGTGAATAGATTAAAAGAGTAGAGACTAATATTTCTCGAAAACAACATAGAACCACTTGGAATAGCTTGCACTATTTACAATCTCCAATAACATCACAAAATAGGAGGCTTTAGATCATACAAATCAGGTCTATTTTATTATCTGAATAGGACTTCTTAACACGTAAGGTAAGGTACATATGTAATGCATTTGATTAAACGTAAAATAGGTGAAACAATAACCAAATTTCTATAAAAAAAATAGCAAAATTAACTCTTGTGTTAAGTAAAGGAAAGGAATTAAATAAAAGAATATTCAGGATTTAAAAAATGAGTCAGAAATTATAAAATTTATAAGAGTAAATAATACTTCCTCTGTCATATATGGTTCTGCCTGTACTTAAAGAAATATTTTGACAATGTAAGAGCATATTTTGACATATTGTTGAGTAAACTCGGAGATAATGGAGCAAAATAATAGCAATTTTAACCAACTGTGGGGATGAACTTTATAAAATGAAGAAGGCTAACAGAAAAGAATATTAACTAATACAAAGTGAAGATGAATTTTATAGCTAGATTATCAACTTTGAAAAGTTTTATGGTTTAGTTCTCAGCTAGGAAATACAAAGGCTTTTTTTTCGGGTTTTTTTAATTAAAAATTTTCAAAATGGGGTATTTTTGTCAAATATTTTCAAAATGGTATAGTTTTATTAAAACTGCCGACTAAGATTCTTAAAATGGTATAGTTTTGTATAAAATCGACTAAGATGACGTGTTGGAACTGGAAATTATCAGTTGGTGGGTTGGTAAACAGGTAGCCAAAATTGCCATTTGAAATGGCAGGTTGATGGGAATGTAATACGTGTCGTCGGCTGGCGAAACCAAGTTGGAATGGCGGGTTGGGTTCTGAATTAAACAATTTTTACTGTAAACCCTATTGTTACTATCTTCCAGTATTTTTATTTTCATTTTCAGTTGCTCGTTATTATTCCTAATTTACAACCTCTGGATCTCACTTTCTCGGATTCATTTTCTGTTTCTCTAACTGCTCCACAATGGCACTCTGCTTCGGGTGAAGGATTCTTCAGCGGAACATCCGGAATTGGCAAGTTGTCCAATTCGAAGAGAAAATCAAGATTCGGCGTCGGTGCAAGCGGCAGAGAAGCGCCTTCGAGAAGCGGAACCTGAACGGAATTGAGAGCGTCGACAAACCATTTGCGCTCAATTTTGGATTCGAAATGGGCAAAATTGACGGTGGAGTTGGTGTGGAGGGGGAAGAGGAAGAGGCATGGGAGAGGCGATTGTACTCGAGCATCATGTGGAGGTGGTCTTCGTAGTTGTTGTAAATCGTAAACTTTATTCTGAGTTTCAACCCGATATCTCAGTTAGCGAATTCCAAGATTCTTTCTCAAACCGCTAACTTAGTTGGCAGGTTCTAGGATTCTCTGTCAACCCGTCAACTTGACTGGCAGTTTTCAACCTCCATACGTCCAACCCGCTATCTTAGTTGGCGGTTCTGACAAAACTACATCATTTCAGGAATATTTAACAAAGGTATCTCATTTTTAAAATTTTTAATTAAAAACACCCTCTGTTAGGATAAAAGCCAAAACCAAACCAATGTCTTTTGTTTGGTTTTTTTTCCGTACAGAGAGTAATATATATTAAAAATTCCCAAAATGGAGTAAAATACTTTTAAAATGGTGTAATTTGGGCAAAACCAACAACCAAGATAGCAAGTTGGACTGAGAACTTGATACCGCTAGTCAAGTTGACAGGTTGGGAGACATTTTGTTCCTTCCCGAGGAGACATAGAGATAAGCAGCCCAAACTGACGTGTGAAATGGTGGGTTGATGGGGCGTGACATGTTTCACCATCTGGCGAAACCAATTAGGAATTTGAATTCGTCAAACCGTATGACAGATTGAATGAGGACATGATATGTCACAATCTGGCGAAACTAGCATGTTGAATGGTGGGTTAGACTCACTTTAAATACGTCGTTCTCGTAGTCAATGGTTTGGTGCTATGTGGCACCAAACCACCATCTTAATTGGCGGTTTGGATTCCATAAAACTCCAACCCCTACCCATCTAATTGTCAGATTGAGAAGAAGAAAAAACACTATAAAATTAGTAGAGAAAAATAACTTTGTAAGTGTTTATTTGTCTCATTATATTATAGTTTTGATTTGTCTGATTATATTATAATTTTTATTATTCAGATTATATTATTGTTGTTGATTGCTAAGTAGGTTTTTATTAATAACCTTTTTACTTTTTCTGAAATTATATTTAAAAATTTATATAGTAATAATTATTTTTTAAAACTTTTACATTTGTAGTTAAATTTTGTTAACCATATATAATTTCATTATTTTTTTATATTATTAATTTATGATAATCTTTTATTTTTAAAATTTTTTTCTTTATCATTTTTCCACTTTACACAATATCTTTTTTTTTTCTCTTTTTACGTAACAACATGCATGAACAGCATGCAAGTGCATGCAACACGCCATTTGAATTGGCGGGTTGGAACTCGCCTTGTCAGTTGACGGGTTGGAGAGGAATCTCTGACTTCTAGCTCGACATTCCAGTTGGCGAATTCTAAGATTTTATCCCAAATCGGTAACTAAATTGGCGGTTTCGAAGAGTCTGTGCTAACCCGCCAACTTGACTTACAGTTTCAAATTCACATGTGCCAAATCCGCTATCTTGGTTGCCAATTTTGACCAAACTACACCATTTCAAAAATATTTACAAATATACTCAAGTTTGGGAACTTTTAATATATATTACCCTCTCTACTAAAAAAAGCTCTTTTATTTTCATTTCTTTTCTGTTTCTTTTAAAGGGTAAAATAGAATTTTTTATCGTGAAATATAACAAAATTTGTTAGTAATGGTAATGCTAAAAATAAAAATAAATAAAACTAGATTTTCATTAAAATTGTTTAACACTTAATATTAATACTCTAATAACTTATCATATCCACCGGAAAAAAATTAGAATGTAGATATATTTTTGGTAGTGTCCTAAATCACTTAAGGAAATCACTATATGAGAAAATGCTAACAAAATTAGAAAAAAATCAATTATATTTTTAAATTTTAAATACACATATTAAGTGGTAAAAAAATAAAAAATATTTACAAAATACAAACCAAATTACAAGATAAATTTTTTTAAAAAAATTGCTAACAAAATTAAAAAAAAAACAATTTGACTTTTTTTTAAAACCAAATTCTATGATAAAAAAAAATATTTAATCTTTTTTAAATGAAAAGCTTCCGGTATAAGGTTACATGAATTTGTTTTCGTCTACAATTTAAATCATGCTTTATAACTTTTATATTTTCACACAAAAAAAAAACTACTCCATTTCCAGAATCTTAGTTGGTGATTTTAACAAAACTACACCATTTCAAGAATATTTGACAAAGGTATCATAGCACCAAACCATAAAACTTTTCAAAGTTGATAATCTAGCTATAAAATTCATCTTCACTTTGTATTAGTTAATCTTCTTTTCTGTTAGCCTTCTTCATTTTATAAAGTTCATCCCCACAGTTGGTTAAAATTGCTATTATTTTGCTCCATTATCTCCGAGTTTACTCAACAATATGTCAAAATATGCTCTTACATTGTCAAAATATTTCTTTAAGTACAGGCAGAACCATAAACTAAATTATTAATTAGAAAGTTATTTCTCAAACAACCATAGCACATAATATGTTTGTTGCACACTGACACAGACGACACACAAGCATCAGCAGAACAAAACGACAATAAAGGAACAAGCCAACATAATAGATTAACCAGCGATTTCAATGGCTTTAACATCTGGCTTCTTAATCTCTTCCTTTGGAACTGTAACAACGAGTACCCCATTTTCCATAGAAGCCTTTACTTGATCAACTTTTGCATTCTCAGGCAATCTGAACCTTCTCATGAACTTGCCACTGCTACGCTCCACGCGATGCCATGTATCGTTCTTATCTTCCTTCTCAACGTTCCTCTCTCCGCTGATATGAAGAACCCTATCATCTTCAACCTGCACTTTCACTTCCTCCTTCTTCAAGCCGGGTACATCAGCCTTGAACACATGTGCTTCTGGGGTCTCCTTCCAATCCACACGAGTGCTTACGAATGCTGAATTTTCCCGAGAAAACTCAGGAAAGGAAGGAGAAAGAGAATTTGGGAAAGGAAAGTCCTTGAAGGGATCCCACACGTCCAGGGAGAATGGATCAAACACGTTGCTCCTTCGACCACCGAAAATGCTTGGAATCAGAGACATTTTCTGGTATTTCTTAGCTGAGATTTGAAACTATGCAGATTGTAACGAGTGAATATGACTAACGAGATAGTAAGTATGTTACTCTTTTCTTGCTTTGTTTTGATGATGCCAAAGGGGATTGTGTGGTATTTAAACCAAGTGAAAGAACATTCGAGATCGATCTTAACAGTTTCACATTATTTCAAAAACTTCTAGACTTCTCTCTATTCTGAGAGAAGGCTCTGGTTCCAGTCTTCTAAATATGGTTCTCTAAGACTTCTAGAAAGAGCTATTAATAATTATTGTGTGGTCCATATTATTCTTGAAGTCCACGTTACAATGCAAAGGACCACGTAAAGGCCCAACAGAAGACAAAGGTAACATTGTTTAGGGGGGACAAAACATCATATACGAGTTTTATTTTATGTTTAATATTTTTAAATTAGAATAAAACAGAGTTAAAATTAAAAAATTACAGAGTGATTGTTTAATTTTTATGTATTTTCAATGTAAACATAGCTATATGCTAAGTATAAGTTTATCATATATATATATATATATATATATATATATATATACATAATAATTTTGAATTTTTTTATGCTACATGATAATTTAGAATTGAAATACCAATATTGATTTTTTAATGAATTTTAAAATAATAAATTATAACTCCACTAAGAATGATAAAATTAAATAAAAAAACGGAATGAAACATCCACGTTTCAAAATTTAAATGCTACCAAAATCAGAAGATGATGAAGGCTTATTTGTCGAACCTTTTTTAATGCAAAAATCATTTTTTCAAAAAATATTAATAATTTCTAAAATATTTTATCATATATATTTAAATTTTGAGAAAAAAATAATATAAAATAAAGAAACCTCAAATTTGAGGATAAAATTTAATTTACAAGACACACAACAAATAAGGGTTGTTTGATTTTTGTGACCTAAAAGCTTATTTTAGTGAGAGTTCTTAAGATATTAAAAAATTAATTGCAGAGAAACTAACTAATTAACAAGTTAAAATTTATATATAAAATTAATCATTAAACTAATAATAAGGTTTTTTAAATAATTATAGCATATTTTAATAATAAAATTTTTAATATAAATTTTTTATATATTTAAATTATAAATTATAATAATTATATATTTAAATTATAAATTTTATAGTAACATATTTAAGTTATAAATTAATATAATTATATATTTAAATTATAAATTTCTATAATTATATATTTTAGTTATAAATTACTATAATTATATATTTAAATTATTTTTTTATAATTAAATATTTAAATTTAAAATTACTATGATTTTATATTTAAATTATAATTTTTATTAATTACATATTTAGCTTATAAATTACTATAATTTTATATTTAAATTAATTTATAATTAAATATTTAAAATGTAAATTATTATATTATATATTGAAATTATAAATTTCTATATTACATATTTCAATCATTTTAATATTAGCTATTAAATATTTAGATAATAAATATTATATTATAAAGTTGTAACATGTAAAAAGAGAGAAATAATTCGTTAAAAAAAGATAAAGTTATAAAAGAAAATAAGATAATAGTTAAAAATAAAAATTTTTAAGAATTTTAATTAAAGTATTTTTTTATAAAAACTAGTAGCTATCTACAAAGTTACTAGTTTTTTGTTTTTAAAAAAATAAAATTTTCAACTATCATTTCAATTATCATAAATGATAAGTCAAAATACACTTTTAATCATAAAAATAATTTTTTATAATAATAACTGTTGTAAGAAGATCTCAATTCTTTGTAATAGAAAAAATATTCTTATCAAAACTAGTTCTTCTTTTAAAATAAATTTATTGTAAAATAATTAAAAGTAAATTGATAACTCAAATGTACTATTGAAATAAAAATTTACAATAACTCTTCAAATATATGAAATATTGGAGATAACACATTTAAAAACTTCTAAGAACTTTTTTATTGGTTCATTTTTAAAAATTGCTTTAAATATCCTATAGATATATCAATAATTTTTATTTTATCTAATTTAAACAACTCTTTTCATGCATCTCTAAAAAATTATCTATTTAAATTAAATAGTTCTCATATTTAACATAATTTTTACTTATTTTTAAATTAATAATTATTTATTTAAACAACAGTAATTTATTATAATTTTTACGTAAGTTATCTTTAATGATATTTATGAAATAAATGTCATTTATCAAGAAAAATAATTTAAACAACACCAATAAAATCATCCAAAATGAGCTATTGAGTTATAAATGATTTTATCGACTCTTATTTATGGGTACAAATGGACCATAAACGGTGAATAGTAGTATATGGTAGTCTTAACTCTAAACTAAAACTAGTTACATTTGTTATTAATAAAGACAAATCAAGCCTAAGTGAGTTTTACATGATTTTGTCAACTCTCTTATTTAGAACTAGGCATGTACATGAACTCCTCACGTTACAAAATGAAGGAGAACAACAAAGAAGACATTGTTGTGACTTATGATTAGGCATTCTGAATGGGCTTAGTATCATTGAGCATCTTGGGGACAGTGATGGTGAGAACCCCGTTGTCGATGGAGGCCATCACTTGATCCGAGTTGGCGTTTTGTGGGAGCGTGAAACACTTCTTGAACCTGCAGCCGCTACGTTCCACACGGTGGCACGTGTCGTTTTCATCTTCTTTCTGCATCTTCCTTTCTCCACTCACCTGTAAAACTGATCCACTAATAAAATAGTACAAGAAAAAAAATGGGAGAAAGACATCATAATTTAAACTTTTTCGCTGAGCATTTTTTATCGGAGGACCAAACAACATTTTTTTTAATAAAAATTTTCACTAATAAAAATTTAGTATGAGTTGCTTGTATGATATTATAAGGACAAAATAACATTTTTTTTCGATGTAATAAACGATCTTTGAAAGTTACTCTATCAAAAGATACCCTAAAAAAATAAGAGTTAAGATCTAAGACGAATCCTTTTTTCATTAAGTCTCTTGTTCCGCAAGGATATCAACCAGTTTATTTAATGGACTGATTTTATTAGACATTTTAACCATATAAAATGTTGATTTTCCAAATTCAATCTCCAAAGGGTCCAACCAACCTATATATTTAATTAAATATTTATATATTTTTTATCATTCAATTTCGTTTTCACAACCTAAAAAATAAATATTTTTATTCTTATTTGAATTGTTTTTCGTTTCTCTGATTTGACAGTAAATAAAAAATATTTTTTTACCTGAGATTTTGGTTTTAAAAGAAGTGAATAATTAATATTTAGATTGGCTCATAAACTTTAGCAAATCGAACACATGAGCCTTAATGACTGGATTGAAATTTTTTATAATTTTTTTATTTATTTTAATAGTAGAATTGGTATAAATTTATTTTTAATTAGCTTGATAAGAATTATAATCTCACAATCTGCTTCCAACAATCTGGAAACACTACCATTACCGTCCTTCTGTTTCTTAGAAGTCACCGCGGACATTTCATCAAAATTAACAC
Organism: Psophocarpus tetragonolobus; assembly: GCA_037954015.1. Taxonomy (NCBI): domain Eukaryota; kingdom Viridiplantae; phylum Streptophyta; class Magnoliopsida; order Fabales; family Fabaceae; genus Psophocarpus; species Psophocarpus tetragonolobus. Next base: position 33,514,747 of record CM075690.1, on the reverse strand, counting down.
GAAAGGTAGTAATTTTAGTAACTTTGATGTACCTGGTTTTGATTTAGAGATAAAGTAGATAATCAGCTAATCTTTCTTTTTTGTCTTTTATGTTTTAGCTGTATAAAAAAATTAACTTGTGATAAAATATATTTTAGTAATTTAATATAAGAGTGAAGAACAGTTTATTCGTACCACAAAAAGAAAAGGGTGTTATGTAATGTAAAAGATGATTTTTATGGTTAAAGGAAGGGACCTGAAGAAGTCTTCCTTCGGTGAGTTGGACCTTGACTTCCTCTCTATTGAGGCCGGGAACATGGGCCTTGAGAACGTGGGCCTCAGGAGTCTCCTGCCAGTCCAACTGGCTGCTCATGAAAACGGCGTCGCTGGGAATCACGGAGGTGGAAAGGGCCGTAAAAGGAGATGAGTCCCCGAAGGGGTTCGTGCTTGGAATCATCGACATTTTCTTTTCTTTAGATTCACATTACTGTTTTCTACTTTTCTTCTATTATAGGCCTTTTTCTAAGGTCGAGAGATTTCTTCGTACACTTTCTAACTTCTAACTCTCCTTTCCTTCCATCTCTGTGTTGCATCAGAGATCTTTTTGGAAATCTCTTCTTAGTTTTTATCTACACTAATTTTACTTGTGGATAACAATTATTCACTGTCTTCTTCCCTAAATATAACACATAAGTTAAAAAATTTCTCACTTTTTATAGCTTTTTTTTTAAAGTTGTCTCGTGAAAAAATAATTAAGTAAAAACAAAAATATAATTTATTCTAATAAAATTTAATATTTTCAACTAGATTATCCAACTTTTTTAATAAATATATATTATATATGACAGAGGAAGTATTATTTACTCTTATAAATTTTATAATTTCTGACTCATTTTTTAAATCCTGAATATTCTTTTATTTAATTCCTTTCCTTTACTTAACACACGAGTTAATTTTGCTATTTTTTTTATAGAAATTTGGTTATTGTTTCACCTATTTTACGTTTAATCAAATGCATTACATATGTACCTTACCTTACGTGTTAAGAAGTTCTATTCAGATAATAAAATAGACCTGATTTGTATGATCTAAAGCCTCCTATTTTGTGATGTTATTGGAGATTGTAAATAGTGCAAGCTATTCCAAGTGGTTCTATGTTGTTTTCGAGAAATATTAGTCTCTACTCTTTTAATCTATTCACTTCTATTGTTATTACTGGAACCAGGAGTTTATTCGTCTTATAACACGGGCAATTGGGCAATTTCAATTCACATTACACGATGTATATTATAACAGAAGGATTTATTCACATGGATTACACAACCACAAAGTTATACAAATTACAATTCACAACGTAAGATCTTTCTCAAGACACAAAAAAGTTATTACAACAAGGAAGGAAAAGCTCACGATTTTAAGCCAGAAACTAGAACTAGATCAACCAGAGATATCAATGGCCTTAACATCAGGCTTCTTGACCTCTTCCTTTGGAAGAGTAACAGTGAGAACACCATTTTCCATAGAAGCCTTAACTTGATCAACTTTAGCATTCTCAGGCAATCTGAAGCTCCTCATGAACTTGCCACTGCTACGCTCCACGCGATGCCATGTATCGTTCTTATCTTCCTTCTCAACGTTCCTCTCTCCGCTGATATGAAGAATCCTATCATCTTCAATCTGCACCTTCACTTCCTCTTTCTTCAACCCCGGAATATCAGCTTTGAACACGTGTGCCTCTGGGGTCTCCTTCCAATCCACACGAGCGTTCACAAATGCAGAATTTTCAGCAGAAACAGAAGTGGGAAAATGAAAATCCTTGAAGGGGTCCCACACATCGAGAGAGAAAGGATCGAGCAGGCTGCTTCTTCGGCCATTGAAAATACTTGGAATCAGTGACATCTTTTGATAATGGTTTACAAAATTGGCAGATTGTATGTGTAGTATAAGATTGCAAACTTGCTGCTCCTTAACTATGTTGGTTTGATTGATGATGAACAATGGGACCCTTAAGGCATTTAAAGAAGTGAAAGGATAATCTTGTATGTTCCACAAAGTTCTCTTTACAATTTCCTTGGTTTCTTACGAGAAGATTCCACAATTTTCTAAACTTCTTCATGACTATGCCTTACTCTTCTACACTCTTCTCGATATTTTTTTATTCATTTTTATTGCTTTGCTTTACATTTTTTTTCTACAGTACATTAAACCAAACAAATAGATAAAAAAAGCCCACGCCCAAATTCAGAATTCTGTAATGCCTAAGAGAAAACAATTATATTGACTAATTTATGTTTATTAAAATAAATAAATTTAAATAATAATATTAAATTTCCAAATGAATGTTATATCTAAATTTATAAGAATTTATAAAAAAAAATTAGTGAAAATAATTAATAAAAAATAACCTCTTATTAGAAAGGACAAGAAATCTTAAAATGAAAATAACTGCTATTTTAGTTGTGGCTTCCATGAGTCTTTCTTATTTTTTATTGCCTTTGTAAATTTTTTCCTTTCCATGAGTCTTTCTTATTTTTTATTGCCTTTGTAATTTTTTTCTTTTCTACTTTGTATCTTCTTTTATCTTGAGACGGAAGCGTGCTTTGACATTTTAACTAGGAAACATTTTAACTCATTTGCTACATTTGAAAATTGAAAAGGAAAATTAAACTTGATTAATTTGATTTTATTTTTTAGTTTTTGAAAAAAGTTCTAAAAAATAGTTCTTAAGAATGATTTTCTAAAAGAAGAGAGAAAAAAATTTAGTTGATAAATATTATTTAAAAGTTATTTTACATATATAAAAATAAAAAAAAAATTGTTCATATTTATGAAAATTTCATTAATAAAAAGTAAAAAAATAACATATTTTTATTGTATTTTGAGTTTTTAAAAAAAAAATTAAAAGGAAAAATTGCTTCCAGCTATTCCTCTTTTTTAGGTTTTAAAAACTAGAAAATCAAAACTTTTTTAAGAAAACACTAACCAAATAAGTTTTTTAGTTTTTAAATGCTAAAAATGGTTTTATAAAACTATTTTCAAATAAACACTTATTTCAATTGATTTGGTTTTGTAGTTTTTAAATTTTTTTTAAAGAAAAATGAAAAGTAAATCAATAGGCTCTTAATGTGAGATCCTAGTTTTTAAATAATAGGAAAAAGGATGTGAAATGAATAAAAGGAAAATTAAATATAATTTTGTTTATTTGAAAAAATAAATTGTGTTGGAATAATTAAGAAAAAATTAATTTGATCGAGAAAAAAAATATATATATATATATATATATATATATATATATCAATTAGAATTTACTTTGAAGTTAAAACTTATAAGGAATTTTCAGTTAGAAAATTAGAATTGGTAAATATAACTTCAATCTCTTTTTCTTTTTTACTTCTCCTCTATTCTCACAATCTCTCCCATCTCTCTGGATTTTGTCTCCCTTGCATGTGACACTTAGGGTGTCAGTTTCCAGCGCAATCTCTTCCATTGCTCCTAATTCTGGAACTAATCTTGATAAGTAACTCTGCTTCTAATTTCTTGGATCCTTTACCGTTTGTTTCTAGCTAATTGTTCCTGTTGGGAGGAGATTTCCTTGAAAAACCTATTTTTCTTATTTCCTCCTTGAATTTAGGTTTTTGTTAGGTTTTTGAGTGATTTCTACAGGTGAATTTTCCTCTATCCTCAAAATTAGCTTTTTCAGGGAGAAATAGGTAAGGGAAACTCTTTTGTTGATTTCTATCCATGAATTAGTGAGTTAGTAGTTAGGAGTAGAGTTGTTAAAACAATCCCGAACCCGTAGGTTGGCCCGACCTACCATGGGTCCAGACTGGGTAGGGTTCAAAAGTTAAAAAGTAGGCTTATTGTATTGCATATATGGATGACCCACTTACAACCCAACTTACCTGGGTTAAACCCATGGTGGACTGGGTTGACCCACCAATCCACCTAAATTTCATTTTCATTATTATGTGAATACGATTTATTTTATTTTATTTTTAAGTTTAAAATTATTATGTTACTTATCTGACTTATATTCTATTACAATATATTTTTTAGTTTATTAGTATCATTTAATTAATATTTTATATTTTAAAACTGTAGAAAGAGTTGAATATGCATGAATCCTTATGTGTATCACAACCAAGGAGATATTATATATATATATATATATATATATATATATATATATATATATATATATATATATACTGTACAAAAGGAAAATACAAGGAAATGGGCTTAGGCCTATAAACTAAATTGTATCTAACACTCCCCTTCAAGCTGGTGCATATAAATCATATGCACCAAGCTTTACAAATATAATCAATTCTAAGACTTCAGAATGATTTTGTGAAAACATTGGCTAGCTGATCATAGGAACTAACAAATTGGGTAGAAATGGTTCCAGATACAATCTTCTCCCGAATGAAGTGACAATCTACTTCAATATGTTTGTCATCTCATGAAATACTGGATTTGAGACAATATGCAAGGCAGCTTGGTTATCACAGATTAAAGCCATTTGTGTAACCTCTCCAAATCTTAATTCATCAAGGAGCTGTTTGAGGCAAATAAGTTCACAAATTGCTAAAGCCATAACTCTATACTCTGCTTTTGCACTACATCTTGCTTCTTACTTTTCCAAGAAATCAAGTTGTCACCAATAAAGACAAAATATCTAGAAGTAGATCTCCTATCAATGAGAGAACATGCATAATCTGCATCTGAGTATCCCACAACCCGAGTATGATTATTATGCCCATATAACAAACCTTTTCTCAGAGCTCCTTTAATGTACTTCAAAATGCAGATGACGGCATCTCAATGTCCAATACAGGGTGAATTAAGGAACTGACTTACCACACTAACAGTAAAGGATATGTCAGGACGAGTGATTGTGAGGTAGTTCAGTTTCCTAACTAGTCTCCTATACTTCTCAGAATCTAAAAGTGGCTCCTCCTGACTTGGCAGAAGTTTAACATATGGATCCATAGGTGTGTAATTAGGCTTGGAATTCATTAGCTCAACCTCCTCTAAAATGTCCAATGCGCACTTCCTTTGAGAAATCACAATCCCATTGTCAAATTTTGCTACCTCGATGCCTAGGAAATATCTTAAGTTTGCCAAGGTCTTTTGTCTCAAAATGATGACAGAAATGTTGTTTTATTTGTGAAATTCCATGGTATCACTACCTGTAATAACAATGTCATCAACATACACTATCATGTAGATGCACTCACCTCCTGAATTACGATAGAACACAGAATGGTCAACTTCACTACAATTCATACCAAACTGTTGAACTACTTCACTGAATCTACCAAACCATGCCCTAGAGACTGTTTAAGACCATATAAAGATTTACGAAGATGACATACCAATCTAGAAGACTCCCCCTAAGCAACAAAACCAGGAGGTTGCTCCATATAAATCTCCTCATGCAAATCACCATAAAGGAAGACATTTTTTATATCCAACTAATAGAGGGGTCAATGTCATAGTGCAACCATGGCTAAAAAAAGCCGAACAGAAGCCATTTTAGCAACGAGAGAAGGTGTTAGTATAGTCTAACCCAAATATCTGAGTATAACCTTTGGTAACTAAACGAGCTTTGAGGCGATCAATAGTGCCATTAGGGTCTACTTTGATAGCAAAGATCCACTGGCAACCAACAACAGATTTTCCAGAAGGCAAAAGAGTAAGATCCTAAGTACCACTGTTCTAAAGAGCACACAATTCATCAAGCATGGCTTGTCGCCAACCCGGATGGGATAAGGCATCACCGACAGTTTTAGGAATGGACACAGTGAAAATAGAAGGTAGACAAGTATAGAAAGATGGAGACAACCGGTGATAACTCAAATTAACATAATGAAGGGAGGGATTACGAGTGGTGCATGTGCCTTTATGAAGAGCAATAGGTAGATCAGGCAGACGTGGAGGATCCGGAGGAGATGGAGTAGGTGGCAACAGAGTAAAGTCAGTGACTGGTCCAATGGGAAGTTGAACATGTTGGCAGCGATGATAAACTTGGAGAGGAGGTGGAGTAGGAGATGGGTTAGTGGGTACAACAAAGGTATCTATGAGATGGAAGACAAAAAGGGAGGGGAGGGGGAGACATCAAGCTCAGAAGAAGAGGAAATGGACGAAAAATAGAGAAAAGACTAAAAGAATGTGACATCAGCGAAAATCAAGTATCGACAAAGGGAATGTGAGAAACACTTATACCCTTTTTGAGACCTAGGATAGCCTAAAAAGGCACACTTATGAGATCGAGCAGACAATTTATCAAGACTAGGACTAAGGTTGTGAACAAAGCAAGTGGAGCCAAAAACTCTAGGGGGTAAAGGATGAAGTGAATCATGAGGAAACAAAATAGAGTGAGAGATTTGGTTATTGAGGACAGAAGAAGACATGCAATTAATAAGGTAACATGAAGTGAGAACAACATCCTCCCAAAATAATGGAGGAACATGACCATGAAGTAAAAGAGTTCGAGTTGTTTCAAGAAGGTGTCTATTCTTAGCTCAGCGACCCCATTTTGTTGAGGTGTATAGGGATAGGAAGTTTGATGAAGAATATCATGAGAAGACATGAAGGTCTAAAAGATTGAGAAAGGTATTCATGAGCATTATCACTACGAAAAGTATGAATAGATGCCCAAAGTGAGTTTTTATTTCATTATAAAAGGCCTGAAAGATGGAAAAAAACTCAAAACGATTTTTCATTAAAAGTAACCAAGTACATCGAGAATAGTCATCAATGAAAGTTACAAAATACTGAAAACCTAAACTAGACTTAACACGACTCGAACCCAAATATCCAAGTGAACTAAAGCAAAAGGAGACACAACTCATTTGGGGACACTCTGAGGGAAAGAACTACGACTATGTTTGCCTAATTGACACGACTCACAGTGTGTGCAACAGAAGCAGTGGAGCTGGAAACCTGACGTTCCTCGTACCATTCTAGAAAGTCGTTGAACAGAGCCGGAGATCCAAAGCTACCAGAAGAAGTGGCACCAGAATCAACATGAGCAGTGGGGGTAGTTTGAGCAGCAGCAGCAGTAGTAGTTGACCCGGGAGGACGACCATGCAATGCATAACACTGGTAAATGGTGTGACCAAGTTTGTGACAATGGTCACATCTAGGACGACTTCGGCTAAGTTTACGTGAACAATTATGATCATCACGCTGAGAGATCAAGGCAGAGGAGTCATCATGAGAAACATAAAGAGATACACTTGGTGATAACTTGCATGGTACATGCAACAGAGTGGACCAAACAGAGTTCAAACTTGGGATTTTGTTCATTAGCATCATATCATTTCTTATTTCTTGCTTGTTTCAAGGGAAGATTTTACCAATTATAAATTTGGGTTATTTAAAGTGTTTTCTTTAATTTTTATGGACATATAAGTGTCATAAAGATGTAGATTTTTGTACAAAATGGACTTATCACAACTCCTAATGCAGTTAAAAAACACCTGGACAAAATTGGGTGTCTATAGTTGTCCATCTTTATTCAGATTTTACCAAATAATATAAGAACCTAAGTTTACATACTATTTTAGTAGATGTACAACACATGAGCTTAGAGAAGGATGAGTAAATATGGGAAGAGCATTCTCTAAAATGTGAGAGGTGATCGGCATGGGTACCCGAACGACCAACGCAACAGGCACAGAGACCTGAGATGCAAAAGTAAAGGGCATAGGGCTCAAAATGCTTAAATGTGATGGCCACAGGGCTCGAGTGCAAGATGAGTAGGCACGGGGACCCGAATGCAAAATAGAATGAATGTCGGAACCTGAATGCAAATTGGAGTGGGCACAAGGACCCAAATACAAATTGAAGTGGGTACGGGGACCGAATGCAAATTGAAGTGGGCACATGCAAATTGAAGTGGGCACAGGGACCGAATGCAAATTGAAGTAGGTGCAGGGACTCAAATGCAAATTGGAGTAGGCGCGGGGACCAGAATGCAAATTGGAGTAGGCTAGGGACTAGAATGCAAACTAGAGTGGGCATGGGGATCCAAACGCAAATTGAAGTGGACGCGGGGACCCGAATGCAAATTGAAGTGGATGCAATGACCAAAATGCACATTAGAATGGACATGGGCACCTGAATGCAAATTGGAGTGGGTGTAGGGACTTGAATGCAAATTAGAATGGGCGTGGGGACTCAAATGCATATTGAAGTCGGCATGGGGACCTGAATGTAGTTTGGAATAGGCATGGAGACCCAAATGCAGGTTGTAGTGGATGCGGGGACCTGAATGAAAATTGGAATGGGCGCGGGCACCTGAATGCAAACTAAAGTGGGCGCGGGGACCTAAATGTAAACTGAAGTAGGTGCGAGGACCCAAATGTCATGGTTGTTACACAACCGCTAGACCTTCTCACTAGCGAACTATGTTCATTGTCGACAACGATCATTCTGGGGATTCTGAAGCGACAGATGAGTGAGCATCGTATAAACCAAACTACTCAATCAATTGAGATGGTGGCTACCGGCTCAACTTCGATCCACTTGCTAAAGTAGTCGACTGCCATGATCAGGAATTTCATCTTTCGGGTGGCCACAGGAAAAGGTCCTAAAATGTCAATCCCTATTTGTTGAACGACCACGATGATGTTATCGGTGCAAGGGTTTCCCGAGCTAGTGTTGAAGGTCGTCGTGCCGCTGTCACTTGTCGCATTTACGAATGTATATATTGCAGTCAACCATAAGGGTCGACCAATAGTACCAGGCCTTAAGGATCTTGTTTGCGAGGGCATGCTCACCGATGTGGCTTCCACATAACCCATCGTGGACTTCCCTAATGATATACTTGACCTACACTAGGGATAGGCAGCACAGAAGAGAAGCTGACAAGTTGCGTCAGTCGAGTGTACCATCAATGAGTGTGTAACGAGTTGCCTCTCTAATGAGGCGATTGGGTAGACCACTTTTTGAAGGGTAGGGTGCCCTCATTGAAGTATTTTATGATAGGGTCATCTAGAAGCCCAATTCTTCTAGCAAGAATAGGACCTCATCAGCCTCAATGAAGGAGGTGCTCAAAGTATTAGGACTTTTTGTATGACGGATCATTTGTGGTCAGGTTTCTTGGTGCTCACCAATTTAGAGAGCAGATCAGCTCGATTGTTCTGATCGTGGAGGACATGGTGCAAGTCGAAATGGGTAAAGAAAGCTTTTGTTTCCATGAAGTGTTAGAGGTACTTCATTAGTTGCGGATCCTTTGTTTGGAATAGGAATGCCAATGGGTCAGGGCGGGCACGGGTAGTGCTTACCTACTACCTAACCCGCTACAAAACCCGCCACCCACTATAGAAATACTAGCAGGTTTTTTTATTACCCACGGGTACCCATGAATATTTTTGAAAAATATTTTTTTAAAATTAAATATTTTTTATAAGAAGTTTTATCAAATAAATCATTTATTTTTTAGAAAATCTAGAAATAAAATTATACTAATTTCTACAAGATTAATTAGATCTAAAAGTAGATTAATATAATATATTATAAGAAAATATTTAATGTGAATAAAATCTTTATTTTATATTATCGGTATTTTTATAATAAATAATTTTATTAACTATAAAGTTTTCATAAAAAAAAGATTGATATCAATGAATTTTGATAATTAATATTTTAATTTGATTTATTTTTCAAAAAATATTTTTTTAAACTTATATATATATATATATATATATATATATATATTATTTTAGTTTAGCGGGTACCCATGATACCCGTATACGTGCCCGTTAAGGAGCGGGTAGAAAAAACCCTATACTCGCGGGTGGCGGGTACCCATTTATACTATTTGTGTGAATATTTTTGCGGGTTTTATCCACAAATGTCTGCGGGCGCAAATTTTTTTGTCATCCCTAGTTTGGAACATCCTTAGCACTTGGCTTGTCAGAAGTTGGAATTGCTACGCACCGATAATTCGTTAACTCCTATATCTTTGGCGAGCTGTATACCGACAATCAACGCCTCATACTCCACTTAGTTGTTGATGCTGCTGAAGGCAAGAGCAGAGACTACTTAATCATCATCCCATCTGACCCCTCAAGGATGACTCCTGTGCTACTACCCTTTTGGTTAGAAAATCCATCGATCGATAAGAACCAGACCGAGTCATTCGTCTCCATAAGGGTTAGAGGAGATAACTCAAGGAGGAAATCCGATAGGATCTACACTTTGATGTGGTCTCGCCGCTAAAAAAGAATCCCATATTGTGAGCACTAGATGGCCCACCGCATCATGCACCCTTCTAGGTTGGATTTGTGAAGGATCCAATGAATAGGCTGGTCGATGCACATGATTATCTAGACGCTTTGGAAGTAGTGGTGCAGCTTTCAGGCTATAATTAGCATGGCTAGTGCCAATTTTTTTATCTTTTGGTACCTAACTTGGGCTCCTTTGAGTATGTGGCTAACAAAATAGACCTGAGTCTGGTGGTCGACATCCTCTTAGATTAGCACGGAGTTGAGACCTTTGTTCGAGGCAGAGATGTAGACTATATCGACTTGCCTTGACAGGGGTAGCGTAGGACCGAGGGTTGAGATAGGTAACTCTTAAGCTTCAAAAATGGCTTCTACACTCGTCAATCCATTGGACGCATTGTAAGAATCGGAACGATCAGTCTCTTGATTTGGAGAAGAATCACAATAGAGAGGCGATCTGTCTAGTGAGGGTCTGTACTTCCTTCACGGTTGAAGGGGGTCTCATGTTCAAAATTGTGGATTTTGTCGGGGTTTGCTTCGATGCCTCTACTGGTTAGCATGAATCCTAGGAATTTTCCTACTTCAACCTCAAACAAGCACTTCGCTAGGTTAAGCTTCAAGGAATACTTGTTGGTGGTGGTGAAAAACTCCTAGAGGTCTGCCTCATTGGTGGAGGCGGTATTTGATTTGATGGCTATGTCATCCACGTACAACTTCTACGTTGCGGCCAATCATGGTTGCAAGTATGCGATCCATGAATCATTGACACGTTGTGATAAAAATCCAAAGGGGTTGGATTCGTTTTGTGGATCTATCTAGGTTGAAAGGTAATAAGTTAACAAAACAATGAGAATTGGGTAAACAAGAAAATGGAAAGGATGAAAATGGTTTAACGAAGGGATAAATGATGCCACTTCCAAGGATGGAAGATAAGTCATATGACGCCACAATGGTAGTGATTTACCCTTAATAAGTCTAGCAGAATGCCACAAGGAAAAATTCCTTGATAAGTTCTAAAGAGAAATTCATCTCTCACACAAGGGTAAAACCCAAATATAATTTCACTAATTCAATGGTTGTCCTTAGAGTACAATTCAGCCCCTATTTATAGAACTAGGTGGTTGTTCAAAATTGTAACTCCCAAAAGAAAAATTAAATACTCTATTATCACGCAATTATCACACATGATTAATTACATATTACATTAATTCCTAAATTAATGAAAAGTCATTGTCTTCGGCATTCACATCATTCCCTCCTTCTTCGAAAAGATTCGTCCTCGAATCTATGACTTTATTTTCCTACAAATTTTATTCACTTATAACGAACAAAACAACCTCCACGATCAAATACCACTTGTAAAAAATCATCCATCAAAGAAGTTCTCCTTTTTGGTGCCCAAACCCAGACTTGAAAATTTTTCTCATGAGTTTGAATTTCAACAGTGGACTCGATGTACAATGATACTCTAGGAGTGATATCAATATTTTTCTTCCTTACCCATGACCATTTGTGCATTGTATACTCATGATCGTATTCATTTATAATATCAAGAGAAGAAGAAAAATCAATAGTAGTTAAAATTTTATAGTTCTTTTTTTGTCTTTCTCTTTCCTTTTCTCTCTCTTCCTCTTCACTCTTTTCTTTTTCTATTTTTCTCTTTTCTTCTCTCTTTTTCTATTTTCTCCTTCAACTTAAGTTGATCATCACAAACTTGGCTTGGTGTCAGAAATTTCAAATTAAGCTTGCATCCTTCATGCACCAAAGAAACTGAAAATTTTTCATGATTAATCTTTTTATCCTTCAGCCAAGATCTCCCTAAAAGAAAATGACATGAGTCCATGGGAGCAATATCGTATGTCACTTCATCCACAAATTTTCCAACAATGAATTTAAACTTAGTTTGTCTAGGATGGAGACTCGTCGATAAGTTGAGTTTATTCACCAATCTTTCGCTCACGACGTTGTTATAACTTTCTTCGTCAACTGCAAATAAACATAAATGACCTTTTATTAAACACCTTGTATAAAAAATATCCACCATAGTTTCAAACCTAGAGCCGAAGTTCTGATACCAACTGATAGAAATCCAGAGGGGTTGGATTCATTTTGCGGATGTATCTAGGTTGGAAGGTAATATGTTAACAAAACAATGAGAATTGGGTAAACAAGAAAATGGAAAGGATGAAAATGGTTTAACAAAGGGATAAATGATGTCACTTTCAAGGATGGAAGATAAGTCATATGACGCCACAAGGGTAGTGATTTACCCTTGATAAGTCTAGCAAAACACCACAAAGAAAATTTCCTTGATAAGTTCTAAAGAGAAATTCATCTCTCACAAAAGGATAAAACCCAAATATAATTTCACTAATTCAATGGTTCTCGTTTAAGTACAATTCAACCCCTATTTATAGAACTAGGTGACTGTTCAAAATCATAACTTTTAAAAGAAAAATTAAATACTTTATTATCACGCAATTATTACATATGATTAATTGTATGTTACATTAATTCCTAAATTAATGAAACGTGACAAAAAATGAAAAGTCATTGTTTTTTGCATTCATATCATTCCCTCTTTCTTCGAAAAGATTCGTCCTCGAATCTATGATTTTATTTTCCTACAAATTTTATTCACTTATAACAAACAAAACAACCTCCAGGATCAAATACAACTTGTAAAAAATCATGCATCAAAGAAGTTCTCCTTTTTGGTGCCCAAACCCAGACTTGAAAATTTTTCTCATGAGTTTGAATTTCAACAGTGAACTCGATGTACAATGACACTCTAGGAGTGATATCAATATTTTTCTTCCTTACCCATGATCATTTGTGGGTTGTATACTCATGATCCTGTGCATTTATAATATCAAGAGAAGAAGAAGAATCAATAGCAGTTAAAATTTTATAGTTCTTTTTCTGTCTTTCTTTTTCCTTTTCTCTCTCTTCCTCTTCACTCTTTTCTTTTTCTATTTTTCTCTCTTCTTCTCTCTCTTTTTCTATTTTCTCCTTCAACTTATGTTGATTATAACAAACTTCGCTTGGTGTCAGAAATTTCAAATTAAGTTTGCGTCCTTCATGCACCAAAGAAACTAAAAGTCTTTCAGGATTTATCCTTTTACCCTACAACCAAGGCCTCCCTAAAAGAAAATGACATGAGTCCATAGGAGCAATATCGCATGTCACTTCTTCCATATATTTTCCAATAGTGAATCTAAACTTAGTTTGCCTAAGATGAAGACTCATTGGTAAGTTAAGTTTATTCACCAATCTTTCGCTCACCACGTTGCTATAACTTTCTTCATCAACTGCAAATAAAAACAAATGACCTTCTATTAAACACCTTGTATAAAAAATATCCACCATAATTCTAAACCTAGAGCCGAAGCTCTGATACCAACTGATAGAAATCCAGAGGGGTTGAATTCGTTTTGCGGATCTATCTAGGTTGGAAGGTAATAAGTTAACAAAACAATGAGAATTGGGTAAACAAGAAAATGAAAAGGATGGAAATGATTTAACGAAGGGATAAATGATGCCACTTCCAAGGATGGAAGATAAGTCATATGACGCCACAAGGGTAGTGATTTACCCTTGATAAGTCTAGCAGAACACCACAAGGAAAAATTCCTTGATAAGTTCTAAAGAGAAATTCATCTCTCATAAAAAGGTAAAACCTAATTATAATTTTACTAATTCAATGGTTCTCCTTTAAGTACAATTCAGCCTCTATTTATAGAACTAGGTGACTGTTCAAAATCATAACTTCTAAAAGAAAAATTAAATACTTCATTATCACGCAATTATTACATATGATTAATTGCATGTTACATTAATTCCTAAATTAATGAAACGTTACAAAAAACGAAAAGTCATTATTTTTTTGCATTCATATCACGTTGCCCCGACGTTCTTTAGCCAAACGACATAACCTTATAGCACAAGTTGTGTTGGTTGACGATAAAACAGTCATGCCCTCATCAACAGGGTTCATGAAACTCAGGAGACTATGACCTGATGTCGCGTCTACCAGCCTGTCAATGTTAGGCAGAAGGTAAGGATCCTTGGGGTAGACTTTGTTCAAATCGATGAAGTCTACACATATGTGTCATTTCCTTATTTGCTTATGAATCATAACAACATTGGCGAGCCAACTGGGTATTGAATTTTCCTAATGTGTCCAACAGCCAGGAGCTTGCTAGCCTCTTCGATGATGGCGTGATGCTTTTCTCACTGAACTTATGGCGTTTCTAGATGATTAGCTTGGCATTAAGGTCAATGGTGAACCGGTGGCAAATGAAGTCACAATCTATCCCGAACATGTCACCGAGCTCTATGCAAATAAATAGGAATTATGTCACAGTACCTGAACGATTGCAACCTGCACCTCCGGGTCAAAGTCACCCCTATGTAAACCTCGCCCCCTTCTATCAGTATTGACTTCAGGGGATCAATTGAGGTCAGTCGCTGACTGGAGTCAGTCAGTAGTCAAGCAACTCACTCTGCGAGTCTAGATCCAATAAATGAACCTAGTTGGGCTGTAGTTACGCTTACAATAGAGGCTCTTGTCTTAGCACTTCCGAGTGACCTCTTGGTCGGCGCAGATATCCCAATGTTGCCATCGTCGCCATTGTTGAACAAGTATTTCACTTTTAGATGTGCGATAGAGACCACAACTCCAAGGGCATTAAGGGCGGGCCTGTCGAGCAGTACATTGTAGGATGACAGTGCGTTAATCACTAGTATCGTACCACCACCATTTTTCGTCATAGTTTCAGAGCTGAAGGTTGTGCACAAGTCAGCGTATCCTCATACCTCGACTTGTTCGCGCGTGAAATCAACTAGGATCCTATTTTGCGGCCACAATAGGTCCCTGGGGATTCCCAGGCCAAAGTATGTCCTTTAGAACATAACGGCCCTGGTCAATAGTGTAGGGCTCTTCAAGTCATAGTCGTAGCGAGGCGGTCTCTGAGAGGCGACGCCCTTGCTTTTGTTGGGTGCACTCTACTCTTGTCACGCGCCATTTGATCTACTGTCTTTCCTTTTGTCTCCTGGATGGGGTTTTCACTTGTCGTCTCTCTTTGACAATTTTGGCTTACTTGTCCCCTTAGCCTTCTCCCTGGCTTTCTTTTTTTCCTTTGCGTCGATGTGGCAAACGGCCCTGGCCCTGATCTCCACCATGTTCTCAAGTTCTTTGTGGACCAAACAATCCAACTCAGAGACCTTTCACAAAAACAGTGACAAACAGGGTTCCGAATTCTAACTATGGCACTGTTGAAACATGCCAAATACTTTTTCAAAGTCTCCCATCCTATCTCTGCCTTATGTTGAATAGGTTGGCTACAGAAAGGGAGCTTTTGCCTATTTGCAGCAAACTAGGTCATGAAAAGCCTCATGAAGTCTTTGAAGTGGGTGACTAATTGATTAGGTAACGAGCTGAGCTAGTCCAGGCTCAGGGTCCTTATGAACATGCATCTGATGGCATCAGTCTTATCGCTGATAAGCATTGCGAGAAAAACATTCGAGATGGCGGTTCAGATTGCCACTCCATTTTGAGGACGGGGAAGTGAGGAGGATTTCCAAAGAGAATGGCTGAAAATCACGTTGGGACTCAAGGTAGGCATCCAGGTCTGTGCGTCAAACAGTGGCCAGCTATGCCTTGAGTTCTTGCTGGGCCGCCTCGACCTGGCGTTGCGTATCTAACTGTGCTTCGCGGTTGCGCTCCCACGATAGCCTGTTTGCACGCCTCTTATGCCTCTTGGTGAATCGTCTATATCTCTTCTAGTAGTTGGTCTAGAGTCGTTAACCCAAAGGTTGTCGACTCCGTCTGTTGAGTCCGTATCATGATGGTTGAAAAGTAGTAAGGTCACTAGTTTTAGTTTACCAGTTTCCACTATGGTCGTCAACTATTTTCTCGCGGGAGTAGAATGTGGACTGTGAAAGACAGATACAAGGGTTTTGATGGAAAACCAGCTCATTTCCTGGGGGAACGAGCCTCTTTGCCTTATATAGGCTTTAGGGATTTGCCTTAATATTCAATTACTGAAACAAAACAATAATTTAATTGATATAAATATTATATTAACAGTAATTAATTATATGAAATTATAAAAAGTTTGAAAAATAGATAATGAAAAAAATAGTAATGTTAAAAAGTTTTAAAACTTCGATATTGAAAATTAATTCAAAAAGTTTAAACAATTCAAAAAAGTAAATCTATAAGAAAATAAACAAATTTAATTATAAAAATATAATTTTGCAAACGAATTTTAGATAATGAACATCACATTTACATATGACTTGATTATGTTTGCGTTTAACTAGAATGCAACCAATTTTACTCATGAATAGATGCATCTTATACTTTTGTCAGTTTTGTATAGTTATGTTTTTGTCTTGGTGAAGAATAACATATGTAAACATTCCTTAGGCCTTTTATGTACATGCATCTTCTAATTAGATTGTTAAGTTGTTAAGTTCAATTAACGCAAAAGGTTTTTATATGAGATGTGATGGTATTTTAATATTTCAAGAAATTAGTTTTTTTGAAAGGTTTTAAAAAGTATATTATGATGAAGTGGTGAAGTTGTAAATTTGATTACTTAAGTTATAATTGGAGTGCTTTATGGTAAGGTCGGTTCAACCTTGTTAATTTAAGCAAAATTTTGATTTGAAAAATTATATAATTTTGTATGTGAACAATTGAAGTATTCAGTTCTTTGAATATATTATGTGACTTTTGAGAATAGTTAATATTACTTTGAGTGTGAAGTGTGAGAGATGGTAACGACAAGATAAGGTGACAAATGTTAAAGTATAAAGTATATAAAAGTATTGTGAGAGATGCTAAAAGTCATAAAAAGCATAAGAAAAACATAAGATGTAAGAGTGACAATCATCAATAAAGAGGTACTATAAATTAAAATAAAATATGCGAAAAAAATGAGAGATGAAAATGAAGAAAAAAAAAATAAGTGAAAGCAACCAGTTTTTCAAATTTAAAAAAGTTTTCTAATTTTTTAAAAATCTATTTTTCAACAATTTTCTTTAAAATTTTAATCTTTTAACATGTTTCTCAGTTTTTCTTATATTCTTAAAATAATTTATTCACATTTTTTGTAAAACACCAACTAATCAAATATTTTGTAAACTTCTTCTCTCTTATTTTATGAACCATTCTTTCAAAATACATCTTTAATATGAGGGAACTCATCCTCAATGTAATCAAAATTTATTTCTGTGTATAACATTGAAATTGATTTCTGTATAAGTGTGCATTTTACATTATATTAAAGTCATTGCCGGATGAATTTTTAGAAGAAGCCTCTTAATATATTCTTCTTTCGAGTTTGCTAGAGAATATGCTAAACTATTGTTTAAGTAGATAATAGATATAACAACATCCTTTTCAAGTTTAGTACGATAAGCTAGAGTCATCAACATCAAATATATTTCAACAGCCACTTTAACTAGTACTTGTATCTGCAATTACAACACAGCATGATATTTTTGTTACACCAATCACCCCACAAAAAGAAAAATCACACTCGAAAACCTCAACAAGAGAAAGCCCACAAAACTTTGAACTAAGGAACAGAGTAATAGAATTTAATCAGAGATTTCAATGGCCTTAACATGAAGCTTCTTAACCTCTTGCTTTGGAATAGTGACAGTGAGAACACCATTTTCCATAGAAGCCTTAACTTGATTGACTTTAGCATTCTCAGGCAATCTGAACTTCCTCATGAACTTGCCACTGCTACGTTCCACTCGATGCCATGTATCCTCCTTATCTTCCTTCTCAACGTTCCTCTCTCCACTTATCTGAAGAACCCTATCATCTTCAATATGCACCTTCACTTCCTCCTTCTTCAGCCCTGGAATATCAACTTTGAACACATGTGCTTCTGGAGTCTCCTTCCAATCTACACGAGTGTTTACAAATGCAGAATTTTCAGCAGAAACAGGAGCGGGAAAACGAAAATCCTTGAAGGGATCCCACACATCCATGGAAAAAGGATCAAACACGTTGCTTCTTGGGCCACTAAAGAAACTTGGTATCAGAGACATCTTTTGATGTTTCTCGGCTGAGATTAGTTGAAACTTGTAATGACCAATGAGATTGTAAACAGGTAATTCTTTTGATGTTTTGTGATGTTTGAAAGGGGACGCCCAAGGTATTTAACGGAAGTGAAAGGGTAATCTAGTATGTTCCACAAAAAGTTTGTTTATATTTAGATTATTCGGAAAGCTTCTCCAATGACAACGAAGCTTCTTCTATGTATGTACCAGAAAAATCCCGTTTATAATCTGGTTAGTAACACCACAACACAACCAAACAAATCAAATAAAAGGGCACTTATAATATGAGACCCAAACAATGATTTGTGCAATGTCTAACTGTAGATTTTTTATCCATCAATTCTTTATGAATTCGACTTTGACTTTAAAAGCTCAAATAAATTATTTGAAATAATTTATGTTTGGCTGCAAAGATAAGTAATTTTGTGTAGTGAGTTACCCCAATTATTTGTACTTTTTTTTTCTCTCGTCATTATTCAATTTTCTTGTTATTTTACATTTTAAAAATTTTCTAAAGCGTAAAAAAAATTAAAAAGTTAATTTCTACGATAAGATAGGTGTGAATAAGAATAAAAAATGGATGAGAATAGAATTTACCCTTCATAAAATAGGTTAGCAACCCAAAAAAAATTATAAAAAAGTAATTATAAAACATACTTTTATTTAATATTAGATTTTTCATTTTTTACTTTTTATAGACAAATGTTAGTTGTTAATAAATTAATCTTTTTAGTGAAAAAATTTGAATTCACACCATCTTCATCCGCTTCTTCTTGCATGTAAATTTTGCCATTATATCAACCTTATAACTTCTTTATTTTTCTATTCTTTATTATAAAATTTATTTAATTTTTTATCAATAAAATTAATATAATTATATAAAATATATATAAGAAAATATGAACAAAAAAAAATACACGGTGTAGTAAATCCCTTTATAGTACAATCAAGTTTAACCAACATTTAAATCTAAATAATTTATGTGTAAGATAATGAGAACCACTCGACATGTTTTTAGTAAATAGAAATCACCCGAAATTAAATTTATTTAAATAATTTCTTCCTTTACATCCAAACATTAATGTGTTTGAACATCAAATTTAAGTCTTCTTCTCTTGTACTCAAGTATGAGGAAATGACATTCTTCCTCCCTTCTATGTATGCTATAGTTAAATATTTTTTAGGATTTGTAGCAAGATAATATTTTTGTTTGACAAATGAGTCTGGTATATATGTTATCATTGTCTTCTTTAAAAGAGTTCATGTTGCGGGATTGCTCTTTAGCAGTGCCAATGTGGAGACGTTTGATTACAAATGAGAGTAAGGAGCGGTTTTTCATGATGAATGCTAATTTGTGGACAAAGGATAATCTTGTCCAATCCATGAGTTGGGGGAAGTAGAAAATTAGTGGAGTGTGTGGGTTCATGCTTGTTGTTACTTGTGGGTTAGGAGAAACCAGTAGATGCATGATCAAAATTATGTTAGGCAATTTTGGCCTCATCATTATATTTTTTGCAGCAATATAACCTCTCTCTTTTTTTAGAAGGCAAATATTATTCAGGATCAGATAGTCTCATGTCACAAGATATGATAGAGATAAAAAAGGGAAGCATAGGAAAATAGAAAATTACATTTCAAAACCCCACACCGTTTAATACATTGAACTCACTGTCAATTCTCCACCCTAGCCCCTGACAGAAACCAAAACGCCATCAAAACTATATGTCAATGACAAAATATTCCCCACCAACATAATAGTCCATCTGTCCTAAACGGACACCTTTTTCACACACAAAATCGGGTGGGAGGTCCACTTAGAGAATGAAACTAGTGAAACTTTACAGTACCATTTAATCCACATCCAAGATTGTTGCAAGGCCAGTTGTCATACTTTTTCATCCCGAAAAGGCTTATCATTAAAGACTACATCGTTCCTTGTCAACCAAATACCCCAAAGCACTTCCATCCATATAGTACCCAGAATTTGATTACGCCACACCAACTGAAATACAAATTCCTTGCATATGCCAGAATCTCATTTCACAATCCACCAAAAGGGCAGGCATAACACGTAGCCACCTATAACACTGCATCCAAATAGAAAAGGTATAGGGGCAGGAAAAAAACAAATGAGTTATCGTCTCTAGATGCAACCCATATAGGGGATAGGATACCGCAGACATTTGAAGGATATTCCTCCTTGCTAATTCCACTTTAACAGGAATCTTCTTCAGGGCCACCTGCTAAGAGAACACCAACACCTTTGAGGTAGCCTTAGATTTCCATAACCTGCTAAAAAAAGAGGAGTGACTAGGATGAGCCTCCTTTATTATTAACTAGTAAGTCTCCCTTTGAGGTAGCCTTAGATTTCCATAGCCTTAGAAATCCTTGAACTCACCCCCAATTTCTACGCCTCATTCGCCTCATATCTCATAACGACCCCTTCCAAAAGACCTTCTAGGGCCCTCATCATCTCCACCTCCCACTCAAACAACTCTCTCTCTACCTTAAACACCATGACCAAACATTATTCTCCCACTCCTCAACTTCATATAGGAGCGTCTCACGTTGAGTAGATAATCCAAAGAGCCTTGGGAACAATGATTTGAGTCCCCCGAGTACTTTCCAATCCCCCTCCTATAAATTGAACAAGGAGTCATTCCCTACTATTGGTTGAATCTCACTTAAAAACCAAAGCCCACCCTCATCCTCAATTGTGACATGTAAGACATCATTCCACCATTGAGATCTTCCTTTCCTACTCATGTTAGCTAAATTCCAACAAATATCATTACCATACTTTTCCTTCAACACTTTTATCCATAGAGCTCCCCCTCCTTGAAGAAATCTTCAACCTTCCACATTCTTTTTCCTTGCACACTTGCTTCCCATTAACCCATGCTACTTTGACTACTTTTAACAATATAACCTTTATCAAGAGGCTTTTGAAAAGCAATAACAGGATTAAATTAGGTTAAAAAATAGGTGTTAGTGAAATGGATTCCTCCTCTTAGTGGATGGTTCAAGCTAAATACGGATGGCTCTGTTTGGAGTCAAAATGGAATGAATGGTTGTGGAGTTTTGATACGAGATGAGCATGGTAATTGGATATGTGATTTTGTTAAAAGGATTGGAAGGGCGTAAGCTTTTGTAGCAAAGTTGTGGGGAATTTATGTAGGTTTGTGCATGGCTAGAGACTCTGGTATTCAGAATGTGGAAGTCCATGTTGATTCCAAGACTATTGTTACAAGCTATTAGGAGATTGATTTTCCCTTTCTTAAATGTTACTTATGCTCACATTTTTAGGGAGGTCAATCTGTATGGCTCGATTATTCATATGCAAAATGAGATTATTATTTTTGCACAACCCTTCATTTTTTTTTCTTAAAGGGGTTGCTTCTTTTTAATATTTCAGACTTGTGACTTCTCGTACTTTGTAGTTTTCTCTCTTGCATTGGACATTAGCCCCATTCATTACCATAAAAAGAAGGATAGAAAACAACTCATCAAAGTTCTACATACACTTTGGTTGTTTAATCTGTTAATTTAATTACTTCCCAGTGCATAAGCACAAGTTAGACTTGGATGACAATAATACACTTAGTATTTTAAATATGTTTCGATTTTGATAAGTATTATCTGTTTTTATTAGCTACAATTACAATTATGGATATGTAATTATCTATATTTGTACCTATCCGTTATAATTTATAATAATTATGCATATATGATAAATTTAAAATTATATATTTAATTAAAATTTTAATTGTTAAATCTTTAATTGATGTTATTTATTATTCTTTGCACCCTTTCAAATTAAAATATAATTAATAAATTAATATAATTATTTAACAATAAATTAATTAATTAAAATTATAAAATAATATAATGAGTCTCTCACAAATATATCCAACTTAAAAATATCCGACAGAAACAAAAATAAGTATTAAAATTTTATATTATGTCTTTTATGAGTTTAATTAGATGCATTGTTAGTGTAAAAAATTTTACATAGATATTGAATCACATTTCTTCATTTATGGTAAATTTTACACTTTACCAACTAATACTTTAAAAAGGAGAAAAATACTTATACATTGTCACCTTGGTAGACAAGGACATACTTTCCACGAAGAACGATCTTCATTGTTGAACCATTATATAATTGTCTATCTTCCACCATCCAAGGACCTTAAAAAATTGTCCTATTATAGTCCTTTGGAGATGAGAAAAGTACTTAGTAGTAATTCTGGGGCAGATCAATTATTTTAAGGAGCCTTTTTTTGCCCAATCCTACTTCAGTTTTGCTTCCAATGTCCTAAAACCAACGATTTTTCCCAAGATATTCACAGCAAGTGATCCTTTCCAGGGTATGCACCACTTCTGGAACTCTTCATCTAAGATATGAACCTCCTTGAATCAGCCTTTATCACCTCCGTCTCAGGGACCCCAAAACAACATCCATCAAACTTGGAGAATGACACTGGTCCATCATTATTTAGCAGCTTTATTTTATGAGTTGTTCACTTCCTCTTTCAACTTTGATGTCTCCTTTTCTTCGCCATCGTTGAAGTTTCCATTTGTCACTGCTTTACGTTTAACCTTTCAGTTACTTCTCAAGAGTAGATCTTCCTTTTCCATAGAAGCCTTTATCAAAACCCTAGCAGAGCCTTCATTCATCTTTTCCTTGTTTCCCTCGACAATCATTCATTTTTTGTTTAATACTCAAATATTATTTCTTATATTTAATTCAAATTAATTAATTTGAGATATTATTAATAAATAATTTCATTAATTAATTTAAGCTATTATTTTAAAAGTAATTTTATTGTTATTTGATTCATTCCAAAATGATAAAAGAAAAAATATATACGTTAGAAATTAAGCTTTTGGTTGATGTTATTTACATATTCACACCTTGATTAATATACCTCTTTGAAAATATCTTACAATGTTTTGATTAATCTACATTTCTCCTTATTTTGTTCATACCTTTTCAAATTTTGTTACTTACATCTCTCAAAATTTCTCAATATACTTGTTAATTATGTTAAAAAATACAAGACTCTCAATGGTATATTTGTAAGAGTTAGACGTTTGAAAAAGAGTTTTTAAAATTATATTTGAAAATAAAAGTTTTGAAAAGTATTATCGAAGTGAACTTATGTTTTAGAAAGTACTTTTAAGAAGATTTTGTTGTTTCTTTTTTCTTCTAGAAAGTACTTTCTATAATAGCATACATTGTTAAATATTTGATATCTTATTTTTAACCCGGTAAAAAAACAAAAAAGAAATATATGTAAAAGAATAAAATGAATCTCATAAGAAAAAATAAAACACCCACAATTTTTCCACTTGGGAATGGTGTTTGGTTGCAAAGCTTACTACAAACTCATTTGCATAATGGTTTATGAATCTTTGGTTTTGTATTAATACTTTACAATTTTATTTTGCTTTGTTTCTATGTTTCTTCAGACTTTTGAATCTTTACTATTTTGTAATTTGTCAGAAGACACCTCTTGTGTTTTCCAGCTTTGATGAATGCAATGTTTGGATTAAAAATAATAATTTCTCTTATATATGGTGAATAAAATTGTTTGAGAAATAATCCAAAAGAAATCACTAAGAGTAATAAAACAGAAGTAAATAATTCATAGATGTATAAAATAAAAATAAAATTTAAAAATAATAGAGGATAATTACAAAAATATAGATAAAAATAATAAAAAATATGAATTAAAGATTTAAAGAATAAAAATAAAATTTATATTAGTTTTATAAGATAATATTTTAATAAAAAATAAATAAAAGAGAAAGATGGGATACAGTGCACTGATTGATTCTGAAAAAATATATTAAGAAATATAATTATAAAAGCATTTAAAAAATACAATAAATATAAAAATAAAAATATATTAATTACTATATAAAAATGTAAATAACAGTAGCTAATATTTTTTTTGTTAGTCGAATTCATTTTATTTAAGCTTGAAAACCCGATCCGTATTGAAGATGGATCCATGCAATTTAATCCTTTAAAGACCAGTCTGAAAAAGTAAAAAAAAAGTTTAAAAAATGCTATGTTTGTAATTTTTCATATTTGAGAGACTTAAATATATAAAAGCTGTGACAAATATACTTCCAGTCTTATGCGTGATAAAATATACACTACAATTCTATTACTAAAATAAATATTTACCTTTTCATAACTTATGATAATGACAAAATATGATGAAAAAAACTCAATGTATAATTTAGACAATAATTTTCGTTGACTTAAGTTAATAAAAATAAATAAATAAATAGTAAATAATTATTTTATTTAATTAATAAAAATTGTGGGTTTATCAAATCTAGAAGATTATAGAAGCGTAGTAAGTGTGCAGAAAAGTCGGGAAGTTTATGGAATAATATGAAACTGCTAGAAAAGCGAACTAAACGGTAAACAGGATTTTGCTGGAACATACAAGATTATCCTTTTACTTCCTTTTAAATACCCCACAAGTCCCCTTTGACATCATCATCAAACAAAGGAAGAAAATTGAAGAGTAACCTTTTCACGATCTCATTAACATTTGACCTTAGGAAAATCGAAAGATGTCTCTAATTCCAAGTATTTTTAGTGGCCGAAGGAGCAACGTGTTTGATCCTTTCTCTCTTGACATGTGGGATCCCTTGAAGGGTTTTCATTTTTCTGCTGATAATTCTGCATTGGTGAACATTCGTGTGGATTGGAAGGAGACCCCGGAAGCACACGTGTTCAAGGCTGATATACCTGGCTTGAAGAAGGAGGAAGTGAAGGTGCACATTGAAGATGACAGGTTTCTTCATATAAGCGGAGAGAGGAACGTTGAGAAGGAAGACAAGAACGATACATGGCATCGAGTGGAGCGTAGCAGTGGAAAGTTCGTGAGGAAGTTCAGATTGCCTGATAATGCTAAAGTTGATCAAGTGAAGGCCTCTGTGGAAAATGGGGTTCTCACTGTTACTGTCCCAAAAGAAGAGGTTAAGAAGCCCGATGTCAAAGCCATTGAAATCTCTGGTTAAACTCTGTTACTCTTATGCTTAGTTCAAAGTTGTGTGTGCTTTCTTTTATTGAAGATTTTGTGTGTGATTTTCTTTTTTGTGTTGGTCATTGGTGTTATAAAGATATTATAGCTTGTGTGTTGTAATTTCAGATACAAGTACTAGTTACTAGTTACTAGTTACTAGTTACTATATGGCTGTTGAAATATAAAGTTGATGTTAATGACTTTGGCTTCATGTACTATCTTTGAAAGAATATTGTTATACATGTTATCTGTACCTAAAACAAGTCTTGCCACATTCATTAGCAAACTGCACAGAACTTTATAGGAAAATAACTTTAATACTTTAACAACGCTACAGAAGTATTAATCGGTAGATTAAGAAAATTTCAGGAGTAACATCACAATGCTAAACACAAAAATTAAAAGTATAGTTTATGCAGGAAAAAAGACCGGCGCAGAAGAGCCAATTTTCATTAGCAGAATAACCGAAGTTTTTTGTACTCACCCACTCAAAAACAAAAAGTAAAAATACTTGAGAATTTAAACGCATAGTGTGATAACAGCTACCTGCTGCACCAAATTCTTATTGCATTAACTTAGATAAAAGGAGCACTAAACTGTTATTTTTATAACTGTAAGATATCAATATTAAACATTTGTTCATATATATATATATATATATATATATATATTATTTTTATAAAATGAGTCTGAGACGAAAAAAAAATAATAAGGAAATCATGATATAACACATTTTGAAAACAAAGCTACGAAGAGGAAAGAAACAACAGGAATTAACTGAGTCTACTAGGTCCAACGTTAAAAAAAAAAAAAATTAAATTCAAGTATGCAAAACCTTTAATATATGTACAAATATCTATCTACCCTTTATGTTAAAAGGGAAAGATGGGTTGAGAGAGAAATCGAAATCTCTAGACTTAGAGAAAATTAACTTGTCGTGTTTAGGAAAAAAGGTAAAATGAGAATGTAGTCCAATGCGGAAACATTGAGCCTCTAATAGTTTCTAGGCGTTTTCTTCACTACCAGAAATCTTCTATCTCTAGCTCACTATCTAGGGGAGCTCGCGTAGCGTGCTGCCCGGATCTTTCAGTCCGGCAGCCGTTACGCTCATCCTACGAACTAGCTCTCTTCGCTCGCTACAGTCCTCCGGCTCTCGGGTCTGTAAGACAGACCCTCGACTGCGGGCTTGTAAAGCCCTTGTCCCCTTTCCGGCTCTTGAGCCTCTAATAGTTTCTAGTGTTTTCTTCACTACCAGAAATCTTTTTCGGGATTATGGCTAATAAAGGTAATAACTTTTTGTTTCCTATTCTCCTCCACTTTTCTCTTCTTTTTTTTTTTATTCTAACTTACAAGGTGTAGGAAAATGAAAAGAGAATTGATACCTATTACAATAGCCTTTTAATTCGAAAGTAAAAGAATCTTATTTTGCCCAACAATCTTCTAGATCCTCTTTGCAACTCCTTTTCCCTTTCTCTATAAAATTTTCTAAAAACAAAAAAAAAAACCCTTCTCTGATTCAAAAAAACCACTTTTATAAAACTTGCTTTTAAATTTTAATCATTATAAATTTATGCCTTTTGCCGACAAATCTTGCCGTTCATGATTTAAGAAACTTTATTAGTGGCTCCCCGGTGAAAAAGGCTACTAAGAAGGTGGTTATAGTTGAGAAAAAGACATTCTTTATTTCTTTCTTACAGGTGACTAAGGTATAAAGAGGAAAGGAATCTATCAGTGCATAACAGTCAAGGGAATTCTCTTTATTTTTTCTTCCTTTTTATTTTTTTCTTCTGTGTTCTTTTTTTTTTTTTTTATTTTGCTATTGGATTTCATTGTTTTATATTTGGTTTGTGATTTATGTTGCTGGTTATAGTTATATTTGTAATTTGAACATTTAGAATTGAAATTAGGAGAAGTATATACATTTGTTTACAAAAAGTTTCAATTGGAAAAGAAATCATAGAATATTTGGACAAATTTGCATATTAACACACATGTATACACATTTTCTCAAAAGTAAAACTCTGTAACTTTTGTTTCAACATTATATCTTTCAAACAAATTTTATTTCTTAGTTGAAAATCGTGTCAGAGCCTAAGATCTTATATGTGATAGTAAGATAAAGACATTGTATGCGACTAATATGATATGTGATAGTAAGATAAAGACATTGTATGCGACTGATATGGGCAATAGCTATGGTTGTTTCAGTGAAAATAATTGGATGGCTTCGAAAATAGCGTGTAGAGAGAAAGGGAATGGTGTGTTGGGATTGACGTGTCTGCATATGCTTAATTCACATTATTAGATAAGTGGCAGTGGAACATGCCAATGGAGCAGGATAGTCTTTGGAGGCGTATCTTGGTAGCACAATATGCGAAGTCAAAGGGAGGCTGCTTGGTGATGGCGTGATGTACTTTCCACTGAGAAGAACGGTGAGAAGACTTAGAAAAATGTTAGTAGGCGGGTGAAGGATTGAGGGGCGACTGGTTTTGAAAATACAAGTGGCTAAGAGAGACTACTTTTTAAGAACAATATTCTCGTCTTTACGAGATCGCGGTATCTAAGAATATCACAGTAAAGATACATGGAACGAGAGAGAAGAGGGGCAATGAAAGTGGCTATGGAGGCAAAGGTTATTTGCTTGGGAGAGGGAAGTCATAAAGAGGCTGAAGCATAGGTTATCTTCAATAAAGTTTAGGGTAGGGGTTCTGTATACATGGAGGTAGGAGGTTAATGTAGTAGGAGTGTATATTGTCTCTTCAGCATATAAGGTTATAACAGAAAATACGAGTTAACATTAGGATGTTTTTCTCAATAATATTTAGGAGGTCAATCATCCTTATTGTTTTGGAGAATAGAGAATAGATGTGATTGATTACCAACAAAGGTCAATTTAGTTAAGTGCGAGATTCTACAAAGTCATCATGAGATATGTGGATTGTGTGTAAGGAGATTGAATCTACACAACACATATTAGTCAACTATGAGGTATCAGGGATATGGAAGGAGCTTTGTTACTGGTGGAGGATATCTATTGTATTTCATAGCACGGTTAGAAACAGGGGTTACAATTCTTGGGGTTGATCACTAGAGACAGAACCTTCTAGACTTAATGAACCATTGTTTGGTTGGTTTTTGGCATATATGGAAAACACGAAATGAATTGGTTTTAAAGCACAGACTTTTGGATGTTCATGCTATGGTCCATGCTACACAATTGAGTTCTTGGGAATAGGTATACAGAGCATTGAAACTAACTAACCATACTTTTGCAAAATGGATTTTCAGTCCAATTTTTGGAATTATTAACTCTTGATACATCTTGTACAAATGTTAAAACAAAACTTATGTTTTCTTGATGATTAATAATATTACTTTTGACTTATAAAAAAATAGTTATATTTGTTTCAAAAATAAATTTATTTCAATAATTTTAGCTTATAATAGTCCCTTGCTACTTAGGCATAATTTTGAAAAAATTTGTGGTACATATACCATTAATTTTTATTTTTATTAGTTATCTTGTTAAATAGTTATAGTATTTATGCTTTCATTGATAGTAGTATAATAGTACTTGTAAAATTGACTAATTAGTAATATTTATTTAAAATTATTTATAATATTAATTATTTTTATTCGCATCTGTAAATTATTTTTAAGTGTTAAAATAATATAATTATATTAAAAATTAAAAAATTAAAAATTCTTTTACGTCATGGTAGTAATAGTTTAGAAAGATTAAGACTTTGATTGGTTTGTTTTTGTTTTTTAGTTTTTGAAAAGATTTTTTAAGAATAATTTTCAAAAATGGAAGAAAAGAAAATAAAACTTATTTGGTTAGTATTATTTGAAAACTTTTTTAAAGATGTAAAAATGGAAAAATTTGTTCATATTTATTAAAATTTCATTAATGAAAAGCAAAAAATAAAAATAAAAAATTGAAAAGCAAAATTACTTTCAATTGTTCTTATTTTTTAGTTTTTAAAAACTAAAAAACCAAAACTATTTTCGAAAATAATTTTCACAAAACAATATCCAAACAAGTTTTTTAGTTTTTAAATACTAAAATACTAAAAATAATTTTATAAAAATGTTGTCAAACAAACACTAAATTTATTGATCATAATCCAAGAAAAACAAAAAGATTAACTATTAATATATTTAAAATCAATCTGTATTTCTTGTAATTCCTATATAGACTCAATTTATCTAACATGAATTTACACTTCTTATACAATTCTTTTGTTTATAAAAAAGTATTTTTCGTCTCATTATTTTTTAATTTCAGATTTTTAATTTTGTTTTATATTTCTTTGAACAATTTCAATATATATCATCCACTATTATGCAATTTTTTTTCACTATTATTTAAATCACTTCAATATTATTTTTTTCAGATAAAAAATAATATGATAACATTATTAATATTTATCAATTATCGTGGAATAATATTGAAATTATTTTAAAATATAAACATTAAAGATGCTATCATATTAACTTCAATTTAATAAAATTGATAACATTAAAACTATTTAAGTTATTATGAAACAATATTAGATCTAAAAGAATACTAAGATGAAAATGAATTTTTTTTAAAAATTGTGGGAGGATATTGAATTTTAAAATAATAATAAAATAAAATTGAATATTTTAAAAATAAAAAGATGAAAACCATAACTAAATTAAGTATATATTTAATAAAATAATAGAGACATTACCATCTTATTTGTGCAATAAGCAAATATAAAAGACATTATCAAACTAAAAATTATTTTAGTATTTGTTTGGAAATAGTTTTATAAAACTATTTTCTATATTTTAGTATTTAAAAATTAAAAAATTGTTTGTTTTTTTTTTAAAAATAATTTTTAAAAATAGTTTTAGTTTTTTAGTTTCTAAAAACTAAGTCCTTGATTAGTTTGATTTTGTTTTTTAATTTTTGAAAAAAAAAATTTAAAAATAGTTTTCAAAAATTGTTTTCTAGAAGAAAAGAAAAAAAAAACTTGTTTGGTAAGTGTTATTTGAAAATTATTTTAAAGATGTAAAAATGAAAAAAAATTATATGTACAAAAATTTCATTAATGAAAAGAAAAAAAAAACATATTCTCGTTGTATTTTGAATTTTTAAAACAAAAATAGAAAAAAAAAACAAAACTACTAACAAGTGTTCATGTTTTAAAAATTAAAGAAATCAGAACTGTTTTGCGAAGCTATTTTAAGAAAATAGTAACAAAATAAGTTTTTTAGTTTTTGAATATTAAAATATTGAAAACAGTTTTATAAAACTGTAGTTAAACAAGCATTAAAAACAAGAATAATTGTAAGTAGTTTTGATTTTCAGTTTTTTATTTTTGTTTTGAAAATTCAAAATACAATGAGAATAACTTTTTCCTTTTATTAATGACATCTTCATATGAACAATTTTTTTTATTTTCACATCTTTAAAACAATTTTCAAATAACACTTATCAAACTATTTTTTTTTCTCTTCTTCCAAAAAACAATTTTTGAAAACTATTATTAATGGACTTATTTTTTAAAATAGTTTTTTAAAAAAAAATAAAGACAATGAGATATCTTAATGAACTTAGTTTTAATTAATAATACTTTTGTGTTATTTTTTTATTTTTTATAAGGCAAACAATTTTTATTAAGAGAATAGACAAAACCGTAAGAAGTAACTTTGGCAATCACACTATACAGTACCATAAGATCGTAGTATTATTTTACTATTAACTAAATTAAAATATTAATTGATCTCGTTTCATTTTTTACCAATGATTTTTTTTTACATGGTTTTACTTTTCAAATTTAAAAAATTTATCTTTTTTTGTTTAATACTCAAACATTATTTTTTCTATTTTAATTCAAATAAATTAATTTGAGATATTATTTACAAATAATTTAATTTATTATTTTAAAAAAAATTATTTTATGCATTCCAAAATGATAAAAGAAAAACTATGTAATTAGTTTATTTTACTGTTTTTTTTATTTATATTAGAAAACTTTTGGTGGAATATATCTCTTCAAAAATATCATAGAATGTGATTAATCTTTTGTTTACACCTTTCTAAACTTTGTTACTTACATTCTCTTAAAATTTTTCAATATAATTTTTTTAACTATGTTAAAAAATACAAAGCTTTAAATTGTGCATTTATAAGAGTTAGAAGTTTGAAAAATAATCTCTAAAATTATGATTGAAAATAAAAGTTTAAAAAAGTATTTACCGAAATGAGCTTATATTTTCAGAAAGTTCTTTTTAGAAGAGTTTTGTTTTCTTCTTCTAGAAAGTGATATCTAAAATAGCACACATTGTCATATGATATTTGATATCTTATTTTTAACCTGGTAAAAACAACAACAGAATAAATGTAAAAAAATAAAATGATCATATCATAGAAAAGAATAAAACATCCAATTTTTTTTTATTTACTATGGTGATATTTTTTTAGAGAACATTAAAAAAATGATTAAAAATATCAAAGTAGAAGTAAATAATTGATAGATATATAAAATAAAATAAAAACTTAAAAAATAATTACAAAAATAAACAAAATAATCAACAAGAAATACCAAATTAAGATTTAAAGAATAGAAAATAAAAAAAAATATATAAAAAAGAAAGGAAGGTATAGAATATAGTGATTAATTCTGAAAATATATTAAAAATAAAACTATAAAAACATTTAAGATGGATCCATGCAAATGCTAATCTTGTTGGGATTTTTATTTCACACCTACCCTTTTTTTTTCATTTAGCACTTACCCACCTAAATAATTTTTTAAAAACTCAAAAATACCCTTTAACGTAATTATCTATAATAACACCTACCCTAATAAGTTAATTTTATCTCTTTGAACACCTACTCTAATAAATTAACATCACTCACTCACATTTCAAAATAAAATAACTTATTCTATCAAATAAGTTTTTTGAACAAAGAAAAAAATTAATTAAAAGATCTATTTAACTATTTATATTACATTTATAAAATTTTATATTTTAATAATATAATTTATTTATAACATAAATTTTTAAAATTTTATTAGAATTTTATATTTTAAAATATAAAAGTTTATTACAAAAACCTTCTCTTAATAAACTTTTATATTTATAAATTTTATATTTTATTATTTAAATTATAAATTTATATATAATATTTATATTATATTTATGAAATTTTATATTTTAATAATATAATTTATTTACAATATAATTTTTTAACATTTTATTAAAAGTTTATATGATAAAATATAAAAATAAATAAAATATAAATTTTGTTACAAAAACTTCTCTTAAATCTGTTTGCTTCTTCGATAATAGACTGTGGACAAGTAAAAAAATTTACAAATTACTCTAATTACTTTGAATTTAATTAGATGACGTTAATTACTTAATTATTTTGAATCTAATTCCTCTAGTTACACCTAGTGATCCCTCCTTACTCTAATTACTTTGAGTCTAATTGCATGACTTAATTACTCTAATTACACTGACATTAATTATTTTAATTATTATTATTATCATTATATTGTTATAATTAAATTGAGACTAACAACATTTATGAGTATAATTTTGTTTAAAATTTGCAAATTTTTTTATTTCTCTGATAGGACTACTGGAGAACAAAAAAATTTAAAATTTTTTTTACGCTCCGGCAATGCACCATCTGAGAGTAAAAAATAAAAAATATATTAATATTTTTTCATAATAAATAAAAAATAAAAATAAAATAGGTGTGAAATAAAAATTCTATCTTTTTATTAGCCCAATTGATTTTATTTAGGCTTGATAACCGGATCCGTATGGAAGATGGTTCGATGCAAATGCAATAAAATCTGGCTTTGGATATGTATCGTGTGTGCTGAACCTTCTGGGTCGTGTAGAAATACCATACCAGAATATAGTCGAAGTTTCGGAAGTTTGGAAAAGCAAGCAGTAGCAGTTAGGATGTTCTCGAGTGTACGAGATTACCCTTTCACTTCTTTTAAATGGTGTTCTCACTGTCACACTGTTCCAAAGAAAGAGGTTAAGAAGCCTGATGTCAAGGCCGTTGAAATCTCTGGCTAGGCCATGTCACTCTATTCCCTAGTTGTTAACAGTACTGTGTTTTGTTTTGCTTGAGTGCCTTGTCATCTTGTGTGTTGTTTTCTCTTTTCCTTGAGCTGCTATTACATGTGTTTATTTTTCAACAGTTATGATATGCTACCCATTGTAATTGCAACGTTATCTTTCTTTTTCTTTGTTTATTTTAAATGAAACATCGTATATGGCAGAAGGGCAAGAATTGGCACAATCTCCATAAAGATCTCTTTGATGCAAAACGAAGTCCACATGTACAGCCTAGGAAGAGAGAGTTACAACCTCGTCCACAAATGTTACCGAAGAATTCTCTTGTTCTTCCGAAAAATCCTTCAACATAACACCAACACCTTAACTGTCCATGCAATTTGTAACACCAACAAATTAATTATCCCAAACGGCAAAAACCCCTTCGAGTGTTGTCCTTCCACAAAAGGTTCTGTTTCTAAGAAAGAACAAGCTGCGTACGAGACCCCAGAGGCCCTTGTACACGACAATCATTCTGAGACTTAAGGAAGACCAAGTGAACGCATTGAAATATAAGATGATAGATTACTCAAGATTAGTGCAGAGAAGGTGGTGAAATAGGTTGAGCAGCAGAACCAAATTCATCAAAACAGAGAATGCAGAAACGGATCAGGTTAAGGCATCTGTAGAAAATGGGGTTCTCATTGTCACTGTCTCCTAGATGAATGAGGATATTGTCATCGAGAATTAATGCACATTATTTCAAGGCTTCATGTGTTGTATTAAGGAATTTGATGTGTTTGTAGTATATATAATTAATTGTAGTTCAGACACCATTTCTGATAATTTGTAAAAAAGTATAGCTATATAGGAGCGTGTAGAATGATGTTTCTTTTGACGATGGATTTGAATTCCTTGTTTACTTGGTGAAGTTTTGTTCACTCGTTTCCTTGAAACCTTTGAAGAATTCATTTACCTTAACCCGTTGGAAAATCATTGCATTACACTGGATTAGTTTAATTTGTAAGTTCAAAATCAGATCATGTCTAACCCAATAACAATGACATCAGTTTTACTTTTTATGTTTTGATGGAACACAACAAGATCAGGTTAAGCCATTGTCTTAGATACTTTATGGATAATGATGATATATGATGTCAATCGGTGTTTCCTCATGTTATACGAATAGGAAAGTGTATTTCTCGGAAAATTATTTCGTTTTTTCTATCATGTAAAGACAATGAAAATCAAAACATTTAATTTATCATCCTTTTACAAGATAAAAGACAAGACCTACTATTTCCATACATATTTAAAGGCCTGGTAGAAAGTAACCTTTAAATATAGGCCATTGGCGAATGTAGGAAACATTATTCCTTTAGTTTTTTTCTCTTTGGTTTTCCTTCATGAGACTGTTCTGGGGACATAGAAGAAAGGCCAGTGCTGTGACCATGTGAAACCTCAGACAAGTTGGATTTAGATTTAGACCCGTGTCTTCTTTTTGACATACTTGATGGCTCACCAGCTTCAGATAAAGAGCTTTTCTGTCTGCTACCTTTTGATGACGCTGCTTGTCCACCACTTCGCATAGGAAAATATCGAGAAGATGTCCCTGTGACTCCAGAAAAATTTCGGTGTGCATGTCTTGCATTGGTTGAATTGACCTTTTCAAGTTCTTTAGGATCAGTGTAATGAACAGTTGAAACACGCATCGAAATTTTTCCTGCGGCAAAGCAAAAGTAATAAAATTAAGTGTAAGTAATGTATAAAAGGAACAATTTCAACACTGCCAAGAATTAGAGTCTTAGACAAAGTGAGAATAAAAGTAGTCAAATAAAGCAAGGGAATATCAAATCCGGTATATCTTTAGAAGGGGGAGGAAAAACCAAAAACGGAAGTGAGATTCATGTGAATCCATGCAGTTTACGGAGAACATTTCTAAAGACAAAAAAATACTGGTCACGTTTAAAAGTATATCATTTGCTACTGTACTAACAGTATAACTTCCGATATACATGAATATCAGATTTATATACACATACTTTCCTTAAGGAAAAAAGCATTAACAGAATAAATTACACAAAAAAATTAAAAATCCTGATCAGAGGTTTCATGGTGTAGACAACACAAGGATAGAAACCAGACTTGAAAACCATGAAAATTACAAGCAGAATTGGGCTGGAGAAATGGGCTGGTTGGCCAGTTTGGGAGGGATAAAGGTGACAACCAGAAGTTATTCAGACGCTACTTAAAGTAGCTTGCAAAAAATAATGAGGAATATGACCTTTTACAGATTCTATATTTTTTAGCCAGTTAAACACCACCCAATTTAAAAGGAGAAAAAAAACTGAGCAATCAAGCTTATACTCTCACAACTCATTCTGATTAGGCACTAACTCATGGATGTTGCAATTGCAACAGTTACATCCAACAGCATTCTAACAAGTTGTGTTCAATCTGGTCTTGAAAACTTATTTTTATTCAAACATTCTTTAAACTTAACTCACATAACCAGCCAATGCACCATCTTACATGTTCTTACGACTTGAGATTCTACCTAAAACGATAGGAACAATAAAGCTTTCTATCTGAGAGCTAGAATAATTCTCAATATATTTTCGCATTGACATTTAACTGAACAAACACAGAGTGATTAAGACTACTATGTTGCATCATATACCCAACTGTAGTTATCATCCTTGACATAAATAATAGTAACAGAGGATATTAAACAAATACAAAACTAAGAATGCATACCAATTTTTGGTTCTGTAGAGGAAACAAAAACTGTTTCATCTGGCTCCTGAGCACCAAAGCTTACAAAATCATATTCCTTACCTGCAAACAAACAAGAAAATTAAGGCACTTGCAAACATACCCACTAAAAAAATGCCATTTTTGAGATCAAGATGCAGAAATTGAAAGAGAACATGAAATTAATGGTTCACAGATTATTCACTTACCTGAAGAACCCTCAAAGCTGGCTACTTTGCCATCATTATGAAGTGTGAGAATCAATTTCTGCCCATGAATGTCAGATAAAAAATCCTGACCAACATCATCCATGCATCATGCAAGACAACATGGCAACAATTAACATAACATCAGGCTAGGCTGTAGGCCCTTCCAGCATCTAAATTCTAGATGCAAGGAAACACTGCCAATACAGATGCAAGCTCATTTGAATGGAATGAAATCTAAAATAATTACACAAATTGACAAGTATCCATAATTAAGGGATAACAATCAGCAAATGAAAAGAGGTAATACACACAAATGCATTTTCCACCACACTCTTTAATGAGCTCTGACACAAGAAAATTTGACATGAAAGATGCAAATCAATATTTAACGCCCTCCCCCCTAAACAGAAACAAGTAGTGAGGCCTCATAAAAAAGTTTAATTGTTCAAAGTCGTGACTGAAGTCCAACAAGCAGAAGGAATACCCAAACAAGTACTGATTTATATTTTTTTAACTTTGCTTGATATTACACTCAATTTTTCACTTCTGTAAAGTTGATGATGTCCTTTGTAATTATTTTTCACTCAGTTCAAAAGAAATAAACAACAAGCATAAATAAAAACTTACATTGGAAAATGGTAATCTAAGAAACAAAAGTTCGGTTGAGTCAGTCAAGTTAATGAGTGATTCATTGCTGTCTTCCACATATTCTGCAGAAGGCATGTAACCTTCTGTGCTCTCCAAATCCACCATTGGCAATTGCAGAGCCTAAAGACAACAACCCCATAAAAGGAGAGATAGAAAAGGAGATAAGAAAAGAACAGAAAATCATAAACTGGAAAATAGTAAAAATTTATTCAAATCAAATGCAGATAAACATAGGCCATACAAAATTGAGTTGGACACATACATGAATTGAGTCCACCCCACCAATAGTGAAATTTGATTCTACTATATCCTTAGCTCCTCTAATCTCCATTTGAATTATTACACATAAGTAGGTTAGCAAAGGAGATAGTTCGACTTCTAGTATCAGATTCTGTTATGAATTATTACTACAACACACTTATTCAATGCTGAATCAAACACGCACAAAGAAAAGAAACACAAACTTAACAAAAGAAGCAAATTCAAGAAACTTGGCATCATCCTGATTTCTTATTGGTATATAGTATCAATGGCCCAAGCACGTATTTTGGCATTCTGTAGCTATTTCTTTTCATTCCCTTTAAGCTACGATAACCCTCATATCATTATATTAAAACCTTGCAGCTTGAAGCCTATGTGATTCTTCTATGATATAAAAACTTGTCTTTTTTTTTATAGGCCAAATAATAAAAACATGTCTTACGCACACACTGATACTTATTTCACTCTTCAAGATGGGGCATCAAAGAGGGCAGAATAACAAACACGGAATAGAAATCCCCTTTCGAATGTCCATGAACATCAGTCAACTAAAAGTAAAAAAAAAAAAAAAAAATCCAAAGCAAAACAACCACTCGCCGAGAATTAAATTACATAAAAAATGGAAAATAAAATAATAACAAGAAGAAGATTGACGCCAACAAAAGAAGGAAACCATAAAGCACAATTGGAACAAAGAAAAGGGGCAACTAAATTACAGTATACCTGATTAAAAAATCAAATAAATATCAATAAACAGACAAATTATAATAAAAGAAAAAATCGAAGAAGAGGAGAAAGTTGATACCGAGAGTTTTGGGAGAGGTGCGTGAAGGTGCACGGTGGTAACGCGGTGGTGGAGTGGAGCGGCTGCGGGTTCTCGACACCGGATGGATAGCTGCAAGGGTTTGTAACAACGTTTTGTATAATATGCAGAATCAGGAGCCACTATATAGACTCAAGCCAGCCTACATTGAACCCCATACGAGTTTTGAATTTTTTTTTTTTATTTTTTTTAAAGAATTGTAACTAAGGAATAAATTTGAGTCTAGTGTAGATTTTGTGGGTTAAATCTATAGGTTTACAAGTTTGGTCCGTTTCTCTTTTAAGGGTAAAATTGTTATTTAATTTATTAGTTTATATTATTATTGTTTTTTTTTTTAAAATTGTGATATTTTATATTTTTTATATTAACA
Organism: Psophocarpus tetragonolobus; assembly: GCA_037954015.1. Taxonomy (NCBI): domain Eukaryota; kingdom Viridiplantae; phylum Streptophyta; class Magnoliopsida; order Fabales; family Fabaceae; genus Psophocarpus; species Psophocarpus tetragonolobus. The sequence goes on along the minus strand of CM075690.1, from coordinate 33,476,273 downwards.
ATATTTAATATTTTTAGATTATTATAAATAATATAACTTTTAGTAATGATAAATTATAATTTAATTAGTTTAAAAAATATTAGATATTTTTTTTAATTATTTAAAAAAAATATATACATATATATAGATCCGTAAATCGATATGTTAAGATTGTGAATTGAATATGAATTTAAAAAAAATATTTATTTGAATACAGACCAAATCTATTCTATTTATTTAAAATGCGAGTTTGACAAATCGGTTGAAAAATATTTTTAGGGTTTAGTGTGATTTTGTTTAATTTAAATTAATTAAAAAATTTAAACTATATTAAATTAATCTTTAGCCTGGTTTTGTTGGTTAAAAATTTTTCTAATTTTTGTTCTGAAATAGACATTTCTTTTCTATCAAATAGAATATAGAAGTATTAAGACTTAAGAGTAAAGCAAAAAGTCTCAAAGCAAGCCGTTGAATTACAATGTTTAAAACTAAATAAGAAAATCATGCATTTAACAATTAATAATGTTTCCAAATTCAAAACAATAAGCCACTTTCTCATTAGAACACGACAAAAATTTGAGAGATTTAACTCATCATCATGACAACACCTAGTAACCTATTGAGACATTAATGGTTACTTAGGTTTCTCGACTCCGAATTTTAAAGTTAACCTCATACTATATTCCTTGGTTCTGATTAAAGTCTATCCAGATTGTCAAGGTAAAAGACTTTAACCGGTGAGGTGATAAGGTTTTGAAATTTTAACAAAATTGGATGATTATAAATTTTATGAGAATTTTAAGAGTAAACTTAGTGTTTATTTAGAAACAGTTTTATAAAATTGTTTTTTAATATTTAAAAATTAAAAAAATTATTTGGATAATGTTTTTAAACAATAACTAAAAATAGTTTTATTTTTTAGTTTTTTATTTTTATTTTGAAAACTCAAAAAATAAAATCATAATATTTTTTTTTATTAATGAAATTTTAATAAATATAAACAAATTTTTTCATTTTTATATCTTCAAAACAATTTTCAAATAACAGTTAGTAAATAAGTTTTTTTTTTTCAAAGATAGTTTTTAAAAATTATTCTTAAAAGCCTTTTTCAAAAATAAAAAAACAAAAAAAAAACAATCAAAACCAACAAAAGTTCTAAATATTTGAAAAAAATGTTGTGTATGATATCACATAAAGAGAGTAGTGTTCAAGGTGTGTCAATTAGCTTAATTTGTTAACAAGCAAAGTGGAATTTTAAAGATTGACTAGTTCGTTGTGAGTGATGGAAATGCTTGAGTAGAAACTCACCGACATGTTAGCGCAGTAAGAAAATGAAGATTTGACAATCTCAGGGCATTTTATTTGTTCATGGAAGATGGTATGAAGCAAGTTATTAGTGATGACATATAGGAACTGAGGACTACGGTGTATGAGCGGTACCTTTTTTTCTCTAAGTATGCACATATTTTTAGGATAATTTTTCTTTGTTGGTAGTGTTGTAGGGTTTTGTTTTAAAATTATACATTATATGTTGAAATAAATAAAAAAAACAAATTAAATTAAATTTAAACTATGATTAATAAATTAAGTAATTTTAAAATAATTGGTGTCGCTCTTGGTATTGATGATTTTGTTTTATTTTGATAAATGTAATTAGAATTAAGTAGATTTAAAATATTAAAATATGGTAGAATGATGGTTAGTGAAGTGACGAGTAAGGATAGTGAGTATCCTTTTAGTTAGCTATTTAGATTGACTTTTCAAAAAGTATTTGAAAATTTATTTTTGAAGATGTAAATAACAATCCGACGTTACTAAGTGTACCGTGACCCCAAACCCTTCTCTTTCCGTTTTTCTTTCCCTTTTTCATTATTTTTCTCCATTCTAACCAATTCTCTCTTTCTCTCTCAAACTCCAAAAACTTACATGATACAAATCCAAAGGGTTGGATTCGTTTTACAGATTTATCTAGGTTGGAAGGTAATAAGTTAACAAAAAAATGAGAATTGGGTAAATAAAAAAATAGAAAGGATGAAAGTAGTTTAACGAAGGGATAGATGACATCACTTCCAAGGATGGAAAATAAGTCATATGACGCCACAAGGATGGTGATTTATGTTGAAAATAATTGTGGATTAGTATCACTCAATATCTATTATCATTAACCGACAATATAAGATATGATTATTATTGTATCTTATCATATCAATATGGTTATTTATCTTTAACCGACAATATCTTATCGTATCAATATGGTTATTTGAATTGGGATTACAGTGAGATTGACTCTGTGATGGGTTAGGTCAATCAGATTAAAAAGCCCAATTAAGAGAGGTCCCTGCCTACCCTAGAGGGTTATAAATTTGCCATCCCATTAAGCAAATTTACATATAAGCATTATTTCTCTACAATAACCCCTTAGAAGGTGGCCAGAAGAACCTCCTAGAGATATCTTCAACAGAACTCATGAACATGAACGCCAGTTCAGGTACACATTCATTCCCATTTTAATCAATACAATATTGATAGTTGGCATGCTATAACTTGTGTCTAGTGCAATATAATTCAAATCTATTTTATACTTCCATCAATTGGTATCAGAGCATACTAGATACATTTTATGGTTGTCAATTGAACAAACCCTATTTTTAATTAACATTAACATACACACATATTGAGAGAGGGAGAGACAGAATGCAGTTCAGTAAAGTTACCCTAGATTGTGTGATCTTCTGTGGCTGGTCTCCACCATCTGTATCCGCTTCATACCTGACCAAAACGCGGCGGCAGCCGATTCGTCCGCCGGGACCAGCGGCCCTGCCGGTGATCTTGTCCCTGCCGTACCGCTCCTTCCTCGCGCTCTCGACGTGCTACGAGCCCATCAGAGAGAGGCGGAGATCTGAATTAGAGAGAGGCGGAGATCTGAACCTGAGAGGGGCAGAGATCGGAGAGAGGCGGTACCGATGGTCACTGTCTCCGTCGCCTTTGAACCGCTTCCGTCGCCTTTGAACCGCTTCCGTCGCGTTTCGGCCGTCCCAGATCCCGTCGGATCTTGGGGTTTTCGGCGCCTCCAGGGCCGCCCGCTCCAGCAGCACTCTGCCGTGTTTCAGACGTTCCAGATCCCGTCGTTTTTTTTTCTGGGGATTTCTGCGCTACTCCACCGGCGCTCCTTCACCGTAGATCTGAATAGGAGAGGGGCGGTGATCGGAAAGAGAGAGGCGACCGAAGCAGCGACAGACGAATGAAGGAGGCAAAAGCAGTCTTATGCTATCGAAATAACAAGAGCTATTCTCTCAAATTATTCAATATTTTAAAATTAAATAAATTCTTCTTCCGAAATTATAATATCAGAATTTATTTAATTTGAGACCTAACTTCGATTTTTTTTTAACATATTACTCTCAAATTTTGGGTCTAATTAACTTCAGTAGTAACATTCTTTATTATATGCTCTTTTAACATTGAATTATCACTTATAACATAATTTTTCTATTAATTTGCATTGTGATGACCTGCCTATCGTGGGCATGATGATGTGAATTTTGTTTGTCATATTTTAATATGATTAAAAAATAAGCATGATTTATGCTATTAATTTACATAATTGTAATTTCACCTATCGTGGATGCATTTGTGTAAATTTAAGAAATAAATATTGATTCATTATATTAGTGATAATTATACCCTATCGGCGTGTTATTATTAGTGTAATTTGTTGTTGTACAATGCATTTCTCTTGACTTATGTTAATTTTTTTTGTACCCTATCAGTGCTAAGATTTATTAATTTAAGTTATAATGTATTGTAATTTGCTTAGGGATTTATTTTAAACTGAATTTTTTAAATAACTTTTTTCCTTTATTGATATGTTCAGTTTTTTTCTCTAATTCTGTCAAAACTCTAAATGGAACAAATTATAAGGACTGGAAAGAATCGTTAGATCTCTACCTAACCATTGACAATCTAGACTTGGCATTGAGGACGACTAGGCCTGCGCCTCTTACGGATGAGTCTTCTGAAGCTCAACAAATTTCTCATGAGAAATGGAAACACTCTAACAGAGTGTGCCTGAAGGTGATTAAATTTACCACGGAGAAATCTATCAAACAGAGCATTCCAGATCTTGATGATGCCAATGTTTTTCTGAAAGCAATCGGTGAAAAATTTACAACTTTTGATAAGGCACAGAAAATTCAATACCTTTCTTTATTTGAAAAGACCAAATATGATGGTGTCAGCGGTGTACGTGAACACATTATGAAGTTAGTGCATTTCTATAATAAGTTGAAGTTTCTCAAGGTTGAGGTTGGTGAAGACACCTTAATTTATCGCATCCTGGAATCTCTGCCTTCTCAGTTTGACATCATGAAGACTTCATATAACATTCAAAAGCATGATTATGGAGTGGACGAATTGATTGCAATAATCACCCAAGAGGAGGAGTCAATGAAGAAGAATAAGACTAATAGCATTCAGTTTGTTACTTCTAATTCAGGTGCTAAGAGATATAAAGGAAAGAAGAAAAAGGGTACAGAGAAAGCAGAACAACATTTAGAACCCAAGAAGAAATTCTTTAAAGGTTTTTGCAAGTATTGTAAGAAACGTGGTCACAAGGTGGAAGATTGCTATATTCTGAAAAAGAAAGAGAAGAAGCGAGATAATCTGCTAGCACTAACTTGCTTTGAATCTAATGTGGTTGATGTTCCTCCAAATTCCTGGTGGTTAGACTCAGTAGCTACTATTCATATTGTGAATTCTTTACAGGGGTTCACAAGCCTAAGGAAACCAAGTGATGTTGAGACAAAGATTGTTATGGGAGATGGAGCTGGAGTACCTGTTACTGACATTGGAGTCGTTTCTTCATGTTTATCCTCTGGACACACTTTATTATTGCAAGATGCTGTTTATGTCCCTTCCATGAGAAGGAATTTGATATCTATTTCTGTTTTAGGCAAATGTGGGTACAACTTTTATTTTGGTGATGGTAAATTGGTGATTTATTATAATTCAACTATTGTTGGTTTAGGAGTTTTGTATGACAAACTTTACATGTTAAGTGTAACTGATATGTTAGTTAACTCCATTCTTGGGAGTAAACATAACAGGATTGATGAATCTTCCTCTATGCTATGGCATAGACATTTGGGGCATATTTCTAGGCGTCGAATCGAAAGACTCATAAAAGAAGGTATTCTGCATGATCTTGACTTCTCAGATTTTGACATTTGTGTTGATTGCATCAAGGGAAAGTTCACTGCCAAAACCAGAAATAAAAGTTCAAATAGATGTGACGATGTGCTACAATTAATTCACACTGACATATGTGGACCTATTACTCCTACTACTATAGGTGGATATAGGTATTTTATTACCTTCATAGATGACTTCTCCAGATATGGATGGATATATCTTCTTCAGGATAAAGCAAGCTCTCTTGAAGCCTTGAAAACCTTTAAAGCCTTTGTTGAGTTGAAAACAGAAAAGAAAATTAAGTGTGTAAGGTCTAATAGAGGAGGAGAATATTATGGTCGTTATGACGAGACAGGAAGAAATCTAGGACCATTTGCTCGATTCCTTGATGAATACGGAATTGAAGCTCAATACACCACGCCTGGAACTCCTGAACAAAATGGCGTTGCTGAGAGATGAAATCGAACACTCATGGACATGGTGAGATGTATGTTATCACATTCATCTCTGCCAGAATTTCTTTGGGTAGATGCCTTGCGAACTGCTATGTACATTCTTAATCAGGTACCTAGCAAATCTGTGCCCAAAACTCCTTTTGAGCAAATGACTGGAAGAAAGCCGAGTTTGAGACATTTCCATGTATGGGGTTGTAAGGCAGAAGTAAGACCTTATAATCCAAAACAAAAGAAACTTGATCTCAAAACTATTAGCGGTTATTTCATTGGCTACTGCATCGGTTCTAGAGGATGCAGATTCTATTGTCTTTCTCACTCTACACGAGTTATTGAATTTGACCGAGCAGTTTTCTTTGAGGATGATTTGGACAGTGGGAGTTACATACCTCGATTGATGACCCTTAGAGAAGATCGAACCATGCTTCCATTACCATCTTATTTTCTTCCTACAGACATCTCAACCCCAATGGTTCACACAGATGAACAAATTGTTGAGAGGGAAGATGAACAAATGACAGAGCCACAAGTTGATGAACCACAACTCAATGATCAACAACTTGATGATGTTGATGTGGCCCCATTAAGACGATCTCAGAGAATACGCCGACCTTCTAGACCAAATGACTATGTTGTATACCTTCAGGAGCACGAATATGATCCACATGATGATGACGATCCCATCACATTTCAAGAAGCACTTTCTAGTTCTCATGCTTCTGATTAGCTAAAAGCTATGCATGATGAATTGTCTTCTATGTCTCATAATAATGTTTGGGATCTTGTGGACTTACCAGCAGGTTGTACGCCTGTTGGATCTAAATGGGTCTTTAAGACGAAACGTACTCCAAATGGAAAGGTTGATAGGTATAAGGCTAGATTAGTGGCTAAACATTATAGTCAACGGGAAGGCATTGACTATAAAGAGACTTTTTCACCAGTTTCAACGAAGGACGCACTCCGAGTTGTCATGGCTTTAATTGCTCATTTTGACCTAGAGCTACACCAGATGGATGTGAAGACAGCTTTTCTGAATGGAGATCTTGCTGAAGATGTCTACATGGTTCAGCCTGATGGTTTTGTTGAGGTAGGCAATGAGCATTTGGTGTGTAAACTTAAAAGGTCAATTTATGGACTGAAACAAGTATCTAGGCAATGGTATTTAAAATTTGACCAGGTTGTCACTACTTACAATTTCAAGGAAAATGTTGCATATCAATGCATTTACTTGAAGACTAGTGGGAGTAATTTTATCATTCTTGTATTATATGTCGATGAGATTCTTCTTGCTAGTAGTTGTATGAACCTATTGGTTGAGACAAAATCAATGTTGTGTAGGCATTTTGATATGAAAGACCTTAGTGAAGCTTCTGTTGTAGGCATCCAAATTCTTCGTGATAGGTCACGTGGCATAGTTGGATTGTCGCAAAAAGGATATATAGAGAAGATTCTCAAGAAGTTCAACATGAATGCTTGCTCCCCATGTGCTACACCTGTGCAACGTGGTGACAAATTATCTAACAAACAATGTCCTCATAATGATGAAGAAATGAATGCTATGAAGAAAATTCCATACGCTTCCGCTTTTGGCAGTCTGATGTATGCTCAAGTCTGTACTCGTCCTGATATTGCTTTCATTGTCAATGCCTTAGGGAGATACTTGAGCGACCCAGGTTTGGGTCATTGGAAAGCCATTAAAAGGGTCATGCGATATTTACAGGGAACCAAGGATCATATGTTGACTTTTATGAAGTCTGATCAACTTCAAGTCACTGGCTATTCTGATTCTGATTTGCAGGTTGCCCTGATGATCGTAGATCTACTTCTGGCTTTATCATTATGATGGCAGGAGGAGCTATCTCTTGGAAGAGTGTTAAACAGTCTCTTACAACTACCTCTACCATGGAAGCAAAGTATGTTGCTTGTTTTGAGGCCACTAGTCAGGCCATGTGGCTTAAAAAAATGATATCTGATTTTCACATAGTTGAAAGCATTTCCAGGGCACTTGTGATTTACTGTGACAATACTGCTGCTGTGAGTTTCTCCCGAAACAACAAAAGCTCTACTCGTTCAAAGAATTTTGATATCAAGTATCAGTTTGTTAGAGAGCAAATTCAAAGTTTTCACACTCGGATCGAAAACATTGATTCTGAGGAGATGTTAGCAGATCCACTGACTAAGGCCTTATTTGTTGGAGTTTTTCTTATTCATGTAACTCACATGGGCTTAGTCAAGGTTTTTGATGTATTAAGTTAGTGGGAGTCTGATTTTCTATTTTCTTTAGAGACATGCTCTAGTTGACGTCATTTTCATGTTTCTTATTAGCATTTTATTTATGCTTGGACCATTGTAGTGTCATTTATTGGACTGCATTATGCCATACATTTTATGAAAAATATTAGCTAAATGCAAATGATAAATATCCCTATCGGATGTTATTTTGTCACCCAAATTTTTCATATCGTTAATTAATATATGATATGATACATCAGCAATTGTCGTTTTAGCTTAATGATTTGTATGTTGATTATTGATTGACACTATCCAAGTGGGAGAATATTGAAAATAATTGTGGATTAGTATCACTCAATATCTATTATCATTAACCGACAATATAAGATATGATTATTATTGTATCTTATCATATCAATATGGTTATTTATCTTTAACCGACAATATCTTATCATATCAATATGGTTATTTGAATTGGGATTAAAGTGAGATTGACTCTGTGATGGGTTAGGTCAATCAGATTAAAAAGCCCAATTAAGAGAGGTCCCTGCCTACCCTGGGGGGTTATAAATTTTCTATCCCATTAAACAAATTTACATATAAGCATTATTTCTCTACAATAACCCCTTAGAAGGTGGCCAGAAGAACCTCCTAGAGATCTCTTCAACAGAACTCATGGACATGAACGCCAGTTCAGGTACACATTCATTCCCATTTTAATCAATACAATATTGATAGTTGGCATGCTATAACTTGTGTCTAGTACAGTATAATTCAAATGTATTTTATACTTCCGTCAATTTACCCTTGATAAGTCTAGCAGAACGCCAAAAGGAAGAATTCCTCTTCTTTTTCTTTTTTTTTTTTTTAGAATTTCAGATTTTTTAAGGACTTAATTTTTGCAATGGTTCAGCCTAACTGATTGACAATAAGGTAATATTATTGATGATAAGAATCAAGGAAAGAAATTACTCGGAGTGCAGCCTTGCAATTCCTAGAAACCAAAGCTCTGATGACCAAATGATATAAATCTAGAGGGGTTGGATTCATTTTGCGGATCTATCTAGGTTGGAAAGGTAATAAGTTAACAAAACAATGAGAATTGAGTAAACAAAAAAATGGAAAGGATGAAAATGATTTAACGAAGGGATAGATGACGTCACTTCCAAGGATGGAAGATAAGTCATATGATGCCACATGCCACAAGGGTGGTGATTTACCCTTGATAAGTCTAGCAGAATGCCACAAGGAAAAATTCCTTGATAAGTTCTAAGAGAAATTCATCTCTCACAAAAGGGTAAAACCCAATTATAATTTCATTAATTCAATGGTTGTCTTTTGAGTACAATTCAGCCCCTATTTATAGAATTAGGTGGCTATTCAAAATCATAACTCCTAAAATAAAATCAAATACTCCATTATCATGTAATTATCACATATGATTAATTTCATGTTATATTAATTTCTAAATTAATGAAACGTTACGAAAAATGAAAAGTCATTGTCTTTTGGATTTATATCAGTCCCTCATTCTTCGAAAAGATTCGTCCTCGAATCTATGAATTTATTTTCCTACAAATTTTATTCACTTATAATTTAAAATGAACGAAGTCAACCTCCAGGATCAAATGCAACTGGTAAAAATTCATCCATAAAAGAAGTTTTCCTTTTTGATTTCTAAACCCAAACATTGAAATCAAGAGTAATTCTTCTTTTAAAATAGACCTGTGCATTTTCTTCGTGGGTTTTAACTTCAATAATGTAATGGATGTACAATGACTCTATAAAAGTGATATCAACATTTTTCTTCCTCCCATCTAGCAATTTGTGGGTTGTATTCTCATGATCCTGTGCATTCAAAATATCAATAGAAGAAGAAAAATCATTAGCAGCATTCATTTTAATGTACTTTTTCTCTCTTTCTCTTTCCTTTTCTCTCTCTTCCTCTTTACTCTTTTATTTTTCTAATTTTATCTTTTCTTCTCTCTTTTTTTCTATTTTCTCCTTCAGCTTATTTTGATTATCACAAACTTGGCTTGGTGTCAGAAATTTCAAATTAAGTTTGTGCCCTTCATGCACCAAAGAAATTGAAAGTCTTTCAGGATTTATCATTTTACCCTGCAACCAAGGCCTCCCTAAAATAAAATTACATGAGTCCATCGGAGCAATATCGCATGTCACTTCTTTCATATATTTTCCAATAGTGAATCTAAACTTAGTTTGCCTAGGATAAAGACTCATTGGTAAGTTAAGTTTATTCACCAATCTTTCGCTCACCACGTTGCTATAATTTTCTTCATCAACTACAAATAAACACAAATGACCTTCTATTAAACACCTTGTATAAAAAATATCCACCATAATTTCAAACCTAGAGCTGAAGCTCTGATACCAAATGATATGAATTCTCTTTGTCAGCTTAGGATTCTGAAAGGACCCTAGGAATTTAGCTTGTTGCCTTAACAAAATTGATCAAAGTGGAATGCAAACAATTTCCAAAAATAAACTGATTAGAATTACTATCAAACTTCTAGACACAGGATGGAAATTAAAAGTGATTGAAATTCAATGATTAAACGAGTTTTCGAATAGTGTAGGACTTTCCTGTGCAATTGATTATAGAGCTTGTTGGGCAGAATTGAGTATGAATGGAAAAGGAAGAAAATGGAATTGGAATTGATAGACTCCACACTTCCAAGGATGGAAGATATGTCTATGAGATTGCACACACAAAGGGGTGAATTACCTTTGATAAATCTCAAAAGATTTTGGATTGTCAAGAACCCAAAGGAGAAAAAACTCAACTAGTTTTTATATTTTCCAAAATATTTTGCCTTACATATGAGTCTTGCACAAATATATATGCCTAATAAACTCAGCTTGTGTAGGTTTAGTGGCTTTCTACATTCAGCTAAAGTTACAAAATAATAAAAAAACCTAATAATGGGCAGCTTAATAACAAAGTGTAACTGCCAAAGAAAATTAAACATGTAGTCTAATTATAATTTATAACCTAGGTGGCTACAACTTTAATTAGACAATTCTGGTCGCCCACCATTAACTAAGTAAACTCCAAGAAAATGAGTTTAATTTATTCCAAACTTCTCTTCCATTAAGGTCAAGCATTGTTCTCTTCAGTCATGAGACAATTAACCATTTTAAACTTCATTTCTTCAGTTTTGGCTCTTTTTACAAAAGGACTGCCAATACTTGTTGCATAACTTCCTTAGCTCTCCTTGTCCTTGCCCTTGTCTTAGGTCCTCCAAGTCCTTCAAGTGCTTCAAGCTCCTTGCTCTTCATGTCCTCATCATTGCGTTTCTTGTATATAAGCCTTAAGATGCGGAGAATTCGATGAAATCTCTTTCTTTACTCCTAATTTCAAATGTTGATTATTATACGTATGTCTAATTCTAATTCTTTGGATCTTTTTCTGTTTGTTTTTTGTTCAAGCATTTCCATTGAAAGGGAATCTTCCTTTAAAATCCCAATTTCTTAGGTTCCTTTATGTTTTGTTTTGGGGGTTTTAGTAGGTTTTGAGTGACCATTGATTTTACCTAATTCTACAAATCCAACTTTTAAGGAAGAAATAGGTAACGAGAGCTTGATTCTTATCTTTAATTTATGCAAAACTTTGATTTGATGGTGTGAATGTAATTGTAGTTGAATGAGTAGGATTTTGATCGGTGTTTTGAGCTTAAATATGTTGGGTAAATTATGATTTAAGGAAATTTGTAATATAAATTATTTGGTGAATTGATGCATGTTCTAGGATTGGTGATTTATTAGAAATAATGGTTAATTGATTATGATGTGGGTTGTTACGGGGAGGCAACGGAGCCTAGAGCCTTGGTTATGGTACATTAAGTTCAGAATATGAATAGATCTAAAGTGATCCTAGTGCTAGGGTCTGATGAGGGCGAGAATGCATTAGTGTTAAGGCTTGGTGAGGACAATAATACACCAAAAGTATGTACACATGTCTAAGTGATCTTGGTGTTAGGGCCTAGTGAGGGCAAAAATGCACTAGTGCGAAGGCCTGACAATGGTTGACAATACACCAAAATTATGTACTTAGTTAGCAACTGATTGCCAAATTGGGTTAAGAAGACACCAGATAGCAGTTAGGTATCAAATTTCTTTTTCTTTTTTTTTGTAAGCTATGAATAAATATATAACTGCACTAGAGGCGCTGAAAATAGAATTACAAAAAAAGCTCACTACTAAAGTGATTCCTTCTATTTGGTGAAATAGACCAACTACCAAGAAGCAACAATAGGTGAGGAGACAAAAAAGTTACAAACATCGTACATAGATAAATCAAACCTACTAAGAAACACCCTATTAATTGAATGAATACAAAGAAAAACTGTAACACACCAAAGCTTCTAACAAAAATGAAACTACACAACATTACTAACATTAATAAAAGCTACAATAGGGGACAGAAAACCATTAACCAAGACCCAATCGAATAAAATCACAGTTACACAGAAAAATAGTAGAAAATTTAAACAGCAGCCAAACCGCAAAACTGATGTCCTTCCTCAAAGCCAAGGCACAATTTTAAATTACAAGACCATAAAGTGAATGAGATATTGAAATCCTTGTGCAAGCCTTGAGCCACATCCAAGAGAAAAACACTTAATGTTGGGTATCAGATAAGTATGCCTAAACTTCAATTGATTATCACAGGGTCAGGTAGATGCCAGATATCAATGTGGGGGAAGTTACATGGGTCACTTTGGTATCCGAATTAAATGTCTTTCCTCAAAGCCAAGGCACAATTTTAAATTAGAAGATCATAAAGCGAATGAGATATTGAAATCCATGTGCAAGCCTTGAGCCACATCTAAGAGAAAAACACTTAATGTTGGGTATCAGATAAGTATGCTTAAACTTCAACTGATTATCACAGGGTCAGGTAGATGCCAGATACCAATGTGGAGGAAGTTAGATGGGTCACTTTGGTATCCGAGTTAAATGTAGTTAGTCTTTTTTAGAAAAGTGTCTTGTTATGTGATATTGTAATTATGAAAAATTTTGTTTAGAGGGAAGATAAGTGTGCTTGTTTTTTCGATGAAGGTTGATGTTAATTTAACTTGTTTTTCATACTTAAAGTGTTTTATCTTATTATGATCTTACCATTGCTTACATGTGTTTTCTATATGATTGTGATGATTGTGTTTTTCACGGTAGTAGATAATAGTGAGGAGGTGGGAGCACGGAGTTAATAGGTGATACACTCCCTTGATCTCTTCAACTAAGGTTCCTTCCTCTAAGAAAATGGAGGATGGAGAGGTTAGAAATGGGAGAGGGTTGACGCCACTTTCTAAGAGAAAGATGAGTAAAAAATTTTATGTTGCTTGCCATAAGGGAGAGGTCCCTTGATAAAAGCTTTATGGGAGAGATTCCTCAAGAGAGAAGATTCTCAATGACACTCAAGAATAAATTGCTCAAAATGAGTCTTACTTCATTCAATCAAGTGTGTGTTATACAAGAGAGACTAGGTGTATTTATAGCCCAAAGAGGGAGCAAGACACTTAAAACTAGGCAATGTGAGACTTGGGCCTAATTAGAATTAGGAGCACTAATCCCTCTTAGGCCCACTAAAAGTGGTGCCTAGCCTTAAGCTAAGGAGTGTCACGACCTAATCAAGGGGGTGTGGAAAGAGATTCACACTCTTTTGGGTTATTAGGCCCTTTACTCCCTTCACCTCTCTTCCTAAGCTAATTACACCTTAAACTCTAGAAACTAGAATAAATGACCAAAATACAAGGCCTAAAAGGGAATTAAAAGCTAATTAATATTTACAGAGAAAAACTAAGGACTATGACCTAAAATATCTATCTCCATCATGAGCTGGGGTCTTGATGAGTCTTTCTGGGCCAAGTCCTTTTCAATCCTCCTAGCCATTGCCCTAGTAACAGAGCCCTTGGTAGGTAGGATTGCATCAATAGGGTTGAAGAAGGCATGACTCAACGGTGTCAACCTAGTCTTTTTTATGTTATAGGATATATGAATTTTGGTGTATATGTGTAATATAAAGTGAATTGTGAAATTTGAAACCTCTAGTATGTATAGTATTATGTGTAAGATAATAGAATTATGATAGGCTTGATTATGTAATTGTAATATGAAACTGAACATTCTACAATGCATTTTGTATGGATAAGTTTGGAGGATAATTTATTAGAATACAGTTGAAATTTTAGACTGGATTGGTTGAAATGGTAGAAGATTATGCAATTGATGTTTTAGCATACAGAACTTCGTAACATTAGTTACAACACTTTTTATCTTATTCTATGATATTATAATAATTATGTTGATTACCAAATTTAGATCCATATTTTATGGTCAAGTTAAATATCTATTTTATTAGCTACAACAATTTAATTGATATTTTTAATTATTAAGTATTATTTAATAAAATAAATTTTTATTTATAATAGGAACTAAAATACTCTACCCAAAAAAAAGTTATAATTTGATAAATTTGAATTATCTTATCCGAACAAAAAATTTGAAAAATAAAGTCATTTGAATTCAAAGAATTTCAAATTCAATGTATTTCAAATTTCTTACATTTGTAAAATTCTCTATCCAAACACAATAAGGTTCAGCAGTTTGGTTCGGTGCAATTCGATTTAAGCATGTAAAATCACAAATCAAACCACATTGTGTGGTTCTGAATTAATAAAAATCAAACCACCACAAACTAAAGCGATTTCTTTGCAGTTATCAGTTTTTTTATTTAGTTTGTAGTTTTTAATTCAGTTTGATTTGATTTTGAACATCTTACTATTTAGTATTACTCGTGTTGTGTGTGTCAAGTGTTGGGGTGAGAGTGAGTGTGATGAGTATGTACAAGATTACATATTAGGTTGGAATGGGAAATTAATGTAGGTCGGTAAAAATATTGGAGGTGTAAAAATAAAAGTCATTTTGGGTAATTTCTTTTGACACTTCCACTTTGTTGAATAATTGAATATATTTATTATAAACTAGTAAAATTAATATAATTGATATAAATAGAAAATATTCATAACTTAGAGAAAATAGTGTGAAGATATGAACAATATTATATATATATATATATATATATATATATATAGAAAATGAGCAAATTACAACAATATTTTTTCAATTTTTATTATATTATAGATAGATTTATTATTTTTTATTTCCTTATAATAACCTCTTTTAAGTTTAAAAATATTATTCTAACACTCCTTATATGTTTAAAAGCATTATATTGGTATTATTTTCAAATTTTACAATTATACCTCTTAGGGGTGAGAAAGTAATAGCCAAAAAATATATAATTATACTAAACTTCAGGGGAACTCCTATAATTTACCTATAGTAGTTATAAAGTATCACGGTATAAAGTTTAAAAACAGCTATGAAGTGTGTTAAAATATACTAATATATCTTCTATTTTTTAAAAAACTAGTAATAAGAAATAAAAATAAAATAGTAAGTTCTTATAAAATTTATTCCTTTTACAAATAAACACCTTAAATATTAATTTGTACCAATTAATATTTAAATATTTTAAAGATTAATCAAAATAAAATTAAAGTTGAAGGTGCCTACTTATAAAAAGTTAAAGTTTAAATATCAATTATAATAAAATTAAAGTTAATTTTTTGCTTTTCTTGAAGTTTTTTTTTTCAATTTTGCTTTGTACATTTTTTTAATAAAAGTTTTGTTCGACTCCCTAATTATTACAAAGGCTAAGTTAGATTAATAAAAAAAATTAATTACCGTCATTGGTCATTGGTAAGAGTATGTCTGTCTTTCCAACCACCACAAATTCAAGTTAGACTAGCTCAATTAAAAAAATATGAAAATTTAAATAATGTCAAGTCCTAGTAGACACGTTTTTATATCATATCCATTCATTTAGACATAATTTTATATGTGTCTAAATTTTTTAAATACAACTTCACTCGTCTCATTAAGTTGTAGGCTTTACTCATTTTGACAATTCTAAGAATAACTATGGACACTACGTCAAGTAATAGACATCATTGCTAACAAATGAGTGATAAACATTCAAAACCCACATAACCTAACTAGCTTGTTTTGAGTTTTACAATTATATAAAAGTAAAAGTCCTTAAGCTAAAAATAAGTTAAGTCAGATGCTATCTTATAATGTTTATTTCAAGTGTTTTTTTTTTTATAATTGTGTTAATGATATGAAATATTTCCTAGCATTTCCAATAATTAATTTTTGTCCATAAATATGACTGGCTAATTTTTAATGAATTTTTCTTCTCAACCACGTATTCTTCCTACACAATACTCAAACCTCATCTATATCTTGCTTTAGGATATCGAGTCCACTATAATTCAAATCAATGACTTGTTCATTATTAATTATTATTTGAGAAAGAAAAATAGTATTAAATCCTTGGACCCATCTTTATTCACAATGGATTCATAACGTTATTATAACTAAAGTATGAACTCATGTGATGTAATTTTATACATATAAAAATATGTTTATAATTTTTTAATTTCTTTTGTAATAGAAAAAATCTATTATCAATTATTCTTGTACAATAACAATATATCAACTTTTTTAATGGTTAGAATTATGAAAAATGGTTACTAAAAACCTATGAACTCTAGCTTTTTCCATATAGAAAAGTGAAGTTGGTCATTGAAGTCTATGAAAAAAGATAAATTTTAGTCTTTAGCACATATATTTTATATAGGAACATGTGAGATAGTTATCATGTCACCTGACATATTGTATTCCCTATATATATGATTTTCAGTTAAAGATATAGTTACACTTTTTCAATTAAAATTTCGGTTCTATTTTCTATTGATTGTCTATTTTATTCTCTTAACTTTTTTGTTTGTTTTGTGTAAGTTTTTATACATGAACCTTAATAATAATAAAATTATATATATATATATATATATATATATTATACACTGCTACTCACATATTAACTACTTACAACATACGTATGTAAAATTTATATTTTCTATCCTTAAAATTACTACAAATTTTTAAATTTTACTTACATAAACATTACCGACATAAACATTACCGACACAATGTCCATTAGCAAAATCCAGAGGTATAAAACCTTGTTGTGTTGGTGTGAACCGGAGAGAACCTTGTGTTAGGACCTAAAGTGGTACAATAGACCATTGGGAAAATTTAGATGATTCAAGAGAGGATGAGGATAGCCCAAGGTAGACAGAAAAGCTATGCTAATAAGAGGAGGAAAGACTTAGAGCTCCAAGAAGGCGATAATGTATTCTTGAAAGTCACTCTGTGAACTAGGGTTGCCAGAGCCTTAAAGTCTAGAAATCTTACACCTCATTTTATTGGTCCTTTCCAAATTTTAAAACGTGATGGTGAAGTAGCATACCAAGTTGCTTTACCTCCCAATTTGTCCAATCTTCATAACGTCTTCCCCATGTCTCAACTTCGGAAGTATGGTCATGATCCTTTGTATATGATTGAGTCGAATCATCTTCAGGTTAAGAAGAACCTAACTGTTGAGACTATGCATGTGAAAGTGGAAGATTGAATGGTGAAGCAACTCAGAGGAAGGAAAATCTCTTTGGTCGAGGTAGTGTGGGTGAAAGTGCTACTTAGGAGCTTGAAAGTAAAATGATAGAGTCTTATTCGAAGCTGTTCACTTTAGGAAAATTTAGGGGCAAATTTCTTAAAAGGTAGGAGAGTTTTAACAGCTTGATTTTTTATAAAATAAGCATTCAAATTTTTTTATTGACTTAATAAAATGTTATATTTATTAACTAAAATGTGGTGGGGGTGAATTGTTGTTGTTGTTGTTATTATTATTATTATTATTAGAGTGGGTTAAAAAAGAAGTTAAGTTAGGTGAGTTGGGCCTGATTGATAGGGGTTAGTAATTAAAATGGTCAGGAGAGGGGTTTTGATAATTCTGCTCATTTGCTACAAACCTTATGTTATACATGAAAAAAAATAGAGGAGACGGCTATAGAGGAATGACAAGGATCTCCACTAAGGATCAGATCATTTCTACTTTCTACGTTCTTTATCTCTTTGAGGTAAGAGGGAGTGAAATTAGCTTATATATAGACATATAGAAGAAATAGGGTAGTGGAGGCGAACCCTAAATCTCCGTAGGGATTAAGTTTTATGCAATTGACTTGTTCATTGGTTTCTATGCATGAACGTTATGAATGATTATAGATGAATACTTTTTTTATATGATTGATTGATTAATGTGATGATTAGGAAACTCCTATGTTATTTGAATTATTTTGTATAAAAGGATTATACGTTAGGTGTTAGGGGTTCCTTCCATGATAATATTGATAATTATCACTGCAATTATAGAGTGTGATGGTAATTAAGCATTATAGAAAGAGAAGTAAAATGTTTGAAGGTTTAAAGTTAGAATTATATTTTGAGAACCTTTATATAAGTTGAATTTTTGCCATCTGAAAATTTTGTAGGAACATACCTTAGAATTTCTATCATATCTTTCTATATGGTTAATCAAATCGAGTTAACTTTGTTGTTTTAGAAACTAAACATTTGGGGATACAATTTAGACTCAAGAATCATGTAAATATATTAAGAATAGATTGGGTTATATCGGTTGGAAGTTGAGTCTCCCATCCAGTGCACAAAATAGAATTTGTATGTTGTGAGTCCTGTGAGGTAACCTATATGACCTTATTAGGCTTCATGTTCTTCATAAAAGTTTTAGCCCTTACTGTTAGATTTTCAACAGGGTTGGAATCACTTAAAAAGGATATATATAACTCAATTTATGAATAAAATAGTCAGTAAAGGTCTAGCTGTCAGATTTGGGTTTAGTGGCTGTGAGTTTGTAATTTTTAAAAATAATCGATGATAAAATCAAGTTTGGACTTCAACATAAAAACTTTAGGTAATTGTGTTAGCTTTATAATAAAATTTATATCACCCTTATATCATTAGCATAACTACAAATATGGTATGTAGGCTACATAATGTAACAAAAGAGTAAGATAAGAATAAATAGTTTGTGAATTGTGATAATTTGGATTGTGGTGTTGTGATATATAGTGATGTACCTTATAATTTTACTGATGGTGGTTGAATGAATGATTATAAGTGATGGGGGTGCATGCATTGAGGATTTATCCTATTATATAAAAGTGATGTGAATGATAATTGGATGCATGTTGCGTTGATAATGATGGTCAGTGTGTGCCTGACGAGGTGCCATCTCAACTGCGGTTGAGGATGGATTGTGATGACATAGTTAATTATTGATATTGTTAGTTATGTTGTTACATGACATGATGCATGAATATGACAATCTAAAAAACTTGTAAGGATTACCTATTGTGTGACACTCTATAGCAAGTTTTCTTAAGTTGTGTTGCATTGCACGGCTATACCTATGTGTTACTAGCGTAGAAGAGGATTCACTTCGGGTGAACTATGTGAGATGGTTATACCTATGTGTTACTAGCGTAAAAGAGGACCACTTCAAACGTTACCTGAGAGAGAGCATACATGAGTTGCATTGCATAAACATCATTAACATGATTTGAGTTTAATATGATTTAGGGAGTTTCATGTGATATACTGTGATGAATGTATTTTTTATTTATGTTGCCTAAATATGTATGAGTAAATGTCTCATTCTCTATTTATGTGTATTGCTTGGGGTTGAATGCCAATAGGCCAGGACGATGCTGAAGAAGTAGAGGTTAGTAATGCTTGAGATTGTTGTGGGATTTTGTGCTCTGGTGGAGGTGTCATTGGAGCTTCGTGACTATATTAGGATGCTAAATCATTTTCTTATTTTAATCGTGCCTCTAGTTTTCTTCTTCTTTTTAAGTTGCCTTATTATTATCTTCAATTTAGAATTATTAACTTTAATTTTGATCATAGATTATGTTTTATTGAAGGACTTTTGTAAACCTTTTTCTCAGATAATGAATATTTATTTACTTATATTATATTTATTTAAAGTGTCACAACATGCATTACGAGACTGCACAAAAGTTACATTGTATATAGAAAAAAATTGAATCAATAAGATACCAATTTCAAAATTTGCTACAAATTTTATATACAAAAAATTTAATAATTACTCTAAATCCAATTAACTATGTATTAATTACTAATATAATTTTTTTCAATTAAAATTCAACAACTTATAATTATCTATATATATAATCATTATTTTAATTGGAATATATATATATATATATATATATATATATATATATATATAAACAACTTAATTAAAATTATTTTTTAATTAATTAGTTATTCCTCTCATGTTATTATGAATGTTGTAGATTTTTGTAACCTAATTATATTTACCATTTTTAATTATTATAAATTAACTGCTAATATTTTTATGAATAATTTAAAAAATTCTTTAGTGAAACCAAATGTTTATTATTAATAATTATTATAAAATAATAATAATAATAATAATAAAATTTTATCAATTGTAAAATATTTTAATTGATTAATCTAATAAATGCATATAGTTATTAGAATTCCTTTAATTGTTATTTTTGTTCTCTTGCATCTCACGCTTCAAAAATAGTATGCACAAACATGATTTTTTAAAAAGAAAAAGAAAGGGCAGCAAGTTTTCTGTAGAAAGGTCTGGAACCTCTGGGATTTTCAGTCTTTTAGAGACAATAAAGGTAAGGGTAATTGAGTAAATAGAATTCTCTAGAAAATAGAGGATCATCACCACTTGATATAAGTAAGTACTTTGCTCGTTTTCCCTAAGCAACATAGTCGCAGCTAAATTCTCAACCTCAATTTCAGTTCCCAAATTCACATAGAGAAAATGTCTCTGATCCCAAACTTCTTTGGTAGAAGCAGGAGCAACAGCAATGTTTTTGATCCCTTTTCCCTTGACGTGTGGGACCCTTTCAGGGATTTTCCTTTCCCAAATGCTCTTTCTGCCTCCTTCCCTGAATTTTCCCGGGAAAATTCAGCCTTTGTGAGTACCCAAGTGGACTGGAAGGAGACCCTAGAGGCCCACGTGTTCAAGGCTGATATTCCGGGGCTCAAGAAGGAAGAAGTGAAGGTGCAGGTTGAAGACGATAGGGTCCTTCAGATCAGCGGAGAGAGGAACCTCGAGAAGGAAGATAGGAACGACACGTGGCGTCGCGTGGAGCGTAGCAGTGGAAAATTCATGAGGAGGTTCAGGTTGCCGGAGAATGCTAAAATGGATCAAGTCAAGGCTTCCATGGAGAATGGGGTTCTCACTGTCACTGTTCCCAAGCAAGAGCCTAGGAAACGTGATCTTAAGACCATTCATATCTCTGGTTAAGCAAAAGAAAACAGTTCTTCATCTCTGCCTTTTCTTTTCCTTTGTTGTGTTTCGTGGAACGTGAGTGATATGCATGTAGTGAGAATGTAATTGAATAAACAAGTAAATAGTCGTACTTGGTGTCATAAGTTTAATGTAGTATGTCTGGTTCTGGCAACGAAGAAATTAAATATGTTTTCTGCTTACTGAGTTTAAATACTCCAATAAATTCACTTGTTTGCTTCCACATTTTTGTAAAATAAAATTTTATTCACGTGTATGGTAAAGAGGGATGGATGATAATGTTAGGTCTGCTGCCGGTAAATAATGGCTAATTTAACGAAGTCAGGACTGAAAGGCGCTTTACACCATACTTTATTAGGGTACAGAAATTACTAACAGGACCGTTAGCGTGCAATTAGAGGCATACATAATTTAACTGAGTAGTAGAAACTATACTGTTTCTGACTCGCACGAATCTGTTTTGGAAGATGACTGAAACATATATGACTTGAGCAATAGGAGAAGTTATTGTGAACTTGCGCTTTCCTATTTCCCATCAAGGCTACAATTGCTGCTTGTGACAGAAGTTTACTGCCCACAATAGAATTTATGAGAAAAATAACCGACTACGCCGGTAGAAGTCATTTGTTCTACTTTCATTTGATGCAGCGGTAGAAGTCAGAAATAATGAGTTCAAATATCTTTCACTAAGAAGATTAACAAACTATTTTTCTGAAAAACTTTAATGTTGTTTATTTTGTTTCAATCCTTTTTTCAGTTGGATGCAATAAGGACTTCTTGATCAGGTTGCTTTTGATAACTGCATAATTTGCAAAAGTTTGAAGGAAAGAAAAGGAAGACTATGATTATCTACAATTATGGAACTTTAAATGCTTCGCCTCTCTTGATTAGAGCATAATTTGCACAAGTTTAAGGAAGGAAAAGGAAGCTTATCTAAAATAAAGAAAATTTAAAAGCTTCACCTCTTCTGATAATTGCATAGTGTTGAACACAGGTTTGATAGAATTACCTTTTTTGTTAAGCCCAAAATAAAAAAATAGATGGTCGAGAAAAGCTGAGAAAAGTCCCTTTATTTTTCAAAAATAGCACATGAAATTTATGGGTGAAATTTCTAGGTTCAAGGTAAAATTAATCTTACTTTCAAAATGTGATAAATCTATGTCACATTCTCACTAAATTGCGCAAGTAATCAAAACAAATATGCAGTATCATTTGCACTGCTATTATGTTTATATATATGTGTTCATATTTTCTTTTTTTTACACTAAGTATTAACGGTTTATGTGTTAAGTCTTTTCCAGTTAAAGAATTTGAATTTACGATTTTCTTCTTCCGCATTTAAAAGAATTTTGAATTTATGATTTCTGCCTCCGTATTTAAAAGAACTAATAGATTAATTGCAAAAACATAAGCAATTCAAAGTAATAAATTTATTAAACAAAAAAAAAAAATTGTCATATTCTTCGCATATATTTTAAAAAAAAACTACTAGTTTGATTGATAAGAGCATATTTTGCCCTGGTTTAAGAGAAGGAAAAGGAAGATTATCTACAATATTTTTTTTTTATGTTGAACAGAGTTGATAGAAGTGTTTTTTTATTAAGCCAATAAACAATAAACAAACAATAGATAACAGAGAACAAGATGAAAAAAGTCCATTTAGTTTTCAATAGAAAAATAGAACGTAAATTTATGGGCGAAATTTTCGAGTTTAAGGTAAAATTAATTTTACTTTCAAAATGTGATAAATCCTATTAAATTGCACAACTAATCAAAACATATATTTAGTGCCCTCCGCACTGCTTCATATGTTTATATATATTTATATATGAAAGAACTAATAGATCAATTAAAAAACATAGTTTATTCAAAGTAATAGATTCATCAAACATAATAAAATCAAATTGTCACATTATATATTTGAAAGAACTAATAGACCAAACAAAGGTTATTTAACGCAGTAAATTCATTAAACATATGGACCCGGAATGCACTTCCACAAATTTCACCACCATAATAACAATAATAAAAAAAAAAACCTAAAGAACTTGTACTCTCGCAAACTTCAAACAACAAAGAACCCGCAGAACATTCTGTTTTTTTAAAACCAACCTATAAAAACGTAGCAACATATGAAGGCAAATTGAACAAATCCATAGCAAAGTACACATTTCATAAACAAGTAGCAAACAGTTCATATTCAAAAACCGAAATATATTGAATAAAATTATAAAATACTACAACCATATATGAACCGAAATATAAGAACAGAATTTTAGAATACTACAACCATATTTTTTCAAGGGCCACCATTGACCCGAAATAAAGATCTTCTGGACATCCTCAGTCTTTTAGAACTGACCACGTAACGCAAAATGAAGAATAGACTCTTTCTGAATGTTGTAGTCAGCAAAAGTCCTTCTATCCTCCAACTGCTTCCTAGTAAAGATCAACCTCTGTTGGTCTGGTGGGATTCCCTCCTTATCCTGAATTTTAGCCTTGACACATTATCAATTGTGTCCTAACTTTCAACCTCCAAGGTGGTCTTCACCATTAAAGTCTTAACAAAGATCATACCTCCACTCAAACGAAGGACAGGCTGAAGGGTGAACTCCTTTTGAATGTTGTAATCTGCAAGAGTGCGTCCGTCTTCAAGCTGCTTTCCAGCAAAAATCAACCTTTGCTGGTCTGGAGGGATACCCTCCTTGTCCTGGATCTTTGCTTTCAAATTGTCAATTGTGTCTAAGCTCTCTACCTTCAAAGTAATTGTCATTCCGGTGTAAGAGTCTTCACAAACGTCTGCATACCACTACGGAGACTCAACAAACGTGGAGGGTGGACTCTTTCTCTATGTTGTAATCAGCAAGACTACGACCATCCTCAAATTGATTTCCAGCAAAGATGAGCCTCTGTTGATCTAGTGAGATACCCTACTTGTCCTGAATCTTAGCCTTAACATTGTCAATGGTGTCAGAGCTCTCACCTCAAGGGTGATTGTCTTTCCTTTCAGGGTCTTAACAAAAATTTGTATTCTACCAGAAGACAGAGAACCAAGTGGAGGTTGGACAAGGGTACCCCCATCCTCTGGCCGCTTGCCAGCAAGCAGCTAGAGACGTTGCTGGTCTGATGGAATTCCTTCCTTATCTTGAATTTTGGCCTTCACATTGTCAACGGTATCAGAACTCCTCCACTTCGACATGGTTTTACCTGTGAGGGTCTTAAGGAAGATTTGTATCTACAAAACAACTACAATCAAAAGAAATTGAAATCAACAAACACTACCAATGCAAAACAAAACAAAGGACTGAAATCAATATCTAACACTATCAATTCAATTCAAACCTAAAATATACCAAATCAAACTCTCCCATAAGATCAAAATACCATGGAAATAAATCAATTTACTGGTATAGAACATAGATAGAACGAAAGTCGAACAAAAAATAATAGTGAAAACAAAACGTCTTGTTAACTTGATTCCAATCAATAAATTTAAAATTTTTTACAATTACACAACATAGAATACTTATCTCAAATAAGAATCAACATATAATTTGAAACAAACTCGCAAATAGATTAAAAAGGTCTTAGTTTGTACGATTATTTACAAAGGAAAATTAAAGACATGAAGAAAAGCCATATGAAAATCCAGGGACAATAGATAAAGATAGCCCAAAACCCTAATTCTTGGAATCTTAAATCGAAAATAGGAGAGGAATATAAGCTACCTTGAGCTGGTGTGCTACTAAGGAGAGGAACCCTGATTATTTGCAATGGGATGTCTTGGTTGAAGTGTGGACTTCGATTTTATAGCAAAAACTATGCCTTGCTTGATCACTGCAATAGTACCATCTCCAATCACATTGCGACATGTGGACATTTTGGACCAACGTTGGACAACTTACATTAATGCCAAGCATAATATTTTAATATTTGTAGTCTTAAATTAAAAAATATTATTATTGCCAAAATTTAATTGATTTAAAAATAAAAATTTAATTAATTTAACTTTAAATATTAGAGGTAATTCGTTACCAAAATTTTTTCTTTTCCATGAAAAAATATTTTTTTCTTTGAGAGGGTCGCTAAAAAGCTTGATGACTATAAATCTTGACTAAATAATTTATATTCATTATTTTCTGTCTTATTCCATCATTTTTGTTTGTTTCATCTCAATGTTAACATTTGTATTGTTCTTCATTTGCATATATAGTAGTTATGGATGCGTTCTGTGAGTTCCGGTTTTAAATTCTTTTGCTACAAAAAAAAAAGTATTAAAACTATTAGAGATATTTGATGCCTGTGTTATTTTTTTTACCCTTTTAAATACGAAAATAATGATTTTGTAATACTATGAGATAAACAACCCAATATTACATTTGATATATCACATGGTTTTCGATGAAATAAAATATAAACACTCTATAAAAAGGTTTTTGAGTCTGAAAATATTTCTTACATTGGATTTAGCCAATCATCACAGTTTTTTTATCCTAAATTGTTTATAACAAAAGATCATTTTGTTCATATTTTCTTAATCCTTTTGAAGTTTTTTTTTTTCACATAACTTAAAGAATAGAGATTAACTTTTTACCGCTCTTACATAAAATATTATAAACCTAAGTATTGTTTCAAACAAAATCTTAATATAAAGCTCTTGTAGAATATAAATCATAGTTTCGTGATATATTAATCATAAATAAATTACTAATATTTATTTAGTAAACCATAAAATAGTTCATAGCAATGTTCGCTTAATACTAATTTATTAATTTTTATATATAAGTAAGATTTAAATATTTCTTTAAATATAGGTAATGTTTAAGCTATAACACTGACCTAGGTGATTTATTGTGTATGATGAACAATAGTTGGTAAATTAAATAGAGTGTATTAGATTATTGCAAATATGCCCCATCAAGTCCAAATTTTAGTAAACTTCACATTCTTTAAAACTCACTTTCTTTGACCTTTGCCAATGCTTCTCTCTATTGTGCATTACTACTTGAAGGATGTTTGTTCTTGCCGATGACCTTGCTTTTTCCTATGGGATTTCCACCAATGTCGTAAATATCAAATTCATCATCCTTATCAGAGACACTTTCAATCGTTGAAACACATCATTATTGAAGTTAAATATTATGTATAATTAATTTAAAGAATGCAATAGCAAAAGACACATATTCGAAAATAAAACGAAATTGTCATATTTCTAACCTTGACACTCTCTTTACTAAATCTTAGCCTTCACATTCAATACTCAGCCACAATGCCTATTTCTTGCTCCCTAAACCCTCATTCTCTTTCTTTGTTAAATACTATTTTCTCTCTTTGATGCTTAAAATTCATATAGATAGCCTATAAATAAAAAATAGTAATAAAGAGTACAATGTTAAGAAATTTGTGAAAAAAAGCGCAATGATTTACAATTTTTTTAACAATGCAATGACTATAAATAGTTTTGCAAGAAGAAAAGAATATGTCATGTGCACATTGCACAGTTCAGCTGTTCAAAGACTAAGTTTGAAGTTGGAATTGGCCATAAAAAGATGTTGTGTGAAGTTGTGCAATCATGAACGCATACAAACACAAATAGAGTGTTTATATATATATATATATATATATATATATATATATATATATTAATTAGATGAAACAAAATATTTTATTTGTATGTGGTAGAAACAATTAATTAATTTTAAAATTTAATTTATATAATATTATATATCTTTATTATTATAATATAATAATTAATTTTAACAAACAATAACCCTCAAATCCTTATTATTATAGTATATAATATATAATAATTCAGTTTTTAAAGTAACATTCAAATCCTGCACCAATTGTAGCTTTCCAAGGTGCGCTATTTTTCAAATCCTGCATCAATTGAAGCTTTCCAACGTGCACTGCTTTTTCTAAGCAATGTACCAACTTTCCAAAAATTGTGTTTAAGTTGCTGTAACCTCCAAATTCCTATACTCTAACATGTCATAGCGTTTCATAACGAAAAGTAATGTTAGTGTACAAATTTTTAGGGATTATAATATTTTGTACAACGATAAATATCAAATATTCCTGTTCAAATTTACTTTCTATTTAGCTATAAATATAGGTGCTTTTCTAGAAATTAAAATCATCCTAAAAAGCAATTTTCTCTCTTTTTTTAAAGATTTCTTCACTTCTAAAATATTTGGAATTGTGTTCATTGGTTTGGGATCATTTGCTACACTCCCAGAGTCTATTGAGTTGACAAATCTTGGGAGACAAACACGTACAAAGTACAAGAATCTCAGTGTAGTGAGGACGTTTACTATTTAAGGATAATACTTTGCGTGCTTCAACCAAAACTATTCTAAACTCAACCCATTTACCATTTAATGTTTAATTATTATTATTAACTGCTCTATCTTAAATATCACTAATAGTATGTACATTCAACAAAAGAGTTTGATCAACCCACATATATGCTTATCAATAAAACCAAAGTAACAATGTACCAAAGTAACAAATTATTAGATTTCTAACCCTGAGATCTTGATATGTCAGATGTTGAAATTTTATTGATCCTTTGGCCTTTGGGTGAGATAAAATATAAACACTTCTTTAAGATTTTTTTAAGTCCGAAAACATTTGTTCATATTTGACTTAGCCAACAATTGTAATCCTTTTATTCTAAATTACTATATAATAATAAATAATTTTGTTCATATTTTTTTAATCCTTTTGAAGCTTTTTCTTCTCATAATTTAAAAAATAGAGATTAACTTTTTATCAATCTTACATCAAATAATATAAACGTAAGTATTGTTTCATACAAAGTATTGCTAGGATATCAATATAAAGGTTTTGTGGAATATAACTCATAGTTTCGAGATACATCAATCTTAAAGAAATTAACAAATATTTATTTAGCAAACGGTAAAAAAAATTCATAACAATGTTCGCTTAATATTCATTCAATAATTTTTATATATAAGCAAGATTAAAATATTTCTTTAAACATACGTAATGCCTATGCTACAATACTTGGTGGTCAATTATGTATAATGAATAATAATTTTCAACATCTTGAAAGCCTCACTTTCTTTTTTTCCCTTGTCAATGCTTCTCCATCGTGCACCACTACTAGGACACTATTTGTTCTTGCCAATTACCTTGCTTTCTCTTATGGGATTTCAACCACAGTACTAAATAAAAACTCCATCATCCTTATGAGAGACACTTCATACTGTTGAAATGCATCGTTGTTGAAAGCTAAATGTAATAGATAATTAATTTAGCGAATGCAATAACAAAACAAAACATATCTAGTAAACTAAACAAGAAAATATGTGAATTCAAACTCCAAGAACACAATGGCAAAGGACACATTCAAAAAAAAAAAAAATCATATTTCTATCCCTGACACTCTCTTCACTAAATCTCTGCCATCACCATAAATACTCAGTCACAATGGCTATTTCTTGCTCTCGAAACGCTCACAAATCTCATTCTCCTTCTCTATTCCATAATATTGTCTCTCTTTGATTCTTAAAATTCATATAGATAGCCTATAGATAAAAGATTGTAAAAAGTAGGATGTTAACAAATTTGTGAAAAAAAAGAATAATGATTTACAATTTTTTTAACTGTGCAATGACTATAAATAGTTTTGCAAGAAGAAAATAATATTTTAGGTGCACATTGCAAAATTAAGGTGTTCGAACACTAAATCTAAAGTTAGAATTGGCCAAGCAGAAATGTTGTGTGAAACTGTGAAATCATAAATGCGAACGCATGCAAACACAAATAGAGTTTTTTTTTTTGTAAGCCAAATGAAATTATGTATATGTTAGATGAAACAAAATGTTTAATCTGTATGTACATCCAACAAAAGAGTTTGATCAATCCACCTATATCTTGATCAATAAAACCAAAGTAACAAAGTATTAAAGTAACAATATTATCATATTTGTAACCCTAACATCTTGATATGTCACATGTCCTAATCTTATTGATTTCTCTTTGGCCTTTGGATGAGATAAAATATAAATACTTCTCTAAGAGTTTTTTGAGTTCAACAACATTTCTTATATTGGACTTAGTCAACAATAACAATCCTTTTACGCTACATTATTATGTAACAAAAAATAATTTTGTTAATATTTTTTTAATCCTTTTGAAGGTTTTTTTCCTCATAATTTAAAAAATAAAGATTAAATTTTTACAAATCTAACATAAAATATTATAAACCCAAGTATTATTTCATTCAAAGTCTTTCTAGGATATCAATATAAAGGTTTTCTTGAATATAACTCAGATTTGGGATATATAAATCATAAACCAATTATCCAATATTTATTTCGCAAATCATAAGAAAATTCATAGCAGTCTTCGCTTAATATTAATTCAATATTTTTTATATATAAGCAAGATTTAAATATTTATTTAAATATAGGTAATGCTTAGGCTACAACTCTGACATAGGTGGTCTATTGTGTATAATGAATAATAGTTAGTAAATTAAATTTGAGAGTATTAGTTTATTGTAAATATATCCCATCAAGTCTAAATTTTAGTAAATTTACCTTCTTTAAAACTCACTTTCTTTGA
The DNA here is from genome assembly GCA_037954015.1 of Psophocarpus tetragonolobus. Taxonomy (NCBI): domain Eukaryota; kingdom Viridiplantae; phylum Streptophyta; class Magnoliopsida; order Fabales; family Fabaceae; genus Psophocarpus; species Psophocarpus tetragonolobus. The sequence goes on along the minus strand of CM075690.1, from coordinate 33,446,498 downwards.
CCCTTGTTAATGCTTCTCTCCATTATGCACTACTAATGTAAGAATGCCTATTCTTACAGATGACCTTGTAAATATCATCCTTATCGGATACACTTCCAATTATTGAAATTCATCGTTGTTGAGAGTTAAATATTATAGATCATTAATTTAAAGAATTCAATAACAAAACAAAACATATATGGTAAATTAAATAAGAAAACATGTGAATTCAACCTCCAAGAACACAATGGAAAAAGATGCAAATACAAAAATAAAAAAAGTTATCATATTTCTAACCCTTACATTCTTTTCACTAAATCTTTGCATTGACTGTCAATTCTCACCCACAATGGCTATTCCATGCTCTCCAAACCCTCACGAAGCTCATTCTCCTTCTTTGTTCGATACTATTTTCTCTTTTTGATGCTTAAAATTCATATAGATAACGTATAGATAAAAGATAGTAAAGAGTAAGATGTTAAGAAATTTGTTAAAAAAACACATAATAATTTACAATTTTGTTATACGTGCAATTACTGATGGAATATAAATAGATATGCAAGAAGAAAAGAATATTCTAGGTGCACATTGCAAATTACGGTGTTTGAAGACTAAAAGTTGGAATTGGCACGAACGCAATCATGAACACGAATGCATGCAAATGCAGACAAATTTTTTCTTTATCAAGGAAAATGAAGTTATGTTTATATTAGATGAAACAAAATGTTTCATTTGTATGCACATCCATAAAAAAAGTTTGATAAATCCACCTATATCCTGATAAATAAAACTAAGGTAACAAAATACCAAATAAAAAAATTATCATATTTCTAATGCTCACATCTTCATGTGTCACATGTCCAAATTTTATTGATGTCTCTTTGGCCTTTGGGTGAGATAAAATATAAACGCTTCTTTAATACTTTTATGAGTTTGAAAACATTTCTTATATTGGATTTAGCCAACAATCAAATTCCTTTTACCCTAAATTATTATATAACAATAAATAATTTTGCTCATATTTTTTTTATCCTTTTGAAGATTTTTTTTCATAATTTAAAAAATAGAGATTAACTTTTTACAAATCCCACATCAAATATTATAAACGTATGTATTGTTTCATACAAAGTCTTTCTACGATTTGTCTAGCAGAGATGTTGTGTGAAATTGTGCAATGTTGAACACGAACACATGCAAATGCGAACAAAGTTTTTTTGCAAGGCATATGAAAGTATGTTTATATTAGATGAAACAAAATGTTTCATCTGTATGTACATCTAGCAAAAACTTTTGATGAATCCACCTATATCTTGATCAATAAAACTAAAGCAACAAAGTACGAAATAAAAAAATTATCAGATTTCTATCACTCACATCTTGATATGCCACATGTCCAAATTTTATTGATCTCTCTTTAGCCTTTGGGTGAGATCAAATATAAAAACTTCTATATGACTTTTATGAGTCCGAAAACATTTCTTATATTGGATTTAGCCAACAACCAATCTCATTTTACCCTAAATTATTATATAACAAACCATAATTTTCCTCATATTTTTAATCTTTTCGAAGATTTTTTTTTTCATAATTTAAAAAGTAGAGATTAACTTTTACAAATTTTACATAAGATATTATAAATGTATGTATTTTCCATACAATGTCTGATTCATTCTCCCCCCAAGCAAGGGCCCTATCACTACGGCTATGGCTAGGAGAATAGAAGAAGACATGGCTAGAGTAGAAGGAGGAAGATCTCACCTCCATATGACCATCAAGTTATGCAAGTCATGACTTATTTACTTGTCATTTTTATTTTAGGAAGCTAGGATTTTATTTTGGACATGTATTAGTCCATTTAATTTTCTAGGAGGTGTCTTAGTAATAAGAAGGGGTAAAATTAGCTTTTGGGCCTTTATTTAGGAAATAAGGGGGTAGTTTGATAACTACACCCTCTTTTCCTAAATAAAACCCAAAACTAATAAAGGAGTAATCTTGGCCCTTGGATGAGGTAGCTTGGACACCAATTCTCATCTAAAGGAGGGGATTGATTGGACTTTGGGCTTCAATCCTCCTCCCTTGGATGACTCCTTTTAATCCTAGCCCTTCCTTTCCTTCTTGACTTGTCCAAGAGGTTAGCTCCCTCTATAAAAAGGTGCTTCTTCACACTCTTGTATTTTTTACACTTTATTGAATGGAAAAACCTTGAGTTGGCCAAAATTCTCTTAGTGTCCACCCTTCTCTCTTTGAGAATTCCTTAGGTTTTTATCAAGGGTTCCATCCCTTGTGGCAAACTTTCCCTCTTAGACTTATCTTACCTTAAGTGGCGCCTAAAACCACCCCACTTCTTACCTTTCCATAAACCATTTCACCAAAGAAGAAAACCTCTAGAAAAAGATCAAGGGAGGCATGCATCATTTGGTATCAGAGCCAAGTTCTAAAGGTCACGTTCTTTCTCAATTTTTTTTGTTTTGTTGTTTATCTCTTTGGTCTTTTTATTTTAAAGTCCTTCATTTTTTGTCATCTCTATTTCCTTTATTGTCTAGTAGTATAACTTTTTATTCTTGCTATTATATGCGCTTTTGTTTTCTATCTACGCGTCCATATTCCATTTAATTTGATGCGATTTATTTGTCCCTTTTTTGCATCTTATTTCCGTGTTCAAGTTGCTTAATTTTCCCTTGGTTTTTTATGTTAAAGTGTACCTAAGAAGTTATGAGCATTAAACCCACATGGTTGAGGATTTTTCCATACCATTGTGGTGATCAACTTTGGCCACTTTGTTGTGCCTTTTGTTGAGTCTCTTGCTGAAATTTTTGCTCTATTTTTAGGTTGTTATTTTTTCTTAATCTTGTGTTTTGTCAAATACTAGTCATGTTAGTTTCCTATTTTGTCTCATTTAAATTCCATAGGTTTTAGCCTCTTAAAATTTTTACAAAAAAGCCTTCAAAAACATTTTGAATTGAGCTCTTGAGAGGTGAACCTCTTGTTGAGTCTCTTAAGTCTTTTATGCTTTTAGTTCAAGCATATTAATCTCTTTGTTGTTCTTAAATATTTGCTCAATTCAATCTTTATATGTTTCTTATTTTATGGTGAATTATTAGTAGTTTAAAAAAAATAGAAAAAGTTCAAGTTAAAAAAAAAGAAGATAAGGAACTCAAAAGAAAGTTTGAAAAATTCATTTGATGTACCTAACCTAAAATTAGCAAGTGCTTCAACTTTGAACTTGGAACCTTAAAAGAAATTTTATTACTTTTGGTACACTAGAACTTGATATTTGTGTCTTTCTACTCTTTAATCTAGTGTCATTCTTAGGTATTCCATTGTGTGCTCTCTTTCTTTTGTTTACCTTTTATTTGTTGCTTGTCTTTTAAATCATCTTTCTAGTTTGTCTTATATACTCTTACCATTTGGTTAAGTGTCATTTTGATTGTGTTATCTTTTATTGCTTTTTGAGTTTCTATTCGCACCTCCCCTTGCTACTTTTGGTTTCTTTGGTTTGTGTGTTAGTGCCACTTTTGGGAGAAAGCTTGAAAAAGGAGCTTACCACAAGGGTAGCATATTTTGGAAGGTTGGACTAAGAGCCTAAGGGATCACCTCAAAAGGAAACACACCTAGCCGTGAGGACTTTGATTTGAGGGAGCATTTGGGGAATCATTTTTTGAAGACTTTACTTTTTCTTTAATTTGGGTGTATTAATTTTGTAGTTGGGAGTTTGAGTGCCCTTAAGGCCCTCCCTTTGGTTGTAATAAGATTTAGTTAATTATTTAGTTTCTCGAAAATTAGGTGAAGAATGGAAAAGTGGTACATTTCCTTTAACACCTTAGGAGCTCGATTTAGATCCCTTCTCTTTTGAATTTTTGCTTTAAAATTCTTGCTTTATTTTTCTTATTCAAAACACTTAGAAGGCTAAAAAGTTCCAAAGACTCATCAAGCTATTTTAGGCAAGAAAACACAAAAAAAGAGGAGTGTTTGTTTGTGAAAAGTTTTTAGCCACCTTTTTCCTCTTAGAAATTCAAGCACAATGACATCACACACCCACTCTAGTGCTCATAGTTATTCATCAAACAAGAGTGTAAACCAAATAAATATTTCTAAAGATTACACTTTAGAAAACTTAAACATGGACTTTAGGGAATGGATGGCAAAAGAACAAGAGAGAAGAGAACAAAAAAGGAGAGAAAAAAGAGTCCAAGGAGAAAACAAAAATAAAAGAAAGAGAGGAATAAAAGAGAGAAAAAAGAGAGAAGGAAGAGAGAAGAATAAGATAAAGGAGAGAAGATGAAGAAAGGAGAGAAAGAAAAGAAAGAGAAAGAAGAAAAGAGAAAGAAGAAGAAAAAAGAAAGCATGGGAATGGTGAGAATTACAAAATGAAAGGGATAGTCTTAGGTTCCCTATCTAGACATACCCATAGGAGTGAAAGTGAGGAAGAATACTACAATCATCCTAGGAGAAACTCCCATTCATCCATGCATAATAATGAGGCCCCTCCAAGGGAGCCCAAAATTGATCTCCCCCTATTTCATGGGAGGGAAGATGTGGAAGCCTACCTTGATTGGGAAATCAAGGTAGAACAACTCTTCACTTGCCATGAGGTAAGAGAAGAAAGAAAGGTTCCAATGGCAACCCTTAGCTTCCAAGGGCATGCCATGCATTGGTGGGTTGGGTTAACCAATGAGAGAATCCGCACCAATATGCCTTCCGTAAGATATTGGAATGATCTTAAAAGTGCTCTAAGAAGAAGGCATATTCCCTCTTGGTATGAAAGAGATCTTTTGGATAGACTCCAAAGGCTAAGGTAAACCAACCTTAGTATAGAAGAGTATAGACAAAAGATGGAACTTCTTATCTTGAGGGCGGGTATCATTGAGGAACCCAAGGCCACTATGGCAAGGTTTTTGTGTGGGTTGAGCCCCGAAATTCGTGATAAGGTGGAGCTCTTCTCATACAATTCCCTTGATGAGTTAGTTCAACTTTGCATCAAGGTGGAAAATCAACTTAGAAGGAAAACTTTTAAAAAGGATAACCCACCCTATGTAAAGAGGGACCAACCTAAGGGGAACTCTTTCAAGAGTTACCCCTAAGGGGAACATCCCAAACACTTCAAAGAGCATAAAACATCACATGTAGAGAGAAAAACCCCTACTACTAACTCTCATGAGAAAGTTAGTAGTATCAAATGCTTTAAATGTCTTGGGAGAGGCCACATTACCTCTCAATGCCCTACTAAGAGAAACATCATCATGAGGGCCCAAAATGTTTATAGTAGTGAGTCTAGCTCACAATCCTCTAGTGAGAGCGAAGGAGAAAGGGTTCATGCATACCAATATGATTGTGATGAAACCGCTTATGCATGTGAGGGAGACCTCTTAATGATAAGAAGGCTTCTTGGAAGCCAACCTTTGAAAGTGTCCTCATCTCAAAGGGAGAACATATTCCACACTCGCTGTAAGGTGAATGACAAAATATGTTCTCTCATTATGGATAGTGGGTCATGCTACAATTGTTGTAGCTCAAGGTTGGTGGAAAAGCTAGCCTTGACCCTACTTCCTCACCCTAAGCCTTACAAGCTTCAATGACTCAATGAGCAAGGGGAAATGGAGGTCAATGAGCAAGTCAAGGTTCCAATTTCCATTGGGTCTTATAAAGATGAGATCTTGTATGACATAGTCCCAATGGAAGCTGGCCATATCTTGCTAGGAAGACCATGGCAATTTGTTAAGAAAGCCATACACCATGGTCATTCCAATAACATCATGCTCACTCATAAGGATAAGCGCATTAAGTTGTGTCCTCTAACACCTTCACAAGTCGCGGAGGACCAACTCATCATGAAACATAAGAGAGATGAGGAGAAAAAAAAGAAGCAAAGCTTCACCCTTAAAGCTTGAAAGGGGTAAGGAGGTTGAGTTGGAAGTTGGTGCCCCTTCCAAGAAAGTCATTAGTAAAGGGAGTTTATTTGCGACAAAATTGGATTTAAAGGAAGCCCCCTTAACTAACAGACCTTTCTATCTCCTCCTTCCAAAGAGGCATCCCCCATTTCTTCCCCCTCCACTTTTTTCCCTTCTAGTTCTAGCACTGCCATAGAACTTGGACATGAGAACCTACCTCAAGAGGTTTAAGAGCTTTTAAAGGAGTTTGGTGATATATTCCCTGATGAAGTTCCCAAAGGACTTCCTCCAATTAGGGGTATAGAACACCAAATAGACTTGGTACCTGGGGCTAGCCTGCCTAATTGGCCTGCTTATAGGACTAATCCCATGGAGACCAAGGAGATTGAATCTCAAGTCTAAGAACTATTGGAGAAGGGTTGGGTTCAAGAGAGCCTAAGCCCTTGTGTTGTGCCAGTCTTGTTGGTGCCTAAGAAGAATGGCCAATGAAGGATGTGCATTGATTGTCGAGCAATCAATAACATCACCATCAAATATAGACACCCTATCCCTAGGCTTGATGACATGCTTGATGAATTGCATGGGCCCCAATTATTTTCAAAAATTGATCTTAAGAGTGGTTATCACCAAATCCGCATCAAGGAAGGTGATAAGTGGAAAACTGCTTTTAAAACCAAGTTTGGGCTTTATGAGTGGTTGGTAATGCCCTTTGGACTTACCAATGCCCCAAGCACCTTCATGAGGCTTATGAATCATGTCCTTAGGGATTGCTTAGGAAAATTTTGTGTAGTTTCCTTTGATGACATCTTAGTGTATAGCAAGAGCCTAGATGAACATGTAGGTCATCTTAGGCGCGTCTTTTGCATTCTCAGGTCACACCAACTCTATGGAAATCTTGAAAAATGTAATTTTTGTGTGGAGAGTGTGGTGTTCTTAGGTTTTATAGTTAATAAAAATTGGGTTCAAGTGGACCCCGACAAAATCAAAGTCATTCAAGAATGGCCCACCCCAAAAAAGTGTGACTGAGATCAAGAGTTTTCATGGTCTCGCGAGCTTTTACAGGCGCTTTGTGCCTAACTTCTCCACACTTTTCTCACCAATAAATGATTTGGTGAAGAAGGATACTCCTTTCCTTTGGGGTGAAAAACAACAAAAAACCTTTGAACTTATCAAAGAGAAACGAACCCATGCACCAGTTTTAGCTCTTCCTGACTTTTCTAAAACTTTTGAGCTAGAGTGTGATGCATCGGGAGTGGGTGTGGGAGCTGTGTTGTTACAAGGTGGTCATCCCGTGGCTTATTTTAGTGAAAAACTAAATGAAGCCGCCTTAAACTACCCCACCTATGATAAAGAGTTTTACTCTTTGATAAGGGTCCTTCAAACTTGGGAACATTATCTTGTACCCAGGGAGTTCATCATTCATAGTGACCATGAGTCACTTAAGTATTTGAAGGGTCAAGGCAAGCTTAATAAAAGGCAATGCTAAATTGGTAGAATTTCTTGAGACTTTCCCTTATATCATCAAATACAAGAAAGGAAAACATAATGTGGTGGTTGATGCTTTGTCTCGTAGACATACCCTTTACACCACCTTAAGTGCAAAGATTCTTGGATTTGATAATATTAGAGAAATGTATCTTTCTGATAAGGATTTTGGATCCATTTATGCTGCCTCTACATTTGCATGTAAAACCCAAAATGGGTTCTTTGTGAGTGAGGGGTACCTTTTCAAAGGTAGCAGACTTTGTGTACCCCAAGGATCTATGAGAAATCTGTTGACAAAAGAAAGCCATGAGGGTGGGCTCATGGGGCATTTTGGAATTAACAAAACTCTTCTACTTTTACAAGAAAAATTCTTTTGGCCCCATATGAAGAAAGACGTCTATAGACATTGTCGTAGATGCATTGCTTGCTTGTAAGCGAAGTCTAAGACAATGGATCATGGATTGTACACACCCTTACCTGCTCCTTTTGTACCTTGGCTGGATATTAATATGGATTTCATCCTTGGCCTGCCTCGAACCCAACAAGGTGCAGACTCTATCTTTGTGGTGGTAGATAGATTTTCAAAAATGGCTCACTTTATACCATGCCACAAGATAGATGATGCAAGCAACATCGCGAGACTTTTCTTTAAAGAAGTTGTCCGTTTACATGGAATTCCCCAATCCATAGTCTCTGATAGAGATGTGAAGTTCCTTAGCCACTTTTGGAAAACATTGTGGGCAAGGCTAGGAACTAAACTATTATTTTCTACCACATGTCACCCCCAAACTGATGGGCAGACTGAGGTAGTAAATAGATCTCTATCTACTATGCTTAGGACACTTCTTCAAGGAAATCACAAGTCTTGGGATGAATACCTACCCCATATTGAGTTTGCATACAACCGGGTGGTTCAAAGGACCACCAAACATTCTCCCTTTGAAGTTGTTTATGGCTTCAACCCCCTCACTCCTCTTTATATCTTGCCCTTACCATTCCCTTCTTCTGTTCACAAAGAAGGAATAGTAAGAGCGGATTTTGTTAAAAAATTACATGAAAGGGTAAAGGCTAACATTGAACATCATTCAAAGGAGTATGCTAGTAAAACCAATAGGGGTAGGAAAGAAATTATCTTCAATGAAGGGGATTGGGTATGGCTTCATTTGAGGAAGGATAGCTTCCCTACTCAAAGGAAGTCCAAGCTTAGCCCCCGAGGAGATAGTCCCTTTCAAGTCCTCAAGAGAGTGAACAACAATGCATACATATTAGATCTTCCTGAGGACTACGGTGTCAGTACTACCTTTAATGTTTGTGCTTTGATCCCTTTTGTAGGTACTGATGAAGAAGAAGAGGACTTATCAAATTTGAGGTCAAATCCTTCCCAAGGGGGAGGAGATGATGCATTTTCCCCAAGCAAGGGCCCTATCACTAGGGCCATGGCTAGGAGAATAGAAGAAGACATGGCTAGAGTAGAAGGAGGAAAATATCACCTCCATATGACCATCAAGTTATGCAAGTCATGACTTATTTACTTGTAATTTTTATTTTAGGAACCTAGGATTTTATTTTGGACATGTATTAGTACATTTAATTTTCTAGGAGGTGTCTTAGTAATAAGAAGGGGTAAGATTAGCTTTTGGGCCTTTATTTAGGAAATAAGGGGGTAGTTTGATAACTACACCCTCTTTTCCTAAATAAAACCCAAAACTAATAAAGGAGTAATCTTGGCCCTTGGATGAGGTAGATTGGGCACCAATTTTCATCTAAAGGAGGGGATTGATTGAACTTTGGGCTTCAATCCTCCTCCCTTGGATGACTCCTTTTAATCCTAGCCCTTCCTTTCCTTATTGACTTGTCCAAGAGGTTAACTCCCTCTATAAAAAGGTGCTCCTTCACACTCTTTTATTTTTTACACTTTATTGAATGGAAAAACCTTGAGTTGGCCAAAATTCTCTTAGTGTACACCCTTCTCTCTTTGAGAATTCCTTAATGCAAACTTTCCCTCTTAGGCTTATCTTACCTTAAATGGCGCCTACAACCACCTCACTTCTTACCTTTGCATAAACCATTTCACCAAAGAAGAAAACCTCTAGAAAAAGATTAAGGGAGACATGCATCAATGTCTTTCTAGGATATCAATATAAAGGTTTTGTAGGATATAACTCATAGATTTCGGATATATCAATAATAAACAAATTAATCAATATTTATTTACCAAATCCTAAAAAAATTCATAGCAATGTTCACTTAATATTAATGCAATAATTTTTAAATATAAGCAAGATTTAAATATTTCTTTAAATATAGACAATGTTTATGCTACAACACTGACATAGATGGTCTATTGTGTACAATGAATAATATTTGGTAAATTAACATGACTGCATTAACTTATTGTACATATGCCCCATCAAGTCAAAATTTTAGTAAATTTCATCTTCGTTAAAACTCACTTTATTTTACCCTTGACAATGTTTTGCTCCATTGTGCACTACTATTGGAAGAATGTCTATTTTTGTCGATGACCTAGCTTCTTCTTATGGGATTTACACCACTATTGTAAATATCAACTTCATCATCCTTATCAGAGACACTTGATTTCAAATTGTTGAAACACATCGTTGTTGAAAGCTAAATATTATAGATAATTAATTTAAAGAACGCAAGAACAAAAAAAAACTTATCTAGTAAATTAAACAAGAAAACATATGAATTCTCCCAAAGAACACAGTGGCAAAAGACGAAACACAAAAAGAAAACAAAATTATGATATTTCTAACGTTGACACTCTCTTCATTAAATCTTTGCGTTGGTTGTCAATTCTCACCCACAATGACTATTTCATACTCTACAAACACTCACGAAGCTCATTCTCTTTCTTTGTTCAACACTATTTTCTCTCTTTGATGCTTAAAATTCATATTAATAGCGTATAGATAAAAGTTAATAAAGAGTAAGATGTTAAAAAATTTGTTGACAAAGTGCGTAATAATTTACAATTTTGTTATCCGTGCATTGACTATAAATAAGTATGCAAGAAGAAAATAATACTTCAAGTCCACATTGGACAACTAAGGTGTTTAAAGGCTAAATCTAAAGCTGAAATTTGCCAAGCAGAGATGTTGTGCGAAATTGTGTCATCTTAAAGACGAACACATCCAAATGCAAACAAAGTTTTTTTTTTTGCAAGACAAATAAAATTATGTTTATATTAGATGAAACATTTAACAAAATGTTTCATCTGTATGTACATCTAGCAAAAGCTTTGGATGAATCCACCTATATCCTGATCAATAAAACTAAAGTAACAAAGTACCAAATAACAAAATTATTACATTTCTAATGCTCACATCTTGATATGTCACATGTCCAAATTTTATTGATCTCTCTTTGGCCTTTGGGTCAAATAAAATATAAACACTTCTTTAAGACTTTTATGATTCCAAAAACATTTCTTATATTAGATTTAGCCAACAATCACGATCCTTTTATCCTAAATTATTATATAACAAAAAATAATTTTGCTCATATTTTTTTTATCCTTTTGAAACTTTTTTTGTTCATAATTTAAAAAATAGAGATTAACTTTTTACAAATCCCACATCAAATATTATAAACGTATGTATTGTTTCATACAAAGTCTTTCTAGGATTTGTCTAGCAGAGATGTTGTGCGAAATTGTGCAATGTTGAAGACGAACACATGCAAATGCAAACAAAGTTTTTTTGCAAGGCATGTGAAAGTATGTTTATATTAGATGAAACAAAATGTTTCATCTGTATGTACATCTAGCAAAAACTTTTTATGAATCCACCTATATCTTGATAAATAAAACTAAAGCAACAAAGTACGAAATAAAAAAATTATCAGATTTCTATCGCTCATATCTTGATATGTCACATGTCCAAATTTTATTGATCTCTCTTTAGCCTTTGGGTGAGATCAAATATAAAAACTTCTATATGACTTTTATGAGTCCGAAAACATTTCTTATATTGGATTTAGCCAACAACCAATCTCATTTTACCCTAAATTATTATATAACAAACCATAATTTTCCTCATATTTTTAATCTTTTCGAAGCTTTTTTTTCATAATTTAAAAAATAGAGATTAACTTTTACAAATTTTACATCAGATATTATAAGTGTATGTATTTTTCATACAATGTCTTTCTAGGATACCAATATAAAGGTTTTGTAGGATATAACTCATAGATTCCGGATATATCAATAATAAACAAATTAATCAATATTTATTTACCAAATCTTAAAAAAATTCATAGCAATGTTCTCTTAATATTAATTCAATAATTTTTAAATATAAGCAAGATTTAAATATTTCTTTAAATATAGGCAATGTTTATGCTACAACACTGACATAGGTGGTCTATTGTGTACAATGAATAATATTTGGTAAATTAACATGACTGTATTATCTTATTGTACATATGCCCCATCAAGTTGAAATTTTAGTAAATTTCATCTTCTTTAAAACTCACTTTATTTTACCCTTGACAATGTTTTTCTCCATTGTGCACTACTACTGGAAGAATGTCTGTTCTTGCCCATGACCTTGCTTCTTCCTATGGGATTTCTGCCACTGCCGTACATATCAACTTCATCATCCTTATCAGAGACACTTCACTTCCAATTGTTGAAAGACATCGTGTATAATTAATTTAAATAATGCAAGAACAAAACAAAACATATTAAGTAAATTAAACAAGAAAACATATGAATTCAAATTCAAACAACACAATGGCGAAAGATGCAAACACGGAAAATTATCATATTTCTAACATTTCTTATATTGGATTTAAGCCAACAATCATAATCCTTTTACCCTAAATTATTATATAACAAAAAATAATTTCCCTCATATTTTTTTAATCCTTTTTAAGTTTTTTTTTTTTATAATTTAAAAAATAGAGATTAACTTTTTACAAATCCTACATCAAATATTTTAAATGTATATATTATTTCATACAAAGTCTATCTAGATATCAATATAAAGGTTTTGTAGAATATAACTCATGGATTCTGGATATATCAATCATAAACAAATTAACCAATATTTATATACAAAATCCTAAAAAAATTTGTAGCAATGTTTGCTTAATATTAATTCAATAATTTTTATATATAAGCAAGACTTCAATATTTCTTTAAATATAGGTAATGTTTATGCTATAACACTTACATAGGTGTTCTACTGTGTGCAATGAATAATAGTTGGTAAATTAACATGATTGTATTAGCTTGTTGTAAATATTCCATCAAGTAGAATTTTTTGTAAATTTCATGTTTTTTAAAACTCACTTTCTTTCACCCTTGATAATGCCTCTCTCTATTGTGCATTACTACTAGAAGGTTGTTTGTTGCTGCTGATGGTCTTGCTTCTTCCTATGAGATTTCCACCACTATCGTAAATATCAACTTCATCATCCTTATCAGAGACACTTCTAGTTGTTGAAACACATCATTGTGGAAAGCTAAATATTATAGATAATTAATTAGACGAATGTAACAACAACAAAAAAATCTAGTAAATTAAACAAGAAAAATATGAATTCAAAATTAAACAACACAATGGAAAAAGACGTAAACACGAGAAGAAAAAAAATTATGATATTTCTAACGCTGCCACTCTCTTCACTAAATCTTTGCATTGACTGCAATTGTCACCCACAATGGATATTTCATGCTTTCCAAACCCTCACAAAGCTCATTCTCCTTGTTGATGGGGACAGTAAGATAAGTTTGTAACAAATGTAAACAAAGCAGTGAAAATAAATCCCCTTATCTCGCAAGAATCAACGAGGAGCAATAACAAAATATAACACTAACTATCACCATTCTTTTTGGAATAAGACACCAAGATTTTAACGTGGAAAACGCCTCAAAGCAAGGGTAAAAATCATGGGTCATCCATACCAAAGAAATAGCTCCACTATTATCAATAAAGAGTACAAAATAATTTGAATTAAGTGTCAACAACAATACCAATGTCAACACCAATAAAGCAATAAGCTTACAAATAGGAAATAGGGAAGATGAAGACCCCCAAACACATTGTTGCCATACGAATTGAATATCTACCAACACAGAGGTCTTTCAATGATCCGAACGGTCAGAATGAAGAAATATACATTCTAAACATGCTGTCAAAAAATCAGCCTGATCCAACGGTGAACGAATCTGCAGTAGAGAATTCATAATTGAAGAGTGTCATGTCTCTTTTTCTCTTTTCAACTCTCTTTACCTTCTCTACTTAACTTAAATAAGATATCAAGTGGGCTTCTCAATTTGGGGGCCTTTTCTCCACATAGGAAGGGAGCCCAATACCTTAAATGGAACAATCATCAATAAAGGTAACATAAAGTGCAGCACTAAAGGATTTTACCTTAAATGGACCACAAACATCAGAATGCACCAATTACAGCAACTTTGACTTCCTTGAGGGAAGATGCTTCTTGAAGGATACTCTAGTTTGCTTGCCATCCATGCAATGAGAACATCTCTCCAATTCTGTGTTTTTTAGCCCTTGAAGAACATCCTTTTTAACTAAGCAGTTCAACCCTTTTTCATTGATATGACTAAGCCTTCGGTGCCACGAATATGCCTCCATATCTACGACATTCACACTATCTTTAGTAACCAAAGCTTTTATCTAATACAGTTTAGAAATCTTCTCCCCTCTAGCCACAACCAAGTTACCTTTGGTGAGTTTCCACTTTCCAGAACCAAAGTGATTATCATAACCACTATCATTAAGCATCGGCACAGAGATAAAATTAAAACAAACATCAGGAGCATGTTGGACTCCTCTAAGTAATAACTGCACTCTCATGTTGGTTTGCAGGCAAACATCACCAACACCAATCACTTGAGACATACCATCATTACCCATCTTCAATACTCCAAAATCACCAGAAGTATAAGACGTGAAGAACTCTTTCCTTGGTGTAACATGCAGTGTAACACCACTATCAACAATCCACATGCCCTCATCTGACACAAGATTAACTAATTCATTGTCATGGAGATTAACAAGGTCACCACAAGTAGCAGTAGTGACACGATTATCATCATCATGATCATTCTCTTTCTGCTTACCCTTTTTTATCTTTGTTCTCCTTTTTTCTCAGAAAACAATATTTTTGTATATGCCCTGTCTTATGACTTTGACTTACTCCTGCTCGTTTCTTTATCTCCTTTCAATTCTTTTCTTTGACTTCTCCCCTTGTTTTCAGTGACAAGTATGTCAGGTTGAGATAAAGAACCTTGTGCCTTTCTTCTCATCTCTTCATTAAGAGCACCACTTTTTGCCGCTTGCAAAGAGACAACACCATTAGGGGTTGAGTTTGTAATAGAAACCCGAAATGTCTCCCAAGACTCAGGTAAAGTATTCAGTAGCCATAGTCCTAAAACTTCATCATCAAATTTGATACCCAACCAGATAACTGATTTAGGAGCCCTTGAAATTCATTCAAGTGATCTGAAATAGAAGAATTCTAACTATACTTCAAATTCATCAGACAGTTCAACAAATACAATTTATTATTCCCTGATTTAGAAGCATACAAGGACTCAATCTTCTCCACAACGTTCTCGCATGTGTCTCATTAGCAATCCGATTATAAACATTGTCTTCTATAAATTGCCGAATAAAATCACATACCTGTTGGTGTTCAAAATCCACTTTTCTTCAGACATAGAATCTGGCTTCTAAGTAGCAAAAATAGGAATATGCATCTTCTTCACAAATAGGAAGTCTTTCATCTTGCCCTTCCACAAGTGATAATTAGTGGCATTCAAGACAACCAATTTTGTATTTGCCTCAATCATTCAAGCAAGTCAAATAGTCCCTAGACCAAAACCAAAGAGCTTTGATGCCACTCTGATGGGGACAATAAGATAAGTTTGTAACAAATGTAAAGAAAGCAGAATAAATAAATCCTCTTATCTCGCAAGAATCTATGAGGAGCAACAAAAAATATAACACTAACTATAACCACTCTTTTGGAATAAGACACCAAGATTTTAACGTGGAAAACGCCTAAAAGCAAGGGTAAAAACCACGAGTCATCCATACCAAAGAAATAGCTCCACTATTATCAATAAAGAGTACAAAAGAGTTTCAATCAAGTGTCAACAACAATATCAATGTCAACACCAATAAAGCAATAAGCTTACAAACAGAGAACAGGGAAGATGAAGACCCCCAAACACAAGAATTGAATATCTCCTAACACAGAACTCTTTCAATGATCCGAACGGTCAGAATGAAGAAACATACATTCTGAACGTGCTGTCCAAAAATCAGCCTGATCCAACGGTGAATGAATCTGCAGTAGAGAATTCACAATTGAAGAGTATCATGTCTCTTTTTCTCTTTTCAACTCTCGATTCAAAACACCTTCTCCACTTAACTTAAATAAGATATCAAGTGGGCTTCTCAATTTGGGCCTTTTCTCCACATAGGAAGGAAGTCCAATACCCAACACTTCTTTGTTCGATACTATTTTCTCTCTTTGATGCTTAAAATTCATATAGATAGTGAATAGATAAAAGATAGTAAAGTGTAAGATGTTATGAAATTTGTTAATAATTTACAATTTTCTTAATTGTGAAATGATGACTATAAATAGGTATGTAAGAAGAAAAGAATATTTCAGGTCCACATTGGACAATGTTTGAAGGCTAAATCTGAAGGTTGAATTTCCCAAGAAGAAATGTTGTGTGAAATTGTGCAATCTTGAAAATGAACACATGCAAATGCAAACAAATTTGTTTTTTTTTAAAGGCAAATGAAATTATGTTTATATTAGATGAAATAAAATGTTTCATCTGTATATACACATTGAGCAAAAACTTTTAATGAATCTACCTATATCATGATCAATAAAACTAAAGTAACAAAGTACCAAATAACAGAATTATTAGATTTCTAATGCTCACATCTTGATATGTCACATGTCTTAATTTTATAGATCTTTCTTTGGCCTTTGGGTGAGATAAAAGATAAACACTTCTTTAACCCGTTTATGAGTCAGAAATCATTTATTATATTGGATTTAGCCAATAATCACAATCCTTTTATGCTAAATTATTATATAACAGAAAATAATTTTGTTAATATTTTTTTAATCCTTTTGAAGCTTTTTTTTTCATAATTTAAAAAATAGAGATTAACTTTTTACAAATCTTACATGAAATATTATAAATGTATGTATTGTTTCATACAAAGTCTTTCTAGAATATCAATATAAAGGTTTTGTAGAATATAACTAATAGATTCCGGATATATCAATCATAAACAAATTAACCAATATTTATTTACCAGATTCTAAAAATATTCATAGCAATGTTCACTTAATATTAATTCAATAATTTTTCTATATAAGCAAGATTTAAATATTTCTTTAAATACAGGTAATGTTTATGCTACAACACTAACATAGGTGCTCTATTATGTACAATGAATAATAGTTGGTAAATTAACATGATTGTATTAGCTTATCGTAAATATGCCTCATCAAGTCAAAATTTTAGTAAGTTTCACCTTCTTTAAAACTCACTTTCTTTTACCCTTGACAATGCTTCTCTCCATTGTGCACTACGAATGGATGAATGTCTGTTCTTGCAAATGACCTTGGTTCGTACTATGGGATTTTCGCCACTGTCGTAAATATGAACTTCATCCTCCTTATCGGAGACACTTCACTTTTCATTGTTGAAATACATCATTGTTGAAAGCTAAATATTATAGATAATTAATTTAAAGAAAGCAAGAACAAAGCAAAACATATATAGTAAATTTAACAAGAAACCATATGAATTTCAATTCAAAGAACACAATGGAAAAAGACGCAACTACGAAAAGAAAAAAAATTATCATATTTGTAACGCTAACACTATCTTCACTAAATGTTTGTGTTGGCTCTCAATTCTCACCCACAATGGCTATGGCTATTTCATGCTCTCCAACCCCTCGCGAAGCTCATTCTCCGTCTTTGTTTGATACTATTTTCTCTCTTTGATGCTTAAAATTCATATAGATAGCATATAGATAAAAAGATAGTAAAGAGTAAGATGTGAAGAAATTTGTTAAAAAGACATGTAATAATTTACAATTTTTTTATCCGTGCAATGACTATAAATAGGTATGCAAGAAGAAAACAATATTTCCGGAGCACATTGGACCATTAATGTAGCATCCTCGAATTTTAAAATAAAAAAATTACCTCATAAAATAAATTAATAAATAATAATTGTTTAGATATAAAATAATATTGGGTCACTTAGTAAATAACAATATTAAGTTGTTATCGGATTAAAAAAAAGATAATTAGATGAGAATCAATCAAATAACTAAAAGATTAAATGATCAAAATTTTAGGAAGTTTCACCTCTTTAAAATTCACTTTCTTTTACCCTTAACAATGTTTCTCTTCATTGTGCATTACAACTAGAAGAATGTCTATTCTTGCCCATGACCTTGCTTCTTCCTATGGGATTGTCCCCACTGTTGTACATATCAACTTCATCATTTTTATCAGAGACACTTCACTTTCACTTGTTAAAAGACATAGTTGTTGAAAGCTAAACATTATGGATACTTAATTTAAAGAACGCAAGAACAAAACAAAACATATCTAGTAAATTAAACCAGAAAACATATGAATTAAAATTCAAAAAATACAATGGAAAAAGATGCAAACACGAAAAAATTATCATATTTCTAACGTTGAAACTTTCTTCACTAAATCTTTGCATTGGCTTTCAATTCTTACCCACAATGGCTATGGCTATTTCATGGTCTCCAACCCCTCATGAAGGTCATGCTCCATCTTTGTTTCATACTATTTTCTCTCCTTGATGCTTAAAATCCATATAGATAACGTGTAGATAAAAGATAGTAAATAGTAAGATGTGAAGAAATTATTTAAGAAAGCATGTAATAATTTACAATTTTGTTATCCATGCAATGCCTATAAATAGGTATGCAAGAAAAAAACAATATTTCAGGAGCACATTGGACAATTAAGGTGTTTGAATGCTAAATTTGAAGTTGGAATGCCAAACTAAGATGTGCAATCTTAAACACGAAAGCATGCAAATGGAAACAAAGTTTTTTTTTGCAAGACAAATGAAATTATGTTTATATTAGATGAAACAAAATCTTTCATCTATACGTACATGCAACAAAAGCTTTTATGAATCCACCTATATCCTAATCAATAAAACTAAAATAATAAAAAACCAAATAACAAAATTATCAGATTTCTAACACTCACATCTTGATATGTCACATGCCAAATTTTATTGATCTCTCTTTGGTCTTTGGGTGAGATAAAATATAAACACTTCTTTAAGACTTTTATGAGCTCGAAAACATTTCTTATATTAGATTTAGCCAACAATCACAATCCTTTTACCCTAAATTATTATATAACAAAACCTAATTTTGCTCATATGTTTTTAATCCTTTTGCAGCCAATAGAGATTAACTTTTTACAAATATTACATAAAATATTATAAATGTATGTATTGTTTCATACAAAGTCTTTCTAGGATATCAATATAAAGGTTTTGTAGAATATAACCCATGGATTTTGGATATATCAATCATAAACAAATTAAGCAATATTTATTTACCAAATCCTAAAAAATTGATAGCAATGTTCGCTTAATGTTAATTCAATAATTTTTATATATAAGCAAGATTTAAATATTTCTTTAAGTATAGATAATGTTAATGCTACAACACTAACATAGGTGGTCTATTGTGTACAATGAATAATAATTGGTAAATTAACATGACTGTATTAGCTTAACTCTAAATATGCCCCCATTAAGTCAATTTTAGTGAATTTGGCCTTCGTTAAAACTCATTTTCTTTTACCGTTGACAATGCTTCTCTCCATTGTGCATGATCACTAGAAGAATGTTTGTTCTTGCTGATGGCCTTGCTTCTTCTTATGGGATTTCCACTACTTTTGTAAATATCAATTTCATCATCCTTGTGAAAGAAACTTCCCATTGTTGAAACGCATCATTGTTGAAAGCTAAATATTAGAGATAATTAATTTAAAGAACACAAGAACAAAAAAACATATCTAGTACATTAAACAAGAAAATATATGAATTCAAGTTCAAAGAACACAATGGCAAAAGACGGAAACACAAAAAGAAACAAAAATTATGATATTTCTAACACTGGCATTCTCTTCACTAAATCTTTGCATTGCCTATCCATTCTCACCCACAATGGCTATTTCATGCTCTCCAAACCCTCACGAAGCTTATTCTCCTTCTTTGTTCGATACTATTTTCTCTCTTTGATGCTTAAAATTTATATAGATGCCGAATAGATAAAATCTAGTAAAGTGTAAGATGTTAAAAAATTTGTTAATCGTGCAGTGACTATATATAGGTATGCAAGAAAAAGAATATTTTAGTTGCACATTCTACAATGAAGGTGTTTGAAGGCTAAATCAACAACTGGAATTTGCCAAACAGAGATGTGCGAAATTGTGCAATCTTGAACACGAACGCATCAAATGCTCCCCAAGACAAATGCAATTATGTTTATATTAGATGAAACAAAATGTTTCATTTATATGTACCTCCAACAAAAGCTTTTGATGAATCCACCTATATCCTGATCAATAAAACTAAAGTAACAAAGTACCAAATAAAAACATTATCATATTTCTAAAGCTCACATATTGCTATTCTCACATCTCCAAATTTTATTTATCTCTCTTTGATCTTTTAATGAGATAAAATATAAACATTTCTTTAAGACTTTTATGAGTCGGAAAACATTTCTTATATTGGATTTAGCCATATGCTTTTACCCTAAATTATTATATAACAAAAAATATTTTTGCTCATATTTTTTTAATTCTTTTGGAGCTTTTTTGCATAATTTAAAAAATAGAGATTAAATTTTTACAAATATTATATAAAATATTATAAACGTATGTATTGTTTCATACAAAATATTTCTAGAATATCAATATAAAGATTTTGTACAATATAACTCATAGATTCCAAATATATCAATAGTAAACAAATTAACCAATATTCATTTATCAAATCCTAAAATTTCTACAACACTCACATAGGTGGTGTATTGTGTACAAAGAATAATAGTTGGTAATTAATATGACTGTATTAGTTTATTGTAAACATGGCCCATCAACTAGAAATTTTAGTAAATTTCACCTTCTTTAAAACTCACTTTCTTTTACCGTTGATAATGCTTGTCTCCTGTTGTGCATTACTCCTGGAAGAATGTTTGTTCTTACCGATGACCTTGCTTCTTCATATGGGATTTTCACCACTATCGTAAATATCAACTTCGTCATCTTATCAGAGACACTTCACTTCTAATTGTTGAAATGCATCGTTGTTGAAATCTAAACATAGTAGATAATTAATTTAAATAACTCAAGAAAAAAAAAACATATATAGTACATTAAATAAGAAAACATATGAATTCAAGTTCAAAGAACACAATGGAAAAAGACAGAAACACAAAAGAAAAAAAAACTATCATATTTCTAATGCTGGCACTTTCTTCACTAAATCTTTGCATTGCCTATCCATTCTCACCCATAATGGCTATTTCATGCTCTCTAAACCCTTATGAAGCTCATTCTACTTCTTTGTTCGATACTATGTACTCTCTTTGATGCTTAAAATTCATATTGATAGCGTATAGATAAAAGATAGTAAAGAGTAAGATGTGAAGAAATTATTTAAAAATGCACGTAATAATTTACAATTTTGTTAACTGTGTAAGGACTCTAAATAGGTATGTGAGAAGAAAAGAATATTTTAGGTGCACATTGGACAATTAAGGTATTTAGTAAATTTAGCCCATCAAGTTGAAATTTTAGTAAATTTCACCTTCTTTAAAACTCACTTTGTTTTACCCTTGACAATGCTCTCTCTTAATTGTGCATTACTACTGAAAGAATGTTTGTTGCTGTCGATGGCCTTGGCTCTTCCTATGGGATTTCCGCTACTTTCATAAATATCAATTTCATCATCCTTATCAAAGATACTTCCAATTATTGAAACGCATAATTGTTTAAAGCTAAATATTATAGATAATTAAGTTAAAGAATGCAAGAACAAAACAAAACATATCTAGTAAATTAAACAAGAAAACATATGAATTCAAGTTCAAAGAACACAATGCCAAAAGACACAAACACGAAAAGAAAAAAAATTATCATATTTCTATCGTTGTCTCTCTATTCACTAAATCTTTGCATTGATTGTCAATTCTCACCCACAATGGTATTTCATGCTCTCCAAACCGTCACGAAGCTCATTCTCCTTCTTTGTTCGATACTAGTTTCTCTCTTTGATGCTTAAAACTTATATAGCTAGCGTATAGATAAAAGATAGTAAAGAGTAAGATGTTAAGAAATTTGTTAAAAAAACGCGTACTAATTTACAATTTTGTGAATCGTGCAATGACTATAAATAGGTATGCAAGAAAAAAAGAATATTTCAGGAGCACATTGGACAATTAAGATGTTTGAAGGCTAAATCTGAAGCTGGAATTTGCCAAGCAGAGATCTTGTGCGAAATTGTTCAATCTTGAACACGAACACATTCAAATGCAAATAAATATATTTTTTTTCAAGGCAAATTATGTTTATATTAGATGAAACAAAATGTTTCATTTGTATGTACGTCCAGCAAAAGCTTTGGATAAATCCAGCTATATACTGATCAATAAAATTAACGTAACAAAGTACCAAATAACAAAATTATCAGATTTCTAATGCTCACATATTGCTATGTCACATCTCCAAATTTTATTGATCTCTCTTTGGCCTTTCGGTGAGATAAAATATAAATACTTCTTTTTAAGACTTTTATGAGGTTGAAAATATTTTTTATATTGGATTTAACCAACAATCGCAATTCTTTTACCCTAAATTATTATACAACAAAAGATATTTTTGCTCATATTTTTTTAATCCTTTAAAGCTTTTTTTTCATAATTTAAAAAATAGAGATTAACCTTTTACAAATCCTACATCAAATATTATAAACGTAACTATTGTTTCATATAAAGTCTTTCTAGGATATCAATATAAAGGTTTTGTAGATTATAACTCATAGATTCCAGATATATCAATTATAAACAAATTAATCCATATTTATTTATCAAATCCTAAAAAAATTCATAGCAATTTTCACTTAATATTAATTGAATAATTTTTATATATCAGCAAGATTTAAGTATTTCTTTAAGTACAACACTAACATAGGTGATCTATTGTGTACAATGAATAATAGTTGGTAAGTTAAGATGATTGTATTAGCTTATTGTAAATATGGTCCATCAAGTCAAAATTTTAGTAAATTTCACCTTCTTTAAAACTCACTTTCTTTCACCCTTGACAATGCTTCTCTCCCATTGTGCATTACTCCTGGAAGAATGTTTGTTCTTGCCAATGAGCTTGCTTCTTCGTATGGGATTTTCACCACTGTCATAAATATCAACTTCATCATCCTTATTAAGACACTTGTAATTGTTGAAACATATCCTTGTTGAAAGCTAAACATAACAGATAATTAATTTAAAGAACGCAAGAATAAAACAAAAGATATCTAGTAAATTAAAAAAGAAAACATATGAATTCAAGTTCAAAGAACACAACGGGAAAAGACACAAACACGAAAATAAAAAAAAAATTATCATATTTCTAATGCTGATACTCTCTTCACTAAATCTTTGTGTTAGGTGTCAATTCTAATCCACAATGGCTATTTCATGCTCTCTAAACCCTCACGAAGCTCATTCTGCTTGTTTGTTCGATACTATTTTCTTTCTTTGATGCTTAAAATTCATATTGATAGCGTATAGATAAAAGATAGTAAAGAGTAGGATGTTAAGAAAGTTGTGAAGAAGGCACGTAATAATATAAAATTTTGTTAACCGTGCAAGGACCCCTAAACAGGTATGCACGAAGAAAAGAATATTTCAGGTGCACATTGTACAATTAAGGTATTTAAAGACTAAATCTGAAGCTGGAATTTGCCAA
Organism: Psophocarpus tetragonolobus; assembly: GCA_037954015.1. Classification (NCBI taxonomy): domain Eukaryota; kingdom Viridiplantae; phylum Streptophyta; class Magnoliopsida; order Fabales; family Fabaceae; genus Psophocarpus; species Psophocarpus tetragonolobus. The sequence continues at coordinate 33,423,063 of CM075690.1, read as the reverse complement.
GTAGAGATCTTGTGCGAAATTGTTCAATCTTGAACACGAACACATTCAAATGCAAACAAAGATTTTTGTTTTTTGCAAGGCAAATGAAATTATGTTTATATTAGATGAAACAAAATGTTTCATCTGTATGTACATCCAACAAGAGCTTTGGATGAATCAACCTATATACTGATCAATAAAACTAAAGTAACAAAGTACCAAATAACAAAATTATCAAATTTTTAATGCTCACATATTGCTATGTCACATCTCCAAATTTTATTGATCCCTCTTTGGTCTTTCAGTAAGATAAAATATAAACACTTCTTTTTAAGACTTTTATGAGTTAGAAAACATTTCTTATATTGGATCTAGCCAACACTCAGAATTCTTTTACCCTAAAGTATTATATAAAAACAAATATTTTTGCTCATATTTTTTTAATCCTTTTGAAGTTTTTTTTTCATAATTTAAAAAATAGAGATTAACCTTTTACAATCCTACATCAAATATTATAAACGTAACTATTATTTCATACAAAGTCTTTCTAGGATATCAATATAAAAGTTTCGTAAATTATAACTCATAGATTCCAAATATATCAATTAGAAACAAATTAACCAATATTTATTTACCAAACTAAAAAGATTCATAGCAATGTTCGCTTAATATTAATTCAATAATTTTTATATATAAGCAAGATTTAAATATTTCTTTAAATATAGGTAATGTTGATTCTACAAAACTGACATAGGTTGTCTATTGTGTACAATGTATAAATATTGGTAAATTAACATGACTGTATTAACTTATTGTAAATATGCCTCATCAGGTTGAAATTTTAGTAAATTTTACCTTCTTTAAATCTCACTTTCTTTTACCCTTAACATTGCTTCTCTCCATTGTGCACTGCTATTGGAAGAACGTCTGTTCTTGCCGATGACCTTGCTTATTTCCTCCTATGGGATTTCCATCACTGTTATAAATATCAACTCTATCATCCTTATCAGAGGCACTTCTAATTGTTGAATAATATCATAGTTGAAAGGTAAATATTATAGATAATTAATTTGAAGAATGCAATAACAAAATGAAACATATGTACTAAATTAAACAAGAAAACATGTGAATTCAAACTCCAAGAAAAAAATGACAAAAGACGCAAATTTGAAAATAAAAAAAAAATTATCCTATTCCTAACTGTGACACTCTATTCACTAAATATTTGCCTTTGTTGTCCATACTTAACAATTTGTTGCTCCTTAAAGAATGCACAAATAAGGTGTTCAAAGACTAATTGCTATGTGAAGCTGTGCAATCATTAACACGGATGCATGCAAACGCAAATAAAGTTTTTTTTTATAGGCAAATGAAATTATGTATACAATACATAAAACAAAATGTTTCGTCTGCATGTGCATCCAACAATATCAATCCATCTATATTCTGATCAATAAATCCAAAGTACCAAAGTAACAAAATTATCAGGTTTGTAACCCTGACATCTTGATATGTTACATGTCCAAATCTTATCAACCTCTCTTTGGCCTTTGGGTGATATAAAATATAAACAATTCTTTAAGAGTTTTTTAACTCTCAAAACATTTCTTATATTGGACTTAGTCAACAATCATAATCCTTTTATCCTAAATTATTATGTAACAAAACATAATTTTGTTCTTATTTTTTAATCCTTTGAAGCTTTTTTTTTGTCATAATTTAAAAATAGAGATTAATTATTTACAAATCTTACATTAAATATTATAGACCTAACTATTGTTTCATACAAAGTCTTTCTAGGATATCAATATGAATGTTTTGTAGAATATAACTATAGACTTAGGATATATCAATCATAAACAAATTAACATATATTTATTGAGCAAACCATAAAAAAATTGATAGCAACGTTCACTTAATATTCATTCAATAATTTTTATATAAATATTTCTTTAAAACATAGATAATGTATATGCTACACCACTGACGTAGGTGGTCTATTGTTTATAATGAATAATAATTTGTAAATTAAATATGAGTGTATTAGCTTATTGCAAATATGCCTCATCATGTCCAAATTTTAGTAAATTACACCTTCTTTAAAACTCAGTTTCTTTGATCTTTGTTGATGCTGCTGGCCATTGTGCACCACGACTGGAATAATGTTTTTTCTTGCTGATGACCTTGCTCTCTCCTATGGGATTCCACTGATGTCCTAAATATCAAATTCACCATCCTTATTAGTGACACTTCCATTTGTTGAAACACATCGTTGTTGAAAGCTAAATATTATAGATAATTAATTTAAAGAATGCAATAACAAAACAAAACATATCTAGTAATTAAACAAGAAAACATGTGAATTCAAACTCCAAAAACAAAATGGAAAAAATACTCATATTCGAAAATAAAACAAAATTATCAAATTTCTATCCCTGACACTCTCTTCACTAAATATTTGTCTTCGCGTTAATACTCAACCACAATGTCTATTTCTTGCTCTCCAAACCCTCAACAAGCTCATTCTTCTTCTCTGTTCCATACTATTTTCTCTCTTTATTGCTTAAAATTCAAATAGATAGCCTATTTATAAAAGATAGTAAAGGGTAGGATGTTAAGAAATTTGTGAAAAAAGTGCGCAATGATTTACAATTTTTTTAAAGTGCAACGACTATAAATAGTTTTGCAAGAAGAAAAGAATATTTTAGGTGCACATTGCACAATTAAGGTGTTCGAAGATTAAATCTAAAGTTGGAATTGGCCAAGCAGAGATGTTGTGCGAGGTTGTGCAATCATGAACATGGACACATGCAAATGCAAATAGAGTTTTTTTTTGTTAGGCAAATGAAATTATATATATATTAGATGAAACAAAATGTTTCATCTGTATGTACATCCAGCAAAAGAGTTTGATCAATCCACTTATATCCTGATCAATAAAACTAAAATAACAAATTACCAAATAACAAAATCATTAGATTTGAAATCCTGACTTCATGTCCGAAAATATTTCTTATATTAGACTTATCCAACAACCACAATCTATCTACCCTAAATTATTATGTACAAAGAATAATTTTGTTCATAATTTTTTAATCCTTTTGAAGCTTTTTTTTTCCCAGAATTTAAAAAATAGAGATTAACTTTTTACCAATCTTACATAAAATATTATAAACCTAAGTATTGTTTAAGTTTTTCTAGGATATCAATATAAAGGTTTCGTAGAATATAACTCATAGATTGGGATATATGAATTATAAAAAAATTAACCAATATTTAGTTAGCAAACCTTAAAAAAATTCATAGTAATGTTCGCTTAATATTTATTTGATGATTTTTATATATAAGCAAGATTTAAATATTTTTTTTAAACATAGGTAATGTCTATGCTACCACATTAACATAGGTGGTTTATTTTGTATAATGAATAATAGTTTTTAAATTAAATATGAGTGTATTAACTTATTGCAAATATGTCCCATCAAGTTCAAATTTTAGTAAATTTCACCTTCTTTAAAACCTCAGTTTCTTTGACCCTTGTCAATGTTTCTCTCAATTATGCACCACTATTGGAAGAATGCTTGTTCTTGCTTATGACCTTGCTCCTCCTATGAGATTTCAATCACTGTCCTAAATATCAACTTCATCATCCTTATCAGAGACACTTTCAACTGTTGAAATGCATTGTTGTTAAAAGCTAAATATTATAGATCATTAATTTAAAGAAGGCAATAACAAAGCAAAACATATCTAGTAATTAAACAAGAAAACATGTGAATTCAAACTTCAAGAACATAATGGCAAAATACGCATATTCAAAAATAAAACAAAATTATCATATTTCTAGTTCTGACACTCTCTTCACTAAATCTTTTTCTTTTCCTTCAATACTTAGCCATAATGGCTATTTCTTGCTCTCCAAACCTTCACGAAGCTGAGTCTCCTTCTCTGTTCTATACTATTTCTCTCTTTGATGCTTAAAATTTATATAGATAGCCTATAGATAAAAGATAGTAAAGAATGGGATGTTAAAAAATTCGGGGAAAAAAACACAATGATTTACAATTTTTTTAACAGTGCAATGACTATAAATGGTTTTGCAAGAAGAAAAGGATATTTCAGGTGCATATTTGACAATTAAGAGGTTTGAAGACTAAATCTAAAGTTGGAATTGACCAAGCAGAGATATTGTGCGAAGTTGTATAATCATGAACACAAATGCATGCAAACACAATTAAAGTTGTTTTTTTTTTTGCAAGACAAATGAAATTATATATATTAGATGAAACAAAATGTTTCAATTGTATGTACATCCAACAAAAGAGTTTGATCAATCCTCCTATATCCTGATCAATAAACCCAAAGTAACAAAGTGTTTGGTGGAGTGTTGAGTTTGTGTTTGTTGGGTGACTAGTTAGTATTGAAAAGATAAGTAGTTTTCATAATAATCAATGGACTTATGGCCCCATAGTAAAGAACAATGCCAATGATGTTAGCAACGACAGTAAAGAGTTCATTTGATAACATTGTATGACAAAGAGAAACACTAGTTAGAGTTAGGGCAAGTGAGAGTTGGCAGAGTATAGATTGGGGATGAAAATCTATTGTCCCAAATTCGTGTCTCATTTCCGGTCTCAACCAATAATTAAATGTCAGTGAATTTCTTTTTTATCTTATGTAACTCATTAAATGGTACAATGTTTATTGATTGATTGGAACAAGAAATGACACATGAATTTGGGACAAAAATTCTCATCTATAAATTTTATGGAGGCATAAATTAATGTAATGAAAGTTATTCGCTGGATCAACCTATGTTAGTGGTCCACCCTAAAAGTAGTTTCCATATATGCAGGTGCATGTGTATGCTTACAGATAATTTGAAACAAAGTACCATAATAGCAAACAGATTAAAAAGGTCTTAGTTTGTATGATTATTTACAAAGGAAAATTAAACACACAAAGAAAAGCCAGATGAAGGACGATTGGTAAAGATAGCCCAAAACCCTAAGGGCTTAATTGATTTAGTTTTGTTTTTTAGTTTTTGAAAAGAGTTTTTAAGAATAGTTTTTAAAATTTGTTTTCAAGAAGAAAAGAAAAAAAAATTATTTGGCAAATGTTATTTAAAAACTGTTTTAAAGATATAAAAATGCAAAAATTTCATATCTATTAAAATTTCATTAATGAAAAGCTAAGACAACATATTCTTATTGTAATTCAAAACAAAAATAAAAAACAGAAAAACAAAACTATTTTCAGCCGTTTCGGTTTTTTAGTTTTTAAAAACTAAAAATTTAAAACAGTTTTCAAAAACTATTTTCAAAAAATACTACTCAAATAATTTTTTTAATTTTTAAATATTAAAATACTAAAAACAGTTTTATAAAACTATAAAAAAACACTAATTATCTGAATCCTAAATCGAAAATCGAAAATCAAAAATAGGAGAGGAACAAAAGCTACCTTGAGACGGGTGCACTAGCTACGGAATCCTCTCTGCTACAATGTGAATGTGTATTGCGTTTGCAATGAGATGTCTTGGTTGAGGTGGGATTTTGCTTTTATAACAAAAATTATACCTTGCCTTGTCACCGCAACAATATCGTCTCCAATCATGTTGTGACACGTGGACAACTTGGACAATGAATCATCCTGATACGGCAGCGTTTGGCATATGACTTATGAGTCCTTTTTGGGCAACTAATGAAATTATTCGATAAGCATTTCAACAACTTCTCGAACCTGTTGGCACAGACTCCGTATTAGAAACAATATTAATGTTTATTTAATATTTTAATCTATCTCACATATAATTTTATATCAAATATCTTTACGATTTTTTATATATACATTATAATCTATCAAATATTTTTTATATATATTTGTAGCCTTAAATTAACAAAATATTATTATTGCCGAAATTTAATTGATTTAAAAATCAAAATTTAATTAATTAACTTCAAATTTATATACATTATATTAGATGTAATTCGTTACCAAACCTTTTCTTTTCCATGAAAAATACTTTTTTCTTTGAGAGGGTCCTTAACAAACTTGATGACTATAAATTTTGACTAAATAATTTATTTCCGTGATTTTCTCTCTTAATTCACCATTTTGTTTGTTTCATCTCAAAGTTCACGTTTGTATTGTTCTGCATTTGCATATGTAGTAGTTATGGATGCCTTGAGTGAGCTCCGGTTTTAAATTCTTTTGTTACAAAAAAAAAAGTATTATTTGACGCTTGTGTTATATTTTTCTTACCTTTTTTAAACTTAATTTTAAATACGAATAAAATAATGATTTTTGTATCATGAGACTAGTAGTGTGAAGTATGACCGAATATTATATTTGCTATGTCACATGTCCAAATTTTACTCATCTATTTGCCTTTGGGTGAGATAAAATGTAAATACTTCTTCAAGAGCTAACTTTCTGAGTCTAAAACATTTCTTATATTAGATTTAGTCAACAATTACAATCTTTTTACCCTAAACTGTTATGTAATAAAAAATAATTTTATTCATATTTTTTTAATCCTTTTGAAGTTTTTTTCTTATAATTTAAAAATAGAGATTAACTTTTTACTAATCTTATATCAAATATTATAAATCTAAGTATTATTTCATACAAAGTTTTTCTAGGATATCAATATAAAGGTTTTTGTAGAATATAACTCATAAATTCAGATATATCAATCATAAACAAATTAACAAATATTTACTTAGCAAATGGTAAAAAAATTCACAGCAATGTTCATTTAATATTCATTCAATAATTTTTATATATAAGCAAGATTTAAATATTTCTTTAAATATAGGTAACGTCTATGCTAGATCACTAACATAGGGGGTCTATTGTGCATAATGAATAATAGTTGGTAAATTAAATGAGTGTATTAACTTATTGTAAACTTATCCCATCAAGTTCAAACTTTACTAAATTTCACCTTCTTTAAGACTCACTTTCTCTGGTCCTTGTCAATGTTTCTCTGCTTTGTGCACCACTACAAGAAGAATGTTTGTTCCTATTGAGGACCTAGTTCCCTCCTATGGGATTTCTACCACAGCCCTAAATATCAACTCCACCATCCTTATCAAAGACAATTCCAATTGTTAAAATGCATTTTTGTTAAAAACTAAATACTATAGATAATAATTGAAATAACAAAATAAAATATATCTAGTAAATTAAACAAGAAAACATGTGAATTCAAACTCCAAGAACACAATGCTAAAAGACTCAAAACAAAATTATTAATTTCTAACCTTGATTTGATATTCCACCAAATTTTTGCCTCCATCATCAATACTAAGCCACAATGGTTATTTCTTGCTCTCCAAGCCCTCACAAAGCTCATTCTTTTCTCTATTACATATTATTTTCCCTCTTTTATGCTTAAAAATCATATAGATAACTTATAGATAAAGTATGGTTAAGACTAGGATGTTAAGAAATTTGTGCGATAAAAAACACAATGATTTACGATTTTTTTAACAGTACAATGACTATAGATAGTTTTTCAAGAAGAAAAGAATAATTCAAGTGCAGATTGCACAATTAAAGTGTCCGAAGACTAAATCCGAAGTTGGAATTGGCCAAGCAGAGACGTGAGAAGTTGTGCAATCATGAGCATTAATGCAAACACAAACAAAGTGTTTGGTGGAGTGCTGAGTTTGTGATTGTTGGGAGACTAGTTAGTATTGAAAAGATAAGTACTTTTCATGATAATCAATGGACTTATGGCCCTATGGTAAAGAACAATGTCAATGATGTTAGCAACGACAATGAGGGGTTCCTTTGATAACATTGTATGACAAAGAGAAGCACTAGTGAGATGCTACATTGAAGTATTTCCAACATTTATTTTCTGATCCTACACCTACCACTCATTCTTTAGAGACAAATATCATGAGCCCCTGTCTTAATGAAATAGGGCATAATGCTCTCGTGAAAAGGATCACAAAAGCTTAAGTTCTTAAAGCTCTTAAGATTATGGGTTCCCTCAAGGCCCCAGGCCCTGATGGTTTCCTAGCTGCTTTTTACAAGGAATATTGGGACATAGTAGGGGAAAACTTGTTTAAGCTAGTCCATATTGTCTACCAACAAGGTGGATTTGTAGACTCTCTGGTGGAAACTCTTATTGTTCTTATCCCTAAAATTGATCACCCAACATCCTTCAAAGAGTTTCGCCCAATTAGTTTATGCAAATCAACATATAAATTAATTACTAAGGTCTTGGTGAATCACTTAAGGCCATTCCTAGATGAACTCGTTGGCCCCCTTCAGAGCAGCTTCATTCTAGGTGGAAACACAACTGGCAACTATATCCTTTCTCAAGAAATTGTTCACCATATGCACCCTTCTAAATCAAAGAAGGGACTGGTTACTTTCAAAATTAACCTCGAAAAAGCTTATGGTAGGCTAAGTTGGCGTTTCCTTGAAGACACACTTATCCTATTTGGGTTCCTTAAATTCAATTGTAGCTTTCATATTATGGTGTGTAAAATCTTCAAGACTTCCTTGCTTTGGAATGGTGAGAAACTAGAAAGTTGTGCCACTTTTAGAGGTCTTAGACAAGGGGATTTGATGTCTCTGTACCTGTTTATGCTTTATATGGAGAAATTTTCTTTATCTATCCAACAGAAGGTGCACAGAGGAATAGACAACCAATCCATGTATCTAAAGGAGGCTCGGGTATATCACACTTATTCTTTGCTGATGATGTATTACTATTTTGCAAGGCTAATAACACACAGGTGGAGATGGTTACTTAGACCCTTAAGGATTTCTGTGATGCATCTTGGCTGAAGGTGGATACATAGAAATCCAAGATGATGTATTCCAAAGCAACTTCTAATGCTAGGAAATCCTCTTTGTTATCTCCTCCATGAGAAGTATCTCAGATCTGGGAAGATACCTAGGATTTAAGAGGATCAATGTGAGGCCTAAATGGAAAATATTTAACAACATTCCTGAGAAAATTAATCATCACTTGGCTAGCTGGAAGAACGCTCTCCTAAACCAAGCTGGAAAGATATATTTAGCTAAGTCAGTACTGACTTCTCTAGCAGTCCATCGGATGTAATGCAATTGGCTGCCCTCAAGTACATGTGAAAATTGTAAAATGGTGTGATCCTTCATTTGGTCAAAAATAGATAATTCATATGGCCTTCATTTAGTGAATTGGAGTCAAGTTGTGCTTTCCAAGTCACGGGGAGGATTAGGTATCAGAGAAGCTCGAAATACTAATCAAATAGAGTTAACAACACAAACAAGAAAAGGAAGGCTGAAAAGTGTTGTATGGCAACACTTTATGAAGATTCAAGTTGATGGAAAAGATAAATCTAAGTGTAACTACTGCAAGAAATTGCTTGGAAGAGAGGTAAGGAATGAAACAAAGCACTTGCACCATCATATGGACATATGTATTTCAAAGATTGCTTTAACTAGGGGAAAGAGAGGACAAATAATGCTCTTTTCTAAGGTAACACAAGGTAAAAAGGAATTGGCTTGTGGAAGTTATAATGAAAAAAATGCAAGGAGGGAACTTGCATTGATGATTATACTGCATGAATACCCATTTTCAATAGTGGATCATATTGGTTTTAAAAGATTGGTGGTTGCAATTCAACCATTGTCCCAACTTCTTTCAAGAAACACAATGAAGAAAGAGATTCTCAGTATCTATGAACATGAAAAAAAAGTTGTCATGAAGCTTATAGATACATATGAAGGAAGAGTAGCAATTACATCCAACATATGGACTTCAAGCAATCAAAAGAAAGGGTATATGGCTATCACATCTTCTATTATAGAGTATCATTCTAAGATATATATTTTCTTAAATTTATAGTTTTTCCAATAATTATTGTTGCATGATTTAATATATGACAATATGATTGAATACATATGTTCATTTATGTTCCTGCAGCTCACACAATGATAGACTTTGCAATGTATTGGTTGATTGCTTGTTGGACTGGAATATTGGCTCAAAATTGTCCACTATTACTTTGGACAATTGTAGCACAAATGATACATGATTGAAAAATCAAGGACAAGTTACAATTAGGCACATTAATTTGTAATGGATCTTTGCTTCATATGTGTTGTTCTGCACATATCCTCAATTTGATTATAAAAGAAGGGTTAGAGTTGTAAAAGAAGGGGTGAAAAAAATTCAAAAAAGTGTAGCATATTGGACAACAACACTTAAAAAGGTAGAAAAATTTGAGGAAACAGCTAAACAACTGCAGATTTCTTTTATCAAAAAATTAATTTTTAGATTGTCCAATTAGATGGAATTTAAGTTTTAAGATGCTTGAAATTTCATTATATTACAAGGATGTGTTTTTTCTGTTAAAGCAGCGTGAAACCCAATACACATGTTTGGCAACTAATTCACAATGGGAATTTGCAAAAGATGTTTCTGGGAGATTGAAGCTGTTTAATGATATCACAAAAATAATTTCTAGCTCAAAATACCCAACTGTCAATATTTTTTTTCCAAAGATTTGTGAGATTAAGCTTGTAATAGATGAATGGACAAAATCTACTAATAAAACCATTCAAAATATAACAAAACAGATGTTAAAGAAATTTGAAAGTTATTATAGTGGTATTCATGATATAATGGGAGTTGCTTCTATTTTAGATCTAAGGTACAAAATGGACTTGTTTGAATATTACTTTGATAAGTTGTATGACGTTGATTGTGATTTCGAAGTTGGTAGGACTCATCAATTGAGTTATATTTGGTTTCAGAATATCAATCAAAACAAAATCGAAGTTCTTCTTATGGTTCTCTATCCTCAAAGTCGAGAAAGGTTGGTCGTAGTGACATGAGTGATTTTGTAAAATATATGAAAAAAAAAGAGAGCTAGAACTTGCTTTATGAAAACAGAGTTAAATCATTACTTGGAGGAGGATACTTTATCAATTACATCTGATTTTGATGTTTTGTCATGGTGGAAAACAAATGGGTTGAAGTATCCAACACTTCAAGATATTGCAAGAAATGTTTTAGCTATTCCAACAACCACTGTATCTTCTAAATCTGCTTTTAGTACCAGTGGTCAGGTATCAAGTCCTTATCATAGTCGACTTCACCATACTATTGTAGAGGCTTTTATGTGTACTAAAAGTTGGCTATGAAACTCAAACTATTTAGATAAATTAGTAATATCTTATATTAAAATTCATCGTATATTAGTGATTCCTTTATCAATTTTTACTTAAGATTCTACATTTCTTGTTTATAAGTGCTAAAGCAATGGAAGAAAAAAATGTTTAAACGAGTGAAAGTGATTATGATAATGAAGGTATAATTATACTTTAAGTTATAATTTTTATTTTATTTGTCATATCTAATTTGGTTTCCTATATATAGGTGGATTGAATGCAAATGAAATTACTCAACATTTCCAAATTAATACATGTTATTCGGTAAATTTTTCATGTTTTATTCAATTTTAGTTTTAAAATTTTTCAAATTCCTTATTCATATCTAATTTTTAAATTTTCTTATTATGGTGGATTAAAGCTTAATAGCATTATTCAACATTTGTTACTTAAAGGATAAATTGTACTTGTTGAGATTAATTGTTAAACATAGATGTGTGTAATGAAACTAAAAATATGTAATATTGTGATTGCTACTCTTTTTATAATTTATGTTACTTTTTTATGAATTTATATTGAGTACTTTTGGTTAATTAAAGTGATTTAGTAATTTTTTTTTTAATTTTCTGCGAGTACGAGGATGAGTATGAGTATACCTAATACCTGCAGAAATGGGGATGGGACACAAATCCCATGCCTGTCGGGTATGGGGATGGGGATGGGTATAGGGTCTCAAAACGAGGACGGGGATAGTGAAACTTATACCTGCCTACCCCATTGTCATCCTTAAAAGCAGGGTTGGGCTTGGGTTTATATGCTGAGCTTATTGTCATTCATTGTGGTCTTCAATTTGCTTGGAACAGGAACTAAAGGAAGATCCTCTGTAAGACTAACTCGCTTGAGGTGCTACACCTCCTAAGTCAAGATGTTGGTAATGAAACTGCTCTTTATTGTCACACTCTAGGAAATCAATGAACTTCTTTATAAAAATTGGGAATCAAGATCCTCCACATCCTTCCTAAAGCCAACTCTCTAGCACATAGCCTTGTCAAGAAAGCCAAAACCATAAAGGAAGAGTTTGTTGTAATAAAGGACCCTCCGGAACTTTTAGTCCATCCTTGAAGAAGATGACACATTTTGAGTGCTTTCTGTTTTGTGCCTATGCTTTTCTTTTAATTTTCCCCTACACTAAAAAAAATAATAATTAATTAATTCTTATAATTTAATTTTTATTATTTTAAATATAAATAAAATTATTTTTAAATGTTTTTATTGAACTTATATTATAAATAAAAAAATTTAATTATAATTAAATATTCTAAAAATAATATTAAGTATAAAAAAATAAATTAAATTTATTTATATTTGACTTCACCCCACAAACTAATAGAAATTATAAGATTAGTTTAATAATAAAGTAAAAAAAAAATCATTGATTGGAATTGTTCCCCTACAAAATCAACATATTAACAATAAATTTTACTTATAAAATAAAACAAACTAATACTTTTATAAATTATAGACTATTCAAAAGAATAGTATTTATTAAAAAGTACAATAAATATTTCAAGTTATACTAATAATACAAGTTTTTTAAACATCTCTTTATCATTTGTATACTACTCTTCGATCTCTTAGATAAAATCATTTAATAGTAGTTATTAGTATAAAAATTAACCGCTTGATAATTTTTTGATGGATTTTTTAATTAAAAACAACTAGACAGATATATAAAGTTACACAGTGACTTGTTTTAACAAGTAAATAATAATGTGTAAAATAACAAATAAAATAATAAGAGTTTAATTAATATATTATAAATATAATATAAAAGATTTATATTGATTTCAATATTCCCATCTCTCGATTACTATAAGTTTGTTATATAAATATTCTAATTAAACATTGATGCAGGTTAATTAAACTCAGCTAATAATAAGGACAAAACTACACGGAGTCCATAACAACAAAACATTGTTTGTCGGAACAGGGAAAAGAAATTTCTGGACGAAAATTTGAACGTATAAAGAGATTTCTGGAAAACACAGGACTCCTCCTCCAGTTATTTAAATACCTCACTCCTGTCTTCACACCTAAAACCTGAGCAAGTTAACAATTTGGATCTGCAGAGTTCACAAATTCAGCTAAGAGAAGATGCCTCTGATTCCAAATATTTTCGGCAACAGGAGGAGCAACGTGTTCGTTCCTCTCTCCCTCCTTCAAAGATTTTCCTTTCACCAATTCTCTTTCTGCTTCCTTCCCCGAATTCTGTCGGGAAAATTCAGCCTTTGTGAGCACTCGGGTGGACTGGAAGGAGACCCCAGAGGCACACGTATTCAAAGCTGATATTCCGGGGTTGAAGAAGGAGGAAGTGAAGGTGCAGATTGAAGATGATAAGGTTCTTCAGATCAGCGGAGAGAGGAACGTTGAGAACGAGGATAAGAACAACACGTGGCATCGCATAGAGCCTAGCAGTGGAAAATTCATGAGAAGTTTCAGATTGCCTGAAAATACAAAAGTGGATCAAAATGGAGTTCTCACTGTCACTGTTCCAAAGCAAGAGGTTAGGAAGCATGATGTTAAGACCGTAAACATTTCTGGTTAAGGGACATCAAATTGTTTTTGGTCTTCTCTGTTGTAACTTGTAATGGAGTGATGTGCATTTGGAAAAAATATCATGCACCTAAAGTTGTAATTGCCGAGATAAGTAAATAGTTGTCGCTGTGAGTTGTGACGTATGGTGTGAACTCTAATGTAGTGCGTAATATGTAGATTATGTTCTAATCAAGGGTTCTGTACTTCTCCATTGTAGATTTTGCAATGAAATAGTGAATTGTTGTTTTCTGCTTTCTAAGATGCACTTCAACTAATTTTAAAGAAAAAGTTGTACAGTGACAGTAAATCAGTACTTTTTTTACATAGGGTAGGAATTAGTATTGAATCTAATTTTACACTTTGTATACCATTTTCAAAATCACATAAATAAAAATAAAGATACCATTTTCAAAATCACATAAATAAAAATAAAGATGGTGTAATTGAATGTTAATTTAAAATTTTTTCAATCTGTTAAATATAAGTATTAAACTCATACGTAGAAAGAGTAATAGCCATTAACGATAACCTAGTGATATTTAGCTCGAATACTGAAATTTCGTTTTTGTTATAAGTCTAATCTATAAAACTGTTTATTTAAATCTATGACATTATGTTCTGAATAAGCATAAAAAATTGAGTTGATTGAAAAATTTAAATATAAAGAAATTAATTAATTTTTTATTAACAATATTGTTCTTGAAACATTTTTGTTTAATTTTAATTATAAAATATTTTTACATTTTTATTTAATTATAAGTATCACTTTATTTTCATTTATGAGATATGAAAGATTTATTTATGAATTCAAGTTTTTAAAAAATGTTTTAAAAATACTTTTATTTTATTAAATAATAACTCATTTTCTTAATAAGTATGAAATTAGTATTTTTTTTTTTTACATGAGTGGAATATGTCTCAATCTTTTTTGTTTCCTTTAATGTGCAGGTTAAAAAGAATAAAAAATATTAACAATAGTAAAAAAGGACTTTCGATTTTTTAATATAACAAATTTTGATTTTTGTAGTTATTTTCTAACATTTTTAGACTTAAAACAAAATGGACAAAAAGAATCATGATTATAGCTTAAACAAAATTGGCAAAAACTTAAAGGCAGCACCCGAGCTAACTTATGGACACACCCTTATTCGAGACATGAACACAGCCTATTCTCTCTCCCTTTCCCTCCAAAACCAACTTATGAATGTTCACTGCTTAATTTGCAGAAACTACCAAATCCCCTTCTAAATTGGGATACGCAAAGTACTAAATTTCATAAAATGGTAACCAACCTATGATACCCATAGCAAAGTACTAAATTTTATAAGAACAGAAATATATTGAAGAGAATTATAAAATATACCCATCGCAAAATTCTAAATCAAAGTAACAAACAATTCATATTCAAAAACAGAAATATATTGAACAGAATTATAAAATACTACAACCATATGCAGGGAAATATAAGAACAGAATTTTAAAATACTACAAGCATATTTTTTCAAGGGCCACTATTTTGACCCAACATGCACACATCAAATTCAGCATAAAAAGAAAATATAAAGATCATCTGGACTTCAATAAGTTTCACATACTTAAACTTCAACAAGAGACCCCTCTTCAGAACATCATCCTCAATATTTTAAAACCCACCACGGAGGCGTAACACAAGATGAAGAGTAGACTCTTTCTGAATGTTGTAGTCAGCAAGAGTCCTTCCATCCTCTAACTGCTTCCCAGCAAAAATCAATCTCTGCTGGTCAGGTGGGATCCCCTCCTTGTCCTGAATTTTAGCCTTGACATTATCAATTGTGTCTGAACTTTCAACTTCCAAGGTAATAGTCTTCCCTGTCAAAGTCTTAACAAAGATCTGCATACCTCCCCTCAAACGAAGGACAAGGTGAAGGGTAGACTCCTTTTGAATGTTGTAGTCTGCCAGAGTACGTCCATCTTCCAGCTGCTTTCCAGCAAAAATCAACCTTTGCTGGTCTGGAGGGATACCCTCCTTGTCCTGGATCTTTGCCTTCACATTGTCAATTGTGTCTGAGCTCTCTACCTCCAAAGTAATTGTCTTTCCAGTAAGAGTTTTCACAAAAATTTGCATACCACCACGGAGACGCAACACAAGGTGGAGGGTGGACTCTTTCTGTATGTTGTAATCGGCAAGAGTACGACCATCCTCAAGCTGCTTTCCGGCAAAGATGAGCCTCTGTTGATCCGGTGGGATACCCTCTTTATCTTGAATCTTAGCCTTAACATTGTCAATAGTGTCAGAGCTCTCCACCTCCAGGGTGATGGTCTTTCCAGTGAGGGTCTTAACAAAGATTTGCATTCCTCCGCGAAGACGGAGTACCAAGTGGAGGGTTGATTCTTTTTGGATGTTGTAATCAGCCAGGGTTCGGCCATCTTCTAGCTGCTTGCCAGCAAAGATGAGCCTCTGCTGGTCTGGTGGGATGCCCTCCTTGTCCTGAATCTTAGCCTTGACATTGTCAATAGTGTCAGAGCTCTCCACCTCAAGGGTGATTGTCTTTCCAGTCAGGGTCTTAACAAAGATTTGCATTCCACCACGGAGACGGAGAACCAAATGGAGAGTGGATTCCTTTTGGATGTTGTAATCAGCAAGGGTACGTCCATCCTCAAGCTGCTTCCCAGCAAAAATGAGACGTTGCTGGTCCGGTGGAATTCCTTCCTTATCTTGAATTTTGGCCTTCACATTGTCAATGGTATCAGAACTCTCCACTTCGAGAGTAATGGTTTTACCGGTCAGGGTCTTAACGAAGATTTGCATCTAAATAACAACATATAATAAGATAAATCAATCACCAATTCTTCATCTTTAAGATAGAATACAATTACAACAATCAAAAGAAAGATTGAAAAAAAAAATACAAAAAACAAAGGGCCCAAAAGCAATATTAGCCAATATTTTCAATTGTATTCGCAGAAAAAGATAACTTAGATTTGTTAATAAAAGCCCTATCCAACAATCAACATATTGGGGAAGCAGACTCGGATGCACAATTACACGTATAATTATAAACATCATTGTAGTCAATACAGAATATTAGAGAGAAGAAAAAAGTCTGATTAATAAATATTACAAAAAATTTAACAATTGGTCATACAAATGATACACGCACCAAAATTGAAAATTTTAATATGTAATTTTACAACAGATCTCAAGATCGCTTTCAATCAACAAAGAATTTGAAGAAAATAGCCATTGATTCAATAAACTTTAAAAAAAAAACATAGCATGGATGATTATCGAGAGAGTAAAATCGTGTAAGACGAATAGATTCGAAATTCGAAAAGAAAACTTGATGAAAAAGCAACAATTAAAACTAAAGGGCGTCACAGATCGGTTGATCGGCTGAAAACTAACACAAATCGTAATACTCGAAATCTTAAGCAGAAAGAAAAGTGGAGAAGAAGATACCTTGAATTGGTGCGCTAGGGTTTTTTCTTTTTCTGCTACGATACTGATGAATATCAAGCTTTGGTATGAAAAATTGTTGTGTGGCGCTCCCCTTTTATAACAAAAGGTAGCGTTTTTTCTACACGGCAACGGCACCTTATCCAATCACATTGTGACGCGTGGAATGATTAGGACCGTCAACCCTGTTGACACGGTAAGTTTGGTATGCGAGTCTTTCTTGGCAACCGATTGAATGATAACCGCATCAACATATAAAAAATAATAATAAAATAAAATAATATTAAATTTGTTTTAAAATTTCTTCGTTTTTAATAAATCATCTTTCGAATTTAAAAAATATATATACAGATATAAGATGATAAAGTTTTTATACATAAAAATTAATGATGATTTAAATATAATTATTCAAACATAAATATAATTAATGAAACAAATTTAATTGTTTAGTACCTTAATTTTTGGAGATCAAACATAACAATAAATATTTATCTATTATTTATATAATTAAAGTGAAAATAAATATATTTAAGAAAACATATTATATTTTATATTTGTAATTATTTATTTACATTGTGATTGTTAAATAAGATTTTTTCTGATTATTTGATTATTTTCTATAAAATATATTAAAATATAATTTATAGATAAAATTAAAAGAGAAAAACAATTGAGAAAACTATGTAAGTTAAGACGATAGCAATTTAACAGGGTAAAAAAGATAGAATATGAAGTATGTTTGATCGAAAGAGTTAAAGTAAAAAATTTACTAAGATTAAAAGATTATAAATCTTTAATCAATTCCTCCTCTCATCTCATTTTATTTTAAGCCATTTTTTTTATAGATCGACAAATTAATAATACATAAAAAAGAATACTTTTTTTAATAAAATTAGTCTTATTGTCGTTAGTTTATTTATAATTACTATTTTATAAAGAATATAGATAAAAAATAATTAATTTTATATTAAAAATAAAATAACCTCGAACATACATTATTGAGTTAGGATAATTCACTAAATTTGGTTTTAAAATAGAGTTTAATTTATATACATTCTCAATGTAAAGATTTTTATAATTACAACTCTTTCATTCATGTTAAATTTGTTGACTTTACTCATTATTACTTTAAAAGTCACATAAATAAAAAGTTATGATAGCTGAATATGTATACCAATTAAACTCTTTAAAATATTCATATCATGTTAAGAAAAAGTGTTAGCAAGTATTGTGTAACATATTATAAATGAAAAAATGCCTGTCACAGGCCGATTTCCAAAGTCAATCTGCTTATAGAAAATACATCAGTTCCTTTTCTTTCCAAATTAAATGAAAAAATGGTCACAGAACGTGCTGTTATTGAACTTCTAGAAGAAACAAGTTTATAAATGTAGTTAAATTGTTATTCACTTTATGTGTTCTTCCTACTAGAACATTCCATTTGAATAAAGTATGCCGCTTTTGAAATGGATTGACACGTTTATACTATTATCTAATCATAAATTGTCGTGTGTAATAGGACTATTGTGTAAAACATTTTACATTAAGTGTCTTCAAAATTAAGTTCATTTTTAAATGACTAGAAGTACAAACAATTAGAGCACTTGTTTTAAAATATTACGCTATTAAAGAGAGTTGTAGAATGAAATTACCTTCACGGTGTTAACATAAAGCTTGGGTCCCTTGAGAGTGAACTGAAGTGATGGAAACATGCTCTTTTTATACTTATGGCCGAAGCCAAGAAGCACATCACCATACATTGGAGCCATTGCCGGAGCAATTGAAATTCTAGATATTGATGAAGCTCTTCTATTGCAGGTTTATCTGTTTGAAACAGGAAACTGTTAGAACACATGTACCACACGAGGCACATTATGAAAATACATAAATATTATATATTCATTTAATATAAGTTACTTGCTGTTTTTGGAACATGCACATAAGCATAGGTTAGTATTTAATATACAAGTGAGAAGTGAGAGGAGTTGATTTGGCATTGTCAAGGTTAGCTCTTCTCATGAGAGCAAGCTCTCATTTGATACACTCAATGTATATTGTACTCGTGTGTGTATCTCGAAACTATTCCCTGTATAACGATGTACAACAGTATATACTAAAATGCATAAAATTTCATGAAGAAATAGTATTCAACTAAGCTTGATCTGATTGTTTTAGGTCTACTAAAATGAATCTCCACTAGAAAACTAATGGACATCAACCAAGTCAGCACCCATTTTATATTTTCATCAGCCATACACTTCAAAACATATCAGTTGCCATCCCTCAGCTCATGTTTTTATTTTATTTTTTCTTACGTGTACTGTTTCATACTATACAGACGGCATGTTGCAATATATGTTGCGCACAAACCAACCTTCTGAAACAATGATCTTTGTGGTTAAACTAACCATACTTATGAGACAGGAATCATGAGTAAATGACTCTATCCCTACCAAGGCTTTCTTTGTGGTGATATTTATGAAGTATTGACATTTGAGCAATCTATTTGTGTCATAAATCTTTCAGCCATTCAAGAAGCCCTCCTATCACCGATCTATGTCTTTCTATCCTCATGCCATTGATAGACCACACCTGCTTTGGTGTTGTAGGATATAAATATGATACAGTTTTACTCCCAGGAGAAATCTCATATCTTGAACAGGAAGTTAGAAATCAATTCTTAAGTCATAACATTACGAATGAGATTCATGATAAATAGGAAAGGCAGATACAATGTGCTTATAAATTGTAAAGGGAAATTTTTAGACGTTTTTTTCCTTTAAAAAAAGAGTTTCAGTACACATTCGTACCATAATTTTATATTGACGTTCAATCACAACTCTTTGTTCATATGATTAATTAGTATAATCAACAAAGTTAAGTAAAAATAAAAAGTTGTAATTAAATGTTAATGAAAAACTTTAACCGATAGTCATTGAACTTTTTAAAAAAACAATCTTACAACTAAATGTAAAACAAACTTTCAATTATAGCATATAAAAATATTGATTTAAACTAAACTTTCCTCAATACAGTCAAGTGTGAACCAAAATTCCAAAAGAAAAAACAATTCAAGACAATAATAGGATGGAAAGAAACCAAAGTTGCAAATTGTGATGCACATCTAAAATGGTACAAGCCACCTTCTTCGAGATCCTTTGAAAAGACAAAAAGAACAAAAGAATGGATGAAAGGGTATATTTGATTAAACAAATCCAACCTTGCAGAGATAATTTTTTTTTGTTTCCAAGAAGTTAGTTTTGCTCGCATTTTTTCCCTTGTGAAAATTGATTTTTAAACTTGATGTCAGCTCATAGAACTTAAGAGCACTCGCAAGAGTATATACATTTTGTACTTCAGGAGATACTATAAAAATAGTATCATCAACATACTTTTGAGAGACAACCTGTATACTTGAGTATCTTTACTCCATACAGAAGATTTTCTTCTAGTGCACTCTCAATTAGGCCCCCAAATCCTTCAGCTACAATAAAAAATAAGAAATGGGTCATTGGATCCCCTTGTCTTAGATCTCTTTGCATTGAAATTCTTGAGTTGCACTTTTATTTACCAAAACTGAAAAGATGACGAATAGAGAGATCCTTAAATCTAGCTAAACCATTTGTTTCTAAACCCAAATCTCTTGAGCATATAAAAGAAAAATGGTCAATTGACTACGTAATACACCCTCTCAAAGTCTACTTTGAACAAAAGCAACTTATGAGACTATTTTTCTTGATGGATAATTTCATTCACAATGATCACACTATCTAACAGTTGTCTCCCTTTGATGAAAGCAATTTGGGTTTTTTTTATAAAAGACCATCTTAATTTATTATCCCTTTCTCACATAATATAAAATCTTCCAACCTCTCAAATCTAATACTGACTTCACAAATTTTCTCTTCCTCTTCTTATACTAAATGGTCTTTTGCAATGAGTTGTCAATAATGGATATTATGGTAGAAGAATTTTGTATTAGTCTTTGAGATGTTTTCTTTTGAATAACTAACGTGCTACATAATTAAGCTTTTTGTTAGTATTTACAACAATATATAGTTTTATTTGGTTAGTTTCATGGATTTTTTAAAATAAAAATCAAAAGACATGCTACAAAATTGAGGTTTGCGAATTTTTTCTTCCAAGCACAAACCATATATATTCACATTATTTTGATTGTGTAATTTTTTTTTATTTGATTATTTAGATGTATGACTTTTTGTGATGCTAATAATGCACTAGTATGATTCTTTGTTATGTTTAAATAGTTTGAGGTTTTACTACCTCTAAATTATATATCATCAGTAAGTTACTTTTTAATGAATTAATAGAACAAACAAAATTTGAAATTCATAATAAAATACTATAATTATGTTGCTAAATTGTTTAAGGCATGCTATTGTGAGTTTTAGTAAAATATAATAATTAGTATAATGTTTAAACACATCTTTAAGAAAAAATTAAAATAGTTCAATTTAATAACATTAGTATGAGCCCATTTTAAGTATTTGAGAATAAAAAAACATAAACTTGTAGGCTACATTTTTTTAGTAGATTGAGCTTTTCCTACCTGATCCTGCCCGATACTCACCTCTACTTATTTATAATTTTTTTAAAACAAAATTTCCAAACATAAAAAATTAATAACTAGGATTAGAAAAGAAAGGCTTAATTATATTTTTGTCTCCTATTTTATTAAATTTATAAATTTTATCCCCTATTTTAAAACTAAGACAATTTACTCCTATTTTTAAAACCTTTGTGTCATGTCTTTTAAATTGGAAAGCATTGATCATTAAAAACTAATGATGTAGACTATGACATGTCAAGTAGGTAGTGGATAACACGATGCTTGATGATAATAATCGTATGATATGTGACTGTCAATACTAATTTTAATAATAATTGCTATATATTTTTACCATCTTTGACACTATTTACATGAAACATGAGGAACAATATCAATTTTTAATGGTCAATACTTTCAATTAATGGATGAAATATAAATTACTAATTTTTAAAAATAAGAGACAAAATGTCTTAATTTTAAAATAAGATGAAAATTTGTGAATTTGGTGAAATAGGAGTAAAAAAAATACAATTAAAACAATAAAATAATATTTTTTATTTTTCTTATATTTGATTTTTCATTTATTCCAAACTCATACTTTGATTATATTTTAATATATTAATAAGGATCAAGTTGTAAAAATGAAAAAGAATGACTAACATTTCTGATAAATAAATCATTGGTTTTTTCATTTAGTATTTAAATTCTAATTTGATAGAGATTAATTATTCATATCAAAGATACAGTTTATGAATAACTACAATATTGAAAATAAATTTAATATAACTGTCGACATGTGGCATCGACGGGACGACAAAAAATATTTTGAAAACTAAAGGAGTCGTCACCAATGTTTATTAAAAAAAACATCAGAAAAATCTTTAAAATAAAAAAATTATCTACGAAACCAAATTTTGAGTTCAGGAGACTATTATGTGTAAGAAAGGTATTAACACCCTACAACGTCCATCATAAAGATGATTACCTCTAATTAACTAAGTAAATTATTTTTCTTATTAAAATATTTGTCTTAAAGTAAAAAAAAAACAAACCTTATTGTGATTATTATTACAATTGACATATTATTGTTATTAATGTACATAATCAAGAAAGAAGGTTGATATTATTGTTTTAGTTTATCTAGCTCAACAGGAGTGACCTCCTACTCTTACATATCTCAGGGTGCAATGGATAATAAGAGTTTATGTAGTTCTTTATAGAAAAAATTGGTGTGTTAATATTTTTAATCTTGATTTTAGACAAAAGACTGTCACAATTTATGTCTTAAAACCTTGAGATTAAAGAGATGTCACATCTAATCAATCATTTTATCTCTAAGAAGAATTATGTTTGGATAGAAAATGACATACTTGATGAGTATAGAGTTTTTTAACAAAAAAATAAATAGAAAGTTAAAATCACGACGTGGTATTTTAAGATAAAACAAAATTACAATGATTAAAGTAAAAGATAGTTTCAAACTGAGAGAGTGTGATACAATTAACGCTTAGAGAAGTGTTTAAAGGAAAAGTTTGAAG
Source organism: Psophocarpus tetragonolobus (assembly GCA_037954015.1). Classification (NCBI taxonomy): domain Eukaryota; kingdom Viridiplantae; phylum Streptophyta; class Magnoliopsida; order Fabales; family Fabaceae; genus Psophocarpus; species Psophocarpus tetragonolobus. The sequence continues at coordinate 33,399,821 of CM075690.1, read as the reverse complement.
GTAAACCTATTGAGAACTCCAAGGATGACTCCAAGAAAGGTCCTTCCAAAGGTCCTAAAAACCTCTAGAGAACTTTCCTGACACTCTTCACAAAACCCCAAGAATTCCTTGAGAAAAGCTTCCCAAAACTCTCCCCAAGTTCTCCCCAAAATTCTCTCAAAGCTCTCTTGAAATTGCTTCTAAATTTCTCCCTCAAAACCTTTTCCAAAAGCTCTTAGAAACTCTGGCTCAAGAACTCTAGCAAGCTTTCCTAAACTCTCAAGAAAAACCTTTGCAAGAGCCTTTCAATCCTCCTCCAAAGTCTTGAAAAACCTCCCAAGAGTTTTCCCTAAAACCTCCCATAAAAAATGAAATCACACCCCTTATTTATAGCCTTCGCACAGGAAAATCATATGAGCGAATTTCCCAATTCTGCTGAGCAAAAATAAATCTGATGAGCAAATTTCTGAATTTCTAGTTATTTTTAGGGGCCTCGCTTTAGGACGTGATTTTTCCATGGCTTAGCAGATTTTGACTAGAATTAGCTCCCCCTTTTTATTACAATGGTATCTTTGGTTAAGTTTTGACTTGTGGCCTTGCAAATCACATGAACCAACACCCTCTTCCTTTGGTCAAGGCTTGGGTTGTTGCCCTACAATTCACATGATCTAACGTCCTCTCTTGGTCCATTGACACCTTTGGTCGAGGTTTGGGCTTTTGTCTTGAAATTCACATAGACCAACGTCCTCTCTTGATTTCTTGAGATCTTTGGTCGAGGCTTGGACTTTTGTCTCGAAATTCACATGAACCAGCATCCAGATTCGTTTGGTAGCATCATGTCGCTATTTTCTATTCCTTGCTTCTTACTAGTCTGAAGGGGAAATTGGACACAAGAAACCACGAATTGAATGTGTAATTTTAACACTCTATCTTTAGATAAAGTTGGGTTGTGCAAAATGCTTTTCTATAATTTTTTAGCTGGATAAGTGTCATAAAGATATAGAGATTTTTGTATAAAAATGGACAATTATCACAACCTCCAACTTTCTACACAATTTTCTTCTTTTATTCTTCTTCTTCTGGGTTAAAAATCTTACTTGAACTACATTGGATGTCTATAATAACTATTTGAAAAATAGAATTAAAGTGGAAATATAAACTAAAAAATTATATTTCATGATAGCTACAGAATCTACATGAATGAAGATCAATTTCTCTTATTGGGGCAATGATTTTTTTTAAGTCAATGAAATATTATTACCAAATTAGTATTAGCAAGAAGCACAAGACGTGTCTGCCTAACATTGATACATGAGGGTTTGTGAAAAATTTGAAAATAAAACATAAAAAGAAAACCACAATCATGAGATACATAACATAGGGTTTATCACCTATTCTACATGAGTATGGGATATTAGCTTCGTTGCACAACACCATTCCCATGTTGATAATTGGGTTGCTTGCAAGAAATCATCCACTTGATGTGCATGACTGTTGAAGATTTTAGCATTTCTAGCCTTCCAAATATGTCAAAGTCCCGCGAACTAAATAAAAGACCATGCTCTCCTCAGATTCATTGTTCCAATAACTAAACTCATAAATTGGCATACATGCTCTAGAAACACATCATGCAAAGTCGTTGTGATACCCTACTTAACACATAACTTGATCCATACTTGTCTTGACACTGCATAGTTGATGAATAAATGTTAACCTATTTCCATTTCCTCATCAGAGAGGGTGCAACCTCTACCATTCTAATTAAGAATATCTCTTTACCAAAGATTATGCCTTGTGGGCAACCTGCCTACATCTAGTTTCTAAGAAAAACATTAGACCTTTGCAAGAACCCCTTTCGTCCATATAAGTTTACAAAACTCATCTTTATGGTGGCATCCATCTGATGCCAACAACTTGTAAGTTGATCGTACTATGTATAGACTTGATCCATTTGCCACCCAAAGCCATTCATCATTGGATCCCCTAGACTACTTTACAGCTTCAAACATTTGGCTTAACTCCTCTAGTTCAGCCCCCTCCCACATCTCTTTCACTGTGATATCTTAACCACTATCAACTCCATATATGAGGGAAAATACTCTTAAGACTTTGACTCTCAAGCCAATTGTCTTTCCAAAATTAACTTCACTCTCACTCCTTAATTGACATCTAACATTCTAACTCTACCAACCTTCTTGTCCCCATCCTCACCTTTCTATGGAATTTAAATCCATCCATCATCTAGAGTATTTTCTACCTTGTGTCTCCCACTAACCAACTTGGTTTTTATATTGAGCTAAAAATGCGAATCAATAAACTGTCATGTTCTGTAAGTAATCTTCACTTCCATTTAACTAGTAAAACAATATGGAACTTATGCAAGTCCCTCATCCCCAAGCATCCTTCCTCTTTAGTCCTACCCACTTTTTCCCAAGACATCCTATGTAACTTTCTATTGTCCTCATTGCCCCCCTATAAAAACTTTTTATAAGTAATACCTTTTGGAGCCTTGAAGAACAAAATAAAGCAGATTGTCAAAGCAAGTAACACTCATTTAATGAGTGTCACCCTTCCAGCTAATGAAAGGAATTTATGTTCCCAACCAGATAAACATTTCCGAATAGCATCTACCATAAGTCTCCACGTTTCCAAGAGTGATGGATTAGCACTAATAGGTAATCTCATATACCGAAAGGAAATTCACCTACCTTATAGTTTAACAAAATTGTTGCCCTTTGAAGCCAAATTTATGGGTTGTTTATACCTAAGAGGTGACTCTTATGAAAGTTCACATTCAACCCAGATATAAGCTCGAAGTATTGCAAGACTAATTTAAATGTCTCCAACGATTCCCAATTTCTTTGAAACAAAAGTAATGTATCATCAACAAATTATAGATGAGACACACAAATGTTATCTTTGTCCACTTGATACCCCTTCCACATATCCTTAGTTACTACAACTTGAATCAAACGGCTAAGCCTCACCGTTACAATGAGAAAAATAAAAGGAGACAGAGGATCTTTCTATTTGAGTCCTCTGTCAATTTCAAACTCCTCCGTTGGGCTCCCTTTCACTAATATTAACATTCTTGTCATACCCACACATTCTTTCACACAAGTAATTCCATAACGCTCCAAACCTCATCTTGTCAACCACTTCCCACAAGTAATTCTAATTTATAGAATCATAGGTTTTTTCAAAATCCAAATTCAAACATACAAGCTCCTTTCATATCCTTCTTGCATCTTCCACAACCTCGTTTATTGAAAGGACCCCATCAAGTATCAGCCTACCTGCCACGAACGTTGATTGAGTGTTTGAGATTACAGAATGAATAACCTCATTCATCCTCCTTGCCAACACCTTTGTCAATACTTTATAAATACATCCAATTAAGGAAATCGGACAATACTCTCCTAAACTCTACGGGTTACACCTTTTCAGAATGAGAGTTATGAAGGAATTATTTGATCCTTTCATGAGTTTAATATATTTATGAAATTCCTCAAAAAAGAAACAATATCATGCTTCAACCTATGTCAAAATTCTTTAATTAAGAAAGAGGAAATTATTTTGTTGGAGCAATGTACAATGTGATGGCCAAGGTATTTATTGCACAGTTGTGTTACGGAAAAAAAAACTCTTGCACAAGGCAAGGAAGAAATAAAAAAGGTGTTGCTCTATTTTTAAAGTTGATCATAAAAAAAGTTTGATATTGTATCTTGGAAATTCCATATGTATATGCTAAGAAGACTTGGCTTACATAAAGTGAGTGGAATGGATATACTCTTTCCTTGAGAAGACTTGGAAGTCCAGCTTCCAAGTTCCTAGTGCGAAGGGGTCTTAGGTAAGAAAACCTCTTGGAATTGCTTCTATTCACTATTATTGGGGAAGGTCTTAGTGTCTTAATGTGCCAAGCTGTGAGCAAAGGTCTTCTCAAAGGTTTTGAGGTGAGGATGAACATGATTTCGGTGTCATTATTAGATTTTGCTAACAACATTGTCTTTGGTGAGCGAACTTACCATAATATTCTGGTTATCACGAGTATTCAAGTTGACTTCAAGGTTAAAAGTGAATTGTACTAAAAGCATAACCGATGCCATTAGTGTCTTAAATAGAAAGATGGAAAGTCTTGCTAATGTACATGAATATGGTACTACAATATACATGAATGTTTGTGACTATATTATGGATCGTATGATATGTAATTTGTTGTGACAATAATAGATTAAATTCATGTATATACTAGTGGAACCCACATTATTTTAGTAAGATGAATAAGTATAAGAAACCATGTAATTTTGACATGATCTTGAACAACCAAGTTTAGACCATCTCAGCTTAGAAACTAAGGGATGAAGTCATACTTACCACTAGTTAGGTAACTACATTATTTCAGTCTAACCTCAAATGTCAAACAACCAAGTCTATTTTTAATTATTATTTTAAATATTAGTTTTATTTTAACTTGTTTTTATTCATTGTTTTAAGTGTCGCATAATGAATTATTTTTAAATAGCAATTTGCATCTTTTATTAATGGAAAATACAAATATTAAGAGCATATCAATTTACTTTTTATTTTTGTTGAAAAAATTTAAAAACTATAAACGGAAACTGTTTAAAGAAATTTTCCTTTTCAATTTTCAAATGAAGCAAATGAGTTAAAGATGTTTCGTGGTTAAAATGTCAAACAACCCAATTCTCAAGATAGAAAAGATAAAAAGTAGAAAGGAAAATTTTACAAAGGCAAAAAAAAAGGAAGATTCACTTAAAGCCATAACTAAAGTAACAAATATTTTCATTTTAATATTTCTCTTTTTAATAAGAGGTTATTTCTCATTTTATTTTCACTAAAACATTTTACTATTTTAATTTATATAATTAAATGTTTTTTATTTAAACTGAAAAAATAAATAAACTCATGTTAATATAGAGTAAATTTAAATATAATATTTATTGATGAATTTATAGTATTATTCAAATCTATTTATTTATTAATAAACATAAATTAGTCAATATAATTGTTTTCTCTTAGGCATTACAGAATTCTGAATTTGGGCGTGGGCTTTTTTTATCTATTTGTTTGGTTTAATGTACTGTAGAAAAAAAATGTAAAGCAAAGCAATAAAAATGAATAAAAAAATATCGAGAAGAGTGTAGAAGAGTAAGGCATAGTCATGAAGAAGTTTAGAAAATTGTGGAATCTTCTCGTAAGAAACCAAGGAAATTGTAAAGAGAACTTTGTGGAACATACAAGATTATCCTTTCACTTCTTTAAATGCCTTAAGGGTCCCATTGTTCATCATCAATCAAACCAACATAGTTAAGGAGCAGCAAGTTTGCAATCTTATACTACACATACAATCTGCCAATTTTGTAAACCATTATCAAAAGATGTCACTGATTCCAAGTATTTTCAATGGCCGAAGAAGCAGCCTGCTCGATCCTTTCTCTCTCGATGTGTGGGACCCCTTCAAGGATTTTCATTTTCCCACTTCTGTTTCTGCTGAAAATTCTGCATTTGTGAACGCTCGTGTGGATTGGAAGGAGACCCCAGAGGCACACGTGTTCAAAGCTGATATTCCGGGGTTGAAGAAAGAGGAAGTGAAGGTGCAGATTGAAGATGATAGGATTCTTCATATCAGCGGAGAGAGGAACGTTGAGAAGGAAGATAAGAACGATACATGGCATCGCGTGGAGCGTAGCAGTGGCAAGTTCATGAGGAGCTTCAGATTGCCTGAGAATGCTAAAGTTGATCAAGTTAAGGCTTCTATGGAAAATGGGGTTCTCACTGTTACTCTTCCAAAGGAAGAGGTTAAGAAGCCTGCTGTTAAGGCCATTGATATCTCTGGTTAAATTCTGTTACTCTGTTCCTTTATCAAAGTTTTGTGTCCTTTATGTTGTTGAGGTTTTTGTGTGTGATTTTCTTTGTTGTGTGGGTGATTAGTGTAACAAAGATATCATGGTTCTGTTGTAATCGCAGATACAAGTACTAGTTACAGTGGCTGTTGAAATATAAATTTGTTAATGACTTTAGCTTATCGTACTGTCCTTGAAAGAATATTGTTGTTTACCTAGAAACATAATGTATGTAGGTGTTATTTATGTTAGTACCTAGATTAAGAAAATTTCAGGAGTAACATACGAATTGGTACACAACAATCAATTTTGATAACCTTAAGGATGAGTTCTCGTAAAACAAAGATGTAATAGCCCATAAAAAAGAGAGAAGAGGAAAGTGAGGCTTTCGCTCTTACTGTTCCAAAGAAAGAGGTTAACTAAGAAGCCAGATATTAAGGCCATAGAAATATCTAGTAAAACTATGCTACTTGGACTTGGTTTAAAGTCCCAACATACACGTGTTCCTATTCTGAGTTAATTTTTTATTAAACATGCACTTTGTTATTGCATCATCAAGAGCCTAAAGATGTCGTTTAATTCAAAAGCTTGCACGCCTAAAAATGAGGACGGTACAATTATATAATTATAGAGGTTGAATAACAGGTCTTAAGAAATTTGATCCTAATATGTTTCAATGCATTTAAGGCAATTAGGAATACATTTATTTAAAGAATTTTAAATACCTTATTAGAAATGTAGTTGTCTCGATAAAGTATTTTAGGGATAAAACTTTTTGGAGATTTTAAACTGATGTTATTTTTCATAAATTTGTAAGACAACATAGGAGGAATTTTAAATAAAGGGATTTCAATTTTTTTCTTCATTTTGAAAAGGCAGACCTCGTTATCTCTGTGCTAGCACATTGCTTGCAGTTGTTCTCCTTTTTCTTTCATAGGTTGTCTCTTCTTCTCTCTGTTCCTCTCTTACACTCTATTTCTCTTCTTCTCTTTGTGTTTAGGGTTTGATTTTAGTTTTTGAATAGGGTTTTGTTTTTCTTGATTTCAGTGAATTGCGAGTGATTTTTTTCCAAATTGATATGAATCTGAATCAATAGCTATTATCCCAATGCTCATATACGTTGTAATGATCTCATAGTTTTTTGTGGGTTAGATGCATGTAATGAAAGAATTCTTATGTTATATCTTCTGTTATTCTTGGAATTTGAATCCTGTTAACAACTTGGTTATGCTTTAGTAATAACTTGATATCATAATGAACAGAACATCAACTTGTTAACTCATGCCATAAATAATACTTAAAACATGTAAACTAGAACGAAAAAGAAATCTTAAAATCCATAACTGAACCAATCAACTCATTGTCCTATCTGCTAGTGGCATGGTCTCCCCCTGACTTTGCTTTTGTGCTCTTCCCCATGTTTTAAATGTACTTCCTATCAAAAGTGACTTTGCCATTTCTTCACTCACAAAAGGAACCATCAGTTTTCAACCCACAAAACAAAGATCTTTCGACTTTATGTGTTTATAGGAGCCATCATTGGACTCTATGGCCCAATTGCTTATATCTTACACGGAATATTTGAGGGTGATAAGGAAGGGATCAAAGCAGATGTACCCCATGTTTTTCTCTTGAGCAGCCAAGTTTTCATGGAAGGAGTGCCATTATCTAGCAAATTCTCAACTCCCATAAGAGCTTTTGTGCCTATCTTTTACAATTCAAGGAGGATTTTCACCATTGTCGATTGGTTTAGGATTAGATATAAGATAAATGCAGAGCACAGTGGGTCTTATAGGAGGACTTATGTGGGAGAATACTTGCAGTAGCTAAGAACAAGAAAGATATCCATCACAATTCTCAATTACGAACCTTGTATCTAATTTGTGTCCATCACATTCCCATAAAAGAGTATGCTACAACTACAACGACTAATATTGTTGTCAATTTTACTATATTAGAATCAATTTTATATATGCTCTCTTGACAGCATCTTAAAAACTCCTCTGTCATTTTCTCTTAATAAAAGTGATGGAATAGGTTAAAAAAAAAGAAATTAAAATACAAGTGTACAGAGTGGAAATTGTATGTTATAACTAATAATCTGGTTTTTCATATAATATTAAAAATGTTCAGTATAAGGAGTTTAAATGTGTAATATTTGAATGTGTAATTTGTCCCATCTCATGTCAATTTGGTATTTTTATGTTGTTTTGTGTTTAAATTAATTTTCTGGAATCTCATGGATATTTTCTAAAATCTCATGGTTAAAGTTAAAATTGGGAATATTCTTTGTGACAATTTAATTAAAATTATATATAATTTGTGCTTTTAGTGTGCATTATATTTATGATTTATGCTTTTACTCTAACTATTATAAGGAGTAAAAGCAAATGAAGTGCAATTTTTGTTTCTAGAGGTCGTTAGTGTCTCTACCGGAATCAAGTTCTACTTAAAAAGGAAAAGGACAATTCTCAAACTCTAATAAAACAATGACAAAAGAGAAAAATTATCAAAAAAGATGGAATATCTACTTCAATATAAAATAAATGACAACTAAATCTTTTGATCGAATGCTAGAAAAATTAGATGAAAAGGTCAATGAAGATGATATTTAAGAAATGACTTTGATATCAGACCTTAATCAAAGGTCTTAATCAACAACAATAAACTAAAATTGTTAGTTAAGTTTCCAAAGCAATTAGTAATTGTAGAAACCTTTCAACCGAATAAAAAATAGCTTATGTCTTAACACATCTTTTAAACTTAATCAATATCTGTCTAGCCTGCTAACGACGCTCTTTCTTATTTACACTATTTACCCAATGGGTCCAAAAATAAATTATTCATCCTTGATGTTCTTAGATAAATTGAATATTGTCTAAAATTATTACTTCTTAAAATTATCTTGTAATATGAAGATAGTTATAAAGATAGTAAATTATTATTTATAAATTCTTATATTATGTTATTTACTTCACAACAAAATAAAATAAATATTTTGATAGTTAAAATTCTATTGATTGATATGATCAATTTTATAAATTATCTTATAATTATTTTTAAATTATTAAATATTAAAAAATTAATATTTATTTTTGGTAAAAATTTATTATTAAAATAATTTTTTAATATAAAAATACAAAAAAAAGTCTTTATACAGGACAAAAGCCATAACATGTGAACAAGGACTGCGAATATGAGAATCTAGTAAAAGAAAAAAAAAATAATTAAAATTTATTTATAAATATATATTAGATTATAAGAAGTGTATTTCATAACTATTAGAGTATTGTATTGTTATGGAATAAATTAATTTACAATGATATTTTAAGATGCTTTTTAGTTAAATAATTATAAATTAAATAATATAATATTTTTTTATCATTTTCATATTAGATTTTCATTTTCTAAATATATTAAAAAATAAAATTTGAAATTTTAAGAATTGATTTGTCATATCCAAAATAAAAAATTGAAACTAAAGAAATCAAATTGATTTTGTTGATATGAAAATTAAATTGCCTTATCCAAACAAAAAATTTAAAATTTAAGAAATTTTAATTAATTTATCCAAACAAAACATTTACAAAATGAAGAAAATTTGAATAAAATCAATTCAAATTGCATTTTAAATTTTTTAAAATCTTCAAATGTCTCATCCAAATGCAATGTAATGTAAGTGATTCAGAGTAATATAGTCTTAATTAGGGTGCCAGACCACCCAAATAAAAAACCAAGAATCAATAAAAATAAAAAATTGATAAAATATTGAAATGATTTGGGTTAGTTTGGTTTATTAAATTTTTAAATTGTACAGTTTAGTTGAGTTTGTGATTTAAGTTTTGAAAATCAATCCAAACCAAATTGTGATATATATAATTTCTATATTTTTTTCTTACATATTATGTTCAGTTTAGAAGATATGACATGATTTATCATATAAATATAGTAATTTGAGAAATAAAAATAAACAATAACACGATTATAATTTCTATTAGTTAGATATGCGATGAAATCTTATTTTCTAAGTAGTTTTGGAGTGATGTTAATTTTCAGTAAATTACCAATATATAGTTAAATAATTTGCAAAGTAAAACAAACTATTTAAGTATTCTTAAAAGTATTAGAAATTATACTAAATAATATTGAATAACATATTTTCAAAAACTAAAAGAATCAAACCAAACTAAATTGTTAGGGATTGGTTTGGTTTTCTTCGAATTTTATAATATTTTTAAACTGAACCAAACTAAACCAAATCGCACTTAATTTATTATTTGATTTGGGTGATTTTTACATTAAACCTGAACTAAACCGCACCGTTAGCACCTCTAATCACAATAAGGTCATTTAGGGCATTTCTAATGGGAGTAAGTTGCTTCTTGCATAAAAAACGTTTTGGTTGTTCCCACAGTTTCACGTCAGTGCTAAGTAACTCATACTCAATTTTTTGTAAGGTTGGTCTAGTGACAATGTCCATACGTGGGGAGAAAGTAGAAGGGAGAGGTCATGTGTTCAAATCCTTCTATTAACAAAATTAACATTTGCCTATAAAAGAAAACTCATATCAATTTTACTCCAATGGAAGAAATTATAAATGACTCCAAGAAACTCATAATTTTTTAATTTTTTAATTTTTTAATTTTGCTTGATTATGATACCACTCCCTCCTTCAAAGGAAACATTTTTTTTCTCATTTTCTCCTTTTCCCTTTCATTTTCCCTTTCCTCTTCCTCACCCCAACCAGATTCGTCTCCTGCTCCACCTTCCTCTTCTCCCTTCTTGCACTAGATCCCTTACTCTTTCCCCCTTCTCCCTTCCTCTTTCCTTTTTCTCTTCCTTAAGCTTCTCCTCATTGCACTACATCCCTATCTCCCACACTACCTCCTCCTTTCATTTTCCCTTTCTCTTCTCTGTGCTACCTACTTCGCCCCCTTTGTCTTTCTCTTCTCCCCTTTCCCTTTTTTCTCTGCAACATTCCCCTTCCCCCAATGTCATTGTTGATCCCTTGCTACCGATTTCATGTTCATGAAGTTCGTTTTCTTCTTTTTAATTTTTTAAAATATGCTTGTGAGTGTATGTTGATTTATTTTTGTCATTGTACCTATGGTTCTTGATTATTGTTGTCGCTATAGTTTTGGTTGTTCATCTTTTGTTCTTGATTTGGTTTTATTTCCCTATTTTTTTAGTTGGCTATTGTTCATTAGTTGTATGGAATAGGTGAAAAACTTATTTACTTGGTAAAATAATTCATCCATTTTTTAAACAACTTGAATTGTCATGTAGGATTGCTCCAATGAGAGAGTTGCTTCAAGTAACCATTAATTTTTAAAGCAACTTTACAAGCATCTCCCTTTGGAGATTCTCTTAGAGAATGGGTAATTATAAAATGTATTTAATTTTCTTTACTTGCTGAAAAATTTAGTTATTGTATCCATTAAAAAGCTTTAACAACAAAATGAATTGAAAAAATAATAATAAAGAAGCATTCAAATGATCGGTTGCGTTTAGATAAGTTTTCATTTAAAGGTCATGCTTTTCACTTTTATTTGAATTTTGCTTGGCGATGGAGTCACAAGACGCAAGAAGACGACCCGAGATGAAACTATTTGACTCGTCTTTTGTGTCCTTTGGACCCAAAGCCCATATTCTAGTAAGCTAGCCACCTCACAATCAAACTTGAAAAACTTTTCAACCAATTGTAAAAATAATAGAATATTAAACATAGGGTTACTTTATTTATTTTTCACATCTTTGTTAGGTGTTTATGAAATTACTTTAGCAAGTTAGTCTAGTAAATTATAAGATATTTTTCCTCTACACCAATCATAAGTCTGTCTCCATTATTCTCATATGAAACACCCTTAATACTAGGTTTTGAAAAAGAAGAGATTTTGAGTTTGAGTTGGAGTAAAAGTAGTGAAGGAGGCGAATTCCTTTTTAATTTCATTAGATTAGGAAAATGGGATATCAAGCAAGTCTACTATTTTTTTCTTGTTGTCTTGTGATAGTTCATACTTTCTACAACAAGAAAAATGCTTGCATACAATAGAAGGGTGTGCAAAACTCCACTTGTCGCTAATGCAGAAGGATGCCACCTAAAAGAAGGGAACATTGCTTTGCGTTGCTAGATGTGCTAAATCTTGTATAACAAGCGAGTTTTTCATCTCACCTCAACCAGAAAGTTCTTCACCTAACAGTTCACCTAATGTGTCCCAACCAATTGAACCTACACTTGACAATTCCCTTCAACCAGTTAGAAGATCTAACTGACCTTGCTTACCTCCAACCTATTTGAAAGATTTTCACTGCAACTTAACATCTACTCCACCAATGCCTCAAGGTATTTGCTACCCTTTATCTTAAGTTTTGTCCTATAGTAGACTATCACCTTCATTTCATAATTTTATTTCATCCTTTTCTGTTGTCATTGAGCCAAAAACATATGCTAAGACCTGAAAAAGTGGTTGTTGGATTAAGGCTATGAATGCTGAAATTGCCGCTTTGGAAATTAATGATACTTGGACCCTCACTTCACTTCCTCCTGTAAAAGTGGCCATTAGGTGTTGCTGGATTTTCAAAATAAAAGATAATGGTTCCATTGAGAGGTATAAAGCCCAATTAGTGGCAAAGGGCTACACGCAATTGGAAGGGCTAGATTACTAGGACACTTTCTCCCCTGTGGCAAAACTCACAACTATCAGATTACTCCTAGCTTTGGCAGTAGTTCACCATTGGCACTTGAAACAATTGGATATAAATAATGCTTTCCTACTTAGCACACTTGATGAAGAGGTCTACTTGCACATTCCACCTGGTGTTCCTTCTAATCCTAGTTAGGTTTGCAAGCTTAACATATCCCTATATGGTCTAAAACAAGCAAATAAACAATGATATGCTTGCTTATCAAATTTCCTTATCTCTCATGGGTATCACCAGTCCTCTATTGACCATTCATTGTTTCTGAAGTTCTTGGGTTCTCACATAACAACCCTTCTAATATATGTAGATGATATAGTTCTTGCAAGAAACAACATTGATGAAATATCTAATGTTATTGCTCTTCTTGATCATGTCTTTAAAGTTAAAGACCTTGGTGATCTTCAGTTCTTCTTGGGAATTGAAGTAGCTCTTTTAGGGCAGCTTTGGTGATCTAAGCTAGTTTGTCTCCAAGCCCACATACCAGCACCAATATGCAGCCTTTTGAATTTTGAGGTATTTGAAGCAAGCACTAGTATCAGGCATCTTCCTTTCTTCATCGAGTGTCTTACAATTGAAAGCTTTTAATGATTCTGATTGGGCAGACTGTAATGAAATGTGTCACTTAGTCACGGGTTTTTCGATCTACCTTGGTGATTCCCTTCTATCATGGAGATCTAAGAAACAAGCAATTGTCTCTTGTAACTGATGGAAATAAAAGGAAACCTTAAATCAATAGATACAAGATTATAGTATGTATAGAGAATTAAATATAAAAAGATAGAGGAAAGAGAATTTGTGTACCTCAAATATATTGAATTGAAGTTCTTGATCTTCAAGAACAAAAACCCTAGGAATGATTATTGTAGAGATATGAGTTCAATAAGAACTCTTGAGGATTTTACTACCTACTTTCTAGGGGATTATTTTAGAGAATGTGTATTGTTGTTGTAATTTGCTTAATGGGATGACAAATTTATAATCCCCCAGGGTAGGCAGAGACCCCTTAAATGGGCTTTTTTTTATGATTGACTCAACCCATCACAGAGTCAATCTTACTATAATCCCATTCAAATAATCATAAAGATATTATAAGATATGATTATCACCAAATCTTAAATTGCCACATAATGATAAAATATAATTGATTAATACCAATCCACTATTATTTCCAACATTCTCCCACTTGGATGGTATTAATCAATAATACAAAGATAAATCATTAAGCTAGAATGACAATTATAGACAAATCTTATTATATTAGACAATGAGAAATTTGAGCTACAAAATAATATCCGATAGGGATATATATCATAAATATTTCTCATAAAGTATATAGAATAATGTAGTTCAATAAAATAATACTACATGGTCTCAAGCATCCAAAAATACTAAGAGATATGTTACTAAAATGATATTACTTCACACATATCTCATAAGAAAGTTTTCAGACTCCCACTGATCTAAGACATCAAAACTTAACCAAACCATATGAGTTATAAAACTCCAAAGTTAAGTATTTGATCAGTGAATAAAAAAAAATGTTTAATTAATATAATTTTTTTTTTTTACTTGAGTCCGAAAAATTATATAGGTGAGAAAGCATAATTTACATGCATCTAATTATTCATCATAGCCTAATAACATATGTAATTACATATAGGCTACATAAATGCTCTATAATATTTGACATTTAACTAATCTGAGTTTCAAAAAAGAGTGACTATGTAAGAATCCAAAGATAAGTAGGAAATCCATAAATTCCCTACTAAAACCACATAGACACCTAGTTTATATAAAATGATACTCAGATTATTGTGTCCACAAAATGTCAATTGAGCAAACACTTAGATAATTGGTCTAAACAAAAAAATTCATAAGTACTTCAATAGTGCAAAATTGTACTCAATAGGAGTTCATAATAAGCACTTTTTTACAAAGTAGAAAATCATACTCGATAGGAGTATTGCATCTACAATATACTTATAGAATTTTGACCAAACAAAATGTGAAATTTTGGGTAAGGAAATGCACAATACTTAATTGCATACCAAAAGAATTAATGTGCAATACCCAACAAAATGCTCTTAACATCCATTAAAGATGTCTATTAAGATACAATGAATTATGTATCTTAATTAAAATAGGACAAAAATAAATAGTCAAGTCCTATAAAGTATGTCATATCATAATTAAATGTGCACAAGAATATATGACAATACAGATAGATAAGTCTCGAGACATGATACAAAATTATATACTTCTAAAATTTTGATCAATTAAAATATGAAATTTGGGTAAAAGAGATGCACAATGCATAATTGTATGCCAAAAGGATTAATGTGCAGTACCCAAAAGAATGACCTTAACATCAGTTAAAGATGTCTACAAAGATACAATGGATTTTATGTATCTCAATAAAAATAGAACAAAAATAAATAGAGAAGCCCTATAGAATATGTCATATCATAATTAAATGTGCACACGATTATATGATAATAAAAAATATATAAGTTTTGAGAGATAATACAAGATTATATATACTCCCACTAATCCTTAATATACCAAAAAATATTAGGATTATCATTAGGTACACTAGTATTAAAACTTCTAGTGATAGTGGGATGATGACTTTATAAGATAATAATAAAAGTGAATTAAAATTCACTATTATTCTACTTAAGGAATTAGAAAGTAGTAGAATAACAAATGATTAATGAGAGAAGTGGTTAAAATAACAAGAATATGAAACCTACAAATTCATCCATAAGAATAAATAATTCTCACAAATGGTTTCATAATTAACCACATATTAATCAATCTTTACAAAAATATTGACCCCTATGAAGATCTTGAAAAAATAATTACATGAGTGAGAAAATGGATCACTTGATAATCCTAATATTTTTTTGGTATATTAAGGATTAGTGGGAGTATATATAATCTTGTATTATCTCTCGAAACTTATATATTTTTTATTGTCATATAATCTTGTGCACATTTAATTATGATATGACATATTCTATAGGGCTTTTCTATTTATTGTTGTCCTATTTTTATTGAGATACATAAAATCCATTGTATCTTTGTAGACATCTTTAACTGATGTTAAGGTCATTCTGTTGGGTACTGCACATTAATCCTTTTGGCATACAATTATGCATTGTGCATCTCTTTTACCCAAATTTAATATTGATCAAAATTTTAGAAGTATATAATTTTGTATCATGTCTCGAGACTTATCTATTTGTATTGTCATATATTCTTGTGCACATTTAATTGTGATATGACATACTTTATAGGACTTGACTATTTATTTTTGTCCTATTTTAATTGAGATACATAATTCATTGTATCTTAATAGACATCTTTAATGGATGTTAAGAGCATTTTGTTGGGTATTGCACATTAATTCTTTTGGTATGCAATTAAGTATTGTGCATTTCCTTACCCAAAATTTCACATTTTGTTTGGTCAAAATTCTATAAGTATATTGTAGATGCAATACTCCTATCGAGTATGATTTTCTACTTTGTAAAAAAGTGCTTATTATGATAGTACTCCTATTGAGTACAATTTTGCACTATTGAAGTACTTATGAATTTTTTTGTTTAGACCAATTATCTAAGTGTTTGCTCAATTGACATTTTGTGGCCACAATAATCTGAGTATCATTTTATATAAACTAGGTGTCTATGTGGTTTTAGTAGGGAATTTATGGATTTCCTACTTATCTTTGGATTCTTACATAGTCACTCTTTTTTGAAACTCAGATTAGTTAAATGTCAAATATTATAGAGCATTTATGTAGCCTATATGTAATTACATATGTTATTAGGCTATGATGAATAATTAGATGCATGTAAATTATGCTTTCTCACCTATATAATTTTTCGGACTCAAGTAAAAAAAATTATATTAATTAAACATTTTTTTATTCACTGATCAAATACTTAACTTTGGAGTTTTATAACTCATATGGTTTGGTTAAGTTTTGATGTCTTAGATCAGTGGGAGTCTGAAAACTTTCTTATGAGATATGTGTGAAGTAATATCATTTTAGTAACATATCTCTTAGCATTTTTGGATGCTTGAGACCATGTAGTATCATTTTATTGAACTACATTATTCTATATACTTTATGAGAAATATTTATGATATATATCCCTATCGGATATTATTTTGTAGCTCAAATTTCTCATTGTCTGATATAAGATTTGTCTATAATGGTCATTCTAGCTTAATGATTTATCTTTGTATTATTGATTAATACCATCCAAGTGGGAGAATGTTGGAAATAATAGTGGATTGGTATTAATCAATTATATTTTATCATTATGTGGCAATTTAAGATTTGGTGATAATCATATCTTATAATATCTTTATGATTATTTGAATGAGATTATAGTAAGATTGACTCTGTGATGGGTTGAGTCAATCATAAAAAAAAAGCCCATTTGAGGGGTCTCTGCCTACCCTGGGGGATTATAAATTTGCCATCCCATTAAGCAAATTACAACAACAACAATACACATTCTCTAAAATAATCCCCTAGAAAGTAGGTAGTAAAATCCTCAAGAGTTCTTATTGAACTCATATCTCTACAATAATCATTCCTAGGGTTTTTGTTCTTGAAGATCAAGAACTTCAATTCAATATATTTGAGGTACACAAATTCTCTTTCCTCTATCTTTTTATATTTAATTCTCTATACATACTATAATCTTGTATCTATTGATTTAAGGTTTCTTTTTATTTCCATCATTAACTCCTTAATTTGAAGCCACATATCAGGCTCTTGCCACTACTACTTGTGAGGTCTAATGGTTAACTTATTTACTAAATGACTTGCATATAGTCTATGATCGATCTACACTTCTTTGTGATAATGATTCAACATTGCATATTGGTTTCAATCAAGTTTTTTACGAACGCATAAAACACATTGAGATTGATTGTTATGTTATTTGAGAAAAGGTCAATTAAGATCTCATCAAATTTCTTCTTGTTCACTCTTCCATACAACTTGTAGATATCCTAACCACGGCTCTTCATCTGTTCCATGACTCATGTTCCAAACTAGAAATGACCAATATTTATTCTCCGCTTGAGGGGGCTCTTAATCAAGCTACTTTTTGTATTTGAATTAATCTATTTAGCTGTTAGCTTGTTTTTGTGGTTACCTTATAGATATTTTCTCCGTTAGTTCGTTGTATAATTGCTATGAAATTTATTGGTAGTTATAACTGCGATTCTGATATAACTAGTAACGATTGATCTAGCTTCTCCCTTACGCCATTACTCACTTATTCTTCTCCCATGTATATAAGACACTTTCCTTCTTAATCCAAACCTTATCAGATTGTGGCTGATAATTTCTTGGTAGCATTTGCTCTCATTCTCTCAGTTCTTGCTCTGTCTTTGTTTGTGCTCATTCATCTTCTTTCTTTGTTACAATATAACCTCGAAAATTCATTATTGAGCTAGGAGAACCTCACGAAATTCGGTTTTAAAAATACCCATGCCCTGTTAAAAAAAATGCTAGCAAGTATTGTGTAACATATTATAATACACATTTTATCATTGATTAGAATTTATTTTAAACTATAAAATATATCAAATTTGTGTATTTAATAAATTTTAACTGATTGTAGAATGTATTCAAAAAGTGTATTACTAAAATTTCTCTTTTGAAAAATAATATCAACAACTTTGACATTTCAATCATTGACGGTTATAATTTTAGTCAGAGGATTGTCTTTGTTTGCTTACTGAATTTGGTTATAACGAGTAATGACTACTCATTTTTTCTAAGAACGCTGCAATTGCACAATGCAAAGTAACTTTCTAGACTCGTATATTTTCCACAGGCATTGGAGGGACGCCACAGCAACAGGTTTCCTAGCGAAATATTCATGTTAACCACGTGTTCAATAAACTTTTCTTTTTTCAAGAAAAATATCCCTTAATTTTCATAAACTGATAGTTCAAAACCAACAAATAAAATGCAATTGTTATTCATTTAAAATAAACAGAGTCAAGCTCGTAGTCAATGGAGTACCCAATTGGAGCACCAACTCTTTGTGTAGAAATGTGTATCAAACAAATTCTTCAGTTTGCTACCATAAGCCAGAAAAAACACTGATACCAAATTCCAAATACTACAACCCATTATTGAAGGCAGTTGTGCCAAGAACAAATCAAAAAACAATAATCCTCCAACTGAAATTGCCAAACTCAGGCCACTTAGCAAGAGATGACACTCCCCCTATATCTGTTTTTGTCTTTGAAATAAATGGTATAAGATATATACAAAAAAAAAAACAAAACAATAACGGCATTAAAAAACTTCCTACTTTCACTACAGCAGAGATTCATCTGACAATATAGTCAACAAAGAATACTTTGCCTTAATTGAGATTCTACCTCCCTCTACACACAACTTTGCCCCAGTGACCACCCAATACCCTGGTGGATCCTCAGGGCCCCTAACCTTTTCCTTTGTGTCCACAAAACTCAACATTTTTGGAGCCCTTGTTGGCACAGGTGGTCCACCATTATAAATTGCTGAGTTTATATCCACCTTGTTTGTCTTCAGATCTGGTGACTGCAATTCCTTGCTAAGCCTAGTACTCATCAGTGCTGAGAAGAACCCCGATTTTCGCGACGTGGTTGAAGGTCCATCCCATTCTGATCTGCGAATAGTGGCAGATGCTACTGTTGAGAATCCAAGTCTCAAGAAAAGAACTTTCTTCATGCCCACTAACTGCACCTCAAACCAGGCTTTTGTCACAATGGCTGTGGACTCGTCCATTCTGGAGCTACTGTACTGCACAGGTGCTGTGTAGACATGGGAAAACATGCGCCATTTCACAGGCTCATAGTAGCCTCGATCGTCTGTTTCATCAATAGGATCATAACCATGATCTTCTGAAATTTCAAGAACACCAGGAACCTCTGAAAGATGCTGCAGATGGATTGCAAGGTGGTCACTTTTCTTGCCTTCCAAGTATAAGCGAATGCCTGTCACAGGCCGGTTTCCAGAGTCAATCTGCTTATAGAAAATACATCAGTACATTTTCTTTCCTAATTAAATGAAAAAATGGTTGCAGAACGTGCTGTTATTGAACTTCTAGAAGAAACAAGTCTGTAAATGTTGTTAAATTGTTATTCACTTTGTATGTTCTTCCTACTAAAACATTCCATTTGAATAAAGTATGCAACTTTTAGAATGGGTTGACAAGTTTATACTATTTTCTAATCATAAATTGTCGTGGGTAATAGGACTATTGTGTAAAACCTTTTACATTAAGTGTCTTCAAAATTAAGTTCATTTTTAAATGACTACAAGTACAAACAATTAGAGGCCTGTTTTAAAATATTACGCTATTAAAGAGAGTGCTAAAATGAAATTACCTTAACGGTGTTAACATACAGCTTGGGTCCCATAAGAGTGAACTGAAGTGATGGGGACATGCTCTTTTTATACTTACGGCCGAATCCAAGAGGCAGATCACCATACATTGGAGCCCATTGCCGGGGCAACTGAAATTCTAGAAATTGATGAAGCTCTTCTATTGCAGGTTTATCTGTTTGAAACAGGAAACTGTTAGAAGGCACATTATAAAAATACATAAATATTATATATTCATTTAATGAGTTACTTGCGGTTTTTGGTAACATACACATAAGCATAGGTTAGTATTTAATGTAAATGTGAGAAGTGAGAGGATTTGATTTGACATTGTCAAACTTAGTTCTTCTCATGAGAGCAAGCTCTCATGTGATACACTCAATGTATATTGTATACATGTGTGTATCTAGAAATTATTCCCTGTATAACGATGTACAACAGTATATACTAAAATGAATAGAATTTCATCAAGAAATAGTATTCAACTAAGCTTGATCTGATTGTTTTAGGTCTACTAAAATGAATCTCCACTAGAAAACTAATGGACATCAACCAAGTCAGCACCCATTTCATATTTTCATCAGCCATACACTTTAAAACATATCAGTTGCCATCCCTCAGCTCATGTTTTTGTTTTTTGTTTTCTTACGTGTACTGTTTCATACTATACAGACGGCATGTTGCAATATATGTTGCTCACAAACCAACCTTCTGAAGCAAGGATCTTTGTAGTTAAACTAACCATACTTGGTTGATAATATGAGACAGGAATCATGAGTAAATCACTATATCCCTACCAAGACTTTCTTTGGGGTGATATTTATGAACTATCAACATTTGAGCAATCTATTTGTGTTATGAATCTTTCAGGCATTCAAAAAGCCCTCCTATCACTGATCTATGTCTTCCTATCCTCATGCCATAGGCCAACCTGCTTTGCCGTTGCAGGATATAAGTATGATACAGTTTTACTCACAGGAGAAATCTCATATCTTGAACAGGATGTTAGAAATAAATTCTCAAGTCATAACATTGCGTATCAGATTCATGATAAATAGGAAAGGCAGATACGATGTGCCTACAAATTGTAAAGAGAAATTTATACTTTTTTTTCTTTAAAAAAAACAGTTTAATTAGTATGTATTAATTCCGTTAAAGAGTTTTACACAAATATTCATCACAAATTTTAAAATTTTAATTAATATAATTAACAAAATTATCATAAATAAAAAATTATAATTAAATATTATTATAAAACTTTTTTCAATTATCTGCGTACTAATTAAACTCTTAAAATAATCTTACCATTAAAATGTAACCAGACTTTTTAAACTAAAGCATATAAAAATATTGATTTAAACTAAAGCATATAAAAATATTGATTTAAACTAAACTTTCCTTAATACGGTCAAGTGTGAACCAAAATTCTAAAAGAAAAAAAAATTCAAGACAATAATAAGTTGGAATGAAACGAAAGTTAGATTGTGACTCACATCTAAGATACAAATTCATTGCGTGACTTAAGAATCCATTGCCTGGAACAGAATTCAGAAGGGAAGTAATAGGCACAAAAGACAACGATATGACATTAGGGGACTGTGATATGGTTGAAAGCCACTGGTTAAAAGATTGACCATTATCAATACCCCCTCTTCGAACAGAAATGCTCACAATATCCTGCAAAAAATTTTTGTAATGATGTTCAAACTTGTCAGATGCTGGATTACTACAAGGTGCTGCCGCTAAAACAATGGAAATAGCAACATTCTTGTAACGAAAAAATAAAAATACTAACATTATTCTTGGAGTGACTTTTTACGACTGGCCTGCCAATAGCAGGATTAGGTTTGGACCCCCACAGCTTATAATGATTATCCTGCAGACATGATTACAGATATATTTAGACAACTCAAACTTTTAAGATTTTCATTTCCATTTTTTTTCACTTTTTATAAGGTATATATATGCATGCCCTTATGACAGTTCATTATAAAAGGCTTTGGTAAAAGCTAACATGCTAAAATTTTAGGAGTGCAGTGTAAGCAACCCTTTGTTGCACCTGGCTAAAGCAGATTAATGCTACCATCTTTAACGGTGTTTTTTCTTTCTGAAAATTGTTAAGGATATGGATACAGATTTGTCTTTTTCTTTTTGGTGTTCTTTCTGCTTATGCTTCTAAGGGACATTCTAGTTGAGATATGATGAGAGACTAGGCAGCCTGGTTGCAATCTTCAATTTGTTTATATAATAATATTTTTATGTTGCCATATGTAAAAGAAAATATACTGCTTAATCTTTACCCTTGATTTTCTTGACTTGTAAGCAGCAATAGAACTTTGATTTGAGGCCTCAGAAAACCTTTCATCAGCTAATTGCTTTAGCAATTTCCGCACATCACTTTGTTGTAAATCTGAATTTTTTGTCTGCTTAATATGAACCACGTCCTTACCTCCCATTTGCACCCCAACTATTATATGAGTACCATATTTTTCAATGAACCTGACAAACCAAATTTTGTTTAGAGAACTATTTAAGTCCAAGCCACCTAAAGAAATTTATTTTCGTCAGAGAAAGAATTAAATAAGGTTGTTTAAAAAGGCAAAAATACGCTAAGAGCTTTAAGTAGAATGGTTATACATCATATTAATTTTCCTAAATAATAATACAGTAGGAAAACAAGTGAATGTAATAGATGATTATCAGGATAAAATTTCTTAACTTTCTTTAAGGATAATTCTGCACATGGAACCCAAGATACACATATATTATTTAGATACATCATGATTTAACACACCAGTTTTCTTCGTTAGTCCAATTAGTCATTAACATAAACTGTTTAAATCATTTCTATAAAATCAATTTTCAGTATAACAAACGTCTCAGTTACTATATGGACATAATCAAGTTTATCTTTCCTCCAAAAATTTGTCAATATGTCATATAACTTATATGGTTGATGTTATGTATTGATGAAATTGAAAATACGTTTAGGTTTAAGCTTCTTAATGATTTGTATAGACTTCATATTCAGGATTGTTCTAAGTTTCTAACTTACCTTAAAATATACTACAAATAGATATTTTTTCATTATTGATCACTTTGATGAAAACAAATTATATGTTCATGCCCCCTAAACAATCAAAGCTCTTTAATATTATTAAAAAGAAGAAAATGAAGAACAACAAATAACGATAATACTTACTCAGCTAGAGCTGCGGGGTTCCATGAACAAGGCACTTCTTTTTTCACATTTTTAGAAAGAGTTATGCTGGTTCTATCTAATTCCACATTATATAATGATATGAACCATCCATCATAGGCAAGGTTTTTAGTAGAAGCTGCGTCTGTAGGCCAACATTTTCTCATGTCGAACATGTTATTGAATTGGCCAGATGGAATCTTTCCCGACAAGGATAACAGTTTGTTGAAATGCTCAGACATCTGCAAGTGCAACAAACCAAATTAGTTGAAACTCAGACTTTCTCATTTTACATTATCTAGTCATACGAATGAATCCAAGATTCAGTCCTCAATTTTAATTTTATATTGAAAAACCACTTATAATAGATGGGAAGGAAAAGAGAAAATAAACATAAGGGAAGAAGGGGCCAACTCAAAAACATTAACATGTTTGGTTGTATTTGTGCCAAAGTTAAGTTTGTTCTTAAAAGTGCAGCTGAGAAGTAGTGAAAAATAGCTTTTCCGTTAGGTAAAGAAGTCCGGAGATACTTGCATTCGAAATAAAAGTTTCAAGTATTAATCAGTTCTTTTCAACTCCAACTTTAACCAAACTTATCTTTTAAATCAAGTCTAACAGTCTTAAAAAACCAAAAAGACGTCAAAATCGTGTTTGTAATATTCATAGTCCAAACTCGGAACTAACAGATGTCGAGTTCTCAAAAGTTAAAACAATACGGATAAATCCAGTACATGACTGAAAAAGGAAATTTCAGTAACCGAATTTCAAATATACACATCTATCCAACCTATATGAGGCAAGAATCGTCAACACTTATCAGTTGGCAGCCAGTAATCAAACTCAAGGTTTTAAATTGTGATCAATAGTTAAAATTATGATTTATGAACAAGTTGTGGTCGTAGGCAGCTAAAAACCTTAACTTTGTGGTCAAATGATCAAAACTCAATATTGGAAGATCAACAAAAACAGAAGTAGAAAGAGAGCTTCATGATGAAAAATGGAACCTGGACCATAGAGAGAGAGAACAAGGCCAAAAACTAAAAAAGGAGTATGATAGGCACAGTTGCATATTTAATGGTGTGATGATGTACGTACCTGAGTGAAAGGAAGCACATCAGAGTGAAACCTGGTGCGTTCACCTTTATCACACTTGATTGAGTTAGGAACATCGGTGACAACAACCCCACCAGGAAAAACAAGGTCTCTAGTGTGTGTACTATCGATCTCAACCAACCTAGACTTACAAGTAGAGAACCTTATATCGCTGCAAAGATCATATCCTTGTCCAATCACACTCACAGCTTTCTCTGCTGCCATCTGGGAATTCAATCCCGCAATGCTAACATTAATCATACCCATTATTCCTCACAAAGGAAGTGTGTCCCTCTAAGGCGATCTAGATCACTCTTTGTTCATGGTAAGAAATTAAGAACTTAAGAAGAGAAGGAGTCTTGTTTAAAGTAATTGTTGACTTGACTACGCTGTTCTTGTTCCTCCACCACGAAACGTTTCAAAGGGTGTTGTTCTACGCGGGACATTTTTTTTTTTTCTTCTGGGAGCGTAAAAAGGACAGGTTCAAAGGTTGGACCATGGAAGAAGGGACAAGGAGAAACGAGTGTGAACGAGGAAGGAGGAGAGGCGTAAAAAGGCGGCTCCTTGGAATAGGTGTCTCTCCTTCCTCCACGTGGCACCCTAACATGGGAAATAACGAGATCACCCACGTTGGATTTTCTTAGTAGAAGTGGAATCGGAATCGGTCATAGCATATGCGTTGACTTGAGAATTTTGTTTTTTTATTGCTCCCCAACTTAACCATGATTTTAACTAACTTTTTGGGCACTTCCTATAAACTTAATCAGTTTTGTCGTCATGTCAGCTTAATTCAGATTAGAATTAATTTTGTTTACGAGGTGTATTATTTATGTTTGGGAAATCTAACTCAAAAAACTAGAAAAATTAGTTGGAAGTGTTAATAAAACTATTTAATTAAATAGTTAAAAGTTATAAAATAATTAATTAATAAATATATCATTAATTATTAGATTAACAATGAAATATTTAAAAATAATATAATATATTTTATTAATATATATTGATTAATATTTAAATTATAATTTTTTATTATTACATATTTAAATTATAAATAATTATAATTACATATTATCCATTATTTATGTAATTATATATTTAAATTATAATTTTTTATAATTAAATATATAAATTTTAAATTATATAAATTATAAATTAATATAATTACATTAATGAAAGAAAGAGAGATTGTGTCATTTGAAGAAAGAGAATTAGTGATAAGAACTCATTACTTAATAAAGGATAAAGTATAAAAGAAAATTTACTTTCTTACATGTTGGTTTTGTAAATGACACATTTTATGCTTTTAGCTCGTTTTCAATAAAATTCTTTGAATTATATAAAAAAAGTGCAGTTAGTATTTGAAAATAGGAGTTTTTTGAAAAATATTGTAATTACTTAAAAAAGTTGCTAGTTTTGTTGTTATCAAATGGAGTTGAAATAATTAATTGAGATGACAAATCAAACATATTTATAATAGGTTCTTATTTTAAACATCTTAAGTGGAAACATTCATTATTTTAGAACCTCAACTGGAAACATACAAACATTCACGATTTTGAAATTTTATGAATTTCATACCCAGATTAAATGAAGAAGCAACCATATTCTAGTCTAGGTAATTGATGAATATTGATTTCTCTCTTTGTTCGTTCCTTCTCACATTTATAAGAATGGAAACTTCTCCTTTTGACTTAGAGAAGTAAGTTCTAAAAAAACGTGTCTACTGGACAAAGAGAACCAAATTTAAATGTGTCCAACAATTAATCTGATACGTCCATCAAATATCAAAATGAATGGATGAGATTCACTTAATAGTTAATTAGTTGTGGATGACTATTATTTTATTTTAGGTCACTAGAAAGTTATTAAGCAATTACTTCCAACATTATGGCTGGAAATGAGAATAACAACTGCTTATCTTAAGAAATAATTTAATCAAATAGTTTAATCATCAACTATTATGAATTATTGACAGTATAAGTCATTTTATTATATCGATTGAGAATATTAATTCCTTAAAATATAATACAATTACTTTTTTTAAAAATCATTAAATAATAAATATAATCACAATTAAAATAATTTAATTTTATAGGTATTTTAAAATAAACATTAAATTTATGGTATGATATTAATTAAAACTAATCGATTTAAATAATTTTATTGATGTTGGTGAATTATATACTTATTTTTTATATAAGACTATCATTAGAAGTTTTTCTTTCACTTTAAAAAAATAGTGCTAGTAGTTTTTTATTAGGATATGATAGAGAAATTACTTACTCTTGGATTTTCTCATTGGACAATGTTATCATAATGAGAGTGGAATTTTCAACAACAACAAAAGAGAAAAGACATTCAAGTCTTTTTTTTCCAGTTTTCATTAAATAAAGTCATTTTTTGGCCAAAATTTTCCAGTTTTCATCAAATACCGAAGAATAAAATGAAAGTTACTTGCATCTTTACAGACGCAGGAGAAAATTTCCCGGAAGCTACTAAGAGAAATTGTCTTCAGTGCACCGTATAAATTCATCAATCAACATCCAAAAAATGATTCCAATTATTCCAAAGGACTAAGATGTGTGAAGACTTGGGACTAGATACGCGTCTTAAGCCGTGTTTGGTTGTTTGCTATACGCGTTAAGCTGTGTTAAGTTTGTATTAACGATAATTCTTTTTCATTGTTTTTTTTTTTTGTTTCATTTTTCCATATTTTCTATCCGACAACTCATCACTAATATCTCAAGATATCAAAATCTATTTATGGAGTTGATTTTTTCAATAGTTGTTCATGTATATAGACTAGTGATCTAATCCCAACCATATTTAAAAAAAAAGAAACTACTATTATCAATCATACAGTACATATTACACTATTAATTTATTTTTATTATGATTGATGCCCGATCAAGATGATACAATCTTTTGACACTTGCATCTAATACTAATTCAGTGACACGGATTCCACGTTAATGGTATCAGGACTCAATAATATAGAAATTGTAGAAAGGCAAATTAATTACGGAAAGACACTACAGGATACTGCCGTTAGTTTGAGAAAGGCAACAATAAAAACTTATTTAATGGTAAAAAACAATTTGAACAAATAAAAAAAATTGAAAACACAATTTGTCGTAAAAATTATATATTTATACATGATTACCCTTTAGACTTTAATGATATGATTAGTTACTAGGCTACCAGAGGATGAGGAATGTGTAGGGGTGTCAAAAAGAATAGAGAGATGCAAACGGAGTGCACAAGGGGGGAGGGGGACAAATTGTAATGGGGATGTTTTTTTTCTTTTTTACAATTCCAAATTACCTATTTGAAACATTTTATATTAATTTTAATAATTCAAAATGGGTTATTCATTTTATTTTGTTTTTACAAATTTAGATTACCTATTCTAGACTTATTCCAAAACACCTATTATC
Source organism: Psophocarpus tetragonolobus (assembly GCA_037954015.1). Classification (NCBI taxonomy): domain Eukaryota; kingdom Viridiplantae; phylum Streptophyta; class Magnoliopsida; order Fabales; family Fabaceae; genus Psophocarpus; species Psophocarpus tetragonolobus. Next base: position 33,372,137 of record CM075690.1, on the reverse strand, counting down.
CATGAGTCCGAAATAAGCTTGAAATAACTATCCAACTTTGTTAAAGACAACATCCACATTACCAAGTCTAAATGCATTCAAATTAGCATGGGATGTTCCGAAATAGATAACTGAATTTTTCAAAATCGAATTTTGGATTTATCTATTCCAGAGTATCCATAGCCTTGTTACATATATTACATTAAGAATAATACAGGAATTAGAAAATATTACGGTTCAAAGAGAAAATCATTAGGTAAAGTGAGAGAAAGCCCAACTAATAACAATCCTCAAAACTCTATTCTCACCTCCCAACATTATTAAGCCCACACTTTCAAGACATACATATATAATTAACGACGTAATACTCAATTTAAATTAAATTTATCTTTTAGCTAAAAACATTCACTTATTTAGAACAAATAAATAAAAAAGAAACCTTACAATATAGAATGTTGGTATTTCTAGTCTAACTTATCCGATTAATGATCTAGCTTATTTATAGATTATACCTACTAAGTATATAACAGTAATAAATATTTCGATACCTATATCCTATTTATAGTGAATAAATGAGTTTTTACTTGTTGAATTTTACTTTACTGATTAAAAATTAAGTAATACGCTGGTAATCTTAGTTTTTCCTTAAATAGTTCATTTTATACTTAATTAACAACTAACACCCTATCCTTCGAATCAGGAGGAATGGATTGTCTCCAATTATAAAAAAAAACTGTAGATTCCCCAATTTAAAGAAAAACAACCATTGGATCAAATGTGCAACTCAGAATAAATAATAGAAACACAAAATGAAACACCCTGTTTTAGTTAATGCCAAATTTGTCTGTTTGTTATTATATTCTCAACACAATTCTAAATTTGATTTCACTTAACGTATTTAGCTTCAACACAATATCTTCTCATAACATTATTGTGTTATTGACTTGAATAAGGCCTAGCGGTTAATAAAAACAAGAAAGACTGGGAAGTGGTGACTTTGTTGGGTCGGGTCACAAGTCACACGGTTCGAGTACACGGTGGGGGTGGAGGGGTTGTTGCTTCTGGACGAGTTCGAGTACATGGTGCCCATGTCAATGACAGTGTGAGAAGATATTGTGTTGAAGCTAAATATATTAAGTGAAATCTTACTTGGAATTGGGTTTGCGGTTATAAATAAGAGAAATTAGAAGCAGGGGATTGGTAATAATAACAAATAGATACTTTTGGGTTTAAGTGAGAAAAGGGTGACCGATGAGTTTCATTTTGTTTTTTTATTATTTAATCTGACCCAACAGTTGTTTTCCTTCAAATAGAAGAATTTGCAGTTACTTATAATTGGAGACGATCCATTCCCTCCAATTAGCATGTGTTTTTAAGTGTTTTTGAATTGTCTATGTCGAAATCCAAATGTCCTAAGACCAATTACGTGCTTGATTTTTACTGCTAGTATAATATAATTTGTATTTTATTGGACCATCTTTCTTTTAAGTAACACCATAAGCTTAAGGAATGGATAAAGATTTAAATTCACAATCTTTAAATGGTATATTTACGCAACAATATGTCCGTTTGAGCAAAAGCAAATTAATGAAACTTTTAAATTCATCTCCTAAACAACAACAATTGGTACACCTTTAAAACAACAACAATGTTGACATAACAACTAACACAGATACATCAAGAGCCTTTTTCAAAAACAGTACTAACACCAGCATGACTACAGATAACTAAGACAAGAAAACAGCTGAAAGCCCTATCAATCTCTCTTTTTTCTTCATATCATTCAACCTATTCCTCAATTTAGTTTCCCTTCTTCACAACTCTTCCACGTACTTCAACATAGAGGATATGATTTTCTTCTCACATATGCCTCTCAAAAAATAAACAACCTCTTTTCCTGGTAACTTGTAAACAAACACAATTTATTCAAAAAATAAAATAAAAAAGCATATCAAATAGTTAACCAATAACCATGTCCATACCCTATAAAGCCCACACCCAAATTATTAATCTTCAACCAAGGTAACCAACAGAGCCACTAAGTTGCTGGGAGACACCACACAATGTCTTTTCATACATGAACTCTAGCTACATGACTCGGGCAACAACAAAGATTAGAGGATTCCTTACTTCGAGTTTGATTGAAGGTTCTTCACTAAAAGTAATGGCCAAAATGGTTGGGGAAAATAACGCCTCTACTCATCGTAGGGTTACACACACCTATTGATGGAGAAATCAAGAAGTAGAACAAACATGGAATATGCATTAGGGATCAATCATCTTTGAAAATAGATTTTGCAATTATTTGTTTTTTATTGATAAATTATTATCAAGTTATCCCATCAATTAATCTCAATTAGTCATCTAAACAATATTTTGGTATGACTAATCAAGACCAACGAAATCAACATAAGCCAATATGAAAATACCAACATTCCAGATTGTTGCAAATAAGGGACTCAATTTCAGAGAAGTATATAAAATTCATATGATTGTAAAGTCCATATGTAGGGAAGAAGAGATCATGGATTCTAATCAATATATTAACAAAAATTAACACATTTAGTAATGAACATTTGTCTTATAGAACAAAATATAAAGGATCAAAATTGTGATATTGATAAACTAGGAAGACAAGAATTATATATTTTATTTTTTTTATGTATACCCACAACATTTCGATATATATAAAGCTGCTTTGTTGGTCTTGTTTTTTCCAGTTATACCTCTTTTGTTTTGTCGTAAATATCACTATCAACAGATAAAAGTGAATGACAAAAAAAAGAAGAAGAAAGAAGCAATGTTAAACGCTGAACAAATTTAAAGAGACATGTGATAAAACAAAAAGTATAGAATGCATGGAACATCTTGGAAAAAAATATCACCGTATTTGATCTTATACACTATAGTCCCACCCTGCTATACTATCAATAGAGACCAAATTAAGACATAATACACCTTTAGCCACAATATGATCATTTGCCACAAACAACAACCTAATAATTAATAAAACAAAGCACTGAAACACTTAAACTCCAAGCATGAAATAAACATAAAAAACAAATGAAGCACATATTTATAGATGTTCCTAATTCAGGGTGTCTTGGGGGGAGGAGGGTGGTTAAGATCCAAATCAAGCTTTGTTGCAGCCTCAACAATGAGTGTGGAGGAGGAATATTTGGAGCCAGAGTGTTGTTGGTAACTACTCGTCGAAGTAGTCGTATCCACCACCTCATTGTTGATGTTTTTAGGGACAGGGAAATTAGTTCTAGCTTTATTAGGTCCACGAAACTTGATGGCAGCGGTGTCGTAGGCTTTAGCAGCTTCTTCAGCAGTGTCAAAGGTACCAAGCCACACATGTCTCCTATTGTAAGGATCTCTTATCTCTGCACCATATCTACCACATCGTATTTTTCTCACTCCACGATAATGCACTGTCTGTATGAAGGAGGAATTTGAACTAGAGTGACCACCTTCATTATGACTTTTTGAGTTTGTTTTTGTTTGTAAGAAATTGAGGGTGGTGAGGGTTTGCACCACCACATTGTTGTGTTGGTAATTTTTAGGGACATAAAAGATGCTTTTAGCCATGTCAAGGCCATGTAACTCGTTGGTGGTGGCATAGCAGGCTTTGGTAATGTCAAATGTACCAAGAAGCGTGCGTGTCTTCTTTTTTTGATATTGGATCTCAACAACATATTTTCCCCATGACATTTTTTCCACTCCTTGACAAAACCCTTCCTTGTTACTCTCTTTCTTCCTCTTAATCGAAATAAATGCCATTATCATATAATTCTAGTGATACAATAACAATTCTCTCTATAGTGAAGAAAAAAAAGATGAGAAGATGAACGTGATAATGATAAGAGAGGAAAAACTTCTTATAGTGAGATGATGGCATGTTAAGTTCACACACAGTCAACGGGACATAATGCTATTATGGTAGTAAAACAATGAAAAGGATGAAGTATTTTTTTATTTAGTTAAAAAGGATAAAGTATTATCATTTTCTATATTTGTCGTTTTTGTAAGCATTCTTCTCTATATATGTCCCTCACCCTTACCAATAAATTTCTCTGGACAAAAAAATATATTTAATTCATAATTATATATATCCTTGATAAACTAAAAAGGGTTAAATACGTCTCAGCCAAGATAAAAAAAAAAAAGAAAAAGTGAATTATTTTCTTGACATGTGAGATTCTGTACGAGGTTTCAGTAATTTTTTCTTATGATAATTTTCTCTGGTTGCATATGTTAATTGAACAATATGATATTTTTTATTCGTTATAAAAAATACAAAAATATAGTCAAGTCTCCAATTTTATTCATTTTATACATAGACATTCTAAATTTTAATTTTATTTTAATTGATCTATAAATCGTATCCTTTTTTATAAATAGGCATATTGAACTTTAAGTTTATTTTAATTGATTTTTGAACTTTACGTCATTTCACTAATAGATAAGTTGAAATTTGTTTTCAGTGCTATTGATTCCTTAAAGTTTATCTTGATACATATTCTACAAAATTAGAATTAAAATAATGAATAAAAATGAAAAATTCAACAACTTATTTATTAGAAACGTCAAATCATTCTTTCGTTTCTAGTTACAACTCTTTTTTTCATATGTTAAATACAGAAAAAGAGATAATTATACGAAAATTCAAAAAGTTTAATTTTTTTTTAATTATAAAAGTTAACTTGTTTTAATGTTTGGATCGAAAAATGGTTTATCAGAATAAAAGTAATGAATAACTGAGATATAAAATAAATAAAAAAATTAGATTTGTATTTAGTATTTAATCCAAATTTAATATATATGTCTGTTTTAAAAGGGTTAGATTTTTTATTAGTTTACGTGAGATAAAGCGATAAAGAGATAAATTTGATTGATAAAATATTAAAATGAGATAAAATTAAAGCTTAAAATATTTATTCACAAAAAGAGAGTAAACATTAATGATTAATATTGAAGCTGTTTATTTACAAGAGAGATAATGTTTAGGATGGGTTTTTTTTTTCTTTTCTGAATAATGTTTATGATAGTTAAATACCTTTTTCTCAAATAAATATTAAATATATCATTTAATATATGTTTAAGGTTTAAATATTGTCAAACAATATTGATCTAAATAATAAAATTAGGTTTGAATTAATTAAATATGGTCTTAGATTCAAACGTTATGGTCAAGTCATAGTTTGCAATAAAATGAGTGGTGTAATACTTCACACAAGCCCTGTAATATTGTTAAGTTAAATATGTTTTAAGTCTTATAAAATTTTTAATATATTAAATATATTTTTTTAAAAAATATGTATTATTGTGATAATTTATTTTAAAATATATTACTTTGATCTCGAAACTAATGATCCAAATTTTGTTATCTCTCAAAAAGTGCTATATATAAATAACACTTGGATGATAAAAAATAATGTATTTTAAAATTAGAATGGCAAAATAAATACGAAAACGTTTTGGAGTACATTTTTAATATTTTAAGAATTCTTTAGGAACCTACAACATATTTTATTCTATTGCTAAAAATAATATTATTTATTAATGTATTTCATAATAGTTAAAAATTAAATAGAAAAAAACTCATAATAATAATTTAAAAATTAAAAATTAAAAAATTAAAAATATTTAATACATTTTTTAGTTACCACAGTGAGTAAAAGTGCCAAATTTGTTTTGTGCTATACATTCTGTTTAGTAAAAAAACTATTAAATCAAAAAAAGAAATTTAATATTAACGTATTAGGTTAAAATATTTACTATTTTATTTTGGGATCCACTTACTCTAAAAGTAAGTTTAAGAGAATTATTCTTTATTCTCACTATCTATTTTTTTTAAAATCTAATAATTAATATTAATTACTTTTTATAACAATTGGAGCAAGTGAATTACTTTTCTTATTTGTTCATAAAAAGATAATTTGGAAAAGGTAGACCATGACGACAATCAATCACTAGTAACTAAAATGGTGATGAGTAAAACCATAAATAAAAATTTAAAAACTAAATTTTAATATTTTTTGAAATAGTGTAAAATTTATTTTAAAAATAACTAAAAAACTAAATTACTACCATTTTAGTTAATCATATTCCTATTTTTAAAATATATTTCAAAACCAAAAATAGAAAATTAACGACCACCCCAAATATACCCTAACTAAAATCTAAGTTTGTGGAAGACACATAAAACAACATGAAAAATTCTTTAAATTTTAATCTAATATTTATTAAATGAAATATATAAGAGAAAATAAAATATCATTTATTGGTCATTATGTCACTAAAATTGTATTAAACATTTTAAAAATTTTAAATTATTATTTTATATAATATTTTAATGTAAAAGCATTTAACTTTACTCCTAATTAATTAGTTGACAAAACAATATTTTCTTTTTTCCTCACCACTATTCAAAACAAACTTTCATAAAGAAAAGGATTTTATATATTTATTTTTAAATATCAGGATATGTTAATAAAAATATATTTGAACCATAAAGTAGTGCAAAATTTACTATTGACTTGGAAAACATGACTTGACAATAATCAATCGGATTTTATCATCTTTATTTACAAGGTTTGAATGCAATAACTTATTTAATAGATTCAAACTAGTTTTTTATTTGAGAGAAATAAGTTGCCAGCCAGTTTTATGTAATGAAATGTTGATGATAAAATTTATTTAATAACCTTTTTCTAAGGAAAATTTATTTAATATCTTAAACTACTTAGATGGTATAATTTTAAGTAATATTTTTTTTAGAGAAAAAGTATTTAAATATCTCAATTTAATTATAAACTTGTTTGTTAAAGATTATTTCCTGAAAAAATTTATTTTTTTATAAGAATTTTTAAGATGTTTTTTTAAATTGTTTTCAAGAATAATAATAAGAAAATATTCAGTAATTTACTTCTGATTATAAACGAATCTTTATTTTAAAAAGTATTTTTTTAAACACAATCAAAGCAACCTAAATATGTTTTAAATAGATATATTAGTCAAGGAAGATTACCAAATAAATACATTAAATAGGTGATTTTTTTTTATCTTATTAGAAATTGAAGATAGTATTGAGAGTTGAATAGGTGATTAAGTTATTATAATCCTCCTGGTATTGTTCTTGATTTTTACGAAAAAAAACTCTCATCTTAATTAAACATTAATCTTTACTTCCTTTACTAATAGATACTGTACTTTAGTTTCATTCGAATTGATTCATACAATCTATCTCTTTATCTACTTAAAAACATAAATTTCAGTTCACCTAAACTAATCTACAATATCTACTCCTTTTATAAATAGAGATATTAGAGTGAACAAGTGTATTTGGCTCAACCCAAAACCGCACAATCTGAACAAAAAAAGAAAATTGGGGGGATTTGTGGAGTTAGTAGGTTTAAGTTTAAAAAAGATTTATAATGAGTTTCATGCGGGTTTAAGTCATCCTTATTTTTTTGTCTGTACCTGAACCTCACCAAAACTTATTATTTTAATTTACATAAATAGAAAATCTGACACTGTATTTTCCCATCTCCCCTCAAACGTCTCTCTTTCCTATCTATAAGCTACTTCTCACTTTTGATACATAAAAATATTAACAACACTGCTCCTTACCATTTCCAAACCTCAACATCTTGATTTATTATCCCTTTCTCACATAATATAAAATCTTCCAACTTCTCAAATCTAATATTGACTTCACAAAATTTCTTTTCCTCCTCTTATACTAAGTGATCTTTTGTAATGGGTTTTCAACGATGGATACTATAGTGTAAGGATTTTAAATTAGTTTTTGAGATGTTTTCTTTTCAAGAACTAACTTACTATATAATTAAGCTTTTTTATTACAAGAACATTGTGGTATTTACAACAAAATATATATATATATATATATATATATATATATATATATATTATTTAATTAATTTCATGGGCTTTTTAAAAATAAAAAATGTTACAAAAGAGGTTTGCAAAATTTCTCTTCCAAGCACAAATCATATGGTATTCATATTTTTTGTGTAATTTTTTTTATTTGATGATTTAGGTGTATGACTTTTCGTGATGCTAATAATGCACTAGTATGATTCTTTGTTATGTTTAAAATAGTTTTAGGTTTTACTATCTCTAGATTAATATATATCACGAGTAAGTTACTTTTTTTAATGAATTTAATAGAGCAAATTAAATTTTTAAATTTGTAAGAAAATATAATAATTATGTTGCTAAATTGTTTAGTACATGATATTGTAAGTTTGTAATAAAATATAAAAAAGTATAATGTTTAAACAAATCTTTAAGAAAAAATTAAAATAGTTCACTTTAATAATATGATTATGGGCCGATATTAAGTATTTAAGAATAAAAAAATATAAAAGTTCGATAAAAAAAAAAGTTAACCTACAATTGACTCATTCGAAACAAGAGAATTTTTCTCTGTACTCCAATAAGTTCTTTCTACACTTCCATAATTTCTCAAAATATCAAAAAAACTCTTAATGAAAACAGTAAAAATTTAATTATCACACATTTTTTTCTTTTCTCTTTCATTTATACCTCTCTCTCATTTTGTACGTCTCTTGTTTTGCATCTCTCTTTAGCTTCTCTTGCACGACTTCATTTTTCTTCTCACTAAATCAGTGGTTTTCTTTTCTTCTTCGTGCATTGTTCATCCCCTTTGCGTTTACTTTGTTCTTTGTGGTTCAGTTTTGCGTTTATCTTCTCTTAGTATATTAGTTTTTTTTACAAGTCCAGACATCCTTATCTAGACTTGTATTGCAAATTTTTTTTACAAGACTATACATCCCTGTCTGGACTTGTAAAAAAATATTTGCAAATTTTATTTTACAAGTCCGGACACCCCTTTCCAGACTTGTAAAACATTTTGCAATTTTTTTTATAAGTCTGGATACCCCTGTCCGAACTTGTAAAAAAATTTGAAAATTTTTTTTCACAAGTACGGATACCCCTGTCCAAACATGTAAAAATTTTTTTACAATTTCGGACACCCCTGTCCAGACTGAGTTCAGAAACCCCTGTCTAGACTTGTAAAAAAATTTGCAATTTTTTTTTTTACAAATCCAGACACCTTTATAATTTTTTTACAAGTCCAGACACCCCTATCCGGACTGAGTTCGGAAACCCTTGTCCGGACTTGTAAAAAAATTTGTAATTTTTTTTTACAAATCCAGACATGCCTATTTGGACTTGTAAAAAAAATTACAAATTTTTTATTAGGATTAAATTTTTTTTTTTACTTAGGGTATTTAAAACTTTTCCTAATTTTATAGAAGAGTAGTGATAAATTATGGAAGTACAAAGAGAAATTCTCTCGAAACAACCCACACCAAACTTGATATAAGTCAAGATCCACATAATCATAAACAAGTAATTTCTTTTAGGCTTGGGTTTTTTTAGTGGACTGGGCTTTTCCTACCTGATCCTACCTAATGCTTATCTCTACTTATTTGTTATTTTTATTTTTTAGCAAAATTTTGAAACATAAAAAGTTAATATTTAGGATTAAAAAACAAAGGCTTAATTATATTTTTGTCTCCTATTTTAACGCCGAGACAATTTACCCCTATTTTTATGTGACGTCTTCTAAATTAGAAAACATTGATTATTAAAAACTAATTATGTACATGTCAAGTAATAGTGGATAACATGATGGTTATAATCGTATGACATGTGACTATAAATATTAATGTTAATAGTAATTGCTATCAATGGTCAACACTTTCAATTTAATGGTTAACCATCACATGTCATATTCTTTGAGACATCCTTCCACCCCAAATGTTTTATTATTTAAATTAAAAAAATAGAAATTTGTTCATTTAAATAACTAAACTTGACATTTGGTTAAAAAGATTCACATTGTAACACCACAAATTAGTTATTACTAAACAAGTCATGAAAAGAAAAATAATTTATCTTCACATTGAGTTAAAAACATGGTCAAATGACTACAAACTACTAGTTCACATAGATCCATTATATAGGGCTAACTTATAATTAGAATTGTGCGCATTAAATGAACAGAGAATAAATTGTTCAGATCATGTGATACAACACTATAAACCCTATGATACCCTAAAGGTGACAACCCAAATAAATATAACATAAGTAAATAAAAGTCCATTAATTGGGAAAAAAAGTTTACAAAAGTCTCCCAATAAAACATCATATCTGATAAAAATTAAAGCTAACAATTCAAAAATGAAGATAACAATAAGTCAACTTAAAAGGAAGAAGAAAACTAGAGACACGATTAAAACAAGGAAATGATTTAGCATCATAATATAGTCACGAAGCCCCGATGACATCTCTATTAAAGCACAGAATCCACAACAATCTCAAGCATTACTAACCTTTACCTCTTCGACATCTTTCTAGCCTATGGGCATTTATCCCCAAGCAATACACATAAATAAGGAGTGAGACATTTACTCATACATATTTAAGCGGCATAAATAAGAAATATATTCATCATAGTATATCACATGAAACTGCACAAACCTTCATGTTAATGAAGCTCATGCAATCCAACTCATGTATGCTCTCTCAAGTACACGCCTGAAGTGGTCTTCTTGTACACCAGTAACACGTAGGTACAACCATCTCACATAAGTTTACCTAAAGTGAATCCTCTTCTACACCAGTAACATGTAGGTACAATTGTGTAGTGCAATACAACCTAAGAAAACTTGCTATAGAGCGTCACACAATGGGCGATCTGTACAAGCTTCTTAGACTTCCATATTCATGCATCATGTCATTAACAACATAACTCACAATATCAATATTTAATTATGCGATCATAATCCATCCAACCGCATTTGAGATAACACCTCGTCAGACACACACTCACCATCATCATCAACATAACATGCATCTAATTATAATTCATATGACTTTCATATAGTGAGACAAATCCCCAATTCATGAACCTCCGTCACTTATAACCATTCATTCAAACACCACCAACATAATTTATAAGGTACATCATAATATACCACACTGCTACAATCCAAATCCTTACAATTCACAAACTATCTATTCTTATCTTACCATTATGTTACATTATGTAGCCTTCATACTATATTTGTAGTTATGTTACTGATATAGGAGTGATATAAATTTTATTATAAAGATAATACAATTAAAGAAAGTTTTTATGTTGAGTCCAAACTTGATTTTATCATCCATTATTTTTTAAAATTACAAACTTGTAGCCACTAAACCCAAATCTGAAAGTTTGACCTTTACTTACTATTTTATTCATAACTTGTGTTATAATATATCCTTTTTAAGTGATTCTAACTCTATTGGAAAGCTAACATCTAGGGATACAACTTTCATGAAGAACACAAAGCTTAATAAGGTCATATAGGTTGCCTCACATTGCTCAAAACACACAAATTCTGTTTTGAGCATTGGATGGGAAACTCAACTTCCAACCCACCTAACTCAGTCTATTCTTAACATATTTACATGCTTCTAGAGTCTAAACGATAGCCCCAAATGTTTAGTTTCTAAAAACACCACTGTAACTTGATTTGGTTAACCAGACAGAAATATATGACAGAAACATTAAGGTATATTCATACTAAAAATTTCAACTAGCAAGCATTCAACTTATATAAGGTTCTCAAAATATAATTCTAACTTTAAACCCTCAACATTCTAATTCTCTATCTATAATACTTAATTATCTTCACGCCTTGCAATCACGATAATAATCATAAATTTTGTCATTGATCTCCTCACTGGCAGAAAACCCACAACCACATATAATCATATGTTTATAGAGCAATTCAAATAACATAGGGACCCTCAACATAACATGAATCAATCACATATTTAGAGTTATTCATCTTTATCCATTTATAACGTTCATTCATAGCAACAAATGAATAAGTCAATTGCATAAAACTTGATCTCTATGGAAGTTTAGGGTTCGCCTCCACTACCTTATTTCTTATATATGTCTATGTATAAGTTAACCTCACTCCCTCCTTACCTCGAAGAGATGAAGAACGTAGAAATTATCCGATCCCTAGTAGAGATCCTCACTGTTCTCTAGGTTCCCCTCTATAGCCGTCTCTTTTGTTTTTTGTGTTCAAGCTTAAGGTTTGTAGCGAATAAGCAGAATTCCCAAAAGCCTTCTTCTGACTCCTTCTAAATACGAACTCCTGATAGTCAGTCCCAATTCACCTAACTTACCTTTTTTTTAACCTACTTTTATTATAATGAAGTGAGAATAATAATAATAATAACAACAACAACAACAATAACAACAACAATAACAACAACAACAATAATAATAATAATAATAATAATAATAATAATAATAATAATAATAATAACATTAATAATAATTATTATTCACTCTCAATATATTTTAGTCAATAAAAAAAGTATCAAATTTTATTAAGTCAATAAATAAAACTAAAAATATTTTATTCTTATTTTATAAAATATCAAGTTGTTACATTCTTACCATTGTTGACACTACTTACATAAAATATGAACAAAAATATTAATTTGTAATGGTCAATGTTTTTAATTTAATGGATGAAATATAAATTACTAATTTTTAAAAACAGAGGCAAATTGTCTTAATTTGAAAATAAGATGGAAAAATTTGTGGATTTGGTTAAACAAAAGAACAAAATGTGCAATTAAACAAAAATAAAATAATATTATTATTTTTATTATAATTTTATTTTTATTCCAAACTCATATTTTTATTACATTTTAATATATATATATATATATATATATATATATATATATATATAAAATGATATGTTGTAAAAATTAAAAAGAAATTGACATTTCTAATAAATAAATCATTGTTTTTTTTTTCATTTAATATTTGAATCTAATTTGATAAAGATTAAGTATTTATATCTAAGATAAAGTTTATGAATCACTGCAATATTGAAAAAAAATTTAATATATCTATTTAAAAAATAAATTAAGGTTGAAATATAAATTAAAAAAATTGTATTTCATGACAGTCAACAGAATCTACATGAATATAGACCAACTTCTCTTGTAGGCATGGGTAATTTTTTTTTAAAGCTAATGAAATATTATTATCAGATGAGTATTAGGCAAGAAGCATAAGAGATGTGTTCCAAAAATTAAATTCACTCTCATTCTCTAACTAACACCTAACATTCTGACTCCACCAACCCTCTTGTCCCCATCTTTGCCCTTCTGTGGAATGTCAATCCACCCACCACTTAGAGCACTTTCTACCTTGTGACTTTTATTGACCAACCTAATTTTAATACTTTGAGCTGAAAAATGCGTACCCATAAATTGTCTCATTCTGTAAGTAATATTAATTTCCACTTACCTAGTAAAGTAATATTGAACTTATTCAAGTCCCACAACCCCAAGCCTCCTTCCTTTCTAGTTCTACACACTCTTTCCCAAGACATCCAATGCACCTTTCAATTATCCTAAATTCCCCCCCTTCTTATGAAAAATGTAAAGAGAGATTCAAGTTTATAAATAATACCTTTTGCAGCCTTGAAGAACAAAAGAAAGTAGATTGTCAAAGCAAATAACATCAATCTAATGAGTTCAACTTTTCCTGCCAAAGAGATGCATTTATGTTCCCAACTAGATAAACATTTCCGAACAACATCTACCAATAGTCTCCATGTTTCTAAGAGTGATGGATTAACACTAATAGGTAGTCTCAAATACAAAAAAGGAAATTCACCTACCTTGTAGTTTAACAAAACAACTACCTTTTGAAGCCAAATTTGCGAGACATTTATACCTAAGAGGTGACTCTTATGAAAGTTCACCTGCAGCCTAGATATAAGCTCAAAGTATTGTATGAATAATTTAACCATCTCCAATCATTGCCAATTTCTTTGAAATAGAAGTAACATATCATCGGCAAACTGTAGATGGGACATATAAATGTTATCTTTGTTTGTAAGATCTTGAATTTTTTTAATAATATGTAAAAAGTGTGTTAATTAAATAAAAAGAGAAATTAAATTTAATTCACGGGTATGATTAATAAATTAATTAAGGAAATGAATTGTGGTGTTATTTATTTTGATGTTAGAGCTGTTAAAATGGGTCTAACCCGCTTGGCTAACTCACAGGCCAACAAAATGGGTCAGACTAGACTCTAAAAAAAGGGATCCAAATAGAAGCAAGCCTTTTTGGCTCAATCCATTTGATTGACTAATGGACTTGGGCCGACTTGGCCCGAATACAAATATAAATATATAAAATTTTAAAATACATATTAATGATATATAGAATATATTGTTAAAAATATATTAAATAAAAAATATACACAGAAAAGTAGGTTTGATATGAAGTCAATTTATAAATGAAAGTACGTTTGATGTTATTTAATAATATAATTTTAACAAATGAAAGTTATGTTGTTCTAAAATGTATATTAAATTAAAATATGCATATAAATATATTTAGATATTATTTTATACTTATTTATGATATGTTTTGGATTGATTTAGTGTGTTGTTTTAAATTGGTTGCAACTTGTATTATAAAATAAGTTTTATTTTCAATAAAAATTTGAATTTTTCTTTTTCTTTAAAAGGCTCGTTTTGTCCTAGTGACCCAATATAGGGCCAGACTAGACTTAGGAATATGTAGCTTGAATAAAATATAGGTCTGCCAAGCCCAACCCATTTTGTTGTAAACACCCATCAGAGTTGAGCCGAGTTGGCCCCCGAATTACCAACTCTATTTGATGTTATGTGTTATTTTGGGGAATTGTTTGTGCGAGGAAGGTTTAGTGAAATTAGTTCGATGGGAAGGGCAATACACACACACATATGGATTAGAATTACTTTGGAATTTAAGTTGTGAGGAAATTTCAGCTAAAAAATCAGAATAGTTAAACATAGCTTCAATATCTTTTTCTTTCCTTTTTTTCTCATTTCTTTCTCTCTCTCTCCACTTTTCCTTTTCTCTTTATCTCTTCATCACCTCTTTCTCATTTCTATTTTCCCCCAAATATTCCTCTCCTTGCATGTGACCCTTCGCGGTAGCAAATTCTGATGAAATTTCTTCCATTTTTCCTGATTTTGAGAGGTAATCATCATGGGTAAGTCTGGTCCTAATTTCTCGGGTCTTTTTCTGTTCGGTTCCAATTCAATCATTCCCATTAAGGGAATATTATCTTTAAAATATCATTTCTTCTTAGATTGTATCTTGGTTTGGGATTTTGTTAGGTTTTGAGTGATTTTTGCAAGTGAATTCTTCTCTAGCTCCAAAATCATCTTTTTAAAGGAAGAAATAGGTAAGAGAGGCTTTGTTGTTGAATTTTGTTTATAAAACTACGATTTGATAATTGTAAAGTGAATTAATTTTGATTAACTAATATTTTGACTATGATCTTGATGATATGTGGAATTGATTGTTTTGTGTGATTGATCTATGTTGGACTGTGTTTGAGGATCAAATGAGTTTGTGTTTTGAATGTCTTTGAGGTGACTGAGATATATGAGATGTTTATTTGATGAGTTGATGGAATTGTGATTTGGATTTTTGGAATTTGTAATTCATTAATTAGATTATTAATGGATTGTATTGTGAAATGTTACGAGAAAGTGATAGAGCTTTTGATGTGGTACATTGAATTTGGGAAGTGAACAGGTTTAAGTGATCCTGGTGTTAAGACCTTGTTTAGGGAGATGATACAATGTTTATAATGTTAAGACCTTGTTTAGGGCGATGATACACCACAAGATATACTCAGATAGCAAATAGATGTCAGATTTGGGTTAAGTGGACTAGACATTAGTTGAGTATCAGATGAGTATGCCCAGACTTCAATTAGTTATCAGATGGGTCATATAGATACCACATACCAATGTGGGGAAAGTAAGATAGACCACTAACTTGGTATCCAAATTCAATGTAGTTAGCCTTTCCGAAAAGCGTCTTGTTATGTGATTATGAGATTCTGAGTGCTTATATTTTGAGGGAACATAAGTCTGACTATTGAGTGTGATTTGTGTGCTTGGTAGTATGTAATAAATGTAGATGTTAATTTAACTTGTTTTTCATATTTTAAGTATTGTATGTTAGTATGAGTTTATCCTTGCTTGCACGTGTTTTCTATATAACTGTGATGATCGTACTTTGCACAAGAACAAATACAGTGATGAAGTTAAATATCAAGGTCAGTAGGACTGAGGATGAAGCTAGCTCTAGCATTGGATTTGTTTTGGAATAACCATGGATATGTAAATTATGATTTTGATATTGTAAAGTAACATCACTTGTTAAACTTGATGTTGTGAATTTGTAGAAACAAGATGAATGAGATAGAATTATAATATGCTTATGCATGCAAAATGTAAATATAAATTGTTAGAGTTTGTATGTTATCGATGATTGAAATGATGGTTTTCGACTTGGAATTGAGGATTACAGTAGAGGCTTTGTTGTTCTGTAAGGTCTCGTTGGACAGCATGTCTCGCCCAACAAAAAGTATCCTCTATTAGGGAATTTCTTGGTTTTGAGCTCAATGATGTGTCTCACCCAACGTAAAGTTTTCTCTGTCAAGAATTTCATGAGTTTTTCGTCCAACAACGTATCATACTAAGCGAAGTTCCTTCACTGAAATAATTCAATCTAAGCTTCTCGTTGAGCAAATGACATCATTGAGGGAGATATCTTGTTTCTTGTTGAGTGATCTATCTAAGCTTCTCGTTGAGCAAATGACATGCCATGATTCGTTATTTATTTTATTTTAATATTCTGAGATTAATGGTTAATTATGTTGAATATATTAGCAATTATTTGGGATATTACATGTATTATGACTAATTGTTCAACTTCAATATTCAGAGTTTTAAGTTATATTAGAAATTTATGTGTTATTTATGTGTAATATTATGAATGGTATTAGAAAAATTTGGGATGTTACATTGTCCACCTAATACCCCTTCCACATATCCTTAGTCATTACAACTTGAATCAAACAGCTAAGCCTCTTCGCTGTGATGAGAAAAAGAAAAGGAGACAGATAACCCTCCTTTTTTAGTCCTCTGCCAATTTTAAACTCATGTCGACATTCTTGCCATACCGATACATTCCTTTATCCAGTTCATCTATCGCGTTCCAAACCCCATCTTGTCCATCAGTTCCCACAAGTAATTCCAATTTACATAATCATAGGCTTTTTCAAATCCAACTTCAAACATACAAGCCCTTTTTGTATCCTCCATGCATCTTCCACCACCTTGTTTATTGCAAAACCCCATCAAGTATTTGTTTGCCTACCAAGAGCATTGATTGGGTGTCTGAGATTATAGAATGCATAACCTCTTTGCCAACACCTTTGCCAATACTTTATAAATACATCCAATTAAGGAAATTGGACGATGCTCTTCTAAACTCTACAGGTTACAGATTTTCAAAATAAGGGCTATGAAGGAACTATTTGACAGTTTTACAAATTTACTACTTTTATGAAATTAATAAAGAAAGGTGACAAAATCATGTTTCAACAACTGCTAGAATTTTTTAAGAAAGAGAGAATTATTTTGTTGGGGCAATGTACAATGTGGTGGCCAAGGCATTTATTGCATAGTTCTGTTATAGAAAATAAACTTTTGCATAAGGCAAGGAAGAAAAACATAGGTGTTCCTCTATTATTAAAGTTGATTATGAAAAAAAAACTTTCGATACTGTATCTTGGAAATTTCATAAGTATATGCTAAGAAAACTTGGCTTACAAAAGGTGAGTATAATGGATATACTATTTCCTTGAGTCTAGCAAGATCTTAGTGTTGATAAATGGAAGTCTAACTTCCAAGTTCCTACTATGAAGGGGTCTTAGATTAGAAAACCCATGGCATAGCTTCTATTAACTATCATTGGTGAAGGTCTTAGTGGCTTAATGCGCCATGTTATAAGCAAAGGTCTTTTCAAAGGTTTTGAGGTGAGGGCGAACATGGTTTCAGTGTCACTATTAGAGTTTGTTAACAACATTGCCTTTGGTGAGTGAACTTACCATAATATTCTGGTTATCAAGAGTGTTCGAGTTAACTTTAAGGCTAAAAGTGAATGGTTTTAAAAGCATATCAAATTCCATTAGTGTTTTAGATAGGAAGATTGAAAGCCTTGCTAATGTACATGAATTTGGTACTACAATGTACATGAATTTTTATGAGTGTATTTTGGATCATATGATCTACAATTTGTTGTGATCTGCAATATACTAAATTCGTGTATATACTGGTGGAACCCACATCATTTCGGCAAGATGAATAGGTCTAGGAAATCATGTCATTTTGGCCTGATCCTAGACAACCAAGCTTAGATCATCTTAACCTACAAGCTGAGTGATGAAGTCATAGTTGCCGCTGGTAGGCATGGCAATAGGGCGAGGACAAGTATAACATTCTTATCCTCATCTCCGCTCTTGAAACTCATCCTCATCCATGTCCCTATACCTAGTGAGTATGAGATTTATGTCCTCATCCCTGTCCTCGTTAGGTATCAGGTATACTCGTACACGTCTCATACTTGCAAAAGAAAAATATAATAGTTTTTAATAAAAAATAATTTGTTTGAATATAATGATATTGATTCAAAAATTATCTAATAAACATAAAATTAAATGTCAAACCTTTTTTTAAGACAAAGGAATACTTTAGTCATTAAAATAAGAGTGAGGCAGGTACGAGGATGAGGTGGGTATGTATATCCCCATCGCCAACTTAACAAATCGGGCATTCTTCATACTCATATCTGTGCTAGTCAAATCAGGGATTCTCTATCAACTTCAGGGTGAGTTTAGGGATTACCCACAGATATGAGTTTATTTGTCATCTATAGCTACTGGCTAGGTAATCACATTATTTTGGTCTAACCTCAAATGTCGAACAACCAAGTCTAGATCATCTCGACCTAGAAATTGAGCAATGAAGTCATACTTGCCACTGGCCAGGCAACCACGTTATTTCGGTGTGACCTCGGATAACCAAGTTTAATCCTCTCGGCCTAGAAGCAGGGCGATGAAGCCATACATGCCAAACACGAATCATACAACCAAGTATGTCTTGATGGTTTATGTATTTGCTGCTTAATATATGTTTATGAAGAATTAATATGTGATTAGCCACAATAAGGTCTATGAGCCTTAGGTCCAATACAAAACTTATAAATAATATCTATGTATCAGGGGAAAAAGTAATTGTTTATTCATACTCTTTTGATATATTGTCCTAGATCTATTTTGATTTGAGCGTTGAAATGACTTTTGCAAATTAGACCTCACACCTAAGAGAAGAACTAAGATCAAGATCTGGTTTACTTGAAGACACTCAAACAAAATGAACTGGAGAAAAATACTAGTCCCTAATAGAGAAATAAGTTATTGTTTACTTTTTATTAATGACAATTTTTAAACAAGTTTCTTTTTTCTTTTTTTAGAACACAATTTTTAAAAATTGTTTCAAAATTGTTTTAAAAAATTAAAAAACAAAATCAAACTGAAGAAGCCTTAATGAAGCCTTAAATTCACGTCTCTAGTTATTTTTGTTTATAATTACACTTGTCTTGCGAAAAGTGATTGTGTGTAATTAAACATGATTATGGACCACACGAACAATTATATAATATTGATAAGGATATATGCAAAATAAAAAAGTAATTAAAAAAAGAAATATGCAAATTTGAACTTTATCTATAGTGGCTATACATAGACTATATGTAAAATGATTTTCCCTATGGTTTTCTAAAAGTTGGCTATAATGAAATTTGAACTTTACAAACTATTTTGAGTATAGTATAATTAAAAATAAATTATGTTTTTGTTCCCGTAAAATATGAAAAATATTTATTTTGTTTATAAATAAATATTTCTATTATTTTAAAATTTAAACTTATTAGATTCACTTTTTCATTATAATTAAATGGTGATATTATTTATGGACGTGATAATTTCAATTGTAGTAATTGAAGATGTTTTAATTGGACAATAACTATTATTTCTTATTTTGGGCAATAGAATCTAACAGTTTAGCCATAATAAAAAGTTATATATATATATATATATATATATATATATATATATATATATATATATTAAAGGAATATGCTTATGAAATTTATTTTTTGCCCTTTATAATTTTTTGAAATTTGTCTTTTTTTTTAAAAAAAAAATTAGTCTTTTCACTTATTTCTTCTTTTCTTTTCATTTCTTCTTTTCTTTCCTGCTTTCAGTTTTTTAATTATTTTCTTTCTACTTTAATTTTTATTTTTATCATTGTTTTTTATTTTAATTTTATTTATTATTTATTATTTTTATAATTTTTATTATAATTTATATGTATATATATATATATTTAGTATATTATTCTTTTTTTATTCCTATTTTAATTTTATGTTGTTTTCTTTTTAGTTTTTTATTTTCAATTTTTCTTAATTGATTTTTATTTTTTATTTTATTCTTTATAATTTTAAATTTCCTTATTTTATCTATTTATTTTTTACTTTATGTTATTTTATTTTATTCTTCTTATGTTTTCTATATTTCAACTTCTTTCTTTTTTTAATATTTATATTTATTTTTATTTTTTTTATTTTACTTACTTATTATATTTATTTATCATATTATTGTCTTTATATTTTATATTTTAATTTTATCTTATATTATTTTGATTTTTTTCAATTTTTTTAATTTATTTTTTTTTTATTTTATGTTTAATAATTTTCTTTTTTCTAATTTTATCTATTTATTTTTTATTTCATTTTATTTTATTTTTTATTATCTTCCTTTGTTATTTTATGCTTTTTATATTTTATAGATTTCAATATTCTTATATTTTAATATTTAATATGTTAAAATTAATAATATATATATATATATATATATATATATATGAAAAGAATAGGCTATGTAAATTACTAATTTTCCATATTTCTAAAATTAAAATGTGTCCTTTTTTATGTTTTTTTTTGTCTTTTAATAATATCTTTTAATATTTATAACATAATTTTTAAAATTATATATATATATATATATTATATTATAGATATGTTAAAAATAAATTTATTAAATGTATTTTAATTTTTTAAAACATAATTTTAAATTTTAAATTTTATTTTATATTTTCCTTTTTATTTTATTTTTTTCAATATTTCTTTCTTGTTTATTTATATTTTAATTTATTTTAGTTTTAAACTTTCATATTTTCTTAATTTATTTTTATTTTTATGTTACTTTATTATTCTTATAATTTTATATTCAATGTGTCATTTATTTGCTTTTAATTTTTAATTTCTATAGATAAGCTTATGTAATATATTTTATTATTTTGCAAAATAATTTTAAATTTTATTTTATGTATTTACTTTTAATTTGTTTTCGTAGTTCTTAATTTATTCAGTATTTTTATTTTAATCTTTCTCTATTATTTTGAAATAATTTTATATTTTATTTATAACATGTTAAAAATAATTATTAATATATTTATTATATAAAAAATATTTTTAAATTAATTTCACAAAATATTGAATTAATTTGTAGAAATTTCATCTCTATTATTTAAAGTTCTATTTTCCTTATTTTCTTCATTATTTTTCCTTTTATTGTAATTCTTTTATTAATTACTTTTATGTATATGTTATTTTATTTTTAATTTCCATTTTTATGTCATTTTATTTATTATATTTTATTTTTTATTTCAAAAGGCATATAAAATTATTTATGTGCCATTTTTCTATTTTTTTTCATGTGTCTCTTTTTTAGTTTTCTAATATTTCTTTCCATTCTTAATTTTTTATTTTATTTTTAAGAAACATAGTATCATTAAGAAGTAGAGAATATGATATGAACATAGTATCATTCACAAGAGAATATTAAGCATTAGTAAAAACACATGTGTAAGTTTATATTAGTTTTATCATTTTACCTCCTTTTAATTTTAATTGATGTTTATTATTCAAATAGATATATATCTACTATGACTAGAATTAGTATATGTTAATACATGCTTATCTATGATTGTTAGTATTAACCTATATTAAACAACTTGCCATTATAATTTTTTCAATAAATGTTTGTTTCACTTTTAAAACTATTTTATGAACTGAAGCTATTCTTTGTTATAAAATGGATATTTGAGACATGGATTAAGAGTTATATATTATGAAGATCCTTAGAAAAAATAAGAAACATAGTATCATTAATAAGAGAATATAATATAAACGTAGTATCATTAACAAAAAAAATATATTAAGCATTAGTAAAACACATTTTAAATTTATATTAGTTTTATCATTTTTTACGTCCTTTCAATTTTAATTGATGTTTATTATTCAAATAAAGATATATATACTATGGCTAAAATTAATATGTGTTAACACATGCTTGTCTATTATTGTTAGTACTAACCTATGTTAAACAACTTGTCATTATAATTTTGTCAATAAAAGTTTGCTTCACATTTATAATTTATTTTATGAACTGAAGTTATTCTTTATTATAAAATGGACATTTTAGAAATGGACTAAGAGTTATATATTATCAAGGTACTTAGAAAAAATAAAAATTCAAATCATGTGTGCGTGGAACAACAAGTAGCAACTCATAAAAAAATTACTTATTAGGTAAAATAATCTTCAAATTCCATTAATTTTGTAACAAATAATTTTGTCTTAAATACCAATAACAACTATTCCGATATTCATGCTAATTTTAATAAAATCCAATTTTATTTTTACTTGTCCATAATTTTGGTATAGATTAATGAACTTTGTTTCTAGTTTTTAATAAAAAATTTTATTATTTTGTATTCCTAATAAATTCATTATTTTATTGTTATCCCTAAAATATTATATATATATATATTAATTTTTTTATAAATGTTTCTTTTTTATCCTTTGTTATCGTTTTAGGCAGGTTATGAAAATTACTCCTTTGCCTATTTTAATTTTTTTGACAAGTGGTTCTTTATTGTCTTTTTATGTTTTATTTTTATGTTATTTGTTTTAAGAAATTTTTTATCTTTATTGTCTTAGTATTTAAAATTTTTAAAATAATTTTATATCTTCATTTTTTTCTTTTTATATTGTATTTTAAAGAAATTTTCTATCTTAATTTTTAGTTTATTTATTTACTTTAAATTCCCTTTTATATAGTTTTTTTATATTTTTTTATAATTTTTATTTTATATTATTTATTTTTAATTATTATCTTATTTTATTTATTTATATTTTATATATCTTAATTTTTCATTTCATTATTTTATTTTTATTATCTTCTTTTATTCTTTTTTTTATTATTCTCTTCACTAAAAAATTAATATCTTAATCACTATGAATGCGGGCGGGTCTTTGGTTAGATACGGAGACTTTCCTATAAAAAAATTATTTTTTTATTGTGTTTTTTTGGTTTCGGCGGATGACTATATGGAAAGCAAGAGATAGAAGTTCCTTTATGAGTTTTTTTTAAAATAAAAAAAATATGTTGGTAAAAGTTCAAATTTTTTCTCTTTTGAAAATTGATATGTTTTTGTTTTTTCAAATTTTTTATCTTAATTTATTTTCTTATATTTTATTTGTTTTTATTTTAATTTTTATGTTTTTTAAATTATATTTTAATCTTTTTATATTTATAGTTTATATTTCTATATTTTTATTTTTAGTTTTGTTATCTTTTTTGTCTTTTGAATTATTTTTATGTTTCTTAATTTATTTCTTCTTTCTTTTCTTTATTTGTTATTTTATTTTTTCTTTTCCATTTTTATGTTATTTATTTATTATATTTTATTTATTTCCTTAGGTATATAAAATTACTTATATGGCCTTTCTCTATTATTGACACCTGTCTTTTTTTTTTCTCTTTCTAATATTTCATTCTATTCTTAATTTTTATTTTTCTTATTTTAAAGAAACATGGTATCATTCGCAATAAAATACAGAATGAACATATTATCATTCACAAGAGAATATTAAGCATAGTAAACACACATGTTTAACTTTATATTAGTTTTATCATTTTTTTTAATTTTAATCAAAGTTTATTATTCAAATAAATATATATCTACTATAGCTAAAATTAGTATGTGCAAACACATTCTTATCTATGATTGTACAATACCAATAATGCACAAACTCACTTTTTCTTTCAGACCATCTCTCACATTTTGGTGGTAATAGCTACACTACTATTGCACACATCATATTATTTTTACTTAAAAAATGCACTAATTTTTAAAATTGAAGAAATTAAATATTTTTTATTTTAAAATATAAAAATTTATAAATAAAACATAAAAAACTATAATCGTACTTTAATATTTTTAAAAGGAGATTACAAAAGAAAAAAAAACAGAAAATAAAATTTAAATTTTATTTTTGGTTATAGATGATTTTGGCATAAATTAATGAATTTTGTTTTTAGTTTCTAATAGATATTTCTTTACTTTTTATC
This sequence comes from Psophocarpus tetragonolobus, assembly GCA_037954015.1. Taxonomy (NCBI): domain Eukaryota; kingdom Viridiplantae; phylum Streptophyta; class Magnoliopsida; order Fabales; family Fabaceae; genus Psophocarpus; species Psophocarpus tetragonolobus. Next base: position 33,347,674 of record CM075690.1, on the reverse strand, counting down.
TGTAATAGTTTCTTTTAGAAGAATTTTTTATGAACTAAATATAAAAAAAATTATTACGAAAAAGAAAATTCAATAATGCACTTACTCATTTTCTTTTTTAGACCATCTCTCAAATTTTTGTGGTCATAACCACACTACTATGGTACGTGTCATATTTTATTTAAAAAATTCACTCATTTTTAAAATTGAATAAACTAAATACTTGTTGAGTTTAATTAGTATACACTGTGAGTGTAAGTATAATTTTACACTTACAGTCAATCATGACTTTCAGTTATGTAACTTTTAAAGTAGTAATGAGTAAAATCAACAAATTTACCATGAATAAAAGATTGTGATTGAATGTCAATGTAAAAATATTTACACTCAGTGTATATCAATTAAAATCATAATTTTTATTTTAACATATAAAAAATTATAAATAAAATATAATTTTATTTTAATTTTTTTTAAAAGGAGATAAAAAAATAAAAATAGAGAAAATAAGATATAAATTTTATTTTTTGTTATAGATAATTTTTGTATAGATTATTGAATTTTTTTAGTTTCTAATAAATTTTTGTTTTTTTTATATCCCTAATAAATTTTTTAGAGGAATTTTATTAGAAACTAAATAAAAAAAATGAAAAATTATTAACAACCAAAAACAACATTCGATAGTACACTTACTTACTTTTACAGACTATCTCTTACTTATCTGTAGTTATAATTACACATTTGTGGCACACATTAGATGATTATTATTTAAAAAATTCATTGATTTTCAAAATTGATTAAAATGTATAGTTTTTATTTTAAAATATAAAAATTTATAAATAAAACATAATAAACTATAATTGTATTTTAAGACTTTTTAAAAGGAGATAAAAAAAAGAAAAAATAAAGAAAATAATATCTAAATTTATTTTTGGTTATAGATGATCTTGCTATATGTTAATTAATTTTGTTTATAGTTTCTAAAATAATTTTTTTAGAAGAATTCTGTTAGAAACTAAATACAAAGAAAAAAATTATTTAAGAACAAAAAAAAAATCGATAATTTATCAGGGTCGAAAAATATATTTAAGTCTTTTTTTATATTAAAATAACATAACAAAATGTTACATTTTAAATTATTAAAAAAATCTTGATAGAAAATTATAAATTATAATGTTATAAATAATCAAATTATTTTTTCATTTCATATTTTATATTCAGCATATAATAAATACATCTTCTGGAGAAAATCTAATAAATATATTACAATTATAAAATGATTTTTAAAAACTTAGAAATTTAGATCATTCTAAAGGTTTTTGCAACGCTAGTAGATTAATTATTAAAAGACTAGCAAATCATGTGATAAAAGTTAGAATGATGTCTTCAAACAAAAATAGAAATATCACCTACATTCCAAGAATGTTAATGTTTCCATTAAAATCTTCATAGCCTTTCAAACTCAATAGAAGAGAATTTTCAATTATTATCTCATATATCATGACAATTAACAAGTCACAGGATCAATCATTAACCAATGTTGAATTGTATTTATCTAAATCAGTATTTAGTCATGGTTAGTTATGTTAAAAATTTTAAAAGTACAAAGAAAATATGGTTTAAAGATTTGATTCATGACAAGGACAAAAAACTATTAAAAACAAATACAAATGTAATTTTTAAAGAAATATTCCAAAATCTACACTAGGTATTATAAAATAAAACCAATTTTTTAATATATTATAACTTTTTTATATTTCTCGGGACTTCAATTATCTAATGTTACAAACTTTTAGGTTTAAACTTCAATTTGAAACATTCAAGATCTGCTAAAGATAATATTCTTACTTTTTCAAATTTATACCTTACTACATTTTTAATCTCCATTTCATATTAACTGATTAAGTACTTATAATTTGTTGTTAAAATATTTTGTTATTAAGTTTTTTTTATTTAACTTTGTTAATACATGAGCAAATTGAAAGAAGTTGTTCTTTATATTTTAAAGTACCAAACTTTTACTTTCTATTTTGAATCTTATTTATTTTACATTTTGTTTATTTTAAATTATCTAATGATTATTCTATTTTATAGTTTTACGCAATATTTTACTCATATATTTTATAAATTATTAAATTATTTAATTTTTAAAATATTATATTATATTATATTATAAAACTAAATATTTGTGATCCAGCAACCCGTGCGTATGCACAGGTGCTAAACTAGTTCATATGAAAAAAATAGTTTCATTGTTCTCCAACTTTTGTAGAATCATCAGTTAGCCAAGTGATAGAGTTAAGATAACAAAATAGGCTTAGACCCTATTGGTATCCATAAAATACCCTCACGCGTGACAGCTAATTACCACAAAAATGGGTTTGGGTATGGGATAGGGTCTAGACTCGCAAAAAATATGTAGGTACGGATACTATAGTACCTAACTTGCGTCGTCCCGCACCTTTCATATATATATATATATATATATATATATATATAAAAGTTAATATAATTATATTATATAATATTACATAATTATAAGTTTTGAGTAAAAAATATTGCTAAAATATTATTTGTATTATAATCTATAATAAATAATATAATTATAGAATAAAAAATGATATAATATATTTTACACAAATTTACTAAGATAAAATATAATTTACAAGAAAAATTGAGTTATTTATAAAATAAATTTGAATAAACTTATATTATATAATTTTATAGTAAAAAAAATATAGAAGTTTCTTATAATTTGTTCTCTGCTAATATTATGTTGATTTTTTTATATTGTGTTTATTTATACGTTAACAAATATTAATTTATTGTTTCTATACATAAGAAAAGTGCAAGTGCGGGTAAGGTATATAGGTACCCAAAAGATAGAAGTATGAGATTAAAATTACTATGCATGTGAGCTAAGTATAAACTCAAGTATGGGTACAATTTTTAAATGCAAAAACACGATGAGAACTATAGTAGACTTTACCCATGATCATCTCTCCGTAGAGTTATATTTATTGGAATATCATTTAATAGCGTTACAAATGAGGACTTATAAAAATAAATTTAAATTTGATAAATCAAATTAATAAAAAAAAACATATATTTTGGAGGATGAAATTAATATTTTATTACATATCTATTTACTTTATAAAAAATTATGTTAAGTATATTATATTTTACTATATAATAATGAATCATCTAGTCTAAACAAAACCATCAAACTACTTATAAGAACTCTTCAATAGTGGGCTCGATATTTTTAACGCTACCTTAATAGTGGTGGAAACTTATTTAGATATAGGTGTGACGTATTTATTAAAATATGTTATACTGTTAATTAAATTTTTTTATTTTTGTGATCATTATATTCGAATTAATGTATTTTAAGAAACATCCTAAAATGATTTTTAAATATTTATTATTAATATAATCTTTCTATGTCTACATAGAGAGAAAGAGAAAAATGTACTTTTAAATATTAAATTATTTACAATAGTTAAAAACTATGTGATGTCTATTTTAAGATTTATTAATAAATTATTTTAGTTTATATTTAAAATATCTCTACTACATGGGGTGATCATTTGTTCGGTATGTGCTCGGTCAATGATGACCACTCTTGCTTATTCTCTAAGTCACAATCAAATTCTAATATGAATGTTTATCATATTTCAGATATGATCTCTTTACAAAGGAAAAAAATCTCATGCTCTATTTATAAACAAAAATACCAGATCTCCCTATTAATACAGGATCTGATTCTTAGATCAATACAATAACTCTATCACTTTTCTACTAGCTATAAAAAAGATACCTCAACACTGACATTTTCATCATTTTTAAAATAGTTCTAGTAACTTGAGTGTCAAAGTTGTCATCTCTATCATACTGAGTTGGAAATCGATGTTTGGAGACCAAGGAAAAGAAGAGGTTGTACTATTCAGAATTTTGTAACAACAATATCATATGTTTAATTTTTGAAATACATATAGTAAATATTTTCAGTTTTAATTTTATGAGTGTAATTATTTTATTTTCTTGTTTATAAATGTTAAAATACTGACTTTTTAAGAATATTTGATATTTTTAACTAGTAAAAAATATTGACTTTCAGTTTCTTAGTTTTGGTTTTTATTTAGTACTTTCTAAACCTACCTGAGACTAATTCATTATTAATATCTTTACTTAATATGTTCATTGTATATATTTATTTTCTCATTAAATACCTTTTAATTAAATAGAATATATATAGCACAGTATAAAATTAACATTTGTTACTCACACTGGTAACTTAAAAAAATATCTAGATATTTTTGAGTTTTTAAATTATTAATATATTTATCTAATATTTTCTATTTTAAAACTGTTAACCTAAGGTCCAATTCATTAACAAAATCAATTGTTATTTTTCTAAAGAAAACGACTCTAAAGTCAAATCTCATAAAGAAATTAAATAATATTGTGTATTATTTTTTTTACTCTCATCATAATTTTAAAATATAAAATTAAATTTAATACCTAAAACAGCTTAAATTATTATTTTTTACTCTCATTCATATAGTATAAATCACAGTGATGAAAATTATGGTGAAAAAATATATCCCATGAAGGTTTCCGCAGAGCACCACTTGGTGAAAGAAACAAAAAAATCTTCTCCAATGCAGTCAACAGAATCGCATGGAAGAGATCAAGTGTCCAAACTTGCTAACAAAATATTCTGTGGGCTGGAGAAAAATATAAAAGTTGGTCATGATCAGGATGCAGAATTAATGGATCCAGAGATTCAGCATTTGATAAAAACATTATTCTGGGAGATTGATAACTGTCCTCAAAATTTAGTATGGATATAGTTTTGGAGGTAAACATATTAGAGAAAACAAGACCTTGGGAAGAATTTATCTATCTTAATTAGTATCTTTCAACAGTGCATTCATACATGAAAAACATCTCGTGAGTCACTTGTTTCAGAGGATATAGGTCTTTAATTATTTCAGATCAATAATTAACATAGGAAGTAAGAATAATTTTATGTTATTATTATATACTGTAATTTTATTTTGTTATGTCACGAGAATAATAAAATATATCTAATGATAAAACTTAGTGTACAGAAAGAGAAAATTATGGTAGAAAGAAAAAAAATATTATTTTAAGTTTTTATAATGAAGAGTTGAAATTGATCCTAAGTTGAAATAATTTTGATAACTTTTAGGTTAAATTAAAAATTAATATAAAATTTTACTTCTAATTTATTTTTATATTAAACTCATTTAAATATAAATTACATTACTTCAAAATCAAATTTAACCAAAACAATGACTAAGACATGATCACCAAATTCACACTATAATTTAGAGATGCAAATGTTAAAATTTTTGTTTTAATTGTTATGTTTATGAAAATAAATAAAAGATAAAATTAAATCTAATTTAAATGTAATTAATTAATTATATAATATTTCGTTTGATGTTTATATCTATGTTTTTATTTTGTTTAAAACGTTATTTATTCGTGGATGTATTTGAATTTAACTGAATTCTAAGTGATGGCACGTGAGTGAGTTGAGTAAGGTAGAAGATGAGTGAGGTAGTAATATTTTTGGACTGAGATTATTAGGTTGACTTTGCAGAAAAACTAATTTAAAAAAAAAGGAAGTATAGTAACCAAAAAGTAGGAATTTCTAATAACACCTCTCTACCCTTTATTTCAGTCTAGCAACATATTTTCTCCACTCTTCTTCTTCCTTCTCAACATCCTTTCTCTTTTTCTCTGCATATCATTGAACCAACCATGAAAACCCAGGATTGTTCTACTTCTCTCTAAGGTTGCATGCATCTCTATTAAAGGAGAGTTAACCTTGAAATTCTAATTTCTCAAATTCTATTTAGTTTTGGGGTTTTTTTATGGATTTTGATAGAATTTTTGCAATTCAGAAACTGACTTACCTTCATGTGGGATTTGGGGTTTTCCTTTCTCTACAATTCAGTTTAAAGAAAAATTAGATAAGGAAAGCTAAATCTTGACTTTAATTTAGGAAGTGAATAAATTGATTGTGAATGACTTGATGTTTTGATCTTGCATGGAGTTTTGAATGGGTTTATTTCTTGTTTTGAAATGTGTCAATAAATGTTATATATTGATTTGATGATGATTACAGTGAATATTGGATGTGAGCTTGCATAGTGAGGTAATTTAGGGGATCTTTATTAGAAATCTCATTTTGAAATCATGAATTATCTTTTTGTGGGTACCATAATGTCATATCATTATCAAGATCTTTTTTTTTTGCTTTAGTGAAAAATCTTATTTTTGGATCTTTAAGCATTTTGTCTAGTCCCACAATGGACCCATAGTTTAAATTTTAATTACAATTTGTTTTTTTTATAATATAAAGTTTATTTTAAAAATAAAAATTAATTAATTAAATTTAATTATTAAAAATAAAATAAAAATATTAATTACGTTGTTTTTATTTTTTATTACATATTTTTAAATTTCATATCTTTTATTTTTTAAAATTTAAAATTCTAAAATATATAGTTTTTTGTTTTTAAATTTAAAATTTTAAAATATACATATTGTTATTTTAAAATATTAAGTTTTATTTTTTAATTTTCAATAAATATGCATGCGCATTTTTATATATCTTCATGGATCTTGTGAAAGTACCGATTCTTCACTGTGGATATCCTTTTTTCACCTCTAGTGCAAGAGAGATCTTCAAAATGACATATCTTAAGTTTAAGATCTCAACTAGCAATAAAGATGATGTTAGCCTTATTTGAAATGTATCATATGCATGTGCAATTTTATATATCTTCATGGATCTTGTGAAAAGAACCGATTCTTCACTGTGGAGATCCTTTTTCCACCTCAAGTGCAAAAGAGATCTTCAAAATGACATATCTTAAGCTTAAGATCTCAACTCAAGATCTAGCCTCAAGATTTAGCAATGATGTTAGCCTTATTTGAAATGTATCATATGAATTGAGTTAGAGATATATATAATAAGGCATTTGTGATCTTGGTATCAAAATAGTACTTGGGGGATATGCTTAGATATAGTTAAGTGTCAAAAATGGGTCTGGTAGATGTTAGACACTAGTTGGGTGTATCAAATGAGTATGCCTAGACTTCAATTGTTTGTTAGATGGATTAAATAGATGTTAAACAACCACTGAAAGAAGTCAGATAGGTTGAATTAGTATTCGAACTCAAGGTTTTCCAGAAAGCCTTAAACGTTGAAATGATTACTTGTATTCAAGAGAATATAAGTATGTTTGACTGTTTTATAATTATGTTGATTTGAAATAGATGTTTGAATTATAATACATTTATGTTTATGTTTGTTTTAGTGAACTTCCTCTTACTTGTGTGTATTTATGTATTTAACATGATCACAGATGACAATGTTGATCTAGAGAGTCACGATACTTAGAAGTAAAGAAGACTTTGGGTTGACTTGGAAATACTTTCTCTATTACTTTTTAATGTTCTATGGATTTTTGTGTACATGCATAAAGTATGAACAATCGAACTGATATATAAACATGAAGTTGTGTAACTTCCACTAATGATGTGTAATACTAATTTGTATTGGTGATGCGTGTGGCCTCAAAATTTGGAAGCTTATTGGTTAATGTATCAGCATAATATGGACTAGGTAGTAGATTGAATTATGTAGTGTGTATCTTCTTGCTAAGTGATATTTCTCATTTCCATGTTTTTGCGCTCAACAGCAGGTTTCTCTCTGAACACAAAATTTCTCTATTAGCTTTTTCTTAGTTTTGTGCTCGGCAACCGATCTCGCCATTTAACAATTTGTTTACTGAAATCTTTTATTTCAAGCTTTTTAAGTCGAGATTGCTCGTTGGGTGAAATCTCCTAGAATTTTATTTTCTTTCATTCTTTATGATTTTAATGTTGAGTATAATTATAATTATATAATAATAGTATAATATATTATATTAATTATGTAAAATTTGTGGTTTGATACACAAACAACTTCTATGATCTTTAGTATACTAAAACAAATCATTGGTTACTAAATGATTTTGTCACCAATTTGGCAACAACGGATAGTAAATAGTGTCTAAATTTTAGTCACTAAACCCTAAGTGTCTAAACGAAATAGTATCAAAATATAAGATGGGCAATAAGTAATTACCTTTCATTTTCTAAATGGAACCACATATTTACTCTTAATTTTTATTATTTATTTTTTAAACTCTATTAATTGTAACAGTAATAAGCAACTAATTTTAACAATTAGATGTCCAAAAAATGAATGATGGGAATAGAAAGTAAATCTCTTATACTTACTAAAAATAATAAGTTAATCTCCATTCATTATATTAATAATGATAAAAATAAAATAAAAAATATATTATTTTAAGTTTCTAAAAATACAGATAATAAGTATATAAGAGAAGTAAAAATAATGTTATTAATATTTATTGGACAAAACTGAGTAACCATGTCGTAGAACAGAGAAGGAATAATGAAATTTAAATATTATATTAAAACAACTTATTCAAAATACATGTGTATATATTCTTGGTAGTACTGTAATATTTAAATATTTTTTTATAAACCAATGAAATATTTAATATATTAAAATGTGTATATATTTTTATTTTTATTAGTACTATAATAATATTTAAATATTACATCACAACATATTCAGAATATAACTATTAATATTAATTATTTAAATCCATTATTACTAAATATTTTATATTGAAAATAAAATGCATTATATATATATATATATATATATATATATATTTATTTGTGAATGGGCATGCCCCAAAGAGAAATTTTAATTAAATGAAAGTAACATATAGTTTAAATCTTTGCATAACCCCGCAACAACAAATTATGAAATAGAATTAAAGATGCTATTAGTTTGAAGGCTGGATAGGCCTAACTTTCCCAACTCATAATTCGCCTCCCGTGGAGCTTCTGAATCTTTCCATTCTGCTATAGATTTTATCTAAGATGGAAAACTAAACATGGTCGACATCCAATAAGTTAATCATAAATCGACAATAAGACTCAATTACAATGTTCTAAAATTTGTATTCATAGATCACATCTAAGGATTTGAAAATATTAATAATATATATACTTATATGCAATAATGAAGACTTTTTAATTAATGAATCATTATACAATAAAATTTAAATTAGGAAAAGAATCTTCAAATAATATGTTAGAATTAAAAAATATAATAAATGAATTCAATTATTCAATCACTTAGATTATAAAATTATTTTTTATTTTGTCATTACTTATTTTTAAAATTTAAAAAATAGTGAAAGCAATATATTTTTATTTGATTTTATGTATAATATATACTTATATAGTAGAAGTTATAAATAAAATAAATAAATACATAATAATTAATATGCTTTGTTTAATTACAGGATATTCTCTTGCTAGTTAATAGAGTTAGGTATCTAAAACTTAAACTCAAAATTAGTAATTAAACTGAACAATTCAGGCAAGAAATTGTTTTACGCATTCAGTTGCATAATAATCAGTATAAATGAATAAAGAATACAGAAATAACTAAAACTGTTCAAATTATTTATCATTTTTCCAATACTGGATGATGGCATCAACAAGGTGGTATGGAAAGTGTCGGAATCAAAGACATTGAGAATGTGTACAAAGTCTTAACTCTCGTCAAATAGGTATTGGCTAATAGGAATATTGTCCTAACAAAGATACAACACTTTATTTAGAGACTTCAATAAAGTAATTTCAAAGACTAAGTATAAGAAAAATAATATACTTTTTTTAAGTCAAAAGAATTTTATTAAAATAAATGAGTTAAGAAGAGTGTATAAAGTGTGTGCGCTTAAAACAATAGAACAGAGACATAGTAAGAGGAAACAAAAAAAAAAAGAGTAAAAACAAAGAGTAAGATTCAAAATTCATTCAATGAAAGATCTATCGTGATTTTTTCTGCATAACACCACTACTAAGAGTTCAACTTAATACATGAATGATATCATCAATCTCTATCACTTTACCCTTAAATATTGTCATGTTCCTCTCCTTCCAAATGTGTCATAAACTTGCATATTATACAAACGACCAAGTCTGCCTCAACACTTTGGAGCTGATGACAAACCCCAGATATTGGTAACCAAAGGTGCAAAAATCATTATGTAATATTGTTGGTTGTCCCCTACCAAGCACATAACCCAAACACAGGAAGACATGTTGTAACTCACAAATAAATGTTGCATTATTTCACTTCTCTCTCCACACAAAGTACGGTGACATCTTTTGTAACATCCCAAATTCCACTAAAAATTCCACTTATTTGCTCATAAATAAACAATTATTTATCGCATAATTCATTGCTGATATTGAAAGCTTTTGAAAGAGAACAATTATCCACAATACCATAAATTTAGTACAATTAAAACTTAGCATATTTAAAGTAAGTCATGGCATACACTACACTAGCTCGCCAAGTGAAGCTAATCGCCCAACGAAACATAGGGTAGCTCGCCCAACGACTACCATCACCCAACGAGGACCCTGATACAGTCCTAATGGAGAGACTTTGCTTAGCGAGATGCTTCGCTGGGCACAAATATAAGTCAATTTTTGATAAAGAGGAATCTGCATTGGGAGAGACCCTTTCGCTGGGCACAAACCCAATTAAAATCAACCCAAGACAACTTTGCACTGGGCTAGATATCTCGTTGGATGCAAAGTTGAAAATCTACTTAACAGAGGCTAAATTTCGTTGGGTGAGACTAGTCATCAACCAAGACCTTGCAGATAGTTGAACCTCTTCATAATTTCAACAATTCATTAACACTCCAAATGCTCAATTACCTGTAGCATTATATCATACATAACTACATTCATTTCATGTATAATCAACTAAACTACTTATACAATCCGTGTAAAACCTGATTAGTTTCAGCTTACATATATACTTATGCTATATTTCATTCAAGTATTTTACAACTTATACTTAAACACAAAACTCTACAAGTTCCCATTACATAAGTCCATCACAACTTATATACACAATCTATCCAAAACAAAATAGACTCTTTAGTCCCTGCTGAACTGTCATCTTCCTCAATCCAGATTTTACTGCCTTTGAGATCCATTGCTGCCATCTACCCCTGTGCAAAGCACAATCATCATATTCAAACACAAGACACGTTCAAGCAAGGGTATCACAACTACCAATCTACCATTATATAACTCAACAATCAAACATGTCATACACGCTTATATTCCCATGAACATAAGCACATGTCTCAACAAGATCATAAGACTCAACATTTTATGAAAAAACACACATTGACTTCAGATACCGAGGTGGCCCAATCAGACTTCCTTTTTCAACTAATGTTTGGCATCTACTTGATCTAACGAAAAACCAGCTAGGCTTGGGAAATACTCATTTGATACTTCCAACTTATATTTGACATCCATAGGACCCAACGAACATTCAATTGACTCTCAACTTGTGTTTGGCGTCATTAGACCTAACAGACACATAGTTGCTATTTGAGTACATCATTTTGGTGTAAAACATCATATCACAAAGACCATATAGATATTCCTAATTTAATGCACACGACTCAGTTAACATTGGTAACAACTCCTAATACAAATCATGAATCATCGTTCATATATTCATTGAATCAATATACACACTATCTCAAATAGCTCGATCATATAATCAACATACACATTATCTCAAATAGTTCAATCATAATCTCAAATAGCTCAAACATATCAAAACGTTCAAGTCACAACTCAAAACATACTTCATTCATGACAATTTCCTTTCAACATGAAACACATTCAAAACACAGATCATTCACACAAAATACTCAATTTCACACATTTTTCAAATCATAATAAAGAACTCCATTAATAAAAATTAATAAACTTTTCAATTACTAAATCGTAGTTCCATAAACGAAAAATAAACAAATAAGCTTCCTTACCTATTTTTCCCTAGAAAAGCTAATTTTGAGGATAGAAAAGAATATACTGGCAAAAATCACTCAAAACCTATGATAATGAGCTCTTAGAATTAGAAATAATGAAAGACATTTTCGTTGGATTCCAACACTCCTAGGTGCCATATGCGAAGGGAAAGAGGTTGAGAGAAAAGGGAGAAATGCGAGTGTGTGTGTGTGTGCGTAAAAGAAAAGTGAGAAAGAAAAGGAGACTGAAACTATAGTTAGTAATTCTGATTTCCTATATGAAATTTCCTTATAAGTTAAATTCTGAAGTAAATTCTAATTTAAAGTTATATATATATATATATATATATATATATATATATATACTTAAATCAAACTAATTCTACTAAACTTCCCCAACACAATTTACTTCTCAATTAATTTATTAATCCCAATTGAAATTAAATTTAATTTCTCTTTTTATTTAATTCACACCATTTTTACCTATTCTTAAAAATTAGGATCTCACATCTTCTGCGGATATAACTCATTTACTACATAGATTATCTCATGTTGGCAGCCTATTGAAATCCAATTATCACACAAATAATTGAAACTTAGGTGGAATTCCTTTTGCCAACAAGATGCGAAAAACGGAATCCATTTGGTGAGAAGAAATGGGTGACAGTACATGGTATGTCAATGCTACATTATACGACTGAGCCTCATCCACTAGTCACAACCATCCATCTTGAGTTCCACTCAATAAGGTAACCAAATCTAATTGAGACATTAGCTTACCCAACTATTCCTCTTCCCATGCAGATAACGATTTACTCCAATTCTATTTCCATCAGGTCAATCCCATCTTGCATCTCCTTTATTGTGAGTTTTTTCTATAATGCTAGCCCAAATAGTCTAATATACATCAATCACTTAAATGTTTCTCCCTAATCCACCTGTCTTGCCAAAACATTGTTTGATTTTCATTCCCCACCATGCATTTAACATTTTGAGTTCAGCACCTCGATTGTCCCAATATTGAGCCTTCTATGGACTGAAAATCAATCCACAAACTAGAGCAATTACTACCCTTCAACATCCAAGATCTGTCCATCTGCTCATACTTAGACTGTAAGACTTTAACCCACAACCTTTTTGTTTCCACCTGAAATCTTCATTTCTATTTACCCAATATAGCTAAATTGAATTTGCGCATATCCCGCAAACCCAAATCTCCTTTCTTCTACAATTTTCCCATGACACCTAGTGAATCTTCCTACAATGTTCAAATTCCTTCCCACAAAAAACTTTTAAAAAGAGATTCCAGCTTTGAGATTATACCTGGTGAAGCCTTAAAGGACAATAGAAAATATAAGGGAAGACTGACAAGACTGATATGAGCAGTATCACCCTACTTTCCAATGATGTGAATTTGTTTTGCCATAAAAAATAGTCTTTTTCTTACTTTTTCCACCATCATCGTCCACATTAGTTTCCGCTTTGGTTGATCCTCAAATGACAAACCCAAATACTTAAAGAAATTATCCCTTTTTGGCAATTTAACTGGGCTATTTCCCGTTCCAACTAATGTTTTGACACATTGATGCCCATGGGTTGAATTTTGAAGAAATTTACCTTTAACCCTTATATAAATTCTAAATTCATCAAACTAGACTTATAGCTTTGATTGATCCCTAATCACCTTGAGCCAGTAGTATAGTATCGTCTGTAAACTATAAGTGAGATACACAAATCTATCCTTTCCAAACTCATATCCTTTCCACACTTCCAAGTTCACTGCTACCTTTATCAACTGACTTTAACCTTCTGTGCGGCTCCCATTCACCAAAGCTGACATTATTGCTAACCCAATAATGAGTGCAAAGTTTTCTACACTACTAATGGCAAGTGCACCAGTTGTATGTAGTAACCGATAAATATCGGGTCGATCCCATAAGAACTTGTTAATACTCAGAAATGCCAATACTTTCTACTTGTTCTAACAAAAAATAGAAATAAACTAAAAGTATCAAACATAAAGTAAATAAAGTGAAAATAAATAAAAACACAACAATTACGGGTTTGACTCACTGAACCATCCTTCAAATGCGTAAATGGACTCAAAACCCTCATTCACTATCCACATTTCCATCACCTATAAAAGTATCCTTAACTCTAATCCCTTGCAAGTAAGGAACCTAGATATTTGGGTTTTAGACTATCGCTCTCGCTCATAATCTAAAGTCAAACAACTTGCATTAAGTAAAAGCGCTTAAGATGGCTAATGGATCGTACTCTCTCTCAAGCAATAAAACCCATTGGGAATTCTTCTCGCTTTACAAGTCAAAATCCTCTCTTGAACTCATTCAACAAGTAAAACCCAAGAAATATTTAGAAATAAAGAGTAAGGTAAAGAAGAACACCAACATTGGAAAGTAAACTAAGATTAAAAGTACAAACATATACAAGAGTTTATGTAAAGCTACATTAAATTCCAACTAAATACAAAATCTAGCTAACCATAGGGATAGATAAGCTTGAGGATAGATGGAAATGGTTTAGAGCATAGCCAAAGCCAACAGGTTTGCAACCACGAGTCAAGAGAGTGCATGGAACCCCTAGACGGAACCCCCTTTTGAACCGAAACTTGCTCTTTTATATTTGCAATTCGAAACACCAACGCCCAACGGTAAAAGAGTGACAATTGGGTGCCATAAGACTTTTTAGGGGCTAAGTATTCTGAGCATTGGGTGGTGGCAAAAGTGAGCATTGGATACTTGCTTTTAGATGCAAACACTTCGATTGATGGCGCTGAGCGGTGATGGACATGACCGTTGGGTAGCACATAAGCATTGATATTTGTTACCAATAAAGGGGTAGATAATGAATCAAGACAAAAACAACATGCTAAACAATTATCCACTAAAGTTTAAAAAATCCTAATTCTACTCATGCAGAACATAATGCAATGTAGTAACTGAACAAAATGTAATGTAGAAAAATTAACAACAAGTAGTGCTTTGGAGTCTTTGCTTGCAGCCACGTCTGACTTTATATGTCTGACTGGGTGCTGTCTTCTCACTACATCTTTAATTTAGCTCTGAAGGACCCCCCTCTTTTAGAAGTGAGTCTAGTTCCCAGGCTAATGAGGATCGGTTAACCATGAAGCCCATGGGAGGTGAGTGCGTAAAAGAAATTCCAAAAACACTAATGCAAAACTAACCATTTAACAAGCATAAGTATTTATAAAAACATAATGCACTAACACACTTAAACACAAAACAAAATACATCTGTCGAACAAAATGAAAATGCAAAACGACATATACATGAAAACAAAATGGAACATGAATAATATATGAATGTAATAAAAAAAAAATGAAACAATGCATAAAAAAACATTAAAAATGCATGAGTAATGAAACATGGTCCCTATACTACAGAGCCACCACTGGCCACTCCCTCACAAAGACAAATGCAAGAAATGCAAGAAAACAAGGTCTAACATGAGCGCCCAACACCCAGAAAGTGGATGCCTAATACTCATGTGTAGATGCAGGGTACAGATGCGAAACAACAACCACTGCCTAACAGCCAAATCATAGGCACTGGGAGCTGGTTGATAGAGAGTGATTGGTTTCATTTTGGTTTTAGTTTTTGAAAAAAGTTTTCAAAAATAGTTTGCTAAGTGTTATTTGAAAACTCTTTTGAAGATTTAAAAATGAAAAAAAATTATTTATATTTACGGAAATGTCATTAATAAAAAGCAAAAAACAACATATTTTCATTGTATTTTGAGTTTTCAAAATAAAAATAGAAAACTAAAAAGCAAAATTACTTAAAGTTGTTCCTGTTTTTTAGTTTTAAAAAACTAGAACTGTTTTAAGAAAATAGTAACCAAACAAGTTTTTTAGTTTTAAATACTAAAATACTGAAAACAATTTTATAAAACCATTGTCACTAACTTATCTAGTTTAAAAACCATATTTTCACTCAAAACACACAACTCACACACCCAAAATGCAATCTACACATGAATTGACACAACTAACATTAAAACTACAACACATACACCTAAACAAACTTGCTCAAACACTCAATTTTACACAATAATTAACAAATCACACAATTATGTACAATTCACATAAAAACATGAGCAAATTTGTATCTAACACAAGTCATATACGTAAAACACATACTACACATAAAAATTCACAACTAATAGTACAATTATTCTAATACACACTAAATAAACTTGTCTAAACATTTATACAAAATTGACACAAAAACTCAAAATTCACACTTATGCACATTTCACAACTTAACAAATAAAAAACTCACATAGTCAAAATAGAAAATACACAACAAATTTCATAACTAACAACACGCACCACTAAACAAATGTGTCCACATATTTACATTGACAAAACTAATACTTAAAAACAAAAATCACAAATGTGCCAATTACATATGTAAACACCTAAACTACCTAACATGCACATATGCACAACACCTATGAAGAATAATGCAATAAAAATAACTAAATATGATGAGACACTTAAAATGCATAAAAACATAAAAACTACTAAAACACATAAACATAAAACAAATACATTAGGCTACTTGATCAACTTCACATCACAAAACTAAAATACTTAAACATAACACTTACCAATCCTAAATGTAGAAACTAAAACATAATAATCTAATCTAAACACCTCATATTTACAATCACTAGCCTAAACATATTAACACAATTACTACACCAAAGCACAATACATTAACATAACACAATAAACACAAGTAGCCTATACATCAAAACTAGCCTCTCAACAACACGCTCTCCATATTCACATATCATAAAACATCACAATCTCACCAAAAAGGAAAAATAGTACAAAAAAATCACACAAAATCAACTAAACACACAAATAACTAAAATTTGAACAATATATATATATATATATATATATATATATATACATACACAAAAAAAAATTAAAAGGAGAGAAGAGTTAGAGGATTTAATTGCCTCTTAATAAGCGCTTTTTTAACGTCACGAGCCTAATGGTCCAAGACCTCACAAGTCTACTAGATGATTTGCCTAGATGGAGCCTTACTTTCTTTGAGATAATTTGGGCCTCCATCTGGGTTTCTTAGCTCCAGGCCAGGAGCTATCATTATTGCTCATCCTTTTCACGAACTCTTTAAAGTGAAGCAGGTGCTTGTGTCTCCTTGGCCTGACTTAAGCCTCCTTAGCACTGCTGATTGTGCTTTCCAAGAATGTTGCTCTATAGAGTCTGGACCAACACCAATAGGTGGATGGGTGGGGTTATTAGTTGAGTCTTTTAAATAAACTTCCCCCCTTAAGAAGCTCAACTTTCTTTTCTTCACTCTCCTTCTCTAAATGATCTTAAGTATGAAAAGAATTTTAATGACTTAAATAAACTTCAAGAGGGGGGTGAATTAAAGGGTTAAAAGATTTTTTGCTTTTTGACTAAAATCAGTTTTCACAATTCTTTTTGGAATAATGTTGAGACAAAGGCTTACAGCAAAATTTGGATTTTCATGGGATAATAGCTTTTTACTCTTTTACACACAAGATAGCAATTAACAAAAGTTAATATTACAGATTCAATTTTATTACAATTTTAGAATTTGCACTTATAACGGAAGTGATTAAAGCATTGTAAAAGGAGTAATAAAAAAGAGATGATTACACATAAAGATTTATACTGGTTCACCCTTAACCTGGATCTTATTGTTGTATCTAAAGGAAGCCTACCTTGAATAAAACCCAACACTAGAATCAAATCAGAGTTTACACATAAACTCAAATGCAAATAAAACCTACACCTACACCTTTGAAAACCTATCAAGTTTTGATTCTACCTCATGCATGATCACACTAGGAAACCTTCCCAAACGATTTTCGCAATCAATAGAACAATAACAAAATTAAAGAAACAATATCACCTGATACTCTTTTACTAGAAAGAAATTTCACAGGTTGTAGCTCAATATAACATTCAAACAAATCAATATCTTTGACTTCTTGATCAATCTTGATGTAAAAAAGCTTTTGCACTCCCCTTGATATTTCTCCTTGAGGTTTCAAGCACCATTAAATGGATGATGGATGGGAAAGAAAATGGAGGTGGGGTGTCACTCTTAAAGAGAGATAAGCCAAAGTGTTTAGGTTTGCCACAAGGGAAGGAACCCTTAATAAAAACCAACTAGGAAGAGGTTCCTCAAGAAAGAGGATCCCCAAGACCTTTTACTAAAAATATGCTCACAAAGAGACTATTTTCATTCAACTTCAAAGGTGAGATTTACAATGAGGGGGAATGAGTATATATAGCCTAATTGGAGAGTTTGGACACATTTTTCTAAGCAATGTGGGACTTGGGCTTAATTAGGATTAAGACTAATTAACCCAAGTCTTAGGCTTTAAGTGAGGCATCTAAATTCACCCCTATGGGTGCAATAAGCAACTCCTAAAGAGAATGGGCTAGCCCAAAATCATGTCTTGACTTATGCACTCATTCTAAGCTTACTCTTCCTTTTTAACTAAAGACACATATACCTTCTAAACTAAGATGAAGATGACCGAAAATATATGGCCTTAACCAATTAAAAATACACTCCTATTTAGCTAATTAAAATAAAATATTTACAAGCTAAAAATAATTAAGACTATGACTTCAAATCTTCAATGAGCTTTCATCCATTCAATGTCTTCCTTGAATCCTCTTAGCCATGATGCATGCTAGGTGGGATTGCATCAAATCTTAGTTCAATCTTGAACTTGACTTGATGTCACAGGTTTAGAAAGCTTTGTTTGTGCCTATGGAATTTCATATTTTGATCTCAAATGATTTTTCACAAAAAATTATCGTTATTTTCAAAATTGAAATGAAAGCCTTTTATATCAGATGCACAAAGCTCTGTTTTAATAGATTAAAATGAGTTTTAATAAATTAAAACGATTTTTAATCGGTAAAATATTCTAAACTCAAGCATAGACCGATCATAATCAATTTAATTGATTATGAGCTTATTTAATAGATTAAAATAGCAGTTATGCCATCTAATCCATTAAATAAATTCAGCAATCAATTTCTAACTTCCAACATGAACATCAATGAGATTAAGTATGATTTTCAAAACTTTTAGGGACCAATAATGTCATTCATGTTTTGACTTAATCAATGCTTATCATGAATGAGATATGTTAGGTTTGATTGAATCAAGATAAACAACCTACATGAGTGCATGATATGCTATATGCTCAAATCTATCTATGAACGAACTCTAAGTGTTCATCATCAAAACTTAGAAAGCTATATACAAAATTGCATTTGTCTTCCTTGCTTATTTTTTAGAGAATCTCTAACAAAGTATGCTCACTATTTTCTGCCGAACGAATTTTCTTACAAGCTTGAGACATGAGCACTCGATCATGGTTATTACCATGGAGGGTTTTCTGATTTTCTTCTTCTTTCACTTCAACCACCTCTTCATCCTTACATAAGCTCCCACCCAAGCTATTTTCCATAAGTTCCTTTCCACTCTTCTATTTTCTCACTTTTCCCTCCTCTTCTTCACTGAGTAGATCATCAAAATCCTCATCTTCATATGCGCCTTGGGTGGTGGTGCATATACCCTAGATCTCAGTATATGATTGACAGCTAGCCAAAAACACTTTATTCAGATCTATTACTTGCTCCACCATCTAACTAACTTGATTATTCATCCTTGCTAGAGTGGCTTGTTTCTCTGAAATGGACCTCATATATTCTTTAACTAAATTATCCAAGTCAAACATTTTCTTTTGGTGCACAGCTTGATCAATCGTATTCATGTAGCCTTGAAAATTGTAGTCTATAGTGGAGGTCATGCTTTAAGGCCATGATTGCAAGAATGGTTCATGTGAGACTCTACATGAATCTTCTCTTCCCCGATGAGTTGGTCACTGATATTGTATAGACTGTTAGAAAGTCCCTTGAAGCTTTGGAGTTCTATTTTGGTACCATGATTGTAAATGCTCCTGGTACCATTGTGATTGGGAATGGTATCAAGGTACTTGAGTGGGTTAATTATACCATGGTCCTAGAGTCTGATTTCTGATAAAATGGTTGAGGAGGTTGTGATGAGGTGAGGGTTCTTCTCCTTTCAAACTCTAAGAGGATTTGGTTGGCATTCATCTCCAATCTTTTTGTTGTCTCCTCTCTTTCCTTTTGCATTTTAGAACATCTCTGCTCATATTCTTAGATATTAAAGCTCGTGTCCTCAGCCATGTTGAAGTGGTTTGGATTGGCGGGATTTGGATTGCTGGGATTTACTTGGAACAATTGTCTACTAGTTTGCCCTTCCATCTTTGTGATTTATTTTTTCTTTACCTAAAAACTGATAACCCATAGAGTACTAGAAAAATAGTTAGTAATAACTGTTAAGAACAACATAACTAAAAAACTAAATTTACTAAAAATAAAAGAATGGGTTAGTGAACTATCCTACCAAAATTTTTCAAGCAAAAAGAATGAAATCTCTGAGTTTCAAGTGCAAGTTCCCGATAACGACACAAAAAACTTGATGATTGCAAAGTTTTCTACGCTTCTACCAACAAGTGCACCAGTCGTATGTAGTAACCGATATATATCGGATCAATCCCATAGGGACTTGTTGGTACTCAGAAATGCTAATATTTTCTACTTGTTCTAATGAAAAATAGAAATAAACTAAAACTACCAAATATAAAGTAAAGAAAACAAAAATAAATAAAAACATAATAGTTACAGTATGCAATTTAGTTGAGTTTGACTCACTAAACCATCCCTCAAGTGTATAAATGGACTTAAAACCCTCATTCTCATGTTTCCATCACCCATAAAAGTATCCTTAACCTCAATCCCTTACAAGAAAGGAACTAAGCTATTTGGGCTTTAGACTATCGCTTCTGCACATAATCTAAAGTCAAACAACTTGCATTACGTAAATGAGCTTAAGATGACCAATAGGTCTTACTCTCTCTCGAGTAATAAAACCCATGGGAGCTTTTCTCGCTTTACAAGTCAAAATCCTCTGTCGAGCTCATTCAACAAGTAAAACCCATGAAATATTTTAGAAATAAAGAGTAAGGCAAAGAAGAATACCAACATTGGAAAGTAAACTTAGATTAAAAGTACAAACATACACAAAAGTTCAAGTAAAGCTATATCAAATCCCAACTAAATACAAAACCTAGCTAACCATATGGATGGATGAAGATGGTCTGGAGCGTGCCTTAAGCCAACAAGAATGACACCCTGGGTCAAGAGAATGCATGGAACCCTTGAATGGAACCCCCTTTTGAATTGAAACTCACTATTTTATATTTGCAATTCAAAATACCAGCGCCCAATAGTAAAAAAGTGGTCGTTGGGCGCCATAAGACTCCTTAGAGGCTAAGTATTTTGAGCTTAGGGTGGCAACAAAAGTGATCCATGGGTGCTCACTTGTAGATGCAAACACTTTGATTGATGGGTGATGGGCAGCGGTAGACATGGTCATTTGGTGCCTTGCCATTAGACTCTAGTGCTCTCACTGATGAACGTTGGGTGCTTACTCCACATCTACTAGGTGCTCAGGCTTAGACACACAACCAAATTTGTAGCTTTTTTGCACTTCTTCAATCCTTCTCAAATCCTGACTAAAAACAAGCAAATAAACATAAAATATGCTTAAATGTAAATCCAAACCTAAATTTCTAACTAAATATATTGTTAAGCAAAAATAGAGGAAAATAAGGCCTTGAATAAGAAAGAATTGTGATAATTGTTGTATTTTACCTATGTAAAAATAGGTAAATTAGGCATCTATCACCCAATGTATTCCATTATTTATCCTCCTTACCCACCTTGCTCCAAAGCCTATCCTCTTCATAACCTCTGACAAATACTGCCAGTTTACTAAATCATAGATTTTCTCAAAATCCACGTTAAAATACACCAAATCTTTTCGCTTTCTTTATGTATCGTCCACCATCGCATTTACGATGAACACCCTATATAAAATGTGCCTCCCTTTTACAAAAGATTATTAGGTCTCGAATATTACTGATTGCATAACTCGCTTCAACCTATTAGCCAATACTTTTGCGAACACCTTATACATACACCCAATGAGTGAAATGGGGCAATAACCCCCAACGTACTGGGGGTTATCTTTCTTAGGAATTAACAGTATAAATGAGCTATTTAATTCTTTCACTACTTTTCCATTAACATGAAACTCTTCTGGAAAAGTTACGAAATTATCCTTCATCAAGTGTCAGAATTCCTTTACGAAATGAAACGTAATACGTAAAAACGAAATTATCCTTCATCAAGTGTCAGAATTCCTTTACGAAATGAAACGTAATACCGACTAGTCCGTGACACTTGTTACTACCACAACCCCATATAAACTTTTTTAATTTCATCCTCCAAAAAAGGTTGCTCTAGTAATTTTCACTCCTCTATTGCCACCTTACTAAATTGACAAGCCCCCAACTATAGTTTTAGCCTCTTGCTGTCTTGAAAATGTCACTTCAAAAACTCTTTCATTGTCACCTTTACTTGTTTTACCTCTGTCACTTCCACTTATCAACATTTAGACACCATATTTCGTTTCTCCTTCTTCTTCGCTATATATAAGATAAAAATATTTGGAATTGACATCTTCTTTTAGCAACCACTTTACCTGTAACTTCTAACTCAATAGAGAACATTTCCTTTTTTTCCACTTTTTAAACTCTCCCAAGTTATGATTTTTTAGCATTACATCATTTTGCACTAACCCCACCTCCTCTTCTTTCTTATCCAACTTATGAATGACCTCCCTATCAATTACAATTTGTCTATCTATATCATCAAATAGCTCCTTATTTCATTCTTTTAATCTTCCTTTAAGAAAAACAATCTAAAAGCCTTATTATTATTTATCACCTTTAAAGTCCTATTTATTGAAAAGTTAGTACATTTTCTTATAAAAAGAAACACCAAAAATAGAAGAAAGAAAAATAAAAGGAAGAGTTTCTCTGAAAAAATATTTAATTAAAAAGAAAAGTACACAATCATTCTCTCCCTTTTATATATGCTAAAGATGACATTACATTGTACAAAGAACTATTTTAACGAACAACTCTTTCTATTATAATTAGTAATTATACAAATGAAAATAATATTTTTAAAAAAGTGAGCACGTGTATACACAATAATTTAGATAAATATTTTAATTTAATTTTCTACAACAAATTATCTAGAATGAGGGGAATTCATTTTTCCTTTTATGGATGTAAAAAATCTCATGATATGATTATATATATATATATTATTTTTTTATTTTTATAATAATGAAAGACAGTATAAAAAAATTTATAATAACTAACACATTTTGTTCAACTAAAATTAAGCTAGACTAGAAGGTGCAGAGGGAGGGGGACTCGGAGGGCCAGGTCTCCCCAAAGGCATTAAGAAGCTTAATTCAAATGGTTAGACAGTGCAAGGAGTTAGGTGAATTTGAAATTTTATATTTAATATTCTTAATAGATCATGTACTACATGTTGAATTATTGAATTTGATTTTTGCAGATAGTCATCAGTTTCATATATAGTACGCTACATATTGAATTATTGATTATATAAACTATCACCACTAAAATAACGTTGATTTTCTGCTACTTTTTTTGCAAAAAGTGATCCATAGAAAATTTTTATAGATTTTTATGCGAAAATAAAACAGTAGAAAATATTCTTACCAATTTTAAAATCTATATGAAATTCCTGCAAATTTTTTTTATAATAATTTTTTTTTCAAATTACCGGTGGATTTTAAAAGTGGTAGGAAAGTTACTTGTGGATTTTAAAATCCACATGAATTACTTATGATTTTATATGTGTAGGAATCACATGTTATTTTATATGCGCAGAAATTATCTATAGATTTTTCTGTGAACTTTAATTTCAAGAATTTTTTAAAAATTAAATTTAAAATTATTATTAAAAATATATATTAATTAAATTTATAATTTATAATTAAATTAATAAACATTAGTGACTATAGTTCTTTTTTAATCTTTATATTAGCTAAGTTCATATGTTTTTGTATGTTGTAAGGCTTTCAAAGAGAAAAAAATGAGCAACGGGCTTAAATTCTAATAACTCCAGATCACATATAATTTTTACATTTGTCATTGAGTATTTGTACAAGGTACTGTCAAATTTGTAAATCTAACTATCATTACCGACAGTTGGGTACGGAAATTGTTGTTTTTCTAAGATTGAAGAAATGTTTAAATTATTAATTTCGAAGAGCTTGTAGATATATTTCGAAGAGCTTTTGCTTCTCATGTTTTCCCTCTCCATGTGACATCTAAGTAATACATTGGATAATGTGGTTCATTTAATATATTGTTTTCATAGCATATCTTGTTCTTACTTGAAAGCTTATGAGCTTTCAGATTAGGAATCAAGCATGTGAAGGGTATGCTTCTTTATGGAACTCCTGGAACTAGAAAGACACTTATGCCACGTCAAATTGGAAAAAATTTGAATAGGAAGAACTATAAATTACTCCTTAGAGTTTAATTATTGACACTGAATCATTATTTTTTATTTATGTGACTTTTAAAGTAATAATAAGTAAAGTCAACAAATTTACCATAAATGAAGGATTGTGATTAAATTTCAATGTAAAAATTTTTACACTTACAATATATACTAATTAAAATCTTACTCCTTATTCTTGAGTAATAAATTTGAATAAGTACATCTATGTGGAATTAATATGTATGCAATCAACAATGGTTAATAGGAGATAAGATAATTGTAATTTCCTGCTTTAATTAATATCATTTAGTCTCCTAATTATTGTTAACAGTGGGCTAGTGATTGCCTTGGAATATGCTTTTGTTTTCACTGCTTTTTGCTTTATATATTTACTATTTTCCTTTTACTCACAAGAATGCTTTCATGTGTTGTCATAGAAATAATGTTTATATGTTATTGATAATGAATCTGGGCTTAATTTGACAGTATTGAATTTGAATCTCATTGCTTGTAGTCCACCATTCTGTATTTTTATGAATATGCCTTGTGAGTTTTATTTGGGTGGGTGTAACTTTCTGTTAACATATTATCAATTTCCATGCTTCATTTATGCCTTCTTTAAATTTTTGTGACATTTTTACTTTTTGTCCAGTTTTATACATTTATATCAATTGATTTGCTCGAGTAGCTTTAAAATTAGAATATGGGAAATATGTGCTTTTTGTAGGTCGGTATCTGGTAAATGGTAATTATCTTTTGAGGTGTTAATTTTTCTTTTATGTGCCTTGTACTAGATTGTAAATGGCCCTGAATTTTTAAGCAAATTTGTTGGTGAAACTGCAAAAGAATGTGAGAGACCTTTTTGCTGATGTTGAACAGGATCAGAGGACCCAAGGTGATAAATACATATCCATTGCATATTCCTTATGTTAAAAATTTTATATAATTCACTTTTATTGTTCCCTGTTTACAGGGGATGAAAGTAAATTGCATGTTATAATCTTTGATGAAATTGATGCTATTTGTAAGGTATAACATTTTCCTACTTTAGATTAACTTCAATAATCTATTGTGTTGCATTGTCCATTACAATTTATCAGAAAAAATGGAGTTTGCCTTAACAGGCGGAATCTTTATGTTTTAACTATAGCTTAAACTTTATTTATTATGTTCATTGATTAACATTATTATTTTATATTCATTTGGTTTTAATGTCCTTAACTAGTGGAGAATTTCTGTTTGTCTTGGTTTATACGAAGAAGTGCTTAAGTATGATTAAAGGGAACATGATGACTTTTAAATCTGGTGGCTGCATGTAGTTTTCTTAGTACTCATTGCATTGAATATTGTGATTGAATTTCCGGGTGCTAATCACTCTATGTTCCTCATCATGTCTTCTGCAGTCAAGAGGTTCAACTCGAGATGGTACTAGAGTTCATGATAGCATTGTAAATCAGCTTCTTACCAAGGTCTGTAAATGTTGATTATTGAATGCTTTTATTTTATTTTTTATAAAAGAGACAATGTTTGCCATATCAGTGAATCTAAGACTACTTGCTTGGTTTGTAGATAGATGGTGTGGAGTCACTAAATAATGTTTTGCTTATTGGAATGACTAACAGAAAGGACATGCTTGATGAAGCTCTCATAAGGTCTCTATCTTCTTCCCCTGTTCTAGATTTTTTAATATACTTCCATAATGTTGGCAGTGAAAAATATATATTATAGTTCTCATCCAACTTATTGCCGCTCTGATTGCTTGTATAGAATTTAACAAGTTTGAGGAAAATTGATTGGTTATTTACTTATTTAGTTTACACATGTATATATTATTTTTATCATTGACAATATTAAATGGAAGAGGAATAGTGTCCTAAATGAAGCTAATCACCACTAATAAACTTTGGGCCAGTATTAGCTAATATTGCTCTATATGTGTGATTAATTAAAACACTCAATGCTAACATTTTCCTTCAAGTTGAAGTATTTATTGTTGGAAATAATAGTGGATTGGTATTAATCAATTATATTTTATCATTATCTGGCAATTTAAGATATGATGATAATCATATCTTATAATATCTTTATGATTATTTGAATGGGATTATAGTAAGAGTGACTCTGTGATGGGTTGAGTCAATCATAAAAAGCCCATTTGAGGGGTCTCTGCCTACCCTGGGGGATTATAAATTTGCCATCCCATTAAGCAAATTACAACAACAATACACATTCTCTAAAATAATCCCCTAGAAAGTAGGTAGTAAAATCCTCAAGAGTTCTTATTGAACTCATATCTCTACAATAATCATTCCTAGGGTTTTTTTTATTCTTGAAGATCAAGAACTTCAATTCAATATATTTGAGGTACACAAATTCTCGCCAAATTAGATACATATTATGGTTGTTTTCTATTAGAGAATTATGGTTGTTTTCTATTAGAAAATTAAATTTGAATTGAAGATTTTTTGTGTTATTAGTGAAATTTTATAATATAGTTCACTATTAGTTTTTTCACAAAAAAAAATGAGGGTTTACGCTACTTGTTATTGTTAAAATAACATGTTAAAGTTTCATTCCCTTACTCTTACATGGGTAAATTATATATTGAAACTTTTTTTTAAGTGCTACCCCTTTAAAACCTAGTTTTCTTTTAAATAATTATGGGGTAAATTGTTTTTAAAATTACTTAATGGTTTTCCTTTTTTTATGTTTGACCAATATGAGTCATTTGTGTGGGCAACATAATATATTTGTGTTAACTTTTACTTTGGAAAGTATTAATGGGGTTGCATGGACTCATTTTTATACCCATATTTTTGTGATTTGGTCAAGGGAGAACTTTGTCGTTTTGATACGATCATGTATGATGATTCGTGTGTTAAATTCATTC
Source organism: Psophocarpus tetragonolobus (assembly GCA_037954015.1). Lineage (NCBI taxonomy): Eukaryota > Viridiplantae > Streptophyta > Magnoliopsida > Fabales > Fabaceae > Psophocarpus > Psophocarpus tetragonolobus. The sequence continues at coordinate 33,320,274 of CM075690.1, read as the reverse complement.
TCAAAAGCATTGAATGTTGTTGCTAATTTTTTATATTCTTATTTTTTCAAAAATACCATATTTATTTAATATTTTTATATTATTGGTATTTTTTAGTATAAAAAAAATTTGATTAATTCAAGATTAAATTAAATTTCTTTTTACTATTATAATCTTGAATTTTTTACCTATTTTCATTGTGATAATTCTTTACAGTATTTGTATTCTCCAATTATACTATACTCTCTTTAATATTGAATTATCATTTATAAATTTATTTTAGGTTATTTTATTAATTATGCACAATCTTAATTGTCCTTCTCTTATGAGCATAATTTTCTTTATTAATTTGCATTATTATTACTTGTCTATCATGGGTATAATAATGTGAATTTTGTATGTTGGTCATATAATATATATGATTAAAATTATATAAATTTATTGGACAATATGCATAATTTCTTTTTTCATTTACATAATTATAATTTCACTATTTTGGATGCATTTATGTGAATTTTGTGATATAATTATTTTTTTTATTGCATTGATGATAACTATACTCTATCGTTGTATTGTTATTAATGTAATTTGGTGTTATACAATGTATTTTTCTTGGCTTATGTTAATGATTTTTTAATACCCTATCGGTATTAGGATTTTATTGATATAAGTTATAGTACATTGTAATTTTTTTAGGGATTCTCTTTTAACTGAACTTTTAAAATTACATAATGTTTCCCTATTTTTGTAATGTTCAGTTTATTTCCCTCATTTGATCATGTTTAGTTATATTTATATGGAACCAAAATTTACACTCTCATTTCCTTTTGTTCCATATTGACTTATAACCTTTAATTGGACATTTTTTCCTTCAAAACAAAAAAAAAATATTGCATTTTTTGTGGTGCAAATTTTCTATATATATATATATATATATATATATTGATAAAGAAATAGTTGAATTTTATTTAGTCCTCTGGGTATTTTTTTTGTTATGTCAACTTATTTTTTCTTTGTCAAGTGGAAGAATTTTGTATATTAGAATTTTAATTAATATCTTATAAAATAAATTGTCGTGATATAAGATTTTTACCTTAAATGTCCAATTAATCATACATGTGAAAAAACAAATGTTCTTGATAAAATTATTTTTTCTTATCACATTATTTGTGATCACATTGTTGGGATCTATATTAAGGATTTTATATTGGTCTCTTGTAAAATATTTTCTTGTATAACAAACTCTCTATTGATTTGCAATATTAGTATGAAATTCTTGTAAGGACAATATAGGAATCCCAAATTTTAAGAGATTAATTTCTCTATACCATATTTTATAATATTGTTAATGGTATTCTTGTAAAAGCTATAGGCTTTATTTTGGGATATATAAATAAACCTATGTCCATTATAAATTGTGATGAGAGTTAGAGACTATTTATTATTATATCCTTAATATATGCAAGAATATGTCCCATTCTTCTGCTGCATGTAATCATGTTTTATTCTCAAGTGTGCGTAAATATTGTTTATTGTAGCACTTGATTTTTGTTTATGATTACTTGAGAACTTGCTTATGATCTCATATTCTACGTAAAATTATCAAGTGATCAATTTTCTCACTCATGTAATTATTTTTTCAAGATCTTCATAGGGGTCAATATTTTTGTAAAGATTGATTAATATGTGGTTAATTATGAAACCATTGTGATAATTATTTATTCTTATGGATGAATTTGTAGGTTTCATATTCTTGTTATTTTAACCACTTCTCTCATTAATCATTTGTTATTCTACTACTTTCTAATTCCTTAAGTAGAATAATAGTGAATTTTAATTCACTTTTATTATTATCTTATAAAGTCATCATCCCACTATCACTACTAGTGTACCCTAATGATAATCCTAATATTTTTTTGGTATATTAAGGATTAGTGAGAGTATATATAATCTTCTATTATCTCTCGAAACTTATATATTTTTTATTGTCATATAATCGTGTGCATATTTAATTATGATATGACATAATAGGGCTTTTCTATTTATTTTTGTCCTATTTTTATTGAGATACATAAAATCCATTGTATCTTTGTAGACATCTTTAACTGATGTTAAGGTCATTCTGTTGGGTACTGTACATTAATCCTTTTGGCATACAATTATGCATTGTGCATCTCTTTTACCCAATTTTCATATTTTAATTGATCAAAATTTTAGAAGTATATAATTTTGTATCATGTCTCGAGACTTATCTATCTGTATTGTCATATATTCTTGTGCACATTTAATTATGATATGACATACTTTATAGGACTTGACTATTTATTTTCGTCCTATTTTAATTGAGATACATAATTCATTGTATCTTAATAGACATCTTTAATGGATGTTAAGAGCATTTTGTTGGGCATTGCACATTAATTCTTTTGGTATGCAATTAAGTATTGGGCATTTTTTTACCCAAAATTTCACATTTTGTTTGGTCAAAATTCTATAAGTATATTGTAGATGCAATACTCCTATCGAGTATGATTTTCTACTTTGTAAAAAAGTGCTTATTATGATAGTACTCCTATTGAGTACAATTTTGCACTATTGAAGTACTTATGAATTTTTTTTGTTTGGACCAATTATCTAAGTGTTTGCTCAATTGACATTTTGTGGCTATAATAATCTGAGTATCATTTTATATAAACTAGGTGTCTATGTGGTTTTAGTAGGAAATTTATGGATTTCCTACTTATCTTTGGATTCTTACATAGTCACTTATTTTTGAAACTCGGATTAGTTAAATGTCAAATATTATAGAGCATTTATGTAGCCTATATGTAATTACATATGTTATTAGGCTATGATGAATAACTAGATGCATGTAAATTATGCTTTCTCACCTATATAATTTTTCGGACTCAAGTAAAAAAAAATTTATTAATTAAACACTTTTTTATTCACTGATCAAATACTTAACTTTGGAGTTTTATAACTCATATGGTTTGGTTAAGTTTTGATGTCTTAGATCAGTGGGAGTCTAAAACTCTGTTATGAGATATGTGTGAAGTAATATCATTTTAGTAACATATCTCTTAGCATTTTTGGATGCTTGAGACCATGTAGTATCATTTTATTGAACTACATTATTCTATATACTTTATGAGAAATATTTGTTAATGTGCATGATATATATCCCTATCGGATATTATTTTATAGCTCAAATTTCTCATTGTCTAATATAAGATTTGTCTATAATTGTCATTCTAGCTTAATGATTTGTCTTTGTATTATTGATTAATACCATCCAAGTGGGAGAATGTTGGAAATAATAGTGGATTCGTATTAATCAATTATATTTTATCATTATCTGGCAATTTAAGATATGATGATAATCATATCTTATAATATCTTTATGATTATTTGAATGGGATTATAGTAAGATTGACTCTGTGATGGGTTGAGTCAATAATAAAAAGCCCATTTGAGGGGTCTCTGCCTACCCTGGGATTATAAATTTGTCATCCCATTAAGCAAATTACAACAACAATACACATTCTCTAAAATAATCCCTTAGAAAGTAGGTAGTAAAATCCTCAAGAGTTCTTATTGAACTCATATCTCTACAATAATCATTCCTAGGGTTTTTTTTTTGTTCTTGAAGATCAAGAACTTCAATTAAATATATTTGAGGTACACAAATTCTCTTTCCTCTATCTTTTTATATTTAATTCTCTATACATACTATAATCTTGTATCTATTGATTTAAGGTTTCCTTTTATTTCCATCATTTATGTCATATATAGCAAGTCTCTTATAAATAAAGTTAATGTAAGGCCATAAAAGTGATTCAATAAATATATCAACTATCTAGTTTGAGTTGACAAATTTAGTAATAATCTTTTCTTATTGACAAAATACAGGCAATCTCTCCTTTCATGAAATATTGGGTTATCAGCAATAAGTAAATGTTCGTTTTATCACAAATAAGTTTCATTTCCTTAATGTCTCACAACTTGAGCTGCTAAAGCAGTTCCCTTAACCCCAAGTTCATTGGTTGCTACCCCATAGCATGATGGCATTTGTATTAACCAAGCAACTCTATTCTATTTCTAGAACTGTCTCATTAATAGCAAATTCTTGTGCTCAATTCTAATGCTTAATCATGGTAGCTGTATTGTTTTTCTATAGTAGTTATCGGCAGAAGTGGTTCTTATCTTTTAGTCACTTATCATTTACTTGTGACGTGTAAACCAGGGAGGTTGGAAGTCTAGGTTGAGATAAGCCTTCGTGATGAAAATGGTCAAATATAAATTCTTCAAATTCATACAAACAAAATGAAAGAGAATTCTTTTCTAGCTCCTAATGTGAACCTTCAAGAACTTGTTATGTGCTCTGTGATGCCTCGTCTTGTCTTAAATATGTATAAATTTACTTTCTCGAGTAATGGATATTATTCATGATCTAGAGCTTTTACTTGATAGTTTTATCATATGAAACCTGTAGAGAAGTCTGGCAAATTAAAAACTAGTTCACATCAAACTCTAATTCCGAGTAGTTTATAAAGTTGTATAAATTTTATATTTGAATTGGTTTTTGAAATCACCTAAGCATGAAGACAGTGAAACTGAATGCAGTACTAACACAAACCTTGATATTATATTTGCGTGATACGATATTTGGGAACTGTGACACAACAACGTAAGATATTCAATTTCTTTTTGCATATTTAGTTGTGTCACTTGTGTGACATTACACATCTGACATGGAAATGGTTGCTTAATCTAATTGTCTGTGCTTCATAGAAATCAAAATTAGGTTGTCTAGAATTTGGGTGTTTACTAATTTTTACTTCATAACAAGATATCAAATATTGTCTGATAATTTTTTTTTTTAAATTAGAAAACTGAAAAATTTTATTATTCAAGTATAAACACACAAGCTGGCTAAATAGTTTCCGTTGTTAAAATAACTTAGTTAAATATTTATGAGATATAAATTTATTTTCTTATTAGTGAATCATTATTAGTATTAAAAGATTTTAGAACCATTTCCATCATATCTAAGGCCCAGGTTGAGGTGATTTTTAATTTACAGTGTAGACAAATACAAAGTAAGAAGTGATAAGATTGGCCTAAAGTAAGAAGTGATACTTTTGAACCTTGTGTTATTTTGTATGGATTTTTCTAATTGATGTTCTAGGAGTCCTAATTAAGGGATGGATAAATAAATTTTGCTGTTGTTGGAATTGCATTAAAAAACATAAGAGTATTTGGTCACCAACATGTTTTTAATTGTTGCTGCATTTCCCCTAATTAAAAAGCCATGAAAGTTACATAACATACATTTAAGATTTGTAGACTTAGTATTTTAGTGCTGCTGTGAAAATATTAATTATGTTAGTGTTTAGATTCTAATGTGCCTCTTGTTTTTACCTTGTTTCAGGGTTTCTAATGTGCTAGGCCGAAAGATTGATCCCAAACAATCCAAAGTATTTGAACAGGTGCTCATCTAAAATTCATCTAATCCTTCAATTCAATTCTTGTGCTTTAGTTTCCAAGATCTGTCATTTTTCTTCATTCAAAGATTAGTTGGCTATACCTTGCAACTAGAGATTGATATGCCACATAATTATTTACACAATTTATGCAAAATAAATACTTGATTACGTATTGGAATGTTTTTTGTCTGCCACTTCTAGACTAACTTAAAATTATGTCATGGTAATCCTTAAATTAAGTTGTCTCGTCTGGTGATAGTCAAAGGAACGTTGAGTTTTAAATTGGATTGTAATAACAATAATATTTTTATACATACAATATAGTTTCAAGATACTCTTGTTAATTTTCAATCTAGTAGTTGAATCAAATTTTTTAATGCTATATTTTCTTGTCACTTTTAGAATGGATACTCAAAATTGTCCGTGATGATTTCTTAGTTTCTTACTACAACGACAATTTGAACCATACTATTTTCTAGATGCAGGGATCCCATACATATAACATATATTGAAGGATGTTTCTTTTTGTATAACAAATTTTGACATAGCAGGGTTTAGATACAGTTTCTAGATGTACACAATTTGAAGGATATTTCTTTTTTTATTATTTTTTGCTATGAATAATTAGCAAGTAATGCTTGAAATTTTTTTTGAGATGTGTCACCTAAATTCTCTCAAACACCTAAATTCACTTTTGTCTTTCTTACTTTTTATGTGGTCAATTCTTCCTAAACCTGTGATTGTTTTTGTATAGATGTAATTGTTTTTTGAGATCATGTTACCTAAATTCTCTCATACACCTAAATTCATTTTTTTTTTCTTTCATACACTTGTAGCCTGTTAATGAATTTCTTTTGAATCCATTAATTCATTGAGTTGGAACATATAATAATGGGTGCATATGAGGAAGCTATATGGTGTTGTATTGTTATACCTGTTATGAAGTATCTTAGAACATATATTTTGAATCTATTAATTCATCGAGCTAGAACATATAATGGATTCTCTTTGAATCCATTAATTAACTGAGCTGGAACATTAAGAATACTATAATAATTGTACTATATATTTTTAGATTGAATATGTCATTTTTTCTATTAAATTCTCAGGTGTCACATATATAATATGCTTACTTTATATATTATTTTATTTTTACACTAAATTTTAAATGTTGTCAGCTACTATGTATAGACTATATATACATGTGTATAGAGGTATAATTCTTATATAATTAATATAATTTTATGCAAATGTTGTTCAATAATACCATTTATATTTTAGTTTCATTCCTTCACTATAATAATTAAATTTTCTTTATATATCAATATATAAGGTGGTAGAAAGTGAAACTGGTGCAGACTATGATTAAAATCATGATTAAGAGAAAGGACTTCTAAAGAGGGTGTTGGTGTTAAAAGATGCTTCACTTGCACTGCAGTTTTTACTAGGCTCTTGTTAAAAAAATTTACGATTGCATATGTCCCTGGCAGCGTACACAATATTTGTATTTGGATAGTATCTGGCTTTTAACACACGTGCAAACTTTTTATTAATAGATATTGATTGATTGATAGACATAGAAATAAATAGTTTATGAAATAAAAATAAATATATAATGTTGTTTAAAAAATAAAAATGAAATTATAATATTAATTTTTTTTTAATTTAGTATGTAATAATAAAACAATATAGATTTTTAGCTAACAAAATGATAATTTTTGTTGTCTTATGAGTATAAATATGAAAAATATAAAAATAAATATTAAAATATAAGAAGGATATAAATCAGAAAGAAAAGTTTTGAAAAAAAAATAAAATAGAAAGTACTGCTACATGTTTGTCAAAAACTTTCTTTTCCTATTATTAATAGATATAGAATCCTTTTTGTAATTATATGTGTATTTATTTATGTTTATCAATAAAGTGAATTAAAAAAAATAATTTGAAAATAATATAAATTATTTGTATACAAATTAAATGATAAATTATAAAATAATCATATTAAGCTATTAAAAATATTTATACTTTCTATCATAAATAAAAACATTTTATTTTATGATATTACTTACTAATTATAATTAAATTTTTTTAGTATATTTTAAAAAGGAAGTAATTAAATAACTATAGTAAAATAAACAAATTAAATTAAATAAGATTTCTTTTAAAAAAATAAAATTATTGAATAGGATTTTATGTGACAAAAAAGATATTGGAATTTTTTATTATAGCTAAAATTATTTTAATTTATGTTATTATTAAATAATTAAATTTAAATTATTTTTAGTATAATCATTTAAAAAAAACTTATCAAATTATTATAATAAATTATAAAAACAAATTTTAAAATAAAAGTTCGAATATTATAAAGAGTTCAACAAATTTACTAGACAAACAACGAAACACCATATAAATAAAGAAATAATATATCAATTTGTGATAATTATATATTAATTTTGTTGTTTTAAAGAAAGTCATATTTTTTGTGGATTTTTGTCACAAGAAATTCTTGTTGTTTTATGAAATGACAGGCAATTTACCTAAAGTTTTGGTAACAACAGGTAACTTATCTATGGATTTTCCTGCAATAAAAATTCGCAGGTAACTTTGAAATTTTTTTTGTGTGTTTTTTTTTTATAAAAATCGTAGGTACATTTCTTGCAATTATTTCAGTAAAAATCTCTGCAGAAAATTTGTTGTGATTATAAATTTTCTTAGTAAAAAGTTATCTAAAAAGGTTTTAGCTAGGGATAACTTTTCATAGTTAAATCCGTAGGAAAAAATCAATAAGAAATAGGTTTTGGTTTTTTGAGAAAAATCCGCAGGTAATTGATGAATTTCTACTAGTGTATAAATCCAAAAGGTCATTACATGGTTGGAATTGTCATTCTCATTCATATTAAAATTCCCGAAACCAATAATTAGGAAACCACGCAAGAAGCGATCTACTACTTACAATTTGGAGACAAAAGGTCGAATCCTCTAATATTTGAAATAAAATAAATTATATAAGACTCGCTTTCGCTACACTCTGGTAGTTTCCCTTAACCAAGCCAGTGTGTATGAGTTGGCACCTCATTCTTCAATAGGCACACGGTGAGAGTCCCGAACTTAGCTTCTCCTCCCACTACTCAGGACTCGACCATCTCTCCTACCTAATGATGCCTATAAAACCTATTCACAAAGTATAAAAATAGAAAGAAAAATAATAAAAAAAAAACTCCTACGAGATCTTAGGATAAAAAAATTTTATTAAAGCCATAATTTAATTGATTTGATGATTTTTGAAGTGATTTAATAATTTTATTGATATATTTCACATCATAATTTAATACAACAGATAATTTTTAATTTTCTTTAGTTGTACGAGGATAAAACTTCTTATACATTTTTTGGAAATTAATTTTTATTAGCATCTAAACAGAGAAAAAAAAATATGATAAATAACATGATTTAATAATGAAAAGATAAAAAAATGTTAAATGTTAAAAAAAATGTATATAATACTAAGATGTTTATATATAATATAATATCAATTTTTTTGTTTATATAAAATAATATTTTTATTAAATTTTTATTTTGACCTCTCAAACAACATTTTTGGTTCACTTACAAAGGTGAATTATAAAAGATGATTGTTTAGTAGTGGTTTGTGATATTTATATATGAATTTAATGTTTATGTGCACACTAATAATATAAATGAATTTTTATTATCATTTAAATATAACTTGTTTAAATATTAATTAATAAACTTAATAAATCCATCATAAATAAAATATTGTGATGTAATAACAAGATACTTTTTCGCTTTATTTATATATATTGGTTGGAACACTATTTGTATCCATATCTAATAGTTTTTGTTTTGACTATAAAAAACAAAAAACATTTCTATGTCTTAATATATATACTGCAAGATTATGTGTCACAATTGTGAATCGTTGAGTTTTGAAGAATCAAAATCACATACTCGAAAATCGAAATTGTATGCATTCTTTAGTTTTCTTGTTTAACTTGTCCACTATATGTTGATGTATAATTTTTACAATTTACCAATTCTATGTTAGATGCAATGGTTTTAAAATTCGACCTGATAAGTGGTTTACCTTTAATTATAATAATTAATTTGAGTTAGTCTTAATAAAATAATATATTTTTTATTATTAATTTACTATAATAATTAAGATCATAAAAAAATTAAAATGTAATTATAAAAGAAAAAGTAATTTTACTAAATATATCTTCACATTGCTAAGTTAACTCTTTTTTATTAATTTTTTAATAAAAAACAGTTAACTTAAAAAAAAAAGAAATTCATTTAACAAAATAATTATGAAATAGCTGAATAAACTGTCGATTTTTATTAGTTTTATGGTTCATGGATGACTGTGTTATTTTAACATCGGCTCTTTATTTAAATTATTTTGGTATTGGCCAAATTGATTCCACGATCGATTCATTGATTGTCAGATGGAACTAACAGGTTCGGTTCTTAAAACATAAATGAGATTTTATAAACTCTTTGATGTCTAATTGGTTTTTTTCTAGAACAAAAAATTAAAGATCTTTTTTACAAATTTTGCAGAAAAAAAAAACCTCTAAAGTTTGAGATTATGGGTGTGTTTGGCAAAACTAGTTGAAAAACAACCTAAAAAGTTAGCTAAAAGTTAAAAAATTAATTGTAAGTGTGGTAAAACTAGTTGATCAATTAGCTCTGAAAGTTGTAAAATGACAAGTAAGAACATAATTAATCATTAGATCAACAATGAAGTATTTAAAATAATTATAATATATTTTAATAATATAAATTAATTACATATTTAAATTATAATTATATAATTAAATTATAATTTCTATAATAACATATTTAAATTATAAATTTATGTAATTATATATTTAAATAATAAATTACTATGATTAATATTTAAATTATAATTTCTATAATTAAATATATAAATTTTAAATTACATGTTTAAATTATAATTTCCTATAATTATATCATTTACATTATAAATTATTATGATTACATTAATGAAGGAGAGAGATGAAAGAAAGAGGAGATGTATAATGTGAAGAGAGAAGAATTAGTTACATTAATTGACAAAGGATAAACATATAAAAATAAAATCTGTTAATAGGTAAAAATAAGAGGTCTTTTGGGAAAGCTACTTGGAGTAGCTTTTTTGAAAAAGCTAATAGCTCCTAAAATAGCTTTTAGATTTGTTATCCAAACGAAGATGAAATTATTTCAATTAATTTTTCAACTTTAACTGAAATTGCAAATCAAATACATTTTATGAGAGAAAAAGTAATGTACAAATAAAAGTATAATTAAATAAAGAAAAGATTGAGAACAATAAAAGTATAATTATACAGAAATACCACTGTCAATAATCCTTTCTATCTTCACAAAAGGAAATTGATTCTAATTAATAACATTAAAATTCGGTAACATTTTTTTCCCGACCAAAAAACCTTCTCCTCCAATATCAACAATAACATCGTTTTAATTATGTTCTTAACTTAATCACATATCTTTGCTACTTACGTACATATAAATATGATTATTTAGTAACATTTTAGTGTACGATGATATGCTGACTAAGAGGATTGGATTTTATTGTCAATTGGATTAAAAAATAATTTAATTAGTATATAATAACATGTAAAATATTTTATACTAATATTCAATTATAATATTTTATTTATGATAATTTTGTTAATTTTATTAATTAAAGTTCATTGTAAAATGTTTTATAAAAAGATTTATATAAAAAAAATTGTGGATTATTATTGTAAAATATTTTACTAGCACAAAAATAGAGCACAGCATCGGTTCTACAACACTTATAACATAGGTTTAAAACCGATATTGTAACCAGATATGTAAGTATATTCCATCTGACAATGGTCTGAAAGCATTGTTAAATATGATACCAACATCAGTTCTTTGTATAACCGTTGTTATATCCTGTGCAGAAACTTTTATAATTCTTAATACTTATTTAAATAACCGCTATCTATAGCAGCTGATTTACATTGTCCTGACTTTCCATTAACATCAAGGAAACGCATGTAATCCTTCTCAAACCGAATTCACTTAATTCAATTCTTTTAATCATACAATACACCTAAAATTAGTGAAAAATGCACAAGTATAGTACGTGCACCCAATAAAGTAACAAGGAGGAACCAAAAATGTTCAAATTTATTTATTTAAAAGGACAAATTTTTTAATTTGAGTAAAGATTAATTAAATAAAATAGAAAAAATATTTAAAACATTATAAAAAAAAAGTAAAAGTTGTACAGAGTTATTATTTAAAAGATTGTCATATCACTATTTATTTGGCTTAATTTCAAGCATCATAATCCATCCAAGTTAGCTTCATAGCATTCCAAAAATTATGTAAGTCAATTATAAACAAAAATAGATCATTTAACACATTTGTAGTCCACTAAATAGGCGCATAAAATATGACTAATTCAGGGTTTCAAATTCGTTTAATTTTGTTAAAATCAATGACTTAGGGATGATTCTGTTACAACCAAGATTGTTCTAAGGCAAAACACAAATAACATGTATAAGTTTTGCTAAAAGCCTATTAGAGGTGTGTATGGGTCGAGTGAAACTCAACCCAATCTAACATAATGTTTTATGATTGGCTTGAATTTTGAATTTGTCTAAATCCTACCTAATCTAACCATATTCACCCCTCTTAAAGTCTATTCCAAAACGTCAAACTGCTGAAAGGGAAAAAACACATACTTTAATTGAAACTTTATGTATGTATAATTGAAAATTGATAAAGATCAGAAAAAATTGGAGATTTGAGAAGAGAAAAAATATTCAACCAAAGAAATATTATATTGTTAAATTAGAATATGCAAGTGTAATTTAATTTATTTAAGAATAAAGTTATTAATATAAAAGATAAGCAAGCAAAGAAAATAAAAGAAAAAAATGAATCAATATTTTGTTGTAGATGAAAGAACAAAATAGTAAGTTCAAAGTAAAAAAAAATTAATTAATAAAAACTTATCTAACAAATTTAAAATATTAACTTATTTACATTAAAATAAAATATAACTTATATTTTAATGATTTTTAAATAAGAATGGTAACAACTGAAAGAGAAAAAATGTTATCTTGTCTCTTTCATTAGTATTAAATAAAACTTGTCACTAAAAAACAAAAAAAAAATTAACTTATCTTTTCAATTATTTTTAAGTAAATATTTTCACAACTGTTAAAACAAAATAGTATTTTAATTATCATTGCATAGAAGGTTAAATTTATCTATTAGCAAATTCAAATATATATCATGTAAAATACTTAAATTAATTATTTTTAACAATCTAGTAGAAAATAAATAATTTTATTCTTAACTACTTGAAAAAGAAATTCTTCTTAAATAAAAATTATAACTAATGAAAAAAATATTTTTAAAAATTATAATTACCAAAATCATATCAATAAAAATTTACTTAATTTTTAACATAATAAATAGTAACTATGAAACTAACACATTATAAAACTATCACCATTATGAAACCACTACACTACGAATAAAAAAAAATTGTAACGACCATATCCATGCCTCTTGTATTAGTTGCATGGAATTTGCCTACAAAATCATTAATATAGTCAAATAAGGATTTTAGCTCAAAAACTCCTTCTATTCTAAGGCTGGCTATAAAATGAAAGAGTATTGGACGCAGACTAGCTAGCAATCTAGGGTCCCAACTTTTATTTATACCATTTATATAGCATGCCTAATGAGTCTATTTGCTTAAGTTTCAAAAGAGTCAAAGATACATTGATGTCCTTCCCTTACAGGAATTTTCATATCCAGGGCAAGCTCCATTTCAGCTAATACCAGTTTTAGTTCTTCTTTGGAGGTTTAATATAGATTGATTACCTGAGGAGCCTTTAGTCTTTAGCCTTGTACAAGTATAAGGCTTTATGTACAATATTAGTGTATATTACCAATTGCCTCTTCACCTATGGATTCACAAGCCATTTAAAGATATCACATGTCTCCTTCACCGTAATTTACAAACAGCTTTACCCCCATCCCTACTACCACCATTGTAGCCCAAGCAAAGATCTAGACATTACATGGTGTTTTATTCTACTCCTTTGCCATTGAAGTTATATTGTTCCTGTAACGTCCCCTGTTACAATAACACCCAAAGTATAATAATTAAGTATTATTATAAATAGAAATAAAATCTCAAAATAATAAAAAGGATAATTGTAATAACAACGTTTATAAAAAGGAAAATTCTTCTAAATTATAATAACAACATTCATAGAAGGAAAATCTAAACCGGCTAAGTCTTTATGCCTCCTTAGCCTTCACAGCTTCCTCCTCTTCTGGCTCTGAAAATAACAATTTTAAAATAAGATGAAAATCTCAGTGAATAAAACAGTTTTTAAAATAGGTTCGCAAATAGCGTTGTTCACCGCCGGTGCAGAATCCGGAAAAACAACCATGGTATCTGCAAATAAAGGAAGTTTTTTTTTATTAAACAAAATGATTTATTGCAAATAATGTCTAATATGAATAATTTAACGAACACAAAAGATAAGGGTATTTTAAATAACACCCTCATAACATAATCGCTGCAAAAAACAGTGATGCTCAAGATCACTCGCTCCCACTCTATGGTTTCCAGAACCAAGGTTTTTAATAGATTTTTTGAAAGGGTTTATGAGCTCATATTCCATATAATGGCGTCTCATTGCCTTCCCCACGCTATTATAGAGGTATCTAGAATCTTTTTTCCATCCCAGATGGAGGTATCTAAAACTTCTTCCCTGTAGGTATCTCATACATCCATCCCAGATGAATGTATCTCAAGTTTTATCTCCACATTAAAGGAAGATGTCTCAAACAATTCTCAATTAAATCTTGTAAATTCTCATGCACCAATTGTCATTGTGACTTAAATACCCCAATATAGCATAATAACAAATGAGTAACTTTTTACATAATTGAGTAATAACAATAGAAAAATAATAATAATTAGATGAAACTTTGAATTTGAGTATGCAAAAAGAAGGCAAATTTGAGCTTCGTTTTCAGCTATTACCTGAGTTCGTAACTGTAAAAGCTTTCTTCCTGGGCATTATATATGTGTACGTTAATGTGGTGAAATCAAATTGATAAAATCAAATCGAATTCTAGTTATAAAATAATATGTGTAATCGCAGCATGAATTCTATTCGATCATAAGAGTCAAAATAGTATACATAATTTCTATTGTTTGCACACCTAAAATTATGTTAAAATTCACGAATGATCGATAGCAAAATAGTTGTTCTATTAGTATTTTTAAATTCTTTCTTTTTATGAAAAACCTTAAAAATTGTATTTCTCTAAAACATACCATGGAGGGGTTTAAAGAAAAGTTTTACTCACCCCTTGACGCGAGATCCCACCACTTTAATTCTTCTGCTCGTACGTCCCTCTTTCTCAACCCTAGAATAATAAACTAATCTATGATATTCTGAGGGAACTAGTTAACCCTATATATAGTAGTTTAGGGTTGATTTTTCCCTCTCTATATTTTCTATAAAAGATTAATTTTAGCAGATTAAATGCAAAATAGTATCAAATATTTAATTATTTTATCTTATTCCTATTTTAAAGGGAATATTATCTGAATTTGTTATTTAAAGTGATATCAAATCTTTTTATTTGTTTTATCTTATTTCTATTTTAAAGGACCTGAATTTGTTATTCAAAGTAATATCAAATTTTTTTATTTGTTTTATCTTATTTCTATTTTAAAGGGAATATTATCTGAATTTCTTATTCAAAGTGATATCAAATCTTTTTATTTGTTTCTTTTTTAACAACTTAGTCTATCTTCTTTTAACTGAATGTTTATTCGAATGTTTGTATTTTAAATTTTGGGATGTTACAATTCCTATATAAGGTGATATGCCTTTTTGACTATGTAGCCAACATGATTATCATGTGCCCAACCTCAATTGTCTTCATTGAATTTCTTAAGGTGAGTTAGTTTCTAGTCGCAACATGAGTCTTCCTCTCTTCCTCCGAAATCCATTCTCCATTGTAGTTGCCACCCCACACTCCGCCTACCTAGTGTTGGAACCAAAGGAACTACATTGAAGACTAATGGAGTTTTGGTTTTAATTTTCTTTTTTTGTTTTTGCCCTTAAATCAATTTTACGATACCAAACACATTTATAGTTGTGGTACATGTATTGTGTGTTTTAGACAAGCTTGAGAATGTGTTTGGGATAGTTTTGGATAGATTACATAGGCTGGGTTGCGCTGGAAAAGCTTCAAAAATGAATTTTTAGGTAAGGTAATCGATTACCTAAAAATGGTAATCAATTACCCTGCGAGAATTTTTTAGAACTGAAATTGATGCTCTCTGTGGTAATCGATTACTCCCGTGAACAAGCACTTTGATCCAGTTTTGTGCAGAATATCAAGTAATCAAGTGGGTAATCGATTACCCTACATAAAAACTAATATAAAAGCATTTTGAAAATAGATTTAACAACTTTTGATAAGTCTAATCAAGTGCTTGATTCTCACACACGATTTCTAAGAATTCTCTCCAAGATCTAGACCCATTTTTTATGGTTTGAAAGTGCTTCCAATTCAAAATGCAAGGAAGAGACTCTATTGAGTTCTAATATTTCCGTTTGGGTATTCTTCATATCAGGTGATATTGTTCTGTATCCTATCTCTGTTTTTGCACTAGGTTTACAATCTCTTGAGGTGTTCTTGAGATTGTGGGAAAATCTTACAGCGGGATGTTGCAAGTGAGGCATTGTGAGTGACGGGTTGTCACGGTGTAGCAAACTATTGTGGTGTGCAAGAGGAAGCCTCTTATTTTGTGATTTAAATCTTTTCGGGAGTAAAATTTGTATGTATGGTGTGCATGTACTGAGATTTTAGTGGAAAACAGATTAGCGAAAGGCTAAGTCTGTAAACTGGATGTAGGTCAATTGGACCGAACCAGTATAAATCACAGTGCAAATTCTCTCTTCCCTATACTCTTTAAATTCAGTCTTTATTGAATTCTTGGAGCATTAACATTTGGGTTTTTGCAGCTGCATTTGATTCATTTAGATTTTTTTTTACTTATTTAATTCTTGACACATATTTTCTTGATTTTAAATTTGGGTTTTTGACCCATATTTTGTGGGTTTAAGTTTTGTTCTTCCTACTCCTTTAGATTAATTCTGAATTACTTAATATATAATTCTTGTTAAGTTTCTCTTCTATTTGTTTGAAATCATAATTGAAGGAATTGATTTAATTGGTGGTTTGCCTTAAGGGTTGAATGCTTGAAAAACCATTTTTGCAAAAGAAGGTAGATTCTGAAAATTTCAAAAAGGAATTGTTTTTGAAAATATTCTAATACTGTTGAATAGAAATTTTTGAAAAAATAATTTGGTGAATCTATTCAACCCCTTCTAGATTCCTCCTTAGACCAACACCTAATTCCTCATGTGATTAAGGTGGTTATGTTTTTGCAATGATAATGCATATAACTTTGGAAATGTATCTTTTAAAACAAATTGTCCAAAATCCAAGGCTCCTTCGAAAAACTATATTTTATTCCTCTTACCTATTTTTTTTAGTCAACTTAGACTCAAACCAACTCCTTTCCAACCCTAAGCTCTTTAGATTCCAAGCTAGTTAGCACTTTGTACCATCATGAGGAGATTGTTATGACTCTAGTAAATCCTTCACCCATATAGAGACTCATACTTAGAATTTATGACTTTCACTCAATCGACCTCTTTATCTTTTAGAGGTCTCCTTGCCACTCATTTCTTGTTAAAAGAAGAAAAGAATTTAATCTCTAATCCACCTTTAGTAAGCCTGTATATTTCCAGCTTTTTCAAGCAAATCTATTTATATTTTAATAACCTTTTTTGCAACTTTTTGTGGATAATATATAAAAAGAAAGATGAAATAGTGTGATAGATCACAATGTTAATTTGATCAAGAAAATTCACTAAATGTCTCTTCTTCAGTCCTCGGTATTAATTTTTCTTACCCTATAGACAATGTTGATTATGTGTCACAATTGTTAAATAGTGAGTTGTGCCAATAACTAACGTTGTATTATGCGCAGGACTCACGCACATTAACCTTGCAACCAATCATCTAATTAGGATATCAATGAAGAATTATTAAGAAATGCAACTAGGAGTAGAGAATTATAAGAATAATTAAAATTATGTATGGCAGAATATCGAAACTACTTGGTATCTTAAAGTTGCTATGAAATTGAACTACGAGTTTTAAACACAATAGTTTGTCCTTATTAATTTTTAAGCTGACTCTAGATAGTTTTTGGTGTCACTATATTTATTTAGGCTAATATATGTAGTTTAGATTTGTTGATTTCATGTCAAGAATAATTTTACTCCTAGTACTTTTTTTTTTAATTAATGATTTTCATTGTTTATTTTAATCCTATGTTGGAGAGAGTTTAAGTCAAAGAGTGAGTTTCTTTACACAGATAAATTTTCTTATAAAAAATATTTTTAAAATTAAAATGTATTTTTTTATTGATTACCATCAATCATAATTAAGTCATAATAAAAAAAATATAAAATGTGAGTTTTTTATCCGTAGAACAAATATATAAATGAGTTTTTAAAGAGTGATATGATACTGTAAGATCATAAAATTAATGTCATGCAGAGAACACTATAAATTTAAGATAAATTTATTACTGTAAACTAAATAAAGCACTTTCTTTAATTGTAATGAATTAGGTAAATCTTATAATTAAATAGACCAAAGTAAGTAACTATATTCTCATAGAGGAATTTTACATCTTGCTTAAATTCATAGTGTGTTTGGGTGGACAATTTGAAGAAGGAAATTAATTTTATTTGAGAATTTCAAAATGTTTGCTAATGAAATACATTATTTTGACGAGAAATTTTAAAATCATTTGAAATTGTAGTCTTTTTTTAATTTCTTAAAAAAAATAAGAATTTAAAATTATTGAAACTTACTTTTCTTTTACTGAAATCGATTAAGGTTAGTTTTTATTTGACATTGGCTAAAATTTTTTTGTGTGATAGTGATTGAAATTATTTTTCCGTCGATGTCAACCAGGGTTATTTTTTGGCCTAGTTTTTTCAACATTTTATAGGCTATCTCGTTTAGATTTTTTGCTAACATGAGTTGAAGTTATTTTTTAGCATATAAAGCCCATAACATTAGTTACAATACTTTCCATTAGTCAACCGTGTTATAATAGTTGTGTTGATGACAAAATTTAGATCCATACTTTTATGGCCCAGCCCACCATGTTGTGAGAGTTGCTTGGTATAATGAATTGTAGTACGTCAGCCATAATACTACTATGCCTACTCCACACACTTATGAGATAACCTATATTTGTAACATCCTCAATTTTTTAAAGTAAAAAATATCTCAAAAAATAAATAATAAATAATTGTTATCTAGATGTATAGTAATCTAGCTACTTAGTAAATAATAATATTATGTTGTCATCTTATTTAAATAAAGAAATTATTAAAAAAATATTTATTTGAATTTAAAATAAAAAAAAGAGTTAGCATGGGTGTTAAAAAAAAGAAAAGCAAATATAAAAGAATTTTTATTCAAATTAAAAGATTAGGAGTTTATATTGCGAGATGATTATCATTGTTTAGATACAATATTTGTTATATTTAAATTGGTGATCCTTGACAATGAATTTTAATACTATATTTATAGAAAATATATTTGATATGAAGATATAATGTAAAATTTAGGTAAGATGATTTTATATTCTATTTACTTTTATAAATCATATTTAAGATAATGAAAGAAAAATAAAGATAAAATAATATATTAAATTTCGTTAGATAAAATTAAAAGATTAACTGTTAGGATTTTTTTAAATGAAAAATAAGTTAAGATAATGTTACTTTTAAAATAACAGTAAGATAAAAAAAATGTTAGATTTCATTTTAAATTTTAGAGAGCACTCTGAATTGTCTTGAACCCAAAGTTTCCTCACTGTTCTTTGCCTCTTATATCATAGAACTATCTCTTCTTCTGAGCCAAAGTGAGTCTCCTTTTGTGTCTTCTTTTCTCATATTTATAAGAGTGTGTAAGATTTTTTTTATGTTTTTTTTTTCATGAGGCCCACACAACCGTGTTGACCTGTTTCTTCAATCGTTGTTCTAAAAATGCCCAATTTTTATGTTTTTCTTCCTATTTCTTAAGTACATGTCTAAAGTAAAAATAAACACTAAAAAGTGAATTTTGCCAATAATTGTTCAATCATTTTCAGTACAAACAGATATTAATCATTGTAAAAATATGGTTAAAAATCCTATTTATCATACACTAATGATGACAATGACTCAATAAGACAAGTGTAACATAGAATTTCTCCTTGCACCTTCATAATTTCTCCCTATACCTCTATAAAGATAGGAAAAGTCTCAAATACCCTAGGTAAAAAGAGAACTTTAATCCTAGTAAAAAAATTGAAAGTTTTTTTACAAGTCCAGATAGGGGTGTCTGGATTTGTAAAAAAAAATTGCAAATTTTTTTACAAGTTCGGACAGTGGTTTCTGGACTCAGTCCGGATAGGGGTGTTCAGACTTAGTTCGGACAAGGGTGTCTGAACTTGTAAAAAAATTGCAAATTTTTTTACAAGCTCGGATAGGGGTGTCCGGATTTGTAAAAAAAAAATTGCAATTTTTTTTACAAGTCCGGACACACCTCTAGACTTGTAAAAAAAATTGCAAATTTTTTTACTAGTCTGGATAAGGGTGTCCGAATTTCTAAAAAAGAAATTTGTAAATTTTTTTACAAGTCGGGGCAGGGGTTTTCGGACTCAATCCAAACAGGGGTATCCGGCCTTGTAAAAAGAATTGCAAATTTTTTTACATGTCTGGACAAGGGTATCTATACTTGTGAAAAAAAATTTGCAAAAATTTTACAAGTCCGGACAAGGGTACCCAGACTTGTAAAAAAAAATTTGCAAATTTTTTATAGGGGTGTCCGGAATTGTGAAAACCACTGATTCAGTGAAAAGAAAAACGAAGTCATGCAAGATAAGCTAATAAGAGAAATGTGAAACGAGAGATGTGCGAAACGAGAGAGAGGTGTAGATGAAAGAGAAAAGAAAGAGGTGCGTGGTAATTAAATTTTTACTATTTTCATTAATGAATTTTTTGCCATTTTGAGAAATTATGGAGGTGTAGAGATAACTTATTAGAGTGCAGGGAGAAAGTCTCCATTAATAATTTATCAAGACCCATTTTGACATAATAGTAACCTTAATGTGTGAATAAGGCCCATAAAGCTCTAACTGTAACATTAATGATTATTAAGGATAATAACAATTGACAATGACTCAATAAAATCCAAGTGTAACACTAATAATTAAGTAAAATTCATTTAGCCCTAATTAAAACATCAATGTGTGACTAAAACACAACAAGTCCGAAATGTAATATTAATTATTATTGAGGATACTAATGATTGGCAATGGTCCAATAAGACCCAAGTGTAACACAAGTAATTGAACAAGGTCCATCTAGGCCCAAATGTAACATTAATATGTGACTAAGGCCCAACAAGATGTAAGTGTAATATTAATAATAATTAAGGATAATAATGATTGGAAATGACCCTATAAGATCCAAGTGTAACACTAATACTTGACCAAAATTCACTTAGGCCTAAACATAACATTAATGTGTGACTAAGGCCCAACAAGCCCTAAATGTAACATAAAGGAGATTTTTGCTTACACCTCCACAATTTATTTCTACCCTTCCATATTATACATATGAAAAATTGAATCCAGAGTAAAAAATACATCTTTGGAATGGGGGCGAAGTAGAAATTTTGGAGATGCATGGAGAAATTGTCTAACATTAATTATTATTGAGGACACTAACGATTGGCAATGGTCCAATAAGACCCAACTGTAACACAAGTAATTTAACAACGTCCATTTATGCCCAAATGTAACATTAATGTGTGACTAAGGCCCATCAAGATCTAAGTGTAACACTCATGATTATTAAGGACAATAATGATTGACAATGACCTAATAAGAATAACACTAATAATTAGCCAACATCTATTTAAACTCAAACATAACATTAATGTGTGACTAAGACCCAACAAATTTTGAATATAATATTAATTATTATTAAGGACACTAATGATTGATAATGACCCAATAATACCCAAGTATAACATAAGTAATTGAACAAGAACCATTTAGGCCCAAATGTAACATTAGTGAAAGTTGCAATAATGACCTTAGTTGTGTATGAGGTATAGAAAACTCTAGCCTACTGGCCGCAAAGAGTAATTTCACAATGCTATAATATATAATTTGGTGAATATCTTTACCAACATTGGTACAAAAAATATCTATAGTCAATACTGATTGAAAAAATACCTTAACTTTATTAAATAAAATAACTTTGACAAAATTAAAAAGAAAAAACTTTGGTTAAAGTTAACAAAAAATATAAATTGACATTAACCGAAAAAACATCGAGAAACTTCGATAAAAAAACACTTTGGCTGGAAAATATCATTAATTGATATTTTTCAATTATTAATATCATTTAATATTAAAATAAATTTTATGTTTAGTGGGAAATGGAAAACACTAGCCCAATAACTTAAATAAGAAAATTAAAATTTAATAAATTTGAATTACCTTATCCAAACAAAATATTTGAAAAATGAAATCATTTGAATTAAAAATATTTCAAAGTCCTTGTATTTTTAAAAGTCTTTGTCCAAATATAATGTTAAGGTATATCCTATTTTTAAAAAATTGTCCATTGGAACCTATAAGTGGCAAAGTGAGATTCTTAAAAATAAGATAAATATCTTTTGCATATACAATTTCTTAGAATTAAAATTATTTTTTAGAAACAATTTTCCAAACTTAATTAATTGAAAATAAAAAATAAAAATGTGATTTTTTAAAACTTTTTTCAATCATTGCATGAGTATTTCAAAGTTGACATAACATTAATGGGAAGAACTACAAAAATTATTTAAAATTTTTTAACATATCCAAAGTGATAATCTACAATGAAAAATTCATCCATAGATTCTTATAACATCTTTAGTAGTGATTTTTAACCATAAGAATCGTTAATCAAACTACTAGAGATAACTAGAAATAAGTTAAGAACTCAAACGAGTTCTTAGAGTAAAAATTTATAAAAAATTCTATAATCTCATAATTATTTTTATTTAATAAATGTAATCTTTTTTTGTTTTAATTATATTTAATAAGAGTTTAATTAGTATACACTGTTAGTGTAAAGAAGATTTTTACACTGACATTCAATCACAACCCTTCATTCATGGTAAATTTGTTGACTTTACTCATTACTACTTTAAAGTCACATAAATGAAAAGTTATGATTTAATATCAGTGAAAAAATCTTTTACACTGATAGTGTATACCAATTAAACTTATTTAATAAATGCAATATTAAATAAATCTCATAATTATTAATGAAGGGAATCATGTTCGAGTCTTGTTGGACTACCATGAGAGGCAAACTCTTCCTTCAAGTATTCACCGCACCTAGGACTCAAAATTGAACTTGAGCTCGAGCTTGAGATCTCCATCTCTGGTTAAACAGGAACAACCAATACCTGGTCCATGCACTGAGTGGTTAATAAATATAATATTTAATGTATGTATTAAATGTTATAATAATTTTTTTTGAATAGTAGTATTATACTTTATTTGAAAAATATAATTTTAATATATATATATATATATATGTATTAAATGTTGTAATATACTCTCTTTTGAACTCATATAATAAAAAGTACCTAATTTCACACATATTAAGAAAGTTAGTTAACTTAATTTAATTTTAGTTTTTGATAAAAGAACTAAAATATAATTCCTAAACTACCCTTAATAATTCTCTCTCAGGTGTTTCGAGAATTTGCATAGAAGACAACATATTTAATTAGTTAGTCAATCTTGATAGTAGATATTAATATCACATGATCTCATCTCTTCCTATTTTTCATTTGCACTCAGTGGTTAGTAAATGTAATATTTAATGTTATAATAAATTATTTTTTGAATAATAGTAGTATACTTTATTTAAAAAATATAATATATATATATATATATGTATATATATAAATATATATATGAGGAGTGATCTACTTACTCCAAGAGAAAGTTTAAAAGACTTACTCTTCATCCTATCCATTTATTTTATTGAAATCTAATGGTTATAATAAGTAACTAATCCTAATATTTAGATTTCAAGAAAATGGATGATTAAGATGAAGAGTAAGTCTTTTAAACTTACTCTTGGAGTAAGTGAATCCCTCCTTATATTATATATGTGTGTGTGTATTGAATGTTGTAATATACTTTCTTTTGAACTCATATATAAGCAAAAATACCTAATTTCACACATATTAAGAAAGTTAGTTAACTTCATTTAATTTTATTGGTTTGATAAAAAACTAAAATATAAGTCCTAAACTACCCTAAATAAGTCTCTCTCATATGTTTTGAGAATTTACATAGAAGACAACATATTTAGTTAGCTAGTCAATCTTGATGGTAGATATTAATATCATATGATCTCATCTCTTCCTATTTTTCATGTACATTTACTTTATATGATCATATCTCTTCCTATGTCTAGTAGCAGGTGAGAGGATAAAATAAATTCTTTGGAACATTACTTATTCAAAGAGTTAATTTTTCTTAGAATTCATTTGATTAGAGTTTGAAAAGTTAGTATTTTTGAAAAACTTAATCGATGGTACTTTTGGAAAGTTAACATTAAATATGACTCAGTTAAAATTTGCTTATATTTAAGTTAAAAAAATTTATGTCTTCTGTTTTTCTTATATATCAGGTTAGAGTATGTATTAAATATTTTAATAAATACTTTTTGTTGACTAATAAATTTTATTTGGAAATGTAATACTTATACGTGTATTAAATATTATAATAAATGAAATATTTAATATGATTAAGAAAATATGTTAATATATATTTAATAAATATATTAAATTTTTTTAAAAATAAATGTTATTATTGTGTTAGTTTTATTAGTATAGAAATTTAAATCCATAACCTTTCTTTCCGCATGTTCTTACGTCACCAGACGAAATAATACTAAATGCTCATAGGAAGTTTTGCATTGTTGTTTTATAAAACATTGACACGTATGATAAATTTAATAGTTTTTACTTAAATTTATCATGACGATTTTTATTATTTGAAATATATTGTTTTAAATTTTTCAATACATGAAAATTAAACCTTATCATATATATTTTATTATTTTTGTTGTAATTTGTTTTAGAAATGGATATAAATATATATTGATTAACTTAATGAGCCCTATATATATAATAACAAATAAATTTTTATTTTATTTTAACATCTAAATGAAGCACATGATTAAAGAGCGAGAACAAATAAATGAGCCATGAAAAGATAATAATAAGATGGAAAATCTGGAAGTGAAGGGATATACAGAAAAAATGATGACATTCAATATTTAAACTGTGTAGAAAAAAAAGAATGTTTCAAAAACATTGTCACCAAGTAGGTATGCATTAATATGTATATTAATTTGGTCTAACACATTACCAAATAATATTTCTATTTTTTAACAATAATTATAATTCTTGGTGTAAAATGGTAAAAATTAAACCAGAATATTATATGGTAATTAAGAAGAGATCTACAATAAATTCTTAAGTAAATATATTGAATCTATAAAAATCTTATTTACATTACACGAGATCACTATAACATTCGTCACAAGGTTTTTTTCATTAAGTTTTAAAATTTAATAAATGAGAAATGATTAGGTAATAATGATAAATAGAAATTACCTTTCCTTAAAATTTATGTGATGTATATCCAAAATTTTACACGTTGACAGAAAATGTCAATAAGTCTATTTGTTATTTGTCTCAATTAAAAGCCCTAGAGCAACCAAGTTCACCACACCATCTTGCAAAGAAGAAATACACTCTAACACCCACTATTTGTGAATGTTTGGTTAAAATCTCACTTCATAAGCATACAATCATTTCTCTTCATAACAGTGCCTACACTGATAACAATGTCACCACAGAGGCACCCTCATGAAGTTCCATTGGAGTTTGCTCTAACAAATGACCACGAGCAACCCCACAAAGTAGAACAACTTGATGATGAAGTTGGTACGTGTTATTTTTCTATAAATTCATGTGTTTATATCTATATAATTGCTTCCTCCATCTTGATCTGATTTTTTGTGTATTTTTTTGTTGTTCTTTTTCATTTTTTGCTTCTTGATTTTCTTCAGAGTCAAATGAAAGCCAGTTTTCAAGCGATAAGGATGAGGACGAGTACGTTAAGTTGATTTATCATTTTCTATTTCTTCATTCCTTTACTTTGTTATTTGCTTTTTAACTTTTACCATCGTTATTTCAATTTTAATATTTATTTATTCTTCCCAAGCGTGCTTCATTTTGTGTGTATACTTGAATATTATGTGTAGCTTTTTGTGGTATTTGGGAGTGTTGTTGTGCTTGTAACTTACTAATAAGTGATATGTGCATTCTCTTGTTCTTTATGTAGTCACTTACTTTGCGATTTTTTGTTTTTGTTTTTTAATTGGTTTAGTTGTTGCTTAAATTTTCATGTTGATCTTGATTTAGCCTTGTGTGATTTATTTTGTGTCTATAGTTTTTTGTGTTTCATTTTGGATCATTTGGGAGTGTAAATGTGGTTTTCATATATTTATAAGTGATGTATGTATTGTATCATGCTTTTGTGGTTGTGGGTGGTTGATTTGTGTCTGGTGTTGAATTCCTCAAGGAAGAATGCTTACTTTAGCATGTGTTTATATTTGTTCATGCTCATAAATATATTCTAGTTTCAATCCATTTGCATTTTTGTTTATGTGAACAAAATTTTTAGGGAAGGATTATATCTAATCACAAAATGTTTTTAACGAATATCTGATAAAAAATGAGAGTGTGGGAGAAAAATGGTTGGTTGAGATTAAAATAATCTTAACTATTCATGTGTGGTCACCAATATTCAATCCTTTCATCTTTCATGTTCTTATTAGATATGTCTTTTATGTTTACCTTCCTAAAAAATTATAATAAAAAATGTAAATTTTCTTTTGGTAGACAAGAATAATTAGAATTGTGTAAACCCATGACAACACAATAGATTGATGAAATTTTTGCTTCACCCTATGAAAAAGTGATGAGGTTACAATATGATATCAGGAGGGGAAAAGAAAAACATATTGTAAGATAATATTCTTTAATTTTACTGAGTTCATATTAAGACCTTTTTGTAATATGAATGTTATTTTCCAATGACATGAACTTTTTTCTTAAGGAATATTTTTTCTAGGCTATAAATTACACCAACTTTGATATTGGGAGTTTTTTTAGTTTACTTATTTTTAACTTTATATTTTAATGGATAGGCTGTTTTTCTAAGCTGAGAATGTGAAACACTTGTAACAATCGTGCATAATATAATAAGTATTTTTTAACTCGGATAAATTTAGGTGAAAACTATTAACTTTAAGGTGAAATTAGTTGTAATTCTTCTCACCCTTCACATGATTTTTAAAAATTGTTATGTATTTATGACAATTTAGAAAAATCACCAGAAAGTAATTTTCATAAGATTTTTCAACATCTTTTTCTTTTCTTTTCTTTTCTTTTTTTTTTGCACTATTCTTTGGATGACCAAATTTTGTTAAATCAATAAAATTAAGAAAAATTGTTTTCTCTCTAACAATTGTCAATGTCTTCACACAATACAATGACCTAGGCCCAGGACTTGAGTACTTATCATTTGACAATGATCATTTTCATAAAATATTAGTAACTAATGTTTGCTAATGTCACTATATTGGTGTTTATTTACAGATATATGGTTATAGATTTGGCAAATTTGAAGGAACTGCATTGTCCTATATGCCTAGGTATGTAATTTATAATTGAAGATTATATTCTTAATTATATTCTTTGCTAAAGTTATTATTGAAGCCTATACTTACTGGAAGTAAGAATTTGATTGCTTTGCTTTGAAAGTTTTAGCAAGATAAGACGACAATTTGTTTATAATGCTCTTTAATTGGTAAGATAATGGTTAAACTTACCAATAAAAAAAATATTCAATTTAAGTTTATGCATGATCATAAGCTCCTTTTAATGTGTCTAATGTATCTCTCCCACATGATGCACCAATATTTCAAAGTGACCTAAGGTTTTAGTAAAGATTTCATTTAAAGAAAAGAAATGAAGACAAAATTATGATGGGGGTTCTAGTCCGCTTAGCATCTGACTATAGATATTGTGTTACTTAATAACATAATTTTTAGTTGAGAGTGTTTTATGTTGTATCTCATTCTTTAAAGTCAAGTATGTGACACATGTTTTTTCTGTTTTTGTACTATATAATTTACAATGAGGGGATGTTACCTCATTCTAAGTTGAAAGCATCTCACAATCTTAATTTATATACTTACGATCTATATATGAAACTTGTTTGACATAAATATAAACTTACTATTAGATTTGTTCAAATGCGTCTCACCTGTTGAGTCAGTTCGTAAACTTACAAAATAAGATATGTTGAACTTTAAAAATGGAGGTCCAAATACGAGTTTTTTTTGTTTGGTTATGTAAATGGATTTGGATGACCTGACCTGGTGGGTCACAGGGCGACCCGAACCGGTGGATCATAGGCCGACCTAACCCGGTGGGTTACAGACAGACCCGAATACAAATATAAATACATAAATTTTAAAAATATATATTAATAATATATTATTAAAAATATATTAAATAAAAAATATACACATAAAAGTATTTTTGATGTGAAGTCAATTTATACATATTGTTAATATATATATATATATATAATATAATATAAATTACATATAAAAGTATGTTTTATGTTTATTTAATAATATATTTTCAACAAATAAAAATTATGTTGTTCTAAAATGTATATTAAATTAAAATATATATTTAAATATATTTTTATATTATTTTAGACTTATTTATGATGTATTTTTTATTGACTTAGTGTGTTGCTTTGAATTGGTTTGGACTTGTATTATAAAGTAAGTTTTATTTTTTTATAAAAATTTGAATTTTGACTTTTTTAAAAAGGTCCATTTTGACCTGATTGACTAACATAAGGTCAGATTGGACTTATAAATATGTAGCTCGAACAAAATATAGATTGACTCAGTCCAACCT
The DNA here is from genome assembly GCA_037954015.1 of Psophocarpus tetragonolobus. Classification (NCBI taxonomy): domain Eukaryota; kingdom Viridiplantae; phylum Streptophyta; class Magnoliopsida; order Fabales; family Fabaceae; genus Psophocarpus; species Psophocarpus tetragonolobus. The sequence continues at coordinate 33,291,499 of CM075690.1, read as the reverse complement.
ATTTTGTTTGAAAAGTCCGATAGACTGAAGCAGATCAACCCACCCAGATTGTCAGCTCTTCTTATCATTCACTCGTTACATTATTGGATGAATTTCTATAAATGAACACAAAATATATGTGATATGTAGTAGCCATGTAAAGTTGGTTCACTAAAGAGTTTTTTAATTATTTTGCAGAAAAATTGTTCTTTGATTCTAGAAAATAAAAAAATAAAATTCAAGTTGTAACAACCTATTTTAATCCAAACAGATATTGCCAACTTCATAATTTCAAACCAATAAAATGTTGGAGTCCTGACAAGGTTTATATTGGCATAAATCTGAGGTAGATTTTATATATAAAAAATATCATTTTAATTGTTTATTAAATGTGAAATTAATGTGATAAGAAAGTTTTTCATTTTTGTTAAGCCTTTACTTGTATGAGTGCTTTACTCACACATTATTGTTTTTTAGCTAAATGTTAATTTTGATTTTTTATGTTTTAAATATTTTTTTTTTCATTTTGATACATCAAATTTTAAAAGTTTTATTTTAATTTTTTATATTTTTGAAATTTTTATTTGGTTATTTATAAAAAAAAATGTAAATGTTTATCTCTCTACTTGATTTATGTGAAAGTTTACTTTTGCACATATTTCATGAACTAAGATAAGTATTGTTTGCAGCTATTGTGACTAAAGATAAATTGAATCATGGGAGTGATAATGATTATGATAGATTTAATTTGAGAAGATTAATAAAGTTGAAATAAAGATAATAATATTTTAATTTCTATTATATTTTAATTTAAATGTTTTAAAATTTTAAAGTTATAAGGGCTAAAAAAATATGAAAGAATAAACTAAAATAAAATTTTAAAAAATATAAACAATAATAATAAAACTTTTAAAACATAATGGATGAAAACTAATATTTAACGCTGTTTTTTACATCCAGTTGTGGATATAGGGACATATATAATAATTTTAACAATATGGTGTCTTTTGAAATTGTTTTGTATCCATTTTGTAAATTAGATAGAAAACCAAATGAGCTAAATATAGAAAAACAAAACGCGTAAATATAGGGGAACATCATATTTCGTACTTTAGATTCTACATTCCCTATAGTTATATTGCTTGCCAAGGCACTTGTCATCTTCATCTCCCTGGCCTCTACGGAGTATCAATGATGCAGAAAAAGTGTGGGTTAGGGTTAGAGTTAGAGGGCTTGGTAAAGCATGAATGAAGATGTTATTAGAAAGAATAAGAAGAAAAATAAATATGCCACTTGAAGGAGAGTACAAACTTTCTTATTTCTAAAACTTGATGCATGCACAATACAAAGTAATTGTGATCATTTGTTTTATAAGCTAAAGTAATTGTGATTGAATTTTGATATAGAGACAAATTAGAAATGGTATGAGTGTGAAGTGTTAGTTTGGAGTAGAAGAAAGATATAGGGTCTTCTTTATATTCATCATGGCATTTGCAATATTTTTTTTTACCAGAAACTACTTTTTACTAGCTTATGCAATGCACCAAAAAATGTTTCTATTTATTCTACGTTATGAACTCAATAAAAGTTGGTAAGTTTAAATTCTTGTACATAATATGTATAGCAATTAGGCATCAAATAATCCATTTTAAGTATCTAGATAAATTTTATGTTATTATGTCTGCATATTTATGAACTATTTTATGCAATAAAAAGACATGACAAATGCAACATGATAAGCACTTTTAATTTTCTTTCTAAACTATCAAATCATATAGTAAAAAATAGTTGATTCATTATATGTAGGATTCATTCGAAAAACAGCAGTTATGATGGAATGCATGCATCGATTTTGTAGAAAATGCATAGAGAAATCACTACGTCTAAGGTTGGTCCTCACACTACCACCGATGTTATTATCTCTAAGTTCCTAACATTTATGGTTTGTAATATTAGTTTATTATCATAGTTTCTAACAAATTCAGCAAAATGGTTTAATTTGAGTGTAGTAAAAATGAATGTCCTGTTTGTCGGGTACATTGTCCTAGCCGGCGCTTCCTTAGGGATGACTTGAACTACGACGCATTAATTTCTACTTTTGTCCCAAATATTGATGAGTCTCAGAAACAGGTAAAATATACTGCATATTGGATTGCACAATGTGAGTATGCACATGAGAACTCATGATCGTGATTTTTGGACACAGGAGGATTATGCTTCACAAGTAGATGAGAAGATTCATAATAAAGAGGTATGCCTTTGTTCAAACAGTTTTCAAATATATATGGATATTTGTTAAAAATAGTTTCGTTGATTGTTTATGTTGCATGACAATACAAGTCATTATTGGAGAAAGTTAATGCCTTGATTATTAAACTACTAACTATACACCCATTGTGTTATAAATTTAAGTAATCTCTTGAACAAGAATTTTTAGGAGCTGTTCTCTTATTGAGCTACATTACGTAATCATTTTATTATTTACATGCAATTTCTAATTTCACTCAAGGAAACATGTTTTCATCATTATTAAATATATTTATTCCTTTTATATTTTTAATTATATATTCAACATAAATTTTAAATATTGTGAATGCATGAGAAGCTTAGTTGCTAATTGTTTGTTACACCATGAGAATATATTTCACTTTTAACAATTTTTCCTTCATGTTCTTCTCCTAATCATTAGATACTAGTTCTTATGATCTTGATATGATATTTTATTATGTCTCTATTATAACCTGCCGCAAGAAGTTCAATATTCAAAAGAACTAAATATCTTTTTATAGTGGATAAATTTTTGTTATAATATGAATACTTGTAGTAATAATAAATAAAATATTTATCATTTTTAAGAAGATCCAAGCTTCCAATGCCCAGACTCTTCAACCTCAAACCCAAGCTTTGGATAGGAAACAAAAAGCCAGGGCAATAGCATTAGCTTTTGAGAGAAGGAGGAGATCAATAGGTAATTATCATCAAACTTCAAATTTGATGAGACAGGTGAACTTAAAAAATGTTTGTGAACTTTGCATATCTACTGACAATAAGGTTATCAATGATGATAAATTGAGAATGATACAGGAAAAGACTTGTCTTTTGGTGATGAGAACAAAGAAACCAAAACAAGAGAAGGTGGAGAAAAAGAAACCCAATTTCCACAAGAATTTGTCACAGTCAATGTAGATGGTTCATCTACACATGGTCATCGAAGTAACGCTCAAGTTAGTGGAGGGAATTCTATAAGTAATCGTCTCTCTAGATTTATTGATCATCTTCATAAATCGGATGTAAATGATGATGAGGTACTTCCTTTACATGTATTGTTTAAATTGGCTTTCGAAGTTTCTTAACATGATTGAGAATGCTTAAGAATTCATCTATAAGGTTGCTCAGTTCTCATTATTATGATTTTGTATTCTTTTGCATCATGATCTGTGTTGCTTGGAAATTGACACTGATACAAATGGTGGTGGTTTGAACTTACCCTATTCTAGTTGGAGATTCCCCTCGTGCTTGTCTCTTTGGATAAGCAAAAGATACCAAGTTTGCACGAGGCATTACTTTCCTGCAGGCCTACTATGTCAATAAAGATATTGTCCAAGGTTATTCTATTCCCTTTTTTCTTTTTTTGTTGTCTAAAACTATATATGTTAAATAATGGTAAAAGAAGTACCAAGTTAGCATTAGTCTGTTTGTTGCATGCTTAAATGATATCTATACCAAGATTTTGTATAAATATCACCTAACAAAACTTACTCAATGTACATAACCCCTTTCTCCACCATGCTATGATACTTATCCTAAACATAAGCATAATCTCAATGTTATATCTCCCTTGATCTTATGACGTTTCTATGTAGTATATTTTTTATTGATTCTAATTGGTTTTCGATTTATAGTATGTTGCACTTAAAGTTGAGTTGTTAGTCGATCAAGTTGAATTATACTTGGTAGAAGATTCACAAGTCAACATAATAAGAGGTGAATTAACCATTGATCCAGACAAGGACAAAGTGCGCATTCTAAGAGATGAAGAAACTTTGGTTGAACTATACACTAGGAATGTCAGGAACCCTGGTTTTCTGGTAAGCTATCAAAGGCCTTGATTAGAGAAACTTCTCCGTAAATATTTATGAGAAAAGAAAATAAGAAAGTAAAATAGAATAAGTTTCTCTTCTTATAAATTTAAAAAAAAAAAAAAAAACACTTCTTAAGATGGATTAAGTAAGCATTCTTCACAAGTTAAAAATAGTTTATGCACGAACTAAATAAGTTTATTCTATTCATTCTTTTCTTTTGTTACAAGTAATTTTTTCAAACCTAACCAAAGTTGACTATATGTCTAGTATGTATACATAATTAAATATCTATCTTTGCTCTTAGTATTGTTGCTATAATATTAATATTTAGTCTCTTGTTATATCACTTTTTCTTTTCTTTTCTTTTTTATTTACAGCTTTTAGCTTACAAGATGAAATAGCGGAATTCAGACAAAGTTGGGTTGAGCAAAATTGTAATAATCATTAGGACTATTCTTCATTGAGTGCATGATTATACAAAATATAGGGAAAAATAATGTCTAGTAGTTTTATCATTTTTAATACTTTTTCCCGTGTTAGAGAAAAAGAAGTTGAACCTTTTTAACTAATTAAGAACACATGAGAACCACGTAAATGTGGAGATATTTTACCGACTTTAGGTGTCCTAAAATATTCATAAATATTTTGAATAATATATATATATATTTCATGAAGGTGTATTTGGTTAATTAATCTTTTAATTTTACGATATATATATTTCATGAAGGTGTATTTGGTTAATTAATCTTTTAATTTTACGATATAAGGCTTTGCTTTATGTAGAGAACCAAATTTGATTTATAATCCTTGCAGTTGATTTTTCCCAGTCGGTAACATACATGCATGAAACTATGATAAAAAAGTACAAAGCTTATATTTTATCTCCTGCATCAAACTTATATAAAATAAAAGAAAATATTTTTCTAATTAACACCTTAACAGATACATACAAATTCTCAAGCACAACATAATGATTCTCAATATCACTTGATGTTACTTAATTTTCGATTCGTATAACTAGATATTTTACAAGCTAGATTCGTAAAAAGTTTACGAGTTCATATTTGATATAATGATGTCTTATTATCTTTTTCATTCTTTGATAAAGTATCCCAAATATCTTCCGCATCCTAGATATAGTATCTAAAATTTTTATTGCATTTTAAATAGATGTATCTCATATTTCATCCTTATCCCAAATGAAAGTATCTAAAACAATCATCACATAAGTTTTTCCAAACAATATTGTGTCAACCACAATCATTAGCATTACATCATCCAAGTAACATAATTTTATAAATATCAATTAATCATATAAACAATATGTGATGTAAGGCTACAATTTTATAAATCACAAATATAACATTGCACACAAACATAAGTCACAATAATTAAGTTATATAAAAGAATCTCAATTATAAAAAATCCAAAAGAAAACACACTAACAATCTATACCATGAAAGTCTAGAAAATAAGGGTTTGATTGGTTTAGTTTTGTTTCTTAGTTTTTAAAAAGAGTTTTCAAGAATAGTTTTCAAAAACTGTTTTCAGAAAGAAAAAAAAAACTTGTTTGGTATGTGTTATTTGAAAATTGTTTTGAAGATGTAAAAATGGGAAAAATTTTTAATATTTATTAAAATTTTATTAATGAAAAGCAAAAATCAACATATTCTGATTATATTTTGAGTTTTCAAAACAAAAATAAAAAATTGAAAAGTAGAACTACCTTCAGTTGTTCATGTTTTTTAGTTTTTAAAAACTAAAAAACTAGAACTATTTTTAAAAACTATTTTCAGAAAACACTATCCAAACGAGTTTTTTAGTTTTTAAATACGAAAATACTGAAAATAGTTTTATAAAACTGTTGCTAAACAAGTACTAAGTTATTTTACTAACCTTTATTGAATTCTCATATCAAACACTCTTTTTCTTTTCTAACTATTTTCCTATTTCTTTACTATTTGCTTTATCTATAACTAGCGAAAATAAAGACATTTTGCACTTGTGTCATTTTGTATACAATAATTTTAATCTAGTATGGTTTTTGTTTATGTTAACATCATAGAAACATGTTAGATCATTAACAAATATATCACATTTGCAATGAATTTGAGAAAATTAAGAGAGAAGATAGTTTGGATAGATTTTTTTTTTTGAAAGGCAAAGAATATATTCAATAAAGAAACAAAAAGTTTCTTAGATTACATACAGGTTACATACTCCTCCGTATTCTATTGGAGCAAAACATAACTTAACCGCCTATCTCATATTTAATAAGCACACTCTAGGGTTAGCATACCAGTCCAAGAACACACACCCCTATTGAACCCAAAGGAATATGATAGTCATTTCCACGAGATTACCTTTATAGACATCAGAATATCGACTGAATCGACCGGTATGTTATAAAAAACAATTTGATTTCTAGTAATCCAGATACTCTAACACCCAGCAAGCCAGAAAACATACCTACACTTCTTCTTTCGCTTTCCAACCACCCATGCTGACGATGAAAGGAAAAGTTGAAGCAGATCCCCCGGAATAGGCCCTTGAATTCCCAGCCAGCTAATCATATTGTTCCACACAGATTGAGCCTTGGCACACCTTAAAAACATATGATTTCTACTTTCAATAGCACTATTACAAAACACACACAGAGCATCCTCTCTTGGAATCACAACACCTCTCTTCAATAGATTATCGGTGGTTGGTAATCTATCTAACAGTAATCTCCATGACAAAGCAATTACCTTGGAAGGTAGTCTATCTTTCCACATTCGTCTCAATTCTTTGGGTTCCACCTCAATTAGTCTCAATGAAGTCTGTTGCGTGCGCAGAACCGAATAAGGCTCAGCGACTGAAAAACCTTCATCCCTACTAGACCTCCATCTCCATTTGTCCGACATGTAATCCACAATTACCACTGGCTGCAACTCGCTTTGTAAAAGACATAATTGATCTACTTCCCCTACAAATAGCTCTCTTCTCCATACCCATTTCCACCCCGCTGATATTTCCTTTTTCTTATATATAGTGATGCATTTATCTACCGCTAACCCATATAACCTGGGAAACTTTAAGCTAAGAGGTCCATCTCCTGACCAATTATGCTCCCAAAAAAAAGTATCCTTTTCATTCCCTACTTTTTTAATGACGTTATTCCCAAACCAGTCTGGTATCACCGCTTTCGGACCATCAATATCCCATAAATCCCTCCACCACTGAGAAGTTCGAGAGAAATTCTCGGGTCTTTTATTGAATTTGTATGACTGGCCATATCTACACTCCAGCAAACTCCCCCAGATTGCATTTTGCTCTGTTAATATCCTCCACCTCCACTTTGCAAGCAAACTCAAATTAAAGTTCCATAGGCACTTTACCCCCAGATCCCCTTCTTGCTTAGTCCGACACACATTTTCCCAACTAACCCATGCAATTTTGGTCTCCTGGTCTTTTCCCCTGACAGAAAGGAGCTTTGTAATCCGGTAATGACTTTTAGGACTTTCTTGGGCACCTTGTAAAATGAGAAGAAATACAGTGGAAGGCTAGACAATATTGAATTTATCATAACTAACCTTCCTGCGAACGATATATGTTTTGCCTTCCATGCTGACAGTTTCCTCTAAAATTGTTCGATGATTGGTGACCACATTTCTACCTTCCTTGGATTCACTCCCACCGGAATCCCCAAAAATTTAAATGGCGGTGATGAAACGACACAATTCAAGAGACTGTTCACAGCACATGTAAATGAATTATCCACATTTAAACCAAAGAATTGGCTTTTGCTGTAATTCACCTTTAACCCCGATGTCATCTCAAATCCACGAAGAATAACCTTCAAGTACCATACTGATTGCAGATCAGCTTCCCCCATCATAATAACATCATCTGCGTATTGCAGTATTGAAAACTTTAACATATAGTCACTCATGTGTATTCATATTTCTATTAAAAATATTTATAATTGAAGGTATGCATTTGTTAATGATATTTAAGTAAGGTTAATAGAAATATGAATTTGAGAAAATATGCATTTATTAATATGAAAGAAGTCAAAATGTTTAGAAGGGTAAAATAGTCATAAAATGTGGACACCTCATGCTTAAGCTAGGCGTCACATGCCACTTTTAGTGGGCTTAAGAGGGATTAATGATTTTAATCCTAATTAGGCCCAAAGTCCCATATTGCTTAGTTTTGAATGTCTAGCTCTCTCATTGGGCTATAAATACACCTAAGCTACACTTGAATGAATGAAGTAAGACTCATTGAACAATTATTCTTAAGTGTCATTGAGAGTCATCTTTCTTGAGGAATCTCATCTTAGAAAGCTTTTATCAAGGGTCTTCTCCCTTGTAGCAAATCTCTCCTTTGTGGCAAGTCTCAAGAAGTAAATTTTGACTTATCTTTTCCATGGAAAGTGGCATAAAAAATCACCCCCTCCCTAGCCTCTTCCATCCTCCATCTTTTTTTAGGAAGGACATTGGTGAAGAAGATTAATTTTTTTTTATCTTAACTCATTTTTTGGTACATCCTACCGTAAGATATATTATATTTTTACTCCAATAAATGATCACATTTTGTGGTTTTAGAACTCTTTTGGTTGGTCTCATAATCCTTATTCTTAAATATTGGGTTGAGGAGAGAAACAATAAAAATTATTATTCTTTGAAATCAAGTCTTTTCTCCAATGAGATGATTTTGCCAAGATCAAATCTGACTTCAAAATAGCATTCAAGAACACCCATAGGAGAGCAGAAGATCAAACCTTTTTAGTACAAATAATTTTTTTTTGAGTTGCTACTAAATTAATGTTATCTATTTTTATTTAGTACAAATAAAAAATTTATATTTAAAATCGTGTATATTGTGTCAAAGGTATAATATTTAAAATTTTTTTTAAAAAAAAAATCATTGTTTTTAATGGATTTGTAAAACAAAAACTTTACCTTAACTTAATTAAACTAATGATTACATTTAAAAATAAATTGCTATCATATATAAGAAAAATCTAATCGTTGTTTTTAAAATAATATTATTCTAGTATAAATATAATAAATATTTTAGAAAAAAATTAAAAGTAATTACAATAAATTATAAATATTATTGTTTTTTTACAGAATTTTATTTTTTGTGAAATTTTTTTATTCTCGATCATAAGTAAATTTATTTTTTGGGGATATTAATAACTAATTAGAATTAAATTTTTTGCATATAATTTGATTTCGAGAAAGGGCAAAGCCCAAAAACCAAGAGTTAAATATGGTCTTGAAAACACTCCATCTCAAGGTTATCAAACTCTAAAATGTACTTATACAAGAGTTTATTTTATATAAAAATAATAAAAATATTTATAAATATATAATTAAACATCATAAAAATCAAAATAAGCATTAACTGAAAGAAGGTTTGATAAAGCAAGAACATCATAAATTGCGAAAATAATAATAATGTTAGAGCTTTTTCATTGATGTTAGATGTTATTGAAAAATGAAGGTTTGATGTTATTAAGGAAAAATGTTCTTCGATTTAAGGATGACACATTCAAAGTATGTTGGACCCTAAATATTTAAAAACGACAAAATTTGTTGACTTGATAGTAAATTCAAGAATCTATCGAATTTATATAAAGTTTACTGAGTTATTTAGAATGTATTAAAATGCGAGTTCGAATAGGAGTGAGCTAACTCATAGATGGTAAGTGAACTCCTAAAATAAACTCATAAGAATTAACAAATTAACTAAACACTTTGATAACATGTCTGATATGCTTTAACTAAAAGCATATATTTTACAAAAATTATAAAAATAACTACAATAAATTATAGAAATTAACATTTTCTTAATAGAATTTTGTATATGAAAAATATTTGAATTTCTCATTATAAAATAATTATTTCAATTATTTTAACTAGTTAGATTTAAATTGTTTTAAAAAATATTATAATATAATATAGTAAATTATAGAGATTAACGTTTTTAAGTAAGATTTTGTGCGTTGTAAAAATTACTTGATCATAACTAAAATTATCTTAATTTATTTATGATATTATTAATTAATAAAATTTATTATGTGAAAATAAACTGATATGTAAAACTTAAAATAACATAAAAAATGTTAACAAAAATTAAAATTGAAAATATAAAAGAGAAAAGCCAGATGAAAATGAAAAAAAGAAAGATTAGAATTAAAAATAAACTGGTAAAAAACACACATAAAAGATAGCATAAAAAAGATTAAAAACCTAAAGATAAAGAAAAATGAAGAGGTTAGATTTAAGAGGAGTATAACCTAAAAGACTAAAATACCCCAAAAGTGACATGTGTGATTTTTTATTTTGTATTGTGATTAGCCTGGCATTATATGTCAAAATTTCCTTCAAATATTTAATTTATATATTTTATATATATGGTCTTTAGTAAATTGCCCTTGAAGAATTATTTTAACAAGTTTTAGTCAAAATAAAATAAAAAAAATAAAAAATAGAGAGGAAGGAGGCAGGAGGTAGAAATTTGATTGCATAGGAGAGGTAACAGGATTGCGCGTGTTGTTTCTGAGGTTGTTCTGTTCTGCATAGGTTGTGTTGTGTGGGTTTATGAGAGAGTATGGGGAGGGTTTTTGTTATTGAATTGGATGGCAGATCTTATGGATGCAAATTCTGCAATACCCCTCTTGCCCTCGCTAATCACATTCTTTCTCGGGTACCTTCTCCTTCTTCTGTTCAAATTTTATTTTATTTAACTTTTTTTTTTTTCAATTCAATACCTGTAAAAAATAGAGAATAAAAAAGTCATCTTTTTTTTTTTTTTTCCTCCTGTTGCTTGATGTGTGTTAAGGGCATGAACTCTGCCTAAGGTGATGAATTCGATTGGTGAAAGATTGAATTTTGGCTACTTTTGAAAACAATTGCAACCTTGTGGGACTGGTTAGTTGATCGTGTGGAAAGTTTTTTTTTTTTTTTTTATTTTATTGATTGGAAGTAATTGGGTGGCGATCATTTTCTGAAAACATAGGTTCCGTTGTGCTGTGTCTGCAGGTCTTGTCCTGTGGCAGTTTCGGTAATTAGCTTATTGTTTGTTTTTTTTTTCTTTAAAATGAAAATTTATGTCCTCAATTTGATATTTATAGAAGGATGATTTGAGTCTGTTAATAGACACTAGCGTATCGTGCTGGTGTTTGCAGTTTGGAAATACCTAAACTATGTGTGAGATGATGCTAGATTCAAAATTGAGACAAATGTTTAATGTTTATTTCATGAGTACGATCAAATATCAGTTTTGGTGTTGAAATGATTAGCTATTGGGTGAAAAATCAGCAAGGGACAGTAATCTGTAAAGACCATATGTGGAGCTAATGCTGGATAGTGTTGTAGGTAATGATGAAAGAGTTGAGTTTTCTCATAGGTAAGTAAAGAGCAATATCTTTAGGAAAGATTTTGCTTTTACGAAATTGGAATATCTTTAGAGAGAGAACAATAAAAGTTCACTTTTGGGGAAAATTTTAAATATGGACGTCGTGTTTCAGTTCAGGGATGCACTGTAAATTCTTATGATGAGGAGGAATCCATGGATTTGGAAAATGATTGATTAAACAAGTGTATTGTACATGTTATTCCATAAGGCAAATATCCTTTCTTTTAGAACCTGACCCTGTACCCTGTTTAGGGATGTACATAGAGCCAGGGAGGGCTTTTTCCTCTTATTTCAATGCGTGAATGTGAGAAACCAAAGCAATGACCTGGAATAGTTTTTATTTTTATTTTTTCTGTTTTTTTAAACACTCAATCCACTAGAAGAAAAGTTGCTGCTGTGAAATTTAAGACTGCTTTGGAGTCACTTGCCATTTTGCTATGTCACACTTCTACTACTCTGCTTCTATTGTGGGTGAGACAAGGAGCTCTCATTTAAAATAAAGGCTCTCATTTAAACCAAAGCAATGACCTGGAATAGTTTTTATTTTTATTTTTTCTGTTTTTTTAAACACTCAATCCACTAGAAGAAAAGTTGCTGCTGTGAAATTTAAGACTGCTTTGGAGTCACTTGCTATTTTGCTTTGTCACACTTCTACTACTCTGCTTCTATTGTAGGTGAGACAAGGAGCTCTCATTTAAAATAAAGGCCTTGTTATTGTAACCTTTTCTTTTTATGAATGAGATAGTGTTGGGTAGAATTGGTTTATGTTGGCAAAGTTTTATTTTCTGTGGCTACAAGATATGTAGAATAAAATTTTGTCTACATTTTGTAATCAAAGATGCATGACATTGTAAACTTGCTTTTTATACTGTGTTTAAATGTGAAGAGTAGACAGTGGGTCAATATCTGTGATTGTTGTTGCTTTGAAAAGGAAAGGAAATTGAATTACTCCATCTCTACATTTGTTTGCTACATTTAGCCTTCTTCCACATAAACTCTGGTAACATAATTTTACTGCTTAATTAGGTTGCTAGACTGCTAATTCTTTAACATTTCCGTTGTAAGCTAACAATAAGCTTGCCACATTTATAATGGTATAGAACGAGTTATAAGTATCCAAAATCAAATTAAGTCTTGTCCTTCCTAGATAATTATCATAAACTGCTGCTACTTATTCCACTGTTGAAAAAGTATCTAGTTCCTTGTGTACTAGTCTCTCCATCTGCCTTAGCAATTTGACTCTAGTTTGTTTCCCTGTGATATCAGAACTTCAACTGCAGTCAAGGGAGAGCATACCTTTTCAGCAAAGTGTAAGTTGTTTGAGATGTTTGTTTCTATTCTCTGCCCACTATCCCCTCCCTTGTTCCTTCCTTGTTTTTCAAGTTATTATCGCACTTCATGTCAATCTTACATCAATATTTGTTCAATATTTTTTTATGATTGATATTTTGTGGTCTCACTTAACCAGGGTCTCCCCACCCTCAGGGTCCTTCCCCCACCCTAAAGCATCTACACCTCTATCGGTCTGGGGAATGGGAATGAAGCATATGGGTTTTATTATTAAAAGAATTATGAGTTTCTTCTAACTCACATAATTTGCACCTTTTAACCTTGAACCCATTACTAACTATTTCCAGCATCCTTGATTGTTAACTTTTGCCTCTATCCTTGTTTGTTAACTTTTGCCTCTAATAGGGTGAATGTAACACTTGGGCCTCAGGTGGACAGAATGATGATGTCTGGACTGCACACCGTTGAAGACATATTTTGTTGCTGCTGTGGACAAATTCTTGGATGGAAATATGTGAGTTTTACCTTTGCAGCTTTAGTTTTCTTTCTTGTCATATTTTATACCGAATGACTTTCCTCAACATCATTAATTTGTGATTGGGTGAGTCTTGAAAGTCAAAACTAGCAAGGGAGCTGATTAAATATGTAACCACATCAGAAGTTTAAAATATGATCCTTTTATGTCTATAATCCCATGAGTTGAATGAATCTAATCCATTAAACCATATTAAATACTTACATTTATCCTATTTTTAAAAACAGATGAAAAATTTCTTCTCTTTTTTTTTTTTTCCAATCTATTGTATATATAATCCATTTGTGATCTTTCATGAAAAAATAAGCTGAATTTAGAGGGCTCACCATCATTTTAACCACCCATTAATGAAAAAGTGTAGTTTTCTACCCAGCAAGAAGGTAGTTGATATTTATTCTTTCCCATTAAACCCTTGATTTGTTTAATGTAAGTGCTGTTTGGAATCAAATTAAATTAGATGTCATGGAAAGAGAATCCCAAAGTATTTAAATATTTGATGTCGTTAGGAAATATGTGACTTATGGATTTATTTAGAAGGATTATGTAAGAAAGCAAGCATCCACGTGCAAGCACTTGATTTTTAAGTCTTTCTCTGTTAATCTAATTTGCTCTTGCCTACATATAACAGCAAAACGTCTTTATGAGCTAAAAGCAATTTTAAGTAATACTAACGAGTTTCCATTGATTCAGGTTCTAGCACATGAAAAGAATGAAATATACAAAGAAGGGAAGTTTGTGCTTGAGAGGTATGGTGTTGAAATATGGTTTTAGATTTGATCTTGTCAAACTAAGATAAAATTTAATTACTTAGTTAATGCATCTAAACAGGTGGACTATAGTTGACAGTGTTGAAGACGAGGACTTAAATTCGGATGTTCAAGGTGGCTCTCAAGCTGGTTCAAGTGACACAGAAAACGCTTAGCTAATGGCTTCTTTTTCATCAATTTGAAGTATTGTAGCTAGCAATTATATTATAGTATTATACCTTTTAGTGTCCTAGGTTGCAAATATATTATACCTTTAGTATTCATCAAGATACAATTTTACATAGAAACTCCTTAGAGAAACTTAAGCTTAGTTCATTTCCAGCATTTATAAATATTGCCGTAGCGCACATTGCTATATATTTATGAAGGGCATATAATTCATCTTATGTTGAATCGAAGATCTTTATACTCTTCTTGATCTCAATAATTCAAATATATGTGTGGAGTCATAATACTGTTCTAGAAATAAGTTTGCAATTACAATTTTACAATAAAAGGATTTGTTATGTTATCTTGTGCATCCCAATTCTCAACCATGTAGCGTTCAACTTGGTAAAAAAATATAAATGTTTTTCGTTTTTCTGTTGGAAACTTTTATTTCCAATACGTTTGTCAGTATACTAATTATTATAAAGTTTAATAAATAGTATACTAATTATTATAAAGTTTAATAAATATTTATGCATGGGATTTTAACAAATCATTAAAAATAATTAGGCAATACAGTTTTATCTTTTATATTTTCAATTATATTTAGTCTTTTATTTCTTATCATGTAAAATTCCATTTTAGTTCTTTAAATTGAGTTGAAATTATTCTTTTAAAACATTATCATTTTCAATTTCGAGACTTGATTTTGAACTTTTTTTTTAACTAATCTTAGATGTGAAAATTGTTTCATTATATTCACTTACATTAAAATTATAAAATTTAACTGATATTTAAATATAAAAGTCATAAATTGGGTGAAATTTGTGTGGAAAATGAGTCTTAGTAATATTATACACAAATTTGATATAGCAACTTTTAATACTCCAGTTGCTCATTGGATCCACTTTTCTTGGGATTTTTATCATGTTTGTTACCTTTTTTATTTGAATGACCTATAGTTTTAATATACATGGATCTAATAGTGTGAATTTCACGTATTAAATTAATAAAAAAAAGTTCAAAATTGTGTTCTAAAATGAAACTATTATTATTTTCAAATGACCATTTTGATTTAGTTTAAAAACATAAAAGACTAATTTAATTTTTTTAAAAAAAAAAGATAAAGGACTAAACTGGATATAATAAAAAAATAAAGGATTAAAAATGTATTTTAACAGAATAGTTATGTTTTATTTTGATAAATTTTATTAAAAACAATTATTACATTATGTGAATTTTTTCTAGATGAAAAACTTATTTTTTATTCATTTTAAATACCAATATACTTAATTTTAAAAATGTATTTGATTCAATTTTTTAGTTTTTATACCCTCAAACAAAAGCTTCTAATTTTTCAGGCACGGTTTGGTTTGAGAGGAATTGATGGAAGGAGAGATTTAAAAAAAAAAAAGTGTTTGATTCAAATTTTAATTGGATGAAGCAAAATCTCTCATCACCTAATTTAATTTGAGAGGGGAGGAGAGATTTTATAATTAATAAATTTTACATAGTTTTACTAAAATGCCCTTAATCTCTTTTAATGTTTTTTAATATTTTTAATCTTTTCATATTATAATGTTTTCTATAATGATAAGATTTTTTCTTATGAATTATCATCAAACTTTTTTTCCCCTCTAAGCATAAGGTTATGAAACATCTCATGTATGTGTGGAAGTGCACTAGAAAAGAGTCTTAGGATTCGCCCATAACTGAATGAAATGTACTACAAAAATGTGAGATGTATTCAAAGATAAATTACTTCAAACAAATGTCCACAAAAGTATAATGTAATCTAGTACCTATTAAGTTTGTTTCTTTTCCTCCAAGCATAAGTGGTTTGACCATAGTGTTATGAAATATCTATATAGGTGTGGAGGAGGGCAAGAAGAGAAAGTGTTTTAGGAGTCACTCATATGGGTGTGAAATCTATCACAAATGTATAAGAGATGCATAAAAAGATAAATTACATCGAATGAATGTATACGATGCAATTCACAAAGTGTGTTTTTGGGCCTCATAATTATTTTTCTTACTTAAAAATAATTATTATATTTTCTTATCCAAATTAATCAAACAAAATATTGTTACTAGTTTGAAAGGCTTCACTTTTTACTTTAAAAAAAATCTTACTTCAAGATTTGTTTTAGGCATAAGAATATGTTAGGTCTTATCCTATGAGACATGCTAGAAGGCCAAACATTATGAGTTCACCAACAATGATGTGTCATAACTATAAAGGTGTGAAAAATGCATAAAAAGAGAAACTGCATCAAATATTAACCATAGTGTAGAATAAATACAAGTAAAATTTTACAATATAATAGAAATAAAAAAAAATCAACTTTAAAATTCATCAACCTTCCCTTGTGAACAAATAAATCATAAAATTATTCTCTCCCTTTACCTCCATTAAATAAAATGATATGGAATTAAAATTTCCCTCCATTAAATCAATCATGACATGTAACTAAAATTTTCTCCCTTTCCTTCTACTAAAACCCTTCGTTTCTCCTTCATTCAACAAGTCATAAGCTATCATTTAAAGAATAGATATCTCTTAAATTTTAACATATTATTTATTAAAAAAGTCTATTGTATCTTCCATAATTCTCATCCTTTCAAAAGAAAATATCTAATTTTTGAATCTGTATCAATCCATAACTTTTTTCTTATTTACTTCTTTTTTTTATTAAGGATATAAATAAATAAAACTTATTTTAATTATTCCATCACTTTTTTCTTATTTACTTCTTTTTTTATTAAGGATATAAATAAATAAAACTTATTTTAATTATAAAAAAAGATAAAAATAAAATTTTCAATTTGATTGGTTAAAAAAAAAAAGAATATCAATATCTCTCAAATTATAAAAGATACTAAAAATTGCCTTATTTAAAATGTAAACTAAATTTTAAATCTTGACACGCTATATCAAATTGAAGATATCTTTTTTCTTTAGATAAACTAAAATTTAAAATTATTATAGCTTTAGTTAATCTTAATTTAAATTTAAAATTTTTAAATATCATATAATTATTTTCATAATTTTTTCATCAATTTTAAAATTGTCCTTAATTTATTCATAGATAATAAAATAGAATATGGTTAATGATGAAATTATATAGTTCAAAAGGGACAAAAACATGAAGTAAACACAATAGTGAACAAAATTTTCTGATTTACAATTTCAGGAGTTCCCTCAGCGTGTAAGAAGTTCAATGTCATAAGAAACTCTCAGTATTCGGAGTAAACACTGTATGGAGGACAAGCACCATCTGAAGATTGATCGGATTAGACTGTCATTCATCTACCATAAGTAGGGCAATTCTGGAATCTAAAAATATGAAAACCACTTGATGGTAGGAAATGAAACAGAAATAATTAGACAGACTCATAAGGTATCAGAATGATGAAATGTCATCACGAAAGTAAAATAGGGCCATTTTCAGCTGCGGTTGAGGTTTTGCCATAATTATTATGATGCCTTGTCATCTGAATATCACGTGAAAAATGGGTCCTTGCTTTTGCATATGGGGCTGCTCTTGCTGCAAGAGAAAATGAGCATAAATATTCATTCAATGTGATTTCTCAATGTTTATTGCCTTACAAGGTCATCCATGAGAGTTACAAGCAAATGTTGGCAAATGGAGCAACCAATTAAACCCCTTAAAATATAGTATTAGGCATAAAATTTTAAGCATGTTTAGTCCTAACCAAACTTTTTCTTTGATCAAATTTAAACTAACTTAATCGTGCGCCAAGTATAAACCCTAAACCCTAAATCCTAAACCCTAAACCCTAAACATGGGTTAAGGCTTAAGCAGCTATTTGTGACCTAAATAAAAGAGGTGTTTGTAATCCCCAAATTATGAATATCCCTTACCTGCAATTTGCTTAGCTCGGAGGATATTCTTCCGCCTTTTCCACCAACAAACTGAACAGGTAATAAGCAGGAGAAATGCAAAGGAAGCCCCTAATCCAATGCCAATTTTACCACTGGTAGAAAGATGATGTCTACATGAAGGTAATCCAGGTATACCACACAGACCTGCATTGTCACTAAAACTGCAGGCATCCACAAATTAAATTTAGAAATATTTGTTCGTTATTACTTAACAAAGTGAGAAACATGTACAAGTGGATATCCTATTGTTGCAATTACGTATTCTATAATTTTTCAAGACTCTAGAGTTCAATATTCGATTACATACTTGAAGCTGGCTCTGTGCAGTAGTCTTCCTCCTACAGTTGCTGGGACCCTTCCAGATAGGAGGTTGCTGTTAAGATTCCTGCATGAAGACATATTGATACAGATTCGTTTCCCTCATGTGTTTTATGGCTTAGTTAAACACTGGAGAATCTTACAGTCTTTGTAATGATGTCAACTGACCAAGGCTTTCTGGAATTGATCCACTGAATATATTGTAGGATAAGTCACTGCATGATTACGGCACTCAGACATGACATTATGATGGCCAAAGCCATGAAAATTCATGGAACATGGTTCCCACCTTTCACAAACTTCAAAAATGGAAACAATATCACAAGAAAAAGAAAAAAAAGGAAGATTTACTTAACAGCACTAGCAGGCTGGTTATTGTACCAATTGAGGATGGAATTGCTCCATAAATATTGTTCTTACTCAAGTTTCTGCAGTTCAAAAGCTAATAATAAGCACAACTACACAAGGAAAGGGAAAGCAGTGAACCTAGCCTGCCATTTTTTAGTCCATTCTGGTCCATGGCATCCAACATGTTGGACCAATTTTTGGACTCAAGAGATAAAAACACATTAAATTCTAAACAAATTATAGAAATAATTTGGTTTTGGGACAGATTGGATTACAGAGTACAAACATCAACAAACATAAGTTTTCCTGTAACAAGAACCTTCCTCTTTCAAAAGAATCAAAACACTAGAAATACCATCATAACTATCACATCATAACATAAATATCTAAGGATTAATATAAATGTAAATTGCTCAATAACTTTCTAATACAGAATTACAACAGCCTAATTCAGAACTTGGTCTATCAAGTTCAGAGAAATTTTCTATTATTTATCACTAGTTATTTGATTAAGGCCTTCGAAAGTAGGTGTTATGATCACCAATACATCAAGAATAATTCATACATTATACATTTATGCATTGAGATAAATATTTATGCATACAACATGTTTTTCTAAAATATGTAAAACCTTTCTTGAACTCACAGGATTTGTAGATTAAGTAATCTGGATATGTCATCTGGCAAGAAACCTTTCAGACCTTGATTGTCAAGACCACTGTTCATCAACAGACGAAGAACTCGTTAACTTAGATATAATAACCAAGATATTGAGTAGGAATATTCAATAGTTCTCCACACAACCACAATGTCTCTGTACCAACCAACTTGCTAGGTGTAGTTATACATTTTTTTAGGGTTAAAACATATTATATTTGGTCCTTATTATACGACACATTTATAAAAGAATTGAGGATTTTTTTATAAGGTATTTCACAATTTATATGCAACATTTAATTTTTGTTTCCACCAGTTATCCTTATTAATTACTCTTAGGTATTTGTGTTTTTTATTGATAGTAATACGTTAGTAAGGGAAAAATTGACAAATTAATAACATTTGTTTAAAAGATCAATAAAATCAACATTATTTCTTTTTATTGGTATGTATGAATTATGTCCCAAGTGTCTTATAATAAGTGCGAGAGGGAATATTTGTCTCTATATATTACACTCATGTTTAATTTGATAGCTATATTATTATTGTGAAGTATAGACACGAGCCAAATTAAAAATAATTATTATAGAAATATAGAATTTCTAATTCTTATATTTAACTTATTTTCAATTTGATCCATATACTTCATTATGGTTATAATTCCAAACAAATGACGAGAACCAAATTGAAAACTATTATATATAGAGGGATTAAATTAAGAACTATTTTCATATAGGGTCTAAATTAATAATATGTGTCATATTTAAGAACTAAAGTAGTACTCTAACGGTCTAACCAGTTTTTTTTTTTTTTTTAAATGAAATTGGCTCAAAGGAATTTAAAAACAGAGAGAGTCAAGGAAAGGGTTACTTCCTCAAATTAGAAACATAATAAATAATTAAATATCACAAAACAAAGTAAAAATTTATACTTCCAAAATGAGTTAAAAAAGAAACATGTCTACAAAACGATATGTTTACATGTAAGCTATCAATGTGCAAACATAAATGCATATAGCCAAAACACAAAATCTTCTCTTTTTCTCATAAATAGAAGGTTATCCATTGTCTTCCTCTAGAAGTTCTGATATTGAGGAAATAAAATAATTCTTGGTTTTTGTATAACTAGAGAACAAATTGATAAAGTGAAGGAGAATAAAAGAATTATTAAGACAAAAACAGCATTAAAGGCTACCAGGCTACTACACAATCAAAAAAGAAAGAAAAATTTTACAGAAGGATAAGAAATTACAGTCCATCAACGACCCATCTACCACTACTTTTGTTTAATTGGCAATCCACTCCACTCCATGGATGTTGTTGAGGAATGCAAGGATCACCATTCCACCCAAACCTGGGTGGAAGCCCCAATGCTTTCTTCAATGTTTGTAAAGCACTAACTACAGTAAAAGACAACAACAAATTAACTAGCAAAGTTGACATACATACACCAAAAGCAGCATTCATGAATTATAAGAAGTATGATTAGGCAAATGATCAATAAATGTAATGTCATCTCTGATATGGTAAGGAAGAACTACAAAAGCAGTGCATAAAGGGAAAGCATAGGGAGACGAAAGGATCTAACATTTTTTTATCACGCATAAATTCCATGGTTTACTTTTGAAAAAACTATAAACCCAAAAATTAGAGTTTCTTGAGATGTGTGAACTGATAACAAATAAAAAAGAAGCCAGAAACAGCATAACTCAACGTCACAAATACAGCCCCTAAGCACATGCACATAATTTTATCACTGGCTTCCAATGACCTGACACAAATCAAGATCATGGATATTTCAAAGTCATTTAAGTTCTCACTCGCCTCCAAATTCAATAGAGGTTATCTTTAATACCATACATCGTTATTATGAAATTTTTCTTCCAGAAAAAAATGTAACAAAGGGATCAGCAGACGTACCTTCCTCTGATATAGTTTTTGACTCAGCCATTACAACTTCAAATATCTCAATGGCATTGATTATGGCGAGATTACCTTCCTTTGGGTTCAATGTTATTGTCAGAGTCCTCCCATTAACAGTAACAGTCGTATTAAGCACAAGGGCAGTATGTATATCCCCACTCAACTCTACAATGTCAATGTCTTTGAAAGCAAGATCGCCGTTTATAGTAATACTGAACACCCTTTGCCCTGCAGTAGTCACTGAATTATCAATCTCTGCAAAATGTAACCAAACAGAATAGTTTCTGTTGGGATCCACCTCCAATGTATATGTCAAATCAGGCTGACTACTAGTACTAACAAGCGCTGAATTATAAAGAGCTTCTGGATAGAAGTTTGGTGCATATTTAGCATGTTGGATTCTACTTTCAACAGATCTAGGCTGATCAAATTGACCAAAAGTTTTAATGCGTTGCCAAAATCTGTCCCCTCCCCTGGAATCCCCTCCATAATCTACGTCAAACTTTGACTGCCCCGTACCACAACTCAGTCTTTTAACTGTTCTAAGTATCATCCCTTGATTCCAGCTCGGGACAAAATAATAAGCCTTATCATCAATTTGAAGAATCTCGATAGAAAGAATTGCTGGATCACCATGACCAGTGCTATGGAAACAGATTGAGACTGAGTAATCTGTAAGAAACACTAGCGCCTCTGTAAATACTTGATCACTCTGCAGGATCCAACCTGATTTCAAAGAATATATTTGCGTGCCTTCGATAGAAATGTCAAATAGAGGCCCACTGGTATCTTTAGACTGACCAACAAGTCCAAAGAAGATCCTGATTGAGTAGTGACCCTTTGGCACTTTATCAATGATGTAACAATTTTGTGGACCTTCAGATAAGGGGAAATAGCGCAGAGTCTTGAGTGGTGGGGTAATGTAGAGAGGAAGAGTTGCATTAGCGACTATGCCTCCAGTATACCCAAAATCTTCACGCCAAAGGGTACTGGTTGGTCTTGTTCGAACATTTTCACGAGCCCCACAGCTTATGCGCAGAACAAATGGGTCTGCAGTGATTTGATCCGAATCAAAAGAGGGAAAAACATGAAATATTCATGCACAACTTTTGAAAGTCACAATCCTCATTAGTATGTGGCTATGTGCAAGCTTGCCACTCAAATTCACCAAGAAAACAGCAACAATCCCATAGTTACTGCATCTTCAGTGCTAAATCTCAACATAAATTCGTTCATTGTTAATTAATTGAAAATGAAATCTGATAACTTGTGTTACATGCAATGGATTCGGCAACATGTGTGATCATTTAAAGCTTAACAGACAAACCAGACCCGACAAATTCCAAAGTAGTAACAGTTATTACTCATCAGAATAATGGTATTTAACAGACTTTCAGTTCCACCAACTAGATATAAATTTCAGAGGAAATTGTGTTAAAATTACTACCTTTGTTTCTCATCTACTCACGTTTAATATTAATGCACACAAATTAACAAACAATTAAATGTAAATTATAAGAATAAAATACTTTTATTTTCATTAGTATTAAATTCTTATGGTAGCAATTATTAAACAAGAATATAAGTCAAAAACATAATTACTGAAATTTGAAATTTGCAAAGCATAGGTATGAAGAAAAAAAGAAAAGCTAAAACATCAATATAACTCTTAAGTGAAGGAGTAATTTGTTTCAATGTTTGGACAAACATGTAAGTCTAAAGCTTTTGAAGATCAAAGCATTGAAGAGTGAGAAAATCACAATCCAAATTTGATAAAGAAAAACAGTAAGTTCCACTTCAAATTCATCGCACACAAATGATGATAGAGAAAGAGAAGCACAAGCGAGCTGAAGCTCACCTTGCAGTGCTGCACAGAAAACAAAAGCAAAACAGAGCATCATCCATAGTTGAAGAAATCGAAAAAGCATTGCGGTGGATTCACCTTCCTTACTAGTTTTTCTCTCTCTCTACACCTTCTTCTTCTTTGTCTCTTACTCTCTCTCATTCACCGTGTCCCCATTTTTGTTGAGTGCTTTTTCTAGAGATAGAAAGAGGAGACAGAGAGAGAGAATGTGGGGTGTGCGCACTTTTAAACACCAGTCACCACGCTTGGAAAATCTTCTTAGTTCAAGTTCACTCGCGGCGCGAACACGCTGTTGTTCCCGTGCTGCTGAGCCTCATCATAACCGCTGCTCCTTCAATCAGACGGTGTTCATCTTCTGGAGGTGCCAACTATCTATATCATAGTCTTATTTATTTATGATTAGGTAAATTAGGTGTACAAGATGGATGTGACTTAGATATAACTACTTGTTAATATTCATATATCCAGTAAACTCTAGTGGATCCCAAAAAAGGCGTTAGAAATACTTAAAATATTTCTTAACATCTTAATTTTGAAAGATAATATTTTTAAAATGTTTTAAACTATTTTAGATAATACTTTAATTTGCATGATAATATAATAAAAGACTAATTTGCTTGAAAATTGTCTATCTTTTAAAAAATCTTATGTATTAATGTTTATTATTTTTAAGAACCAAAATAATAATCTACTCATTCATATATCATTTTTGTTTTTGTCTTGACAACATATATCTTCTCACGATAATAATCATGTTGGTGTCGGATAACATTATTATTAAGAACAAAAGTTTTTTTTTTCATATAACTATATATACTTATAATTTCAACTAATTAAGAGAAACAACATCACATAAATTGTTCTATGTCTAAGTATTTATGTTAAATAGGTGAGGTTTCTAACATGATATAACATAATTGGTAAATAATTTTATTTTTTAAAGAATTTAATATTCAAAATATTAATCTTTAACTTTTGATACAAGCATATCCTAAAAAACTGTGTGCGAAGAAATCATGAAAAAAAAAAAAAGGGAGGGAAAGATCTGAGCACGTTAATATTAAGAACGGAATAATATGATTGGGGATGATGAGTGATGATGCTAGTACTTTAAGATCCAACGGTGCAGACTGGTCATCGATGGGTTCATTGAACTTTTTGACTTTTGACCCACACTTGGGGGTGGGGACGAGTTAGTGCGCAATCATCGGGGAGATTGCGCGACCTTTTTTTTTTTTTCATCACTTTTTTATATTTTAAAAAATAATAATACATAGTATAGTTAACTATGGTCATAAAATGAAGTTAAAATTCCTTAAAAAAATAGAATGACGTTAAATTTATCTATTTATACTTATAATTTAATTATTTTTTATTAAATATATTTTAATTTTAATATAATTATTGTACTTACTAGTAGCTTAACATTGTTATCATACTAAATAAATATTTATTTATGTAACTAATTTTTTTAAAATAATTAATTATGAAATATAACTTATATCAATACTAGGTCATCTTCGACAGAAATTTCTTACAAGTTTTTTAGCAAAAAGAAATTGATTCCTTAATAAAACAAACTTAGATCGAAGAAAGTTTACATAGATAAGTGAATTTTTATATTACAAAATGAGTTTTTTTGCAAGAAACAACTTCTTTAACATTAGGTTTAGGATTTAGATTTTCGGTTTACATGAGTTTTTTGTTTTTAAAGTTTTACAAAATATTACTTTTGGTCTTGAAATTTAAAAATATTTTTTAATCTTAAAATTAATTTATTTTCTGTATTAACATTATTCATTTATAAGTTTCGGTTTTGTCAAATATAAAATTGAAAATTAAGAGAGTTAGGATTGAGGAGGAGAGTGATTCACAAGTAAAAAAATATGCTCTCTATCTGTAATTTGGTAATTTTTTAACAACATTAACTGGAAAATAACAACAAATGAATTAGAGACTAAAAAAACACTTTTAAATTTTAAGGATTAAAAGTGATTTTTAGTGAAACTTTAAGAACAAAAAACTTATTTAAGTCTTAACATTAAAATATGTTTCTTTTCCATAAATCACCATCAACCATAATTAATTTATAATAAAAAATATAAAAGCATGGATTTTTTAAAAGTTTTTTGAAATTTCTTGCCATTTCTTACCATTGGAGCAAATTTGTATATTATTTTCTTACATGACATTGAATCACAAAAAGTACTGACTGAATCACAAAAAGTAATTTACGAAACTCAATCAAAAAATTGTCATTGTAGATGCCCTTATAATCAACCGATAGGGGTAGGGACATGTTTGACTCTTCCTGTCAACATCCCTACAAAAGACAAGACGAGTAAATATTCAGGTATAAAAGAGACACATACGGAATTTTTAATACTTGTCCCTTATAACATCCTAAAAATCTAATACAAATAATATGACTTACCATTCTATTAAGTCTATTCCAATTATAAATTATGAAAAAAAAATACTTATACACTATCAGTGTAAAAAGTTTTACATTGGCAGTTAATCACAACTCTTTATATATGGTAAGTTTGTCGACTTTATCAATTAATACTTTAAAAGTTATGTAAACTAAGGGTTGTGATTAATTGCCAGTACAAAACTCTTTTACACTAACAGTGTATAGGTGTTAAACTCATAAATTGTATTCATAACATTAAAACTTTAGTAAAGTTAAAAAAAAATACACATGTTGAACATCTCGTCTAGCGAGCACTGTCGCCTAGCGAGGAACTTGGGTTTTAGCATTCGAGTGAAGGAATAATGCTCAACGAGATGCGTCGCTAAGCAAAAAATCTCAGTTGACAGAGAGAATTTTCTGCTGAGTGAAATCTGTCGGTAGGTGCAAAGCCATAAAATTGCCTAACAGAAGCAACTTTGCATTGGGCGAAAGTTACCGTCCAACGAGACTTTGCATAATACTACAAAACCAGCTCATAATCTCAACAATTCTTTCAAAACTACCAAGCTAACCCTACATGATTATAATATGATACTACCATCTAACTTCCCATTTGAAATTCACATTACAAGTTACTATTATGTCATACATTCACATACATTGGTAACACAATCCTATGATATATTCCACATATCCATATATAAACCAAAACCATATGATTTGAACAAAAAACCAAATTAATGTCATCTTTTTCCTCCAGCCAAACATGTCTTCTCTATTCTTAATTGACCTGCATCTTTGCCTCATCATTGTTATTTGTTCTCGTGGTAAACACGATAATCACAATCATACATAAAGCACACATAATGCAAAGGTAAACTTATAATAATAAGAAATCAATTTAGTATATAATACAATTAACATATCTGCATCCATTCACCAGAATCATCAAATAATCAAACATACTTATATTCGCTTTGAACATAAGCAATCATCATAACAAAATCATATGACACAACGTTTTTTTGGAAAAAAACATTGAGTTCGGACACCAAGGTAACCTATCTGACCTCTTTCTTCAACTGATGTTTGATGTCGACTTGACTCAATACTAACAACCAATTAAGTCTAGTGATACTTATTTGATACTTTCAACTAATGTCTGGTGTCCAACTAACCCAATATTGACATTCAACTGACTCTCAACTTGTGTTTGACATCTACTTGACCTAATACTGACACTCAGTTGCTATATGAATATATCCTTTGGAAGTATTCTCGTCCTCATAAACCTGAACACCAGGATCACAATATATATCACTTCGGTACTTGCAGCACCAATACCTTGGATTACAGTGACATATCTGTCTCCCTAACTCAGTGTACATCAAGACTCGGTTACCTCCCAGTAATAGCCCACAACACATTCCATTAAACCAACGATTCAACACATCACATATTATTTACATATTTCAATTCATACCATAAATAATCTCTAATTTCTCAACACATTCCCAAAGAACAACAACTCATTCAAGAATTAATAAAAGATCAATATTTCAATCATTTACAACCAATTTTATTCATGCATCGACAATTTCAAAATAGGCATCATCTCAATTATCAAAAACACCCAATTTTGTTACACATCCAACTTAAGATCAAAACATTAAATCATTCATAATCAATTTAGTAACATAGTATTTAATCAGAAATTCATAACTTAAAATCAAGATTGAGTTTCTCTTACCTATTTCTCCTTTTTAGCAGAATTGAAGAAGGAGAAGAACCTAGTCGTAGAAATCACTCAAAACCTAGCAAAAACCCCCCAAAAACCAAAGATAACCTAAAAAATTGGGATTTTAAGGTTGATTCTCTGAAAAGGGATATGCATGCAACCAAGCAAAGAAGGAGAAATGTCCAAGAAAGTATAGAATAAAACTTACTTACTAGGACTAACTATCAAAATCACGAGAAATGGAAGGAAATTCCTTAAAATCCAAAGTAAGATCAACTTGCATGCAAAAGGGAGAAGGAACGACCAAGACAGAATGAAAGTAGCTCAAGGAATCATAACAATCACTTACCAAATAGAACCTAAGGCCATGGTGAAAAGAAATGGAAGAAATTCTCCAGATTTTCATGAAGAATTGATTCGCATGAAATGGAGACAAAGAAGAAAGAATAAGCTGAATGAGAAAGAAGAAAAAGGGGAAAAAAAGAATAAGGGAGAAGAAATATATAATACCAAGGATGTATTTAGTAATTCAGCTGATGTGATCATTGATGATCACTTGCCCAAAAGGATCATTTCTAAGGTGACTTGGAAGAAAAATGGATTTATGGAGTGGAAAGGAATGGGGTGAGGCACCACACCACTAGGTTTGATAAGCCAAAGGGGAGAGGCTACAAGGGAGGGGTCCCTTGATAACTCTTAGAAGCTTTCACAAAGGAGAAGAGGGGACACTCAAGGTAAGAACCTCATGGCCAAATGGTCTTTAGGATTTAATTCAAGTGTAAAAAATACAAGTGAGGGGAAGAGCTCCTATTTATAGAGGTAGCTAACCTCTTGAACAAGATAACCTAAAAAAGAAGGGCTATGATTAAAAGGAGAGATCTAAGGGAGAAGGATTGAGAAACAATCCCTTCCTTAGATCATCAAACTTGGTGCCCAAGTTTCTCAAACCAACGGTCAAGATTCCTTCTTATTAGCTTAGGGGGTTTATGTAGGAAAAGAGGGGTGTAGATATCAAGGCTACCCCTTATTTCCTTCATAAAGACCCAAAAAGCTAAATCCACCCTCTAAATTCCTAAGACACCTCCTAAAATAAAAATGGACTTACATGTTCCAAATTAAATTCCTAATGCTCCTCAAGATTAAAATAAAGGAAAATTACATTTTATTAACTAAAGTACCTAGCCTAATATCTTGACTCTCCACAAGAGGTGAAGTCTTCCTTTGTCTATAAGGGTTAGGTCTTCTTCAATTCTTCTAGCCATGACCCTAGTGATAGGTCTTTGGCTAGGCATGGTCACATCATCAGCTTTGCTAACTGTAACTCCCCATCCCCCATTTTCTAAATAGCTTTTTCGTAAAACCAATATAAATACAAAAATCCAAAAGAGTAACTATTTCACTCACTTCTCACCAATGTTTTAAAATTCGGCTTAGACTGGCCGGTTCAACCAGTTCAATTGGGAATTAGCCATATAACCGGTCTGAACTGCTCTTCGGATCGAAAATGTATCAAAACCAAATTGACCTGGAGCGACTTGGTTAGACTTGCCTGAGAACCGGCGACCTGACGACTCAGGGGTCATGTTTTTTTTTTTATTTTTTCTTAATGGTGAAACGACGTCGTTTTGAATGGGGGGAAAATCCTTAATAGCCTTCTCTACATTCAGTCTTCACTTTCAGCAGCTTAGTGTGTTTGTGTTTTACTCCAATCCCTATGACTTTGTCTTTCTATGATTACGACTTGTACTGAAAATTAACATCAAATAAGTCACAAATTTAGTGTTGGCACTATCTTCTTTAATTTGTGTTCTTGATTTTTTATATAATTTAATTGTTTTATGATCTTTTATAGCATAAAATTATATAAGTTATAAAATATTTATATGTTTTAATATAATCTGAGTTGCACGAGTCAATTATTGACTTTCCGGGTTAACCACTGACCCCATGACACTTTTCCCTAACCGAGTTAAAGACCGGATCGAGTTTTATAACATTGCTTCTCACCTTACTAAACACATACGCATATATTCCATTTTTATAATTTACTAAAATCCAATCACAATCATAAATAATTAAACACATTTTATAAAAAATAATACATAGATATAAATATCCCAACCAACTATTATGTAATTAATTTATTAATTATATTTAAATTTAATTTAATTTTCTCTTTTAATTATTTCACAGACTTATATTATTTAAATTAAAGGACAGTCTTACAATCCTATCCTTATTGGGTTTATTTAGGGCATCTTTAATAGGAGCAACTCCCATGAATTGCTTATTGCATTAAAAAAATGTTTGGTGGTATCTACAATATCACGTAATTGTTAAGCAACTCATACTCAATTTTAGTGTAATGGAAAAAATTATAAGCAACCCCAAGAAAATCACAATTTTATAATTTTTTTTCAGAGTTATATTGTTATTAATTTATATGGATTTGGTGAATTTTTTTTTTTATCATAATCAACAATTATTTGTGAAGAAATTCATCCTTTTTTATGCAACTTGAATTATCATGAAGAATTGCTCCAATAGGAGAGTTGTTTCAAGCAACTCATTAATTTCTTAAGCAACTTTACAAGGATCTCCTGTTGGAGATGCTCTTAGGTTCAAATATACTCGCTGGTAACCACTATATTTTTTATAATTTTAATTTACTTATATACTTTAACTAAATTATATATTATGTTAATATTAACTTTTAATTTAGATAGTGCGTAAAAATTATGATAAACAAAAAAAAATAAAGATAAAACTTAAGAATTAAATTATATTTTTATTAAATATATGTAAAAGTTTAATATTGTTATTCAACTATAATTATAATTATTTATCTATTAATCTAATTAATCTATATCTTTTCTAATTATAATCATAAAATCTTTAATATACATATTATGAATACATAAAGTAGTTAAAACTACTGGAGAGTTTAAATTTATGGAGCGTCGTTTATAAACATAACTCATAAAGTCGAATTATAATCTCGTAATAGTTTATCTCATTCAAAATATTAAAAAACTAACTTTGTTATGTCATAAGGTAAAAATTATCATTCTGATCATAATCTAAAACTATCTATAAGTATTAAAGTAATAAAAAAATTCATATTGTTTATAAGTAAATAGTATTTCTTTTGTAAGCAAAATGTATTTTATTAATAACTACATTGTTATAACACAAAATATGTCTTCCAGTGTGATTACAACAATTATAATCGTATTAATTACGAAATAGAGCTTCAAAATCCTGTATCAGTAACACATTTTCAAATTCATAATCCATTCAGTAAAATTATATGAGGTTAATTGAGCTGCTCTACTTCATCCCCATGAACTAAGTTGAGTTGCTAGAACAATGGCTCAAGCATACAGTTCTTTTCCTTGGAATACAAAAGCATTTCATGTCTTCCATATAAGTCAGATACATGCAAACCACACGAACGACCATACCTTCCGCACTTTTGTTGATCCTTGAACCAAACCCAAGAACTGACTGTTATAACTTCAAGTATGATTTTGCAATGCTGTAGAAACTCTCTATGAGTCACACAAATATAACCAAGCTCTATAACTAGTGTTGCAAGAAAAGAATAGATTAAATCATGATTCCAATGTACCTTCACACAACTCATACCTACCCATTTCTGAACTGATGATGTCACTCTTTACTAGATTATCCCGGGTTGTTAATTGTTTGTTATCTAGTCTCCAAGCCAGAATTTGAATCTTAGGTAGTATGCCTTTATTCCAAATTACCTTAAAAAATCATCGTTGACATATCAATCATTTGCTATAACAGATTATAGGTTGATGTGACAATGTAACCCCCTATTCCTGATGCTACCCAAGTCCACTAATCCTTTTCTTCATCTACTAGAACAATCCTACTCAATTTACCTCTTAGTTCTTCCACCATATCTCTCTCCCAATCAAAAAGATCTCGTTGCCAATTCCATCTAAAAACTCCTCCATCTACATCCCACAAGTCATGCACTGACACCTTTGGAGTAACTGCTAACCTAAAAAGGCGGTTATAACCTTTTTGCAGCAAATTATCCCCTGACCACCTATCTTGCCAAAAATTGGTTTCCTACCCATCCCCAAGATGGTGACAAACATTTTTTGGACCACCAACCCCTATTCTCCCCACTTTTTGACTCAACAACATTCAGATCAATCCACCATTGTGAACATTAACTACCTTACTCCTTCCATGAATCATACATGCTCTCATATTTGATTTCAGAACTTTAACCCACAAAGTATATTGTTCTACCCTTATTCTCCACTTCCACTTTCCTAATAATGCTAAATTTAAGTTTGATCCAAAAACCTTCTTTGTCATTACCTGTCATAAGTAATTCCAATTAACAGAATCATATGCCTTTTCAAATCAACCTTGATACAAATTAACTCCTTATTCGTCTCCTTTGCATCATCCAGCACCTCATTAACTATCAGAATATGATCCAAGATATGTTTGCCCTAAACAAATGTTGATTGGTTTTCCAAGATGACCATTTGGATAACCCTCTAATTCGACGAGCTAAAACTTTCACTAAGACACTATATATGCATCCAATAAGCCAAATAGGTCGGTAATCACTCATTGCCTTAGGACATTTAGCTTTTGGAATATGAGTAATAAAAGAGTTATTTAAGCCCTTCACTAGCTTTTCATTTTCATGGAATTCACTAAAGAAGGCCATGAAATCTCCCTTTACTAGCTCCCAAAATTCCTTTAAAAACTTGAAGTTGAAACCATTTGGACTTGGACTCTTGTTGTTGTGACAGTCCCAAATTTTTGTTTTGAGTTCTTCCTCTAAGAACGGTTTTTTTAGCTCCTTCTAAGCATCACTTGTAATCCTCTGAAAAGCTAAGTCATCCAGATGTGTTCTCACCTAGTCCTGACTCCTAAAATGCTATTGGAAATGCTTATTTATATTCTTTTTTAAACTATTTACCCACCAAAATTGATACTAAGTAATTCATTCGCTTTCCTCATTTTCACCAATGCTCTATGAAAGAATTTTGAATTCACATCTCCTTCCTTTAGTCACCTAAATCTCGACTTCTGTTTGAGCAAGGAATACTTCCTCCCTAGCCACCTATGCAAATTAGACACGCACTCAACACTTTCCCGCATCTCAAATTCACCCAACTACCCTTCCCCCTTTTTCAAATCATTCTCAAGTAACCTCTTTCTACTTTTCGACACTTCTGTATCAATATCCCCAAATACGTCCTTATTCCATCCCTTCAATATTCCTTTTAACATTTTGAACTTTTCTTTTAGCATAAAAACTTTTTGCCCTTCCACCACCAAATTATTCCATACATCTTCCATAATGGCAAGAACCAATTATCCTCAAACCAACAGTTGAGCACTCTAAAAGGTTTTGGGCCCCAATTTGTAATATCTTAAAATTTTTAAAATGAAAATTATCTCATAAAATAAATTAATAAACAATTATTATCTAGGTGTGTAATAATTTAGTTACTTAGTAAATAATAATATTAAGTTATTATCTAATTTACATAAATAAACTATTACAAAAGATTCATTTAAATTTAAAAGAAAAAAAATAATTAGTTTGGATATTAAAAAGAAAATATGATGGAGTCTATATTCAAGTTAAAAAATTAGAAGCTTATTATTACGAAATAATTATTACAATTTAGATAAAAAAAATTGTTATATTTAAATTGGTGATTATTGACAATGATATAAATATTTATTATATTTTCATCTTAATATTATATTTATATAAAATACATTTGATATGAAGATAATATATGAAATTTAGATAAGATGATCTTATATTTTATTTAGTCTTATAAATTATATTTAAGATAATGAAAGAAAAATAAAGATAAAATAATATATTCTATTTTGTTAGATAAAATTGAAATATTTAACTATTAAGATTTTTAAATGAAAAGATAAGTTAAGATAATGTTACTTTTAAAATAATAGTAAGATAAGATAAATAAATATTTGATTTCATTTTAAATTTAAACTGTAAAACTAACCTTTTATCAAAAGAAAAGATAGAGAGAGGGAAATCAATTTTAATCTATTATATATGCTTAAGTAGTTCTCCCAGAGAATTATAAACTAGTTGGTTATTCAATAGTTGAGAAAAAGGAAGAGCTAAAGAGAGGAGACCAAATTAAAGTTGTGGGGTCTTTCTTCAAAAAGTGAGTAAAACAATTTTCTAAAACTGTCATGATATATTTATAAATGAAGTGGTTTTAATGTATTATTTCTAAGAAAACTAAGATTTTTTATGGTCAATATTCACATTAAATGGCAACACAAAATTTTTTGGAAAGGTTAATCTTATTTCTATTTTAAAAGTAATATTATCTTGTTCTTGTTATTAAAAAATGCTAATAGTTTTATCTTTTAATAATTTTTTTAACAACCTAATTTTCTCTTAACTAAATTATTATTCAAATATTTGTACTTTGAATTTTGGGATGTTATACAATTCACCTCACTATCCTACAGCATGACAAGACAATTATAAGAGATACTTCGTGGTGATCACCATTGTTTCACCTTCTCCCACACCTAAAGGAATTCCTCAGATAACAAAAAACGATCCAATATCATCACAATAACAAAATATCACCATTTTCTTAAGTAAATATAATTTGTAAGGATCAAAGTAACAAAATACGTACCACCCTACCACCAGATAACAAAGTGACCATGTAATATAAGTATAGTAATATACTACACAATCTCAAAATCTCTAATAGTTTTTTAAGTTTTACAAAATGTTTCATCAAGTTTACTAGTTTAAAAGCGAGTTTATCCCAAGGTCAAAGTAAAATGAATTTATATACGTTTTAACATATTTTATCTTTGTAAACTCCTAAACTCATAGGTTTATAAGCTAATATTAAAGTTTAACAACCATGTGTATACACATGTAATAACAAAAAAAATTATATAAAAATATAAAGATAACAAGTATAAATATAATTCTATGCCATACTTATCCACTTTTTAATTAAATAAATCAAATATTACCTATATTTGTGCTCATACTAATCAAAGCGGATATTATCTGTAAAAAATTAAAAATGAAACGAAGACAAAATATGTATCCGAGTTTGTTTACAATGCCTATACAATTATTCAGCAAATTGAATGTAATAAAATAAAGAATAAAGGTTAATTTTGGTTTATTATATTTTAGTATTTTTTATTTTGATACATTAAATTTTAAAAATTTTATTATGATCCTTTATAGTTTTCAAAAGTTTCATCTTAGTCATTCTTTTATATTCTTATAGATTTCTATAATTTTAAAATTTTGAAACAATTAAATTAAAATAATAATATCCAAAATATTATTATTTTTATTTCAATCCTATTAATCTTTTAAAAATCTTCATAATCATTATTACAACTTCTCGCAACATAATTTATATGAACACCGCTACCATGTACGGTTGTTGCACACAATAATTTGAAAACGTGTGCATATGTGATCTTACACAGAAATAAGAAATCGTGTAAGTATGTTTTTATAAAGAAATTAAATAAAAATTTTAAAAAACATAAATTTCAAAATAAAATTTTTAAAACTTAATTTATAAAAAAAAAGAAAAGTAAAGCATGGACCAAAGTTAATAATAAATGCATTAAAAATGTATGGCAACACCTGCGTAAGGTCATTTTAAGTATATATGTTGAAATATATTGCAATGGAACATATACTTATTTTTACTGGGAAAGTTTTACTATTTCTAGTCACATGTGATTTTTCATTTTTTTGAAATTAAATGTGAAAAATTATCGCAGAATTTAAAGATCCTTTTACTTTATAGTACGTCTTAAAGATATTCTTGAATAGATATTTTTTTATACTTTATTATTTATTATATGATTATATATTCTAACTGATCGTTGTTTTGTTTAACATATTACAATGATTATATTTCATGTGGGACTAGTATTATAGGAGATTATCACAAACTAATTTGCTATATTGGAAAATAGATCGTGAACTCTATATTTTTATAATCATGCAATTTATGATTCTCATATTTTTTTCATTAACATTTTAAATATTTTCATTATTTTTAAAAATATTACATAATAAATAATTATAGTTTTTGTGTTAATGATAATATATAAATCTTATTGATAAAATGTTTAACGATAAAAATTTATTATGATATCATTATTTTAAATTAGCTAGCTAGCTAGACAAAAAATTTTATCAATTTTGATTATAAAAATTTATTAAACCAAACAATTTTTTAATGCATTCATTTTCAAAAAATAGAAAATAAAAAAGTCAAAACAAACACATTTTTTAAATCCTAAAAATTTTAAAAATAAAATATGTTTTGATGAAATAAAGAGACAAAATAAAAATAGATATATCTTCACCAACATCTCAACATCACTTCTTAATTACAATCAAGTTCAGTTATCATTTTTATATTATTACATATATATGTTCCTGACTGTTAGCAATTAGGGAGGTGTTAAGACCTGCCGAGAATTTTAACAGTGCTATAACTACTACTAATTAAGTACTAGTGATATGCTGACTTAATATTCCAAAGACTAAGAACAAATTAAAGATGCTGAAATATTTTTCATGCATTCTACTACCACCGCGACTTCAATAAATGATCTTCATTTCTCTCAACCAATTTAAAGTGAAAATGGAAACTTCAATAAACCCTCCAAACAACTTTGCAGCCTAGAAATGAAATACTTGTGAAACCCTTCCCCATTCATCACGTGACAGCTATTAAAGTCTCATCTAATTTCACTTGACTAAAATGCTCCATTCAGTGCCACACCACCACACCGCTCCCATTCACTCCATTCACGTTTCAATGCGTTTGTGTTGCACTCTCCGCTCTATACTAAAGAAAACTCACAACCCCATTTTCACAATCATGCAGATGCATACTCATCACATCTCTTCATCTTTTTCTTGTCATCAGCACCACTCACACACGGATGAAAGACATGCCCTTCTTTCTCCTCAAGAACTCTTTGGGAGCCAAGATGAAGAAAAGCATCAAAACCTTCTGCAACAACAACGGTTCAACCTCCACTCTCAGCCAACAAAACAGCCACAACAATAACAGCAGTGACTTCACAAGCAAGGTAAGCTCATGCTCCCCCCCTTCAAAGCAAAACTCACCAACCTTAGAGGATCTAATACTACAACTAGAGTTGGAGGAAGAAATGGCTAGAAAAGTGAAGTTTAGTGAGTATAGTAGTGGAATGAGGGGTAGGATGTCATGTGTGAACAACTCTGATATATTGAGATCTGCAAGGAATGCCTTGAATCAGTATCCAAGGTTTTCACTTGATGGAAGAGATGCCATGTACCGGTCTTCATTTGGGAACATGGAGCAGGGAAGAAGATCAGTATGCAGTGAGACAAGTTTTGTAGGAGAGAATGATTTAGATCATAACAAGGGCATGTGTTGTTTGCCTCCCAAACTTGCAGGGGAGAGTGTGGTGTGGTGCAAACCTGGGGTTGTGGCAAAGCTGATGGGTTTGGAAGCCATGCCAGTGCCAGTAGGAAGCAAAAGATGTGACAATAAAGAGAAGTTAAGTGCTGTTGTTAGGAAACAGAATCTAAGGAGAAGATTTGAAAGGCATAATGACTTTGAGAGAAAACTATTAACAATGGAGATGCAGCAATATCAGGGCTATCATAATAATAACACCAGAAGACACACCAAGAATGGTTGTTGCTCTAGAAATGGTTATTGTGTTATGAAACCGATTGCTCTAGAGACTCTGGCTGGTGGTCCTGGAAGTTGGCAGCCACGGAGATATGCTTAGGCATAGAATTATATTATATATATAATTGCTTACTCTAAAAAAAATTCTAATACTAAGTTTTTTTTTTGGTCTAGCTATTTGTTCAAGTTATGCAAGTAATGCCTCACAAGGCTAATAATGACACAAGTTTGTTTTGAGTTTTATTGCATTTATCTATTCTTTCAATCTTTCTTTTCATACTGTTTCTACATGCACAATATATAACATCGATCATTGTTTTGTTAATGCCATTCTCACTGTCTACAAAGTTTTCGGAGCCTACTACGGCGAAATGTAAAATTAGTTGTGTGAGGCAGTTCATGTGAGAGAATCGGTCATTTTGTTTGTTATCCAAAATAGATGTTTGCTTGACATTGGTGTTTAACTTTCTTTTTAACTCATAATAAATTGTATTGAACTAAGAGTGCATAAAGAAAATATGCCTAGTGTTCTTGGTATAGATATTGCCATAGCATGCGCATGACACATTAAAAAATCGAACGGCATTACAGCGTCTTCATACACTAATTTCCTGTTCATTTTGTGAAATTTGTGTTCTATCTGTAAAGATTCAACTATGCTAAAATCTTAAGCTCGTGCTCAAGTTTTTTCAGAAGAAATAGGGAAGCACGATTTTAATTCTTGACTGGCCACTCGACAAACTTTGTGTTCTATTGAAAATTTAAGCAATTACATAAAATCATAGAAATGGAGCTAGGTGTAGTAGTGGAAGGAATTTTATCATAATTTTTTTATGCAATTTATATTTGCAAAAACCATAATTAGTATATTAATAATCTATTATGAAATTGTTAATCTCATTTTTTTACCAGCAAGTTAAACACTATCTTATAAACATAATTAGGTTTAAATAAGCTTTTTTCTTAAAAAATACAAAAAATTTGCTTAAAATATAAAATTGTTATGTTTTTTTAATGAAAAAAAAACTTATTTGAGCTATGTAATTAACATTTTTTTCAACATTTTCGCCACAAAATGCAATAAAAAGCTGTTAATTAGAACGATGAAACACTGAATTCGTGGTTTGCCTGGCTTTATTTCTGTTGGGGCAGTTTCTTTTTTTAACTTTAGGAGATTACCTATTGTTAGTAAAATTATATTAACATTGTTGGTTGTTTATTTGTGAAATATTGAAGTTTTCTTACTACTTTAATAGAGAATTCACAACAACAATGAGTTAGAAATAAAATAGCCCACGTCAATTAAATTACTTGGACCACATAAAGTTAGAATGATATCGATCTACTTTGATACATATATAGTACTGTACCGAAGAAATCATAAAGGCTTTATAAAAAGCTTCATACGGCCTCACCAGAAAAAGCTCCATAATTAAGAAACATCAATGATGTTTGATTATTATTATTATTTACCATTTTTCTTTGAGTTTAGTTAATAGGGATGGTGTCAGTAAAATAAATTTGACATTGATATTTAATTACAACGTTTCATTTATAATAAACATATTATTTTACAAATTAATATTTTAAAAATTATTTAAATAAAAAGATATGATTAAACCTCAATATAAAAATCTTTTAAAATATCAGTGCATACAAATTAAATTATTTTTTCTTGTTTACGACTTCTTTTACTACTATTAATAACATATGTAAATTGATCAAAAGTTTTATGCACTTGTTTTGTTTGGTTAAGAATTTAGCGCAAAAATTAATTTTTAAACCATGAGATACAGTTTACTATAAAATTAATTTAATATAAATTTAAATTCTAATAGCATCTTCAGCCATAATTGTTAAACACCAAGTTTTGCAAAGAACTTATCTTTGGAACAATCCTACATGACACTAAAAGTTGCTTACAATAATTGAGTTGCTTGTTCAAGCAATTGTTGTTTAAATAAAATATTATTAAATTGTTATAAATATGTTATATAATTTTTATTGTTTTAAATTAAAATATTATTAAGTATTATGAATATTAAATTTATGTCTTATATAAGTTTTTTGTCCATAAAGTTTTACTAAATCACTTTTGGTCCTTGAAATTTAAAAATATTGTTTTAGTCCTGAAATTAATTTATTTTTTGCATTAATGTTGTCTGTTTTTTACAAGTTCCAAAATATTTGGCTGTGTCAAATGTGAAATTGAAGATTGAGGGATTAAAGTTGAGGAGAGGAGTCACTACAAGAAAATCATGTATTAGCAGGAGAAACATCCTTTGCCAATCCCTCGCCAATTCCTCGCTAACACAAATAGCGAAGGATTAACGAGGGATTCTGTCCGTTGCTAAATATCAAGTTGCTATTTCGCTACCAAAATAGTCCCTTGCAATTCCTTTGCTATGCTCATAATCCACCCTCGCCATTCATTCTCTAATTCTCTCGCAAATTATATTGCCAAATTTGAATGAATCCGTCACTTATCAATGACAATTGTGGCTTTGCCAATACTTCGCTAATCTTTTGCTACATATTCCTCGTTATTTTGCGGCTATTATGTCACTAAATATTGAACACAAATCCTTCGCTATTCCCTCGTTGCTGATTTGGTGATCTACTTGATGATTTTCGCCATTCCTTTGCATCTTTTTCTCGACATTTGTCGTTATTCCTTCACAAATATTACGTTACTAGTTTGTGAGTATTCCTTCGCTAATGATTCCCTTGCTAATTAACTTTCTTTATTCCCTTGCCTTTTCGTTATTCCCTCGCCATCAAATTAAAATCTGCATAAAAATTTACCCTAAATCTATTAAAATGTTTTATTTAATACATGGTATAACTAAAATTAACACAACATATAATTCAATCTATATAATCAAAGGAAAAATAAGAAAAAGTTTCAACTCATAATAGAAAAAAGCTTACAAATATATCGTAGCACAAATCGCAATATATAAATAAAAGGTAATGCAAGATAACTTAAATCTATCATAAAGTGTTACAAAAAATAATAAGGAACATTATATAACAAAAAGTATAATCAAACATAAAGAACAATTAATGATTCATTTTTTTTGTTTTAGAGTAGCCAATATTTCTGTTCGAAAGAACTTCTACATTCATTCCCGCATCTCTTCCCTCAACTCTACCCTCATCTTTGCCTTAAATGTTTGCTTACTCTCTTCTTGAGCCTTCATTTGTTCTTTCAATTACATATGCATTTGTGTTTGCACTTGAGTTTGTACCTATGTTTATATTTGCTCCCTCATTTGAGACATTATGTGATGTGATCTTTGGTGATCACTTGCCTAAAGGATCCTTTCTAAGGTCACTTGAAAGGGAAATGGTTTTATGGAGAGGAAAGGAATGGGGTGAGACGCCACAAACACTAGGTTTGATAAGTCAAAGGGGAGAGGACACAAGGGAAGAGTCCCTTCATAACTCTTAGAAGCTTTCACAAAGGAGAAAACGGGGACACTCAAAGGTAAGAACCTCACGACCAATATGGTATCTAGGATTAAATTCAAGTGTAAAAAATATAAGTGAGGGGAGGAGCTCCTATTTATAGAGGTAGCTAACCTCTTGAACAAGATAACCTAAAAAGGAAGGGTTAGGATTAAAATGAGAGATCTAAGGGAGGAGGATTGAGAAAAAATTCCTTCCTTAGATCATCAAACTTGGTGCCCAAGTTTCTCAAACCAAGGGTCAAGATTCCTTCTTATTAGCTTAGGGGGTTTATGTAGGAAAAGAGGGGTGTACATATCAAGGCTACCCCTTATTTCCTTCATAAAGTCCTAAAGCTAAATCCACCCTCTAAATTCCTAAGACACCTCCTAAAGTAAAAATGGACTAACTACATGTCCCAAATTAAATTCCTAATGCTCCTCAAAATTAAAATAAAAGAAATTACATTTTATTAACTAAAGTCCCTAGCCTAATATCTTCACTCTCCATAGGAGGTGAAGTCTTCCTTTGTCTGCAAGGGCTAGATCTTCTTCAATCTTTCTAGCCATGACCCTAGTGATAGGTTCTTGATTAGGCATGGTCACATCATCTCCTCCCCCTGGGAGAGGATTTGACCTTAAAATTGGGGTCTTCATCATTTTCAACACCTACAAATT
This sequence comes from Psophocarpus tetragonolobus, assembly GCA_037954015.1. NCBI lineage: Eukaryota > Viridiplantae > Streptophyta > Magnoliopsida > Fabales > Fabaceae > Psophocarpus > Psophocarpus tetragonolobus. Next base: position 33,250,237 of record CM075690.1, on the reverse strand, counting down.
GAGACAAATTAGAAACATTAAAACAGGTGCTTACCCCATAATCCTCAGGCAGATCTAAATCATAGGCATTATTACCAATCTACTCAAGGATTTGGAAAGGTCCATCTCCCCTAGGGCTATGTTTGGACTTCCTTTGAGAAGGAAATCTATCCTTTCTCAAGTGAAGCCATACCCAGTCGCCCTTTTCAAAGATGACCTCTTTCCTCCCCCTATTGGAGAATGTAGCATCTCTCAAGGATTGACGCTCTATGTTAGCTTTAACCCTCTCATGTAATTATTTTACAAAAATGGCTTTTGCCTCTCCTTTTTTATGCACAACAACAGAAATAGGAAGAGGTAAAAGATATAGAAGAGTACGAGGATTAAAGCCATAGACCACCTCAAATAGAGAATGCTTGGTGGTTCTATGAATCACCCAATTATAAGCAAATTCAATGTGGGGAAGGTACTTATCCCAAGACTTATGGTTGCCTTTAAAGAGAGCCCTCAACATAGTAGATAAAGATCTATTCACCACTTCTGTTTACCAATCAGTTTGAGGATGACAGGTAGTGGAAAAAAGTTTAGTTCCCAACTTAGCCCAAAGAGTTTTCCAAAAATGGCTAAGGAACTTCACATCCCTATCTGACACTATTGAAGATGGTATGTCATGCAATCAGACAACCTCTTTAAAGAAAAGTCTTGCGATGTTGCTCGCATCAACACTTTGTGGCAGGGAATAAAATGGGCCATTTTTGAAAATCGGTCCACCAACACAAATATGGAGTCTGCACTTTGTTGGGTTCTTGGGAGCCCAAGGATGAAATCCATCCTAATATCCTCCCAAGGTACAGAAGGAGTAGGTAAAGGTGTGTATAGTCCATGAGACATTGCTTTAGACTTTGCTTGCAAGCAAGTTATACATCTAGAGCAATGTCTACGGATATATCTATGCATATGGGGCCAAAAGAATTTCTCTTATAAAAGTAGGAGGGTTTTTGAAATCCCAAAATGCCCCATAAGCCCACCTTCATGACTTTCTTTTGTGAGTAAGTTCTTAATTGATCCTTCGGGTATACAAAGCTTACTCCCTTTGCAGAGATACCCCTAACTGATGAAGTACCCATCATGGGCCTTTAATGCGAATGCAGATGCAGAGGCAGCAAAAATGGGGTCGAAATCCTTGTCAAAAAGGATACATAGACTGAATGTCATCAAATCCCAAGATTTTTGCACTCAAGGATGAATAAAGGGCATGATTCCTAGAAAAGAGCATCAGCCACCACATTTTGTTTTCCTTTCTTATACTTGATGACATAAGGGAAGGATTCAAGATATTCCACTCACGTTGCATGCCTTTTGTTCAATTTACCTTGACCCCTCAAATATTTTAGTGACTCATGGTCATTGTGAATGACAAACTCCTTGGGAGCAAGGTAATGCTCCCAAGTTTGAAGGGCCCTAATTAGAGCATAAAACTCCTTATCATAGGTGGGGTAGTTGAGGGGGGCACCATTGAGTTTTTCACTGAAATACGCAATGGGGTGCCCTCCTTGCAACAAGACAGATCCCACACCTATACTAGAGGCATCACATTCAAGTTCAAATGTTTTAGAAAATTCAGGTAATGCCAAGACTGGTGCATGGGTCAATTTATGCTTAATTAGCTGGAAGGCTTTCTCTTGTTTCTCACCCCAAAGGAAAGGAACTTCCTTTTTCACCGAATCATTTATTGGTGTGAGGAGCATGGAGAAATTAGGCACAAAGCGCCTATAAAATCCAGCGAGACCATGAAAGCTTTTGATCCCTATCACACTCTTTGGGGTGAGCCATTCTTGAATTGCTTTTATCTTTTCGGGGTCAACATGGACCTCTTTTGTGCTAACTACAAAACCTAGGAAAACTACATTATCTACATAAAAGGTGCATTTTTCTAAGTTACCAAAAAGGTGATTACTCCTAAGAAGAGAAAAAACATGCCTTAGATGTCCTAAATGATCATCTAGGTTGCTAAAGTAAACTAAAATGTCATAAAAGTAAACTACACAAAATTTGCCAAGGAAATCCCTTAGTACATGATTCATTAAGCGCATGAATGTGCTTGGGGCATTGGCTAGCCTAAAGGGCATAACTAACCACTCATAAAGACCAAATTTAGTCTTAAAAGCAGTTTTCCATTCATCACCCTCTTTGACCCTTATTTGGTGGTAACCACTTCTAAGATTTATTTTTGAAAATATTTTTGCCCCATGCGATTCATCCAACATGTCATTAAGACATGGGATTGAGTGTCTATATTTGATGGTGATGTTGTTGATTGTAGACAATCAACACACATTCTCCATTGGCCATTCTTCTTGGGCACCAACAAGACTGGCACAACACAAGGTATTAAGCTCTTTTGAACTCAGCATTTCTCCAATAGCTTATTCACTTGAGACTCAATCTCATGGGTTTCCATGGGGTTGGTCCTATAGGCAGGTCTATTAGGTAGACTTGCGCCAAACACCAAATCAATTTGATGTTCTATACACCTAATGGGAGGAAGTCCTCTCGGAACCTCATTAAGGAATATATAATCAAATTCCTTTAAAATATCTTGAACCCCTTGAGGAAGGTGCTCATGTGCATGGGTTATGGCAGTACTCTCAGCAAAAGAATGTAGAATGGGAGAAGGATTTGATACCTCTTTGCAAAATAGGAGATAAAAAGGCTTGTTAGTAAAAAAAGCTTCTTTTAATTATGTTTAGTAGCAAATAGGCTCCTTTTAATAATATTCTCTTTGGAAGGGGCATCACCTTCCGACTCTCTCTCTTTATCCTTTTCAAGCTTTAGGAGTGAAACTTGTTGTGTTTTTTTTTTTGTTTTTGTTTTTCCTCAACTCTTTTCTTTTTCATCGCAAATTGATCCTCATCCACTTGAGAAGGTGACAAAGGATACAATTTGAAGCGCTTTTCATTATGGGTGAGGATTATTTGGTTGGAGTGACCATAATGAATGACTTTCTTGTTAAATTGCCATGATCTCCCCAACAGGATATGGCCAGCCTATAGGAATTGTGTCATAAAGAATCTCATCATTATAAGATCCTATGAAAATTGGAACCATAACTTGTTCATTGACTATTATCTTTCCTTGCTCATTGAGCCATTGCAATTTGTAAGGTTTGGGATGGGGTATGGTAGTCAAGGCTAGCTTTTTAACCAACCTAGAGCTACAACAGTTATAATAGGAGCTACTATCAACAAGGAGAGAACATACTTTGTCATTTACTTTACATCTTGTATGGAAGATGTTCTTTCTTTGTGACTAGGCAAGCTCTAGAGGTTGGCTTCCAAGAAGCCTTTGAACCATAAGGAGGTACCCCTCATAAGGAAAAGCTTCCTCAAACTCTTGTTCAAATGTATGTCCCCCTTTTTCCCCACTCTCACTAAAGGAGGAAGATGAGCTATTCTCACTACAAATGTCTTGTCCCCTCATGATCATGGTTTTCTTGTTGGGGCATTGAGAGGCAATGTGGCTTCTCCCAAGACATTTGAAGCATTTGATACTACTTTGCCTCTTAGTAGGCTTAGTAGTAGGGGGTTTTCTCTCTACATGAGGTGCTTTTGTATCTTGTAAGTGTTTGGGTTCCTTTTTAGGCTAAGTTTGGACTTCCTTTGAGAAGGAAATCTATCCTTTCTCAAGTGAAGCCATACCCAGTGGCCCTTTTCAAAGATGACCTCTTTCCTCCCCCTATTGGCGAAAGTAGCATCTCTTAAGGATTAGCGCTCTATGTTAGCTGTAACCCTCTCATGTAATTATTTTACAAAAATGGCTTTTTCCTCTCCTTCTTTATGCATAGCAACAGAAAGAGGAAGAGGTAAAAGATCTAGAGGAGTACGAGGATTAAAGCCATAGACCACCTCAAATGGAGAATGCTTGGTGGTTCTATGAACCACCCAGTTATAAGCAAATTCAATGTGGAGAAGGTACTCATCCCAAGACTTATGGTTGACTTTAAGGAGATCCCTTAGCATAGTGGATAAAGATCTATTCACCACTTCTGTTTGCCCATCAGTTTGAGGGTGACAGGTACTGGAAAAAAGAAGTTTAGTTCCTAGCTTAGCCCAAAGAGTTTTTCAAAAATGGCTAAGGAACTTCACATCCCTATCTGACACTATTGAAGAGGGTATACCATGCAATCGGACAACCTCTTTAAAGAAAAGTCTTGCGTTGTTGCTCGCATCATCTACTTTGTGGCAGGGAATAAAATGGGCTATTTTTGAAAATCGGTCCACCACCACAAATATGGAGTCTACACCTCGTTGGGTTCTTGGGAGCCCAAGGATGAAATCCATGCTAATATCCTCCCAAGGTACAGAAGGAGCATGTAAAGATGTGTATAGTCCATGAGGCATTGCTTTAGACTTTGCTTGCAAGCAAGCTATACATTTAGAGCAATGTCTATGGACATCTCTACGCATATGGGGCCAAAAGAATTTCTCTTGTAAAAGCATGAGGGTTTTTGAAATCTCAAAATGCCTTATGAGCCCACCTTCATGGCTCTCTTTTGTAAGTAAGTTCCTAATTGATACTTGGGGTAATAAAAGCTTACTCCCCTCGTAAAGATACCCCTCACTGATGAAGTACCCATCATGGGCCTTTAATGCGAATGCAGATGCAGAGGCAGCAAATATGGGGCCGAAATCCTTGTCAGAAGGATACATAGCCCGAATGTCATCAAATCCAAAGATTTTTTCACTTAAGGATGAATAAAGGGCATGACGCCTAGAAAGAGCATCAGCCCCCACATTTTGTTTTCCTTTCTTGTACTTGATGACATAAGGGAAGGAGTCAAGATATTCCACCCACGTTGCATGCCTTTTGTTCAATTTACCTTGACCCCTCAAATATTTTAGTGACTCATGGTCACTATGAATGACAAACTCCTTGGGATCAAGGTAATGCTCCCAAGTTTGAAGGGCCCTAATTAAAGCATAAAACCCCTTATCATAGGTGGGGTAGTTGAGGGGGCACCATTGAGTTTTTCACTGAAATACGCAATGGGGTGCCCTCCTTGCAACAAGACAGCTCCCACACCTACACTAGAGGCATCACATTCAAGTTCAAATGTTTTATAAAAGTCAGGTAATGCCAAGACTGGTGCATGGGTCAGTTTATGCTTAATTAGCTGGAAGGCTTTCTCTTGTTTCTCACCCAAAGGAAAGAAACTTCCTTTTTCACCAAATCATTTATTAGTGCGAAGAGCATGGAGAAATTAGGCATAAAGCGCCTATAAAATCCAGCGAGACCATGAAAGCTTTTGATCTCTGTCACACTCTTTGGGGTGGGCCATTCTTGAATAGCTTTTATCTTTTCGGGGTCAACATGGACCCCTTTTGTGCTAACTACAAAGCCTAGGAAAACTACACTATCTACACAAAAGGTGCATTTTTCTAAGTTACCAAAAAGATTATTACTCATAAGAAGAGAAAAAACATGCCTTAGATGTCCTAAATGATCATCTAGGTTCCTAGAGTAAACTAAAATGTCATCAAAGTAAACTACACAAAATTTACCAAGGCAATCCCTTAGTACTTGATTCATTAAGCACATGAATGTGCTTGGGGCATTAGTTAGCCCGAAAGGCATAACCAACCACTCATAAAGACCAAATTTAGTCTTAAAAGCAGTTTTCCACTCATCACCCTCTTTGATTCTTATTTGGTGGTAACCACTTCTAAGATCTATTTTTGAAAATATTTTTGCCCCATGCAATTCATCCAACATGTCATCAAGACGGGGGATTGGGTGCCTATATTTGATGGTGATGTTGTTGATTGTGTGACAATCAACACACATCCTCCATTGGCCATTCTTCTTGGGCACCAACAAGACTGGCATAGCACAAGGGCTTAGGCTCTTTTGAACCTAACCCTTCTCCAAAAACTCATTCACTTGAGACTCAATCTCTTGGGTCTCCATGGGGTTGTCCTATAGACAGGTCTATTAGGTAGACTTGCGCCAGACACCAAATCAATTTGATGTTCTATACCCCTAATGGGAGGAAGTCCTTTTAGAGCCTCATTAGGAAATATATCATCAAATTCTTTTAAAATATCTTGAACCCCTTGAGGAAGGTGCTCATGTGCATGGGCTGCAGCAGAAGAATGCAAAATGGGAGAAGGATTTGATGCCTCTTTGCAAAAGAGGAGATAAAAGGGCTTGTTAGTCAAAGGAGTTTCTTTTAAATCACGTTTAGTAGCAAATAGGCTCCTTTTACTAATATTCCTTTTCGAAGGGGCATCACCTTCCGACTCCCTCTCTTTACCATTTTCAAGCTTTAAGGGTGAAGCTTGTTGTGCTTTTTTTTGTTTTTGTTTTTCCTCAACTCTTTTCTTTTTCATCGCAAATTGATCCTCAGCCACTTGAGAAGGTGACAAAGGATACAATTTGAAGCGCTTTTCCTTATGGGTGAGAATTATTTGGTTGGAGTGACCATGGTGAATAGCTTTCTTGTCAAATTGCCATGGTCTCCCCAACAGGATATGACCAGCCTCCATAGGAACCATGTCACAAAGAATCTCATCATTATAAGATCCTATGGAAATTGGAACCATAACTTGTTCATTGACTACCATCTCCCCTTACTCATTGAGCCATTGCAATTTGTAAGGTTTGGGATAGGGCATGGTAGTCAAGGCTAGCTTTTCAACCAACCTAGAGCTACAATAGTTACAACAGGAGAGAACATACTTTGTCATTTACTTTACATCTTGTATGGAAGATGTTCTCTCTTTGTAACTGGCTAAGCTCTAGAGGTTGGCTTCCAAGAAGCCTTTGAACCATAAGGAGGTCCCCCTCATAAGGAAAAGCTTCCTCACACTCATGTTCAAAAGTATGTCCCCCTTCTTCCTCACTCTCACTAGAGGAGGAAGATGAGTTATTCTCACTATAAATGTCTTGCCCCTTCATGATCATGGTTTTCTTGTTAGGGCATTGAGAGGCAATGTGGCCTCTCCCAAGACATTTGAAGCATTTGATACTACTTTGCCTCTCAGTAGGCTTAGTAGTAGGGGGTTTTCTCTCTACATGAGATGCTTTTGTATCTTGAAAATGCTTGGGTTCCTCTTTGGGAAAACCCTTGAAAGAGTTTCCCTTAAGTTGGTCTCTCTTTGAGTAAGAGGGAGAATCTTTTTTAAAGATTTTTCTCTTGAGTTGTTTCTCAACTCTTACACAAAGTTCTACCAACTCATCAAGGTTTGAGTATGAAAAAAGCTCTACCTTATCTCTAATGTCAGAACTTAATCCACACAAAAACCTAGCAAGGGTGTCATTGGGTTTCTCAATGATATTGACCCTTAGTATGAGAAGCTTCATCTTTTGTCTATACTCCTCAATACTCAGGTTATGTTGCCTAAGTCTTTGGAGCCTATCCAAAAGATCCCTCTCATAATATGAAGGAATGTGTCTTCTTCGCAAGCAAGTTTTTAAATCATTCCAATAGCGAATGTCAGACATTTGTTTACGGGCCCTATCCTTGACTAACCCATCTCACCAATGCAAAGCAGAACCTTGAAAACTAAGGGAGGCCAAAGGTACTTTCCTTTCTTCCCTTATTTCATAGCATCGGAAGAGTTGTTCCATTTTGACTTCCCAATCTAGGTAAGTCTCAACATCTTCCCTACCATAAAAATAGGGTAGGTCTACCTTTGGCTCCCTAGCATGATTTGTGTTCTCTTGAGGAGAATTATGATTGTATGATGAATGAGAGTGATGCTTATGTTGATTTCTATAGTATTCTTCTTCGCTAGAGCTAAAATGCCTAGATGGGAATCTTATGAGAATTTCTTTCTTTTTTCGATCACTCTCCCTCCCATCTCTCCTCTTACTCTCTTCTCCTCTCCTTCTCTCTTCTTCCTCTTTTTCTCTTTTTCTTTCTAGTTCTTTCCTTCTTCTCCTTTCTTTATCCTCTTTTCTCTCTCTTTGCCTTCTCTCTTCTCGCTCTTTTTTCTCTTTTCTCATTTCCAACATCTCTTTTTTTAACCCTTCCTTCTATTTTTGTTTTTCCTTTTCTTTTATTTCTTTTTTTCTCTCTTTTTCTTCTCTCCTTTCTTGTTCTTTAGCCATCCATTCCCTAAATTCTAAGTTAAGGTTTTCAAGAGTGTCTCCCTTAGAAGGTTTTCTTTGGTTGACACTCTTACTTGATGAACAACTATGTGCACTAGAATGTGTGTGGGAAGTCATGGTGCTTGGATGCTAAGAACTAAAGGTTAGGCCAAAAAATTTTTTTTTTCAAGCAACACTCCTCTCTTTTTTTTTGTTTTCTCACCTAAGGTGGCTTAATGAGTCTTTGGAACTCTTAGCCTCTACATGTTTTTTAAAATAAAATAAAATAAAATAAAAGTGCAAGAATGTAAAAGAGAAAGAGCTCTAATCATGCTCCTAAGGTATTGAAGGAAGTGTACCACTTCTTCCTTCTTCACCTAATTAACGAGGAACTAAGCTAAAATTAACCAAAATTATTACAAACCAAGGGAGGGGCTTAAGGGCACTCAAACTCCCAATCTATAATTAAGTATACACAATACAAAGAATAAAAAAAAATAAAACAAAGTCTTCACTCCAAGCTTTTTGGTGTTTGTCTCCTTTTGATCAAGCCTCTTTGAGTTGCATCAACCCACCCCAAGAATGCTACCCTTGTTTCCCCTTGTTTGGACTTGCCAAAATTTTATATATGAAACCTTTCCCAACCTTTCCTTACCAAGGCCGAATACAACACAAGACAACAAACAAAGGTGAATAACAAAACAAGGTTCACAAATCCAAGTGGATAGATTAAACAATGACAAACTCAAAGAAGTAAAGAAGACAAGCAAGAAAACATAAGGCTCACAAAGGAAGGTAGCACACAAATAACTTTCCTAGATTAGCTCTAAGAGTAGAGATGAAAAAAGACTCAAACAAAAAAATGAAACCAATAGTTGCAGACTTAATAAAATTTAAGTGACCAAAAACCAAAAAGCTTACTCAAGTAATTTTTTTTAATCACAATTGGTTCCTCATATCAAATGTTTCTACTATTAGGTACACAACTTCAAAATTTTCTTTCTTTTGAGTTCTTTATCTTCTTTTTTTTTTAAACTTGAACTTTTTCTAATTTTTTTTAAAAACTTTTTCTAATCATTTTGCTGCACCTAATAGCTTGTTGAATTGAAATTTTAATGAGGATGCTTGAAATAATAACGCTTTAGTGAATAAGCACAAAGTAAGGTCACACAATTTTCAAGCAATGCATGCAACTAAAGACAAAACAACTTAATAGTTCCAAATACCACTGAACTAATGGTGCTTAAGGAATTATTTAGGCCTGATTTTGAAGTAAATTGATTGCTCAAATTACTAACACAATTCACCCAAGCTAAAATTTCATAAAGAGGAACCAATAGTGAAGGTAAACCAAGTGGAAAGCTACTAATAATTCAACATAAAAAAACAAGCATATAAAGATTGAATTGAGCAAATATTTAAGAACAACAAAGATATTACTATGCTTGAAATAAAAGCATAAAAGACTTAAGAGACTCAACAAGAGGTTCACCTCTTAGGAGCTCAATTCAAAATGTCTTTGAAGGTTTTTTGTAAAACTTTTAAGAGGCTAAAACCTAAGGAATTTAAATGAGACAAAATGGAAAACTAACACGACTAGTATTTTACAAAACACAAGATTAAGAAAAAAAAAATAACACCTAAAAATAGAGCAAAATTTCAGCAAGAGACTCAAAACAAAAGGCGCAACAAAGTGGCCAAAGTTGATGACCACAATGGTGTGGAAAAATCCTTAACCATGTGGGTTTAATGGTCACAACTTAGTAGGCACACTTTAACATAAAAAATAAAGGAAAACTAAGCAATTTGAACACGGAAATAAGATGCAAAGAAAGGGACAAATAAAATTGCATCAAATTAAATGGAACATATGCACTTAGATAGGAAACAAAAGTGCATATAATAGCAAGAATAAAAAGCTATACTACTAGACAATAAAGGAAATAAAGATGAAACAAAATGAATGACTTTAAAATAAAGAAATCAAAGAGATAAACAACAAAACAAAAAAAAATTGAGAAAGAACGTGATCTTTAGAAAGTGGCTCTGATACCACTTGATGTGATCTTTGATGATCACGTGCCCAATGGATCCTTTCTAAGGTCACTTGGAAGGGAAATGGATTTATGAAGAGGAAAGGAATGGGCTGATGCGCCACAAATACTAGGTTTGAGAAGCCAAAGGGGAGAGGCCACAAGGGAGGGGTCCCTTGATAACTCTTAAAAGCTCTCACAAAGGAGAAAGGGGGACACTCAAAGGTAAGAACCTCACAACCAATATGGTCTCTAGGATTAAATTTAAGTGTAAAAAATACAAGTGAGGGGAGAAGCTCCTATTTATAAAGGTAGCTAACCTCTTGAACAAGGTAACCTAAAAAAGAAGGGCTAGGATTAAAAGGAGAGATCTAAAGGAGGAGGATTGAGAAACAATTCCCTTCTTAGATCATCAAACTTGGTGCCCAAGTTTCTCAAACCAAGAGCCAATATTCCTTCTTATTAGCTTAGGAGGTTTATGTAGGAAAAGAGGGGTGTAGATATCAAGGCTACCCCTTATTTCCTTCATAAAGACCCAAAAAGCTAAATCCACCCTCTAAATTCCTAAGACACCTCCTAAAAATAAAAAATGGACTAAATACATGTCCCAAATTAAATTCTTAATGCTCCTTAAAATTAAAATAAAGAAAAATTACATTTTATTAACTAAAGTCCCTAGCCTAATATCTTCACTCTCCATAGGAGGTGAAGTCTTCCTTTGTCTGTAAGGGCTAGGTCTTCTTCAATCCTTCTAGCCATGACCCTAGTGATAGGTCCTTGGCTAGGCATGGTCACATCACTAGGTCTTCTTCAATCCTTCTAGCCATGGCCCTAGTGATAGGTCCTTGGCTAGGCATGGTCACATCATTTTGCTTCTAATTTTTTTGCCTTTAAAATAAGGAGACATGGTAGGGGAAACTTGATGAAAACCAAAGAAGAAGTCAACGAGTACTTTTTGAAAGAGTTGACAGTGGTGCGCCCAGTGTGAAAGCCTGATTTCAATGCTTTGTGAAAAAAAAACTTTGGTTAGGACAACTAAGGGTACCTTGGGAATTTGCAGAATAGTATAAATTGTGAAGGGGTGTAAATAGAAAATAAGGAGGTTCTAAAAGAATCTGCCTTCAAATTGTGGTGTGCCAGTTTGTGTGGGTCAGACTGACCCATTTTAACACCTCTACTTTGTCCCATTTTGTGGGTCTACAGGACCTACCAACTAGTCTGACTTATTAAACTTTCAGATCAATTAATTCGGAATATAAATATAATATTACCTTCATTTTGTTTAAAGGATTTGAAAACTCCTAAAATACCTTCATTCTGTTTTAACCAACCGGATCAATTGATTCAGAATATAAATATAATATTACACTTCCGACCGAACCAATCCAGAATACAATTAATCATAACCTATTATTGCATTCTAGATCATCTAATCCAAAATTAATATGATTAATTTCGGATCAACTAATCTAGAATATAAATTTTAAGGTGTTCTGAATCAATACAGAATATAAATTTTTGGATCAAATGATCTAGAATACACATGAGGGTATGTTGGAGTTTTTGAGTTATTTGAAACAATATAGATGTGAATAGCAAATAGGGGGCATGGGGGGAGGCCAAAAGAAACTACCTATTTTTAATTACATGCAAAGTTGAAAAAATGGAATTGATTAGTTTGTAGACAACTAACACCACCTACAACATCACAATTAAGCTCGTCTTATCATTTCGTCATAGAGGGCGTTACAAATATGTATTTATCAATTGTTTCTAAATTGATTTACTTTGATCTAGTTGTTGTTTACTTTAATTTATTATTTTAAAATCTAAACATGTCATTTTTCAATTTAGTTGTTCAAATATTTATAAGTTGAATTTTGAAAATTTAAAATTAATTTTATTTTTTATGGTTGTGAGAGCTAGTTTTTTTGCCAATTCTGCTTAACATAGCCCAAAATCGTGATAATTAAAAGTTTAATTAGATTTCTTAATTATTAGAAGTTCAATAAAGTATTTTAATTATTTAAAATATTTTAATGAGTTTAACATTTATGCACTGTAATTGTAAAAAAGTTTTACATTGTCAGTTAATCACAATTCTTCATTTCCATAACTTTTAAGTTATTAATTATTAAAATCAACCAACTTACCATATATAGACCCCGTTTGGAAGAGCTTATTTACAACTTATTTGAACTTATTATATAAGGACTTATACAAGTGTTTGAATAAATTTATAAAAACATTTATATAAGGTGCATAAGTTATTTTAAGCTTATTTGAATAAGCTATTTAAAATAACTTTTTGAAAAAAACTGTTTTAAGTTCATTGAAAATTCGTACTTCGTTCGACTTTCATCTCTTAATTTTTTGTCACATGATTAAAACTTTCTATTGAGTCTCTCTCTTTTTCTGTCTCTCCCTCTATCTCTCTTTCTCTTTCTCGTTCTCTCTTTCTCCTAACCTCTCCCTCCCTCTTTCTCTCTTTCTGTCTCCCTCCCTCCCTTTCTCTCTCTCGCTCTCCTTCTCCATCTCTGTCTCTCTTTATATATATATACATTCAAAAACTTTATTTTTATATTAGAACTTTTAAATTTGTATATCTAAACACAAATAGTTTATTGAATTTAAGAACTTATACTATAAACTCTTATGTAAAATGCTTTTGTTGAATAAGCTCTCATACTATAATAAGCTCTTCCAAATAGGTCATAAAGGATTGTAATTAACTAAAAGTATAAAAATTTTTATACTATCTATGTTTAAATGTTTTTCTCTACTTTAATTGGGTATCTCAATTATTAAAATATTCAATCAGGTTTTTCAATTGTTTCTAAACAATAGAATGCTATCATTTTCTATCAATTTTTAGTTTAATGGATGAAAATAGATATGTTTACATTGTTTTCTAATATATTAAATGTAAAATAAGAAATTTTAAATCAATTGTCAATATAATTCATGTAAAAAAGGGTGTACATGTTAAGATGTGTTGTAAATATAAAAACACATTTTACGTTGGTTGTTAATATAATCAATGTAAAAATATTATTTACAAAATTTCCGTTGATAAAATTATATAATTGTAGTATTTTTAAACAATTAAGAAGATAGAATTTTTTAATAATTAACAAATTCAATTAAACTATTTTAAATTATTGCATTGCTTGAATTTTTTAATAAATAAGATATCTAAATTAATTTTTAATAATAATTAAAGATTCTACAACTAAACATATTTTTTTAATAACTAAAAATAAAATTTAAAAAATATTTACCATTTAGTACTATTCCCTTATACTCATTTAGTATTAGTTTTACCAATCATACTATTCTTTCCCTCCAATTATTAAAATACTTTATAATTGTAGCAAGAATGATGAAGATAATAGTAAATATCATATTAAGAAGTTAAAATAGATTTAATATTAAATAAATATATTAATTACATGATTTCAATTATTTCCACATACTCGCGTTATAAATCTTTTATAAACGTAACTAGTCAGAAATTAATTTAGATCAATTTTAAAATAATTAATATAAAAATCAATAATATTTGAATATAAATATGTTAGAATATACAATATTTGAATATAAATATATTTGAATAAAAATAAATTTTTTATATTATTAATATATATTCTTTTAAAAATTCTATTAATATGTTTTAGTTAAATTATAATAATTAAATTCTTTAATTTCTGCGTTATCTTTCTAAGTTGATAGACTAGAGAAACTGGAGGAGTTTACTACCTTAGTTGCTCGACTTGCATTAATACCTTAGTTTAATGCATTGATTGGACATAAACCAATATGATCACATATATAACATCAATTACTTTTGGGTTGATCTGTTAGTTATTATAAATGCTTACGCATTTTATAAGCCTATTTAAAAGTATGCCTGTTGCCTTGGTATAATTTTAAAAAAAAATTCTATAACGTAAATTTTTAGATATATTTTCTTGTTAAACTATATTTTAAAAATAAAATAAGAATTGAAATATATAGTATTTTTAGATATAAATACTATATATTTAAATTTTTATTTTATTTTTAAAATATGGTTTATATATACACGTGTGGGTGTGTGTGAGTGTGTAGGTGTGTGTGGGTGTGGTTGTGTGTCAACCATAAGAGTTAATTATTTATTTTGTGTGCGTGAAGCATAAGAGTTAATTATATTATTTTTTAAAATATGTGAGGTTTATTTGTTTTTTTTAATACAGCCTACCTTTGATCTATTTCTGCTGTTGAATAAGAGAACTAATTGGCAAATTCAACTAGTCAGCTAAACTAGTAACATGTATACTTAATTAATTAGTTTTGAATAAAATATTTAAATAGAAATTTAACCTTTTGGCGCAAACAAACCATAGTCTATTACTTAAATAGCCTCTTGTTTCAGCTTCTAAAATGTTATTTGACTTAATTATATTTTCAAATATTTATTATGATAAATTGATACAGGATTTTGATATTTTAATAACTTTTGGTTTGATGTAACATACTGTATTTCTTTTTCCCTCCTCAGTACTTGAGTAACGGTATTTAACGATAGACACGTGTTGGTTCTCATTGGACCGCTTTTGTGTATTTTCAACCATATACAAAATTGAACTGGATATATATTTTTCAGAGCTTACGAAAGATCACATAGTTTGGCCTCTAGCTCTTCATGGAAATAAAAGCTTGCAGCAAGTAAATTGTTCTATTAACTTCAATATTGCAGGCCCTGGATCTGACCGACAAGAAAATGCAGGTCAAGTTTCATAAAAAGGAATGTTAAGTAAACTGTAATAGCAAATTATCAAGCAAAAAACTATTCTCGAGGGATTGAAGTTTAGGATGCATCATATGCAACCATTTAAGGGACATACACAGTCACAAAAAAATTCAAAATTATTAGTTATATATAGTTCACGAGCTTGTCATGATATATAATCTAATATATCTCAGCACTGTTGTAATGTTATATATTAGTACGGGTGGATATGACAAATTTAAAATATTTTTAAAATAATTCTTCTACACCAAACAGCCAAAACAATTCTTCTAAGAATTGAATTTTGCATAACTAATCTTACATAAGATAAATTACAAATTATTATCCAACAAAATTTAACCAAACAAATAACTTCGTTGAAATTCGTGTAGATACCTTTTGTACCAATCATCCATCCATATATTCAAATTTAATCTTAATAATATATCTACTATAAGTTAAGATGATTTTTTCTCAGAAAATCATTCTTTCACCTATATATATATATACACGTTTAAAGCTAGATAATCAATTTGGTCACAACATAAATCATGGGCACACAAAGCAAACTTGCGCCTCAGTCTCATGCTGCAGAAGATAGCATTTCAGCTGATTCACTCTCTTTTGCAGGCTTAGTTTCTATTCAAGACCAGCATCCAAAGGCTTCTATCCCTAACCACAAGGCACACTACTACCAGCAGGTGAGCAAGCAAGACTTAGATTTTGAATTTTCCACCATACTAGAAGACTTCAATTCTGGTGCCAATTCATTCAAGATCACACCTGCTGATGTGTTGATTTCTAATGGAAAAATTAAACCGTTTCAACCAAATAGACCAGTCATCACTGACCCCCCCATTTCCTTAAGATCATTACTAGAAATTGATCATGTCAATGGCAAAATGTCAAGTGAGCAAACAAGGAAATATGATCAACAACGTGTGAAAGCAAGAAGCCATAAAAGCAAGGAAAGGAGTGTTACAAGATTGTGGTTTGGCCACAAATTGTTCAGGTCTTTTCTATCACCATGCAGGAAATGCCAAGCCAGTCAGCCAGTCGCCATTAAAGGACAAAGTGTTCCATGAAGGGCAAGGCTATTAATTATACCTATTTAATTTTTCCCTGCAAAAGCAGAAAATGTCACGGGGAGTTTTGCATTTCAAAATAGTAAACATTAAGGCATTGATGTTTTCTGTGGATGTTAATGTATTGTTCTTGGCTTTTATATGAATTCAACTTTTATGTAGTGGAATCAGGATATTTTTTTACATATTGAGACAGAATCATAGATTATTAACTGTTTATATGGTGTGTTTGATTTGTTATGAATCACAACCAACATTAATTAACTAAATCAAGCATATTAAGATGTATCTATATGATACTTTTCACTCATAAATGTTATGTTTAGACATAAATCTCTTATATGTTTATATATATATATATATATGTCCTCAAATAACTAAATACTGAAACATTTTGAATGGCACTATAGAAGAAGTTGAATATGTATTTTTCACTTGCGCAAGGTTATGAGAGATTCATATATGCCTACAATTCGATTGGTGTTGTTCTGCTTTCGTTTGAACCTGCTAACAACTTGTACAGCGAAAGGAAATACATTGGAAAGAAGTGGATGTTGTTGTGGCATATGATCATTTAAATGGATATATATTTTTATTTATATCCATTTAAATGGATTTGTATTTTAAAAATGGATTTGAATTTTTTTATGACTTCTTAAAATAGATTCATCAATCTCTCTTAACTAATTGCAAGATGAAATATATGAAGTATATTAGATCACTTCTTTTTAAATTTATGAAGCTCAACGAATGTTTTTAACAAGTTAATATTAAATATAAGGGTTATATTTGTTTGGATGTTAAAATAAGGTGAAATTCAACCTATTTGATATTGGAAGCTTCTTTGAAGCATAAGAAAACATTTGAGAAGCTTGAATTTTATAACACAAGCTATTTGAGTTTTATGCTCATGATTTAGGAAATAGAATGAGAGTATTTTCTTATAATGATTGTATATATATTGAGTCTATTATATCCTTTTTAAGTATTTTTATGAAATTACTTTACGTATTTTGTTATGTTCAATTGTTCATAATTTTTTTTGTGTTATTAGTATGAATGTCATGTTTTTTTTATTTGAGAAAACAATTTTTTTGTATTTAATGATAATTTAATAGAGGACTTAAAATAGGTTTATATACTCCAACATTTTATTGGTTTGGAATTGTGTAAGTTGATAATATTTGTTTGGATTACAATAGGTTATTACAACTTGTATTTTGTTTTTTTATTTTCTAGAATCAAAGAACCTTTTTTCTATAAAATAATTAAAAAATCGTTTAATGAACTAACTCCTTTACATGGCTACTACATGGCACATATCTTTTATATTCAGTTACATAAATTCATTCAATAATCTAATGAGTGGATGGTAAATTTATATTTATGTCTAACAAGTTTCTTATATAGATTGTAAGTGTATAATTAAGATTGTTAGATGCTTTCAACTTAGAATGAGAGAACATCCCCTCATTGTAAACTATATAGTACAAAAAAGAAAAGACATATGTCATAGACTTGACTTTAAAGAATGAGATACAACGTAAAACACTCTCAACTAAAAATTATGTTATTAAGTAAAATAATATCCAGTCACATGCTAAGCAGACTAAATCTCCCATCCCAAATTTGTCTTTATTTCTTTTCTTTAAATGAAATCTTTACTAAAACCTTAGGTCACTTTGAAATATCGGTGTATCATGTGGGAGAGATGTATTAGACACATTAAAAGGAGCCTATGATCATGCATAAACTTAAATTGAATATTTTTTTTATTGGTAGAAGTTTAACCATTATCTTACCAATTAAAGAACATTATAAACAAATTGTCGTCTTATCTTGCTAAAACAGAACTTTCAGAGCAAAGTAATCAAATTCTTACTTCCAGTAAGTATAGGCTTCAATAATAACTTTAGCAAAGAATATAAGCTTATACCTTGGCATGTACGACAATGCAGTTCCTTCAAATTTGACAAATCTATAACCATATATCTGTAAATAAACACCAGTATAGTGACATTAGCAGCATTAGTTATTAATATTTTATGGAAATGATCATTGTCAAATGTTAAGTACTCAAGTCCTGGGCCTTGGTCATTGTATTGTGTGAAGACATTGACAATTTTTAGAGAGAACACAATTTATCTTAATTTTACTGATTTAACAAAATATGGTCATCCAAAGAATAGTGAAAAAAAAAAGAAGAAGAAAAAGATGCTGGTATTATGAAAATTACTTTCTGGTGATTTTTCTAGTTTGTCATAAATACATAACATTTTCTGTGAAGGGTGAGAAGAATTACGAGTAATTTCACCTTAAAGTTAATAGTTTTCAACTAAATTTATCTAAGTTAAAAAAACTTATTATATTATGCATGATTTGTTACAAGTGTTTCACATTTCCAGCTTAGCAAAAACATGTCCATTAAAATGTAAAGTTAAAAATAAGTAAACTAAAAAAACTCCCAATATCAAAGTTGATGTAATTTATAGCCTAGAAAAAATATTTATTAATTATATGCGTTTTATTTACCTGCCTTCCATTATTTTTGAAAAAATCTTGTCTCTGAAATGTGGACACATATATTCCATAATTATCTAACTATTAATAATTTAAACCACACTTTTATTTTGTTGCCTACAGAAATAAAATTACAACCATTGCAAAACTTTGGGTAAAAGTAAAAATTTGAACAGCAAACCTCCAAATCTCAGTGTTTCCACTGTTTTATTTTCACAGCGCCAAAACCAAAAGCCGTGAAAATATCAAAGAAAATCCTCAAACCCCAAAACATTAGTACCCCCACTTCTTTGTTTCCAGAAACCAACAACACATTAAATCAAAAGCCAAAACGAAAAGCCTAGAACACTTTCACTGCACCAGTTCTCCCTTCCCTCAAAGGTTGGCCTATTCTTCTTTTCTGTTTCTATCTTGCGCCCTAGTCTCTCTTCTTCCTTTGTTTTTGACATGTTTGTGTTCTCACGTGTGGCTTCACGTTTTCTGTGGTTAATTTGGATTCTCTGGTGCGTGTTGTTTCCCTTTATGTGTGTTGTCTCTTGATTTGTGTTTAGGGTTTGATTTTATTGATTTGTGTAGGTTTGATTTGTGTTTAGGTTTTGATTTGTGTTTTGGGTTTTTCAGTAGGGTTTGATTTTATTGATTTGGATTTTTGAGTGGGGTTCTGTTTCTATTTTTTATTTTATTGATTTGCCAAGTGTTCCATATGCCTTTGCAAACATGAATTCTCTTCAATATATATATATATATATATATATATATATAGATATATCACGTAATGAACTTGATGGTAGCATAATAAAACGCTTACAGACTTTTTGAGCCTAAGTTTCAATAAACTGTCTAGCAACTTAGTGACTACTTACCAAAAAATTGTTCTGCACAAAATGATTTAAGGTTGTTGGATCTTAACCCATTTAGTAATGGGTCACTTCCTAATTTATTTGAATTAGTTATTAAAATATAGCTTTCAAAGTGGAGGATATAATGATGTAAGTGCATATGCACTAATTCACTAAACCACAATCTACTATTATTAATTCCCTTTACATTTTGTCACTATGTTTTTCTGGCTTGTTAGCTTGATGAGGTTTACACAAACTCGTTTGTGTTTTAATGGCTGCACATTCGGAATAAAAAAGTTTTTAATTTAATCCTTGCATATATAATTATAATTTTTAGTTTTTTAACCTTATGCTCTTCTGTCATGATGTTTTTATTGTTTTAACCTTCCTGCTCTTATTTTACATCATAAAAAATTGTGAAAGTTTGTGCTCACATAATTTTTATTGTTTTAACCCTCCTGCTTTTCTATCATGATCTTTTTATTCTTTTAACATGCTCTTATTTTACATCATAAAAAATTGTGAAGGTTTGTCCTCACATAATTTTTATTGTTTTAACCCTCCTACTCTTTTGTGATGATCTTTCCTAGGCTTATCTATTCTTCATGTCATGATTTTACTCGTAAATTTGTGTGAATAACTTGCATTTCAAATTTTGCAGGGATTGATGGCGTGAGACTTGGACTTATTTTACATCATCAGAAATTTGGAAGGTTTGTGTTCATTTAATTTTAAGTTCTAAGTGTACTCACCAATTTGTCATTTTAAGAATTCACTTTCTAGTTGATGAGATGAATTTGAAGCCAAAGGTATCTTGTAGCTGGATGTTGCCCATACTTATTAACTAATGTGTAACAAATACTTCTTAACTACCAATTAGTTATGACAGTTTAGATTAGTTAGTTTGTTAGTTAACCAACTCAATTAATGAATTAACCACACTAGTTAATTGTTAGTTAGTTAGTATAAAACCTTCTATACACTTGGTTAATTGTTAGCTAGTTAGTCAGTTAGTTTTTAAGATAGTATAATACTCTCTATACACAATCAGTGAATTAAGCACACTAGTTAATTGTTAGTTAGTTAGTTAATTGTTAGTTTCTATATTAATACTTTTTAATTTGAGTTGATAAAAATTCAAATATTGAAATTAGCAAATGATACATTATGATATAAAATATGAAAAGAAAATTATAATAATTTGGAGTGTTGGTTTATTTTCTGAATTCCATTTGTTTTCTTATTTCAGCATTGGTTTTAGCTTTTTTTTATCATTGTTCTGCTACAAAATTGACCTTGGCAGATTCAACATATTGACTAAATTACATCTCAGCTTGACAAAATACATCAGCGATCGGAGTAAGTTACTAATTATTTCAACTATTCTTTTTATTTCAAAATTTGTTCTACTTTATACATGTTCTTGCCTTTGACATAGCAGATATATTTCTTGATTTAATTTTATCATTTCAAGTTTCTAGTTTATAATTGTTTTTATCTTTGACATAGTTTACAATTGAGCACAACTTTCTGTTGTTAATTTCATAATTCATCTCCTCCATCTCCCTCTTTCTAATCAATTGTTCTCTGTCTTATTCTTTCTAGAGTAATCTTTTAATACTCTCTTCCTATCCCCTAACAAACTAATTTGCCTTCCACTGAAACACTAAACAAATACTTCAAAATTTAATTCTCTTTCATTGGTAATAATTCTCAACCTGTTATCCTCCTTCTAACAAGTCGTCATGAAAATAGATGAGTTGATAAGGATGAAGTAGATGAGTTGATGACACGTGTTTTAGGCAATGAAAATAGTGTAACAATGACATGTTCAATGGCACGTTCCTCTACATCAACTCATAATCCTGATTATGGCCAACAGGTATAATTATAATTGTTTGTCAATATTGTTTGCTGAAAACTGTCTCTCTTTATTACTAATTAAGGTGATAGTGGATTAGTGAAGTTATTGATTATGTTGTCACTGAAATTTGCTAAAATTTGCTTGCTGAAATTTCACTATTGTGAAATTTATTTCAATATTGTTTGCTAAAATTTCATTAGTGAAATTATTGATTATATGGTAACTTCAAAATTACTGATTATATTGTCATTGAAATTTTCTTAGGGTGATAGTGGATCAATGGTTTCTTATAAGTAATTATTGGTCATATACTTTTATGGTCTGAATGGGAATAACTAAATTATATTGTCATTGAAAAAATTATTTTTCATTTTTGGGACAAAGTGGAATTTAATCAAATTGCAGGACTAAAACTTATTTGTCATTCTTAAAATTTCAAAGTTTGGTTTGACGTAAGTAGGGTAAGTAATTCTTGTTGATAGATCATTTGCTTTTATGTAAGTTTGCTTTGATGTAAGTTGAGTAAGTAATTCGCATCCTGTTGTTTGAGTTTGGTCATGTAGATTGTGTGATGGATTATGGTTGTGTAGATTGTGTGAATGTGTGATGGATTATGCTTGTGTAGAATCTAAAGGTCTTTGTACCCTTCTCTAGATTGTGGCTTAAATGTTTGTACAATTATTCTCATGAAGTCTTCATCCTAAAGCATTTCATTAAATTAACATCTTGTTATTTTGTGTTTTCGCAGGTTGGAGATGAAGATTATGTTGAAGAAGAATAATTGTAATTTGAAATTTAATAAAGAACCTGTTATTGTTGGATGTTTATTTTGATTTTGTAGTTCAAACATAATTACTTAATATTTTTATGCAATGAAATTTTATAAGTTAGTAGACTATTTTGATTATATAGGTAGGTTGAACATTTAATGTCATTTTATTTATTAGAAGTGTTTAATTTTCATATTTAATTGTTTATTTTATTTTATTTCTATCGCCAAATTTTTATTTTATTTAATTAATGGCTTAAAAGAATCTTATTAATATATGTTTTAATTGCTTTAGCTATTGAATAAATATGTTTCTTATTAATAAATAATAAATATGGATAAATATAGATGATAATTATACATGTGTTGCCTAAGTGAATGAAACTATGAAATGATAATATAGACAAAAGGTATATAAAATAGTGTAAATATTTGAGCAACACTTACAATATATATGTTGCCTAAAATGTATAAGAAAAATTTTATAAATGTTGTCTAAAGGCATGAGCAACATTTTAGAAATTTCTAAAGGCACAAGAAACATTTTATAAATGTTGCCTAAAAGCATAAACAAGATTTTTAGTAACGTTGCTTACAAGCATAGGTAACATTTTAGAAATGTTGGCTAAAAGCATAGACAACACTTTAGAAACGTTGTATAAACTATGTGCAAAAAACTGTTTCCTAAAAGTGTTAAAAATAAATCTTGCTATTGTTCATTTTAAGGCAACAAGTTTTGAAATTGTGTGGGCTTTGCAAAAAAAAAAAAAAACCGTTGCTTTTGAGAATAGGTCACACCCACTTAAACCACAGTTGGAAATTCGCTGTCAAATCGTTGCCTAAATCTTAGACCACAGTTTTTGGAGTTTAGACTATGGTTTTTTCTTGTTGCCTAATGTCATTTCTCATTTATTACCTAGTCATTTCTCATTTATTAATTGTAAAATTTATTGAAAAAAACCTTGTGACCAATGCTATAGTGATCTCGTGTAATGTAAATAAGATTTTTAATATTTACATAAGAATTTGTCATAGATCTCTTTTTACCATATAATATTCTGGTTTAACTTTTACCATTTTACATGAGGAATTATAATTATTGTCAGAAACTAGGAATATTATTTGGTAGTGTGGTAGATCAAATTAATATACATATTAATGCATACCTACTAATTGGTGACAATATTTTAAAAAATTCTTTCTAAACCAATTTAAATATTTAATATCATCATTTTTTTATTTATCCCTTCACTTCCAGATTTTTCCATCCTTTTATTATCTTTTCATGGCTCATTTATTTGTTCTCACTCTTTTAATCATTTGCTTCATTTAGATGTTAAAAGAAAATAATAATTTATTTGTTATTATATGTATATATGTATATGTAAGTTTCATTAAGTTAATCAATATATTTATATCCAATTCTAAAACAAATCACAACACAAATAATAAAAATAATATATGATAAGCTTTAATTTTTTTTATTGACACTAAAAAAAATTATATTTCAAACAATAAAAATCATCATGATAGTTTAAAGTAAAAACTATTAAATTTATCATACGTGTCAATGTTTTATAAGACGATAATGTTAAAACTCCCTATGAACATTTAATATTATTTGGTTTGGTGGAAAAGTGTATATGTGAGGAGATGATGGAGGAAGAGGTAGTGGGTTGAAATCTCTCTTCTACCAAAACTAACACACTTACCACTAACTTTTGCTTATAAAAAAATATTTAATATATTTATTAAATGAAAATTTAATATATTTATTATATATATTAATTTTTCAAATAAAATTCATTAGTCAACAAAGGGTATCTATTACAATATTAATACATACTCCCTCTAAACTCATATATAAGAAGAAAAAAGATATAGAATTTTTGTACAAGCAAATTCTAACTAACTGAACCCTATTTAATGTTAAATTTCCAAAAATACCCTTAATTAAGTTTTCCAAATATGTTAACTTTTGAATCTCTTATCAAATGAATTCCAAGAAAGATTAATTTTGAATAACTAATGTTCTAAAGAATTTATTTTGTCCTCTCACATTCTACTAGACATAGGAAGAGATAATATCATGTGAAGTAAATGCTAATGCATAATAGGAAGAGATAAGATCATGTGATATTAATATCTATTATTAAGATGGACTGACTAATTAAATGTGTTCTCTCCTATGAAAATTTTCTAGAAAAATCTGATAAAGAATTATTAAGGGTAGTTTAGGAAATATATTTTAGTTTTTTTATCAAATCATTAAAATTAAATGAAGTTAACGAACTTCTTTAATATGTGTGAAATTAGGCATTTTTTCTTATACATGAATATAAAAGAAGTATAGTACAACATTTAATACATATACATATATATATATATGTGTGTATTAAAATTACATTTTTTAAATAAAATATACTATTATTATTCAAAAAAGAATTTATTATAACATTTAATACATCATTAAATATTACATTTATTAACCACTGAGTGCGTGGACTAGGTATAGGTTGTTTCGGTTTAACTAGAGATAGAGATCATGAGCTCTCAAGTTCAACTAAATATGTAGGTGCATTGAATATTAGAAGGAAGCGTTTGCTACTCATGGAAGTCCAACAAGACTCGAATATGATTTCCTTCACTAATAGATACATATAATTAAACCAAAAAAATATTACATTTATTAAATAAAAATAACTATAAGGTTATGAGATATTAGAGTTTTTTATAATTTTTTACTCCAATAATTCATTTGAGTTCTTTACTTATTTCTAACTATCTCCCGTAGTTAATTATCTCCCGTATGTTATATTTGAGTTCTTTACTTATTTCTATGGATGAATTTGTCATTATGGATTATCACTTTGGATATGTTATAAAATATTAAATAATTTTTTAGTCCCTACAATTAATGTTATGTCAATTTTAAAATACTCCTGCAATGACTGAAAAAAGTTAAAAACAACTCACTTTTTTATTTTTTTATTTTCAATTAATTAAGTTTGGAAAATTTTTGCTAGAAATGAATTTTAATTCTAAGAAGTTGTATCTACAAAAGATATTTAAAGATGCTCTATGAATCTATGGATGAATTTGTCATTATAGATTATCACTTTGGATATGTTATAAAATATTAAATAATATTTTTAGTTCCTACAATTAATGTTATCTCAACTTTAAAATATTCATGCAATGACCGAAAAAAGTTAAAAACAACTCACTTTTTTATTTTTTTATTTTCAATTAATTAAGTTTGAAAAATTTTTGCTAGAAATGAATTTTAATTCTAAGAAATTGTATCTACAAAAGATATTTAAAGATGCTCTATGAATCTATGGATGAATTTGTCATTATGGATTATCACTTTGGATATGTTATAAAATATTAAATAATTTGTTTAGTCCCTACAATTAATGTTATGTCAACTTTAAAATACTCATGCAATGACTGAAAAAAGTTAAAAACAACTCACTTTTTTATTTTTTATTTTCAATTAATTAAGTTTGGAAAATTTTTGCTAGAAATGAATTTTAATTCTAAGAAATTGTATCTACAAAAGATATTTATCTTATTTTTGTGAAACTCAGATTGCTTGCTACATATAGGCTCCAATGGACAATTTTTTTAAAGATAGGATATACCTTAACATTGTATTTGGATAGACGCTTTTACAAATGTAAAGACTTTGAAATACTTTCAATTTAAATGATTTTAGTTTTCAAATGCTTTATTTAGATAAGGTAATTTAAATTTATTAAAATTTAATTCTTATTTGGCTAATATTTTTCCAATTCCTATTAAACATAAAAATTTATTTTAATATTAAACAATATTAATAATTAAAAAAATATCAATTAATGATAATTTTCAGCAAGTGGTTTTTTACCAAATTTTGTCAATGTTTTTTCAATCAATGTCAATTTATATTTTTTTTGGTTAACTTTAACCAAAGTTTATTTTTTGACATTTGTCAAAGTTATTTTATTTAATAAAGTCAAGGTTATTTTTCTACCAGCATTGACTATGGATTTTTTTTTTGTCAATGTTGGTAAAAAAATTCCCCAATTGTATCTTACAGCATTGTGAAATAGCTCATAGCATTATGGCTGGTTGATAACTGCCTAAATTACCTATTTTTACATAGGTAAAATATAGCAGTTATCATAATTTCAACTTATTTAAAGCCTTGTTTTGCTCTTTTTGTACATAAATATAATATTTATAAAAATACATTATAGATATACACTTTTGGCAAATATTACCTCTATTTTTGTGTTTATATTATTTGAGTCAAGAATGGTTGTAAAAGAAGAGGACTTTGGTGAAGTCTGGAGCCAGTACCTAGTGGCCAAGGATTGACCGCCTAGTGGTGGCAGAGTTTAGCTCTTGCTAACCTGAGAGTAAGGGGTATTTTTACCCTGTTCAGTGCCTAGCAGTCATAGGAGCGAGCGCCCAGTGTTGGCATGTTGACTAGGTCATATAAAAGGAAAAAAATTACGTGACGCAGGGATGACAAACAGATACTAATGAGATGCGACACCATTCCTAGGGTTTCAACCACCTCTCACCTCTGTTCTCCTCCATTTTCCCTCCATTTCACTCCATTTTTGTACCACTATGTCATTGATCAAGCTCTCTACCTCCATGGATTGCTAGATCTTTTTGGTTAGGATTTTTTATATGACTCTATTCTATTTTTACTTTATTAATCTAAGTTTATTATTCACATATAAGAGTTACTACCACTACTACATTGGTTTTGAACCAATGTTGTAGCTATAGATGTAAAAATAAAATCACCCTACATCAGTTTCTTAAAACTGAGGTAGTTCGCTATCTACATTGATGGTAAAGAACCAATGTTGATAATTGACATGAAAGAGATAATAAACCTACATCGTTTCTGAGAGTGAACCGATGCAATGTTAATACAAAACTACATTGGTTACTCTAAGTTAGTTTTTGTATTTTTTTTTAAATAATCCAACCTGTAATTTAATTATATACAAATCTATTACATTTCTACCAAAACAAATACAAATTTTGTACCAATATTGGAATTTAAAATGACAATACATTTTTTTCTTTTTAAATAAAATGTTAGATTTCAATTATTTAAATATTATGTTCTTTATGCATGAAACTATATTCCAATCATTTTATTACTTTTCGCTACAACTTAAGTAGGCTTTAGGAAAGTTACATTTATATTATAATTTATTATGTTGATAATTATTATATTTAGATATGTATTTAATATTTGTTGCCATTTTTTACTCTTCAATTCACTTTTCTTTGCTTTTGTTCTACTCAATTTAATTTATCGATGTAATTTGAATTTTGTTGTCACAAGGATGGTTGCAACAAAGTCTTGGTGTGTTTTGATATTACTTCAATGATTTATTAGTATAATTGAATACAACATTATATATATATATATATATATATATATATATATAGTTACTAGAAATAGTTTAGAGTTAAATATAATTGAATTTTATTGTTATATTACAAACTATAATGCTCAATTATCAGTGAGATTTCTAATAGGGAAACGCTTATTATTTCCATGAACCAAAAAGGATGGCATGCACAATGGGTTGGTCCTTCAATTTTCATAACAACCAAGTAATAATAATGCTTATAATTATTGCTCAACTTCATAGTAAAATACGCATATATCAACATGGCTTATCTCACACCAAATATCATATGATGTTGTTTTGTACGTTCCATCAACTACTCCTATTTTTGAATATTAACTCATTCACATCTTTGCATTCAACTCATGCACCCACATGCACTGCTTAATTTCAACTTTCAATTTTGTTTTCTAGAGACGTTAGATTCCTATAATTATCATGCAAGGATTTTAGTTTTCCTTTCCCTTCAAGTAAACTTGAACTTAATCAATTGAGAGTTCAAAATTAAATTTTGATTTTCTACCTTGATATTCTTGTGAACATCTTGGCTCAAAACAACCACATAGTTGGGCCTATCTTATTTGCAAGAGAACATTAATGAAGCATAAAGTTCTTCCCATTAGAACTATTTAATATGTAAAGTACAATGTATACTATTGAACATATCAAAGAATTCCAATGAGACTTAAACACCCAAACATAACAACAAATTAAAGAATTGTTATTACAAATAATTTATCCTATAACAAAGCATTGACACATGGATACATTGCTCTTGACTTGGCACTATGTTGATTTGTAGCAAATAAAGCAGCCATGAATCTCAATAAACAAACAAGTAAAGTAAAGGAAATAGAGAGAACCATTGCATAGTCACCAAACACTAGTCATAGACTAAAGCAGTCAACAATAACACACACCAAAACATAACAATCAACTATAGTAGAAGATTTTGGTTCAGCAACTCACGAGGCCATGTAAGAACTTACAACTAGAAGTTTAGTTGGTTGTTGCATGTAAACTGAAAGATAATAATCAATGAACAACAAAAATCCAAAAAAAAGAACTCTATAACAATCATAGCCAGTAATTCAAAAATCAAATTAGTGGTT
This sequence comes from Psophocarpus tetragonolobus, assembly GCA_037954015.1. Lineage (NCBI taxonomy): Eukaryota > Viridiplantae > Streptophyta > Magnoliopsida > Fabales > Fabaceae > Psophocarpus > Psophocarpus tetragonolobus. The sequence continues at coordinate 33,221,742 of CM075690.1, read as the reverse complement.
AAAACAGATCAAATCCTACATGACCAAACTGAATCAAATTAAAAGTACTTAATAAGTACAAGTCCTATTTTTAACAGTTAAAAAGAACTTTGCCCACTTAATACGAATGTCTCGAATTGTCATTGCATCCAACGGTGAGTTGTCCCTAAATGCCTGTGAGATATAACGTACCATATTAGTCATTCTAACTAAATTAATAAATATATAGTAAAATATATTAATACTTAGCAAAGAAAGATGCATTACCTATGCCTAAATTTTTTAAATCCACCAAGAATGATATTTCACATCCAATACATAACATAAAAGCCACACTCAGTACTCCCATATTGTTGGTTATACTAAATTCAATATTACATACAATTATAATTCATTATAGTAAAGAAACAAAGTTTTTTTTTAGATATTAATCTAGAAAACTTACTTTAACCTGTATCCAATCAATCTTCTGAGATTTACTTTTACCAGATAATTCCCTCAAAGCACTATTTATTTAAAAGAAACAACATATTAAGTATTGATTCTTTCTCAAGGAAGCAAATAAAAGCCTTAATATTAAAAAAAATGAAACTTACCCTGTTATACATGTTTTAAGATTTGCATTAGGCTTTTTTCCAAGGGAACAAAAGAAAGCAACATTGTTTTTTCTTGGACAAATAACTACTAGTTGCCAATGTTGCCTAAAAAAACAACATTTTAATAAATTACAATGCAATCATATTTAAAAGCTAATGGAGATGATCTTTTACTTATTGATGAAAGCAAGCTCTAAGATAGATTTGTCTTTTGGATTCCTCTATCCATCTCTTTAGGTAATTTTTACCATTTGCCTTCAAATTACCTACAACTTGTATATTTTGTGACTCAAGCAATCCATAGGCATCTTCGTGACCCAAGTCAATGATTAGCTCATTCAAAAATCTAAATAATTTACATTAATCGATAAGCAAATATTATAACTTAGGTAATTAATTAATGGACAAAACAATACCACATAACTTACAATGTCCAAAATTGTAGCACAAAAATGTTAAGACATTTGTTTACATGACTTATATCTGACAGGTCACTAGAACTCATGTAAAGGGAGAAATCAACATTGAAGACCCCAAACATGGTCACGTCCCATGACACTTGAAAAGGTTTTGTATAAATTTCAAAACCAATTTTTAGAAGCTCAATCAATGATCTATCATCCATTTCAGAATTATTCCTTTCAAGTTGAATTGGGTTTTTTCCCACATGTTTATCCTACATATCCCAATCAATTAAAAGTTACACACACACACATATATATATGTCAATTTCATTTAAAATCACCAAAAGTTCAGCTAAAATTAATACCTCAGAGGTAACAGGTTTTACAAGATATCTTGGCCAAGAAAGAAAGGAATTTAGAGCCTGACCTACTGTCTGAACCTCATTTGTGGCTATAGGGACTAAAGCAGCACAATCAAGTACCTCATCAACATTAACCTTTACGGTATTATTAGTCAGTTGCTTGTAGTGTATAGTTGATGCTCCCTAAAAAACTTTGCCAATTACCACCAGATGGTGAGGAACATCATCAACATATAACTGACATATATGATAACTATTAATGTTAGGCTCCCCCCTGATGAATGATTTATATCTTGAACATGACTACCTTTTGTGCTAACACATGCATCCAAAAGGTGTTTCTTTGCCACTATATCTTTTTTAACTTTCTCCATGATTTCTTCAACTACTTCAACTGGTCATGGAGGATGTTTTTCACTCAACTCTTTAAACCTTTTTTATATTTCAGCTTCTAACCTTTTTGACATTTCAGCTTCTAAGCTTTCTCTAAGTTCTTCTCTAAGACTTTTCTTCATCTATTCCATATCTTGTTGGCTATAACTTGTAGAAGTATCTGAGCAAGGACCAAAGTATTGGGTAATCGTGACACCAACACCAGCTCCACGTACACATTTGGGATGCTTTGGACGCCCAATGGCAGTTGTTAGTATATCCTGATGTTCACTAGGGACAAAGGTTCCTTGTGCCATTTTCAAGCCAAACATATCCCCCACGAGACATCATGTGTGGCATATTGTTCAACTTTTGTATTGCTTGAGCTTTTTTTCTAATCTCCTATCATAATGAACATAAAATGACAAACATGATACTTAAGTAACATATTATAATTTAATAAACATACACCTTAGACCAATCTGCCACTTAGGAGTATTGCGACTATCACACAATTACTTCCCTAATAGTAGCCTGATAGTGTAGCCATAATTTTAATTATCAGAAAATTAGTAATTAAGAAGGTAACCTAATTATAAAATGACACTTTTTTACCATAATTGATTAGTAAAGAAAAATCATATATATTCATCCAATTATCTCATGCCATGTGATGATGATTCTAGCTCTGGCTTTAAGATGAAAAAAAAATTGAAGCGGGGAAAGGGATAAAAATATTCTACAATGTCAATATGTCACTTGAGATTATGATGATTTCTCTATTTGGGAGAATGTGATACATATATTTATTCTAGTATATAGATAAAGATCAATGGTTAAACAATCAACTACTTGCTAATTGATTTATAATTAAATGATTCCATTAATGGGAAATTAACCATGGCAGTAGTATATGTAGTTGTAACTCTAACTAGATCCATATCAACGAAAGACTATTATTGCTGGTTTAAGGGGAAAAAATATCAATATAACTTAGCATGAGGCAAGCAAATCAATAACTTATTTGACCTTAAACAGGGAAAAATGATGTTGGGGGATTCCAACCATGCATCCTGCAAGTCTAACTTTCCTGCCTCTTCACCGCTAACCACCTAGTTCATTTATGTCATCCAATAAAATTTAAATGAGTGTTGGGGGACCATGTGAATCTCACGAACCAAATGGACAGCCACATGGTCCACACGACATGGTTCAGAGAAGTGTAAAACACCAAATCAAAGGTTAAAGACAACAAAGAGTATCTGTGTAAACTCGAAGGTTTTCTGCTCACATCATCTCACTACTCTTATAGTCCCTTTTTATTGAATTTGAATAGGACAGGATAGTTTCAGAACAAAATATAATTTTTGGATCGATATTATATTTTGAATAAAATAATTAGTTGTTAATATCAAAGCAATTGTACCAAGTACATGAAATAGATGAAATATATATATATATATATATATATATATATATATATATATATATATATTAATGTATAACAAATTTCCAAACCTATAGATAAAAGAGAAATGATCCAACAATCCCAATACATTCATAATCAAAAGAAGATTAGAATGAGAATTTTTCTATTCAAGTGGCTCACGCTGTTTCATCACAATGAATTGAACTTGTGAAGTGGCTCACACTATTTTTTCTCTCAATATAAACAAGGTTGCTCGCTTTAAGGGTTTTGCAAAGACGAAAGTTCACGAAATTGAGGGTTCGCAAAGATAAGCTAGGGTTCGTGAAACTAATTTATGAGAAAGTACAAGTGAGACAGAGATGGTTCAATGACATGACTTTGTGAGAGTGAGAGTGAAGGTGAGATTAAGAGGGTTTTATAGGAACTTACAGTGAGGGAAAGCTTATTCAATGGCAACAAAATAAACGCTTCTTCAATGGCAATAAAATAAAAGCAACGAAATGAAAAGAAGAGCTTCTTCAAATGGAGGGAAAAGGAAAGGGAAAAAGAAAGTGAGGTTTATGAAACAAGAGACGTTTAGAGTGCAGAGAATGAATGTTTTGTTTTTATTTATTTTTAAAATAAGACTTTTTTCCTACCACGGTTTACTCATAAACCGATGCAGGTTTGATTTTTTTATAGCCTACTGCGTGTAAGCCTAAAACCGTTGCAAGGTAATATTTTTAATATTCTACCTACATCAGTTTAAAGGGACTCAATGTTGAGAATTTTTTAATTATTTACAAATTTGATTTTTTCCTACCGCAATTCACTCTTAAACTGATGCAGGTTTGATTTTTTTTTTTTCAACCTACTGCATGTAAGCTTAAAACCATTACAGGGTAATATTTTTAATATTCTACCTATATCGGTTTAAGGGGACCCGATGTTGAGAATTTTTTAATTATTTACAAATTTGTCACTGCACATTTGTCTACATTGGTTATTGGGTTGAACCGATGTAGATACAATGATGTTGAATATGATTTTTCTAGTAGCGTACACTAATAAAAAAAAATCCCCTATTAAACTAAATTTATACAAAATTCATTTCCACAAAAAGACAATTTGGAATGTTGGTATTTTATTAGTCATATTAGTTTAGGTTGATTTCGTTGATATTAATTGATGGAATAACTTGATAATAATTTAGCAATAAAAAAAAATTGATCTGGCCTACGATGAGTAGAGGCGTTATTTTCCCAACCATTTTGTCCATTACTTAAGTGAAGAACCTTCAATCAAGCTCGAAGTAAGGAATTCCCTAACCGTTGTTGTTGCCTGAGTCGTGTAGCTAGAGTTCAGTTTGAGAAGGCATTGTGTGGTGTGTCCTTGCAACTTAGTGCCTCTGTTGGCTACCTCAAGGACTAAGGATAATCTTGGTTGAAGATTAATAAGTTGGGTGTCGACTTTATAGGTTATGGACACGGTTATTGGTTAACTGTTTCATAGGCTTTTTATTTTATTTTTTGAATAAATTGTTTGTTTACAAGTTACTAGGAAAAGAGGTTGTTTATTTTTTGAGAGGCACGATTCAATTGTGAACCTATGTGAGAAGAAAATCATATCCTCTATGTTGAAGTATGTGGATGAATTGTGGACAAGGGAAACTAAATTGAGGAATAGGTTGAATGATATAAAGAAAAAAGAGATATTGATAGGGCCATTTTAACGTGTACCAATTGTTTACTTTTGATGCAAATGTGACTGCTCATTTTAAGGGATGAAAGTAAAAGGTTCATTAATTTGCTTTTGCTCAAACAGAATTAAATGTTGTCTGAAAGTGTATTTGGATGGAGAATTTTAAGAGGATAATTTATTTTATTTTGGAATTTCAAATGATTTGTAATGAAATACCTTGTTTTGATGAAAAATTTTAAAAGAATTTGAAATTTTAGGTATTTTAGATGAGTTAAAATTGTAGAATTTCAAATTCCTTAAAAAAAGTAAGAATTTGAAATTCTTCAAACTTAGTTTGTTTTTTTACTAAAATCAAATGAGGTTATTTTTTACTTAATATCGGCTCAGAGTGGGTCACCCGCCAACTTACCCTTATCTTTACGAGTCAAACTAGTGTATTTAGTCGTTTACCCATTTTTTTTTTGTCTCGCTTAACTTGCCAATTTAGCAGGCCAAAGGCGGGCGGGCAAATCCACCAACCTATCAATATTATATTTTATATTTTAAAATTATAATATTTATACAAATTAATAAAATAATTATAATAATTAAAATATAAAATAAATTATTAAGTGGAATTTATAAAATGGATTTGCTAAGAAAATAAAATAAATCTTGTCTTAAATTTATCTGTTATTTATTTATATAAAAACTTAATATTGTCAAAAAAATAAAACCAATTATGCAAGGTTTACTTTTGTGATTTTTCTATTTATTTTTATAAAAACATTACTTTTTTTAGAAACAAAAAATTTATTTTTAAATAAAATTTTCATATTATTTTTTAAAAAGAACAAATTTTTTTCAAAATATTGTTTAGTAAAATAATTTTTTATTTTTAATAGAAATTAAAATACTCTATTCAAACAAGAAAATTAAAATTCAATAATTTGAATTACCTTATCCAAATAAAACATTTGAAAAATAAAGTAATTGGAATTGAAAAAATTTCAAATTTAATATATTTTAAATATACATTTGTAAAATTCTCTAACTAAATACTATACAAATTAATCATTGGGAAGTGAAATTTTTATCCATTCCTTAAGCTTACGATGTTACTTAGGATGGAGACGGTTCAATAAAATACAAATTGTATAACCGTCAATAAATAAGCTAGATCATAAGAATAAATTAGACTAAAAAGACCAACGGTCAATATTTTACGGTTTTTTTATTTATTTGTTCTAAATAAGAGTATATTTTTAATTAAAAGATAAATTTAATTTAACTTGACTATTAAGTCATTAATTATATATGTATGTCTTGAAAGTGTGGCTTAATAATGTTGGGAGGTGAGAATAGAGTTTTAAGGATTGTAATTAGTTGGGCTTTTTGTCTCTTCACCTAATGATTTTCTTCCTTTCTAAACTCTCGTATTATCCCTAATGTAATATATATGACAAGGGTAAATTGTGAAAACTGGTTCAGATCGGCCGATCAAGCCGATTAGGCAGGACCTTGTCACATAAGTGGGTCAGATTTTCCATTAGATTGAACATGCAGTTGACTCCATTAGAACTGATCGATTGAAGCAAAAACCGGTGACTCGGACCGGATTGACCCGAGCCAGTTGAGCTTGAGTTTTTTTTAAAAAAAAATTAACGATCTTATTTCTTACTTTTGTTATTTTCTTTTTATTTTTTATGTAACTTGCGAATGTAAAAAGTGAGAATCGGGATATTACGTTTATATATATATATATATATAGATTAGGTTAAACTGGGTTAACTGGTCTGATCACTAACCAATTAATCCACTGTCTTGACCAAATTAGTGAACCGACCAGTTTTCACAACACTGATAAAATACTCCAAAATAGATAATTCAAATTTGGATTTTGAAAATTTCAATTACCGCATCTCATGTTAATTTTAATGCATCCAACCAGGTAATGTGAATATTGTTTTTTACAAATCTAGATACTTATTTCAAATTTGCTCTACAACACCTATTCAAGACTCATTAATAATAGATGTTTTGGAATGAGTGCAAAATAGGTAATCTTGTAAAAAAATATAGGAATTACCCGGGATTATTAAAATTAACATAGGATATTCCAAAAAAAAACAATGTACAATTGGCAGCTTTAGTAGTTCAGTCAATTCTCACATCATTAAAATATTGGTCTTTATAACGTATAACCTAGCGCATATGTTAACAATCATTTAAATTTGATTTTCTACCTAACTTTTTATGCATTTATCATGTGAGAGATTAAAGAGCATTAAATATGTTTTCTAATACTAATTTACTTCCAATTTTAACTATTTTTTCATTTTAATTCTCTTTTAGTTTTTACTTCTATATTTTTTTCCATATTATTTTTCTCGAGAAATTCGGCCATTTTTCAGTCCATAATAGAGAAATGTACACTACTAAACCTTGACAATGCTGAGCAAATATGGAAAGTTTTCAAATGTGGCCTATGAATACCCTAGTCTAAGGCGTTAATACGGATTATTCGAATATCCACCTACTTGATTAAAATCTTCTTAGATCTTACCCTGTCTCTACCTTTCATCTCTTAGTGTATCAAACTGTGACTTCCCAACCGTGACACTCATGTGCCTACATAATTCTAAGGAAACTTAGAACTTTGCTAAGTTTATCTCACAACATCACAACACAGTTTTAAACGTCACTGGACTTAGTGAATACAAAGGTACATAGTACTTCTACTTCAATTATCATTCACAAAATAATTTATAATTCCATAGATAATTAATCTCAAGGAATTAAAAGATAGTAAAATAATTTTAATAATAAGATAGATGTAAAAATTAATTTCTCAGTTTAAAATTTTTACTTTAGATTCAATAGCAATGATATATCAATATAAAATCAATTCATCTTTAATATTAAAATATATCTTTTATAAATTATATTATTTTTTTATTATCATATTTATTGTGAAATTTTCATAATTTGACTTTACATATAATCTCTCAAATATTTTATGTTGTTTCTAAAAATAGGCTTACTTTTATTATTTTATTTTATTTTTATTTTACCATAAAAATTTAATAATTAATATTTTTATAGCATAATTTTGAATGAAATATAACGCCTATGATAAAAAAATGAGATTATTATTAATAATTTAATTTAAAGAATGATAGATCCTATAGAAATATGTAAACCAAAATTAATCATAATTTAAATTATATGATAGAAAGAAATAAAACTTAAAGCAAAAACATAATAAATAATAGCAAAGGATTATAATATCTAGAGAATAAATAAAATAATAAATAATAACAAAGAACCAGATTATAACATTTGGAGAATAAATTAAATAATAAATAATAACAAGGACCAGATGATAATATCTGGAAAATAAATTAAATAATAACGTAAAACCAGAACATAATTTCTATAGAATAACTAAAAGTTAGTATTGGTACAATCCTCCCTAGCAAGGATCCTATTACAAGGGTCATGGCTGGCTAGAGGAGAAAAAGGGAGATCTCACCTTCTTTTGGTCATCAAGCTTAAGCCTAGTTCACTTGTATAGCTTCTATAAAACATAGTTTTCTTTTAGGTTTAAATTTGGATCTTGGCCAAATTATTTTGGCTTGTAATTTTCTTTCTTTTGTTAATAGAAGTTTAATTAGTAGATTTAGGGAGTAAGTTGATTAGGTGGGCCTTTTAGATGGTTTTGGACGTGTAGTTTGCTAAAGAACACCTCAAAATCCATCCTAAACACCCCCTAAACAACTAGGATGCATGTGGGCCCCTCTTGCCCCCTTGTTGGCAAGCCACTTGGCTCTTGAATCCTAGATGGCATCTAGTTGTCTCTTAAGTCCAACCTAGATCCGCAAATTAAGGATCTAGTTGTGACATGGGGAACTAGATCCACTTTTTTAGGATCTAGATGGCACATGGGGAACTAGATCCACTTATTTAGGGCTTTGTTTGGATGGTTATGTCTCTTAGACATGTGCTAATCATGTTTAGCATAATTAACACATGTTTAATCATCTAAACATCCTAATTAAGCATATAGATGCCTAAACCCTCCACTATCACTCCCTAACTCTATAAATACAACCTCACCCCTCATGTTTCACTTACACTTTGATTTTGAATGAAATTTCACTTTGTGAGTTGAGTTCTCTCTAGAGTGTCCAAATTTATCTCTCTCCTTAAGAAGTTCTTCACAAGCTTTCATTTGTGGCAAGCTCTCTCTAATGACTTATCTTCTCTAAAGTGGCACCATCCACCTTCCATTCTCTCATCTCTTCACCTCCATGTCTCAAGGATAGAAGAAACTTGAAGAGCATCCATGGACAAACACCTTCAAGGTTACACCAAGTATAGTTAGGAATTATTAAGCAATCAATTAAATGATTTAAAATAAACAATAGAATAATTAGTACATTAATGAACAATTAAACTTATAACTAAAAATAAGTACTATAAATAATAGAAGTAACAACAATTATAATTATAAGTTTATTAAGATTAACATTACAAAGGCTTGTAAATCTTACTCCTCCCTTACCTTAATAAAAGTTTGGTGATGAGTGATGAAGAACTTGAAATTAACTTGACTTGTAATTTTGTGAGTGATAAGGATGTAAGAAAGAAAAATAAAATAACTTTATTAGACAAGAGTATTATGCAAATTTTGGAAACAAGAAAGAGAAAGGAATTGCAAAAATTATTTTGTAATGAAATGCATGGATTGAGCTTGTATTTATAGGCCAAAATTAATTTATTTTTTAATTAAATGATTGGATGGTTATAAGATAATGTTACTAGAGATTGTTGGTCCTGGGGGGAAATCTAGAATGGGGGGGATTTAATAGATTCACTAAATTATTTTTCAAAAATTTCTATTCAACAGTATTAGAGTAGCTTCAAAATAGCCCTTTTTTTAAATTTTCAAAATCTACCTTCTTTTATAAAAACATGTTTTCAAGAATTCAAACCTTAAGGCAAACCACCAATTAAATTAATTCCTTCAATTATGATTTCAAAAAAATAGAAGAAAAACTTAACAAGAATTATATATTCAGTAATTCAGAATTAATCTAAAGGAGTAGGAAGAACAAAACTTAAACCACAACATATGGGTCAAAAACCCAAATTTAAAGTCAAGAGAATGTGTGTTAAGAATTAAATCAGCAGCGAGAAATCTAAATGATTACATTACCATGAGGTCTAGGACTGATTCTGAAAATCCAGCCTTTGGGATAATCGATTACTGCAGAACAAAAACTCTTGTACATGCAAATTATGAATCACATTCCATTCTATCAAAATGCAATGCTTCTAATGCATGAATAATCATCAAATGTCATCAATTTTCAGCCAATTCATGCAATGACTTATAAGTCCATCCAGTCCATACAATTTATGCATTTTAGGATCAATCAAACATAGTCAAAGTCACAGTTCATGAGCACTTACTATGCCAAGCTCTCTTCTGAGCTTGTAAAACCTTTCCCTTGGCAGTGGTTTGTGAATATGTTAGCTAGTTGAAACTCCGTTTCTATGAATTGGACTTCACAATCTCCTTTTTCTATATGATCTATCAAGAAGTGATGATGAATCTCTATATGCTTTGTCTTTAAGTGAAGTATAGGATTCTTTGTTTGATTTATTGCACTTGTGTTGTTACACTTGAGGGGTATTTTGTTGATTGTGATGCCAAAGTCTTCAAGTTGTTTCCTCAGCCACAAGGATTGGGCACAACAACTTCCAGCAGCTATGTGTTCTGCCTCAATAGTTGATAAGGCCACACAGGCTTGCTTTTTGCTTGTCTAAGATACTAAACTATTCCCAAATAAGTGACAAGTTCCACTTGTGCTTTTCCTGTCCAACTTGCAACCTGCATAGCTTGAGTCAGAAAAGCCAATTAAGAAAGGATTTGCACTTTTGGGATACCATAATCCCACATCAAGTGTTCCTTTGAGGTACTTCATGATCCTTTTGATTATTGTCATGTGTGATTTTTTTTTATTTAGCCTGATACTTAGCACACAAACAAACACTGAACATAATGTCAGGTCTACTAGCAGTTAAATATAGTAGTGAACCTATCATTCCTCTGTATTTGGACACTTCTACTGGATGTCCTGTCAATTCAGCATCTAGGTAGCAGTTAGTTCCCATTGGAATATTGGAGACTTTGCACTCTTCCATGTCAAATTTCTTGAGCAGTTGGTTTAGTGAAGGAAGATTCCTTTCTCTATTTGCTTGACTTGTAAGCCTAGGAAGAAATTTAGTTCCCCTATCATGGACATATCAAACTCCCCCTGCATTTTGGAAACAAAGCCCTCTCAAAGAGATGTGTTAGTAGAACCAAATATAATATTATCTATGTATATCTGAACCAACAGTATATCTTTAGAATATCTCATAATGAATAAGGTTTTGTCTACCTTTCCTCTTTCAAAGTTTTGAGACAAGAGAAATTTACTTAACCTTTCATACCACTGTCTCGGGGCTTGTTTAAGACCATAAAGAGCGTTCTTAAGCTTATACACGTGGTGAGGAAACTGTGATCTACAAAACCAGGAGGTTGTGAAACGAACACTTCTTCATCAAGGAAACCTTTTAAAAAGGCATTCTTCACATCCATTTGATATAGCTTGAAGTCAAACACACATGCAAAAGCAAGGAATAGCCTAACAACTTCTAATCTAGCTACCGGAGCATATGTTTCACCAAAGTCTATACCTTCCTGTTGATTATATCCTTTAGCTACTAATCTAGCCTTATTTCTAGTTATGGTTCTAGTTTCATCTAGTTTGTTTCTAAACACCCATTTAGTTCCTATGACATTCATACAACTCTTATATGGCACTAGTTCCCAAACATCATTTCTTTTAAATTGATTTAGTTCATCATGCATGGCTAACAACCAAAATTCATCATTTAAAGCATCATCCACACAAGATGGTTCAAGTTGAGAAACAAAAGCCATATGTTCACAGAAAAGATTTAGAGAATGTCTAGTAGTAACTCCCTTCTCAATATCACTAAGTATGTTGTCAAGGGAGATATCTCTAGGTGTCCTCCATTCTTTCGGTAAAGGTTGAGTTTCAACTTCATTTGAGACTTCCTTTTCTCCAAGTTGATGGTGTCTTTTGACTTTTTAGGAGAAATATCAATTGTACCTGTATCATCATTATCTATTAAGGAAACTCTTTTTTTTGTTTTTGATTGTAGCAAAATGAACTTGCTTCTATCTCTTGTCATGTGCCTTGAGCATCCACTATTTAGGTACCACAGAGACTTCTTTCCTTTAAGGCACACCTCTTTTCTGCTTTGGCTTTAGTCATCAAGAATAGATTAGCTTCTTGGTCACTTTCACTCTCACTTGAGGATGTGGTTGAGGCATTTTCTTCCCAAGCAATGTAAGCCTTATTCTTCTTATCCTTTCTGAATCTTGATTTAGGCTCTTCACTATTCTGCTTTCTGGAAGGACAATTAGCTTTCATGTAACCTGTCTTACCACATTCAAAGCAAGTGAACTTTAGAGGAGTTGTATTCCCTTTCTTTGATTGCTTTCTTCCACTTGAGAATTTTTCCTTGTTGTTTTTCTTCTTCATGAATCTTTTTAATTTCCTTACCATAAGACTCATTTCCTTAGATTCTAAAGATTCACTGTTAGTTCCTTCATTATCATTTGATTGATCATGAACTTTAAGTGCTAAGCCCTTGCCTTTCTTTTCCTTCTACTCTTCTTTTGCCATTCTAGCCATATCCATCTCATACTCTCTGAGCTTTCCAAAGAGTTAAGCATTTGTCATGGTTGCTAAGTTCTTTGATTCAGTGATTGTTATCACGGGTGGGTTTCTATTTTCGGTTGAGAGATTTGAGTATCTTTACATTCAACTCTTCTCCCTCAAACAACTTTCCAAGTCCCTTTAGATGATTAATTATATGTGTAAATCCTTTCTGTACATCCATGGTAGTGTCACCTTGATTCATGCGGTCACCTTGATTCATGCGGAACATTTCATACTTTTGGACCAAGGTGTTCTTTCTGGCTTGTCTTACTTTCGGTGTACCTTCATGGGTAACTTGGACTAGATCTCACACTTCCTTAGTTGTATTACATTATGACACCTTGAAAAACTCATCACTATTTAAGGCAAAATGTATAATATTTAAGACTTTTGAATAATTCCCAGCACGTTTTAATTCATCAGTAGTCCACAACTTATATGGTTTTTCAACTATTTGATTTTCAACCATATATCTAGGAATTTTATAATTGGTTACAATAGCTTGCCAGATGCCTCTATTTACAGACTCCATAAAGATTCTCATTCTAACTTTCCAAAAAGCATAGTTTTCACCAATGATAATGGTGGTTTGTTAATAGAGGCACCCTCATTGAAAGGTAGTTGATTCCCTGACATTTTTTTTAAAAAAAATGGATCGATATAATCTTGAATATTTCTCAAGATCCCGCTTTTGATGCCAATTGTTGGTCCCAGGGGGAATCTAGAAGAGGGGCTTTGAATAGATTCACCAAATTATTTTTCGAAAATTTCTATTCAACAATATTAGAGTATTTTCAAAACATCCCCTTTTTTTGAAAATTTTAAAATCTACCTTCTTTTACAAAAACGGGTTTTCAAGAATTCAACCCTTAAGGGAAACCACCAATTAAATTAATTCCTTCAATTATGATTTCAAACAAGATAGAAGAAAAACTTAAGAAGAATTATATATTCAGTAATTCAGAATTAATCTAAAGGAGTAGGAAGAACAAAACTTAAACCAACAACATATGGGTCAGAAAACCCAAATTTAAAGTCAAGATAATATGTGTCAAGATTAAATCAGCAGTAAGAAATCTAAATGAATCAAATGCAGCTGCAAAAACCCAAATGTCAATGCTCTAAGAATTCAATAAAGACTGAATTTAAAGAGTATAGGGAAGAGAGAATTTGCATCGTGATTTATACTGGTTCGGTCTAACTGACCTACATCCAATTTACAGACTTAGCCTTCTGCTAATCTTCTTTCCACTAAAATCTCAATACATGCACACCATACATACATATTTTAATCTTGAAAAAATTTAAATCACAAAAGAAAAGCTTTCTCTTGCACCCCACAAGAGTTTGCTACACCATGACACCCCGTCACTCACAACGCCTCACTTGCAACACCCCGCTGCAATATATTTCCACAATCTCAAGAACACCTCAAGAGATTTATTACCTAGTGCAAAAACATAGATAGGGTGTAGAACAATATCACCTTATGTGAAGAATACCCAAACGGAAATATTAGAACTCAATAGAATTTTTTCCTTGAATCTTGAATTGCAAGAACTTTCAAACCATAAAAAATGGGTCTGGATCTTGGAGAGAATTCTTAGAAATCGTGTGTGAGAATCAAGCACTTGATTGGACTTATCAAAATTTGTTAAATCTATTTTCAAAATGATTTTATATCAGTTTTTATGTAGGGTAATTGATTACCCACTTGATTACCCTGATATCCTAAACAAAACTAGATCAAAATGCTTGTTCTCGAGAGTAATCGATTATTAATTTTAGGTAATTGATTACCATCGAGAGCATCAATTTCAATTCTCAAAAATTCTCGTAGGGTACTAAATTACCATTTTTAGGTAATCGATCACCTTACCTAAAAATTCATTTTTGAAGTTTTTCCAGTACAACCCAGCTTATGTAATCTATTCAAAATTTTCCCAAATATATTCTCAAGCCTATCTAAAACACACAATACATGTACCACACCTATAAATGTGTTTGGTACCGTAAAATTGATTTAAGAGCAAAAACAAAGAGAGAAAATCAAAACCAAAACTCCACTAGTATTCAATGTAGTTTCTTTGGTTCCAACAGAGATAAGTTAGGTTTTTAAAGTCAAGTCAACATTATATTACTTAAATTTAAGTTATTTGAATATTTTTAAAATAGTAAAATTCTAAAATAGATAGACATTCATAATATCAATTTAATTGTAGAAATTAAGTTTTTAATATCTATTTTTAATTTAAAATTCAAATAGATTATATAACAATCTATTTAATAATAGAGATATTACAATTTTAATGTGGTAGCAGATAGGCATGAAGTAAAAGGGAGATCAAATTACCATTCCAGAGTCGAGATGACAGATTTCAAATTTTCTATTCAACAAATGGGGCTTGTGGATATACTGGTGATTGGGAGAGGAGTTACGTGGATAGCACCAGATGAACAAACATTTAGCAGGTTAGATAGATTTTTGTTTTCTCCGACATTAATGGAGGAGTGGGAGATTATTGCACAAAGGGTGGGGACTAAGGAGTTTTCGGATCATAACTGGATCTTGATAAAAGATAATAACCAAAGCTGGGGCCGCAACCATTTAAGTTTTTTTATCATTGGTTGCAGGAACCCAATTTTGGGAAATTGGTGAGAGAATTTTGGACTTCCGTTCAGGGCTCAAGGTGGAAGATGTATCAGTTGGCCATAAAGTTAAAAGGTTTAAAAGGGGTGATTAAAAAGTGGAATGAAGACATTTGGAGTAAGGGGGAGAAATTTCTGGAAGAAAAAGTAGAGGAACTGGAGATGGTTGATCAACAGTTGGTTGTAGGGGCTCAATCGATTACCATTTTGAGACATGATATCCTATTAGATTATTGGGGGCGAGCAAGGGTGATGGAACACTCCATTTTGCAGAAATCTAGGGTGAAGTGGGCATTAAATAGAGATAATAATATCAAGTATTTTCATAATTGTTTCATGGTGAGATGTAATGTGAACTCCATATTGGCTATTCAGTCGAAGAATGGTTGGTTGGAGGGAGTCCAAGATATTAGAGGAAAGATATTGAACCATTTCTCAGACTTCTTTATGGAAAAAGGGTTTGTGAGACCAATAATGGACAGGGTACAGTTTAATCAATTATCATAACAACAAAGGCTTTTTCTGGTAGAGACGCTCTCAGTGGAGGAAATTAAAAGAGCGGTGTGGACTTGCAAAGGTGGGAGAAGTCCGGGACCTGATGGTTTTGGAATGGTTTTTTTATAAATCTTGTTGGGAAATCATTGGAGAGGATGTGGTGCAAGCAGTGCAGAAGTTTCATGATTCAGGGAGATTATCGAGAGGGGTAACTTCTTCATTCTCACTCTGATTCAGAAGATGGCCAACCTTCAAAACTAGCACAATATAGACCTATTTCTTTAATTTCGAGTGTTCATAAGATTATTTCAAAATTGCTAGCATTGAGGCTAAAAAGAGTGTTGGAGGGGTTAATATCGAAGTGTCAGAGAACTTTTTTGCCAAGCAGATCGATTCTAGATGGGGTAGTGGTGACAAATGAAATTGTTGATTGAGCTAATAGGAATAAGAGATCTTGCATTGTGTTTAAAGGGGATTTCAAAAAGGCCTATGATTCGATCAACTGAAATTTTCTAGACTATATGCTGGGCAGGATGGGATTTAGGAGGAGATGGAGAAGGTGGATAAACAACATTGTCATGAATATTCATATGTCTATTCTAGTAAATAGGAGTCCCACAACTAAATTTAAACTGTTAGAGGATTGAAACAAGGTGACCTGCTTTCTCCTTTTTTGTTTTGGTGGTAGCGGAAGCACTCTTCATATTATACAAATCAACTATTGACAAAGAAGTGTACAAAAAGACAAAGGTAGGAGATGAAGCAAACTTCTAAGTGCTTCAATATGCAAATGATGTACTCATAATGAAGGAAGCAGATTTGTGTACAGTGTGGTACTTGAAGGTAATTCTATGTGGCTTTAAGATGACATCTGGATTGAAGGTAAATTTTAATAAGATTCAATTTTATGGTTTAAATGTGAATGACTCTTTAAGGATAGTCTTTTAAACTGTTCTGAATGCTCACCACCCTTCAAATTCTTGAGGGTGTCGGTGGGAGTCAACCCAAGGGGGCTAGAAGTGTAGAGGCCGACTATTGAACAATATGAAAGAAAATTGTCAGGATGGAAAACAATCAATATGTCTTTTGCAGGGAGATTGTTTTTAGTAAACTCAATGTTGTTGAGTCTTTCGTATTTCTTCACGTTTTATAAGGTTTTGGAAAATGTCTTGAAGGTCATCATGCGAATGCCTTGATCCTTTTTATGGGGCAGCAAAGGAACAAAAGTCTAAAATTGTGTGGGTTAGCTGGGACAAGCTGTGCCGACCAAAGGAAGAGGGGGGACTTGGAGTAAAGTGTTTGTGGAAGTTTAACCTGAGTTTGCTTGCAAAGTAGAGGTGGCGAATCTTAACGGAGGATAATGCAATATGGGGGCCAATGCTGAGAAATAGGTATGATGATTTCAAGAAACTCATAGAGAGACCCAGATCATTCTTTATTACTTCTCAGTAGTGGAGGGATATTTGGGCTATTAATGAAACAAAGGCAGTAATCTCAGGGTGGGTCGGCAATAATGTGAAGAAGCTAGTAGGAAATGGAAATGACACCCTGTTTGGGAAAAAAATTAGTTAGGTGATGGAGCAATAAGTACATTGTTTCCTAGGTTGTATGGAATAACGAAAGATAAGGTAATCACTGTTAAGGATAAATGGTGCTCAGGGGTAGCAACCTTAGGATGGAAGTGAGTTTGGCAGTGGGAGTTATTCGTGTGGGAGGCAGAGCTATTACACTATTTGGAGTTGTTGCTGCAAAATGTGGTGCTCCAAGAGAATGTTTTGGATACATAAATATGAGACAGGGGTTTTTAGTTGATTGAAGTAGGTTTGATAGAATAGTTATAATTGTGGATATAAATGTTAATTCATACACAAAATGCAGTATTTTGCTCTAAAAAAAGAAAAAAGAAGGTTGGTTTAAAAAAAAAACAGAATGTTCTGCAGGTTCTCTTAGTTGTGTGAAGTTTGCAAGAGTACCAGTTCTTGGGATTTTTTTTTTCCCATTATTGTTATTATGTTCGTGAAATTTGTGGAAGTGCATTCTGGGTCCATAGGTTTGTTGGAAATGCTATGGATACGACAATTTGGTTTTTGTAATTGATCTAGTAGTTCTTTTAAATATATAAATAGAATATGACAATTTGGTTTTATTGTCTTTGATGAATCTATTACTTTGAATAACATATGTTTTTGTAATTGGTCTATTAGTTATTTCAGATATAAACATATATAAACATATGGAGTAGTGGAGATGATACTGCATATATGTTTTGAATAGTTGTGCAATTTAATAAGATTTGACACATTTTGAAAGTAAAATGAATTTTACCTTGAACCTACAAATTTCACCTATAAATTTCATGTTCTATTTCTGTATTGAAAACTAAATGTAATTTTCTCAGCTGTTCCCAGCCATCTATTTTTGTTTACCGGCTTAACAAATATAATTCTATCAAACTTGTGCTCAACATTATGTAATTATCAAGAGAGGTGAGCTTTTAAAGTTTCTTTATTTTAGATAATCTTCCTTTTCCTTCCCTTAAAACCTGTGCAAATTATGATCTTATCAAAAGAGGTGAAGCATTTAAAGCTCAGTAATTGTAGATAATCATAATCGTCCTTTTCGTTCATAATCTTCCTTTTCCTTCCTTCAAACTTTTGCAAATTATGCAGTTATCAAAAGCAACCTGATCAAGAAGTCCTTATTGCATCCAACTGAAAAAAGGATTGAAACAAAATAAACAACATAAAAGTTTTTCAGAAAAATAGTTTGTTAATTTTCTTAGGAAAGATATTTGAACTCATTATTTCTGACTTACTCTGCATCAATCTTATTATGAAAGTAGAACAAAATTATAATGTTGAGAAATATCCGGCATAGTCGCTTATTTTTCTCACAAATTATATTGCAAGCAGTAAACGTCTGTCACAAGCAGCAATTGTAGCCTTGATTGCGCAAGTTCATAATAACTTCTATTGTTCAGGTCATATATATTTCAGTCATTTTTTCAAAACAGATTCGTGAGTCAGAAACAGTATAGTTACTACTACTCAGTTAAATTATGTATGCCTCTAATTGCGCGCAAATCGTCCTTTTAGTTATTTCTGTACCCTAATAAAGTATGTTGTGAAGCGCCTTTCAGTCCTGACTTTAAATTAGCCATTACTTACTAGCAGCAGGCCTAATATTATCATCCCTCTTTACCATAACAGTTAATAAAATTTTATTTTACAAAAACCTGGAAGCAAACTAATGAATTTATTGGAGTATTTAAACTCCCTAAGCAGAAAACATATTTAATTTCTCCATGGCCAGAAAAGCTCAGGACCAGACTATAACAGCTTTTGCTTAACCAGAGATATGAATGGTCTTAAGATCACGTTTCCTAGGCTCTTGCTTGGGAACAGTGACAGTGAGAACCCCATTCTCCATGGAAGCGTTGACTTGATCCATTTTAGCATTCTCCGGCAACCTGAACCTCCTCATGAATTTTCCACTGCTACGCTCCACGCGACGCCACGTGTCGTTCCTATCTTCCTTCTCGAGGTTCCTCTCTCCGCTGATCTGAAGGACCCTATCGTCTTCAACCTGCACCTTCACTTCTTCCTTCTTGAGCCCCGGAATATCAGCCTTGAACACGTGGGCCTCTGGGGTCTCCTTCCAGTCCACTTGGGTACTCACAAAGGCTGAATTTTCCCGGGAAAATTCAGGGAAGGAGGCAGAAAGAGCATTTGGGAAAGGAAAATCCCTGAAAGGGTCCCACACGTCAAGGGAAAAGGGATCAAAAACATTGCTGTTGCTCCTGCTTCTACCAAAGAAGTTTGGGATCAGAGACATTTTCTCTATGTGAATTTGGGAACTGAAATTGAGGTTGAGAATTTAGCTGCGACTATGTTGCTTAGGGAAAACGAGCAAAGTACTTACTTATATCAAGTGGTGATGATCCTCTATTTTCTAGAGAATTCTATTTACTCAATTACCCTTACCTTTATTGTCTCTAAAAGACTGAAAATCCCAGAGGTTCCAGACCTTTCTACAGAAAACTTGCTGCCCTTTCTTTTTCTTTTTAAAAAATCATGTTTGTGCATACTATTTTTGAAGCGTGAGATGCAAGAGAACAAAAATAACAATTAAAGGAATTCTAATAACTATATGCATTTATTAGATTAATCAATTAAAATATTTTACAATTGATAAAATTTTATTATTATTATTATTATCAGTATTTTAAAAAAATTATGATACCTATATATTATGTGATGAAAATTTATAATTAATACAGTGAATAATAATGATTAATAATAAATATTTGATTTCACTAAATTTTTTTTTAAATTAATCATAAAAAATTAGTAGTTAATTTATAGTAATTAAAAAAGGTAAATTTAATTAAGTTACAAAAATCTACCACACGGGTAATAACAGGAGATGAATAACTAATTAATTAAAAAATAATTTTAATTAATTTATAGTTTTTTAATTAATTTGTAGTATATATATATATATATATATAAAATGGGAATAAACTTAAAGAAGTTACTGTAATACTGTTTATCTTTAGCATTTTGACTATTTGCAATAATGATTGTGATGAGTAAATCTATTTGAAACGATGATTATATATATATATATATATATATATATATATATATATATATATCATTATAAGTTGTTAAATTTTAATTAAAAAATTATATTAGGAACTAATATATAGTTAATTATATTTAAAATAATTATTCACTTTTTGTATATAAAACTTGTAGCAAAATTTGAAATTGGTATATTGTTGATTTCACTTTCTTTCATATACAGGTAATATTCATGCAGTTTTATAATGTATGTTGTGTGATTTTCAGTAGGGTTAAATGTCATATGTCGAAAATATCTC
This sequence comes from Psophocarpus tetragonolobus, assembly GCA_037954015.1. Classification (NCBI taxonomy): domain Eukaryota; kingdom Viridiplantae; phylum Streptophyta; class Magnoliopsida; order Fabales; family Fabaceae; genus Psophocarpus; species Psophocarpus tetragonolobus. The sequence continues at coordinate 33,201,107 of CM075690.1, read as the reverse complement.
ATAAGTAGGATTCTCTTGTTACTTTTCACAAAAAAGCATGATAGCATCCCTCCCATTTCTACAACTGTTTGCAGATGGGCCACTTAGAACAAAATTTGTGGTCAAGAATATCTTAGGCCCTGTTCCAGGTGGTGGTTGGTTATTGGCAATCGAAAGCGGTGTCGGTGACTAATGATCGAGGTGGTAGTTGGTGGTCTGAGGTAGCGGTTCGGTAACCGATGATTGAGGTTGGCAATCGTGATAGCTGGTCGAACATGGTGGCTAATGACCGTTGGCCAGAGGTGGCAGCTAATGATCGCCAATCGAAGATGGTGGTTAGTGACTGTCGATCGGAGGTGGTGGTCGGTGACCGTTGGTCGAAGGTAGCATTCGGTGACTGCCGATCGGAAGTGACAGTCGGTGATTGCCGGTCGGAGGTGGCAGTTAGTGACTTCTAGTCAAAGGTGGAGGTCAGTGATCACTGGTCAGAGGTGATAGTCAGTGGTGACAAGTGACGTTAAGTAATGAACTTAAATAAAAACAAAAACAGAGATCTAAAAACCAAATTTTATTGTTTCTAAAATTGAGTGAAAACTGCATGAGTAAAAAATCAAAATAAAACCATTTTTGCTGAACAAGTTTCTATTTTCAAAATACATTTCAAAACTAAAAATCAGAAACTCAAAACCACCCTAAACAAAGCCTTAATAAGTAAATTTGATAAAAAAATTACTGTTAACCCATCTTTCAAGCTAGAAGCATCATCCTTTATATATTCTCTAGGTTGATAAAGTTGACAAATGCCTCTTATAATCTTAAGTGGCAAACAACTTTTCATGTTTATAACATCCTAAAATCCGTTGAAATACAAAAGATCAAAATTTTGCTCGTTTAAATTCAACTCCTATCAGAATTAAAATAATTACTCAGATATGTCTATATAAAATTACCATATGTGACAATTACCAATAATGCATGTTCTTTGTCGTTTTATATCTGACTTTGCCGCACTAAATTCTTCGCTTTTTCATATATCATAAACGCTTAAGTTAATTGGTACCTAGGCATGGAAATTAAACCCATACCTCTCGGTAATTTTTTAACTCGTTCCAAAGTTGGCGGATAATCCTCAATTTGACAGAGTAAGGATATGGGGAATACTCGATTTATTAAGTTGAGAATAGGGATATGCATACCTGCGTCACCCCACTTTTATTTTAATGATTAAAATATTCATTTATCTTTAAAAAAAAAAGTTTGATATTTAATTAATAAATTACAAGCTTTTCATTTATAGATAATTTTTGAATTAATATCATTTTATTTAAATAAATTATTTTCTACCAAAATATTATTATAATTATTTTTTTTACGAGTATGGAACGGGTATCGATATACCCGATACCTAACAGGATAGGGACGAGGATATAAATATCATATCCGCCAGATACAAAAACTGAGATGGGGATGAGTTTTAGAAACAGAGACAAGAATAGGAATGTCATACCTGTTCCCTCCCTGCCCGTTGTCATTCATACCCGTACCAATGTGATATAATGCAAAATATTATTCATCACGCAAAAGTTTCCGGTCAACAACATACGCAAAGATCTGACCGTTAATTGTATCTCGTCTCACATTGCTAGTGCTCTCTCAAGAAGAAATGTTGTGTTGATTGAAAATTCTTCAGAAGAAAACTAACGAATTCGTAGCACTCCCATAATATTTTGGCATCTAAATGTTGTTTTTATTCTATAAAGTTGCTAAACAAATACAAACTTTTACATATTTTTGCAAAACTGTGTACTGGACTTCTTAAAATTAAGAATACAAATGTTATTTCTTTCCATATACCAATTCGTCACATGCTTTTAAGTGGATATAATATAATTGCGATTATTTAATTGAGTAACTATCATTATTTCCAAAAGCTATTCTTTTTCGCATATCATGATACCGCACAAGCACCTTGTATTATATTATGATATTATTTATTTTTTCTGGAACTCATATTGAGTTTAAGGTAATAAAGTTTTGAATACATGCTATAATAATATTTTAGCTACAAGACCAAGATATATTGTAATATTAACAAAAGTTTTACTTCAAGGTTCTAGTTTTAAATAAGGATGCATCTTTTTGGAACGTAAAATCGTTAATAAAGATTTCTCTTTCAAACTCTAAGTTTGGATAGTGATGCACCTTTACGAAGACACAGATGTTTTCCTCCCAACTCCAACCTTAGGTAAGGATGTACCTATTTGAAACATTAACAAAACTTTTCCTCCTAAACTCCAAGTTTGCATAAGGACATACATTTTTAAAGAAATGAAGGTTTCTCTCCCAAACTCTAAGTTAGGTAAAGGCGCACCTTCCTGAAGTCATAAAGGTTTCCCTCCCAAACTTAAGATTTGGGTAAGGACGTACCTTTTCAAAGGCACAAATGTTTCCCACCCAAACTCCAAGGTTGGGTAAGGATTCCCCTTTTGAACATCAACAATGGTTTTTCTCCCAAGCACCTACAGGTTTTGGATAAGCATACACCTTTTAGGTAACAACTTAGCCTTGACCAACTTCTCAACACTCAGCCTTAAGTAACCTTTCGACACTTAGCCTTAAGTAGCAACTCAACCTTAAGCAACTTCTCGGCACTCAACCTTCATTAACTTCTTGACACTCAACCTCGAGTAACCTTTTAGCACTCAACCTTAGTAAAAACTTAGCTTGACAACATCTCAACATTCGCCCTTGAGTAACCTCTGGACACTTAACCTTAAGTATCTACTCATCCTTGACCAATCTCTCGACACTTGGCCTCAAATAACTACTCAATCTTAGGCAACTTCATTGCACTCATTCTTGTGTAACCTTTCAACACTCATCTTAAAGTATTTATTCACTTGAGAATCCTCTCGATATTCAGCCTCAAGTAACAACTTAACCAAAGGTAACTATTATGCTAATCAACCTGTTGACCTAGAATACAGTCTCAAAATTTAAGTACCATATATCTACACTAGTCTTGGCGTAGCCTTTGGTTGAAAATCTTTAAGTAGCTTTGATAACCTTTGACTAAAACCTTCAAATATCATAAATATAAAGTCGATACATTTAGGTAACTTCACAAAAGTCTTAGATTTATATTCAAAACTGATAAGTACATGTAATTTAAGTAATTGAGGTTAAGATATCATCAATTAGCCTTTAATCATAAAGTCTCATTCAGACTTCCACTTAAATAAAAAAGCTTATTTGTCACAAATTCTTGATGGTGAAGAACTTATGTACCAAACAAACTCTTTGAATTAGCTAGAAAACACTTCAACGACATTTCAGTAAAGAATATTTCCACAAATAACTTTTGAGTGACATTTTGGCACAAACATTTCAATAAGGTCTCAACCAGAATAATTTAGTAAATTCTTGCATACCAAACAAGATCAAAGATAATTTTATCCTAATTAAGTTTATCGAATTTTAATTAAGATTATTTTAGATATCTTTAGAAGATTATCTTAAACAAGATAAAAAATAATTTTACCCTAATTAAAATTGTCTTTTAGAATATCTTTAAAAAATTACTATATATGGAAATAGTTATAATAATTATAACTATAACTATAATCATTCTCTCAAAACTGGTTATCATTATAAATAATTGGTTATACATTTATAATTAGTTTCATAATCGAATATATAATTAACCGGTTATTTAACTTGTTGTTTGCCATAACCAATTAAAAAATCAATTTTTTAAAAATAAAATCATTCTTAAAATTGAGTTTCTACTTAGCATGTTTCCCACATGGATGTGTGGCTAGTGACATAGAGGTGTGAGACATGTTAGGGAAGTTTTTTCCTGCACTGTTTGTCACAAAGATGTTTGAGGTTCAAGGATACTGTTTTTTTTTTTTTTTTTGCTTAGTTCATTATTCACAAGGTTGTGAACACTTCTACAAATTTGTGGGAGATATCAACAAAGTTTTTTTTTTCTTGGCATTTTTTTTCACATGGATGTGACTATTGTCACAGAGATGTGAGCGATGTCATAAAGAATTTTTCTACTTGGTACATTATCCATAAGTATGTGACCTATGTCACAGATTTGTGGATATTATTTTTTTGGTTAGTATCTTTTTTCAATGGTTGTGGTCACTCTCACATAGTTGTGGGCGATATTAGAAAAAAATTTCCTTTTTAGCACATTTTCCACAAGGATGTGGTAATTGGTACAAAAGTTTGGACCATGTCATAACTAGAAATAACTAGTTACGAAACCAAGTTTAGCCATAATCATTTCTTAAAAAAATTAAGTTAATTTCATTAACTATATCCTTAAAATAAGTTATAGTTTTATAACCATATTAAAATAACTTATTATATAACTAGTTATTACTTGTTATGGTTATTTTTTTCAAAAACTGGATATTTTGAGAACCCTTAACAAGATCAAATATAATCTTACTCTAATTAAGATTATCTTTTAAAATATCTTTAAAAAAATTATCTTAACCATAACTAAAAAGGCCCAATCCCATTTTAACAAGCATCTCCTTTTATGTTAGGATAGTAAAGAAGAAGAAACATCGTTAGCTCAAGGTAATGTAACCAAAAAGAAAAAAGAGCTAAGCGCTTAAGTAAAATTGAATAATCAAGGGAGGTTATGTTCACTTTTTTTCCATCAAAACAAAAAAGAGGGATCGAGAACCAACACTTTAGGAGTTATCACAAAGACTCCTATTAGCTTTCCTGCTCGTAAATATTAGATACAAAGGATACCAGGGGCAAATCAAATTGTTCCATTTTCTTTTCCCTTCAAGTCGTACACTGGTCTTGGGTATATGGAATATGATTTCAAATGGTAAAATAGAAGAACATTCGATGAGGAAGTACAAGAGCTAGTAGATTGAGCTATAGTTACGGCTTGCCATTGCAGGTCGTTTCTTTATTCATGCTAAATCTAAATCAATCTTTAATCTTCTTAGTTTGCATCCATTCCTTCATCCCTTATCCCTTGAGAAACTAAGCTAGGGGGTGGTGAAATGGAAGTTGGAGACCCTCGCCCTTTAGGAAGGTTCTAAGACACCAATATAGATACCAACCCTCTTGGGAGTTTCCAACCTAGTCATAAGGGCAGGGTTTGTGGGTAGGCAACTTCACTGCAAGCTAGAAGTTACAGAGCTGATTCTTAAGTTTAAGACAAGAGTTGGATAGCATTTTGCAACCACATGCTTAAATTTTTTAGTAAAAATCTCGCTTGTTATACAAGATTTGGCACATCCAATAGAGCAAAGCAATGTTATTTTCTTTTAGGCAGCATCCTTCTGCATTGACAACAAGTGGAGTGTTGCATGCCGTTCTATTGTATGCAAAAACTTTTTGTTGTAGAAAGTATAAACTATCACAAGTAAGGCAAGAAGGAGAATAGGCTTGCTTGATATCCCATTTTCCTAATCTCGTTAAATTAAAAAGGAACTCGCCTTCTTCACTACTTCCACTCCAAATCGAACTCAAAACATCTTCTTCTTCAAAACCTAGTATTAAGGGTGTTTCATATGAGAAGAACGGAGACAAACTTGTGATTTGTGTGGAGGAAAAATAATTTGCTAAAGTAATTTCATAAACACCTAACAAAGGTATGGAAAATAAATAAAGTAACCTTATGTTTAATATTCGATTGTTTTTACAACTAGTTGAAAAGTTTTTCAAGTCCAATTGCGAGGTGGCTAGCTTACTATATGGGCTTTGGGTCCGAAAGACATAGAGAATGAGTCAAAAAGTTTCATCTCCGATCATTTTCTTACGTCTTATGGCTCCATTGCCAAGCAAAATTGAAATAAAAGTGAAAAATATAACCTTCAAAGGAAAACTTATCTAAATGCAACTAACCACCTGAATATTTCTTTGTTTTTTTTTTCAATTCATTTTTTTGTTTGAAGTTTTTTAGTGGATACAAGCACTGCATTTTTCAATGAGTAAAGAATGATTAAATACATTTTATAATCGTTGTACACTCTCTAAGAGCATCTCGAATGGGATATGCTTGTAAAATTGATTAGTAAATTAATGGTTACTTAAAGCAACTTTCACATTGGAGCAATCCTACATGACAATTCAAGTTGCTTAAAAAATTGATGAGTTACTTTACCAAATAAATGTTACTTATGGTTAAACAAATAATTTTTTACCTAATCCATACAACTAATGAAATATAGGCAACTAAAAAAAGAGGGAAATAAAACCAGATGAAGATGAACAACCAAAACTATAGTGACAACAATAATCAAGAATCAAAGGTACAATGATAAAAATAAATCAATATATACTTACAAGAATATTTAAAAAAATTAAAAAGAAGAAAACAAACTTCATGAATACGAAATCAACAGTGAGGGATCAATGACAAAATTGGGAAAAAGGATTGTTGCAAAGAAGAAAAAGGAAGAGGGAGAAGAGAAAGGAAAAAAGGGGGGTGAAGTATGTGGCACAGAGAAGGGAAAAGGGAAGGTAAAAGGAGGAAATGGTGTGGGAGAGGGTGTTGGGTCAAACCTAGAGAGTTAAACATCGAGGAGATGTATAACCATGGGATACAAACCTACATATAAGAGAACATGACACTACCTTCAACGCAAAACCTTGAGGCATTAAGTTATGAGTCTTTCTCACTTATATATTATTCAACTTCCCAATTTCTAACGAATATGAGACTTCAACTCATACTTGCATTCCAACAATCTCCGCCTCAAGTATGAGTCCCTTCCACATTATAAACTCCCCCTCGAGCGCCCCTTATTCACATTTCCCTTAAACATACATGCCGCTTGAACCTTTGTCAGAAAGACTTTCAATGAAGAGGATCCATCAATCACAATCATCGGCTTTAATACTAGTTATTGGGTCAAACAAAAGGGGTTAAACATCGGGGAGATGTATAATCATGGGACACAATCCCATATATAAAAGAACATGACACCACCTTCAACCCAAAACCTTAAGACATTAGGTTATGGGTCTTTCTCACTTATATATTACTCAACTTCCTAATTTCTAACTAATGTGGGACTTCAACTCATTCTTGCACTCCAAAGAGGGAGGTGGTGCGACAAGGAGAAGGTTAGAGAAGAGAAAAAGGAAGGAAGAATACGAAAAGGGGAAGTAGGAGGGGGATCTAGTGGGGGAAGAAGGAAGGGGCAGGTAGAGTAGGAGGGTGATCTGTACAACAAGGGGAAAGGGAAAATGAGAAGAAATGTTACTTTTGAAGGGGGAAAAGATACCATAATCAAGCAAAATTATAAAATTGTGAATTTCTTAGAATCAACTTATAATTAGAGTAAAATTGAGTATGAGTTACTTAATGGTGACAAGATACGGTAAAAAAACCAAACACCTTTTTTTTATGCAAGCAACTTACTCCAATTAGAAATGCCCTAAATAACCTTATTGTGATTAAGGATGTTCACAGTGCGGTTTGATTTGATTTTTACGTAAAAATCACCCAAACCGAATAAGAAAATTAAATGCAGTTTGATTAGATTTAGTTTGAAAGTATTGTAAATTCGAACCAAATCAAACCAATCATTAGCAGTAGGATTTGGTTTGATTTTTTCGATTTAAAAAATATATTAAGTATTATTTAGTATGATTGCTAATACATTTAAAAATACTTAAATTGTTTTTTTTTTATTTTAAATATTGTTTAAAAATCTATTAGTAACTTACTAAAAATCAATGTCACTCCAAAACTACTTAAAAAATAAAATTTCATCGCATATCTAATTAGTAAAAATTATAATAATATTATTGTCATTATTTATTTCCCCAGGACTATGTTTATATAATAAATCATATCATATCTTTTAAACTAAATATTATATAAAAAAAATATAAAAATTATGTATATTATAATTTGATTTAGTTTGCATTGATTTTCAATACTTAAACCATACGTAAACCGTAAATCACATTGAATTGCATGACTTAAAAATTTAATAAACCAAACTAACTCAAATCATTTTAATTTTTTATTGATTTTCAGGTTTTTTATTTGAATTGATTACTTTAAATCACTTAGGCTTGCAATAACGCATTTAAACATATTAGGATTGAATATCTTAAGACCTGTAGAAAGTATTCAACCTCTATAATCTATATGATTGTACCGTCCTCATTTTTACACGTGCAAGCTTTTAATTAAACGACATCTCTAGGCTCTTGATGATGCAATAACAAAGTCCGTTTAATAAAAAACTAATTCAGAATAGGCACGTGTATATGTTGTAAACTTTAAACCAAGTCCTAGCTGTATGGCTCTTTAGTAGATATTTTTATGCTTCTTAATTAACCTATTTCTTTGGAACAGTAAGAATGACAATCTCACTTTCCTCTTCTCTCTTATTTTATGGACCATTCTGTTAGAAAGAAAAAAAGGGGATTGCTGAGTTGAAAAGAAATAGATTCTTGTTTCATTGACGCCTGCTATAACTACTACAATCTTTAAATATAACATGACTTTAACCTAAATTTAAGAAGATCAACAAAAATTCATTTTAGGAAATTGAAATAATTTAGAATAGAAAAGTAAAAGGTAAACTTAATAGTAGTCCTTAGCACAATAAGGAGGTCTAGTGATCCTGTTAGACTTATGGTTACTTGGCCTACTATCATGGTCTTCTGATGACTCATATTATATGTTCACATTTATATTTTTGTTATATTTTCTAAGGTGTTATTTCATATTTATTTCACGCATTTAGCATACATTTAGGTTTTTTGCATAAAATAATTTTTAATAAAACATAGCTATAAGTTGCATTTTAGTAAATTATGCATTATTTCTGTCCTGACATTGTCTAATGTTTTGGCTATAACTTTTTTTGTAGATATTATTTTTGGCTGATTCTTTTTGCATTGGATTCTTCACTTCCATGGATTCAATTTGAATATCTTGAGCATGGAATTTGGATTCTGGAGCTATTTTTGAGGATTTTTGGAAGTTTGAACAGAAATCTAGACCATTTGTAGTAGGAATTGATTTTTATGTAAATTAGTTTTAGGCCCATTTTTCTTGGCCCATTATTCGTGTGAGTAAAAACCTAGCAGGGGTTGTGGGATCACACACACTCATTCAGTTTTCAGTTTTTCAGAATTTTGAAAAGTTTTTAGAGAATTTTTGTAGAGAGAAGATTTTCTCTTTAGGAATTCAATTTTAATTTCAGTTTTCGTTTCCAACTTTCAATTCTAGATTTCTTTTGGCTCCGAGTTTTCATTCCCTTACCTCTCAATTTCCTTATGCATGATTCTTGATCAAGAATTGGCATTTGCATGTTAGGCTAGCTGTAGGAGCAATTTCGGTTTTAATTCTGCCATTGTTCTTAATTCCTATTTTCAATTTTGATTTTTGTTTCCAATTCTTGTTTTCAATTTTAATTCTGATTTTAAATTATGCAATTTCTTTAATTTCTTTCCTGCAATTTTATTTCTACAATCTTTTGGTTTCTGCATTTTTTTTCTGCAAATTCTAGTTTCCTACGAATTTTATGTTTTCCTACGAATCTGTTTTTGTTTGGTGCGAATTTGTTCTTATATTTTATTTTCTTTCTTTCTTACAAGTTACATTTTCTGCAATTAAACCTCCCCTCATCATTAACCAGTAAAAATAAAATGAGAAGAGATATTAGGACTAGCTAGAGATAGAAACAATCTTTGTTAGTGCATGTTTCTTTGTGATTCGATCTTAGGTCAACCTTATAGTACATTAGGGGGACTTTTATAATTTTTGCAAAATCTAGGGCAATTAGGATTTTGTCACCCTCCCAATGAGACAGAATCTTGCCCTCAAAGTGGTTGTGACATGGTTGAGTGGCATTGGGCAAGAAGGCTGGGTGCGAATTGTCCTACTTGATAATGGTTGAGAGTGGTTAGGAGAAAAAATGGGCAAATCGAACGGTTGGGATGATGCATGGGGCATTGGAAAAGTGGAGGGAAGGTATAGGTTTATAGCTAGATCATGTGTGGAAAGAGAAGAGTTATTATTGTCAATCTTGGGAGTTGTAGTCTTGGTTATGAGAAAAGAAAGCATTAATGGTTGGGATTGGGAGCTTTGAATGCACATTGCGATGTGTGGGGAGTATCTGGTAATGGCTGGAATTTGAGTGGGTAAGAGAGATGCACCTGCACATGGGATATTGGGCACACGAGGACACATGTAAGGTTGAGATAGTTTTGGGGAATTGAAGTTGGAATTAGGCAGTGAGGATAGATGCATTTGTGGAGACGTTAAAACAAGTGGCTTTTGGGTGATCTTGGTTTGATTTTGGAGAAGAATTAGGGAGGTTGGTGAAGTGTTGGGACACATGGATGGACAAGATGAATTAGGGGGGTGTAAAGTGGGATTGAACGGTGAAAATGATAGAGAAATTAAATTTGGTAGATTTTGGGTGAAAGTGGGTGGATTGTGGATGGTGGATGCCCAAGTTCCTATACATGTGGTGCTAAAAGAGGGAGGACACGTGGAGGGTTAGGATAGTATAGGAAGAGTTAAATTTTTGGTGGATGGTGAGGATTGGCTTATTTTCTAGAAGGAGACAGAAAGTGGTAGAATGGAATTAGAAAGGTTATTTGTACTTGGGATTTCCAGATGGTAAGTATTTTTGGGATTGAGTGGGAGAGCATCCTAGAGGGGAGTTTGTTCTGAGGGCAGTTCCCAGGTGCCAAAAAGAGGAGTTCGACCCCGATAATGGCGAAGGAAGGCAGAGCTCGTAAGAAACTAATCCAATACAACAAAGCACTTTAAAAGGACCGAAGAATCTCTTGGCTAATTTCTGTGAAACTCGGCGAACCCCATTTGTTGATGATAAGGGCATAGACGCAACGCACAAAATCTGCTGGTGAGAAAGTTTCCTCCTTTCTGTGTTTGTTGGCTTGATCTCACATGCTTTGCCTTGTGCATTTTAAGTTCACGTGTAGCTGCTTCAAAACCTCTTTTCTTTTTTCCAGTGATGTATAGAGGATGGATTAATGGCGGAACTTGGGAGGAAATCGCTCAACATCAGAGGGGAACAACCAAAGATTGCTTCAAATGATGACATTCTAATGATAGAATGGCAATTACAGTTGAACCAATACTCGACCAAGTATAAATACTTGAACTAAATGTGAGACTGATCATTGGCAAAGCATTGAAGGTATGCTCTAGACTGTGATTTACTACTTCGGTTTCGTAGTCCGTTTTAGGATGGTAAGAAGTACTAAACTGAAGTTTGGTTCCTTGTAATTTAAACATCTCTCTCAAAAACGTACTTAAAAACATAGGGCCTTGATTAGATATAATGGTCTTGGGTATACCATGGAGGCGAAAAACTTCAACTGCAAAGTGAGTGGCTAAGTCTTTAGCAGTAAACTTTGTAGGAAAAGTAATGAGATAGACAGCTTTGCTAAGATGATCACATATGACCCAGATTGTTGTATGGCCAAATGAAGTCGATAGATGAGTGATGAAATCCATAGTCAACTCTTCCCAGATACATGAAAGAACAGGTAATGGTTGCAATAAACCTTGCTTCTTTTTCGGAACATATTTATTTTGCTAACAAATAATGCATGTATTGACAAACTGTTTGGTTTCTTTGTCCATGCCTTTCCATGGGAATGATGCAGCCAACCAGGCTAGCGTGGGTTTGAGGATAGAGTGACCCAAGTTGGGAGTGGAATGATCTTCGCAATGAGTTAACGCCAGAGGTCACCCTATGATGGTATAAAAATGTGATCTTTGGACCACAACAATCCATATTGCAATTGCAATTGATCTGGAGTTGCAAAGTTAGTATTATGTTCCGCAAGAGTCTCCTTTCCTATTGGGACTGTTGCATAATATTGATGAAGTAAGTCAAGTTTCTGTGGAATCGAAGATGAAGTGATGGACAATAGTAGAACTGGTTCCTCATCTTGTCTGGAGAGAGCATTTGCAACCACATTCATCTTACCAGGTTTGTAAAATATTTTGAAATTGTAACGTTGTGATTTGAAAGCCCACCATTGTTGCTCTGGTGTCTTTATTCTCTGTGTCATTAAATCTTTGAAACTTCTTTGATTAGTGAAAATATGGAACTTCTTTTCGATCAAATACTAACGCCATTTTCTTATTGCTTTCGAGACAACAAATAATTTACGAACATAGGTGGAGGCTAGCTGCATGTAAGAAGACATTGTTTTACTAAAAAATGAAATAGGATGACTTGCTTGGCTGAGGATTACACCCACAAGAGTTTTAGAAACATCTATTTCAATGACAAAAAGCTATGTGAAGTTTGGTAGAGCAAACACTTGAGCATTGATAATTTTACTTTTCAATTATGTGAAAGCTGGACTAGCCTCTAATGACCATTGTAACTGATTACTTTTAGTTGATAACAATTACTTTTAGTTGATAACAATCCGGTAAAAGAAGAGGCGAGAGAGGCCAATATTCTTTGATGAATTTTCTATAAAAATCGGTGAGACCAAGAAAGCCCCAAAGTGTCGTGAGAGAACGTGGCTCGGGCCAGTTGAGAATTGCCTTTACGTTTTTTGGGTCTAGGGTAACACCATTTACATTGTTAACATGTCCCAAGTAGTGAACCTATGAAACTCCGAAAACACATTTGGATGTTTTTGCATAAAAGTGGTTAGAAACCAATAAGTCCAAAATGATTTTCAAAGGTTTTGCTATAAACCAGGATGTCATAAAAAATACCAAAACAAGTTTGCGTAAATAGGGACAAAAAACGTCATTCATGACCGATTGAAAGGTAGAGGAGGCATTGGTTAGCCCAAAATACATCACAATAAACTAATAATGTCCATCAGATGTGTGAAAAGTCGTCTTGTGAGTATTTGTTGGGATCACCCTGATTTGATGATGACTTAATCGTAAATCAATTTTTGAAAAATTGAAGCTGAATGTAATTCATCTAGTAGTTCATCAATTGTAGGAATGAGAAATTGATCCTTAACTATCACCATGTTTAGAGCTCTATAGTCAACACAAAAATGCCACGTGCCATCCTTTTTCTTCACTACAATTACAGGGGATGATATGGGTTGTGGCTGGGAAATGCCCTACTGGAGCATATCTTAAATAGTAAGCCCCATAACTTCCTTTTGGGAAAAAGGGTAATGATAAAGTTTGACATTAATAGGGGATGTGTTTAGGAGGAGTATAATTCGATGGTCATTGTTACGTGGTTGAGGTAAGCCATTTGGGTGCTATAAAAGGTTTAGGTAGTCACGTAAAAAAATCTATAATAAAGAAGGTGAAGAAGTGAAATTAGGATCTGTAGTGAAGTGAGTATTTTTGGGTATGGAATAGGGTTTAGAGTTAAGAAAGGTAAGGAGGTGAATTGATGCAATGGAGTCCGTTCATAAAAACTGGCAGAATTGATGGTAGGATGAAGGAGTGGATAGGTCAGGCTGGTTAGGAAAGGGTGATCAGGGGATGTTGTAAGTGAAGGAAAGAGATGGGATAGAGAAATCAGCAAAAATGAGGCCTAATGATGATAACCATTCCAGGCCCAAAAGTAAATCAACACCCTCAATAGCAAATAGGTAACAAGGAACCATAAACAAATGATATTGTAGTTTTAAAGGTACCTCTGGGCACAATCCTTTACAATAATGTTAGCACCATTGCCCACCATAACACCAAATCAGGTCATTGAGCGAGTGAACAAATGGAGATGGGAAGCAATGCATGGTTGTAGTATGTTATATAAATTATTAGTATAAATAAGAATAATAATGGAGAGCTCAGCGATAAAACCATGAAATTTAAAGGCTTTTGGGAAGTGAAATGTGACACCTAGAGTAGCTTAGAATGAAAGTTGAAAGTAAATGATATCATCAAGTGGAGTTTCAAGCTGCTCAATTGAGTTAGTGGGGATTGAGTCTATGTCATCATCTACTAATAACAAGACAAATTTATTACTATTGCATTTGTGACCTACGTCAAATTTCTCATCATAATAGTAACATAAACTTTGGGTTCTTCTTTCTTGCATTTATGCGGCTGAAATGCGCTTAATGGGCATTGGGGGAATTAGCAGTATAAGAAGTTTTAGGTCCACTAGGTAACAAGTGACCTAGGAGTCTAAGGCTGCAAAATCAGTCATCCCTACATTTATCTTCCACCAAATTAGCAATCTCGATAGCTTGTGAAATGTTTTTAAGTTTGTGAAGGGCCAGTTCATGCTTAATAGCAAGAATTAAACCAAAAATGAATAGTTTAAAGAAGATTCCTCCAAAAAGACCATTTACTTTGTTACATAAATGTTCAAATATGGCTTGGTAGGCAACCACAGTCCCTGTATGGCAGACTCAACCTCATGGTTTGCGAAGGTAAATAGACCAAAGCACAGTTCAAGGGCTCGGGTGAAAAAATCCTAGTCATGTAACTAGAGGTTTTTGACATCCATAATAGCCTCACCTTGCATGTAGGAACAAATCATGGGGAGTCTTTGTTTTGGGAGTATGTGGTGGTAGTAAAAAAAATGTTCTGCTTGAAATAGTCAATCTAGTGGGGTGATCCATCAAAAGGTGGGAGAATAATTTATAAAGGGTGAAATGTTGGGGGGCTATAAGGGTTAGGGTGAATGTAAAAAGGAAAAGGAAAATGGAATGAAGAAAGTGTTTGAAAGGTTAATGGTGTAAAAAAAGAGAGTTGGAGAAAGGTATATTAATAAAAGGTGATGTAACATTGAAGGGTTGGTGTGGTGAAATAATGGTTTGAAAACTATAGACAGACATAAAGGTTGGGGGATTTAGGTATTGGAGTGGTAATGTTATTTAGGGTACTTTCGGCAGACAAGAGGTGACTTGAGAAAGAGAGGAGGGTGTGGAGGTTAAAGGCATTGTTAAATAAGAAAAAGGCATATACCATAAAGAAATGAGACATTAAGAGAACAAGGAAAATTAATACAAGTGGTTGGTAAGGGAGAAGGAATGAACAAAGTTAATACAAGTGGTTGGTAAGGGAGAAGGAATGAACAAAGCAAAAAGCTTGTCTTGAAGCCCGTCAATATGAACTAGAGAACATCCTAACGACTTTTAATATATTTTTGTAGTATCTCAAATTGAGTTTAAAGAGAGGAAAGTTTTTTAATGATAATTTGAAGAACATCTTCTAAATCTTTAAATGAATTCTTGAAAAATATAATAGGAGCAATGAAAGTACCTATATATTAAAAAAAAAAAAAGGAATGCTAAGCTTAAAGGAAAATAATTTCTTTTCTCATTAAGATAAAGGAAAATAATTTCTTTTCTCGTTAACACTTGCCATAACAGCTACAACCCTTAAATACAAGATGACTTCTACCTAGAAGTGAAATGGGCCAAGAAAAATCCATTTTAAGGAATTAAAATAATTGAAAGGTTAATAAAAATTTATTTTAAAAATTGAAATAATTCAGAATAGAAAAATAAAAAATAAACTTTTTAAGAATTAAAATAATTGAAAGGTCAATAAGAATTCATTTTAAGAATTGAAATAAAATAAAAATAAACTTAAATAGTAGTCTTTAAGTCAATAAAAAAATCTGGTGACCCTCTTGGATTTATACTCACCATCGAGTTCCTTCAAAATACATATTTGATTTACAAAAGTTATCTCGTCCTTAAGATTATCGAAATTGAATTCTCTGTAGAAACATTAGTATGTTACTCCTATGATACTAACATAAATAACACCTATTTTATGTTTGTCGTAAATAAATTGTTCTTTGGAGTTTGCTAGAGAATCCGCCGAGACTAGTGTTTAGGTACAGATAACATATATAACATATATAAAAATATTCTCTTAAGATCGTACGATAAGCGAAAGTCATTAGCATCAGATTTATATTTCAACAGCCATGGTACTTGTATCTGCAATTACAACACAACCATGAGATCTTTGTTCCACCAATCACCCACACAACAACGAAAATCACACACAAAAACCTCAACAACATAAAGCACACAAAACTTTAAACTAAGAACACAGTAACAAAATTTAACCAGAGATTTCGATGGCCTTAACATCAGGCTTCTTAATCTCTTCCTTTGGAAGAGTAACAGTGAGAACACCATTTTCCATAGAAGCTTTCACTTGATCAACTTTAACATTCTCAGGCAATCTGAACCTCCTCATGAACTTGCCACTGCTACGCTCCACTCGATGCCATGTATCGTTCTTATCTTTCTTCTCAACGTTCCTCTCTCCGCTGATCTGAAGAATCCTATCATCTTCAATCTGCACCTTCACTTCCTCCTTTTTCAGCCCTGGAATATCAGCTTTAAACACATGTGCCTCTGGGGTCTCCTTCCAATCCACCCAAGTGCTCACAAATGCAGAGTTTTCACCAGAGACAGAAGGGAACGGAAAATCCTTGAAGGGATCCCACAGGTCGAGAGAGAAAGGATCAAACACGCTACTTCTCCGGCCACCGAAAATACTTGGAATCAGCGACATTTTTTATAACTTTTAGCTTCTTTTGAAAAGTGCGGATTTTATATAAGACAAAATCGCAAATAGATTGCTCTTTAACTATCTTTGTGTGATTGGTGATGTCCAATGGGACTCATGAGATATTTAAAGGGAAAGAAAGGATAATCTTGTATGTTCCAGAAAATTGGTTTACAATTTGGTTGCTTTTTTTTACGAGAATATTCGACAAAGTTCTAAACTTCTTCACGACTACGCCCGACTCTTCTACACTCTTCTCCATATCCTTTTTTTTTTTTTTTCTTTTTATATATTATTACTTTGGTATGTATGTTTTTGGCTTTTTTTTATATAAAAAAATTACGAAAATGCGCCATTTCTATACCTTTTTTACTAGAAAATAGTCAGGAAAAAACTGATTTCTCAAACATGATTTATTTTTTTATAGATAAAAAATTTATAAAAAATTGGTTGATAGACAACTAATTTTTTATGTAGATTTTTTTAATTTTGTTTTTTTTTTTAATTTTTATATTTATTTATTATTTATGTATATTGTTTTAAAATATAATTTTAAAATTAAAATTTTTAGAATATTTTTAGTTAATGTATATGTTATTTTATTATGTGTTTTATTTTATTATGTGTTTTATTTTTACGTTGCACATCTTTTTTAAATATTTTGTAATTTATTTTTTAGTTTGTACTTTTTTTAATTTAAATTTTTTAAATATTTTTTACATAAATAATTTCAAAACAATTTAAAATGCTAAGTTTAAATATCTTCATTTAAAAGCTTTAAATTGAAAAATAAATTATACAACATTTAAAGAAATTAAAATAACGAAAAAGATAAAAAAAATAAAACAAAACATATAAAAAAAATCAAATACAAATTAATTTTTTACATAAAAAAAATAAAATAAAAAAATAAATATGAAAAAAAGTTCTATAAATTTATTTTTTATTTATGTATATTGTTTTAAATCATGAATTTTAAAATTAAAATTTATAAATTTTTTATTTAATTCATATTTTATTTTATTATATATTTTATTTTTATATTGTGTATTTTTTTTGTTGTTTTAATTTTCTTAAAACGCTTTATAATTTTGTTTTAGTTTATATTTTTAAGTTAAATTTTTTAAATGCTTTTTACCAAAATAATTGAAAAATAATTTGAAATATTAGGTTTAAAAATATTAATTTAAAAACTTTAAACTAAAAAATAAATTACAAAATATATAAAAAATTTTAAAATAATAAAAAAGATACACAACATAAAAATAAAACACATAAAAAAAATAAATACAAATTAACTTAAATTTTTTTAAAAAACAGATGTACATGAAAAATAAATTAAAAAATTAAAAAAAATTAAAAAAGAACATCTATAAGAAATTAGTTGTCCATTTTCAATTTTGTTTTTTTAGTCATTTTTAAAAATTTATTTGTTATTTACGTATATCCTTGTAAATCAGAATTTTTTAAATTAAATTTTAAATTTTTAGTTAATTTATTTTTTTATTATATTTTTTATTTTTGTGTTGTGTATCTTTTTTATTGTTTGAATTTTTTAAATATTTTGTAACTTATTTTTCAGTTTATATTTTTTAAGTTAAATGTTTAATGCTTTTTACCCAAATAATTTAAAAATGATTTGAAATATTAGGTTTAAATATCTAAATTTAAAAAAATTTAAACTGAAAAATAAATTACAAATAATTTTAAAAAATTTAAAATAACAGAAAAGATACATAACATAAAAATAGAACACATAAAAAAATAAAATAAAATATAAATAAATGAATTTTTAAAACATATATACATAAAAAATAAATTAAAATAAATTTAAAAAACAAATCTGGAAAAAAATTCCTATAAGAAATTGATTGTCCATTTCTAGTTTTGTTTTTTCAATTTTTTGAGTTTTTTAAAAATTTATTTTTTATTTATGTATATTGTTTTAAATGATGAATTCAAAAATTAATTTTTTTTGTTAAATTATACTCTATTTTATTTTTCAACTGTTGTTGTTTTATAGTGTTTAATTTTTTTCAACAAAATGAAAAGTAAATCAATATGCTCTTAATATTTTTATTTTCTATTAATAAAAGATGAGTTTAATCGGTATACATTGTCATTATAAATATTTTTACACTAATATTCAATCATAATCTTTTATTTATGATAAATTTATTGATTTTACCTATTACCACTTGAGATTGAATATCAATGTAAAATTCTTTTATACTGATAGTGTATACCAATTAAATTCATAATAAAAAATAGAGGTTAGATTTCTATTTAAAAATAATTCATTATATTTTATGTGAAACCTAAGTGTGTGAGACACTTAAAAAAATAATATTGAAAATAATAATTACTACAACATTGTCTAAGCGCCGATAGATAATAATGAACTCCAGTTACATAATTACCAATTTTTAACCGGCTATATATTTCATTGAACATTTTATAAGAGGAAATTGAGCAAGATTTTGTATGTTTTATTGAGAGGATATGTTGATTTTCTAAGAAAAATATTGGTTATAAAATATAGGAATATAGAAAGTATTTTATAATTATAACAACTTCCAATATTTTAAAATTTACTATTTTAAAATATTTTTATATTAATTAATTATTTCAATTTTAATTATTTATACATTAAATAAAACATTTTTATTTTTAATAAACTAAAAATTTTATATGGTTTTTTTCAATCTAATTCAAAATATTTCAAATGTGTGGATCAAGTGATAGATAGTTGTTCCACTGTTTGAAAAAGATTAATTACTGACGAATTTTTACTCATGGAAAGAGACTCGTCAATAGTTTTTTATTATCCACAAAATTTTAATTACCTACAAAATTTGTATAAAAAATTTAAACTTATCTCCAAATTTTACTAATGATATTGCGTCGGTCATGTTTATGTGGATAATATTTAAAAATTTTTAGGTATTTCAAGGATAGAAAAATATAAATTTTACCTATGTATGTTGTAGGTAGTTAATATGTGAGTAGCATTTACTAATGTATAACATATTATATTATATATAATTTTAATTTTTATTATTAAAGATGTATAAAAAACTTACAAAACAAACAAGAAAATTAAGAGAATAAAACATAGAATCCATAGAAAATAGAACAAAAACTCAAATTAAAAAAAGTACGTTAACTGAAAACCAAAAAATATATATATATATATATATATATATATATATATAACACAATATGTCACGTGAGATAACAACTATCTTGCATGCCCCTGTATAACATATATATGTTAAAGACTACAAACTACTATAGATACAAGACAAATGAATGTCTTTTTATTTATTTATATATATATATATATAACGTAATATGTCATGTAAGATAACAACTATCTTGCATGCCCCTGTGTAACATATATATGTTAAAGACTACAAACTACTATAAATACAAGACAAATGAATGTTTTTATATATATATATATATATATATATATATATATATATATATATATATATATATATATATATATTAATATCATTTATGAGTGAAGAGGAAGATAGAGCAGATTTTACTAGAGCATTAATGGAGCATTCTTGAAATTTTTAAATCTGGTTTTCACATATTCAACATTAAACTTTTGTCATAAAAACACCTTTACTGTTAAGCAAAGTTGCTTCGGATAGGGCTCACCAAGATGATGATGAATTTGATATTGATATTGCATAAGCTAATTGATTCCCATTTTAGATAAGAAACTGGTTAACTTATAACGGGGCGGGATTGTAGATGACAAGTCCCGAAAATTATCATATATTTTGGCTATCTTCGCAGGAAGAATAGCTTTTATAGGTCCTATATCAATTACCCAATTAATAAACCAGGAGGGTAATCTCATAGGTAATTCATTTTTAAAACTTATGTACCAAGAATGCTTGGGATTGGTATTTAAAAGAATTTTGTACCAAGCATTTTGGTAATCAAAATAATTAAAAGAGGATGGCTTAAAAGGTCTCGAAAAACCCTTTGGAGTCATTCAGTTCTGATTCCAATCTGAAGGACATAAAACATTTAAAATCTTCAGCTTGGAATAATTAGTTATTTCAGGATTCTTTGGATCTTTTTCTGGAATTAGCTCAACCGAATTAGTATCCAAAAGAATCATCTGATAAAAAGTAATTGTTTTTTCAAAATTCTCTGGTATCCAAGTTCATCCTTTAGGAGCCACTTTGGTAATTATTGAAGAAGGTTCTTCATTTTCGAGCTCTGGCTCAATTTTCAGAACGGGCAAACAAGTGTTCTTAATATGATAGTCCTTCTGAGCATACAGGGTTTCCTGCTTTTTAGGCTGAGAAGGAGAGGCTAAAGGGGAGAAATTATTTTTAGAAGAGGAAGACTCAAAGGTCTTCTTGGCTTTTAAGGAAGCTGGTAATTTACGGGATGATTCAGGGGTAATTAAAGAGGAGGCAACTGCATACGAAGGTGCCAGATCAGAAACACTTAAGGGTCTGGATTTAGGAGGGGTTTCCGTCAAAGCTGACTTGACTGAAGGTCTCATGTCTGCTGTAGGAGTGCCCTGAAGAAATTCTCTAGTTAGAAAATCGGGGATTGAATTATTAATTCCTTTTATAAATTCGATTTTGAAATCAAAACAGGATAAAATACTTTGCCATCTAGCAAAAATCTGTTTCGAAACAATGTTTTTAACATCTTTTTCTAAGACTTCTTTGGCAGATTTGCAGTCAATTCTTAAAAGAAATTCTTTATTCATTAAATCAGTTTGAAATTTATTTATGCATAAAACTATGCTCAAAATTTCTTTTTTAATAACACTATAATTAAGTTGAGCTCCCACTCAGGCACCTGAGTGAAATTTAATTATTTCTTTTTTAATAATGCTAGCCTCTGGATGAAGGATGCCTAAACAGGGCAATGTTTTAACAAGACCTTTTATTTCCTTAACTATTTCAGTATGTTTTTCTGTCCAAGACTTGGGATTTTTTCTAAGCCTAGAAAAGATAGGCTAGCAGGTAACTCTGATATTAGGAATGAAATCTGTAACATAATTAATACATCCTGAAAATCTTTGTAATTGATTTTTAATTTTAATTTCATCAGCAAATTTATCAGCAAATTCAATACTCCTACTGATAGGAGTTAACTTTCCTTGAAATATTTCATGACCTAAAAATCGTATTTTAGTTTGACCAATTTTTATTTTTCTTTTAGAAAGAACCAGACCATTTTTCTTTATTATTTCTTTAAATATTCTTAGATGTTTTAAATGTTGTTCGATAGAATTAGAAAATATTAAAACATCATCCAAATAAACCAAAGCAAATTGGAATAAGGATTTAATATATTATTCATAATATTTTGAAATTCACAGGGAGCATTTTTAAGTCCCATAGGCATTACATTCCACTCATAATGCCCAAAAGGAACAGTAAAAGCCGTTTTATATTTATCTTTTTCAGAAACTTTAATCTGGTAATACCCAGATTTTAAATCAAATTTAGAAAAAATTACAGCTTGATACAATCTTCCTATCAATTTTTGTTTATTAGGAAGAGGATATCTGATCCATTTTAAGACATTATTAAGAGGTTTGTAATTAATAACCATCCTTGGTTCTCCTCTTTCTATTTCAGAGGCATTCATGACATAGAACGCCGAACAACTCCAAGGAGATTTACTAGGTCTAATTAATTTTTTTTCAAGAAACTGCTGAATTTCTTTTCTACAATAGTTAAGAGTTTCTCTATTCATTTGAACTGGTTTAGTTTTGGTAGGAATTTTACTTTCATGAAATTCTTCCACATAAGGTAATTCAATAGTAAAAGAATTCATATCCCAAAAAGCAGAGGGAATATCAGCACAAATTTCTTTTTCGAAATTATGTTGAATTTTTTCAAAATTCTTCTTAACTATCGGATTATTAACTTGTTCTTCAATTCTTTTATATTTTATTTCTAATTGTAATTGATTGATTTGATTATTTTTACTTTCAATTTTATTTATAAAATTTTTTTCGGTTAAATCTTTTAAAGTTAAAACCTCCTTTTGCTTTATGGGGGTTATAAATTCAAAAAGATGATTTTTATACTTAATTCCTTGATTAGAAACTTCAAACGGATATATTTGGGTTAAAAAAGGGGTTCCAAGAATTATTTCTTCAGTAATATTTTTGGTTAAAATAAAACTATTTCTAAAACATTTTCCTTTATTACAAATACTGGCATTAGAGAGTTTATACTGAACTTTTAATTTAGAATTATTAGCAGTATATAACTTTTGTAAAGACTTTTCATAATATTGAGTGAGAATCAACCCTTCTCTTATACAATTTAAAACTGCACCGGGATCAACTAAGGCTATGAAATTCTTATGAAAAGAGTTTCCAATTTTTAAAGCTATTTTAATCTGCCACTTTTGCTGAAGCATTTTTATTTGATTAATTAATTCTGTTTCTTCCTTATCATCTTGAGAATTAGAGGTTGCACCTATATTATTATTAAATTTTTCTTTTTAGTTTTCTAATTCTGATTTTAACTCCTGAACTTCTTGTTTTAGTTCTTTTATTTCTTTTTGAAGATCTTTTATTGTAACCGGCTTATTAGAAGAATTCATTTTTAAAATATTTGAAAAATTATACCCAGTGAATTTTTCTTTTTCTTTGTGATTTTTGACCGTTTCCTGTTCGATCATCATATTTTTTAATTTTGACAAATATTCTAACTTATCCTCTTCATTTGCCATTTTATCAACCATTTCAAGAGCTAATTTAATTTCAGCTTTAATCATATTAATTTTAAAAGAACAAGTACAATTTTCAAGATTTTCGCAAGTATGAAGATTTTCTTCACCTTCACTACTAGAAGTTTCAATTAATTCATTGTTTTCAATTAATTCATTTTCTTCTTCAGCAGAAGAATCTTCTTCTAAGATTAACAAATTATCTATTTGTTCTTTTAATTCATCACTCATTTTTAGATCTTTTATTTTTTCTTTGACTCTACAGTCTTTTTTCATATGTCCAACCCGACCACACTTATAACACATTATATTAGGCTTACTAGTTTTTTTAGGGATTTTACTAGTTTTACTAGCCTTAATGGGTTGGGTATTTCTAACACTATTTTGTTTTCTTATTTGTCTCTTTCTTTTCTCAGATGGATGGATGGGTTTTTCATAACCATATTGGTTACAAAAACTACCTAATTCTTTAATTCTCATTTCCTGATTTCTCTTAATTTGATTTTGTAATTTAAGGGTATCATATATTTCTAAACCTATTAACTTAGTGGTAGTACTAAGCCGACCATAGGTTAGATATCTTAAAGGGACATCATTATATAGCCTGGGCAGACTTTCTCTTACCTTATCGGCAAAGGCAGCAGGAAAACCTGCCAGAAACCTTTCTTTCCAGAAGGCTTCTCTACAGTCAGGCCTGGTTAGCACCAAGGTTATGAAATTATCATGGTACTATCTAAAGTCTCCTAAGGTTTTACACCTAATTGTATGGAGAATTAATGAGATCCTTTGGTCAAATAACTGTGGATCTCCTACAAAATTATAGATAATTGCTAAAATTAAGGTTTCTACCATGAGAGGCATGACTTGATCTGCCTCCTGCTTAACCCTATTCATGATATTGAATCTTTCTTCTTCAGAGAGATAATGATCCCACCATCCTTTTAATTGGCCAGTGAAACCCATTATTAGCAGCTTAACAGTGGTAGCTGCATCTTGCTTAGTCCTATAAGCTGAGGCTGCCATGGTCATTTCATTAGTTTTTCTAAGGATTTTCATTTCAGTAAGCCCATCTATATTCCATTCATAGATACTAGAGCCATCGAAAAAGGATGGTGACTCCAGCTCCCATTCTTCAAACTGAATATCAGGGAGAGTGGGCCTGGTATAATAATTCCTAGTGGTGGGTCTAGGGGTAGGACCTATGAACGAACTACTCCTAGGATTTCTTCTTAACTTATTAACCTTAAACAAATTGTTTAATTAGGGAGAGTGGGCCTGGTATAATAATTCTTTTCCTAATTTTATATGTTTTAACTCTTCTTCTGAAAACTTAAAAGGTTTAATTAAAGATCTTTCTAATTTCTTAGGAGTTGAATCGTTATTAATTATTTCAGTTGCAATTATATGAACAATTTGATTAGTATAATTTAATTGAGTATGCAAGTTTTGAATATCTTTAACAGAAATATCTCTTTTTTCCGTTATCATTTTAAATGGAGAGACAACAACTTCATTATTCTGAATATTAGGAAATTTTACTTCTTCTAACGGGGGAACTATGCTGATAATTTCTCCTTTAGAAGTTTTCCAAATCTTTTCAGCAGTTTTGAGAACATTTATTTGAAGATTATTAAAACAGTTTTCAGAGAACCAATTAAAGAAAGAAATATTTTCCTCTTTTTCTTCTAAATAATTATAGTATTTTTCTCTGTATTCTCTTAATTCCTGTTGAGAAAAAGTTTGAAAGAACCATTCTCTCTTTTCTTTATTACCAGGATTCAAAAATTCTTCTTTTAATAAATCTTTATTTATTTCAAATTTTTTAATAACATTTAGCTGATTGAATTCAGACGGACCAGGGACAGATTCAAAATTTGGAGAATTCGGTTGGTTTTCTGCTTCTTCATAATCTGGTTGAGGAACCGTAGGATCCGACCTAGTCCCTAGGTATTGAAGAGACCGTGGCATAGAAAACTCATATCTATCTATCAACCTTCTTGCCATAGAAAAAGGAGGTCTGAGGAGATCTGTAGGA
The DNA here is from genome assembly GCA_037954015.1 of Psophocarpus tetragonolobus. Taxonomy (NCBI): domain Eukaryota; kingdom Viridiplantae; phylum Streptophyta; class Magnoliopsida; order Fabales; family Fabaceae; genus Psophocarpus; species Psophocarpus tetragonolobus. The sequence goes on along the minus strand of CM075690.1, from coordinate 33,175,881 downwards.
AAGAGATCTTCTTAAGGGAGCGAAAGCTACCTCAACAATCCCATCCCTAAATTCAACAATATTATCAAGAACAGGATTTTCAATTTTTGCAGGAGGAAGAATTTCTTCCAATTTCCATCTGAGACCTGAAGTTATTTCTTCATGTCTCAGAGTTCTAGGAACAGTGGCGCTAACCTTTTCAGGATTAACAAGTAACATAGTGGTAACATCTTTAGGCGACATCAACAAGGCTCCTGGAGCCAATTGAGTCTTCATAGCCTTATAGTATAACCTATAGGCTATTGTTAAAGGAAAGGAACTTTGGTTCCATTTTTCTTCAAGAATTTTTATAGTTAGAATTATATTATTGTTTGTCTCATGAAGACTCTTTAAAGCAATACAGTAATTAGGGTAATTATTGATATAAACCGGTCCTTGATGAATGTTAGTTTCCATTAAAGCCAAAGTTTGGTTTTCAAAATCCTTTGGCCTATTATCCCTAAGGATGGCCAACAAGGGCATATCCATGCCCAATTTGAACAAGGGTTTAATCGCAATTTGAATAGACCCTATATGCAGATATCTGAAATCTTTTATATGCTCAATAATTAATTGTTTGGAGATTAGGGGGATCTCCTGCTGGGTAGATTTTAAATCTATTTCCTTTTCAACCGTTTTAATTATATATTCAGAGTTAAATATATCTTTAAAAGAGGTTTTGTAAATAGATTTAATATCTAATTTAGGTATATCCCACTTACTTAATTCATGTTCTATTTGAGAAATTCTTAATTCATGATGTATCATATTCAACTTAGTTTCTTCTGGTTCCTCATTATTAACTTCTACCTTTTCTTTTCCTTTTGAAAACATTTTTATTAATCTAGACATGTTCTGAAGATAATTAGGACCAAAACGGGACCACCAGGCTAAACCAACAGATTTACTGTTTCTCCTAAGACTTACTACCGGGACCACCCTTACCGGCTGACCAACGCTCAGTCCTCATTACTCGACTTAGTTCTAGATTATTAAACCTATTTTAAAAAGGATGCAGAAAATGATACAAGTTAAAAATGAAAACCTTGAAAACTAAAGTGATATGAAAATCAAGAATGCAGAATTTTACAAACTTTGAATCACCATCTTTTCTGTTGTGGCAGATCGAACTAGTCGCAACCACAGAGCATACTCAGATACATACGTTCAAAGGCTCTGATACCATACCATTTAACGCACGCGGGTAACGAAATTAAAAGGTAATAAAATGAAAAGAATTTAAAGAAATACTTAGAAAGACACAGAAAGGCTCAGAGGGTTATACAAGAAAGGTTTTATTGATAATGAAGGAGGGGCATTACAAGGTTAATTTGAGAGAGAGTTTAGAGAGGAGAAAGAGAAGATTTTAAGGCTCAGTTAAGCTGTGTCATCTTACTCTATCTAAACCTCTATTTATAGATACAAAGATCGGATTTCAAATCCTGAATTTAATGAAATTATATAAATAATTTAAATACACTGAAGTTTGCTGCTGACACTTTTGAATTCCAACTCTGATAAAGACATCTAGAGCGAGAAAAACCGATAGAAGCAACCCACAGGGACCCATTAAAAGATGCTAATTATCTTACTGACAAGACAGCTCTCCAGTTTTGGTTAAACCGTCTTTGAAGAAATTAATCAATTATCTCAGATCATTTATTAGATCAAATATATATATATATATATATATATATATATATATATATATATATATATATATATATATATATTACGTCTAGTGCGATCTCCCACACCAGAAAATAAAGTGCTAAAATTTTTTTGAGAAATTCTGCATTCATGATTTTCATATTTAGTTAGTTTCCACAAGTTCTCAGCATTAACTAATACTCTTTTCGAAATCTTTTAAAAAGCAAATTTAATATTTTAGAGATAAGTCTAGTAATTAGGATAAAAACGTTGGTCAGCCGGTAAGGGTGGTCCCGGTAGTAAGTCTTAAGGAGAAGCAGTAAAACCGTTGGTTTAGCCTGATGGTCCCGTCATAATCCTAATTATTGTCAGACAATGTCTAGATTAATAAAGATGCTTTCTAAAGGAAAAGAAAAGGTAGAAGTTAATAATGAAGAATCAGAAGAAACTAATGTAAATATGATACATCATGAATTAAGAATTCCCCAAATCGAACATGAATTAAGTAAATGGAATATACCTAAATTAGATATTAAATCTATTTATAAAACTTCTTTTAAAGATATGTTTAAATCTGAATATATTATTAAAATAATTGAAAAAGAAATAGATTTAAAATCAACCCAACAAGAAATTTCCTTAATTTCAAAACAATTAATTATGGAACATATAAAGGAGTACAGATATCTGCATATAGGGTCAATTCAAATAGCGATAAAACCCCTGTTCCGACTAGGTATGGACATGCCCTTACTGGCCATCCTCAGGGATAATAGACCCAAAGATTTTGAAAACCAAACCTTAGCCTTAATGGAAACTAACTTACATCAATGTCCAGTATATATTAATAATTACCCTAATTATTCAATTGCTCTAAAAAGTCTTGATGAAACAAATAATAATATAATTTTAACCATAAATATTCTTGAAGAAAAATGGAATCATAGTTCATTTCCCTTAACAATAGCCTATAGGTTATACTACAAGGCTATGAAAACTCAATTGGCTCCTGGAGCCTTATTAATGTCTCCTAAAGATGTCACTACAATGTTACTAGTAAATCCAGAAAAGGTGAGTGCCACCGTTCCTCGAACTTTGAGACATGAAGAAATTACTTCGGGTCTTAGGTGAAAATTAGAAGAAATTCTTCCTCGTGAAAATCTTGAAAATCCGGTCCTTGATAATATTGTTGAATTTAGGGACGGGGCAGTAGAAGTATCTTTTGCCCCCTTAAGAAGATCCCTATCTTATAAATCTCCTCAAACCTCCTTTGCTATGGCAAGAAGGTTAATAGATAAATCTGGATTTTCTATGCCAAGATCTCTTCAATATATGGGAACTAGGTCTGATCCTACGATCCCTCAACCAGAATATGAAGAAGCAAAAAATAAACCTAACTCTCCAAATTTTGAATCTGTTCCAGGTCCTTCAGAATTTAATCAGTTAAACGTTATTAAAAAATTTGAAATTAATAAAGAATTATTAAAAGAAGAATTTTTGAATCCTGAGAACAAAGAAAAAAGAGAATGGTTCTTTCAAACTTTTCCTCAATCAGAATTAAGAGAATACCGAGAAAAATACTATAATTATTTAGAAGAAAAAGAAGAAAATATTCCTTTCTTTAAATGGTTCTCTGAAAACTGTTTTAATAATCTTCAAATAAATGTTCTTAAAACTGCTGAAAAAATTTGGAAAACTACTAAAGGAGAAGTAATTAGTATAATTCCCCCTTTAGAAGAGGTTAAATTTCCGAATATTCAGAATAATGAAGTAGTCGCTTCACCCTTCAAAATGATTATGGATAAAAGAGATATTAATATAAAAGATATTCAAAATCTACACACTCAGTTAAATTATACTAATCAAATGGTTCATATAATTGTAGCCGAGGTAATAGACAAGAATCCTATTCTTAATAATACTCCTAAAAAATTAGAAAGAACTTTAATTAAATCTTTTAAGTTTTCAGAAGAAGAATTAAAACATATAAAATTAGGAAAAGATTCGGTATTAGAAGAAATAAATAAAAAATTAGATGCCTTAAATCTTAATAAACTTAATACCTTAATAATTCCAGAAGAAGAATTAGGAGATTTCAATAGGGAACAATTTGATGATGAATTATTTAAAATTAATAAGTTAAGAAGAAATGCAGAAGTAGTTCGTCCATAGGTCCTACACCTAGACCCACTACTAGGAATTATTATAATAGACTCACTCTCCCTGATATTCAGTTTGAAGAATGGGAGCTGGAGTCACCATCCTCTTTTGACGGCTCTAGTATCTACGAGTGGAACATAGACGGGTTGACAGAAATGCAAATTCTTCGAAAAACAAATGAAATGACCATGGCAGCTTCTGCCTATAGAACTAAACAAGATGCTGCTACTACTGTGAAGCTGCTAGTAACAGGTTTCACTGGTCAACTTAAAGGTTGGTGGGACCACTATCTTATGGAAGAAAAAAGATTTAATATTATGAATAGTGTTAAACAGGAGGCAGATCAAGTCATGCCCCTAATGGTAGAAACATTAATTTTGGCAATAATTCATAATTTCGTGGGTGATCCACAATTATTTGAACAGAGAATTTCTTTAATTCTACATACACTTAGGTGTAAAACCTTAGGAGACTTTAGGTGGTATCATGATAATTTTATAACTTTGGTACTTACTAGGCCTGACTGGAGAGAAGCTTTTTGGAAAGAAATATTTCTTGCAGGACTTCCTGCTACTTTTGCAGATAAGGTCCGAGAAAGCTTGCCTATGTTATATAATGATATCCCTTTAAAAGATTTAACTTGTGGTCGACTTAGTACAGCCACTAAGATGATAGGTTTAGAAATTTGTGATACTCTTAAATTGCAAAATCAAATTAAGAGAAATCAAGAAATGGGAATAAAAGAATTAGGAAATTTCTGTAGTCAATATGGGTACGAAAACCCTATTCCTCCTTCAGACAAAAGAAAGAAACAATTAAAAAAAAAGTAAAATTAAAAATAACCAACCCTTTAGAAAACCTAAGAAACATTTTAAAAAGTCAAATAATCCTAATAAATCAAATATAGTATGTTATAAATGCGGAAGATTTGGGCATATGAAAAAAGATTGTAAGGTAAAAGAAAAGATAAAAGCTTTGAAAATGAGTAATGAATTAAAAGAACAAATAGCTAATTTATTAATACTAGAAGAAGAATCCTCTACCGAAGAAGAAAATGAATTAATTGAAACCGATGAATTAATTGAAAATTCTAGTACGGATAGTGAAGATAATGGTCACACTTGTGAAAATATTGAAAATTGTAATTGTTCCTTTAAGATTACTTTGATAAAAGCAGAAACTAAACTAGCCTTAGAAATGGTAGCTAAAATGGCTAATGAAGAAGATAAGTTTGAATATTTAATGAAATTAAAAAACATAATGGTTGAACAAGAAACTGGTAAAAACTCTAAAGAAAACAAAAAATTTAAGGGGTATAACTTTACAGAAATATTAAAAATGAACTCTTTAAATAAACCAATAACTATAAAAGATCTTCAAAAAGAAATAAAAGATTTAAAACAAGAAGTTCAAGAATTAAAAAAAGAATTATTAAAGTTAAAAGAAAAGGTTGATAATAATATTGGTAATACTTCTAGTTCTCAAAACGAAGATACAGAATTAATTAATCAGATAAAAATATTACAACAAAAATGGCATGTTAAAATATCATTAAAAATAGGAAATTCTTTTCATAAAGATTTTATAGCATTAATTGATTAGGTACTGATTTAAACTGTATTAGAGAAGGTTTAATCCCAACTCAATATTATGAAAAGTCTTTGCAAAAATTATATACTGCTAATAATGCTAAATTACAAGTTCAATATAAATTATCTAATGCTAATATATGTAATAAAGGAAAATGTTTTAAAAATAGTTTTATCTTAACCAAAGACATTACTGAAGAAATAATTCTGGGAACTCACTTCCTAACCCAAATATACCCTTTTGAAGTATCAAAGCAAGGAATTAAGTATAAAAATCATCTTTTTGAATTTATCAACCCGCTTAAACAAAAAGAAGTTTTAACCTTAAAAGATTTAACTGAAAATAATTTTATAAATAAAATTGAAAATAAAACTAACCAAATTAATAAATTATAAGTAGAAATAAAATATAAAAGAATTGAAGAACAAATTAATGATAAAAGGGTAAAAAGGAATTTTGAATATCTTCAAAATGAGTTCGAAAAAGAAATTTGTGCTGAAATTCCTTCAGCTTTTTGGAATAGAAATTCTTTTGCTATAGAATTACCTTATATTGAAGGCTTTCATGAAAATAAAATTCCCACTAAAGCAAAGCCAGTACAAATGAATAAAGAAACCCTTAATTACTGTAGAAAAGAAATTCAACAGGTTTTAGAGAAAAAATTAATTAGGCCAAGTAAATCTCCTTGGAGTTGTTCAGCTTTTTATGTAATGAATGCTTCTGAAATTGAAAGAGGAGAACCAAGAATGGTAATTAATTATAAACCTCTTAATAATGTTTTAAGATGGATTAGGTATCCACTTCCTAATAAACAAGAATTAATAGGAAGACTATACCAAGCGGTAATTTTTTCAAAATTCGATTTAAAGTCAGGCTATTACCAAATAAAAGTCGCAGAAAAAGATAAATATAAAACTGCTTTTACAGTCCCATTTGACATTATGAATGGAATGTAATGCCTATGGGATTAAAAAATACCCCTTCAGAATTTCAAAATATCATGAATACTATGCTAAATCCTTACTCCGAATTTGCCTTGTCTATTTGGATGATGTTTTAATATTTTCTAACTCGATTGAGAAACACCTAAAACATCTAAGAATATTTAAAGAAATAATAAAGAAAAATGGTTTGGTTATTTCTAAAAATAAAATAAAAATAGGACAAACTAAAATAAGGTTCCTAGGCCATGAAATATTTCAAGGTAAAATAACTCCTATAAGTAGAAGCATTGAATTTGCAAATAAATTTCCAGATGAAATTAAAAATAAAACTCAATTACAAATATTCTTGGGATGTATTAATTATGTAGCCGATTTCATTCCTGATATTAGAATTATTTGTCAACCTCTCTTTTCTAGGCTTAGAAAAACCCCAAAGCCTTGGACAGAAAGTCATACTAAAATAGTTAAAGAAATTAAAAGTCTTGTAAAAAATTTGCCCTGTCTAGGAATTTTGCATCCCGAAGCCAAAATTATTGTAGAAACTGATGCCTCAGATATAGGGTTTGGAGGAATTCTAAAACAAAAGTTTCCAGAGAAAAGAGAGCAAATAGTTAGGTATCATTCTGGTGCCTGGGTAGGAGCTCAATTAAACTACAGTGTAATTAAAAAAGAAATTTTAAGTATAGTTTTATGCATAAATAAATTTCAAAATGATTTGATAAATAAAGAATTTCTTTTAAGAATTGATTGTAAATCAGCAAAAGAAGTATTAGAAAAAGATGTTAAAAATATTGTTTCAAAGCAAATTTTTGCAAGATGGCAAAGTATTTTATCATGCTTTGATTTTAAGATTGAATTTATAAAAGGAACAAATAATTTCATTCCTGATTTTTTAACTCGTGAATTTTTTCAGGGCACACCCCAGTATACTCCTCATGAGACCCTTAGTAAAATCAGCCTTGACTGAAAATTCTTCTAAATCTAAACCTTTAAATATTTCGGATTTAGCTCCTTCCTATGCTGTGGCCTCATCTTTAAATATTCCAGAAACCTCTAGAAAATTACCTGCATCATTAAACCCTAAGAAGAATTCTGAAACCTTATCTTCTAAAAATAATTTTCCCCCTTTATCTACCCCCTCTCCATCTAAAAGGCCAGAAACTCTAAATGCTCAAAAAGACTACCACATAAAAGCCCATTGTGTTTCGCTGCTACCAGTAGAACCAGAATGGGAAGAAGAAGAACCTTCATCAATAATTACGAAAATAAGTCCTAAAAAAATAAACCCTAATTTAGTTAAACCTGACTTTGTTATATGAAAAAAAGGTAGAGTTCATAGATTTTAGTGACCATTTTTTATAATTCTAACCATTAAAAAAATTTATATATTGTTCTTGTACAAGAATAATTGATAATATATATTTTTTTATTACAAAAGAAATTAAAAAATTAAAAATATATTTTTATATCTATAAAATTACATCACATCAGTTTATACTTTAGTTATATAAAGTTATAAATCTATTGTGAATAAAGGTGGGTCTAAGGATTTAATACATTTTTCCCTTCTCAAATAACATGTAACAATGAACTAACTCATTGATTTGAGTGAGAGTGGATTCTAGTAAGAGTAGATTCGACCTGGTAAAGGTATGGATGGGTTTGAGTATTGAGTATGAAGAATATGTGGTTGAGAAGGAAAATCTTATTAAAAGTTAGTGAGTGAGATTTGTTGACAAAAATTAGTTACTCTAAAAGTTAGTGGATACTTCACATCATTAACACAATTATAAAAAAAAGGAAAAAACACTTGAAACAAACATTATAATGTTCCACTTGACCTAACTTATTTTTGACTTAAAACTTAATTACTTTTAAGGGCTTCTACTTTTTATATAATTGTCAAAACTCAAAATAGGCTAGTTAGGCTCAATGGGTTCCACCCACTAAATGTTTATCACTCATTTGTTAACAGTGATGTCTATTACTCAACCTACTTTCGACAGTTATTCTTGGAATTGTCAAAATGAGTAAAGCCTACAACTTAACGAGACGAGTCAGGTTAGGTTTAAGAAATTTAGATACATAAAATTAGGTCTAAATGGATAGCCAAATATAAAAATGTGTTGACATTATTTAAATTTTCATATAATTTTGAACTAGCATAACTTGAATTTGTGGGTGGCCAAAAAGAAACAAATGTTCTTACAGGACTATAATTAACTTTTTTTAATTAATCCAGCTTAGCCATGTATTAATCAGAGAGTCAAAAAGTACTTTTATTAAAAAAAATGTACACGCAAAATTGGAAAAAAAAATCTTGAAGAAAAGTAAAAAATTAACTTTAATTTTATTATAATTGATATTTAAAATTTAACTTTTTATAAGTAGACACCTTAATCTTTAATTTTATTTTAATTAATATTTAAAATCTTTAAATATTAATTGGTATAAATTAACATTTAAGGTGTTTATTTTTAAGAGAATAAATTTTATAGGAACTTACTATTTTATTTCTATTTCTTATTAATATATTTTTTTAAAAAAATAGAAGATATATTACTATATTTTACACTTCATAGATGTTTTTAAATTTTATACTATGATATGTTATAACTACTATAAATTAAATTATAGTAATACTCCTTAATTATAGTATAATTATACATTTTTTACTATTGCTTTCTCACCCTACACTATGCCAAAATAATAAATATATAGTGCCACTTATACAACGCTTGTTGGCATGTGTGTTATATAAGGCAAAGATAGAATGCTTATATAACACCTATTTAAATAGGCGATGTATAATAATGTCACCTATAAAGTGTTTATTGTATAGTCACTATATAAGAAAAAAAGAAAAAAATTTTATACAATGCATATTTAAGTAGACATTGTATAATATAAGATTTTTTTATTATTTTTAAATATATAGAGTGTGATTCTATAAGTGACTTTTTTAACAAACATTTAACGTGTTTCTTACCTCGTGAGGTACAAGGTATAAAGTGTTAAAATACTTCTTTACTAAGGGTTGTGATTCATAATTATTTTAAACATAATACTAAAAAATATAAATATATTGTATATTTTAAATTATTATTATTAGCGAAAACATAGGCTTTGCCACATTTGTGCGTTTGTATTTTTATTTTAATGTGAAATATTTAATCATGCATTTTAAATTAAATATCATATTTGTATAATTTTGTATACTATTTAACTTGGCTTGTAGTAGTATACATAAGACTTCCACCATATACAAAAATGGATAATATAAGTTGAGAAATACTAAATTCTATATAATTGAATCAATTGAATTTGTTTACCAAAGAGGTGAGTTGGTGTTTTTAAAATTAAAATTTATTATGATTAAAATTGATTATAATTGGACAATAAAACATACAAAAATAAAATGTATCTACTAATTACGTAATGCTATTATGGCTCTGGAGTAATTAAAATCTTCTTTAATTGATTTAATTAAACTAAATTTGTAAATTTAATAATGTTTTAGTTAATTAAATTGCATAATTATAACCTTAAGCATGAATACAAAAATATATGCAAAGATATATATGTACCTAAGTTTGAGATAACAAAATTTCTTTAAACACAATATTTTTTGTAAAGTTCTCATCTTCTTCATCAAGTTGTCCTTCTTTAATAAGGATTTTTGTGGTACCTTGAGAAACACCTCTTGATAAAGCAATATATAATTGACCATGACTGAAAACATGTCGTGAAAGATAAATTCCAACATTTAGTATGGTATATCCTTGTGATTTATTTATTGTAATTATAAAACTTAATTTCAAACGAAATTGTGCTACTAAGCACAAAGGGAAGTCCTGCATTTTTTGTTGTCTTATGTTTGATTCTAGGCAAAAAAGCTTTTTTCCCATTATGGTGGCTGTTAGGATTTTGACATCCAACATGTTCCTAAAAATTCCTCGACACATTAATCTTGTTCCATTACATAGCCCTGATTTAGGATCTATGTTTCATAATAACATCAAGGTGCACCTTTTCTAACCTTTAAAACATGTGAAGGCAAGCCACCTGAGGCTATACTGTGCAAGAACTCTTGTTGATATAAGTTTTGTGTATCCCCTTCAACCTCACAACAACTCATGTTCTTCTCTTGGAAATTGATTAATAATCATGTCATTAAGTAGTTGAACATCATCATTTTTTTGTATCAATATGGCTCTTTGTACTGTATAAGTTGCATCCCAAGTGTGTATTCTAATTGGGGAAATTTTTCATGTATAAGCTTTTGTATTGAGCTTTCTCCTTCCCATGTTATTGCAAGTTAACGAGGAATTTTAACTACGTCATCATATTTGGTAGGCTCAGTAACATCTCCAATGCACATGAGATATTCAGCAAAGTTCGGTAATGATCACATGTTTTGTCATAAATGTAGGACCTTTATGATAACCCACAAAGGAGACTTGACAATACATGCTAAAATCATTTGTGTCTTAGTACCTTTTTGAACAACATAAAGTACTTGCTGAAAGTCCCTTCCTAATATCATTACTTTCCCACTAAATGGAGCATCAAGATCTAAAAGGTACTTTAATGATTGATTTAATGCTTCTAAAGCATATATATTTATCATAGGTGTTTCATCCCAAATTATTGTTGTTTTTCTAATGAGTTTTGCAAGGTCTGATTCTTTACTTATTGAGCAAAAGTACTCTGGCTTTACATTGATAGGTATCTTAAATCGAGAATGTGCAGTTCAACCACCAGGTAATAGTGTTGCAGCTATCCCAGATAAGGCAGTGACTAACACAATTTTGTGTTGACTCCTTAATTATGCAATTAAAGCATGATAACAAAATGTTTTACCCATTCTACTGGCTCATTCCCTAAGTAGGATTATGCTAACTAACTAGGGAACAAACCCCATTTCTAGCACCTAGAATCAAGGAACGGTGTGTCCCTATGTTGGTCATGTGTTGTGTGAAAGAAAAAGGTGCAAAAATGAGCTAGGAGGTATGAAGATGACGCACACTCCCATATTTCGGCTACACCTTTTTCTATGCACACTCTACATAATTACTTAGGTACCCACTTGCCTAATTACATGGAAAATGGCCAAAATACAAGGCCTTTAAAGGGATTAATATGCACCCTAAATTCATAAGGAAATATAAAATGTTTACAAGGTTAAAATCCTAAGACTATCGCTTCAAGTCTTTATGTAAGCTCCCATACAAGCCAAGTCTCTCTCATAAATCCTCCTAGCCATGATGCTAGGTGGGATTGCATCATCTCCTCCCACTTGGAGAAGATTTGACCTTAAATCCTGAGGCTTTTCTTCCTCTTTTTTAATGTCTGCAAGTAAATAAGGAAAGCGGTAAGAGTATGCAGACAAGTAAATGTGTTGTGTTGCCTCCAAACAGCAGTTTCCCATCCTACTCCAAAAGCACTAAAGAGTAGTCTCAAAGAGTTTGAAATTGGTGGTGGGACTAGCTTTAGTGCTCTGGAGCACTTAACCAAGAAGGCTAGATAAGCTTTATCTTGTTGTTCACCCCAATACATGATAATGGGCCTAGAGGTGGATCATTCTTTCATGGTCTCTTAAGTTTGAACATGAGATTGGGTTTGAATGTGCAAAGGTTTTGGCTCAATCTCATGCTCAAAAGTGGCCTCATCTTGAAGTAGAACTTAAGGTTGTGATGCATTGTGCTCAAATGATATGGGCACAACCTCAATTTTGACTTCTTCTAGAGAAGAAGGAGATTCAATAAGATCATCCTTGGGGTCCAAAGGACAATCCTCTTAAAGATCTTCCCCCTTGTAACTTCTCCTAAATCTTTAACTTGAGGGGCAATGATAAGCTTACTAGTAATTATTTCAAGCTTAATACATGGGGAAGTGATAATTGGTGCCTTTATGGGTTGATGGTAGAGAGTTTGTTCAAGAAGGAGGCTATGTTTAAAGTTCATTCTTGTTGCAAAATGGCTCTCTTTTCTAACATCCAACTTAGAAGAGGCACTTTCTTCCAACCCATCAACTTTCAATGCATGTTTATTTTTTCTTTTTTTTCTTTTTCTCTTCCTCATCCTTTTTCTTTTTCAAAAGAAGTTGATCCTTCGCCACTTGTGAAGGTGAAAGAGGAGTCAACTGAATTTTCTTGTTATCGTGGGTGAGGGTTATCTCATTAGAGTGGCCATGATGAATAACTTTTCTATCAAATTGTCAGGGCCACCCCAACAAGATATGTCATGCTTCCATTGGAACTACATCACAAAGGATTTTATCAACATAACCTCCAATGGAGAAGGGCATATTTGCTTGTTGGTTGACTACAATTTCCTCACTCTCATTAAGCCATTGAAGCTTGTAAGGACGAGGGTGAGGAATTGTAAACAAAGATAACTTGTCTACCAACCTCATGCTATAATAGTTGCAACATTAGCCACTATCTACAATGAGAGAATATGTTTTGTCAAAAACTTTGCATCTTGTGTGAAAGATGTTCTCTCTTTTAGTAGGACTTAATTCATAATGTTGGCTTTTAAGAAGGCTTCTTACCATTAGTAAATCACCATCACAAGGACCTTCCTCTATGTCAAAATATGCATGGTCCTCTTCTTTCTCACTCTCACTAGAAGAAGAAGACTTGCTTACAATATCTTGGATCCTCATGATCATGCTTTCTTTGTGGAGCATTGAGAGGCAATGTGGCATCGCCCAAGTAATTTGAAGCACTTAATACTACTAGTCTTTGAAGAAGAGCCAACAGAGGGATCTTCTCTAAGATGCAGAGGTTTATGCTTTTCATGCATGATCGTGGAATCTTCCTTGGCGTGGCTCTTGGAAGAGATCCCCTTTTGTTGGTACCTATTTGAATAAGAGTGGTGTGAAGTGGTAGAGTAGTCTTTCTTGGAAGAAGTCTTCCTCTTCAATTGTTGCTCCACTTTTATGCAAATTTGGACCAAATCATCTATATCATTATGTGGCAAAAGTTCAAATTTATTAGGAATTTCAAAATTCAAGCCACTTAAGAATATAGACAGGGTAGTCTTAGGCTCCTCAGTTATGCCCGCCCTCATCATGAAGAGCTCCATTGTTTGGCGATAGTCTTCAACACTCAAATTCTTTTGTTTGAGTCTTTGAAGTTTATCTAGGAGTTCCCTTTCATTATAAGAGGGGACATGTCTTCGCCTCATAACTCCTTTAAGGTCAAACCAAAAGTCGATTGGGGGCATACGATTGCAAAGCCTCTCATTAACTAGAGCAGACCACCAATACATTGCGAAGCCTCTCATTAACTAGGCACTTCCTCTTTTCACTAACTTGGAAGCAAGTGAAGAGTTGTTCTACCTTCATCTCCCAATCACTTGGAGGTCTATTTTTTGTTCTTTAGGTGTTTGGTTTCTCCTCCCTCTAGGTCTATTATGGACCTCATTATTATCCTCACTTGAGCTAGACCTATAGCCCCTTCTTCTTATTTGCTCTATTTCTTCTCTTTCTCTTCTTTCATTTTTTTCTCTTTCTTGTCTATCTCTTCTGTCTTCTCGCTCTTTATCTTCCTTTTCTCTTCTTTCTTCTTGTTCTCGCCTTTCTTTATCGTTCTCTTTTCTTCTTTGCTTTTTTCTCTCTTCTTTTTCTCGTTCTTTCTCTTTTCTTCTTCTCTCTTCTCGTTCTTCTCTTTCTTTTCTCTCCCTCTATCTTTCTACATGTCTTCTTTCTTCTCTCTCTTTTCTTTCTTTTTCCTTTTCTAATTGTCTTCTTTCCTCCCTTACTTATCTCTTTTTTTGCTCTTTACTTTCTTCAACTCTCTACTCTTTAAATTATTTTACAAATTTATCTAAAGTGCCTACCTTAGGTGACCCTTGGTTAACACTATTGTTTCTTGAAGTGTGTGATGCCATTTAGAGTGCTAAGGTTGAACTAAGCTAAAAAGGAAAATTTGCAAGCAAGTAAAGAACACTCCTCTCTTTTTGAAGTGTTGTCTCACCTAAAATTAACTTAAGCCTTGGGGACTTAAGTACTTGGCATGACGTGAAAGCAATAAAGGAATTGAAAGGCAAAGATTAAGGATTCTAAACGAGCTCTTAAGTATGAATAAGGGGTACCAAATCCTTATCCATACTAAATGAAAAGCTAAGCTATTACAAACAAAAAGGTGACCCTTATGGGCATCCAACACCTCAATTAAAATGACCTTAAAGAAATATACCCAATTAAAGCAAAAAAGAAATAAAAGAAATCTTGGATTATGCTTCTTCTTCAAGAGTTTTTCTCACAAGTGTCTCTCTCAAGCCTTGACCTCCTCTTCAAGTCTCCTCTTCCTTGGCTTAGATCAACACTCCTTTAGATGCTACCCTTGTGGAAGTGTTCAACAATGACCACCTAACCAAGAAAAAGAAGTGCCCAAGCAAAAAGGACCAAGGGAAGCAAGAATTGAAAGCAACAAAGGCAAGAAAAACACTTAACAAAGAAAGGCAAACATCAAGTGAAAAGAATTTATTTAGACAAACACAAGGATAACCAAAAAGAAAAGCAAGAAAAATGGTGTAGAAAAAAAGCAATGACACAAAATAGAACCTAGAATGGATCTAGATTATAGTGGACTAAAAAAATAAAAAAGACTCAACAAAATTTTCAATGATTTGCATTAATTTAATAGGATATTGGTCGAATCTTAAGGGAGAAATTCAAGCAATTTTTTATGCAATTTAATCACTCCTTTTATTGATTTAAACAAATTTCGGTGCATTAAATTTTTTTTCTCTTTTATACTTTTTATTTTTTTTAAACATTTTTTTATACGTATTCAACTCTTTTGATTTTCTATTTTTTTTTCTTTTTTTACTTTTGCTGCACCTCTCAATATTTTTAAAAGCAAGAAATGATAAGGAGTATGAGAGAGATATTTGCTTGAATAAAATTAAAGAAAACAACCACAAAAAAAAAATGAGAACAAGAGTGCAATTCAAAGAAAATAAAGTATTCTAAAAATGGACTAGTAAATTAGGTGTTTACTAATAGGCACAAAGGAGAGTATAATGGGTGTTAAGACAAGCTTGATTGCTCAAGATTAGCCCAATAACATGCCCAAATGATTCTCCAACAGCCAAGCACAATTTCACCCAAAAGAACTAGCATAATTTAAACTACCAACACAACAAGAATAAAATGGACTTTATGAAAAAAGAATTGAGCAATTATTGAAAGAAAATTTTTTGAAACATGCTATGATCTAAAGTATGTGGACTCTAGGAATTATGATCAAGAACATATGCTCAATTCCAAATAGATTTATCACAAGATATTTAGAAAGCACAACACACTTTATTTTGTGAAAATTTTAAAGCAAAACAACATGAAATTGAAAGACAATTAAGGACAAACTATGACTATGCTAGAACACAACTTTGGAGGAATAAAAATGAAAATAAAATGACCAAATAGGTGCAGTAAACTCATGCCCAACAGCAGGGGAGGGGGTTGGAAAAACAGAATTAAAAATGCAAGAACACTAAATGAAAGAAGAAAAAGTGCACCCAAGGATCAAAACCACAATTGTGTGGCTTCCTTCATAAATTTTGTGAAGTCATTATGATGGCCCTCTTAGGATAAGCACTAGAATAAGGAAAAATAAAAAGATGGGCAGAAATTTAAAGAAACAAACCTAAAGGAAACACACAAAGATTCAATAGAAATGAACAAAATAAATTGAATCTAGAAAGCAATAAAGACTTGGAAATAAAATTGCAAAAATAAAACTACTAAAACATAAACTTCAAGACAATAAGGAAATTAAATTGACATGGTATGAAGGCTGGAAAAATTAAAACAAGAACAACAAGAAGACATAAAGTGACGCACAAAAATAAGAAGAATTAGGACTAGGAAAAACCTCTAGGAGTTGGCTCTGATACCAAATGATGCAAATTCATGTTTGCCTCCCTTGATCTTCCTCCAAGAGGTTCCAAAGCTCCAAGGAAATGGATTAATGGAGGAGGAAAGAAATGCTTTAGGTGGGGTGCCACTCTCCTTAGAGAGATAAGCCAAGTGTTTAGGCTTGCCACAAGGGAAGGAACCCTTGATAAAACCCAACTAGAAAGAAGTTCCTCTAGAGGGAGGATCCTCAAGACCTTTTACTCATGAATGTGCTTAAGAGAGACAATTTTCATTCAACTTCAAAGGTAAAATTTACAATGAGTGAGGGGTCTTATTTATAGGAAGTGGGAGGTTAGAATTAGTGGCCTAATTACGGACCTCCTAACAAGGCTCATCCCTAAGTATGATTAAGCTAACTAACTAGGGAACAAACCCCACTCAAGGAGGTGTGGGTCCCTATGTTGGTCATGTGTTGTGTGAGAGAAAGAGGGGTGCAAAAATGAGTTAGGAGGTGTGAAGATGACCCACACTCCCATATTTGGGCTGCACCTCTTTCTATTCACACTCTACATAATTACTTAGGTACTCACTTGGCTAATTACATGGAAAATGGCCAAAATACAAGGCCTTTAAAGGGATTAATATTAGCCCTAAATTCCTAAGGAAATATAAAATATTTACAAGGTTAAAATCCTAAGACTATGTGATGTGACCAAGCCTAGACAAGAACCTATCACTAGGGCTATGACTAGAAGGATTCAAGAAGACCTACCCCTTGCAGACAAAAGAAGACTTCACCTTATGTGGTGCACGAAGATATTAGGCTAGGGTATTTAGTTAATAAAATGTAATTTTCCTTTATTTTAATTTTGATGAGCATTAGGAATTTAATTTGGGACATGTTTTTAGTCCATTTTTATTTTAGGAGGTGTCTTAGGAATTTAGAGGGTGAACTTAGCTTTTTGGGTCTTAATGAAGGAAATAAGGGGTAGCCTTGATATCTACACTCCTCTTTTTCTCTTTTTCTTTCTAGTTCTTTCCTTCTTTTCATTTCTTCATCATCTCTTCTTTTTTCTCGCTCTTTTTTCTCTTTTCTCATTTTCCAACATCTCTTTTTTTAACTCTTTCTTCTCTTTTTGTTTTTCCTTTTCTTTTATTTCTTTTTTTGTCTCTTTTTCTTCTCTCCTATCTTGTTCTTTAGTCATCCATTCCCTAAATTCTAAGTTAAGGTTTTCAAGAGTGTCTCCCTTAGAAGGTTTTCTTTGGTTGACACTATAACTTGATGAAGAACTATATGCACTAGAATATGTGTGGGAAGTCATGGTGCTTGGATGCTAAAAATTAGAGGGTAGGCCAAAAACTTTTTTTTTCAAGCAACATTCCTCTCTTTTATTGTTTCTCACCTAAGGTGGCTTAATGAGTCTTTGGAACTCTTAGCCTCTAAACGTTTTTTGCAAAAAAAATTAAAAGTGCAAGAATGTAAAAGAGAAAGGGTTCTAATCGTGTTCCTAAGGTGTTGAAGAAAGTGTACCACTTCTTCCTTCTTCACCTAATTAACGAGGAACTAAGCTAAACTTAACTAAAATTATTACAAACTAAGGGAATGCCTTAAGGGCACTTACACTCCCAATCTAAAATTAAGTTTACACAATACAAAGAATAAAAAATAAAACAAAGTCTTCATTCCAAGCTTTTTGGTGTTTAGCTCCTTTTGATCAAGCCCCTTTGAGTTGCATCAACCCACCCCAAGAATGCTACCCTTGTTTCCTCTTGTTTGGTATTTCCAAAATCTTATGTATGGCACATTTCCCAAACTTTCCTCACCAAGGCCGAATACAACACAAGACAACAAACAAAGGTTAATAACAAAAAAAGGTTCACAAATCCAAATGGATAGATTAAACAATGACAAACTCAAAGAAGTAAAGAAGACAAGCAATAAAACATAAGGCTCACAAGTGAAGGTAGCACACAAATAAATTTCCTAGATTAGCTCTAAGAGTGGAGATGAAAAAAGACTCAAACAAAAAATGAAACCAATAGTTGCACACTTAATAAAATTTAAGTGACCAAAAGCTAAAAGACTTACTCAAGTAATTTTCTTTTTAAATCACAATTGGGTCCTCATATTAAATGTTTCTACTATTAGGTACATAACTTCAAAATTGTCTTTCTTTTGAGTTCTTTATCTTTTTTTTTTTTTTAACTTAGACTTTTTCTGATATTTTTTTAAACTTTTTCTAATCATTTTGCTGCACCTAATAGCTTTTTGAATTGAAAATTTAATGAGGATGCTTGAAATAATAAACGCTTGAGTGAATAAGCATAAAGTAAGGTCACACAATTTTCAAGCAATGCATGCAACTAAAGGCAAAACAACTTAGTAGTTCCAAATATCACTGAAACTAATGGTGCTTAAGAATTGATTTAGGGCTATTTTGAAGTAAATTGATTGCTCAAATTACTAACACAATTCGTCTAAGCTAAAATTCCATAAAGAGACACCAATAGTGAACATCAAGTGGAAAGCTACTAATAATCCAACATAAAACAAGAAGCATATAAAGATTGAATTGAACAAATATTTAAGAACAACAAAGAGATTTCTATGCTTGAACTAAAAACATAAAAGACTTAAGAGACTTAACAAGAGGTTCACCTCTTAGGAGCTCAATTCAAAATGTTTTTGAAGGCTTTTTGTAAAAAAATTTAAGAGGTTAAAACCTAAGGAATTAAAGTGAGACAAAATAGAAAACTAACATGACTAGTATTTGACAAAACACAAGATTAAGAAAAAATAACTTACTTAAAAATAGAGCAAAAATTTCAGCAAGAGATTCAAAGCAAAAGGCGCAACAAAGTTGCCAAATTTTATCACCACAATGGTGTGAAAAAATTCTCAACGATGTGGGTTTAATGGTCACAACTTCTTAGGCACACTTTAACATAAAAAACTAAGGGAAAACTAAGCAACTTGAACACAGAAATAAGATGCAAAGAAATAGACAAATAAAATTGCATCAAATTAAATGCAACATAGGGGCATAGATAGGAAACAAAAACACATATAATAGCAAGAATAAAAAGCTATGCTACTATACAATAAGGAAATAAAGATGACAAAATAAAATGAAGACTTTAAAATAAAGAGATAAAAGAGATATGGGCATGACCTTTAGAAAGTGGCTCCAGATACCACTTATGATCATTGATGATCACTTGCCCAAAAGGATCCTTTCTAAGGTCACTTGGAATGGAAATGGATTTATGGAGAGGAAAGGAATAGGGTGAGGTGCCACAAACACTAGGTTTGATAAGCCAAAGGGGAGAGGCCATAAGGGAGGAGTCCCTTGATAACTCTTAGAAGCTCTCACAAAGAAAAAAGAGGGACACTCAAAGGTAAGAACCCCATGACCAAAGATGATTTATAGGATTAAATTCAAGTGTAAAAAATAAAAGTGAGGGGATGAGCTCCTATTTATAGAGGTAGCTAGCCTCTTGAACAAGACAACTTAATAAAGAAGGGCTAGGATTAAAAGGAAAGATCTAAGGGAGGAGGATCGAGAAACAATCCCCTCCTTAGATCATCAAACTTGCCGCCCAAGTCTCTTAAACCAAGGGTCAAGATTCCTTCGTATTAGCTTAGGGGGTTTATGTAGAAAAAGAGGGGTGTAGATATCAAGGCTACCCCTTATTTCCTTCATAAAGACCCAAAAAGCTAAATCGACCCTCTAAATTCCTAAGACACCTTCTAAAATAAAAATGGACTAAATACATGTCCCAAATTAAATTCTTAATGCTCCTCAAAATTAAAATAAAGGAAAATTACATTTTATTAACTAAAGACCCTAACCTAATATCTTCACTCTCCACAGGAGGTGAAGTCTTCCTTTGTCTGCAAGGGTTAGGTCTTCTTCAATTCTTCTAGTCATGGCCTTAGTGATAGGTCCTTGGCTAGGCATGGTCACATCACTATGGCTTTCAGTCTTCATGTAAGCTCTCATCCAAGTCAAGTCTCTCTCGTAAATCCTCCTAACCATGATGCTAGGTGGGATTGCATCATATGACCTGATGATAAATGAGGTAAGATGGAAGATTAAAGAAAATATATATGATATACTTTAAATAAAAATTTCACAGCATAATGCGGAACATTAAGAAAATGCAGAACATTAAAAAAAGAGTTGTTTTATTTAAAAACTGGACAATTATAATTAAAAGTGAGCATTTTTTATTTAAAAATGGTCAGTTATAGTTTTTTAAAAAATCAAGAAGAAAAGAAAAAAAGTTTGTAATTTTTGCTCTCATGGTTTTAAAGAATGAAAATTTAGAAAATTGAGATTAGAAAAAAATAGAAATTTAAGAAAATTTTTTAAGAGATGAGAAAGAAATAGTATGAAATACATACATTTTGTTGAGATTGCAAGGAGCAATTATATTCCTAAAATTGAATTTATCTTTTACTTTTTTTAATTTTCTTGCTTTTTATGTGAAAAAATGTTTTTCTCACAACTCCAAAGTAGGAACCTTTTCGACACGGTTACAATTTTCTTCATTCTTTCATTCGAATTTCTCATTTAAAAATGAAAGAAATGAACTCATAGACATAGTTTAAATGACAATATGTTATTTTTGTCTAGGAGTTGTGGTGGAACACTACTTGAACATGTCAAATATTGTTATTATTCTGTTTAAATAAATAATTATTTTCTCTCATAAAACTCACCCATAATAATTTAAAAAAGAAAAAAATAAAAAGATAACATAATTATAGTTGATAAGAAAAATCATTTTTAAACATTATTTAAAATCATAAATCATAGATTATAATCATTTTACTGCACAACTCATAACTTAAATTGAAATTTCAAATTACATGTAATGATATCATAATTCTATGAGCTTATATATTAACGGTATGTTTCCAAATAATTTTATGAGCATAATAATTTAAATTTCATGACTTTATAAAAATTGCCTATTTTAATAATAGAACAATTATTTTTTTTAAATAACTAAAACATAATATAATACTATAAAAGAATAAAAAAAGATAATAATTAAAAATAAATAATATAAAATAAAAATTAGGATATAAAAATATTAAAAAATATAAATATAAAGAAATTAAAAATAAATAAATCAACTAAAAAATTATGATAAAAATTATTAAAAATAATAAAAGAAGATAATAAATAAAAATAAAACAATATAAAAAAAAACAACATATAAATTTTTTTTTAAAAATTTAAAAATCTAAAACAATAAGGATAGAAAGTCTTAAAAAAATACCATAGAAATAAATTATAAAATAATATAAAACCTAAAAAGACAACAAATAATAAAAAAGAAACACTGTAAATAAATCAAAATAGGTAAAGAAGTAATTTTCTTAACCTATTACTCTCTTATAGAAAATAAATTAGAAAATAATATAAAACTTAATAATGTAAAAATAAATAGTTGACGAATACTTAATATAAAAATTAAAAAGAAACTTAATTTTTATTTTATCCACAATATTGAGGGACCCTCATCAAATATAGTTGAAACATATAGCTAAAAATTGGAACTAAACATTCTACAAAATAAACGATAACAGAGTTGAATATGGGCAAGCACAGAACTAGGGATAGGATAAAAATATGTTATTTATGTTTTCATTTTCTTGTTTCTTCTCTTACAAAACCCACACAGTTCTGTGCTAGAACTAACCATATTTAAAAACTAAAACTAAAATTTTATGTTATCCTCAATTGTTTTAAGTTAGATCTAAGCCACATCAAAAGACAAAAGTTTGTATCTAGTTAAATCGTAAAGGGTAGGTGCACAAATCAAAATATAAATAAAATTAATTAAATAAAGCTCCAATTATAAATTTATAAAGTAATCAGTTAGAGATGAGGATGAAAGAACTGAAGCAAAAGTCTTGATGTTCTTGCCTTGGCTAATCAACGAAACTATGAAAGTGGCATGCTACCATACTCTTCGAAGAAATTCCATATAATGGTGTCATAACTTCTATCCGGTTAACAAAGTGTAGATGAATAACACACTTGACAACTGATGGTCAAGGCTTGACGTCCTTATTAAAAGTTATAACTGAACAAAGTAAAATGAAAATAATGTGCTTTGAGGACCATCTGCATAGAAGAAGGGTAATCATTATTTCATTGTTGAAAATAAGATCTCAGCCCTATATATATTGACCTTAAAAGGATGTTACATGTAACACCTCATAATAACAATGTAAAATAATAATAGAGTAGATTTTTAAAGTGCATATAAAATAGATGTAAAATAATAACAATGTAGTAGAAAATCAAATCAAATAAAAGACATCTACCTATTCTTGCTGCCTTCAAGAAATGAAATCTAAATTTCTTGGCCTGCATAAAAGAAGGGTAATCATTATTTCATTACCTAAAATAAGATCTTAGTTTTATATACATTGACCTTAATAGGATGTTCACTGTAATACCTCATCCATATAGGAAAAAAAAGAGAAGGAGGAACCTCATCCATACAGGAAAAAAAGAGAAGGAAGAAAATATCATAAAGAATCAATAGTAAAACCTATTAAACATTAGAAAAAACCATAAAAAATCAAGTGGTACCAGAGCAGAAAAATTTGAAACATCATATAAAGTAATCAAGAGTTTAAATTATTAACAACACGAAAATAAATATTGGGAAAAAGAATAGAATTGAAACAAAGACCTAGAAAAGAAAAGTTAGGATTTTGTGTTATGAACTAAAAAAATAGCATTTTGAAGCGAATGAGAGAAGAAAAGATTGAGTGTTTTACTGATTACCTGTCACAGAGAACAGTTAGTGGTCGAAACAAGACAATATCATCAACCTGCAAGATCCAAAAGCAGAAAAGAAATTGAAATGGCGACAACACTATGGCCTAAGGTGATGACAATAGTGTTTGGTTCAAATGCAAAAGAGAGTAAAAAAAAATCAATAAAAAAAACAGAGGAAATAATAAGAAAACTAACCACTTCAAGTGTCTTTTTCCTCTTCAACTTCACTTGGAAATTGAAGTGAGAAACTCAAATGAGGGGAAGAAGATGATGGCGATGTTTTTTTCAGATTTTGATTTTTCATATCTGTAAAAACTAACTCTCATATAATTAAAACAAAAGCTATGAATCTAAACTTGCACACACATGTTTATATATAGGTATAGATTATAACAGTTTAAGTAAGATAATTATGAAAATCACCTATTTTAAAAAAAATGTTATCATTATAAGTTTAGGTGGTATTTTATGTTAGTAATGAACAATTTTTTAACAATTATAAAATTATAACAGTTTTTACCATTATATATTTTATTTTATTAATATATTTTATTTTATTATTTTATAAGTGTTTAAGATAATTATGAAAACTGCTTATTTAAAAAAAAACTATTATCATGATTAAATTGTATATTTTACGTGGTATTTTATGTTATGTTAGTAACAATGACCAGTTTTAACAATTATAAAATTATAACAGTTTTTATATTTATATATTTTATAACTATTTAAGATAATTATGAAAATCTCCTATTTAAAAGAAAACATATTATCATGAATTAAATTATATATTTTACGTGATATTTTTATATGTTAGTAATGAACTATTTTAATTTTTTTTTCTCTTTCATTTTTGCAATTGTGAATCTATGAATCTTAGGGGACGATTTAACATGTTGTAGTTTTTTAAGATTTTAATTATTGATTATTAAAAAAGACAAAAAAAAGATAATAGTTTTTTTAATAAAATAAAAAAAGATAACATGTCAAGGTTGTATTTTATTATCTGTGTGTGTAATGGTTACAAAAAGGTAGTCATAAATAGCTGTCTTTATTTAAAAAGTAAATAAATGAATGAATCTGTCAGAGATATTGTAGATAATTAAAAGCAAAATACACCGTTTTTATTTAAATGGGTAGTTTTTATTTAAATGAAAACTAAAAAAAAAAAGTCGGAAATTGCAAATGTTGTGTAACACTATTTATTATCAAATGAGCATTTTTTTTTTTTTTAAATATATAGATTCAATTAAGAAGAGAGGTTAACAAAATAGAAAATAACTACCTATAACCGAATGAGCAGTCTTTTCCTTCTTCTTTTTTTCTAATAATGAATAGTTTTTATAAGGTTATGAGTAGTTTCTTTTTAATAATAAACCATTTTTATAAGATTATGAGTAGTTTTTACAAGGTTATTACAAAAAGGGAAATTCCCATTATATATAGATAATATCATAGAAATAACAGAGCAATTTATTTTCAATTTTGATATTTTTCTAATACATGTCTTCAACAATTTTCTCTTATAAAAAATGTATAAAACAAATAAGAGATAAATAATAAAAATAAAAATATTTTTTAAAAATAATATTTATACAAATAAATTTATAAAAACTAAGAAATTTATTTTTGAAATCACTAAAGTTGTTGCATTATTTGACAAGTTAATTTGACAAAAATAAAAATGAGCTCTCTATATAGTTTTAAAACCACTAAAGTTGTTGCATTATTTTTTATTTAAGTATAAAACATAATAATGAAATCTCAACAATTTATCTTATAATTGAGATTGTGTACGTTTATAGGTGTGAAAAAATTGTGGTTAAAATAATAAAAGAAACCAGCAAAATTAAAAAAAAATATAAAACGCTTCTTGAAACCAGTGATATATATATATATAAAAATATGTATATAACACTTTTTAAATAATCATTGTAGAAGCGATACAACTTTTCTTTACAAGCACTATAGTACTCATACAACATCTTTTTGGAGAAGTACTATATTCACTTGTACAGTGTTTTTTTAGAGAAGTGCTATATTGACATATACAATGTTTCTAAAAAAAGCCCTATCATTTTGCCTGCTTATATAGAGCCTTAAAAGAGCTATATAAGCTGAAAACAAACGTTATAAAAGAACAAATTTGCAACGGTGGCTAAGAGGTGTAAGTGTAAAACTTGAAAATAATACTAGTTTAATGCTTTTAAACATATAAAGGATGTTAGATTAACAAGAAAATTGTTCATATGTTAACACCATTTTCACAAGAAAATTGTTCATATGTTAACACCATTTTTAAATATATATTATTTTTAACAAGAAAATTGTTCATATGTTAACACCATTTTCACTAAGTTATGAATATTTCTATTTATATCAATTATATTAATTTTACTAGTTTATAATAAATATATTCAGTTATTCAACAAAGTGGAACTACCAAAAGAAATTACCCCAAATGACTTTTCTTTTTACACCTCCAATTATTTTTACCGGCCCGCATTGATTTCCCATTCCAACCCAATACACAATTAATCTTGTAAATACTCATCACACTCACCCTCACCCAATAGTTGAATCCACAACACAAGTAATACTATTGTAAGGATGTTCAAAATCAAACCAAACTGAATTAAAAACCGCAAACCAAATTGAAAAATCGATAATTGTAAAATAACCACTTTAATTTGTGGTGATTTTGTTTTTATTAATTCAGAATCGCAGTGTGGTTCAATTTGTGGTTTTACATGCTTAAACCGAATTGCACCAAACCAAACTGCTGAGCCCTATTGTGTTTAGATAGAGAATTTTACAAATACAAGAAATTTGAAATACATTGAATTTGAAATTCTTTCAATTCAAATGACTTTATTTTTTAAATGTTTTGTTTTGATAAGATAATTCAAATTTATTAAATTATAATTTTTTTGTTTGGATAGAGTATTTTATTTCTTACTATAAATAAAAATTATTCTATTAAGCAATATTTAATAATTACAAAATATTGATTAAATTGTTGTAGCTAATAAATAGATATTTAACTTGACTACAAGAGTGTGAATCTAAATTTGGTCATCAACACACTTATTACAATACCATATAGTAAGATAAAAAATGTTTGACTAATGTTATGGACTTCTATTTGCTAAGAAATGACTTCAACCAACGTTATAAGAAAACTTAGTAACATATCCTTAAAAAAAGAAAAAAATCACTCAAAAAATATAACTCTTACTGACATCAACCAAAAAATAATTCTAATCAATGTCAATTGAAAAACTTTTAGTCGATGTCAAGTAAAGATAATCTTAGCTAAGTTTAGTAAAAAAAAAGTGTAACATCACAAATAATTCTAATATAGTTAATATCATTCACAAATCTAGTACATCTATTTTCATATAAAATTACACTCAAAATACAAAAATTTACAAACAATCTAAAAAATCATATACTAAACAACTCGTCTAGCAGGACATCTTGCCTACTGAGGAACTAAGGCACCTTGCCCAGCGATAACTGTAGCCTAGCAAAACGTCTCGGTTATGGTTTTTCAGAGAAGGAGTTTCATTAGGCGAGAGATGTCACTGGGTGAAAAACCATGTGAAAATTAGTGATATTCATTGATTTGGGTCAATCCAGCGAATCAATAATCGAACCGAATCAATTAATTTGGTTTGATTTTTTCACTTGTCAGGTCTAGACCCAAACCAAACCGAACAGAACCAATCATGTTTGGCTCGGTTTGCAGTTTTAGCACTTCAAATCCCTGACCTATCCCGACCCAAACAAAAACTATATATGTTATTATATATTTATTTTATATTTTTCTTGTATGAGTTGCTTTAAATATATACAATTTGTTGTTTCTATTGTATTATATTGTTTTAATATTTTAATTTGACTAATTTGGTACATATGAAACACTTGAAATTTTGTTATAAAATTATGAATTTAGTAATATTAATGTATTTGACTGTTTGAGGTATAAAATCATTTTTTATGATTTAATAAAAAGAAATTAATTTTTAAATTTTTTTATCGGCTTTTCTCGAATCTAAACCGAATCAACCCGATTATCATTTATTCAAGTCAGGGAAAAAATTTGAGCAATATAAACTGATCTAAACCAATTAAAATTAATTGGTTCAGTTTTATATTTTCCCCAAAATCGAAACAACCCGAACCGTGAACATCTCTAATGAAAATGTTACCAGAGAGTATTTTGCGCACAGCGAGACATGTTGTGTGCAAAACCATAAAATTGCTTGGCAGAAGCAAATTTGTGTTGGGCAAGACTTCTACGCCAGTGAGATCATGCAGACTGCTAAAGCACCAATTGCATAGTCCTCTACCATTTCAACCAATTCAATCTAAAATTTCAATGATATTCCAATAAATTATCCTCCAAACTTATCCATATAAAATGAATTGTAGAATGTTTAGTTTCATATCACAATTACATAACCAAGTCTATTATAATTCTATTATCTTACACATAATACTATTCATACCGGAGGTTTCAAATTTAACAATTCACTTTACATTACACATATACACCAAACTTCATATATCCTATAACATAAAAAAGACTAGGTTGGCACTGCAAAGTCATGCCTTTTTCAATCCTGTTGACTTTGTCCTCCCACCTCCTCGCTGTTATCTGCTCCCTGCAAAACACGATCATCACAATCATACAGAAAACACATGCAAGCAATGGTAAACTTATAATAACATAAAACACTTTAAGTATGAAAAACAAGTTAAATTAACATCAACATTCATTTGATAAACAAACACACTTATGTTCCCTCTAAATATAAGTTTTCATAATTAAAATATTACATAACATGACGATTTCCAGAAATACTAACTACATTAAATTTTGATACCAAGGTGGTCCATCTAAATTCCTCCACACTGATATCTGGTTTCTACCTGACCCCTATGATAATCAATTGAAGCCTAAACATACTCATCTGATGCTTAACTATTTTTTGGCGTCCTCTTGACCCAATTTGACAACTATTTACTAACTGAGTTCATCCGTTTGGTGTATTATCGCCATTACAAGGCCTTAACACAGGGCATTCTTGCCCTCATTAGGCCCTAACACCAACATCACTTAGAGCTGCTATTTTGGTGTATTATTGCCCTCACAAGCCTTAACACCAGTGCATTCTCACCCTCACTAGGCCCTAACACCAGGATCACTTAGATTTATTCATATTCTGAACTCAATGTACCACAACCAAGACTCCAGACTCCATTGTCTCCTTGTAAAGGTCCACATCATAATCAATTAACCATTATTGTCAATAAATAACCAATTTAGAACATTCATCAATTTAACAAATCATTTATATTACAAATGGCCTTAAATCATAATTCAAACACAATTTCTTCACAATCACAATAAGACCTATCATTCACAAAATTTACCCAACATATTAAAGCTCAAAACACCAATCAAAATCCTAATCACTCACATGCAATTACATTCACACCATCAAATCAAAGTTTTGCATAAATTAAAGATAAGAATCAAGCTCCCATTACCTATTTATTCCTTAAAAGCTGACTTTGCAGAATTAGGAGAAGTCAACTGTATGAATCACTTAAAACCTATTAAAATCCCCAAAACAAAAAAGGAACCTAAGAAATTGAGATTTTAAAGGAATATTTTTATTCAATGGGAATGATTGGAAAAGAAAAAAAGAAAAAAGACCCAAAAAGTTAAATCAAACATATATATAATAATTAGCACTCGAAATTAGGAGCAAAAAAAGAGATTTCATCATATTCTACGAACTTGAAGTCTCACATGCAAGGAACATAAGTTTATGGAGTTTGAGAGAGAATGAGAGAATCGGTGAGAATGGAGGAGAAGAAAGAAAAAAGATAAAGAAGAAGGGGATTGAGCTGCACTTAGTAACTTCAGATTACTATTTGCACCCCTCAAAATATTTGAATACTTCCCGAAAAATCAATCTGAATACCTAAATTAAAAAAAAAACTCACTATCCTTACTTTGGATTACTGTTTGCATTGATCCAGAAGCACACCAATTTTTTAAAATTAATTAATTTATTAATCATAGCCAAACTTAAATTTAGTTTCTCTTTCTATTTATTTTACACTTATAATATATAATTTTAAAATAAAACGTTACAACACTCTCAACAAAGAAAATATTCATCCTAAAACAAAAGATGCTTACTTAGAGAAAGAAAGGTAACGCTTATACATTGTAATCCTCAATTCCTATGTGACATCATTAATGAAAAAGTGACTTATTGCTCTAATGTTTAGCTAGTTTAATTAATTAGTTTTAAATAAAATATTGAAATAAAAATTTAACCTTTTGGCGCAAACAAACCATATTCCATTACATAAATAGCCTCTTGTTTCAGCTTCTAAAATGTTATTTGACTTAATTATATTTTCAAATATATATCATGATAAATTGATACATGATTTTGATATTTCAATAACTTTTGGTTTTGATGTAACATACTGTATTTTTTTTTTCTTCTCAGTATTTGAGTAACTACTAGAAATCTATCTATTATTTGCGTATGTTTTCTAAAAAACTGTTGAAAACCTATTTTCTATGGATTTACGTGTGAAAATATTATCTTCAACTAAAACTTTTGTGGATAATTTTTTTTAAGAAAATTTATAATCACAGCAAATTTTCTATGAAATTTTCTATCGAAATAATCCATAAAATTTACCTGAAAAAAACCAAAAAAAGGAAAAAATTGAGATTTACCTACAAATTTCTGTCCCAAAAAAACCCGCAGGAAATTCCTGCATTTTTTTAAAAAAGATAAAATTAATATATAATTATTTAAAAACTAACATATTATTTCTTTATTTATAAGATCTTCTACTTCTTTATTTATAAGATCTTCTACCGTCTCTTGAGTCAATTTGTGAAGCTCTTTATAATAGTTATTTATTTGTTTTAAAACTTTAGTTTTTACAATTTATTATAATAATTTGATAATTTTTTGTTGAAATAATTATACTAAAAATAATTTAATTTTAATTATTTAATAATATTATAAATTAAAATAATTTTAGTTATAATAAAAAATTCAATATCTTTTCTGTCACAGAAAATCCTATTCAAGTATTTTCTTTTTTTTTTAAAAGCAATCCTATTTAATTTAATTTATATATTTTACTATAGTTATTTAATAACTTATTTTTGAAAATATAATAAAATAATTTAATTATAATTAGTAAGTAATATCATAGAATAAAAGTTTTTTTAATTTACGATTGAAAGTATAAATATTTTTAATAACTTAATATAATTATTTTATAATTATAATTTAATTTGTATACAAATAATTTATATTATTGTCAAATAAAAATTTTCTTTATTTCACTTGATATATAAGTATAAATAAATACAAATATAATTATAAAAACAATTCTATATCTATTAATGATAATAAAAGAAAGTTTATTCAACACATGAATACTTTCTTTTTTTTCTTAAACTTCTCTTTCTAAATTTTACGTCTCTTATATTTTAATATTTTTTTATATTTTTTACATTATGCTTATAAGAAAACAAAAATTATCATTTTATTTACTAAAAATCTATATTATTATTATTACATACAAAATTAAAAAAAAATTGTATAAGTGTACTTCTACAATATTCATGGAAGAATTACAATGATGAAGTGAGTTTAATTATCATAAAACATTTGTACAAAAGTATATTAATGATATAAGAATTGTACCATTACAATATATAAATATATAATAACTGACTAACACCTAAAATTTGGTGTTAAAATAAAATAATATATAAAGTATATTTACGTGTAATACCTAAAAATTTAATAGAAAAAATGACATACACAATTCAAAAAGATATGGTTTACATATATATATATATATATATATATATATATATATATATATATATATATAAAGAGAGAGAGAAAGAGGGGAAATATCTAGTGAGAATGAAACTATATATGAGAGTGAGAGGGATAAATATCATCCATTAAGAGAGGAGAGAGAAGAATATCTAAAAAATCCAAGTTTCTGTTTAGATATATTAGGAGTTGTGATATAGTAGGAAGGATCAAGTGTTCAAGTTTTATAAGTTAATATAGATATAACAATATATAGCTCCTTCACGTGCAAGTGTATGAAAGAAAGAAAACCATGGGAATATTAATTATGTATACTCCAAGTAGACTTTTTTGTTCCAGAGTAACTTTATAAAGAGTAAAAACATTGAAAATTAATAATCTTAATAAGAAGATTAACTTTAAATGAATAGAATACACTATGTAATCTAGAAACTGTGTCTAAACCCCTACTAAGTGTTTCCATCTAAATATCTAATCATAGTTAATCAACTACTAAATACTAATTCATCAACAAGAAAAGAGGTTTCCATCTAAATTTGTGTGGAGATCTAAAACACATGCATGTTGTTCATACTTGCCTCGTAGCTAACTGATAAGGTTACTTAGAAAATCATAGCTACAACTTTAACAAGAACTCCACAACAAAGGAACGGAAACAGTTAAGATATTGTGAGAGAAGGGCTTTAAGGGACTCTCATAATAGTTTAAGGACTTTCATAACAATCTTTAAGACTATTCAAGTCCATATACATTTGATATTTTAAACAAGTATAGCAGGCATGTTAAACTTCCGAAACAACCACCATTTATATTTTATGATTACTTACACGTGGTACTCACTTTTCCACCAAGTCCTTTGAATTAAATTTTTACATGTATTGCTACTCTTCTTTTCATCTAACAAATGTAGAACAATTGATTGGTCTAAAGTCCTACTTAGATGAATTTAGTACTTTTAGATAATTAATTATTATCGTTATTCTTTCATAACAGAAAAAATGAAACAATAAAGAATACGAAGCGGTTTCAATTTTTAAGATCCCTAAAATAAATGTCATTTAAAGCTAAGCTTAGGATGATGATCCATTACAGTAAAGTTCATTTTTTCTACGGTAAGTATAAGCTCAAAATGAAAATGCAATACTGATTACCTAGTAAGTAAGTAATTAAAATAAAAAAGTCCACAAACAACCGACATCACCCAAAGCTACCAGTGGAGTGCATGATAGCATAAATAGCTCCAAAGGAAATATTAACCAAGGTAAATTTTATCTGAAAATGCAGAATAACTTATGTCTAATCATATGGCTCTGACATTGGTAAAAACGGAAATATAATGTCTCAATGACAATAAGAGAATGTTCACCACATAATCATGACTTATAATTGCAACATCACAAGATATAGACAGTTTCAGCTTATATGCAGACACAAAGAAAAACATTCATCAAAGCATTTATAAACTTGCTCAAGCATAGCCTTTAAACATAAATCTTTGCCAAAGAATTGATAAAAAGGGATAGTAAATTGAATTAGAATAAATAATCACTCAAGCATATAATACTTGAACTTTAATTTCTATAAACAACCAATTAGAACAAGTGTAGCAAATAGAATAAGAATAAATAGCCCCCGAAGGCTTAAGCATAGTAATTGAACTAATCTCTATAAACATTTGATCATAACAATAGCAGTATTCTAGTAAACAAAAATAGGTATTATTAGGCATAACATATTACCTAATAAAAAACTATTATACTCACCGTGAATAAATGTAAAATCTTTTACATGCTGCACATCCAGGTTGTGACATCCTTCTACCCCTAAACGCTTTATTAGTTAATTTACAAAATAATATAAAAAATTATTCATTTAAATAACTAGACTTGACACTTAGGTAAAATGATTCACGTTGTGACACCACGAAGTGTTTGACACCCCAAATAAATATAACATAAGTAAATAAAAGTCCATTAATTGAGAAAAAGGTTTACAAAATTCCTCCCAATAAAACATCATCTCCAATCAAAATTAAAGTTAAAAATTCTAACTTGAAGATAATAATAAGTCAAATTAAAAGGAAGAAGAAAACTAGAGACGCGATTAAAACAAGGAAATGATTCAGAATCCTAATTTAGTTATGAAGCCTCAATGACACCTCCATCAAAGCACAAAATCCCATAGCAATTTCAAGCTTGACTAACCTTTACCTCTTCAACATTTTTCTGGCTTATGGCATTCAACCCTAAGTAACACACACAAATAGGAAGTGAGTCATTTACTCATACATATTTAAGTAGCATAAATAAGAAATATATGCATCACACTATACCACATGAAATCACCCAAACCATATTAAATTCAAGTCATGTCAATGATGTTCATGCAATGCAACACATGTATGCTTTCTTAAATACACACCTAAAGCGGTCCTCTTTTATGTTAGTAACATGTAGGTACAACCATCTCACATAGGTTCACCCGAAGTAAATCCTCTTCTAAGCCAGTGACATGTAGGTACAATCGTGCAATGCAATAACCTAAGACACTTGCTATAGAGTATCTCACATGGACGATCCTTACAAGTTTCTTAGGCTGCCATATCTATGCATCATTTCATGTAACAACATAACTCACAATATCAATAATTAATTTTGTCATTACAATCCACCCCCAACCGCAGCTAGGATGACATCTCGTTAGGCACACCCTGACATTATCATCAACATAACATGCATCCAATTATTATTCACATTACTTTCATATAATGGGATAAATCCCCAATTCATGCACCCCTATCACTTATAATCATTCATTCAACCACCACCAGTACAATTTATAAGGTACATCACTAGATATCACACCATCACAATCCAAATCGTCACAATTCACAAACCATTTATTCTTATCATACCATTTTGTTACATTATGTAGCCTACATACCATATATGCAGTTATGCTAATGGTATATGGGTGATATAAATTTTATTATAAATCTAATACAATTACCTAAAGTTTTTATGTTGAAGTCCAAACTTGATTTTATCATCCACTATTTTTAAAAATTACAAACTTGCCGCCACTAAACCTAAATCTGGCAGCTAGACCTTCAGTCACTAATCTAATCATAACTTGATCTCTAAGTATCATTTTGTGGTAAAACTAACATCATTAGTTATATAACATCTAGGGCTAAAACTTTTGTGAAGAAAACTTTCTCAAATTATATATTTTTCCTATCGGTTTTCTCATCCAAAAATCATTAACGTTGATTGTAATACGCCTAATTCTAACAGTTCGACTTTTAGTTACTAATTTTATCATAACTGGATTTCTAGATATCTTTTTTGGGGTGAAAGAAATGACATTAGGTATATAACATCTAGGGCTACAACTTTTATGAAGATTACTTTCTCAAACTATATCATTTTCCTATAGTTTTCTCGTCCGAAAATCGTCAATGCTAATTGTAGTACGCCTAATTCTAGCAATTCGACCTTTAGTTACTAATTTTATAATAACTTGAGTTATAGACATTCTTCTTTGGTGATTCCAACTCTGTTGGAAATCTAACATTAAGGGCTAAAACTTTGATGAAACTAAGCCTAATAAGGTAAGGTCATCTAGGTTACCTTGCAGGGCTCACAACACACAAATTCTGTTTCGCGCACTGGATGAGAGGCTCAACTTCCAATCCACATAACTCAGTCTATTCTTAACATATTTACATGATTCTTGAGTCTAAAATGTAGCTCCAAATATCTAGTTTCTAAAAAAAAGACAAACATAACTTGATTTGGTTAAAAACACAAAAAAATATGACAAAAACTCTAAGGTATGTCCATACGAAAATTGCACATAACAAACATTCAACTCATGTAAGGTTCCTAAAATATAATTGTAACTCCAAACCATTAAACATTCTAGTTATCTATCTCTAATACTTAATTATCAACACACACTATAATTACAGTGATAATAATCATTTTGCCGTCAATCCTTTCAGATAATACGCCTTAGGCATTGAAACTACAAACCCTTGGACATTGAAACTACAAACCGTAGACATTGAAATTACAAACCCTATAATTGAAATTACACTCATCAATTTTTCCATCAATATCCTCAGTGGAAGAAAACCCGAAGACTTAACACCTAATTCTTTTTATACAAAGAGCAATTTAAATAGCATAGGAGTCTCTTAATCATTACATTAATCAGTCAATCATATAAATAGAGTATTTATCTATAATCATTCATTAAGTTCATTCGTAGAAACCAATGAATAATTCAATTGAATAAAACTTAATCTCTTACAAAGGCTTAGGGTTCGCCTTTACTACCCTATTTCTTATCTATGTCTATGTATAAACTAATCCTACTCCCCCTTACCTCAGATGAAGAACATAAAAGGTAAAAATGATTATTTAAGATCCTTAATGGAGATTGCCTCTCTCTGAATTCTCATATGTACCCACTTCCTTTGCATGCTAAGAATTATTCATTTATACCATCTATCAAGATTTTTGCCTTCATCAAATGTTTTTCCTCTCTCTGGGTTTTCCTCTATAACTGCCTCCTTTCTTTGAGTTTTAGGGTTAAGGTTTGTGTACCAAATGAGCAGACTCCTTATACCCCTTTCTCGACTCCTTCTGATTACTAACTCTTATGAGTGAAACCCAATACACCTAACTTTTTTTAACCCACTCTTATCATAGTGACTAATATTAATAATATTAGTTATTATTATTATTTAATTCACTTTCAACATATTTAGTTAATAAGAGTATCAAATTTTATTAAGCCAATAAATAAAATTAAAAAATATTTTATTCTTATGTTATAAAATTTAAGGTTGTTACATAGGTTACGTAGGTTTATCATATAAGATGATTCATTATTAGCAACAACTATTCCAGAAAATTCGAAGCCATAAAATTGGTGTCATAGATAGTTTTTTTATTAAAAAATATTAAATAGTTCAAGTAATCTGGTAATGTCCCTTGGATAATAAGATTGGATCCCATTATTAATTTGGATAAATATGCCTACAATCACTTGCTAAGAAACAAGACAACCACAAGGAGCAGAATGGTGTTAAGAAGTTATCCTAAAAAATTATGGCATTTCTCTCAAACCAAAAGCACCAAATCATTGTTCATATAGCATGTTGTAATGAGATACTCCTAGTGCAACCAAAGCCACTAAAATAGCATGAGAAATTGCTCCAAAAATCCTAAATCCTCTTTAGAAATCGTCAAAGCCCACACATGTACAAAAAATCAGGGCACTATCATTAGGAGGAAAACCTTTACATGATTGGCAAACCCAAAACAAATAATTTGTATCAATCCTTTTAAGTTTTACTACTTTTTTCCTATAGAAACAAACCATTACTTTACTATTTTTCCTATAGAAGCAAAACAATAACCAGAAAACTAAATTATTATACTATAATAAGAAATATACCAGTACTAAGATTTATATGCAATGTACCAAATAACAATACAACAAAGAAGCATCTGTATATTTGCATTTACATAGTAAAATATAAATCATATATTTCCCCACACTTATTCTTCATAAACTTCATCTCTTAAAAGAGTAATTGAGATAGACTCTGGTCACTCAGTAATGCTTTTGTGTATTTTTAACCTTTTTGAAAATATGCAGATTACTTTAATACGGCGACAACAGTATGAAATAAGCTTATACGAAATTGAATTGGATATATATTTTTTCAGAGCTTACGAAAGATCACATAGTTTGGCCTGTAGCTCTTCATCGAAATAAAAATTTGCAGCAAGTAAATTGTTCTATTAACTTCAATATTGCAGGCCCCGGATCTGACCGACAAGAAAATGCAGGTCACGTTTCATAAAACGGAATGTAAAGTAAACTGTAATAGCAAATTATCAAGCAAGACACTATCCTCGAGGGATGGAAGTTTAGGATGCATCATATGCAACCATTTAAGGGACATAAATAGTCACAAAAAACACAGAATTAATAGTTATATATAGTTCACGAGCTTGTCATGATATATAATGTAATATATCACACCGCTGTTGTAATGTTATATATTAGTACTGATGGATATGACAAATTTACAACAGTTAGTATACTATAAATATATTTTTTGAAAGAATTTATACCA